>CM066031.1:1212458501-1214858501 GCA_033557465.1 Ichthyophis bannanicus | reverse complement strand
GTTCAGGGACTGGTGCTTTTATAAATGATCTGGAATTAGGAAAAACAAGTGAGGTGATCAGATTTGCAAATGACACCAAATAATATTCAAAGTTGTTAAATCACATGAGAAATATCAGGGGGACCTTGTGAGATTAGCAGAATGGGCATACGAATGGCAGATGAAATTGAATATGGACAAGTGCAAAGTGAGGCACATAGGGAAGAATAACCCAAACTATAGATACATGATGTTAGGTTCCACATTAGAAATCACCACCCAGGAAAAGGATCTAGTTGTCATACTGAATAATATGTTGAAATCTTCGGTTCATTATGTGGCAGTGGCCAAAAAAGGAATTATTAGGAAAGGAAGAGAGAGAGAATAAAACAAAGAATATTATAATATTAGCTTTGTATCACTCCATGGCGTGATTGCACCTTGAATATTGTGTGCAATTCTGGTCTCCGCATCTCAAAAAAAAAATATGCCACCGAGAAAAGGTACAGAGAAAGGCGACCAAAACGATAAAGGGGTGGAACAACTCTCCTTTCAGGAAAGGCTAAAGAGGTTAGGGCTCATCTTTGAGAAAAGAAGCCTGAGGGGAGATATGAAAGAAGGCTGTAAAATCCTGAGTGGAATAAGGTATCATCCGTCACCTGGGAATGCAGCACAGCTTACCTGTATCCTGCCTTGCACATATGTGACCCGGGCGCTATCAGAGACAGGTATTTGCAGGGCTGTTGGTACAATTAGGTGAATTAGGTGGTTGCCTAGAACACTGGGCCCCCAGGGGTGCCCATCGCGGCTACTGCCGCCCTTCTCAGGATCTGCAGAGGCAACAGTGGTTGCAAACAACCCCGTGGTGCTTACCGTAAAACGTTGGTGCCAAGGGACTATTTCCTTCGACTCCCTGGGACTACCCAATGCCAACTTACTGTTTGCAAAAAACCCAAAAAGAAGTAAAACCTGTTTTTTCCTTGCCTCTCTTTTCTTCTGGTGCTGTTGCAGCCTGCGTCACTGCCTGCGCTGCCTGTTCCAGGCCCTGCCACAGCTCAGCCTGCTGTCCTGGTTCCAGTGGGTTCTTTTAGCCCCACATGCAAAAACAGAGAAAGAGAAATACTTGTATTTAGTATCATGCTCATGTATGTATTACAAATCCATAGCATGACTATTACATAATCATCTGGCGTTCTGCGGCTAATTTTATAAAGTAAATGATAAGGCACAGGATACGCCTGTAAATTCCTCAAGAAGCAAAGTAAAATCGAAATTCTGACCTTGTTTGGCAACAGATTGCACAATTTCTCATGACTCTGACCAAGACATATGAGGAGTTTCTGCCCCTAAAGATCAATATTTGTTCATCATTGGAAATAAAGGTTTTATAGGAAGTGGAAATGGAGTATACTTAGCAGAGTGAAAGACTATCAAAGTTGTGGTGACCTCAGTGAGGCAAATACAAAAAACATTTATACTTTCAGCCACTGTAATTACACACAAGCCCAGCAGATGCAACCCCAGCCATGCTATCTAGATTCCTGTCAAGGTACGTCAGCAAACACTTACCTTTCTGTAATTCACACCTCACTAGATCCCAACAATGATTCTTTCCTTGTAATTAATTTATGAGCACTACGGCTTTATCTTGAGACTAAAGTGAGAACCTGGGGGGGGGGAGGGGGGAGTGCTGTATGAAAATAAATGTTTGGTCTGTACTGCACAACCTGCAATAATAAAATTCCCACATCTTGCAGCATTCACAATCGGAAAATGTTTCAACAAGATGAAGAAAATGACTTCTTAAAGATAGTCTCTTCCTGCCTTTCACGCGCTTACATTACTGAGCACCCTTTGTAGGTGATAGATCCATGGGCTGCGTCCAGTTCTTGTTTGTTTTGATTGCAATTTCTGTAAGAAGGGAAACCAGATCATATTGAGGTAACCTGACCGTAGCAGGATGATGGTTGTTAATATGCACTCTTTACCATTTTCATCATCGGCAGGGCAGGATCTAGGCACACACGGACACACGTCACACTGTGGAAAATATTCACTTATACGAGGAGATGATAGAATTGTCATGTCTATCGTTAGGTATAACTATAAAATTTCCAAATTAATTATTCAGAGACCTGGACTTGCATTCTTCTTTTCTTTTCTTTGTCTTCCTTACAGAATTACTAAGACCTGCCAACCTTGTCAGGAAAGCATGCCGTGTCACCTTTCTGTCAGTTTTTGTTCATTCAAGTTGCAGTCTTAAAGCAACAACATTTTCAGATCATTCAACCAGCTGTTCAGACAAGCAAAACCATTAGGATTCGACATTTCTTTGATTTTTCTAATTCCTAAACAGATATTCAAGATTTGAAACTTCTTCTTTTAACTTCTTCCAGTGTTGTTAATCAAAGTATGGCCACTATGTCCATTCTGATTTAAGCCAATACAAGCATAATGCTAGCACAGCTAAAGTTATGACTACAGTCCAATGACAGGATCATTTTCAAAATGCTTTTTGTCACTTATATTGTTGTTGTTAAGTGTCGTCAAGTCGATGTTAACTCATGGTGACCCTATGGATAGTTGCCCTAAACAGTGTTTGGTCTTCAGTCACGTGGCTAATTGTTGATAAAGTGGCATCCATAGCTGTTGTTATTGAATTAATCCATCTCATTGCCGGTGTTCCTCATTTGCACTGACCTTCAACCTTGCCAAGCATGCTGTCTTTATCTAATGATCTCTCTCTTTGTATGACATGTCCAGAGTATGAAAGCTGAAGTCTTGTCTTATGAGGTTATAAAGAAATCACTTATAGGGTGACTTTAAAAATGATCTGTGGCATTATGATGTTCTCTGATCTACCTGAGATCTCAACTAAGCTGATCTAGCCTGTTTCCTTATAGGAAAAAAAAGAATGTGACTTCAAGTGCTAGGGGTGACAAGGAAACATGAAAAATGTGAGTTGGGGGCAGGTATTTGAATGAAATTGCCTGAATGGCTCACACAGAGGGACAAACAGACAGACATAAGACCAATTTCTCACTAGGAAACAAGGAAATAAGTATAGAGGGTGTTGGGCTTGTATAAGGTTGTTAGGCATCATAGGTAAATCTTCAGTACTGTGCCTCCTGCTCCAATTAACATTCAGGCATCCAGACACCTCTGAGATTTTGATAGTTGAACTCAACAATCCTGATCACACTAATAATCCCATCCCAGAATGATCAAAACACAGTGAGGTCAATTTTCAGAGCTAGCTATGCATCTACCAGTGAATGGCAAAAGCATAACTTGATCATCTACTGTATGTATTTTGAAAAGTTATATAGATAATATCAGGCCATTTAACTCACTAAATGGTCCAATATTATCCATTTAAAAAGGTATTTGTATTTAACTCATGCCTTTTCAGTAGTAATCCAAGATGAGCTATATCCTGTCTCTTGAGGGTTTACAATCTATACTTATACCTCAGGTGATGAAAGGCTGGGTGACCTGCCCAAGGTCACAAGCGGGATCATTGGGATTTGAATGCTTTTTTGTGGTTTCCAACCACTAGGCTACCCCTCCACTTGGGGTAGATGGGTAGAAGTGTTGCTGGATACCAACCATTTAGCAGTGATATTCAGTCACTAAATGGACAAGGTACCTGCTGAACAATAGGCCCAAATTAAATGGATAGTTGCCGGCAGCAGTCACTATTTAGGTATATATTCAGTGGCACTAACTAAACTGATAGTACATATAAAGTTAAGGGCCGACACTTCACTTTATGTGGGGAGGAATGTCCTAGTGGTTAGGGCAGAACCCTAGAGCCAAAAAGATCAGTGTTCAAATCCACAGGTGCTCCTTGTAGCATTGGGCAAGCCTCCAGACAGATTGGGAGCCCTTTGGGGACAGGGAAATGCCTGAATATAACCCACCTTGATCTTCTCTTGGAATAAAAAATATTAGCTTTATTTGGCAGCTGCTCCAGGTTAATACTGGGTCCATTATTTTTTTTGGATAATTGGACATCATGGGCCTGATTTTCTTCAGGGCGGGCTATGTGCCGCTGTGGTACATAGCCTTGCCCGCTCACCCTTAACCCCAGATATTGAATGCAATGGCGATGGCTTTGAATATCCAGGTTGTGTGCCAAGGGGTTGTGCCGCAGAGCCTAACAGTGTAGCAGCGATATTGGACCGCTACATAGTTAGTGGTCCGCAGCTAGAATTAGGCGAGCCAAAAGCTGGCCTAATTTTAGCCGCAGACCACTAATCATGTAGCGGTCCAACATCGCTGCTACACAGCGGCAGTCACTGTCTCCGCTCCACCCCAGAATGCCCCCAATATGCCCCGATGCTAACCAGGATGATGGTTGTTAATATGTTCCATACTGCTGTGTGGATAGCTAAAGGAAGTGTCCTGGCTCTGTCCATGCCCAAACCTGGCCTATATGGATAGCACTGGAGCGGTCAAAATGAATTTTCTGTGGCACTATCTATATAATGCCACTGAAAATTCATGGATATGGAACTTATACATTTAGTAGCCACTACTAATGGTATAAGTCCCTTTGGAATATCAGACTGTTATACAGGGTGGCCTAAAAAAAGTGAGAACACCTCATAGCATGTAAGTTATTTAAAAATTAAAAAAGACAGATGTAAACGATTGACAAATTTTAAAAAAAAAAGATGGCGACCGGAAATTGTCGAAATAAAGACGTTATGTAGCTAAAAAAGGTAAATAAGTAAACTATTTAAGCTTTTAATTTACGAGATGTTCTCACTTTTTTTGGGCCACCCTGTATATATCCCAGCCCTGCTTGTTATCCATATCTATCTATATATGTATATGTATTTCTCTTTCTATATTTATATCTCTCTAGATATGTACCACAGATTGAGAATATCTACATTATACAACTACTGGTCAAAATTGTGGATACACCAGCAATTCATTCCCTTTATGTGTATTTGAGGTCTCTTACTTGCTTTCCTCATCTATTTTAGTTGATGTAAAGTCTGTGGTTGAATATGTTATTGTTTATTGAATCAGCGGAGACCTAAAAAGCATTCTTTACTCTGAAAATTTGTGATTTTGCATGTTAAGATGAGAGGTGAGCATAATTTTGCATATTTCCTGTAATTACACCACTTGTTGTTCATGCTGTTTTACTCTGTGTTCCTTTTGAATGTTTCTCACCAATGTTTGTAAGCATGGTGTTATTTACATCTTCAAAAATAGTTTTTTATGTTTTTATAATTAAAACTAAGTACAATTTAATTAAGATATAGATTTCACTTAATATTTACTACTTATATGTACTATGGTTTTTCTTTTAAATAAATCCTAAGAATGAAAACTACCAAGAGACACTGGTTACCCAAAAAAGAGGGCTTCTGCAGTAACATTGAGGATTCCATGTGGTTTCTTGCCTAGTTTCCCTGGTTTCCCAGTTCTTGTCACCGCAGCAGAGTGACCACCCTCCTCCTTTTGCAGCCGGGCTTGGGACCGTCCTTGGCTTATACTCATTTGCTTATACTACCGCATCGGGGGAAACCAATGGCTTATACTCATTTGCTTATACTACCGCATCGGGGGAAACCAATGCACCAGCATTGGGAACACAGGGTGCTGGTGAGAAGAGGGCTACTGGTCAAAGAATCAAATTTATGACACCAAAACTGGAAATTCACATCACTGCGTGGAATGTGCATGTCGAACAAAAGGAAATCATCGCCATGGAAATGTTGAAGGGCAGAATCTGGATCGCCACAGTGTCCGAACTACATCTCACTGGATCTGAAACACTGACCATCCAACCACCAACGATTGATGAAACAATGACACTATTCTGCTCTGGTGGCAAAAAACGAGAAGCTGGCGTTGGCTTTACGGTGGACAGATGGGCTGCCAGAAGTGTAATTATCTTCCAACCAATATCAGATCATCTGGCAGTTCTTACCATCGATAGCACAGTCAAGACCCATATTCTGTCCACCTGTGCTCCAACCGAGACCAGCCCAGATTCAGCCAAGGACAGCTTCTACAACCAGCTCCAACACATGCTGGATTTGATCCCGCAGATAGAGTTGATCATCCAGGTGGGAGATTTCAATGCTCACTTCGGTGTGGACAGGACCAGATGCGAATAAACGCTGGACAGTTTTGGCCATGGCGAGATCAGTGACAACTGACTGTGCCTGCTATCCTTCGCTTTATCGAACAACCTGGTAGTAGGAAACAGTCATTTTCAGTACCCTTGCAAACACTAGCTTACATGGTACAACCCATCTGGTAAAGATTTGGCCGTCCTGGACTACATCCTGATCAGCTCCCGATTCCGATCATCGCTTAACGATGTACGTGCAATGAGGGGGCCCGATTGTGGATCCCATCACTACCTTGCCCATGCCAAAGTACAGCTGTGATTACAAATGGGCAACGTGCAAGGCACTTCCACCAGCCAAACTGAAGTGGGCATGTATGAGGGATCTGGCACTCAGGCGAGAATTCCAAATCACCCTATCCAAGAAATTTGTAGCACTGAAATCATCAGTTGATTTTGATGCAGAAGAAAAGCAAATATCGGAGTGCATTCTGGAATGTGCCGCCCCTCTGTGTTCACCTATCCAACATTGGACACAGCCATGGATTTCAGATAAGTACCTGGATCTGGTGGATAAATGGAAACAAACATGTTGACTTTATGCAGTACCGGCAATTTTACAAAGAGGTCAGACAGAAGATGAAGGTGGAATGAGAAGCCTACTGTAATGGTGTCACAGCCAACCTAGAAGAAGCAGCATCCAGGCACAAGTACCAGACAAGAAGAAGCAGCATCCAGGCACAAGTACCAGACTCTGTATCAGACCTCAGGAGACTGAGAGGCAAAACCAAGTCGATCAATGACAACTTCAAGAAAGTGGATGGCACTTTTGTGAGCTCCTCTGGTGAATGCCTGCAATGGTGAAAAGAATTCTTCCAACAGCTATACAACCATGATCCGTCCCAGGGACCACCACCAGAGCCACTACCCATTGACCTGCCGGAGAATCCATTCCTTGATGGTGAGCCAACAGTCGATGAAGTGAAGAGTGTGTTAAGATCATTGAAGAATGGAAAGGCGCCCGGAGAGGACCAAGTCACTGCTGAAATGATCAAACCTGGGGGAGACATCCTGCTGCAACGGCTTCACGACCTTCTAACATTTATCTGGTGCATGGAATGAGTTCCATCAGCATGGAAGAAAGCTATCATCGTGCCAATCCTGAAGAAGGGTGATAGCTGGGAATACAAGAACTACCATGGTATCAGCCTCCTTTCAATAATTGGCAAGGTGTTCATGAAGATCATACAATCAAGGCTGCAGAAACACTGAGAACAGACCAGCCAAGAAGAGCACGCAGGATTTAGGCCACATTGTGGCTGCAGTGATCAAATATTCACCATTCGTCAACTGGCGGAGGAAAGGATCAGGTGTGGAAAGTGAACCATCATCGTCTTCATTGACTTCAAATCCACATCCGACTGTGTTCACTGGCCCACCCTGTGGAGGGCATTGGAGAATGAGCACATGCCGCTGAAGATCATCCAACTTCTCCAAGCATCATACAATGGCTCAAGCAGCAGTGTGCGAATCCAAAATGAACTATCCAAGGAATTTCTTATCGAAACTGGAGTCTGCCAGGGAGATATCGCCTCACCCCTGCTTTTCAATATCGTGATCAATGCCATTATAAAGAAAACATTCGAGGACAGATGCGGGGTCCAATACGACATGAATAACTTCCTGATTGACTTGATGTTCACAGACAACAGTGCCATATTTGCTGACATGGATGCAGAGGCCACCAACATTCTTTATCATATTGTCCACATCGCCCAATCTTATGGCCTAAGAAGTAATGCGGACAAGACCAAAGTTATGACCACAGATGGATCACAAACCAATGTCACCTTGATGGAATCCAAATCAAGCAGGTCTCAAAATTCAAGTACTTGGGATCACTGGTGCAGAAGAAGGTGGCATCCATCACCGATATCCACAGCAGGATTGACCAGGCAACAGTAGGGTTCCCCTTGCTCAAATGGTCCCTCTGGGAGAAGGCCAATATCTCCACCAAGACCAAAATCCGCCTCTTCCGAACACTGATTCTGCCAATTCTCCTATATGGATTGGAAACATGGACTCTGCTCAAACCTGACATGAACAAGCTCGAGGTTTTTCAAATGTGATCCCTGAGACAGATTTTGGGTGTCTATCTTTGTGATCACCATCGAAATAAGACAATTCGGACAAAGTGCAACCATCAGCCTTCAGTCAAAGAACAAATCCAAAAATGCAGATTGTCATGCTTTGGCCACATTTTCAGAATGAACACCAGTTGGCTGCCATACAAACTCCTCTGGCAAAAGTGACCAGTCCACTGGAGGGTTCAACAAGCAGCACCAAAGAAGATGTGGCTCAAACACGAGGAAGACCTAAGGAACCAACGATTGACCATCTACGAGGCCAGAAATATTGCCACCGATCGCCAAGGTTGGGAGTGTATTGTGAACAACATATGGAATCCAGGGGCACCTACAGCAGCGTATTAGTTGAGAGGACTACCTTCATCCCAAAGGCCAGCTAAGGATTAAAGAAGAAGAAGAACATTGAGGATGGAAGTCTACAGCTTTAGAGAAATAGCAAAGAAACTTGGCAGTGGAGTAACAGCCTCCAGTGTTCAGAAACTGTGCAACCGCTTTAAGATGACTGGAGCAATTGCAAACAAACAGGGAAAGGGTAGAAAAAAGTCAACACCTAAGACTGACTCTAGGAGACAGAAGAATTGCTGTGAATGATATAGACAACATTTTGTCTGATACTGGAGTGTCAGTGTCAAACAGAGCTGTTCGTCATAGACTAGTCAAGGCAAGTCTGAAATCCAGAAGACCAAAGAAAAAGCCATTCCTGAATCCAGTTCAAAGAAGGAAAAGGCTTGAATGGGTCAAAGAACACTTGAGTTGGTCAATTGAAGACTGGAAAAGAGTTATTTCGTGCGATGAGACAACAATTTAAATTTTTCGGAGTGATGGTATTCAATATGTGCGAAGACCTGGAGAAGACCTCATCCTAGAATGCCTCAATGCCACTATTAAGCATTCCCTGAGTGTCATGATATGGGGATGCATGTCTGTCTTGGCATGGGGTAGGTAGGATTCAAGTTTTGAGTGATACAATCAATGCAAAATGATACATTGTAGACATCCTTGAACCCAAAATGCTGCCTTCTGCTTCTGACATATTTGGGTCTGATGAGGACTTCAAATTTCAATAGGATGGAGCATTATGTCACACAACAGTCATTTGCAGGAAGTGGTTTGCTGACAATAATGTGGAATTGTTGTCATGGCCTGGAAACAGTCCTGACCTCAATCCGATTGAAAACCTTTAGTCCAGACTGAAGACGGCTGTGGCATCAAAGCATCCAGGCAACAAACGGGAATTGATTGAGTGCATTATCAGTTCCTGGTTCATTATAATCAAAAAGGAGGACCTTAAGAAACTTGTTAAATCAATGCCCAGAAGATACCAAGCTGTCATTGATGCCAAAGGGTTTCCAACACGTTATTGACTTTGATGTAAAATGGTTCTGATTTAATAATACCCCATAGCGATATACTTCTGACACTGTATCTTCAGTTTTTTTGACAGAATAAGACTTAAATTGATGAATTTTTATTTCAGTATAGTTTCTGAACCATGTGATAAGGAAGCTTATCATAGCTCAGGAAGGAGCTATAGAAAAGGTGAAGTGACTCTGAACAAGCAACCTGTCAGTTCTGGTAGAAATAAGAAAACAGAATTTTCCCATAAAAGACTACCAGTCCCAGAATGCACCAGGTTTCCAACAGCCATTAGAGGAGCTGAAGTGGGGAAACGTGTGTTCAATCAGGAGGGCTATGAGGTAATCCCTAAGCACTCATCTCAAAGGGCAGGGCCTGATTCAGCACAGCTGCGCTGTGTTAGGGAGGAACACTCATCTAAGCAGAATAAGAGTAGAGTTTATTCTACAGATGTCCATCTTCATGATCACCTTGGATATCCAGAGAAGGATCATCAGTTTCATCTGAAGGATCATCAGAAGCAGAAGCCAAACCGGACAGACAGAGAGGCAAAGAGACCCTCTGGAAGAAAGAGGAGAAAAGCCTTTGAGAGGTCTAGAAGAGTCCAAAGCAGTACGTATACTGGGAGGTATTCCAAGGGCCAGCATACACCATTGGACTAGGGAAAGCCAGAGGAATGGTGCTGCAGAGCTAGGAATCACCAGAGGCTACCTGTGAGGGAGACGGCTGCACGTGGAAGGGACCCTAAGACCCGTGCCAGAAGGTATGTGAAGAGAGATCCAGTGTCCAGGGATCTGGATTGGAAGGCTGGACATAAGAACTGGACTACATACTGGCCAGGCTATATAGAGAGAAACTCTAACAGCAATGGAAGCTCAGGTATGAACACTGATCTATGCCCTAGCTATAACGTTGAAAGACAGCAGGGAAACAAGTATTTTCCTGAAAGTGCTCTATTGAGAGATTCATCTGTGCCAATCCATGATATTGAACCCATGCTTGTTGAACAAGGGGGAATAATAGCAGATGAAGATCCTGTTTATATGGACTGCTCTCTATCTAAACTCCGTTGGTAACTTTCTGTTATAAAGTACAGCAACCATCACAAAGAAATACAAATTTGTTCTTTAATCTACTCAGAAAAGCTCCTGAAGCAGGATATGACCCACACAGTAGAAAGCAAGCCAGCTAAAGGGGTTTCAGCTGGATAACTGCTAGCAATTAAGCCTTACCTAATTGCTTGTGAGCTAGGAAGAGAATCACTTTTGAATCTATGTGGGAAGTAATCAGAAGTTAATCTGAAAAGAACAGTTTGTTTCTTGCTTTGTGGCTTTTCATTTGTTGTTTTCCTGATTTTGACTTTGTTTTTCCACGTTAACACTGAAAGCAAGTTACCTGATTTTATGTGCTGCCAAGCATATCTGTGTTGGGAGAAATAACCCCATAAATAAATATCTTATTGGCTTTACCCAAGAGCACAACTAAATTATTGTCAGCAGCTGTGTCTGGTGTGAATGAACTACATTGTCCACAATACCTTGCAAATCATATAGAGATATGCACTTGTCAAGACTGTGAAGATTCTAACCCAGGCAGCCGTCTGACAAATGGCGTAGTTTTTCGGATTGCTTTTGCACAAAAGGGGATTTACTTGCTGAGGATTACAACTACAGTTCAAGTTTAAAGCTGGAAAAAAAGATTTTCCCTCAACTGCACTTTGGAGGAGAAGTGGATGTCCCAGGAGGAAAAGACCCTGTGCAGAGCTGGATTCATCACTGAGACAAGGTAATAAGTACCTGGGCATGTCTAGTGGTGGATGGGAGTAAGCACAGGGGTAATTGAAAAAAAAAAAAAAGTAAAAAAAAAAACCACACCTGTTTGGAAGGTGGTGCACTTTGGTTTTTTTTTTTCTTTGTTTCTTGCAGGGATCAAGATGGATCCAAAGGAACTACCTCAGTGGATGGCAGCCCAGTTTAGCAGGCAAAAAGGAGCTATCACAGCAAGCTCAGGACACTGCTATGAAAGCCTTAATGGAACAGCAGAAGCCAGTGCTTGATCTGGTGCAAGCCCTAGTTCAGCTGCAGAACCAAAGTGGAACAGATGCAAGACCAGCAGTAAATACTGGTACACCACATGTGGACAGTGTGGGACTCAATCAAGGGATTGGGGCATTTAGTTTTGGGAAGCTAACTCCAGATGATAATGTTGATGATTTTCTAGAGTCTTTTGAAAGAGTGGCACAAGCATTAGCATGGCCAGAGACCCAGTGGGCAGTAAGGCTGACAGCCTCATTAACTGGAGAGGCGCTTGCAGCTTACAGAGCAATGCCAGCAGCCCAGGCTTTGAATTATAAGGATGTAAAGGCTGCTATTAGAGATCGCCTAGGGTTGTCTATTTCAGAGTATAGGCGAATGTTTAGAGCTACTACATTGAGAGTGGGTGAGACACCCAGGGCTCTGAGTCAGAGAATCAGAGGTTTAGCTGTAAAATGGTTGGAGCCTGAAAAAAAGACGGTAGAAATGTTATTAGATATTATAATGCTTGAACAATTTATGTCTGGGGTGTCTAAAGATTTGCACACTTTCCTTATACAGCAAAATTGCCAAAATCTTGGAGAGGCAACCATGCTAGCAGAGAGATTCTTGGAAGACACGCAGGTTTGCCATAGAATGGGTGGCCCTCTGAAGATTGGTGCTGAGGCTAGATGTGCTGTATCAGAAAAGAAAATAATTAAAAATGTTTCTGAAAATGAATGTACTGTATCAAACCAGATGACACAGTGGAATAGAAAAAAATGTTTCAAGTGTGGAAAATGGGGACATTTAGAAAAGAGATGCAGACACACACTAGCTTAGTGGGTGTGGATTTAAAACAGCCCAAAGAAGGATTTCTTTTGATGGTTGATGTGCAAGGAATTACCACAAATGCTCTGTTAGACTCTGGGGCAGACCAGAGTATGATGTCAAAAAGGCTTTGGAAGAGGATAGAGGCCCAAGAAGGATTTGTGCCTAGAACCCCTGAAAGCCAAGTTCACATCAGATGCATTCATGGTGCTGCAACATCATATCCCACCTATAGGCTAAAGGTTAAGTGCCTGGGGGAACAAGAGGAAGTCCTGTTAGCAGTGGTGCCTAGGCTACCCTTTGATTTGGTTCTAGGAAGAGACTGGCCAAGATTTAAGCAGGGTCTAGTGGAAGGACTAGGAAAGAAGGAGGGAGAAGGTTTAATGGTAATAGCTCCCGGGCCTTTATTTGGAAGTCCTCAGACCCCAGCTAAAAAGATGGTTAAGCGTCCAGAAGACCAAGCTACCCCAAAGCAGACATTCGTCCTAAAGTACCATAGGGTCACAGAGAAGGCCCAAGCTCCTAAGCGGGCAACCCCTCAAGCTGCTGGGTTTGACCTGTGCAGCATAGAAAATGTGACTGTACCTAGCCAAGGGAGAGCCCTGGTGGACACTGGTCTCCAAGTGGAAATACCTATTGGATGCTATGGGAGAGTAGCCCCAAGGTCCGGATTAGCCCTTAAATATTTCATCGATGTGGGTGCGGGAGTAATTGATCCCGATTACAGGGGCAATATTAAAGTTCTGTTATTTAATTTTGGACAGAATGATTATCACGTGAAGACAGGAGACAGAATTGCCCAATTGATCTGTGAGAGGCTGGGTTTTCCACCTGTGGAGGAGGTCACATCCCTGGAGAATTCTGAACGTGGAACCAACGGCTTTGGTTCTACTGATATCAAAGGGGTTAAAAGCCTAGCTGCCACCTGTGCCCGAGAGAGGGAGGTGAATGAAGAGGAAGATTTGGGACCCCAGGTATCTGATTGTAAAGAAAAATCAGAGCCCCAAATAGGTGAGGACCTGACAGTGGTACAACAGGAAGAAATTAGGAAATTGCTCAAAGAATTTCCAGATGTGTTGACACCCATACCTGGGGAGACACATTTGGTTGCCCATGAAATAATAACTCCACCTGGGAAATTAGTTCGTCAAAGGCCATACCGCTTGCCTGAAGCCAAGAGACAGGAAGTAGTGGCACAAGTCCAGGAGATGTTGGACATGGGAGTAATAGAGGAGTCAAAGAGTCCCTGGAATAGCCCCATAGTCCTGGTGCCGAAGCCTGATGGATCTTTAAGATTTTGTATTGACTTCCGGCAGGTAAACGCCATATCAGTTTTTGATGCATATCCAATGCCAAGAATTGAAGAGCTGTTGGACCTGCTGGGACAGGCTCAATACTTAACCACCCTTGATATGACAAAAGGATATTGGCAAATCCCTCTAACCAGGGAGTCGAAGCCGAAGACTGCGTTCAGCACCCCCGTTGGCCTTTTCCAGTTCAAGAGGATGCCTTTCGGACTGCATGGAGCAGCGGCTACCTGCCAAAGGTTAGTGGATCAGGTACTTCGACCCCACCAAAATGATGCTTTTGCATATATGGATGATGTCATAATCCATAGTAACACCTGGGCGGAGCATCTGAAGAGGATCAGGGCAGTCTTGTGCTCCATGAAGCAAGCGGGAATCACTTTAAACCCGAAGAAGTGTGCCTTTGCAAATAGGGAGGTAAAATACCTGGGCCACCTAGTGGGAAGAGGAAAAATTAAACCTCTAATGAGTAAAGTAGATAGCATCAGGAATTTTCCTCCTCCAACAACAAAGAAACAACTAAGAAGTTTCTTAGGACTTATTGGATACTACCGCAGGTTTATACCGCAATTCGCAGAGAAAAGTGCAATTTTCACGGATATGCTGCGGAAGAATTGTCCAAACCAGCTAAAGTGGACACCTGAAGCTGAAAAAGCTTTTTCAGTCCTAAAAGAAAAATTTTGTACAGGACCGGTACTGAAAGGGGTGGACTTCAAGAAACCCTTTCTGGTTCAAACCGAAGCATCGGATGTAGGGCTAGGAGCGGTTCTATCCCAGTGTCATGATGGGGAGGAGCATCCTGTGATGTACCTGAGCAGGAAGTTGTCACCGGCTGAACAAAAGTATTCCACAATAGAAAAAGAATGTTTAGCTATCAAGTGGTCAGTGGAGGCGTTAAGGTTTTACCTTACAGGGAGAAAGTTCCAGTTGGTCACAGACCATGCCCCACTTAAGTGGTTGCAGCAAATGAAGAACCACAATGCCAGGTTGACACGCTGGTACATGGCCTTACAGGCATTTGATTTTCAAGTTGAACATCGTGCTGGGAAGTTACACAAGAATGCGGATGCCCTTTCCCGTATTACGGACTGTAGAGAAGAAGTTTCACCAGTGACACCAGTCCGTAATAACTTAAGCAGGGGGGTATGTGATAAGGAAGCTTATCATAGCTCAGGAAGGAGCTATAGGAAAGGTGAAGTGACTCTGAACAAGCAACCTGTCAGTTCTGGTAGAAATAAGAAAACAGAATTTTCCCATAAAAGACTACCAGTCCCAGAATGCACCAGGTTTCCAACAGCCATTAGAGGAGCTGAAGTGGGGAAACGTGTGTTCAATCAGGAGGGCTATGAGGTAATCCCTAAGCACTCATCTCAAAGGACAGGGCCTGATTCAGCACAGCTGCGCTGTGTTAGGGAGGAGCACTCATCTAAGCAGAATAAGAGTAGAGTTTATTCTACAGATGTCCATCTTCATGATCACCTTGGATATCCAGAGAAGGATTATCAGTTTCATCTGAAGGATCATCAGAAGCAGAAGCCAAACCGGACAGACAGAGAGGCAAAGAGACCCTCTGGAAGAAAGAGGAGAAAAGCCTTTGAGAGGTCTAGAAGAGTCCAAAGCAGTACGTATACTGGGAGGTATTCCAAGGGCCAGCATACACCATTGGACTGGGGAAAGCCAGAGGAATGGTGCTGCAGAGCTAGGAATCACCAGAGGCTACCTGTGAGGGAGACGGCTGCACGTGGAAGGGACCCTAAGACCCGTGCCAGAAGGTATGTGAAGAGAGATCCAGTGTCCAGGGATCTGGATTGGAAGGCTGGACATAAGAACTGGACTACATACTGGCCAGGCTATATAGAGAGAAACTCTAACAGCAATGGAAGCTCAGGTATGAACACTGATCTATGCCCTAGCTATAACATTGAAAGACAGCAGGGAAACAAGTATTTTCCTGAAAGTGCTCTATTGAGAGATTCATCTGTGCCAATCCATGATATTGAACCCATGCTTGTTGAACAAGGGGGAATAATAGCAGATGAAGATCCTGTTTATATGGACTGCTCTCTATCTAAACTCCGTTGGTAACTTTCTGTTATAAAGTACAGCAACCATCACAAAGAAATACAAATTTGTTCTTTAATCTACTCAGAAAAGCTCCTGAAGCAGGATTTGACCCACACAGTAGAAAGCAAGCCAGCTAAAGGGGTTTCAGCTGGATAACTGCTAGCAATTAAGCCTTACCTAATTGCTTGTGAGCTAGGAAGAGAATCACTTTTGAATCTATATGGGAAGTAATCAGAAGTTAATCTGAAAAGAACAGTTTGTTTCTTGCTTTGTGGCTTTTCATTTGTTGTTTTCCTGATTTTGACTTTGTTTTTCCAAGTTAACACTGAAAGCAAGTTACCTGATTTTATGTGCTACCAAGCATATCTGTGTTGGGAGAAATAACCCCATAAATAAATATCTTATTGGCTTTACCCAAGAGCACAACTAAATTATTGTCAGCAGCTGTGTCTGGTGTGAATGAACTACATTGTCCACAATACCGTGCAAATCATATAGAGATATGCACTTGTCAAGACTGTGAAGATTCTCACCCAGGCAGCCATCTGACAACCAGTATTGCATACGTTCCTTCCTAAAGCACAAAAACATTTGAACAATTGAGCATATTTTGCTAGAAATGAACTAAACGTTGAGGTGTATCCAAACGTTTGGTCACTACTGTATATATACTGTATATTTATATATATATATATATATATATATATATGTATATTTATATATTTATATATATATATATATATATATATATATATACATACATATATATACTTAATAAAATAAATTTATTATATGTGTATATATATTATATATCTAATATACTGTATATGCCCACATAATATGCATATACCTAACAAAAATATATTTCAGAAATTATGTCACATTTCCTGATGTGGCATCTATGATTATGGGGGTCTATCAAAAATAAATCAGAGAGACTGTTGTAGCCAAAAAAGCATCTTTCAGGAAATGGAAAAAGGAGCCAAATGACGAAAACTGGAAACAACATAAGCACTGGTAAGTCAGATGTAAGGCATTGATAAGGCAGGCAGAGAGAATTTGAAAAAAAGCTTGCTGTGGAAGCAAAAACCCATAATAAAAACTTTTTCAAGTACATTCATAGCAAAAAACCTGTGAGAGAGTCAGTTGGAACACTGGATGATAGAGGAGTAAAAGGGGCGCTAAGGGAGGACAAGGCCATAGTGGAGAGACTGAATGAATTCTTTGCTTTGGTCTTTACTGAGGAAGATGTAGGGAAGTTACCCATGCCTCAAATAGTATTTAAAGCTGATGCAGTAGAAGAATTGAAAGAAATATCGATACATCGGGAAGATGTATTGCAACTCTTTGATAAACTGAAGAGTAGCAAATCACATCCGAGGGTATTGAAAGAACTGAAATATGAGATTGCATACCTACTATTAGCAATTTGTGGACTATCATTAAAATCATCTGTAGTACCTGAAGAGTGGAAAATGGCCAATGCAATGCCAAATTTTTAAATGGGTTCCAGGGGTGATCCAGGAAACTACAGACCGGTGAGCCAGACGTCAGTACTGGGTAAAATGGTAGAATCTATTATAAAGAACAAAATTACTGAAAATGTAGATAGTCATGGTTTAATGGGAGACAGCCAACATGGATTTAGCCAAGGAACGTCTTGTCTTACTAATCTTTATATTTGTTTGAAGGTGTGAATAAACAGACCAAGGTGCGCTGGTTGATATAGTATATCTGGATTTTCAGAAAGCATTTGATAAGATCCCTCATGAGAGACTCTTGGCAAAATTAAAAAGTCATGGGCTAGGGGAAAGTGTACTATTTTGGATCAAGAACTGGTTACTACTACTATTAATCATTTATATGGTGCTACAAGCCACGCTGTAGAGACACATATAAAGACAGTCTCTGCTCATCAGAGCTTACAATCTAATCAAGAGAGACAGTACAAAAGACGACAGTAAGGGTGCAATAGGGAAGAGTAAGGAAACAGAAGGAGAACAAAGGATTAAGATCCAAAAGCAGCCTGAAAGAGGTGAGTCTTTAGCATGGAATTGAAAAGGGGAAGAGATGAAACCTGATGTAAAGATACAGGTAGTTTGTTGCAGGCATAAGGAGCAGCAAGAAACGAAATCTGGAGTTGGCAGTAAAAGAGAAGGGCATAGAGAGAAGAAAGTCAGAGAAAGAACAGAGTTCACAAAGAGGTTTATAGGGAGAGAGGAGAAAAGAAAGGTAGTGAGGAGCAGCGAAATGAATGCATTCATAGGTCAGAAGGAGAAGTTTGTATTGGATATGAAAACGGAAGGGAAGCCAATGAAGTAATTTAAGAAGAGGGGATATATGAGTATATTGGGACTGGTGGAAGATTAGCCACGCAGCAGAGTTTTGGTTAAAAGATAGAAAGCAGAGAGTAGAGCTAAATGGCCATTTTCTAAATGGAGAAAAGTGAACAATGGAGTACCCCAGGGATCTGTGCCGGGTCCGCTGCTTTTTAACATATTCATAAATGACCTTGAAATGGGAATAATTAGTGAGGTGATCAAATTTGCAGATGACACAAAATTATTCAAAGTTGTTAAAACCCAAGAGGATTGTGAAAACTTGCAAGAGGACCTTGATAAATTGGAAGACTGGACGTTCAAATAGCAAATGAAATTTAATATGGACACGTGCAAAGTTATGCACCTAGGAAAGAACAACCCAAATTATGATTACTCAATGCAAGGTTCCACCTTAGGAACCACCACCCAGGAAAGAGATTTAAAATCGGCATCATCGTGGATAATTCACTGAAACCCTCTGTCCAGTGTGCAGCGGCAGCCAAGAAACAAACTAGAATGTTAGGAATCATAAGGAAAAAAATGGAGATTAAAACAAAGGATATTATAATGCCTCTTTATCATTCCATGGTGCAACCACACCTTGAATATTGTGTGCAATTCTGGTTGCCGTATCTGGAATTTGAAAAGGTACAGAGAAGAGCCACCAAAATGGTAAAGGGTATCATTCTGTGCTATTTGTCCCCCTGCTGCCCTGGTGCAAAGTCTCCCCGTATGTACAGATGTGTTGTATGGGAAGCCATAGGCGGGGACAGGAGGGGGCAGTCAGGAGGAGGGAGAGGTGGTGCGAGATCCTGGATGAACCGGGCTGAGGTCGGCCCTGTACGTCCGGGGTCAGCCAGGTAGACAGGGGATGGCAGTGGATGGCAGGGATAGACAGGTGAGGGGCAAAAGAGGTTCCCTGTAGCCCGACCCTGGCCATGGGAGGCTATTCAAGGATCAGGCTCCGGAGAAAGGGCATTTTGGATTGGCAACTTGGGATCACGGCTCTGAAATGGAGCCACAGTGCCATGGCAACGAGACACCATGTCTCTGTGGCTCCATTACGAAGACAGGCTGAGTTATCCAGGTATGTGACTGGGCATGCAGTTGATCAGAATTTGGGTCTGGTCTGCACATCCAGGCCATAGACCCGATTCTGATCCTACGGGCACGTCTAGCTCCCACAGTTTCAGAATTGGGTGCTACCGCTGTACACCTCAATTCAGATCGGCCGTACAGGGGGCTGGGCGGCCAGTACAGAATCGGCCTCAAAGGGGATGGAAGGATACTCCTATGAGGAAAGCCTTAAAAGGTTAGGGCTCTTCAACTTGGAAAGAGATGGCTGAGGGAAGATATGATAGAGATCTATCAATTAATGAGTGGAGTGGAATGAGTAAACATAGACTGGTTGTTTACGCCATCAAAAAGTAGGAAGATTAGGGGACACGCAATGAAGCTACAATGTAACCCATTTAAGACTAATAAGAGAAAATTATTTTTTCACCCAACGTGTAATCAAACTCTGGAATTTGTTACCGGAGTATGTAGTAAAAGCTATTAGTGTAGCTGAGATTAAAAAAAGGTTTGGACAAGTTCCTGGAGGAAAAGTCCATGCACCATTATTAAAGAGTACTGTGGAATTGCAAGGGTTACAGTTTACCTCTGCCCTAGCTGTGCAGTGCTCACCACGTCCACTTTCTGCCCCTAACCAGCCTCTTTACCACCCCAAAGCACAATTCACAGTTAGTGTGGAAATCGATCTGCATTGTGTTGGCCCAGTGTTAATAGGTGCTGTGGGCTTCAGCGTGTGTTGAGCATGCATCAAAATCCATTCTACCTCCATAGCGCATTTTAGTAAAAAGGCCACTCAGAGGGAGCAGAGAAAGATGGTAGACACACTTGTGGCTTGAGTTCCTGGCTTACAAATGCAATTATTGGTTTAAATTGTTTTTGCATCTTACCTGTGTTGTGATCAAGGTAATGGGTAAAACCTGAGTCTACCTTGTGGACTTAGGTCTATTCCTTCTTTGGGACCAATTTGTGCAAACCCCAAACCCCCCCCCCCCCCCCCCAGAAGATCTTGCTCTAAATGACTGTGTCACAATGTCCATGTCTATATCCCAATTGTTTGTCGAAATCATTACTGTTGGTCACCTGGTGATGGCCCCGACCCCAAAAACTGATTCCTGCCCACCCCCCCCCTTTTTTTATGTTACACCGCTTTGACCCGGTGAAAAGCGGGATATAAATACAGTTAAATAAATTAAATAAATAAATAAATAAATAAATAGGAGCCATGACGCAGTTAAGTGTAGTGCTGTTGGGCCTTTCATGGCAAAAGGAAATCTACTATTGTTGCTGGTCCTTTAGACCACCCTAAGCCCAGAGGAAACAGAAACATAACATAGAAACATGACAGCAGATAAAGACAATACAGCCTATCCAGTCTGCCTTTCCGACTACCCAAGTCCTTTCTTCAACTTTAGAGTTCCTCTGTGTTTGGCCCATGCTTTCCTGAATTTAGATACAGTCCTCGTCTCTACTACCCCTACCGGGAGACTATGCCACTCTTTCCGTAAAGAAATATTTCTGCATATTACTTCTATGTCTTCTTGTTGTAGAGCTTGCTTTCAGTTGAAAGAGTTTCTTCTCCAGTGCATTTATACCACAGAGGTATTTAAATGTCTCTATCATATCCCCTCTCCTGTCTTTCCTCCAGAGTGTCCATATTGAGATCTCTAAGTCTGTCTCCATTTGCCTTGGGATAAAGTCCACTGACCATTTTAGTAGCCACCCTCTCCATTGACTCCATCCTTTTTAATGCAAATTGGTTGTTACTCTCAGAAAAAGTACAAAGACTAGTGAACATGCATGAAGCTACCATATAGTATATTTAAGACAAATCAGAGAACATTTTTCCCCCTTAACACATAATTAAGCTCTGGAATTAATTTCCAGAGGATCGTTAAAAGCAGTTAGCATAGCTGGGTTTAAAACAAAAAAGGTTTCAAGTTCCTGGAGGAAAACCAGGAATGGTTTTAAGGTAAAAGTTGGGAAATCCCCGGCATATCCCTTGGGATAAACAGCATGAATCTGTCTACTTTTTTAGATCTTGCCAGGTACTTGGGGCATGGATTTACCAGCGTACAAACAAGATGCAGGCTTGATAGACAGTATGGCAATTATGTTCCTCGCGTAGTTTCTGTTGCACTACCAGAAAGATCACATGGAAGAACTTAGGACCCCTTTCTTTGAAAAGAAGACTGAAATGCAGTCTAAACATTTATCAGTAATGTTCTGCAGGCTATCACAAAGGAGCTACTATTGACCAGACCAAACACAGCTTCTGGTTCAATAGGATTGTAATGCGTAAAAAGCAATAAGTAAACAAAAAGGTAGCAAGAAGACCCCAAGGTCATAGGAAAGGGTCAAAGCAGCACCAGCATTGGCAAGATGACCTCAAGGGAAGGGGGTTATCCCCAAAGATTTGGCCATTGGGTTTTAGTGGGCATGAAATTTGTTAACTTAGGAAAAATTCTGATAATCGAAGGCTAGAGAGGTGTTGCGATAGTGTTCCTTATCTACCATGGAAGGAAGAAGATACTGAGGTACCAAACAAAGGGTAAAGCAGCACCGGCAACAGTAGAATGAAGACCAAATGCATCAAGAAATGTGCACAGCGGGCAGTGGAGGAAGACTGGCATCGACTTACGAAGACGCTAATCACCTAGGATGTAAACTGACAGCATAGTTGGTAGGATAAGAATGACAAATCATGTAGTATATGAGTAAGTAATGCCAGGAAGAGGCAGCAATGTCAGAAAAGAAAAAGGTGCAGCAGAAGCTTTGTGCTAGGAACCTCCCTAGTAAGGGCAGCGCGAGGCAGTCTAAAACCTTATTCTCCAAAAGTCAGTTCATGACATCCCTTTCCAACTACTTTGAAACTTCTTCTGCTATATTAACAGGACTATCAGTAAAAGCACATATGAAGGCCCATTTTAGATTGGATGTGGGGGATGGGAATAGAGACATCCAGGTCAGGACATGCAAAATTCCCCTGTATTTTACAAAGGCTCTGCCAAACATGGAGCCTCTTGTAAAATATTTATTTATTTATTTTTATTTATCTATTTCTTCTATACCGCCCCTTCCAGAGATCAAATATGTGTAAAGACATGCAGAACTGCTCATGTATTTGCTGGCACATCCAATATGAACGGCGATTTTAAAAAGCTGTACACGGGGTAAAACAGCATCCCCAAATGTGCATGGGAGCAGCTTTTTAGCATCGCTGCTCCTGACAACATCAATCACTCTCACCGTCCAGCATCAAGACCCTTCCAACTTTCAAATCCTCCTTGACATCTGGATCTCCCTGATCATCCCACGCAACATTCAGACCCATCTGATCACATCCTCATGACATTAAGATCCCACCACCCCCAATCCTATCCCAGCTATTTTTGGGGATCCCTGGTGGACTAGAGGGAGCAGAAATGATTCCCAGCTGCTTCTGCTCATTGTGTCTCTGGGTTCAATATGGCACCCTTGACCCCTAGCAGTAATCTCTTGATACTCTGCCAGGGTCCAAGCTTTAAAATAAGGGCAAAAAGCAAGATATTGTAGCACCCCCCCCCCTCGCCCCCATGAGCAGAGGTTTGGGTGGAGACCTTCTGCGCTACTTTGCAGGAACATTGCCTGACACTGTTCTGCATAGGAAACATATAAACAAACTGAGCACCTCTGGGGATGGGCCATAAGGTGGTGGACTGGATTAGTAACTGGTTGTGTGCAGAACCATAATCAGACATTTTAATGCTCATGGTAGGCAATCGAATTTGTGCTCTCCCATTCTCATCCTGACGCTGAATCCCCTCTACCACCATCCTTCCACTCTGATCCCCAGTCATCTTATCCTTTCTCTCATAAAAAGATAAGATATGGCATACTGGGTCAGACCAAAGGTCCATCAAGCCGAGTCTCCTGTTTCTAACAGTAGCCAATCAAAATCACAAGTGCCTGTCAGGTTCCCAGAATGGTAGGAAGAGAGTGGACCTCTTCCTGGTTATTGATCTGCTGTCTGTTCACACTTTCATTTTCAGTCCCTGGGAGGTTTTACAGCCTGGAAAGTTGCCCTTCTCACTCACCCCCAGTTATGGCCTTGGTTAACTGATAAATGACAAGAGGGTAGTAAATAATGGAATTCACTCTGAGGAAAGAAAAGTGATTAGTGGTGTACTTCAAGGACTGATTCTCTTCAATATCTTTGTGAGGAATATTGTGGATGATTAGAAGGAAAATTATGTCTCTGTGGAAGATGCTAAGATTTGAAACATCATGGATGTGCGTGAGGGAACAGAAAGAATGAGAAATGATTTATAGAAGTTTGAGGAGTACGTAATTGATTGCTTGGCAGCCAAGTTTCAGTACGTAACAATGCAGGTGCAGAATTATGCTTTGGCCGCAAAAATGCAAGGGAATGGTGTACAATAAGGGATGAGAGACTGATGTTTGTGAAGCTGGAAAGAGACCTGGGGCAATTATATCCGATGATCTGAAGGTAGGAAAACAGTGTGATAAGACTATGGCCAGAGCTGGAGGGATGCTAGGATGCAGAAGGAAAGGTGTAACTTATATAAAAAAAAACAAGAGGCCTGATATCCAGCAGTGGTGGCTAGGCATTCTAATGTGGCTAGCCACTGCCGTATCTGGCCACCGACACTGAATATCTGGGTCAGCCGGATAGCGTTGAAGCTAACCTGGTAGTGGTGTTATTCAGCTACTGCCCAATCATCTTTGGCGATGAAAGTGAGGAAAACCTTTATTGTGCCTAACTTCCACTGCTGAGGGATAACTGAGCAGCGACTGAATATTCCACTGCCCAGTAATCCCTGGGTGTCACACCCACTTCGCCCTCAGAATGCCTCGATGCTAGCCGGCTAGCATCGGGAAGCCTAGTGGTGGTACCCACAGATATTCAGTTGCACTAACTGCATTAGTGCTACTGGTTAATGCAGTTAGCAGGTTTGCTAACCGCATTAATTGTGCTGAATATTGGGCCTGAGGTGATTATGTCATTGTTCAGATTGTTGATGAAATCTCATTTGGAGTATTATGTCAAATTCTGGATGGAAGGATATAGATAAAATTGACGCAGTCCAGCATCAAGATCCTTCCAACTTCCAGATCCCCCTCGACATCCGTGTGTGATCTGCATCAGAGATGAGACTTAGAAATCTAAGTATATCTACTCTAAAGGAGAGGAGAAACAAAGGAGATAAGAGAGAGATGTTTAAATACATGAAAGGTACTAAAAATGTACAAGAAGCAAACCTGTTCAAGGGAAAGAATATTCTAGAACAAGGGGTCATGATATGAGGCTCTAAGGAGAGACATTGAGAAGAAATATCAGGGAATATTTTTTCATGGAAATGGTGGAAGTGTGGCATACCCTCCTGGAGTGGGTGGTAGCAGTTAAACAGTAATAGACAGCAGATCACGTGAAGGCATGAGCAAGTGAGGACACACCTCTGCTTGCTCCGGGGCTGTCTACTTTAAATGGATCATTTTTGGTGGTGATTATCCTTGACTTTGGGTGGCCATGCAGTGGGAAGGCAATAGTAAGCCTGCTGTGGTGGAACTGGAAGCTGGTGGGCAGTGCATGATGTGTTACGTGCTCAAAAAAAACAGGAGGAGAGGAAGTGATGTCATCAGGATCTGAGCTCTTCTAAACCGACGCCTTTGCTATAAAAAAATAGAGGCTCTCCCCTGGTTTAAAATGTCACCGAAGTCATGGCAAACTGCCCGCAGTCACAGGTCACTATGGCGACCAAAAAAAGAGTGATAGACCTCCACGAGTTCTCGTTTGAAAAAATTCCAGTTCCCAGAAAGGATGCAACTAAGATGGCACCACCAGACATCAGACATCAGATGTCCGAGGCAGGGGGAATGGATCCAACTCCAAAGGGGAAGGAGCACTAAGTCCCAGTGAGTTTTGACAATGGTTCAAAGAAATTAAGGAGGAAATGCAGTCTCTAAGAGAGGACTTTGGAACTATGGCAGCAGATTTGCGGGCAGAAATATCTGACTGGAAGGAGAATTGAGACAGTAGAGATTCAGATGGAGGAACATGAGGAGAGCATTAGAGATTTGGGCAAACAAGTTTGGGAGCTGGAGGGAGTCCAAAGTGCTCTGGCTGATAAAATCAAGCAGAATAGAAGCAGACACAGCAACTTGCACTTCTGTGGTATACCTGATGAGTCTGCTTATATGGACTGTGGAACTGTGGTGACTAAAATAGTGGCTGCATTGTGGGAGGATGCAGACTACCTCAAACTGAGCTTAAATGGGCTCATCGAGCACTGGGGCAGCAGAGGGCTAATCTACCAAGAGATGTGGCAGTCTGATTCCACAGTTTTCCGATTAAGGAACAGGTGGCTGTTCAGGCTAGAAAGCAGAGGCCATTGATCTGGGACGCACACGCCATTGAAACGTTTGAAGACTTCTCCCTAACAACTCTACATCAACAAAGAGAATTGTGCAATGTGACTCAGAAGCTGTGGAGCTTGGCCTCCATTATAGGTGGCAGTTTCCATTTGCTTTAGCCATGACCAAGGAGGGGTGCACAGTTAGAGCCCGAACATGAGAGGAGGTCATTGCAGGTATGGTGGAACTGGGCAAAGATGATGCCAAGGATCTATGAGCTGAGTGGCTAGTTCTGAGGCGCAAGGAGGTGACTTGGCAACACGTTGAAGCGGGCAAGCAGCTGTGCTGATAACCTGAACAGTGAAAACCAGAAACTACTATGCACTCTAATGACTGAGGGCTACTGGTGGACGTTGCTTTACTCTGTTAACTTTGCATATACTGCCATCCTTACTGCATTAGTGATAATTGGTAGGGGGGTTGTAAGGTATTTAGGTCTATAATGGCTGAGATGGTATTGTGGGGATCAGAGGTTAGGGCACTTTATTGAAGGACTGACTGGGGTGGAAGAGGTGTGTGAGTGACTGTAGGGGAGGTAACTGGGGGGAGTTTGGGGGCTGTGTGGTGGAAATGGAGCAAGTGAGGGTATGACTACAGCTATTACTGGGAGATACTCAAGAGCAAGTGGGGGAGGGTACGGGGAGCTTATAGAATGTGGGGTGATGGCACGGTGGACTTAGGGGGCCTGGTGACTGTTCCTTGACTTTCTGTGGAGTGCTGCCAGTTGGTGCTGCAGCCTGGAACCTTGGGAAGGGGTGGGGGGTAGGGGGGAGAGCGAGGTAAGAACAGGGGCACAGAAAGGATGAGGGAGGAGACGGTGGGGCCCTTCTGAATGGGGAGATTGTGGATAGGGTCGATTAATGCCAAGGAGCTCAATTTACCCTGGAAATGTCAGTTTTTCTTTAAGGAACTTAACAGGTTGTAGCTGGATGTGGTGTGTGTCCAAGAGATGCATCTATGGATCAGAGACCAAGGGCTACTATGGGACAGGAATTACCAGCGAGGTTTCTATTCATCCCCCAAGGGGGAAGGGGGAAGGGGAAAGCAGGACAGGGGGGGGGGGGGGTAGCTATTCTTCTATGCAATACAGTCTCCTTTGATGAGAAAAAGGTGGCCAAAGATGGAGAGGGGTGGCATGTGGCTATAAAGGGGAGAGTAGAGGGACAGCTATTGACTGTGGGGAGTGTCTATGCTCCAAATCAGGGCCAAGGAGCATTTTTTGAGAGGCTGGAAACTGAATTGTTCAGTTTTGGGGGGGGGGAGCTCTGTGGTAGTAGAGGGGGACTTCAATTTTGTGCTGAACCCCAAGCTGGGGTGGGGACGGAGCACACAGGCAGCGTCTGAAGGATCTTATATGCACATGGCAGCTATTTGGCAGGAACAGAATCCCACGGGTAGGGCGTACTTATACTTCTCTCCCTCTCACCAAACCTACTCACAAATTGATATGATATTTGTAAACTCTAACCTATTATCTGCCCTGAAGAAAGTGGAACACAAGCCCATCACATGGACAGACCACGGCCCGGTGTGACTTGATCTTTAGGGTTGGGAGCTGCAGCTGGGAGCACGGTTCTGGTGCATGAATGATAGTTTATTATGGGATAAGAGGGTAGCAGAGGCAACCGAGAAAGATATTGGGGAATATTTTGGAGGCATTCTGGAGGCAAAGTGTGGGGAAAAGTGGTGTGGGACACTTTTAAAGCATACCTAAGTGGGCGCTTAATTATGTGGGAGGTACGAAAGAAACAGTTACGGCAGCAGGAACTAGAAAAGGAATATACACGGCTTAAAAAATTGGAAGGGATGCATAGGCAATGGGGGTACCAGTGTGTGGCGAAGGCCTTGGAGGAGGCTCGTACATAAGTGCAGAATCTGCAGTTTGAGGTGTTGGTCTTCCAGCTTCAGTATGTGTGCCAGCGTTTCTATGAGCATGGTGATATACTAGTTCATCTGCTTGCACATAGTTTCAAGTTACAGCAAGCCCTGCAAACTGTGGTGAAAATACGAACGGACGGGGAGGGTAGGTAGTTGGAGATGAGACTATCAGGGTAGAATTTAAGGCCTTTTATTGGGAGCTGTATAGTGCTGAAGCCAGGGTCGACAGAGGGGAGATTGCCCAGTACTTAGAGGAGGTGACCCTGCTGGACCTCTGAGGCTGATCGTGAGCCTATCACCCAGGGAGAAGTTGAAGGAGTGATTCACGCTCTAGCTAATAACAAGTCGCCAGGGTTGACAGCATGGTTTTATAAACTCAGCCATGAACAACTTGCTCCCAGGAGGTCAAGGTTTTCAATGGGGTCCTGGAGGGGGAACACTTGTCGGCTATGATGGATCAGGCCAGAATAAGTGTCATACCGAAACCAGGCAAAGATGTGTCTCACTGTCCATCCTATCAGCCTATATCCCTTTTAAACTCAGATGCCAAGGTGTTGGCAAAGATCTTGGTGTCTCGCCTTGGTGATCACATGCCCATTTTGATTAATGCAGATCAAACTGGTTTTATCTACGGACGCCAAGCTGCTGATAATGTAAAGCAGGTAGTTAACTTGTTTTGGGTAGTCCATCGGAAAGAGATTCCAGTTCTGGCCCTGGCGGTTGATGCCAAAAAGGCGTTTGATCGTGCAGGATGGGAGTTCTTGTGGGCGTCAATGTGTAAGTTTGGTCTAAGTGAGAATTATCTTAGATGGGTGCAGACTCTACATGCAACCTGAGGCCATGGTAATAGTTAATGGGGGCTTTTGGGCGGTTTTTCTACTTGCAGCAGTGTACACATCAGGGATGTTCGATATCGCCTCTGCTTTTCGCCCTTTGATTGGAACCATTTGAGGAATGGATTCGAGGCAGGGGAGATATTGCGAGAGTAAGGGTAGGAGAGACTCAACATAAGATCTCACTCTTTGCGGATGAGATACTGTTGGTCCTGACTGACCCAGAGACATCCCTGCGAGCAGTGCAGGAAGAACTGGATCGTTACCGTCGAGTATCTGAGTTCAAGGTTAATCTTGATAAAACTGAGGCACTCAACATCTCCCTCACAGAGGAGACAGTGCACCGCCTAGGGAGGCTGTTTCTCTATTGATGGACTAAGGGTGCATTGATCTACCTGGGCATGCAAATTTGTACTGACCTGTCAAATTGTATCAGCTCAACTACTCGCCTCTGTGGTGTAAATTATTTGCCAAAATAGAGATTTGGAGGTGCTTCCCACTATCCTGATTGGGGCTAATAGTAGGTGTAAAGATGGTGATCTTGCCTCAAATAGTAAATTACTTTCAGACACTGCCTATGGCTATCCCAAGGGGAGACTTAGTGATGGCACAATGCAAATTGTTCCACTATATTTGGAACCGGTGACCTCTGTGGGTAGCAAGGACTGTGCTTTATAGATCATGAAAGCTAGGAGGACTGGCGGTGCTCCATCTTTATTGTTATTATGTAGCACCCCAGTTATATAACATGGTGGGCTGGCAGGAGGGTGAGCACCATAAATGAGCCCAGATTGAGGGAGCATACACCACGGGACCCTTTAGGTATACACCCTGGCTAGCATTGCGGGTGGGGAACACTGAGAGCTCTTTCGTTCGACAAGTGTAGCAGTTGTGGTGGAGGACCCTGGGTTGTAAGCACCTCCAGAGAGAGCAATCCCTGCTCCAACTTATAAAATATAATCCAGCCTTTACCCCGAGACTGTTAGACACTTTCTTTCGATACTGGGTGAAACGAGGCCTCCATATGCTGTATCAGGTGTGTTCAGAGGGGGAAGTTGCTTCCTTTGCTGACTTGCAGGAGAAATTTGGGCTGAGCCAGTGGGATTTTTATGGCCATTTGCAAGTGAGGCACTGGCTCACTATGGGTGACTGGGGGAGTGCAATCATACAATGGCTCTCAGAGCTAGAGGGTATTTTCTGGTTCCCCAAGGACCAAGCAAAAAGAATTTCCAAAATGTATTGTTTACTGGTGGCCACCATAGTACCAGCAAAACTAAGTTTCAGCAGCAATGGGAATATGACCTGGGGAAAGAGCTTGATGAAATCTGCCTGGGGAAAAATTTTTAAGGACATGCTGAAAACAGTTATAAGGTACTTTACCGCTGGTGCATGACTTCAGTGCGCCTTCACCACCTAATTAAAAATTATCCAGAGCTGTGCTGGAGGGTCTGTAAGATAGTTGATGACTACTCTCAAATGTGGTGGAGGTGCCCCCTGCTGGCAGAGTATTGAGAAACCATCCAAAAAGAGATGGTTGAGGGACAATGCTGGGACTGAGAGAGGAGGGCTGGCAAGATTCTAAAGGTAAATTGGTGAACATGTATGTACTTGCAGCGAGGTATGAGATAGCACTGTGTTGCAAATCGGTTTGCAGTCTTACAGTGACTAGCTGGTGTACACGTATGCAATCTTTTTAATGGAAATGTTGACTGCTATCCATCGGGATAGGCTCCCGCAGTTTGAAAAGATGTGGGAACCTTATATTACTAAATATAATCTGTAAACTGTGTGCTGCCTGTTTGGGCGGGGGGGGGGGGGGGGTGGGGGAATTGATTTCAAGATTGGTTATATATTTATATACAACTTTTCAATAAATTTTAAATAAAAAAAAGACCGTGAGAAGGCCGGGCAGAATGGCAAGATGGTGGTGGCGACATAACATATGCCATACTGGGTCAGACCAAGATCCATCAAGCCCACTATCCTGTTTCCAACAGTGGCCAATCTAGGACACAAGTACCTAGCAGTTTCCCCAGAAGACACAGGTTCCACAATGCTTGTATTGGGGCAAGCACCGGATTTCCCATGTCCTCTTTAATAATGGTTTATGGACCTTTCCTCCAGGAACTTGTCCAAACCTTTTTTAAATCCAGCTACACTAACAGCTTTTACTACATCCTCTGGTAATGAATTCCAGAGTCTGATGACATGTTGAGTGAAAAAATATTTTCTCTTTTTAGTCTTATATGGGTTACACTGTAGTTTCATTGCATGTCTCCTAGTCTTTCTACATTTTGAAGGCGTAAACAATCGATCTACGTATACCTGTTCAACTTCAGTCATTAATTTATAGACCTCTATCATATCTCCCCTCAGCTGTCTCTTTTCCAGGTTGAACTGCCCTAACCTTTTTAACCTCTCCTGATAGGAATATTCTTTAATCCCCGTTTTCCAGCAGATCAAATACGATTTACAATAGAACAATGTTTGAATTGTACAATAAACGATACATATTCAGCTACATGGAACAGGTAGAACTATATACATTAACATTATTATATACAGTCAGTACAATTAAGAGAGGAACTATGTACATATTTGGTTCAATACAGTAATTAGAATGGTTGGATCTAGTATTGGGATGTGCTTGGGGTGCATGCCTTTGGGGGGGCATGTCATAGAACGTGATGGGATAGGTAGGGTCAGTACTGTTTACCATTTTGGTGGATCTTCTCTGTACTTTTTCTAATTCTGCTATATCCTTTAAGATGTGGTGACCAGAATTGCAGACAATATTTGAGGTGCAGTTGCACTATAGAACAATACAGAGGCATTATAATATCCTTTGTTTTATTCTCCATTCCTTTCCTTATGATTCCTAGCATTCTATTGTTTTATTGGCTGCCACTGCACACTGGGCAGAGGGTTTCAACATGTTATCCACAATGATGCTTAAATCTTTTTCCTGGGTGATGGTTCATAATGTGGAACCTTTAAACTCCTTATCTTTCCAGAGGTAAGCTGTAAATCTTGACCCCCCTCTGCACCTTCCTCCACCCCTCACAATCTATCCATACCATCCCATGATGAGAGACCTCAATGGGTTCAATTTCTGCAAGGAGAACCCACCCAAACCCTCTCGAAGATACCAGAACTTTAATGGTACTCATAAGGACACACCCATGTTATTTTGGGAGGCAAGTAAGGCTGTTCTAAGAGGAGACATCATAGGTTTTAGGGCCAAACGTAGGAAACACATGGAAACGTAGGAAACACATGCAGAGCATTCTGCACTTAGAGGAAACTTTGCGGAGTCAAAAGCTCTGTGCACTGAGGCAGCCCGGGAGGGCCACAGAGCAGGCTTACCTATAGAACTGATGCAGTTTTACAAGCATCATTTCTATAGGTATGGAAATAGGTCAGGGAAACTGCTAGCTCGAGCCATACGTGACTCATGAGGCCCACAGTTTGTTTCAGTAATCAAAGATGAGGAGAGTTGCCTGTGTAATGAGACCCAAAAGATTCAACAATTTTACTAGTCCCTTTACACAGAGGAGTCCATCGCTACGGTAATGGGGAAAATTTTCTTAGGGGGCTGCAGCTCCCTTCTTTGTCAGCCGCAGAGACGTTGGTTCTCAATGGACCAATCTCTTGTAAGGAGGTGCAGTAGGTAATTAAGGAGGGTGTGGTGCATAAGACTCTGGGGATAGATGGATATGGAGCCGAATTCTACAAGATCCTGGAACTGAGGATTGTCCCGACTCTTGCGAAGATGTATACCGTGGTGCTAGGGGAGGGGATCCTACCTTGGGATATGAGGAGAGTGGTTATTACTGTGGCTCCCAAGGCAGGGAAGGACCCACTTGACCCTGCCTCTTATAGGCCGATTTCACTACTCAACTATGATGTTAAGATTTTGGCATTGATTCTTGACAGCCGTTTAAGGTCTATATTGCCATGCCTCCATGGACAACATCAAGTAGGCTTTGTGCAGGGTAGGGGAGCAACCAAAAACATTGCCACATTGGTATTGGTGATGGAGTATTGCGTTCACCAGCATCTTCCCTTGCTTTTGGTGAACTTTGATGCCAAAAAGCATTCAATAGGGTTTCCTGGCCTTATTTGCTTGAGGCACTGCAGAGTTTTGACTTTTTGGGCAACTTCCTTAGGTGGGTTCAGGTGCTGTACAATGAGCCCGCAGGCTGCTGTCTCCATGGGCAGGCTGATGTCTGATACATTCACATTAGGACAGGGCACTTGGCAGGGATGTCCCCTCTCCCTGCTGTTTGTGTTATCACTGGGACCTTTATTATTGGCATTACAAACATCTGAGCGAGTACAAGGTCTACATTTGGGGTGAGAGGACATTAAAGTGAGTGCATTTGTGATGACATGTTGCTGTGCTTGCAGGACCCCAGTACCTCCCTGCAGGTGGCTCTCCATACTACTGAGACTTTTGGTAGTTTCTCAATGCTAAAAATCAATAGGAGTAAATTGCTAGCGCTTGATGTAAGGGGGAGGGTTCGAGAGGGTTGGCAGGGAGTTTTCCCTTTGGTTTGAGCGGAATCCAGGATCCGCTATTTGGGTATCCAGTTACCTGACGATCCCTCTCAAATATATGAATATAATATTAAGCCTCTTCTCTCTTGTACAACTGAGCACTTGCACAACTGGGGAGGCTTGCCTATTTCTCTGAAGGGAAAGGTGGCACTTTTCAGTGGATATACGTTTTACAACATCTTCCATTGTGGGTTACTCGGCGGGATTGGGTGAGGCTGGATACCCAGGTGAGCAGGTTTCTGTGGAAGGGGAGGAGACCACGGATTCCTCTCAAGGCTTTGGTGAAGTGTGCAGAGGAAAGGGGTTTAAGCTTGCCTTGTTTACATTCATATAACTTGATATATATCAGAGGTTCCCAACTCCAGTCTTGGAGGGCCAAACACCATTCAGGTTTTTAGGCTGTCCCTAATGAATATGTATGAGATATATTTGAATACAATGGGGGCAATGCATGCAAAAGCATCTCATGCATATTTATTAAGGACAGTCTGAAAACCTGAATGGTATTTGGCCATCCAGGACTGGAGTTGGGAACCTCTGATATATATGATGTGCCATTTGAGAGAAGTGGTTAATGGTATCATGGTATCTGTGCCTCTCCTGCTCTTGGATTCGTTGCTGGCCCCCTGCAATAGGATATATATATTGTATACAGAAGCACATTACAAAAAATATTGGTCTGATGTTATGAGAGTACAAGAAATATCAAAATACAAAAAACACTCTCAGTTCACTCTAGAAAGTATAACTTATAGACTTTCTTACTCTGATATAAGCAGCGTTGCTTTATTGTATAATTAATTAACTAGAACGATGGCAGAAAGGGTCTCAGAGTTTTTAGAGTGTTTAAGAACGAGTTTCCCCTGAAGAAACCACAAGGTGAAACCCTTACACAGAGCGCGCTTGATGGCGTCGGGATTGTGATTTTCACTGGCGGGGCTTCCTTTGAATCAACAATGACACCAACTTAAAGAGCTAAGTAGCCTTTCATTTGGAAGTTACCAGCTGTATGTTGAAGCAAGAAAGCACGAAACCATTTATACATTTTATACATAACTTTAAAAAAACGGTGGCGGATTGTTGTTGTTTTTTGGGTCGTTGATGTGTATAGGGCATGTGTCCGGTTGGCACTATAAATCGCCACCGGCAGCCCGCTAAACTCTGAGACCCTTTCTGCCATCGTTCTAGTTAATTAATTATACAATAAAGCAACGCTGCTTATATCAGAGTAAGAAAGTCTATAAGTTATACTTTCTAGAGTGAACTGAGAGTGTTTTTTGTATACAGAAGCACATTGACTACCAGGGGCATGGAATAAGTATATGTATTTGAAGGCTTTGAGGGTGGCCTGGAGGACCTTATGTAAGAGACATGGCTTTTTTTGGAGGTGTACAGGTCTTTTGCTCTTGGAGGGTAACATGGACTTCCTCCTGCGAATGCAATCCAGTGTGCATCTGCACTGAGTCACCAAGAGGCTCACTAGAGTCAGGGATCTGAGGGTGGAGGCAGAGGAGGAGCAGGATTCTTTCCTCAACCTACAGAGGAGATACGGCCTGGAGAAGCAGGATTTTGTTCTGTTATCTTCAGGTTTGTCATTATATACAGGGGTTACGCAAAATTGAATCAGATATGTTTCAGGTAGGGGGCTTAGTGGAGCTATTTAACCTTTTTGAGGAGCAAGGCAATTCTAGGGTTCTTAAGAGAGAGCTGCAACCTGCTCTGGATCTGGGATACTTGGAGCTCTTATATGCTCGATGGTGAAAGGATGGTTTAGGTAATGTTACCCCAGCACTGTTGCGTTGGCCCTTTTCTAGGTGCACTTTGCTGTCTGACTGTGTTTACCTGCAGGAACTTCAGTAGAAGCTTCTGTAGAGCGTTTGAACATGATGTTTGGGTCAATAGAGTAGGGTTGAAGGGTCAAGCATGTGTAGGCTTTGTGCCCTAGATTTGGGTACCTTTGCCCATAGATTCTGGTTCTGCCCACTGATTCAGGAGTTTTGGAGGCAAATGTATGGGCACTTGGGAACCCTTGTGGACCAAGCTCTTTCTCCTACAGTGGAGACTTGCTTGTTTGGCAAATTCTCCCTGGAGTGGTGTCTCAAAAGTGCACAGAGGCAGCTCTGTGAGCATGGTTTTCTGATGGGGAAGAAGATCATCCTGCAGCAATGGATGGCCGAAGGGGCCACTGGGGTGAATCAGTGGGAGCATGTTCTTCATGACTTAATGGAAATGGAACGTAGGACTGCCAAAATGCAGGGAACTGCAGCCCAGGACTGCTTCCTGTCCCCTCTGATTGATTGTCTTTGCCCTGTCATGAAGGGAGTGCTGCTCAATACTTGAGGAGTCACTTGGTGAGGCATTTGTTGATATGGAAGTGGAACAGTGGAGGGTCCCTAGGGACAGTGTGGAGTGTGGGAGGAGGAGACGCTAAGGCGGGCTGTAGAGGGGGTAGTTTGTAAAGTGTGTATGAGGAATGGGTGTGCAGGTGTGTGATTGACGGGATGAAGTTGTGAAGCCAGGACCTCATTTGGAAGGGGAGCCGGCTGTAGGGGGGCAGGGGAAGGGTGGGTGGGGTTTATGAAAGCTGGGGGATTGGTGTGGGGGGAAGCTTTGGAGATTTGTGTTATGCATTTATTGAGGTTTATTTGAGACACCATATGTACCCTGGATATGCTTTGTTCCTAAATTCTAATAAAAATGACTGCTACTAAATCAATAATAGAGTTTAAGAGGGCATGAGATAAGCACAGAGGATTCTTAGGTAATAAAAGTATCATGAACAGAGAGCATGACCAAATGACTTCTATTCAGGCACTAATAACACGGTCCTCACCTGATTCAATAATCATGTTTGCACTACCAGAATGTATGGTCAAGAGGTTAATTTCAAATGTTGGAAGTCTTAGCAGTAACAGACTATTATTCGTCATCACCTGAAGGACCCTAAGGCTAGATCCTCTACTGTTTCAAACTTCTGCCCTATTTCTATCCTCCCTTCATTTGTAATGTCACCAAGAAGATTGAAGCTGCCCAACTTATGAATGTCTTAGAAAAAACTACGGTAATACCCTACATCCAAGGCAAATAGGCTTCCATTCTCAACATTCCACTGAACCTGCCCTGCTTAGGTTTTTGACAGTTACCGTTAAACTGGACAAAAGCAAAGATACTCCTTTTTCCACTAGACTTTGTCAGGCCCGATTTTCGAAAGGCATTTACATGGGTTACAGCCCAGCAAACCGTGTAAATGTCTTAAGTTAGGCTATTCAATGGCACTTATACGGTTAGTGACGTTGAATATCCCCTTCTAACTCCCCTACGTGCCCTGATGCTATCCGTCTAGCATAGCATCGAGGCGTATGAGGGGCATTCTGGGGTGGAGCGGAGGCGGCGACGATATTGCATGCTGCCTGGTTAGCGATCTGGGCCGAAAAGATAGGCTAAGAAAACCCTCGCCTATCTTTAAGGCTCAAGAGCTAACCGGGCAGAATTCAATATTGCTGCTGCCTGGTTAGCTTTGGTGGCTCCTGGTGTGTGAAGCGATCCCTGGATATTCAATACTGTCGCCGCGGCACTGAATATCGGGGTTAGAGGTCAGCGGGGAGGGCTATATGCTGATGCAGTGCATAGCCCTTCAAAAATGAGCCTAACTCATTATCGGGCCCGTCATCTGCATTTGACTTAGTGAACCATTCTATTCTCCTTCAATGGTTTTGACCTGCATGTTTCTGGCATAATGCTTGCATGTTGCTGGTATTTATGTTTTTCATATGCAATGATAGTGTTGCTTACTGTATTAGCAGATAGTAAGCTTTGTTGAGGAGGGACTGTATTTTTTGAGTACTTGTACAGCACTGTGTATACCTAGTAGTGACATATCCTAGTCTCCAATTATTGTGTTGTCTGTTTTGACTAGATTCTAAGCTCTGACGAGCAGGGATTGTCTCTTGCATGTGCCTGTGCAGCTCTGTGTACGTCATGTCATGCTACACAGATGATAAGTAGTAGAAGAGTAGTAGTAGCATTTCCCTGACCTAATTTCTGAATTCTTTTTTTTTTTTGAAAACTTTATTTATAGATCATCAACAAATAACAATAAACACAGTATCAGGCAAAGAACCCCCGGCAGGGTGTGCTCTTATCCCTGCCGCAGGGTGAATTACATATGTAATTGTCAAAGACAGCAAACAAACCGTGCCTTATGAGGAAACCAGTGTTTTATACTTTTAGTTGCTTCCCCTATACCCCCCCACTAAACATAAAGGAAGAAGAAAAACATCCACCCCTCCCTCCCCACCTTCCCCAACCCCTCGCCATCTCCATCCACCGCACACCAGCCAGGCTCGCTCCCAGGAGGAAGAGTCGCCCGCTTCATCCCCACAGGCGCCGCCAGTACGCTCTAATATTCTAGAGACCTACGTTAACTATTTCATTTCGGCAGCGGGGCTCCAAGTTCTGAATATAGGGTTCCCAGATTAGCATAAAAGTAGCCCATCGTTTAACATGGCTCCGCGCTCTCCAACGTTCTGCCAGCATCAATTGGTGAAAACTATTGCGCCACTCCAAGAAGGTCGGCGGGAGCCGCTCTCGCCATCTACGAAGAATTGGGCCCTTCCCCACCAAGCACGCTTTGCGCACGAGGAGTCGCGCTCCTCGCCCACTGGGACAAGACAGGTGCAGCTGATCCAAAAGTACCAAAGACCCCGTCCATGGGAAACGCTGTTGCAGCAACCTCGCTATACAATTACTAATACGTGCCCAATAGGGGCGGAGGCGCCCACATGTCCACCACATGTGGGCTAAGTCCGCCAGAGGTTCGGAACATCGAAGGCATGACCCGTCTTGAGTGACATGGCTCCGTAGGGCTCGTCGGGGGGAAAAATGTATACGGGTTAAGGCTTTATACTGAAGTTCCCTCCACCGTGCCCCTTCCACCAGTAAAGGAATTTGTGCCAAGGCCTTCTGAATGGACCCGACCGGGACCTCCCGCCCCATTTCCCTCGCCCAGGCCTGCTCAACACGTCCGTAATCTGGCAGTACCCGGAAACAATCCAGTCGGGTCTTCAAACCCGATATCGAAGGAGGGGAGTCTCCCCCGAGACCAAAAAATTCAATAATCTGCGCTGAGCGGTCCGCTTCAAGGCCCTCTCTGGGCAACGAGGTCACATAATGAGAGAGTTGGAGATATGCGAAAAAGTGGCGGGGCTCCAATTCATATTCAACACGCAATTCCGAAAACGATTTACAGGCACCAGACAATCCCACAACGTGGCCCACCAGCCGGATCCCCTTTGCCCTCCAAGACTGGAACCCGCTGGACTCAGAGCCGGGTGTAAAATTCACATTACCCCCTAAGGGAAGCCAACTCGAGTTCCTCCAGTTCCGATTCCAATAACCGTTCAATTGTTGCCACGTGCGTCGCGCGGATGTCATCATCACACTGCGCTTAACACGGGTAGGCAGTTGGGAGCTCTCCGCATGTAGAACACCCAACAGGGAAAGTGGGGCCACCGCCGCCATCTCCAGATGCCTCGGTGTATAGAAGTCCGTCTCGCCCAGCCAGTCACCAACATGGCGTGCCTGGCATGCCAAGGCGTACAGCCACAAGTCCGGCAGCCCAATACCCCCACCCCGCCAAGGCCCAATCATACGCTTCATCGGGATACGAGCCCTAGCTCCCCTCCATAGAAACCTCTGAATCTCCCTTTCCACGCGCAGGAGGTCGCGGCGATACAGCCAAACCGGCAACGTCTGCATCCAATACAGAATTCGGGGTAGAATCACCATTTTGACCGCTGCCACTCTCCCCAACAGGGACAGTGGCAGAGGAGTCCAGGCTCGCAGCTGGTGGCGGATCCCAGTCAAAATTTTCTCAAAGTTAGTGTAATATAAATCTTGCGGCAGACGTGTCAAAACGATGCCTAGATATACAAAAGTCTGACCCGCCCATTTTAGAGGAAATTCCCCTGGCCAGCTGTCCCGAAGGTGCCCCGACATATCTAGGGCCTCTGATTTATCTTCATTTATGCGGAGCCCCGCAAAGCTGCCATAGGCCTCAAATTCCCTCAGTAGCCGCTCCAGCGACTCCTTGGGGGCAAGCAAGTGGACCAGCATGTCATCCGCAAAGGCGGAGAGTTTGAACTCATGGGCCCCAACCACCACCCCCCTTATGCCCCTGTCGGCTTCTATGCTACGAATTAAGGGGTCCAGAGCCAATACGAATAGCAAAGGTGACAACGGGCACCCTTGTCTGGTCCCACGGGAGAGAGAAAACTCGTCGGACAAAACCCCATTACATAACACCCGGGCAGTCGGCTGCACATAGAGGCTCTGCACCATCTCACAAAAAGGAGTCCCCAAGCCGTAGAGCGGCAACAGGTAATGAAGATATTGCCAGCTAACTCTGTCAAACGCTTTTTCGGCGTCAAAGCTCACCAAGAGAGAAGTTAGCTGGTGCTGCTGCACCCACTCAATAGACGTTAAGATTTTACGTAAGTTGCGCACCGCGAAGCGCCCCCGGACAAATCCAACCTGTGACTCGTGAACTAAAGCACCTAGCAGGACCGCCAACCGTTCCGCCAAAATCTTTGCCTGCAACTTCATATCGAAGTTCAACAGGGAGATCGGCCGATAGGAGGAGGCCCTCAGCGGGTCCTTCCCTGGCTTGGGGATCAGGGTGATGTATGCCTGATTGCCCCCCCAGCGTGGACCGCCCCCCACTGCCCGTCGCTGAAACGTTTCCACTAGGAGGGGACTCACCCCCGCCGACAGTATCTTATAAAATTCAACCCCATATCCATCGGGACCTGGGGCTTTATAACAGTTCGCGGCCGAAATCACCTGCTGTACCTCCTGTAAGGTGATGGGTTGCCCCAAATCAACACGTTGCTCCTCGGTCAGCTTGGGCAAATCTAGTCGCCGTAGGTAGTTTTCCATGCTAGTAGTGGCAGTCTCCTCCGCGGTATAGAGATGTTGAAAGAAATCTCTAAAGAGGGCACTAATCACCGTCCGATTGTTTTGTAATTTACCTTGATCATCTCGGAGAGCTGCCACCAACCGCGAGTCTCGCTGACCTTTCAGACATCTCCCCAACAGTTTACCGGGCTTATCCCCAAAACAATACAGCTTATACTTATAATACAGTAGGGATTTTTTTGCCCGTTGATGGAGCAATTCATTTAACATGACTTGGAGTTCCCATAATTTCTTTCTATTATGGGAGGTGGGGGTGCGCCCATGGAGACGCCGCGCTTGTGCCACCTGTTGTTCGAGTCTAACAACCTGTGCAGCCAGTAGTCTGCGCTTCCGTGCTACATAGCCAATGATGTCCCCCCGGAGGACTACCTTGGCCGTCTCCCACAGCAGTTCCGGGTCATCTCGGTGGCCCTGGTGATTCGCTTCAAACTCGCGCCACCGAAGGTTTAGAAATTGGCGAAAAGGGACGTCCCTATAAAGTTCCACCGGGAACCGCCATAAGCGAGTCCCGCCCAAGCCTCCCCCCCCGTGCCAGTCAATCCATACCATGGCATGATCTGAGATCTCCAACGGACCAATCTGCGCGTCTTCAACAGATGCGAACTGAGTCGCCGAAACCAACAGGTAATCAATGCGGGCGCTAGTTCCATGCGCCCGAGATACATGGGTAAAATCCCTTTCCGAGGGGTGCAAAAGTCTCCACGGGTCCACTAAGCCCAGCCGAGACTTAAACCTTTGCAACGTACGGGAAAGATTTTGTCGTTCTCTGGTTCCCATTTCTCTCGAGGTGTCAAGACCTACCTCAAAAACCCCGTTGAAATCGCCGCCCAAAAGCAAGGGCACCTCCGGCAATTGTTCTACCTGTGCCGCCAGGCGGTGGAAGAATTCAGGATCTGGTGTATTTGGACCATATAAGTTGCCCAAAATTATCAACCGATTCTCCAACATGCCATGCAGTAGCAAAAAGCGTCCCCGTGGATCCAGCACCTGTCTTGTTAGTGTGAACCGTATCTTCTTATGAACCAAAATGGCAAGTCCCCCTTTTTTCCCACTGCTGGGACATCCCACACCTGGCCCACCCAGTCTCGCTTAAGCTTGGCATGCTCCTCCGCGGTTTGATGGGTTTCCTGTAGTAACGCAATGTCACATCGCTGTCTTGCGAGCGCTTTAAGTATTTTATATCTCTTGATGGGGCTGCCCAAGCCACAAACATTCCAAGATATAATTTTTACCACACTAGACGCTCTTCTTGGGCGTGTCGTCTGGTGAGGGTATTATGGCTAGGAAACCCCCCCAGCCTGGGGTTTCCTCGGACCCTCCCCCTGAGAACCGAATCCAGCCGGCCGTGCGTGGTGGAGATGGCGACCCTCCCTTCCCGACCCCTCCCCCCCCGTTTTCCCACTATCCCATCTAGCCTCCCCCCTCTACCTTGCTCCGCACCCCCCCCACCCCTCACTCCCTTCCCTCCAGTGCCTAACCTAACCCTGAGGCTAAACACACTTCCTGTGGCATTGGGCCTACCCCCTAAAGAATCCCCTCCAGAGATCCACCTAAAACCCCCTACCCTCCTCCCCCCCCCCCGTAAGGCCGATGAACCTCATCAACTGGCACCGCCTCCGCTGGTCAAGTAGGCCCAGCACCGATTCTGGATATGTTAACCCACTATCGCTATCCGCCTCTGAGGGAGGGGGTCCGAGGGCACAAACCCCCTGGGGCCCAGTAAAACCTTCCTCCTGGGTCACAAGCTCAAAGGTCAGCACATCACCTCCCCTGGAGCCTAAGCCACAAGCCCCCAAGCCTTATAATCAAGTCCCTTATCACTTACCCCTTAAGGGAATCCTAGAATAACCATTAGTGAAGACCCCCCTACCGACAGGCCCGCAACAATCATGTTGTCAGCGTCTGGAGGGGCCCATCGCCTCCCCAGGTCACCCCTTCCCCGATTTTCACAAGGCATAACACCCCCGGTGAAGGGAGTCACAGCCCCGGGGGAGAAAGTAACAGCACCTCCCGCTAATTTAAAGGAGCAATCCCGGGATCCCTCCATGCACTCAGCTCGAGCCTTCGAGGCCAGGAGTCCCCCGAACCCCGTCGGAAATGGACGGGCGGGAGGACCCGGTGCCCGGAGGCCCACGAGCCTTCTCCCACCAGCAGACACCAAGCCGTGATTTTCAGCCACTCCCTCGGCAAGTTCCCCATTAGAGGACCACATAGGGCTTAGGGCTCATCAAGAAAGCAACCGACCCTCCCATATATAACATTTTGCACTGCAGCTTAGGGCCATAAATATTTATCCTCCACCACAATAATCTTGCATAGAGAAATCAAGAAGAAAGGAAAACAAAAAAGAAAGAGGAGAAGAGAGAAAGAAAGCCAACCAGTACAAGGTAAAAATAAAGCATTGTCCAGCCATTGTTGCGCGACGCTCCTCTCACCACGTTCTCACCACGTTCTCACCCAGCGGTAGTCAACCTCTCACTCCGGGTCTCTCCGCCGTACGCGGCAACTTAAATTGAGCTGTTCCTAGGCGTTCCTGATGGTTTCACGAGGAGGGGGGGGCCCCTTCGGTAGTTCCCGCCAGGCCTGCTAAAAAGGTTTGGGCCTCCGCCGGAGTTTGCATGTACTGTAGCCGCCCCTGGTGCTCGACTCGCAGCTTCGCGGGATACAACAGGGAGAGGCGCACTCCCCTGGTGATTAGTTGGGAGCACACCGCTGAGAATGCCCGACGTCTCTGGCTTACCAACTGCGAGTAGTCCTGGAACACCAATATCTTCTCCGGATCCGATATGGAGCGCTGATGAGCCCTGGCAGCCTTCAGGACCTCCTCCTTCTGGTGGAAGTCAAGGAAGCGGGCGATTACCGCGCGGGGCCTGCGCTCCTGGTCGCGCCTCGGTCCCAATCTGTGTGCTCGTTCTATTTTGATGGGGCCGGCCACACTGCCTGCTGAAATCTTCTCAATCCAGGCCACCAAGTAGCTACGAAGAGCTCCATCCGCCACATTTTCAGCAATGCCAATGAAGCGGAGGTTTTTTCGGCGACCTCTGTTCTCCATATCGTCGAGCTTGTCGCCTTGATGTTTCACGAGGTCTTCCAGGGCCTTCACGCGGCCCACCAAGGAGCTCTGGGTATCCTCGACGCCTGAAATGCGAGTTTCTGTCTGCTCCACTCTGGCGGTGAGGTCAGTAAAATTTTGCTGAATAGCTTGCAATTGATCCGCCAGTCCGCGGAAACGTTCATCTAGGGCCCGCACAACGGCAGCACTGACCTCCGCTATCAGCGTTTGGTTGGCATCCGCTCCCGGGCTCCTCGGTGCTCCCTCCGCCATTTTGGTATCCGGGACCCGGGTCTTCTCCCGCCTAGGTGGTTTCGCAGACATCTAGCTGCTCTTGAGTATCTAAGCTCTCTCGTCTTTCACCCCTGCACTGGAGCTCTTTATAATTAGGAGGGCGATTGCCACTATTGCAGGTATTATATGCAGAATTTGGGGGTAGAGTGCCCAGAGCTGACCACCGCACGTCTACTCAGCTCATTGCCACCACCGGAAGTCTTCTGAATTCTTTTTAAAATGGGAGAAAATTTCGGGACGGCTAGTCAGCAATGAACTTAAATAAAATCCCGGTAAAACTGACACTATTATCCTTTCTTCGAGCTGTACATCTTCTCCGTCACCGTTGCCATTTATTGTGGGTGTCCATATCCTCTTAAAGGATTCAGTTAAAGTTCTGGGAGTCACTTGCTAGAAACATGAACCTTGATTGGCATATTAAAAACGAGGCGAAGAGATCCTTCCTTGCCCTGAAACAAGTCATGTAGCTTGTTCTTTGTGGGATAAAGGGGCCTTGAACATCCTCCTCATTCTTCTCCTTGTTATTATTCTCCTAGAGTATCTCTGTATCAAGGTTTCAAATCCTCCTAGATGAGAAGATTATAAATTATTCAGAAGCTACTCGTGGGTGCTAAGACATACGACCGTATTACCCCTCTCTTCAGGGAAGAGCATACCAGTTGCTTATAGGGTTCCATTCAAGATCCTTGCTTTTAATGCAGGAAGAGGGAATTTTCAGCAGTGATGGCCAGCACCTTAAAGTGGTTGGCCATCGCTGCTTTAATATAAACCCAGATATGCAATATCAGGTCCATATCCGCCCACCGGCATTGAATATCTGAGTTGCCTGGTTAGCCGATTAGCTTACTGGTCAGTGGCAATATTCAGCTGTTTGCCATTCAGCCGTTCTAACTTTAGCCAATTAGGATTAACTGGCCAGCGGCTCAAAATTGCCGCTGATTGACTAAACTTTTCAAAATGATGGTACTACCCCAGTGGATATACGTTTTACAACATCTTCCATTGTGGGTTACTCGGCGGGATTGGGTGAGGCTGGATACCCAGGTGAGCAGGTTTCTGTGGAAGGGGAGGAGACCACGGATTCCTCTCAAGGCTTTGGTGAAGTGTGCAGAGGAAAGGGGTTTAAGCATGCCTTGTTTACATTCATATAACTTGATATATATCAGAGGTTCCCAACTCCAGTCTTGGAGGGCCAAACACCATTCAGGTTTTTAGGCTGTCCCTAATGAATATGTATGAGATATTTGAATACTCCCACTGTGCTCCAGAATGCCCCGAGGACATACAAAGCAGATAGCGGGGGATATTCAGTGGCACTAAATGGTTTAATGAATATCCCGGTTAGCAGGCCTGATTCAACAATCATGTATGGTCAAGAGGTTAATTTCAAATGTCCGAAGTCCTAGCAGTAACACAGTTTTTATTCATCATCACCTAAGGCTGACTCCTCTACTTTTTCAAACTTCTGTCCTATTTCTAACCTCCCTTCATTTCTAAAGTCGCCAAGATGTTTGTAGCTGTCCAACTTATGAATGTCTTAGGAAAAACAAATACCCTACTTCCATTGCTTTGAATATGCCCCCCCCCCCCATAAGTACTCTATAGTGGTCTGTCTACCCTTCTGTCTAGTTTGCTTATCGCTCATGTACCTCAGTGGGAACTTTATTTCTCATAACACTACCTTTTAGTAATCTCATATAACCTCACAATTCATCTTGTTTCCATTTATTAGCTCTCTCTCTCTGGAACAGTTTGCCCCTTGATATAAGAGGTTTAAATCTCCTCTGAAGACCTACTGTTTTGGGCAGGATTTTCCTCTGAGCTGACCTAGTGCCTTGCCGTCCTTATCTCTTGGCATGCTGGGAGAGGAGGTGACCTTGATCTGATGTCTGACTTCTCTCCTTCCTTCTAGTGTCTCTTTTCTTATAGTGAACTTGATTGTAACCTAGGCCCCTTTTGTTATGTCCCTTAATCTGTCAATACTTACCTCTGATTTAATTTGCATCATAACTTTTATAGTTTGTGTATGTAGCTATGCGCCTACATTTTTTTTATCGAATTGAATACCGCATAGATTTGAGGAGATACGTGATATATCAAATACATGTGAAAGGTGAAGTGGCTTATAGGCTTGGGGTCTGGTTTAGAAATATTTTTTCTGCTGTGCATGTGGAGGGTAATTTTATAACAGGGTGCTATGGATAGGCAACAAATTAAGATATTTTGTCAACGCACATGACACACTCCCGGATATGCCTACCAGCAAAGTGTGTGCCTTCATATCAAAGCACATATTTTTGTGCTGGTCAGTATTTTATAAGAGGTCATTGATGCATGGATGTGGCCGAATGCATGTGAGAATGGCTCCAATGGGGAAACAACTTATAAATCTGGCCCCAAATTTCTCAAAAGAAAAGCAGATAAAAGCAGCAACTGGTTTGAAACGTGGTATAAATTCAACTTTATGTGAATTGAATGAAACTACAACAGTTTTTTCTTGTGTGTTTGTGCCTGTGAGATATAAGGGAGTGGAGGTCTGTTTCTCAGTGAAATGCATATGCAGTATTAGCTGATAAAGTGTAGCAAAGGATAACATGGTGAATACTTGGAATGGTAATGTTTACACTTCTGGGGTACTTGGAAATATGTGGCCTCTAAAGACTGTGAAGCTGTACCTTTAAAAGCCAAGATTTGCACATGGATAAAGGGCCAGCCCAACTACTAGGCAAACTAGATGGTCACCTAGGGCAGCAGCTTCAGTGTAAAATGGGGGGGGGGGGGGGCGGCGTGTGTGTGTGTGTGTGTGTGTGTGTGTGTGTGTGTGTGTGTGTGTAAGAGGTGCTTGTGAGTGTATCATAACAAGTGATGGAGGTTGTGTGTATGTCTGTGTCTCTCTCACATGACCCCCCTCCCAGACTTCTTCCAGCCTTTTTCTCTCTCTCTCTTGTCATACCCCGGCCTCTGCCTTAGGCTTGGAGACCTGGGGTAGCCATTATTTTTCTCTATTGAAGGTTAAATCAACTGACTTTCCTCTCGTGATGCATGCTGGAAAAAGTAGTTTTCCTTCTGATAGAAAATAGTCATGAAGCCAGAGTTATAGGCAAAACTATAACAAAGTTTATTTCTCCCAAAAGCAAAGGTTCAAAGTAAGTTGCACCAGGATACTTCTCCAGTATTTGTTCAAAAAGGTTCTTTATACAAGTGTGCTGGCTGAGCTTTTACATTCATTCAATCCAAATGCAGCTGCTTCTCACGTATACAGAAAAAGAACAAAACATGGCAGCTTCCTTCACCAAAGAAAATATCTTCTTTTCTTTAGGTTACACTCAGCTTATACTATACAGTTTAGCAAAGGCTTTCAATACTGTCTGCAAAGCACAGAGTACAATCCATAGGTTGTTCTGGCTGTAAGGAATCACTCTCCTTAGAGTCCACCTGCATTGCTTCAGGTTCTTGGGCTGCACTGCCTTGCTTTAAACTACTGGCGAATGCCTCAGGGTGTTTTCTCTCTAAAACTCCCTGTGGGTCTTTTAAACACAGCTCTAGTGAATAGGGATAAGCAGTACCTGAGCCTGAGGAAACTCCTCTTTGCAGTTGTGCGGCTATCTCTTGCCAGCTCTGGGGAAACAGTCCCTTGTCCCTTAGCTTAGGTTCCTCCCTGGAGCTCTGCCATGGTTCTCCGTTCAAGGCTGGGCTCTGCAGACTTCTGCCCTGAGTGTTAGGCACCCACCTCTGAACTCTCTGAACCTTTTCCTTCAGTGCTGGGGTTTGAAGGTTTTCCTGCTCTTTCTCTCTGAGCACTCCAGACCACCTTCGTGTTCTCTGCCCTTCTGCTTTGCTTGCTTGCTTCAGTTCCTTTCCTCCATGTGGCTTCCTTCCTCCAGCTACTGTGTTTCCTCCAACTGTGCTCCCGTCTGAGCTGCCTTCCGTGCTGCTCTCCCTCGTGCTGCTCTCCTGACTCACTCTCCAGCCCTGGTTTATATCCCTGTTTCCTGATAAACCTCCCTGACTCTCTAGACAGGTGTTTGTAATCAGTTTCCAAGCCGGTTGCTACGTCATCAGGGCTTGGGTGTGTCAGCTTAGCTTTTGAATCCCTGTGTTTGTTTTCTCCAGCGAACTGCTGGAACGTGTGCTTTGCAGGGCTGTGACCTTTCCTAAAGGTAGAATCATTCTACTTCCATGGGCTCACTAGAGTCTTCCTTATCACACTCTCTTATAATGCCCCCCCAATCTTCCCCCAGTCTCTCTCTCTTTCTCTCTCTCTCTTGCTGTCATGACACCCCCTCTCCCAGGCTTCAGGATTCACCTAGTTTTTCTCTCTCTCTCTCTCTCTCTCTCATAACCAAACATGCATATGCATAGACAATTTCCCTGCTGCTGAACCTTCAACAATAGGCACTGCTATGGTTAGACTACTGTAATGTTATCTATTCTGGCTTACCTCACTACCAGTTTAAATGTCTTCAATCAGTTCAAAACACTGTCTGTTTATTTCATCACTCCACTAAATATGATCATGTATCCCCCTACTTATCAAGTCCCACTGGCTTTCCCTCACTCACTGCATACAATTTAAACTTCTTACTCTCACCCACAAGATCATGCACGCCGATATCCCTGTTTATTTATCCTCCCATCTTATCTCATATGCTCCTTCCCGTGTGCTTTGATCATTTCATGGAAACCGTCTTCAACTCTCCTGACCGTTACAGACCCACCTTGATTCTACCCGCCACTCTGCATTTTACTTTTTAGGTCCCAGTCTTTGGAATTCCCTCCCTGCTGATCTCCACCTTCAGCCTTCCTACCCCAAATTCAAGTCTGCCCTGAAAACCCATTTGTTTCAGTTCGCTTATGATCTTTCTCCCTAGATCACACTGGATTCTCTCTCCCCTCACCTTTAATTCCCCCCTCTCACCCCAATTCCCTCCTCTCTCTTAACTTTCCTATCATTTTAAATGGTGTTCCCTTCATTTTCCAACTGCGCTTTTAATTTTGTTTTTATTGTACACCGCTCTGCCGATTTGAAGAGCGGGTATATCAAGATCAGCCTCATATACCATAAACCATCCACCTTGTCTCCTATGTGTTTCCTTACCATTCCCCTAGAAGTGTCCTTGTCCTCAGCTGTTCTGCCGTCTGTCTTGATTAGACTTTAAGCTCCGATGAGTAGGAACTGTCTCTTACATGTGTCTGTACAGCGCTGCATATGCCTTGTAGTGCTATCCAAATGATCAGTAGTAGTTAGTGAAATGTGCTTAAAATGTGATTTCCAAATATGGATTTTTATAGGATTGTTCTGGGAGGGATGGAGTTGAGATGATTATAGTTGAGCTTAATAATCACAGTCTTGCAGAGGGAGGGTTGCTAGGCGTTTAAAAGCTAACTGTGAGGAGGCACCATGCTGAAGTTTTGCCTAGGACACCAAATACCCTTGCACCAACCCTACATGGATCTCTGTGAATGAACAACTTGCAATACGCACTTCAAAGTGATGTATACATTCATTTTTTCAGTGTACAAAATAATTTAAGGGCTGTTTTAATAAGCACCGGTAACCAGTTAACATGAGTTATAGCATGCAGTAAGTGGTCACAATGAATGTCAACATGCAGGCGTGCTAGCCACCAAGCACCAAAACGCATGTTAACTGGAACTCACACATTAATGTGAGGTGTAGGCAGGTTAGAGGCGAGAGTGCAGTTAATGGGGCAATTAGTGTAGGCACATCTAATGATGACTCCTTGGGTGTCGTTAGGTACACCAGCATTAATTGCGCTGCGTGGTAAGATAGTCGCGCATTAGCTCTCGGGAACATGCTGGCCATGCCTCTGACAACTAACACGGAGGCTTTGCACTTGATGTGCATTTGTAAAAATTCTGCCACTGTAATGACATTAAAAAGAAAGTTTATCATGGAATTATTTAGCTCAATGATACTGCTAGCAGAAAAGATCAAGCACTGTATTAATGTATGAAAATTACTTTGATAGGTCCTTCAGACAGCTGCATCTGTGAAAGCACCATACAGAAACAAAGGTTATATTTTTATGAGGAAGATATCTTAAATGTTTGAGTAATTCTTTACATCAGAGTCTTTTTCCTAGGAAAAAAGGTGCCGGTACTCATATGAGGTACTGTTGTATGGAGTATGCAGGGTTGAGCTGGAGGGAGTTGGGTGGCAGATGGTAATTGAGGTGTGCACAGTTTCATTCCTTGGGGTGGGGATGTAGTTATGTATGTATGTTTTTATGATTGTAGTCTGATATGGGATTAGTGATGTTTATCTTATGTCTGTACACCTCCTTGAAGGCGTTTCCATATGGCGGTCTAGAAGAATTTTTAAACAAATAAATACATGAGGAGCATGGGTCAGTTTTAACAAGCAATGAAAAAAGGTGACAGTACCCCGTACCACTGCGTACCCCCTACAATCCTTTAGTCTTTCAATTGACAATTTCTTTGGAACATTTACTGTACAAACATGTATTTTCCCTCACTGAAGCACTGCTGCATAGGAGGAGAATTAAGTTACAGTAAAACAATGTGAGAAAATAAAGGAGGGCAGCTGGTGATCTCTGAAGCCCACAACGTAACAATACAAAACAGAACCAGACGGGTCTCCAGCAAATTAAAAATTATCACCCACAATCAAAGGGGAACAATATAAGAATTTTAAATATAACCCTCCAAGGTCCACATGACAGGTTTTAAAGATATTAGCCTACATCCCAAGGATCAAAATGAAAAGGTCACCTTCAAACATGGTAACAAGTAGCTAACAAAAAATATTCTGGTGAGCTACAGTAACTTTCCTCCTGAAAATCATATGAGCAGTTGTCCTGATGTCAGTACTTGCTTGATATTCTAGTTGCTATTGATGGAGACATCACTAGAAATCAGATATTAGACATTACCTTGCCTAATCTCTTTCTCTCTCTGTCTCTGTTGCTAAAATAGCTAAATTCTAAAATACCAGATCTTTCAAACATAGATTAAAATTCTAAAAATTAAGCAATTAGCCAAAATCACTTTTTATTTGGAAAGCGGAGAGAATAGTAGGTAGTTTTTGCCTGAGAAATTACTCATAATATCTCTATACCACCTTTAAAAGGTCTTCATGAGATCATATCTGGCACTGTCAACTGGAGCTAATAACATTGCAAAATGCCAAGGTAAACTGAGCTCTGTAACACTGGTGGAGGTTTCCTGGAATTATGAGAGGTCTGTGGCTCTAAGTGGATTGGAAGTTTTCATCTGCTTGGTTTTATAAAATGATCTGTGATTTTGTGCTTTCTTGTTAATGAAAACAAAAATGTATAGCAAACAGAGGGGCACATATACTAAATATTTTTCCAACCCTTGACTACATGTGAAGGCACATTCTGAATTGACCGTCTGTCCCCTTATGCAGCCGACCAGAAGCTGGATGCCCGGAATTAGACCCGATTCTGATCCCATGGGGGCTAGACATGCCCAGGGATCAGAATTGGGTCTAAGGCCCGAACGTGCAAGTCGGGCCCTGATTCTGGTCAGCCTGTACACATAGCAGATCCCCGGCTACCTCAGTCAGGCTCCTGAATGGAGCCGCGATGCCATGACATCCCATCACCATGGCAATGCAGCTCCATTCAGGAGCCGCAAATGCTGGATGCCGCTGACCCTTTTCTTTCCCCACCGCTGGACCCCCGATCTAGCCTCCCATGGCCAGAGTCCAGCTGCGGGGATCTTCCTGCACCCTCCTACCTTTGTTCACAGCCTGGCATCATGATCCTCTGATGTCCAGGGAGACTTATTCCACCATGTTCACAGCCCCGGACTTCATGTCTGATCTCAGAATTGGCCCTATACGTCCGTGGGCGCGGCCCGCCCATGCCCCACCCTCGTTCCACAGCAGTACCGCTCCCTCCCAGCCCCGTCTAAGCCTCCCCTTACAAATGAGCTGTTCATATGGGGAGGCAGTAGCCAAGGCGGAAGGGGAGCGAATAGCGGGGATGGACCTCCAATCCAGACGTCTGTACCCGCTATTCGTGCCACTGAATGACCCCATAACTTATATTAGCCTATCCATGCCACTTTGAATGAGGCTGATCTTGTCTGATCTTGGAAGCTAAGCAAGGTCAGTCCTAACTAGGACATAGATGGGAAACTACCTTTGAATACTGTATGGAAGAAAGGCCTGGCAATCTACTTCTGGTCACACTTTATCATGAAAACCCAGGGGATGGGTTGCCAGGAGTTAACATGTAAATAGCAAATATTAAATGCTAATGAAATGATTTACAAAGAAGCTAGCACTGGACAGTTAGGGCCTAATTCACTAAAGTTTTTCCCACCATAGACACAGAGGGGGTAATTTTATAGGGAACCGCCTGAATTTAGTTGTCAAGCACCCATGTAAATGTCAGTATTTTAAGCATTTACTTGTGCACATAAATGACTTAGAAAATACTGATTAGTGTTAAAATATGAACCTTGATTGCATGGGGCATCCTTTCACCGTGGGTGTGCACAGAGGTGGAGTTTGGGTGGAATGTGGAGGGTACACCCTTATATGCATAAATTATAAAATGCCATAATTCATGCACATATGTGTGGAAAGTACATGCTAACATTTACAGCAGCCCTGGAGCTGCGATAGGTACTCATGCTTATACTGTATCTATATGCATTTTTTCATGCTTATGCTATATTTTATAATGTCACATATGTGTGTACTTGACTTTATAATATAGGCATAAAATAGGTATGGGAGAATGCATGTTGACTGGATGCTACTTTAAAAATCACTCTCAGAGTGGGAATAAAATCTTAGCAAATCAGACCTTTTATTATTATTATTATTATTATCATGATATGAATTGCTCATACCAGATGTATGGAGCACTGTACAGAGACCTGAGAGCCTTGATTTTATAACAAGACACCCATGTGAGAAGTCCAAGAGGAAGTCTCTTTTAAGCCTATTTTAAGTTTATTTTAAGCCTATTTTAACTTAGAAGCCTTTATAAAAGAAGCTCCCAGTGCCAACTACAGTAGGGTGCAAATGTTGACACACACATTTCTACCTGCTCCAAATCTGGTGCAAATGTGTGTATGTGCACTCTATGCATATGCCTACAAATTTTATAAAATATGCATGCACATCGCAACTCTGCCTCCATTCTTCCATACAGTACATACCGACTATGTAAACGTAGGCCTTCATCTTTTGTGTGTGTACTTTTATCAGGGTAATTTTATAACCTATTTTATAAAGAAGAATAGTTTTATGAAGAAAAGTAGTCACCTACTTTTCTTTATAAAATACTAGCATAAGTGGCCGAAAGCACTTACACCACCTCTAGAGCTGGTGCAAATGGCCACGCTTAGATTTATAAAGAGCACACATGAATTATAAGATTTTATAATTTATACATGCGCTTGAGCACGCCACTCATGCAAACACCCACAGTGAAACTATGAACTATGTGCATATTTATAAAATAGCACCCAAAGTAAAAGAGATGGTGTTATGGCCTACCCTGTGCAGAGGTATGGTGGAGAGGCTAGACCTAGAGCAGGGTGAGCAGTGCAGGTGCCAGGTAGGAACAGGAACCAGATGTAGTAGAAGGAATATACCACTGAAGTAACAAAGTGGAGCTGGGTAGTAGTAGACACAGGCTAGACCAGCAAGGATGTGCCTGATTGGCCTTCCTAATATATGGTGGTTCATAAGACACACCTCTTGCTGGTTCAATGGGCTCCTCCTTCTGCCATTCGTGGTCATTTTTTCTGGACTTTGGCTTTGTTACCAGGCAGCCTCTGTGGCCTCAGCTGTTAGCTTTTGTTTGCCTTATCAATCCTGCTGTTTATGGGAAAACAGCTGTTACAAATGAGCAAACTGAATTTTCTGTCAAAAGGCAAGACTGAGTCAGGCACACAAGTGGGTGACTCACAAAATTAGGGCTGCTCATTGTTTCCATATTGTCTTGGTGTCTACAGTAGCCCACAATAAACTGCACAAAAGTTGTTTGCTCAGATGGACAGGTAGGCCAGCACCGCTTGACTGAAGGTGCTCTCCTTTGCTGAAGCTTGTTCCAGGCAGTAATGGGGCAGTAAAAGCATGAAGAGAGGACCAGGTAACTACTTTGCAGATAGTACTTAGCGAGACAGACTTTAGGAGTGTTGCTGTTATTGCAGTTGCTCTATTTTGATGTGATTTAACTCTGGAGATGAGGGAATTATTAACCTGTTCATAACGAAAGTGGATGCAGGACACCAGCCAATTGGCCAAAGAAACGGCTGAGCGGAGATATGATAGAGGCCTATAAAATAATGAATGGAATAAACAGGTAAATGTAGATCAATTGTTTATTCCTTCAAAAAGTAGAAAGACTGGGGGACATGCAATGAAGCTACAATGTAGCACATTTAAGACTAATTGGAGAAAATACTTTTTCTCTCAACATGTGAATCAAATTCTGGAATTTGTTGCTGCAGGATATAATAAAAGCTATTAATACGAGATGCAATCAAAAAGTATTGAGACTTGTACAATAACACAAGAAGTATAACACTGACAGTTATTGCACTCAGTATCCTTCAAAGTAATCCCCTTCCAATAAAACACTCTTCCCTCCAGCGTTCCTGCCACTTCTGGGAACAATTTTAGAATGCCTCTTTTGTTATGCTGTGAAGCTGCTGTGTCAAATTTTGCTCACTGGTCTCAATGTCATCAAATTTCCTTCCTTTCAGAGGTAATTTCAGTTTTGGAAACGAGAAAAAGTCATAAGGTGCAGGGTCAGGTGAGTATGGAGGCTGACGGATGTGCTTGATTTGGTGTTTGGCTAAGAACTGTTGGGCAAGATGTGATGCATGAGCTAGGGCATTATCATGATGAAGCAACCATTCACCATTCCTGTCAATTCTGGCCTCTTAGGATGAACTGCATCTCTCAAATAAGTCAGAACTTGGATGTAGTAATCTTTATTGATGGTTTGGCCTTTTAGAGCATACTCATGATGAACAAAACCCTGGTAATCAAAGAAAACTGTGAGCATGACCTTGACATTGCTCCTCACCTGATGGGCTTTCTTGGGTCTGGGAGAGTCTGGAGTCTTCCATTGTGAGGACTGAGTCTTAGTTTCTGGGTCATAACCATAAACCCATGATTCATCACCAGTAATAACATTTTTGATGAAATCTGAGTTATTTTCAATGCATTCCAAGAACTCCCTGGCTGCAGACAGTCGATCTTCTTTTTGGTCAGGGGACAGGAGTTTCAGCACAAATTTTGCAGACAACATCTCATCTCCAAATTGACAGAAAGAATTGACTGTACCAACCTGAAACTGATATCCATGCCCTCAGCAAGCTCCCTGATCAATTGACGATTTGAGCGTATTGCGGCACGCACTGCTTCAACTTTGTCTTCATTCCTGCTCGTGGATGGCCTTCCAGAATGTTCGTCATTGTCAACACTTTGAAGGTCCTCTTGAAAACGTTTGTACCAGTCATAAACTCAAGCATAACTCATGCATTCTTCGCCATACACTTGCTGTACCTTGTCATAATTCTCTTTATATGAATCTCCAAGTTTCTGGCACAATTTAATGCAAATTCGCTGTTCAATTTTTTTTCACTCATTGTAAACCTGATGAGCTGCTTTTACACAATACCAAACATCACGTGATTAAAAAAAGTGCAGGTGTGCTGCAGTCACGCTACACTCTACACATGCAGAGCACATAACTAGGTCACTGCATGCTTGATAGCATCATGGTGCAATATATTGTAATATAGCTGCACAACAAGTCTCAATACTTTTTGATCACACCTCAGAGGTTTGAAAAAGGTTTGGACAAGTTCCTGATGGAAAAGTCCATAAAACATTATTAAAACGGACTGATGAAATTCACTGCTTACCCTTGGGATAAGCAACATGGAATTTGTGTATCTTTTGGGAACCTGACAATACTTGTGACCTAGATTGACCACTGTTGGAAACAGGATACTGGGTTTGGTGGACCTTTAGTCTGACCAGGTATGGCGTATCTTATGTTCTTATACGTTGCATTATTTTAAACAAGCATTTGAGAAATTAGTTCAACAGTTTTTGAACTGAGAGACTAGTACTATACTAATGAAACTGAATATATTGTGAGGCACATTTTAGAAAGGTTGTCCAGATGGTGGTGGGGATGTGCAAGTCAGAACATGTGGAAAGCAGTGGAGATTTTAGAAAAGGCACTGTGCCTGTGCACAGACTTTCTGAGTTCAGGGCTTCCACATCTTTGGATATACATGTATCCTTCACTGCAGGATTTGAATTGCACGCGATGGAAAATTGGGCGCTGTGAACATGTAGAACCCCCATAGAGAACAACAGCTGCAGGAACTTGCAAATGCAATGTAAAATTACAGATTCATGTGTGTGCCAGAAAGAGTGCATGTGTGCATGGGGTGACCTAGATGTGGGCACGTGCATGCCCGTCCTCCCTGCTAGACCTTTGCATGTGCCTATACTCAGTGCCCTGAGCAGACCAGGATGGCTACCAGGCTGTCAAACCTCGAGAACCAAAACCCAGATGTTGTGTTGCCTGGTCGTGAAGGAGTAAGAGCTTCTAAAGCATAGGCTTCCCTATGCTGCAGCAAAGGAGAGTCACCCAAAGTCATGGCACACAGGGCGACATGTAGTTCCTGGCAGCAGCTAGTGTGCAGGCAGGGAATTCAGGGAAAGGAAACCTTTGGGAGACATTCTTCGATGGGCCATAAAGAGCAGCACAGGCAAAACAAAGAGATGAGTGTGGCCTTAGACACACAGACCACCAGAAACACAATTGGTAGCTGGCATTGTGGATAGGAACACACATACTAGTACAGCAGTGGCAAGGGGACAAAAGGCAAAAGACAGGCAGGACATGGCTGATACTTGGTTTGGGTGCTGGGAGATGTGGGTGGGAGCACATAGGCATGTAAGCAGATGCCATGGCCACAGACATATATGAGGCCCTGCAAGTACCGAACTTCCAGTTCAGGGCGCATGAAGTGCACAATGTGTACATGGTTGCAAGCAGTGCTGGTATACAAAAGCAGAACCAAAGGAAAGCAGCCACACTGAAGTCAGATAGTGCACAACTGCAGATGACAACCATCAGCAATGCCCAAGTGTTGCACAGAGTACCAGGATGTCTGAAGGGTGGGGTGGTAGATGTGTCTAACATCCGGGACTAGGACACACCCTATGACCATGTGCCACAGCCTTTGCACACCTGGCTTTTTCTTCTATTGCGCCCCCTCTCCCCTGCCTTCCCCTCCTTCCATCCTGTCCTCCCCCTTTCTTCCTTGTCTCCCTGGTATGAGTCATCTCTCCCTCCCTTCAGGAACCCAGGTCCATTATAGAGTAGAGACAAAGCGATTCCATAAAGCCCAATAGTGTTACCAAGCCACAGATCTGCTCACACTCTTGTCACACAAAATCCACTCAGCCATTTCTTGCATGGCACTCACCCAACAGTCACACACGAGGGCTTGTTCCTCAAGCCAGGTGGCCAGAATTACCTTACGTGCCAGCATCAATGCCACCTGCACAAATTTACATTCCATGGACCCATACCCCCCTTCTCCTAAGGGTGTTTCTTTACCTAGTAGTAGAGTGGCATAGGCTCACTCAGTAGGTGCCGTTGTCATATGCTGTATGTGGCCTAGTACCCCTTCTCAGTAATCCTGCAATTTAACACTCTCCAAAAAGGTATGCAACCATGTGCCTCTGTGCACTTTGCAGCGGAGGCAGTCCAGGCTCTCCCAGAGGTGCAGTCGCACTTTCCTCTCCCTGGTCAAATATGCCCGATGCAAGATTTTGTACTGCATCTCCTGCAGTGCCACATTTGGAGTGCACTTCACTGCAATTGCACAACGTCGCTCCAGAGTGAGTCCTTCATCCAAGTCTCCCCCAAGGGTCTCTTCCACCCCATTGAGTAGTTACCTCTACCCACCTTGTACCGGTGGGAGACCCTATTCAGCTTAGGGGAGGTGGCTATGAAAATTTTGTCCAGTTTGCTAAAGCCCTGCCAGTCTCTGGGTGTCCGATAGTGAAAAGTAACAAAGTGGCAGCACTGTAAATACGCCATCAGCTTTTTGTTAGAAAGCTGCCATTTGTGTTTCAACTAGTCAAATGTAGGGAAGGCTTGCCCCCCTAATTCCATCAGCTGTCCCACATAACAACAACCCTGTCGCCCCAAGTCCTGAAAAGTGACGCCCTCTAGCCCTGGGACAAATTCAGGGTTTTCCACCAGCATACCAAAAGGGGAGCACTACCACTGCCAAGCCCTGCATAGTGGCTCCAAAAATCCCCTACTGTCCCCCTCCATATTTGATGAGTTTGGAGAAAGCTGAAAAACATATAGGGCACACATCTATCATCCAAAAATCCCTTCAAGGCGTAATGGGCAGCCCCCGTATGTAACTCATGCACCCAGTGCATCAGGGTGGTGGCGACATTATACAGCCAGAGATCTTGGTGTTGGTCCTCAGCTAATTTAGCAAAACTTATTCGGGCCAGCTGACCCCTCCACAAGCTTCTCTACAGGCACTCTTCCTTCGCTTTAACCCAGAGGGGCAGCAACTGGAAGGGATACAACAAGCATGGCAATGCAACTATTTTGATCAGGGCCATTCAGCCTAGGAGAGACAATGAGAGACTTTGCCATCGTTCACACCAGACTTTCAAGTGTTCCATACATTCCCAGACATATTTCCAGTACACTTTCCGCAGTTCAGAGCTAAGGTATACTCCCAAATATGCCAAGTATTCTTTGGCCATGCCAGGGGGAAGTCACATTGTGCCTTACACACGCAAAACTGCAATACCAGCAGTGCCTTCAACTTGCTCCAATTACTGCGCAAGATCAGGAATGTGCCAAATGTCGCAGTGGTGTTCATAACATGTGGGATGCACTCCCATCCCAGTAGCTGGTCTCCTGGATCGAAATGGCTAATGGCTGCAGAGAGAACAAAAAAAGAATAGATAAAAGAGGACATCCCAGTCTTGTCCCCCTCTCTCCCCATTGACCAGAATCTGTACGGTGGGACGAATATATAAGACCCGCACCTATTCCAGGAAGGGGCCCTTTACTCCAAATGCCTCCATGACCCAGAAAAGGTTCTGCCTTCCCCCCAGATCTCGTTCCCTCAAGGCCACTGAGCTTTGGGCTAGGAAGGGCACCACTGCTTCTTCACCCAAGATTGTATAAAATTCAGTGCCCAGCCCATTGGGCCTGGGGACCTTGATCAACTAAAGTGGACCGCCGCTAGCACGTCCGCCTCACTAAAGGTGCATTCAGAATGCACAGTTCTCCCTCTCCCATTCCCACCCCCAGCAGCTCCAGCCCACAAAGGAACTTGTCCCTGTTCACCTCATCCCCAGGTCCCGCAGCATACAGTGTACTGTAGAACTGATGAAACTGCTGTCGGATCTTCTGCTTCTTCTTATGGAACTCCCCCTGTGAGTCACAGATCCCACAAACCACTGCTTTCTTGTTTGCTGGGCTCACCAGGTGGGCCAGCAACTTGCTACACATGTTATCCCATCTGTGAAGGTTGTATTTGTATTGCTTTGTCTCCCTTTGCTCGTTGATTCAGAAGAGTATTTATCTCTTACCAAAGTGCCACATACCGGTTGCGGTCTTCCACCTGCATACTGTGAACATGCTTATGTCTGTAAGTCTGGAGCTGCTTTGAGACAGGCAGTTGCTTATCCCGCCTCTTCCTCTTACCTGCCATGTAGGCATTGATCACCCCATGCATTGTGGCCTTGGCTGCCTCCCACAGAATCTGGGGATCCATACCCTCATCCTCATTCTCTTGCTAGTATCGCTGCCAAGCCTCCCACAGATGCTCCTGGAAGCTTTGATCCTTATACAAAGTAGGATTCATCTGCCATATGCCCCCACCCCGGGCCTACCCCTCTCCTTTAGCTGAAGTTCAACCCAGACTGGTGCATGATCAGAGAATCCCATGTCTCCAATGGCCGCATTATCTAGCACTCAAAACTGGGACTCCGATATGAGGATGTAATCTAGGCATGCATAACTTTCATGATTGTTAGAATAAACTGTGAAATCGACCTCAACTGGGTGCAACACCTGCCAGGCATCAACTAGCCCCAGTTCCTCTATCAGGAAGTTCAAGTTCTGCCCCCCCCTCCCGAGCATGCCGTAGCCCACCGAGGGGGCTTGCAGTTCATAGACAGGTCTCTGGGCAAGTTGAAATCATCCCCTAAAATCAATTGATATCCAAGCTCAGCGTGGTGAAGAACTCGTGACTATAGACATTAGAGGCATATACATTATAAAACACTACCCGCTGTCCCTGGATTTCTCCCCCCAAGATGAGAAAGAGGCCCTCCACATCCATTATAGTCTAATGAAGCGCAAAGGGTACCCTCGGGTGTATCAATGCTGCCACCTCACGCTGCTGTCCTTTGTAGGAAGAAAAACCCAGCTTTCCCACCCAGTCTCTAAGGAGCTTGCAATGCTTTCTGGCGCTAAGGTAGGTTTCTTGCAGAAAGACAAAATCAGCCCCTTCCTTCCTAAAATAATTGAGGAGTTTGGTATGCTTTATAGGTAAGTGGATACCATCTATATTGAGTATGAGCAGCTTCATCTTATCCATAAGAATATAAGAAAGGCCATACAGGGTCAGACCAAGGTCCATCAAGTGTGGCCAATCCTGGTCACAAGTACCTGGCAGGTACTCAAAGTCCACAGCTTCCACAATGCTCATTCTGGGGTAAGCAGTGGATTTCCTGGGTCCTCTTTAATAATGGTTTATGGACCATTTCTCCAGGAACTTGTCCAAACCTTTTTTAAACCCAGTTACACTAATAGCCTTTACTACATCCTCCGGTAACAAATTCCAGAGTTTGATTACGCGTTGAGTGAAAAAATATTTTCTCTTATTAGTCTTAAATGGGTTACATTGTAGCTTCATTGCGTGTCCTCTAGTCTTTCTACTTTTTGATAGCATAAACAACTGATCTACATTCCACTCCATTCATCAATTTATAGACTTCTATCATATCTCCCCTCAGCCTTCTCTTTTCCAAATTGAAGAGTCCTAACCTTTTAAGCCTTTCCTCATAGGGGTATCCTTCCATCCTCTTTACCATTTTGGTGGCTGTTTTTATTTTATTTATTTATAGCTTTTCTATACCATGCTCTTTTTCATCAGCGCAGTTTACATTGAACAAGAAAACTCACAGCAAGCAACAGTTTTACATGAAACAGGAGATTTCAACTGGGATTCAACTTAGGGAAACTATGTACATATATGTTATGAAATTATATACAATGAATAGAGATTTTATTAACATCTTGTGTAAATAATATATTTACAATTTTACTATGAAGGCTTGGAATGTGTTAGAGGGTTGATGATGGGCACTGGGATTGGGAGAAGTGTAGAAGGAAGAGGTGGTGTTTTATGGCTTTTCTGAATTGCTTGAGGTCCGTGATTGCTCTAATGGTAGGTGGTAGGTTGTTCCAACCTTTGGGTGCGTAGTGTGCGAAAGCCCTGTCTGTGGTTGTGCGCGTGCATTTTGTGGCTTCTGATGGTGTGGCTAGGGTATTTGCAGCTATGGATCTCCTGGATCTAATGTTAGGAGTGTGATTGAGGAGGTTTGATATTGCTGAAGGGGCAATCATGTTGATCGCTTTAAAGGTCATGAGAAGGGCTTTATACGCAATCCTGCAGTTTATGGGGAGCCAGTGTAGTTCCATTAGGATGGGTGTAATGTGGTCACTTTTTGAGGCGCCGTACAGGACACGGGCAGCGGCATTCATGGCTAGTTGTAATGTATTTAGGGTGTTTTTTGGGAGGCCATGGAGTATTATGTTAGCATAGTCGAAGTGGGGTGTGACTATGGCTTGGAATATGGTCCGGAAGTTGTCTTGGTCGAGCATATTTTTCAGGTTACGGAGGGTCCTTATCTTGAAATAAATGGTTTTTACAGTGTGGTTGACATGTTCTTTGAAGTCAAGTCGATGGTCCAGTATTACTCCAAGGTATCTTATGGAGGACTTGATTGGGAGGTCTGCGTCTCGTACTTTTAGAGTAACTGGTGGAGAAAATTCTCTGTTTTTCGTGACGATCAGGACCTGTTCTCTGTACCTTTTCTAATTCAGCTATATCTTTTTTTAAGATACGGCGACCAGAATTGCACAGAATATTCAAGATGCAGTCAAACCTTGGAACAATACAGAGGCATTATAATATCCTTGGTTTTATTCTCCATTCCTTTCTTTATGATTCCTAGCATTCTATTAGATTTCTTGGCTGCCACTGCACACTGGGCAGAGGGTTTCAATGTATTATCCATGATGATGCCTAAAACCTTTTCCTTGGTGCTGGTTTCTAAGGTAGCCCTTGCATCATGTAACCAAAGTTTGGGTTATTCTTTCCATAACTTTGCACTCGTCCACATTAAATTTAATTTGCAATTTGGATGCCCAGTCTTCCAATTTATTATGGTCCTCTTGCGATTTTTCACAGTCCTCTTGGGTTTTAAGAACTTTGGATAATTTTGTGTCATCTGCAAATTTGATCACCTTACTCATTATTCCCATTTCTGGGTCATTTATGAATATGTTAAAAAGCAGTGGGCCCAGCACAGATCCCTGGGGTACTCCACTATTTACTTTTCTCCATTGAGAAAATTGTCCATTTAGACTACTCTTTGCCTTGTATCCTTTGACCAGTTTCTGATCCACAATAATTCACTGCCTCCTATCCCATGACTTTTTAATTTCGCCAAGAGTCTCTCATGAGGAACCTTGTCAAAGGCTTTCTAAAAATCCAGATACACTATATCAACCGGCTCACTTTTGTCTGCCTGTTTATTCACACCTTCAAAAAAATATAACAGATAAGTAAGACAAGACTTTCCTTGGCTAAATCCATGTTGGCTTTCTCCCATTAAACCATGACTATATGCATGATCAGTAACTTTATTCTTTATAATAGTTTCTACCATTTTGCCCGGTACTGATGTCAGACTCACATGTCTGTAGTTTCCCGGATCACCCCTGGCACCCTTTTTAAATAATGTCTCCTAGTCTTTCAAATTGGCATAAACAATCGATGTACATTTACCCGTTCCACTCCATTCATTAATTTATAGACCTCTATCATATCTCCCCTGTTTCTGTACACTTGAAATCTCCTCCTTCCCTGAGCAATCCTAATGTATTTCACATATCCCTGATCAAACCAGCACTCAAATCTGTCTGAGGGAGGTTACTCCCTGGACCAGTCATTCTAAATTGGAATCCTGAATATGAGATTCAAACTATTTAGACTTTCGACATTCTAGATGAAAATTACAATATTTAGTGCATTGTAAGGGCTATGGGTAAATGCCTCTGATGTTTATGCTGACTTCTTTTTCATCAGTTTCATAGCCTTTTTGCTTTCAAACCCAGTCCTGGGGTTCCTGGGGTCCCCTGTAAAGGAGAGGGTACTGTCACACACTTATCTCCCAGGAGTTGGGTCCTGCTTAAGAAGTGAGCTAAGGTTTCTTCCTGCCTTTTATACTACTATCAGCATCAGCCTTTTGATGTGGCACTATTTGATTGGTCCTTCTGAATGGACCATATACTGATTGGTCCCTGAAAAAGGCATCCACCTATTGGCTCTCTGGGCCTATATACCGTATACTCTGGAACTCTTGTGGGAGCTCTGAGTGCCTTGCTTGTCCACTGATCCTTGGTGTTCTTCTTGTTTACCAGTAACAAATCTGTTCTTTCTGCCCCTGATTTCTGACTGCTTCTGGACTCCATTTCTGCCTCCCGTTTCGATTTGGTTCTATATCTAGCACTTCTCCTATCGCCTCCTCTGCCTGATGTCTGGTGGACCTCACCACTCTTCAAGGAACACCATGGCCATGCTTGACATCTTGGCAGCTTATGAGCGCTGAAGGGCTCTACTCAAAGGAAAAGAGAGCTGTTATAGGTAAAAGTGTACTCCTGGTGTTCTCATAGAATAGGCCCAGCCATGATAGGGTTTTGGTGCCCTTAAGGTTCTATTCCTTGAGTCAGTCATGCTTAGCTCTCACCCAGTACTTTGAGGGGTTGATACCTCTGATATTGTAGCCCTTGGGCTAGGGTGCAAGTGCAGCTGTATCATCTTATGCCACAATCTAATTGAAGGAAGCAGGGTCTTCCTGTCTCTTCTCCTACCGCCCTTCCTCTAACTCAGTGCATTTGACATTAGCACAAACTGTACAGTGAGCCTACTTTAGGCATATATGGTTGAAATCTTCTAGTGACTAGCATAGAATAAAACCGAGGGAGGAGGGGGATATTCTGTGGTGGTGGCTAATGCTGCTACAACAGCTCTGCTTTTGCCACTGAAAAGTGAACCCGGATATTCAATGCTGGGGCCATATCTGACCATGGGCGCTGAACATCCGGGTTGGCCGGCTTTCGCTTTTGCAATCTAGTCAGCAGCGATATTCAGCCTCTGGCCAGATTGCAAAAGTAGCTAAAGTTAGGATAGCAATTCATCTAGTGTTGGGGTGCCTTTTTTTTTTGTGTGTGCCATTAAGTCAGTGCTGACTCATAGTGACCCAGCTACCTCTGGGTTTTCTTGGCAATGTATCATCAGCCTTTTCTTCCAAGGCAATGGAGGGTAAAGTGACTTGCCCAAAGTCACAAGGCATACCAGTGGGAATTGAACCCTTGATCTTCTGAGTAGTAGGCAGTTGCTCTAACCACTAGGCTACTCCTCCACTCCTAGCCTAGGGGCTGCTGAATATCCTGCTGAGTGCCATTTAGGTGGTTTGCAGGCCTATAAACCACCTAAATGGCTTTGAATATTCTCTTCCCATATTTTCATGTCATTTTTGCTCTTCCATGTTTAACACTAGAAGCCCCAAAAGGCATTTTATCTAAAAACCTCAAAGTGCGTCAATTGACGCATTATCACGGCGACTGCGTTTAGCATGAAATGCAGATGTGAATTAATTTGAAGTTACTTATTTGTTAAATACGTGCAGTATGTGACATCATTACATGACATCATCGTGTGTTTATTGTTTTGTAATGTCGGAGTAAAACTGTAAACAGTGAATGATTTAAAACCGAAATTTACTCTGTTACACGGGTATGTACAATGTCGTGACTTTCGAACATGGCCTAGAACAGGCCGACACTCCAGAACTTTTAGCATATCGCTTCCTCCCTGACATTTTATTCATTTTTTTTCTACGATTCTATTTACAGAATGCTGAGACCTCGTAAGAAGACAGCAGTGCTTAGATGTGCTGGTGCAAAATCAGTTGATCTGTTGCCAGCTGCGGCTACCGCTTTGATGCAGAAAACGAGAGAGCCGCGTCCGCAACGCATGACAGCAGCACAAGCACTTGCCAAGCTGCAAGATATTTTGGAAATTGACAGTGGCTCTGATTCGACTGAATCAGATTAAAACGTTGACCTACATGTTACAGGTTGTGCAGGAGTACATGCTTATCCTGTTCGTTCGTTAACTGACATGGACTTTGCAGTTACTTTTAAATGTAGTTAACACTGTTCTTATGTTAGTCGTTGTAAGAAAACTTGTGAAAACCACTTGATTTTCTTGGTTGCATCAATTGACGTACTTTGGGGCTTCTAGGTATAAATTCATTTTCCCGCTAGGTGGCGCATCTGTCATTAATTTTCGATGCACATATTTGAACATCTTGACCTCGCTAACAAAGTCATGGAACATAACTGACATGGTTCTAGCAGTGGCGCTGGTATACAACTTCGAAGATGCATTTGCATCAAATGACGTTCTTTGGGGCTTCTAGTGTTAAAGGCCTAACAAAAAAGCTCTATTTATTTATTTTACACAAGAACAGGGCCGATGCTAGGGTTTCTGTGGCTCCCCTACAACCTATGAATTAGCATCCTCCTCTCTTATTAGCCCATGAACTGTGGCTGACCACAATGCTGTTTTTGATAACACCTGAGAGAGTCAGTTGGTCCATTAGATGATAGAGGGGTTAAAGGGGCACTAAGAGGCGACAAGGCGATAGTGGAGAGACTGAATGAATTCTTTGCTTCGGTCTTTACTGAGGAAGATGTAGGGATGTTACCCATGACTGAAGTGGTATTTAAAGGTGCGGAAGAATTGAAGGAAATATTGATATATATTTATTTATTTCTCTTATATACCGCGCTATTTGACATCAGTGCGGTTTACATGGAATATTATATTGAACATTACATTGAACAGGGCATTATAACTTGGAGATAACTATTTTACAGGGAAGATGAATTACAACTATTAGATAAACTGAAGAGTAGCAAATCACCTGGGCCGGATGATATACATCCAAGGGTTTTGAAAGAACTGAAATATGAGATTGCAGACCTGCTATTAGTAATCTGTGAATTTTCATTAAAATCATCTGTAATACCTGAAGATTGGAGGATGGCGAATGTAACACCAATTTTTAAAAAGGGTTCCAGGGGTGATCCGGGAAACTACAGACCGGTGAGCCTGACGTCAGTACTGGGAAAAATGGTAGAAACCATCATAAAGAATAAAATTACTCAGCATGTAGATAGTCATGGCCTAATGGGAGAAGGTCAACATGGCTTTAGACAAGGAAGATCTTGTCTTACTAATCTATTATGTTATTTTGAAGGTGTGAATAAACAGACAAAGGTGAGTCGGTTGATATAGTGTATTTGGACTTTCAGAAAGCCTTTGACAAGGTTCCTCATCAGAGACTTTTGGCAAAACTAAAGAGTCATGGGATAGAAGGCAGTGTACTATTGTGGATCAGGAACTGCTTAAAAGATAGAAAGCAGAGAGTAGGGCTAAATGGCCAATTTTCCCAAATGGAGAAAGGTGAATAGTGGTGCACCCCAGGGATCTGTGCTGGGTCCGCTGTTTTTTGACATATTCATAAATGACCTGGAAAAGGGAATAACGAGTGAGGTTATCAAATTTGCAGATGACACAAAACTATTTAAAGTTGTTAAAACCCAAGAGGATTGTGGAAAATTGCAAGAGGATCTTGATAAATTGGAAGACTGGGCATCAAAATGGCAGATGAAATTTAATGTGGACAAGTGCAAAGTTATGCACCTAGGGAAGAACAACCCAAACTATGGTTACACGATGCAAGGTTCCACATTAGGAACCACCACCCAGGAAAAGGATTTAGGCGTCATTGTGAATAACATATTAAAACCCTCGGCCCAGTGTGCAGTGGCGGCCAAGAGAGCAAATAGAATGCTAGGTATCATAAGGAAAGGAATGGAAAATAAAACAAAGGATATTATGCCTCTATATTGTTCCATGGTGAGACCGCACCTTGAATAATGGGTACAATTCTGGTTGCTGTATCTTAAAAAGGATATAGCGTTATTAGAAAAGGTTCAGAGAAGAGCCACCAAAATGGTAAAGGGGATGGAAGGATACCCCTATGAAGAAAGGCTAAAAAGCTTAGGGCTCTTTAACCTGGAAAAGAGACGGCTGAGAGGAGATATGATAGAAGTCTATAAATTAATGAACAGAGTGGAACGGGTAAACGTAGATCAATTGTTTACGTTATCAGAATATAGAAAGATTAGGGGACATTTAATGAAGCTACAGGGTAAACTATTTAAGACTAATAAAAGAAAATATTTTTTCACTCAACGTGTAATCAAACTCTGGAATTTGTTACTGGAGGATGTAGTAAAGGCTGTTAGTGTAGCTGGGTTTAAAAAAGGTTTGGACAAGTTCCTGGAGGAAAGGTCCATAAACCATTATTAAGAAGGAACTCAGGATATCAATGCTTGACCCATTACAAGCATTGTGGAACCTGTGTCTTATGGGGAAACTGCTAGCTACGTATGACCTAGATTGGCCACTGTTGGATACTGGGCTTGATGGACCTTGGTCTGACCCAGTATGGCATATTTTATGTTCTTACCTTACTTTTTAATGTTTTATTTTTCTTGTTTTATTTTATTTTTAGTTTCTAATTTTTCAATGTTTTTTATGTCCTCCTTTTTTATTTTTCTGCATTTTGGTGCCCTCCAAATGTTGGTGCCCCTCCCCCCCCCACCATGCTTAACTTGCTTAGTGTGTTGTGCCAGCTCTGCACAAGAATATGTCTGTTGAGAGGTAACATAGTATTTCCTTAGTGCAGTATTTCCCAATGAGTATACAGTAGCACATTGGTGTGCTTTCGGACCTGACCATTGGTGTCATGGAAATAAGTTACCACTGCCTAATGCTCAGGTTCAGACCAGCAGATGAGGTCAGCTCTTAACACTTTGCAGCAATAAGACACACCAGTGGTATCTCTTACAAGTGTAGGAACTCCTTTCTGAGCACATGTGTAATTACACGTCTCTCTCCTTTTTAGCAGGATCAGCTCTGTCATTAGGCAGGGTGAAATAGCTGCTAGAGGTGGCAAACATTTGAAGAGTAGCAAAAAGTACCTCCAAAATATCCCTGTGGTGGCCACCTCGCCTACCTTTAAAAGCAAGAAAAACCCATGAAACGTCTTCCCTGGCTGCTGCCACGTCTCAGCAGGTTTGTGATAGTGGCAGCAGTGGCAGTGTTCAGCAAGCAAAAAAAAAAAAAGCTGCAGCCAGAGTCTTTGCAACTCCTGCATGCTGTGAAGGCCCTCCCAGACCCACTCCCCACCGACATACACTTTCTGCATCAGAGGCGGCTAGGAGTGCGCAGGAGGCACCAATTGATAAAGGCTCCTTTTTAAAGAACCATTTGAGCAATGTTGCAGTTCACACCACTCCTCCTGATTCTCTGTCCCTCTAATGGTGCCTTTGGCTGTTCATGTTTCAATCTTAGGTCTTCGGTGTCTTCCTGTCACTGCTTTGTGCTTCTCATTGTGCCTTGGGGCGTCATGCCAGTCCTTGTGTCACTTTGCCTCAATTGTAGAACCTTGGGATGCTGTTGACTCTGCTCCTGATGCCTGCCTGAAAGTTTTGCGTACATCCCTAACAGACAAGACACACAACAAAACGCAGATAGGCGGCTGTGGGTAAGACAGCAGGCAATACCTGAGAAGATTCTTGTTAGAAGGGGTAATTATTATGATTATCTAAAAAAAAGCCTGGAACTGAAGCCAGTCTATCAAACAGCAAAGACTTTCAATGACATATGCCAGCACTGCGAGAAGTTTCTTTCATGGTGCCCCCACTCAGATTCATGTCAGTCAGCAAGGGGAGAGCACACTTTCCCTTGCCCCCTTCCCTAGAGCTGGTGTCAGCACTCTTTCCTTCCCCCTACCACTCCAGCCTTCTCTCCCTTTCTCCCTCCAAAGCCCAGCTTTCTCCCCTCCTCCACCTTCCCATCACCCCAACACTCAGTGAAGCAGAGCTGGAGCCTAAAGTAAAAGGAGGTAGTGGCATGGTGATGTGAGAAAGCAGGAAGCCAAGATTTAAATGATATGGTGGTTCTGACTAACTATCTGCTGCAGATGTAGCTGTCCCTTCATTAACATCATCCCCTTCTTCCTCCCAGTCCTAAGACTCAGGGACAGCTCAAGGCAATCTGTTGCCTAAGGCAAGCGATATGATGGCACCAACCCCCTTCCAAAATACAGGGGCTTCCTCAGAGCTCTATTAAAGGAGCAGGGTGTCACTCAGAACACTGATCAGGCGGTTGCTCCAAGAAAAAAGAAAGCAACCTATTCCTAAATTAGATAAATTAAAAAATATATCTTTACAATGTTAATTAAACTGCTATAATTTTTGCTGCATATAACATGTAGCCCGGGAATCTACACTGCACACTTGACTAGCATGGTATTAAATGGAGATGCAAGGTATTGAACACCAAAAAACAGAAAGAAAAAGCGAGAACCACAGCATAGTTTATATCAAAATGTAATTATTATAACAGAATTTATTTTAGTGTTATAAACTCTGCTGTAGTTCTTGCTTTTTTTTCTGAACATTTACCCTGAATGCAAAGAAACCCCTCTTACCAATGGGTGCAGAACAGACCTAGGACATTTCCTTATAGGGCTCAACATATGAAGTGCACTGCGACACTGCCTGGAATGCACCTAAGGGCCAAGAGTGCATAGGGCGAGCAGCTCACTGACCTTGAACAGCACAACTTTGTTACAATTGACCCTGCCACCTCAAGGGGTATAGGCCCTCTTGGCACATCTCAGGCATCCCAGGAGCAAGGTACATGTGTGCCATGTGTGTCCCTGCCCTTTACCCCATGTACACCCCTCGCCCCACTGTGTGCATGCAGCCACCACCACTGGCTGCTATGTTGTCCCATCTGTGCTGCTGCTGCTAGGCACACTCACATTGCGAGTAGCTGTCCAATGTTGGCTTCTGTATCAGGGACATTGGCAGCATGGCTGCCAGCTAATGGTGGTAGGGTAGATTGCACAGGGCACCAGGGTGGGTGTCTGTGTACAGGCCTCTGTGCCCATTGAACTCCACAAATGGTGACAGGGTGTGTGGTCAACCATGTCCACAAATGGTGACAGGGTGTATGGTCAACCATGCTCCTCTGTGCCAGTGTGGTCTAGTGGCTTATCTGCAGGACTGCAACACCATCACCCCGTCACCTACATTGGCGGTTGCAGGTCTGACCCCTCGATGTTCTCTGTGTCTTCACAGGTGCTCCTGCTGTAGCTCCATAGGCAGCAGTGCCTGCTCAGCTGACAGTGACCATGGAAGATACCACAGGATGGGGGGGCGGTCCCATCTGATGCTCCACTACCATGCAGCACTAGTCCCACCACACTGCAGCAGCCACCTGATGGCCCTGGCCCTGATGAACTGGAGCTCCAAGTCCCTTCACTATCATCTCCACCACCACAGCCCATATTTGTCACACCCTCCTCCCATGTGGGTCTGTTTGGACACACATCCACTGTCATAAACATTGGTGCTTGTCCTGGAGATCTGTCCACAACCGATATTGCTAGGGTGACGGGGGTGCCAGCTACCCAGCCCCTGCACCCTCCACCCGGCACTGAAGCTGCTGCCAGTGTACAGGGTGTGTGTGCCCTGGGGTTGCCACAGGGCTTGGGACACTGATGGTGCAGTGATCCATTCAGGACCTGCCATCTTGTGTGCTGGCCAGTGGCTAAGGTGATGACTGTCTTGGACATATTTGCTTATTGTTGGTTGTTCTATGCATATGTTTTCCTGGGCCTGTTCTGACAAGCATGGAATGGTTGCTGCTTGTGGTGCACTCCTGTGGGCAGACATGTATGCCTCATATTTTGCATGGTGTGATGCTGTGGATGTTATATTGCTTTATTGGGTGGTGGTGGGTCATGAACTCATGACTGTCTGGTTCCCAGGTAGTGCTGTTTCCAGTACACTACATATCAACTCTATGATATGTATGGCTATCAGTAACTATAGCCCGCATTGCCAGCATCACACTCTGCTCATAGTTGGCAGGTATCACCCCTCGTGGACAGCTATGTGGGTGTTGTGGTGCCTTGTCTGGCATCCAGTCCCATACCTCTAGCCATTGGCGTTTCCATGGGCCGATGGTGTTGGGTCAGATCAGGCATGTGCCATGTCAGGCCAGCCTCTGTGCTAACTCTTTGCATCCACAGCTCTGATTCACCCTGGCCTGCATGGGTTACACACAGGGGACATTGTTGTGTTCAGGACACATACAATACATATCTCAAACCTGCAAATCTGTCTGACATGATCTGGATAGTGCATGGGTGGAATTTATTCCTACTAACCTCTACTGCATGGCTGTACATATGGTAGCCGGATATTGCCACTCTACATCTGGCTCACTGTAGTCACACCTTGGAGATCTCTCCAGCGGTTCAGCTTATCCATATCACAGCTCTCGACTGCATCGTTCTCTGGCAACATGGCTGTGATGTTAAACATTGGGTGTCCTTCCACCACTGCCAGTTGACGTCCACATATTTCATGCCTTTCCTGCAGTGGCCTGGATGACTTTACCTCTGGGGGACACATTTGCTTTAGATAATAGCATATCTCATCTGGGGGAACAACAGACATTAGATCCCCTTCATTCTGGGGCAGATGATTCTACTGTGGCTTTTGAGTGACCTATCCCCCATAAACCGTCTCTGCCATTGCCACACATATTCAGTGGCCTACCCCGGGGAATAATTTACTTGGTACCGTGATTATGGTGGTAACATTCATGATTATGGGGCACACCTCAATCTCTGTGAATCCTCTTTATCCATGTATTTGTTACATAGCCATATATGGTTGGTAGAACACATCCTCGCTGACAGATTTGAGGGGTTGTTTCAGAGGTATTCCTATATCACGACAGCATCAGTAACAAGTGTGGACTGCCTTTCACATGGAAATGCCCTCTTAGGTATCTCATTGTTGTCAGGAGGCGTACCACCTTAACATTCCCCAGAGGGGTGGTGTGGGTAGTCCGAGGGGGGCTCTTGGGCAGGACCATGGTGTAGACATGGGTTCCCCTAGTCACATATCATGCTACGATTGCATTATGTCCACATCCGGCCCATGGACATGTCTATATTGGACATGGGCATTGTTTGTACCTGATTCTGCATGCACAGGTCTGCATGTGCCCGTGTGTGGAGACAGTGTTTTGCAGGGCTCATGCAGGTGCTATTCAGCCGCCCCCCTGCCTCAGAAAAAGGGGAATGGTTTTAGATGTCCCCACGCACACGGTATTCTGGGACGTTAGACGTGTCTGCTCCTGCCCGTCCCCAGGCTGTACCTGCTGATACCATGTCCCTCATGTAGAACGTGCATCTCTTAGGCTGCCTGTCACAGACAGCAGTGTGTTAATGCACAGTAGACATTACTAACAATGTGATATTACAGCTGCAGCAGCCTGGACCATTTCTCAGTCCCCCTCATGCCTTGTGGGGCACTAACTAGGCCTAGTGCACACCTATATGGAGTTCCAGAATGTATATATCAACATGTATGTTGGGACATACCTTGCATCACATGGTATGTCATGTTCAGAGGCAGCCCCAGTGATTTCCACCCTGGTCATCTCTACAGATGGCTTGGTATGGGTCCTCACCAAGTCCACATACTCCAATGGATGCAAGTCCATGACAACTGCCTACTATTGCTGGGCAATACCTGTCTGCCCTTACCATGCCTCTGGCCTATATGTGCACACACTCTGCTGCTCTTAGCTCCCATACTCATCAGATCTCTACCTACGCCCCTTCCCGTGAATACTGCACTTCTTCTAGTTTGCCTCTGTCTGTGCCCTTTACTTCTACAATCATATCCAGACATCGCTGACCTCACCCTGCTGCTCCATATTCCTGGGATACAGTACCTGAGTCTATCAGGCATGCTTTATCTCTGGACCCTCTCAGGTCCCGGCTGGGTGCCCACCGCAGTGGTGCCACTTTGGGGTCAGATCTGCCTAGGTTCCCTTATGTTTCCAGTCCATTCCCCCTGCATATATCCTGCTCACAACTGCTGTACTGTCTGTGCCAGATAGATTGTATCCTCCGCTGGACAGGAACCATCTGTTACATGTTTCTGTGCAGCGCTGCATACACCTTGTGGTGCTATAGAAGTGATCAGTGGTGGTTGCTATGGCTGTTGTGGGGCCTTCTGGCTATGGCATCTGAGGCATACCTATCTGGGTACTGGCATTCTTTACAGCAGCTACACCTGTCCCATCTAGGGTATGTCGATCTGTCTACATCCACTGTCTGTGGGGCAACCCTGTCTCCCTCCTACAGCCAGCTTTGTGGCACTGCTCCCCCAGTCATGGCTGTGTGGGCATGAGGAGGGTGGGCCCTGTGCCATCACACCAGCTAGCCAGACACCAGATATGTCACCACTTTCAGCTCTCATGCATCCTGGTTTGGGTAGGGGTGTGCGCCGCATAGGATAGTCCGAGGAATGTTGGCACTACATCAGTTGTGTCTCCCAGTGGCAGACACTGCAGATGTGTGACTGCCCTATCACACTGCCAGCACTGTCTGCTGTAGATGGGGTACCCTGTGTATAATACTCCAGATGGTACCAGCATAGGTTCCCATGTGGCTACCTGTACAGAAATATCACTATCATTACTAGTCTCCCTCAGATTAAGGGCATTCAGGTGTGCATACAGCACTACTACATGCTCAACAGCACACTGTGCAACATGGGCATGCATTAGTGCTGTTTGCACTGTTGGGTGCCCCTACTATGGGGGTCCTTTGTCTTTGATGGCTATATGTTTGTACATTTGGCTATAGTGGGCCCTCTCTGACTTTGCTTGCCTCATCACACTGGCATCTGGTGACACTGTGGTCATCCATACGGTCCAGATACTGACCAGGCTTTCATCTCCCCCCTATACTACTGCTGCTGCCCACACCAGCTCCCCCCCCATGCACCCCTCAAACCACCCACACACACTCTCACTTTCTGCGACAGCAACATGATTCTGCCAGAGGGCTGCCCTGCACCTGTACATATCGGCTATGACATAACATATGCACATGGGGTACCGGGGCTACATATTTGATCTCCCATTCACACCCCTCAAGGTATCCTTTCCCTGCTTACATCTATACTCTCCCTGCATCAGCAGTCCTATCTTTATGTGCATAGTTTTGTAGGAATCCTGTACATTGTCTCCTTGGCACATAGGTGCATGGCCTGATTGGACACTGTTGTTCCTCTTAATATTGCTGCAGGTGTGTATAGATATGTTTCTTTACCCTACAACATTCCCTTGGTTCTGTTCTCTGTACCTTATGCATGCATCTTGCATTTGTCCTGATTGCAGTGGCACCACTTCAGAACCTACTTGTCACATCCATTCACCTATATGGGATGCATTGCGGGCCAGAGCTGGAGTTTTTCTAAGTCTGAGCCTTATACCTGGTTTCAGCAGGTATAACGTGAACATTTCCAGATTACACCTCGTATGTACATGATCCTTTTAGGAATAAGCTGTCTATGTCTCCCTGTTCCATCCTCTCCCACCCACGTTCTTAACTCCCCGTGCTACCGCCCTGGACGTGCATGTCAGCGGTGTTGCGGAATATGGTGGGGGACGTTTCAAAACTTACATGTCCCTGCCACACGTGGACAACCTTTATTCATGTTCTAGAATGACCTCCATTGTGAAGAAATGCAAATGCTGAAAACAAAAATCACTCAAGACCTATGAAGAAAATCTGCCATAAGGCAACAGCATTAATGTTCAAAATATACACAAGGAGGGCACTGGACCAGAATATCCATACACTCACTCAGAAAACTGAACAAGCAGGATTACTACAGATACTACTACATAGAAACTCCATGTTAACAGAACACCTGGCCTTGGACACAAGAACATACAGTAGATGTAACAAAAATTAAAATGAAATTTCAAGAAGCCATATCTGTAATACAATACCAGAGAAACAAAGGGAGATGTAGATGCCTTTGTACTCTGCAAAATATAAAGACAGAATATGTAAATTGCAAGGACTGACATATTCAAATCACTACATTAAAAATAGAATTATTTTTCTACCTTTGTTGTCTGACATTTTATTCTCTAATCATATTGAGCTCAGTCTCTAGTTTGTGCTCTCCTCTGTCTTTTCTTAACTCACTTTCTAGGGTCTCCAGTCCAACTGTCACTTCTCTCCCATCTTGTCTTCACCTTATTTTATCTCTGACATTGATCTTTTCCTTTCAGCTTTCTTCCATTTATGTTTCTCTATCAACTCAAATTTCACTCCTTGTTACCTTCCAGTCATCAAACTCCCTTTTTTCACTTCATGTGCCATTTTACAACCCTTAACAGACCTCCCATTCCTCAAATCTCTCTCCTTCCCCAACCTCTTATTTCCCAGTCTTTTAACTCTCCCCTTTCTCTCAGCCCCACTTGCATTATCCAGAATCTCTCCCCTTCTCTCAACCCCTGTCCAGTGCCCTCCTCTTTTTCTTGCCTCATCCTGCATTGCTTTTCTCCCTTTCCCACCAACCCATGCCTATCATCTCCTCTCTCTCTGTCTCTCTCTCTCCCCTTATCTCTCCATGTCCAACATCTCTCCCTCTCTGTCTCTCATCCCTCCTAAATCCAGTGTCTTCCCTCCCTTCCCCAAGCCCAGAATCTCTCCTCGAGATTCTTTTGTTCTTTCCACCCCTATCCAGTACTTCCTCACTCGCTCTGCCTTCCAGTCACAGTCCCATATCCAGCATCTCCCGTCTATCTCTTTATGCCCCCCAATGCCCAGCATCCCCATCTCCCTATACTCCCTATATTTACAGCATCTCCTTATGCCCCCATGTCCAGCCTCTCCCTTCCATCTCCCTATGCCCCCCCCATGCCCAGCATTCTCCCTTGCATATCTCTATGTCCCTCTCATTGCCCATTTATTTCGACTAACTTTTATTATTTATATGTCCATATTTTTAATTGTTATATAATAAAAAATAAAATGTAGAGGCTTCTCTTCCACTCACATACACTCATAGGTCCCCGCATGTCATATGCACAGTGCATATGAATGGAAGAGAAGCTTCTACATTTTGGGCCTGGTATTCGAAAGATCTGTAAACTGTATAAATGCACTGAACAGGATATTCAACAGCACTTGTTAGTGCCACTGAATATCCCTGATTATCTCCTCTACACGCCCCGATGATAACCACTTAGCATGGGGTCATGTCGCGAGCATTCCGGGGAGGAACAGAGGCGGCGACAGTTGCTAACTGGGTAGTGGTGATCTTGCCCTGCTACCCGCTTAGCGACCTGGGTGAAGCAAACGTTGGACTAGTTTTACCCACAGGAGCAAACCGGGCAGCGGTGCAATATCGCCACTACCCAGTTAGCTTTTGTGGTTCTGGGGCATGTACGGCGATCCTGGATATTCGATGCCGGGGCCACATATGACTCTGGCATTCAATATCCAGGGTTAGAGGTTGGCAGGGACGGCTATTCACCATAGCGGCGCTTAGCCGGCTCAATTCAATATCGGGCCCTATATTTTTACTTCTATAAATATTAAAAATATGGACTTATAAATAATAAAAGTTGGTCAAAACAAACGGACAATGAGAAGTGCAAAAAGAATCGATGATTGAAAATGGGGAACAGCTAATGAGAGCATATTAGCTATATAAACTCCATTTGGGCTCCATTCTGATGATTCCTTGCACCTTTATCACAATTTTTTAATTTGTGTGTTTATGCACATTTGGAGGGTTTTACTGAATGGGGGTTAGTGGGGAAGGATTCTTTATTAGGTCCCCCCATGTCCAGCATCAACCTGGCATCTCTCTATGCCCCCCATGTCCAACTTCTTCCTGTGCTGTGCCTCCCCATGTCCTCTACATGTAGCACCTTCAGTGCCGTTTGAAAACCTGAGAGCTAGTGTGAAGTAGAAAAGGCCCATCTCTGTCCAAGAAACAGACAGTGTGACTTGCGTAAGTCATACTCTCAATCCAGTTCCAAGAAAGTGAGAGATACACTTCCCAGCGTAAAGCCTAGATTGAGGACTCTGCTGTCTGTGTAGGATTCAGGTACTAAAAGCAGCCTCAGAGGTACATTTACAGCCTGGATTTCAGTTTGGCAAGAGAATGTGCACGAGCATGTTAGGAAAATGCCAAGAAAGATTTCAAAGGTGAAAGAGTAGGAATGGAAAATTGTAATAACATTCTGGTTTGACTGACATCTGTTTTGACTAACGAGAGTATTAACTTTCTTAGCATTTCAGTACTAGCAGTGGTGGGTCAAAAGTAGATTCCAGCAATGCAATGGTAAAGGTTTATGCTTGTTATTTATGCCAAGAAATTATTGTTGGATAAATGGAACGCTTCTGCCATCGGACCCAGATCGGATAGATGTATTTCCAGTGGCTGAGAATATAGGAGCTAAAAGCTGGATCATTTGTGGATAACTATAGGTCTTTGTGTGTGTTTTTAGTCTCTTTGCAATACATATCACAGGCATTTCAGGCTATCCAAACTGCAAAATAGTCTATAAAAGTAAAAAGCATGACTTTGATGGTATCACAGTGCTGCTAACATCCAAGGACACATTAGAGCGGTACAGAGAAGGGATTGCCTAGTGGTTAGAGCCAGGATCTAAGTCCCACTTGGACACTCCTTGTGACCTCGGGCAGTACATTGTAAGCTTTTGGGAAGCGGCTTATTATTCCTGCATAGCATTTACCAGTGCATTTTTCCAAGAGAAAAGGGTGCCGGCACTGTTCCCTCTAAGCTGTGCGCGTGTGCGCGCGCACACACCTCGCCAAGCGAGCGCACATACTTTACAACAGAGCACACAAAAATTACAGCTCTGATTCTGAGAGAAAACAACACAGACATCTTAAAATTTAAAAGTTATGATAGTAATTACTAGAAATTTCCCGCTTCATTTAGTAATCGTCTATTTTCATTTAATTTGATTAAAATCAATGTGGTGTACATACTGTATTCTGACGTGTAGTCAAATTTTAAAGTATATAACTCTGAGTGTCGTTATGTGGCACACAAAAATGTAACCTTCCTTCAAAAGCTGCACACAGCTGATATTTTATGCGCACACAGCCTACAGAAAATTAGAGGGAACATTGGGTGCCGGTACTCATACGTAGGGCTTATTCATGGGTCAATTTCAGCAGGCAATGAAACAGGTGCCGGTACTCCATCCCACTGCGTACCCCTCAAAAAAAGCTCTCCCAATTACTGTTGTAAACTCTCTGAGCATTATCTGGTAAAAGTCGGTCTCAGCAACTACAGGCCACAGATGAACCAATGCAGGGACTGAACCATTATTAAGACTTACCCAAAATAAACTTTATGCAAATTTTTCTTAACTGTATTTTGCTGCATGGTTGGTTTGAATGAATGCACTTTCACTTTTAAGCTTATTTCACTTCCAGAGTGTAGCGCAGTTATTATTCTATGGCTAGCCTCTTCCTGTTTTGAATGCATGATATAAATCTCAAAAATATTTCATTGGTTAGATCAGGCACTACTCTCATTCTTGCAATGCATTGTGCCTGCTTGCAGAAAAGAGACAGGGATAGCCGATGGTACAGGACATGGTAAAATAAATATCTATAGTTTGGTGTCCTGAAGTTTAAATAAACCATAAAGGCGGTGTTTTAGCCTGACCAGTAGTGACACACTTTCATCACTAACCAGGGGCAGCATAGTTATGTTTTAAGTTAATGGCAGTGACTTTTCCTGTCTTGAGTGGTGGGGGTTACATTATTTATGAGAGAGGATCAAATGCTACTTCTCAGAGAGGACACAGATTGGGCCAAGGTGCGTTATTGCAGATACCTCTGATTAAAAAGATAAAGGAGGAATATTATCATGATAGTGCTTTTTCAGGGACGACTGAATTAGTTGGCCTTTTAGAAGAAACTTAAAACATTTCTATTCCCAGCAGATGATTGGAGTTTGGGATTGTAATCTTTAAATGATGTTGGAGTATCTCACAGGGAAATTTCTCCAAATGGGTTAGTTTTGCGCAGACCATGACAGTCATGAACCTCACTCCTAAGCCAGGGTATGTGGGGTATGATCTCAGTCTCTCATATTTACTGCTAATGCTTGCAACATGTCAAAGAACCGCCTCCTGGAGTTTGTAAAATGTAACATATATGGGAATATTGATGAGAGGATTATAATGCTGCTGTGATGTTTTGTCTGCTTGATTTTTATGTGTTTTTTGCTTTGGTTTTTAGAAATAAGTGTTTTTATTTTTGTGCATAACCATGAGTGGAAGTTTGTGCTTTTGGGAAACACTCCATATATATGTGTAAATAAATACATTTGCCTCTGAGCTGGGTACTTGTCATTGATGGAGGGTAAAACCCTTTGTATTTAGCTCAGGCTTTTCCAGTAGTAGTCCAAGGTGAGTTACAGTCAGGTACAGCAGTACTGCCCTTGATAATGTTTCAGGCATTTTGATTTTGTCCAGTCACAGAGGCCCCGGAAATTGCAAACATTCTGTCTTTTAGGGGGCAGCATGGAACTCTACACTGTCCTTGCACAAAGCCCCAGTATATCTACACACTGAGGAGTTGGGAACGGTTCTAATGTTCAGGTTTGACATATTTGAAAACTTAAGCTGAATTTCAGTTAAAAATGACCTCTTTTTCATAGCTCCCATTCATAACAGCAAGCTTCGAGTGAATTGCAATTTTTTATTTTAAATTTCGGTTAGAAGCTTCCGTGCTGCGATATTGCACATGAGCATTTGTAAGAGGAAATAAGGCATAACTATAGGATCTACTGCGCACTGATGTTTTATTTCCTTTTGTGTTTTTTGTACATTTTGAGAAATGAACGGAGTGGAACGGGTAAACTAGATTGATTGTTTACCTTATCAGAATATAGAAAGACTAGGGGACATGCAATGAAGCTACAGGGTAAACTATTTAAGACTAATTAAAGAAAATATTTTTTCACTCAACGTGTAATCAAACTCTGGAATTTGTTACCAGAGGATGTAGTAAAGGCTGTTAGTGTAGCTGGGTTTAAAAAAGGTTTGGACAAGTTCCTGGAGGAAAAGTCCATAAACCATTATTAAGAAGGGACCCAGGATATCAATGCTTGAACCAATACAAGCATTGTGGAACTTGTGTCTCTTGGGGAAACTGCTAGGTACCTATGACCTAGATTGGCCACTGTTGGAAACAGAATACTGGGCTTGATGGACCTTGGTCTGACCCAGTATGGCATATCTTATGTTCTTATGTTCTTATGTTAGATTTTGCAAGGTTCATAGGTTTGACTAGTTACGATAATGTTAATGTTCATAAGAGTAAAATAATGTTTATTGAAAAAAAATCTGTGAAATAGTTGGGCAGAGATGATACCAGGATGAGGCTACCAAACAGTTAAAGATTGAAGTCTTTTCCTCAAACACAATTGTTGAAGTTCAAATAGTACAATCGTCACCTCACTACCCACTTATATTTTATTTTGGTGGGCTAACATGATACTCCCGCTGGACTGGCTTGCGTTAAGAATTGTTATCTACTTTGAAAGCTGAATTTTTAATAGTCTATGGGCTGCCCAGAGAACACAATCTGCCCAGGCGGATGAGTGACTCCCAGGAAACACTAAGCACTGATCAAACACAATCATGCAATACAGTCTGATAAACGGGGAAATGTTTTAGAGACCGCAAGATGCAAATTCTCTTTAAGTTTGATAACTGAGAGCTCAGATCTGCAATATCATGAAGGTAAATCTGCAAACTAATCTCTCATGTGACCATTGTTTGCAAATCCATCTTCTCCAATGACCCTTTCTGTTAAATGTGGGCTTTGATGGCTTAGCTGTCCAAAAATATTTTCATCCTTTTTAAATAATAGAGATTATTCAAATAGCTCTTAGTTGTAAAGTAGAATAGCCCACATGCAGACTTCCAGATGTGTAGGTCAGCACATATTTAGACAGCCATTTGCCATAAATGACCCTTAAGGTCAGATAATACTCTCTTAGAACAATCAAGGAACGCAATTCAGAAATCATATTACATCCTGCATTTTATTCAAGTCCATATGACAAAAATAGTAACCTAGACTAAGACATCCATTTCAATCAGTAGATGTGTCAAGCCAACGAGATTTAATAATAAAAAATATTGGATTCTAGGTAACAATTCCCAGCTGGATCAGGGAGGTTCCTAACCCTACATGGTATCACAATATAAAAATAGTGTCTCTCTTCACCATGCAGAGAGGAGTGGCCTAACCCTGAATACAAAATGGGCTCAATCTTACTGCACTTTTTATCAACCATCTTATTTACAGCAGTTTACATCATTTTGTTTTTTTTTTGTTTAAGTTATACACAGCCTTTAGGGAGAAGAGATAACACTACATGGTACCAAACACTAACAAAATAAATCACACCAAAAATGACACAGATAAATAAAAACATTCAATTGCTGAAATACAGCAACATTAAGCCACCTTGACCTTCTTTTTACTGATTCTTCCAGCATTTCCACCTCACTCACTTCATGTGATATTACTAAACAGGGCTGCTATGTTTCCGCCACTGTAGAAAACAGAGCTCTAGACTTGGTTGGTTGGTTACATTAGAGATAAACAGGCTAACACAGATTTCTCACAATTTTCTGTTGGATTACATTACATGAGGGCACATACAGGCCCATCTTCTATCATTAACTGTTTTTTGTAAGCCAAGATAGAAAATTCCTGTTCTTTTTTTTTTTCATTTTCAGCTGAGAAGCCCTCACTGAGTCTTTCTTGTGAGGTGTAAAAAAAACTCCTTGCGCTGTTGCCCAACTATCCGTATGTGGGCTCTTGAACAGTTTCATTGTCTGGAGGTTCACTGTCCAGACTCCCACCATGCTTGCAGTGCACAAGAATGAGGTAGTACGCAAAGGATTTGCTGTGCAAACTTTGATTGAGCCCCAGCCTCCTTGCTCAGAGTGAAAACAGCTCCTTTTTTTCTCTACTGAATGCAGCGCTTACACGGTATTGTCACAATGTTATATTAAAATGGCTAGAGGACATTGTGCTTTTCGGTAAACTGAGAACACAACCAGCAAGAACCAGGGATTCATTCGTAATGCTTGAAAGTTGTGTCTGATCTTACTGCCTTATTGTTTGTTCTCAGTGAGGCTGTACATAGTGCTAGAAGCAGTCAGCATCTTGTGTTCATGTGCGTGTGTCTGTGTTTAGGTGGAAATGGGTATGTGTGCAAAAGAGCTAGAAAACAGCAACACAAAACACATGGACACAATATTCTCTTTTGTCCTGGCTAGGCTTGCATTTAAATCTGGAAATGCTGCAGGTTGCAATAGTTCTAATCTGATTTTTTGGAAAAATTAAGCCAAATTCATTTAACTTTAGAAGTAAACTCTAATATTTTCAGGGTGGCATTTCTGAGTTAAGTAGCACAGATCTGTCGCACACTGACTTTAAGACAAAAACAAGAAACTGCAACAGGTTTTTTTTTCATTCGCCTTTAAACGCAAAGCATTATTTATAAAATAGTTTACATCTTTGTTCGTTTTCAAATTATAGACAAACCTCCCTAATACAAAATACTAAAAGTGCAATAATATAAATTAAGAGTTTGCAACCACATTATACAAACATTACCCTTTATTGTACAGTCTTAATAACATGAAGTATTTACCCACAACGGTTTATAATGTTGTGAATAATTTAGAGCGATAAGGTTTGTCTGTAACTTGTTTTTCCAATCATTGAGCTACAGTCCACACCACATTGGGTTTTTTTTTCATTTAATAGAACAACTGTCCACATAGCAGCTACAAATATATTTAAATAAAAAAAGAGTCATTACTGACAGATACTTGCACATGAAAAGCATGCTATCTTTCCCAATAAAACTCCACAATTTTGCCTGCTTGAAATAAACTCCACCTAATTATAAGAAAACAAATCTTGCTAAGAAAAAGATCACATAGCCAGATGTAGTTTGCAGTACAAAAAGCTTCCTTTAAGGTTGGGGCCTAGTATATTGTCTGTTACCCGCATAATCTTTACATTATAAATACTACAGACAAAGGATACTGTAATAAGACACAGCATTGGGGGTACTAAATCACTTATTCCATAGATTCCTAAAAAGAGAGTTCAAATTTCTAATTTGAACAAAACCAAAAATAAGTTTGGACAAGAATGGTAGAGTGAAGCCCCTTGTTTTCTGCAGACAAATTTGTAGGACATAAGTGTGGATGTGATGCATTCTTTTTCAGTTCCCGTTATCCAGTTGTTTTTCATTAATTTATGCCAGAAAGATTTCAAAGTTTGTGGTAACAGTCAGTTTAACTGCTGAAAGAAGTACCATGCGGACTGTGTAAGACATCTCTCCAGTAGTCACAAAATAATGATTTTCTGCTAGGGACACTGAAGAGCTAGGCATCTGGATTGTGGCTAAATTTCAAAATAATTGTACAGCAAACAGAACACAATGCTGTGTCGAGGAGCGGTCTGGCAGTTCTTTAAACTGAACACTATTAGTTTATACCAATCTCCTTGTTGTCCTCAATGAACCTTGTGAATGGTCGATTGGTGCCAGACTCTGAACTTACTTTGTCCAAACCAAGAATGGGTGGGCTGCTGCCGGTGCGAGCTCGGTCCATCCCACTGGCAATGTTACTTAAGGGTGGAATTGCACCTCCACCTAAACTTACTGGCAACTGGGGAATGCCTCCATTCTGGATGACAGAAATTTCATTGTTTTTCATAGCAAGCCCGTTCGTGATAGCAGCGGCATACTGGTTCCAGAAATTCTGATCAACATTCATTGCTCGAACTGCCAAATCCTTTTGGAACATCTCAGAAAACTTCAGCGCATCACCTCCTAATAATGCCATGGGATTCTCCACTGAAAGGCGCCGACCACGTCTTGCAGGGGCATTATTCCACATATGAGTGCCCATGTGAACCTGCAGAAAAAATATTAAACAAGAAACGTCCAGAAATAAGTATATTCAGGCAGGTTGCTCAAGAATGCGGTGGTTTCTTTGATAACAAATCTTTGGCTTCAGCTCCTCTCTTTCAACAAGATGTGAATTATACAAAAGTATTTAATCATGAAAACCATGAACGAAATCCTGCATTTTTCAAGTACTATAAAAATGTTAATACATACATTTGAGACTAGCCTAAATATTTATCTAGATGAGAATAGATTCTCTGCATCCTGATCCTAGATTTTTAAACATTTTGATCTTTTCTAATTTGATAGTTTTCTTTGATTTTTCCTTATCATGAACCACAAAACCTCACTTGACAAGCTTGAATATGAAAGGAATTCTATGATTCTAATTCACAATATTTTGTCCATTCCCTAATATATAAATATTTTAAACAGTATATTTACAAATATTTACAACACCTTATTTGCAACATCCCTATTGCTGTAGGCACAAATCATATGATCAAATATATTATGAACTATTAATTTTCTACAGTCATCTGACTATAGTAATTTACATTGCAGCTAAAAGTGGATTTCAAGATATGGCGCCTATTTTCCTTGTATTTTTAAAAATTTATGATAAAAGAAACACAGACTACTACAGTTGCCCAATAAAGAAAAATGTTTGCTTCCTGGAAGAAAAATGTAATCTCTACAGATAATATAATCCTCAGTTTAATGTCATCCTATGTCTCTTACTATTCCTTTCCTTAGAGCCCACATTCTCCACAACTAGCTTTATTGACAGCATGTGTGTTTATAAAATTAACAGATTACCTCTAATTACAAAAAAAAAAAATCATGCATATCTTACAAGACGTACATATTTTCCAAATGTGCATCCTATTTATGTCATTACGTGCATCTTTGTAAAAAAAAGCTTCTGAGTAAGTCACAGATCAGTAGCCAACCCATCAACCATCTGACCAATGCTCAATGCAAAGACAAGAAAGATTGTGGGTAAATAAAAGTATCCGCATTTTAAATTAATACTGCTCATTACGAGGGATGTAAATACAATTAGGGGGTCATTTTACAAAGCATTTTCCAGAGGTGTAGCATGTCTGACATGCAGAACATGCCTCATAAAGGTGCACGGGTTTATACATGCCTACAAGTATGTGTGGCGAGAACAGCATGTGTACCTTTATGTGCATCATAGGGAGGCAATCCAGGTAGGCGGTGCCTTGGTGGAACGGGGTAAGTTATGAAGTGCATGTGTACTTAATAAAATATGCATGTGCACAAATAGAGTACACGCATGCATGGGAGCAGATGTCAAATCTGTGCGAGACGACTTGTGCACTACGGGGGGGGGGGGGGGGGAGGGTCTGATATAGATGCCTATGTCACCTATGCAGAATGGCCTGCTTCCAGAATACTAAACCAATCGAGATGAATAGGCGTAAAACAGACACTCCTTTTTACACTGATGTTAGGTACCCTGTTATAAAATGACCCCCTTATTATCTTCTTTCATAGCGATATTCAGCGCCCTGCTGCAAGTTGCTTTTTAAAGGAAAATGCCACGTGGAATTTGGCTGCACTGCTGCTATTATTTTTTCACTATGCATACTTTAGAAGTGCAACGTACGGTATATGGGTTAAATTTTTGAAAAGCCAGCTAGTGCTGGCTTTATGTATTTGCCTTGGACACAGTCCCAGCTCCTCCTCTTTCTCCTGCTTGGAAACGTATGTGTGCTGATGAGGGTCTGCGACAATATTGAAAGAAGGAAAGGGGGGGGGGGGTGGAGGGAGGAAGATTCCCACTGGTAAACATGCGCTCAGCTGCAGAAATCCCTTTGAAAACTGCCCCATTAAGAACGCTTCATCTTAGATTGAAGAAGAGGAACAGCTTTGCCCGACACACACTACTCCTTACTTAAACAGACAGTAATAATTTTACCAGGAAAAAAAACACTTTCTAAACCCAGCATTGAAAGGGCCTATATACAAAAAAGCAAACTTTGTATTATTTAAAAAAAGGGGGTTGATTCATTCTATTTTTGACTCGAGGGTGAAATGCAGACCCATGTACCCCACATATCTACTTTTTTTGAAAGGGGATATCTGTTCAGTATTTGATATGTTTTACTCACAAGAACCCTAATAAAAATAATTTGAAAAACAGGAGACAGAGCTTGCCTAGCCTCTCAAGTATCAACTCTATTTCTGTCCACAAATGGATACTCTCCTAATGATATGCACAGCTATTACTTGCTTCTCATGGTCTGTGCCCTGAACGAATTTACTCCAGCTCACATCAGAAGTCCCTGTGGAGCCTCCATTATTTCTTATGGGAGAGAAGACAAGAGTTTTTCATTTTCGCTTCCTCCCATGGCCTGTGCCATGCCATTTCTTTTGACTTTATCTGATTTTGTTGGGAATACAACTGGAAAACCACTTCCAGAAAGATTTGGCAAAAATGCTTTTAAAATGTGTTTATTTATGTGGACTTATTAGATGCCATATGTTTGTGAACCTCAAGGTGACAGTAGTGCAACGACAGTAGTGCAATTGCCTATTAAAAGGTGGCATTGATGGCCTCTAACTACTGCACAATTATCTCCACACACCTTATTCATGTCTCCTCACAACCTCGTTCACATTTGAACACTGTCAGAACTGACTGCGTGCACACACACTCAGAGTTCTGCAGTCACATTTGTCTTTCGTGTACGCACACCTTGAGGGCTCATCAACACCACGGAATCAAACCCAAGAAAATGGAAAAGAGATTTGCATTTCGGACCCCTTTCTAGGGAGTAGTCAGGAACAAAGATGCTGAGTGGCTGGAGCCTCCGTATCGGTTGAGAGTCCCACCCTTGCCTTCAGAGGCCTTCTCTGTTTCTGGATTTAGAAGGCGAGTGTGTTTGAATGAGATGGGCAGGGAAAAAAGGACAGTCACCCATAGAAATTGGAAAGCAGCGGGTACGAACCAGGAAAAAAGGTGCAACTATGCGTCCAATAAGGAGCATCTCTGCCTTTCTAGAGGAAATCGCAGGGAATGCAGGACACCAGCCCTCTGGTCAGAAGAAACTTAAAATGTATTGATTTACTATCACATACTGCCTAACACAACGCGGGTCACAGAAATGCAAAGGTCTACGGTTATACTAAGAAGCGTGACCAAATATTACAAGGGCAGGATGCACAGAAGAGAGAAAATACAGGTAGGGCGCTTTTGAAAGGAGGTTTTTCCTGCAGAAATGGGCTTCTGAAGACTAGCAACACTCCATACGGGTAAAACAATGTGTGTTCTGCAACACATATTCCACTGACATGCACTGTTTGGGAGCATGCTTAGGGGCATGGCTAGATCAAGAGAGAAAGCAATCTGCAGGAAGCACACTGTTTACTGTAGAAGAAATAACAGCAGAAAAAAGAGGTGCAAATGACTATAGATATGTTTTACGGCAAACATGCTCAGACTTTCCCTTTGAAAACCAGCTTGAATCACCTATGGACTTTGTACCAATGGGGGAAGATTTAAAAATGGCCCCTAAAATGTAACAAAGAAAGACAAAGACAAAGATGACAGACACTGCTCTCATTGGCCCAATGCCAGTATCCAGACGAATGAACAACTTTAAAAGAGGGAGGTTCATTCCTGTCATGGTGTGCACAAAACAGACCTGTTTGGAGATGCTACTCTGAGGGCTACAGGAACAGAACATGCTTTTCCGTTACATGCAACAGAGGAGCGCAGTCTAAGCCAAGAAGAGAAATAAGGTGACCAGGAATGAAGGGGGAAACACGTGTAGTGTTCAAAGTTGCAGCAAATGACACACAAGAATAAAACAGGAGAACGGAGCACTATACCAGACAGAACAAACACCACATGAGCAGACTCCTGAACAATGACAGACATGTACAGGGAAACAGGAGGCGGATGACTTTCACCAGCCACAGTTCCTCCTCTGAGTTCTCCTACTCCTGAGGTTTCCTTCATTGACCACTGGGGTGCTTCTACCCCCCCCCCTTCATTTCTGCCTCCTACTACCCGAAATACAGTGTCTCTATTGTAACCCCTTAACCACGAACAGGTGCCTCACAAACTCTAGCCTGGTCTAGAAAACACCCCAAAAAAGAAGATACTCTTAAGAACTGAGACCAGCAAGTGCAAAAGAAAGTGTTTTTCAGTCAGACTCTGATTTATTCTGACAGCACACATTAGTCCTTCACTGAGCTATGCAAACTTTGCTCTTCTAATATGGAAAGATAGGAGAAGAGCAGGACAGGTTTACTGGCAAGTGGCAGCGGGACCCATAAGGGCTCCTCCTGTCCCTGTATCATTCCCATAGGAACAGGGGTGGGCAGTGACTGGGGAGAGAGAACATGCAAGGTGCTGGCCGTAGCTAACCCCTCTCCATCTCAGCACCACTGCAAGGGTAATGCATTGCCCGGCCTCTTTGTACGAAGGCATCACATTCTCTGTCGTATTATACACAGCAGGTGAGAATAGGGCCTGGCAACAGTCGCTCCCTGGGCTTCTGCACGCTCGTACACGGCACTGTCATTTCCACGAGTATGGAGCATCTCCCTGTTTAAAAAGCAGTGATGACAGGAAAAACATGGGACGTCCTAGCCTAGAAGGCACTAAGCCACCAAACATGAAAGCTGTGCTGTAAAAGATGGTGCTCAGAGGAGTGGGGTACATGACGACAGGCACCTCTATTATGACCTGAGTGCAGGGGAGACAGAACAGGTAATGTAGTGATTGGGAATGTGCACAGGCAAGAAACATTTGGTTAGTTTTCATTTTTCACAAATCTTTCATGATGTTTGGATTGTTTTTTGCTTGTTGCACACATTTGTGTTAAATTCTTTGAATGTGCACAAACTGATGAATTAAGATGCATGGAGTCAGTTGGCGCATGTTATATCAATGTTGTGGATACTAAGGGCTTGATATTCGGCAGTGGCAACTAGCCCATCCAATGTGGCTAACTGCCGTCAGCGAGCTTTAAACCCCGATATCCAATGTTGGCATCATATGTGGCCTCAGCAAGTTACCCAGATTTGCAGAAAGCTAACTGGGCATCGATGATATTCAGCTGCTGCCCTGTTATAGCTGGATACCACCCTCAGAATGCCCTTGGAACAGGTGGCACTGAATATCCCGCATTAAGGAAGGAACATGGACAGCGGGTCTGCTAACTGTTTGGATATCGGGCCCTACATTTTTAAGGCACGCTAACAAACTATATGCACACTAATGATGCACTCCCCTTATGGGTGACAGATGAGGATCCATCATTCAGTGCCCCTAGCTTGGTTGCCTTGCGAGGAAGAGGACTGCAGAATTTCGAGATCATGACAGTAGTGCAGGAATTGAGGGACACGCAATGGGGGCGATATTCCAAGCGATTAACATGGTTAGCAGACCTGTTAACTGTATTATCTGCACTTACCGGGATATTCAGCGGCGATAACATGGTTAATGCCATTGATTTATCTGCAGGTGCCGCCATTGCACCCGGGAGTAACTGGACATCGGCTATATTCAGCTGCCGCCTGGCTATCCCTCAGTGGTGACGGTTAGGCACATTACAGGCTAGCCTAACATTTGCTACTGAAGTTAACCGGGCAGCAGCTAAATATCTGGGTCTAAAGTTCAAAGGCTAGCAGCTCCTGCTGAATATTGGGCCCGGTGTTTTTAATACAATAGTGCGTGGTTAGTGTCATGGGATGCTGCCCCTTCATGCATGGGTCAGCCAGAAGTAACAGATGCAAAACAAAGATTGTGAACTGGTATAGTTTGTTTTTCATGAAGATACACGCTGACTTTCTGCCATTCCTTATGCCCTGCAGCTTATAAGGCATTAGCAGTTTTTAACTTAATATAGTAGGCATTTTTCCGTCTGTGGAAATGATGTGATTTTCCCCACTGATTTCTATGAAGCTGGGGTGAATAATTGTTTTAGAAAGTATGCAAATAAGATGGCGTGGAGCTGGAAGCATGGGCATTTTTTGGCTTCTTGCAGTAAAATTGTGACATCATGCCCCAAGAATTCTCAGCGTGGTTTCCTTGGCTTTTCATAAAGACTGAGATTACCAGAGTGACATTTTATGTCTGAAAAGAGATAAAGAGGTTCATACATAGGCCACTGGGACAGCAAACAGAGTCCATGGCTCAGATCAGTATGGGCTCAAAATACTTCATTATACGCTTATTTTCACTCCCTTTGCCCCTTTCGCTTGCCACATTGCTTCGCCTTCAATTCTGACCAGCAAATGTTTTGCCTCAGCCTTTTTTCCGACCGCAAAACAGATACTGTAAATCAATCTCTATGTATTTTGTGCTGATAAATCCAAGTGTTTCCTACTAATGTCTGAATCAAGGGCAAACTTAATTTTCTTTAGTATTCAGACTTTTTTTCTAGGGCGAAACAGTCACCGAAATCTAATGCATGGAGCCAGAAGCCTCTTTGCCCACATGAAGTGGTAATCCAAACTTGTGCAGAAAGTCTTACTTGTTTGCTGTTAAAATGATTTCTCTTTACTCAAGAATGCTTTGCGCTTGATTTGATAACCATGTGCCTATGAGAAAAGTCCAAAAAAGTGCCTGTTTCATAAAGGTTACATAGCTGTCTATGTGCCTTTTATAAAAGACGATGACCACCAATATTGTAAAGGTACTTTCGCACAAACTGAAACATGCTCCGAAGGGGTAAATGTGTGCGTGTATGAGGTTCATTTTATGACAGGTTGCCGGCGGTTTGGAATGTGCCTAGTTTTAGTCGGTTTTAATAAAGACCCATAGGCACCTGTGGGGGCCACTTTACTAAAGTGTGCTGTCGTTTTGCGCTTAACGCATGAATAATAGGAAAATTCATACACATTACGTGCAAAGCCATAGCATGTTCCTGAAAGTTAACACATGGCACCGTACCCTAATATGGGGGCTCTATTCCCAAGGATGCACTTAACCTCCACCTACTAAGAGTGTGACAACGAATGTATTTCCCCCACCCTGACAACAAGGTGCTGACCATGCCCACTCTCCCATTTACTATCCCAATACGCGATTCACAGCTAGCGATGAAACTGGCTCGCGCTGTTATGCTCACATGCTGACAGTTACCATGGGCCTCAGCATCTGGTTACCACGAGCCAAAGCCCGTGCTAAACTGCAGAGTGCACTGTAAGAACAGGTCTTTATAAAACACTATGGATAAACTGGCAGAAACTGCAGCTAGATTAAAACCGTGGACATTTCCGCCTGCTCGGGAGTGGATGTAAAATACACATGAACTTTAGAAAGTATGCAACTTCACCTGTGTTCTGCTGAAGCTGCAGCCCAGAACTCACCGATATGCACATATTATAGAAGTGTGCGTCTTCTTGCCGTTGCAGGGAATTTTACGCATGGAACCCTGGTGGCAATTTTATGTATGAAAAACGTTTAGAACATCACCCCCTCTGTGTGTATTCAACCCGTCCCTGCTCTGCCCAAATAGCATTTCTGGAAACATTGACAGTATGTGCAGATTGTAAGTAAGTTGGTGCTAACATTCTGTTTTCGTTTTCACTTATGTATATCCCGAAGCAACTTTATAAGAGCCCTTTCCATGTGTGAAACATGTTTGATGTGCAGAAAATGCTTTATAAAATTACCCTCATTTGCATTCAGGAAGACAAGCAGGTACAATTATTTGCAGTGGTTTTGGTGAGCAGTATTAGTTTTAAATTGTGATATTGTTAAAACCTACATTTTAGTTGTTTGCATGTGTATACCGACATGCTTTAACTGTGTCACTTATATTCCATACATATCTATGCATAAACATATATATCATAATAATAAACGTGACTGCCAAAAGTTTCCATACACATTTTTCTTTTGAAAAAAAATGATTTAACTACTAATTTAGTGCTCCACCACTATAGAAAGCTGATCATTAAAAACATAATACACATACTGTTTGCAATTCTTGGAAAGGAAGCATTCTAGAGAGATCGGATGTATCCAGCGTCTGTGAAACTCTAGCATCCTTTTATGCATGCCTCTGTATTTCTGAGTTTTCACACGTGCCCTTCATTTTGTTGGCAATTTTTTCCTACGTTTCTGATAGTGAGAGCATTATGTGTGTACCTAAATCTTGCCTGTAATTAGCATAGAACATATGGACTGGCCCAGAACTTTCTGACTGGCTTCAGTGGTTGAGAATGAATGGCTTAGGGGGTCACTTGGAGCTGAAAACGAATGGGAATCTCCATGGGAAGCGCTGTTTATGTCAGGGATCCGTGCTCCTGAAAATACCCTAAAACTATTTTCTTTTTACTTTGAATAAAGTGGTAGATTGATACGTTACCCTGCAAAGTGGGCCCCTCCTAGAGCTAAAAGCCAGTAGAGAGATAAGACGCCTAAAGGTCCCACCAAGCAATTAACTGAGTTAGAGATGCTGACTCTGTCAGGTAATACTGTTTAATTGGTCATGTTAGTGTGCCGTACAGGGTGCGAGTCCATTAGATACCAGCTTTAGTCTCTCTGCTAAATGGAAATAGATGAGACTTACAATTAAACTGTGATTTCACTACTCATAAGTCATTCTTCTTCCCTAAGTACTGAAGACTGAAATAGAAAGAAGAATGGGTAACCACAGCATGGTAATGTTGAAAATATGTTTATGAATCTTTATAGGCTAGTTTGTCTTTGACGGGGAGCTTCCTTTTTGAGTGCCCATGCTCTGCGGTGCATATTTACTAAAATGAGGTTGTGTGCTATGTGTTAATCCCTAAATGTTAGCATGGGGGTGGTGTCAGAGCCACACTAACACAAGGAGAGTGTCTGGCATGCCCCCATGTAGTTAGCGTGTGTTCTGCATACCCCTGTCCTACGTAATATTCCGTGATTAATGCAGGTGACACATAATGTGACCCATTGAGGTGACGGGAGGTGCAGCCCTGCTAACTGCAGCCTTGTGGTTAGCATGTGGTACGCACGCCCACATTAACACAGTGTGTACGCTCTGCCCCTGAACTGCCCAGTCTCCGCCCCCACCCATGCTAAGCGGTCAGCACTGGAGTTATACTGCAGCCACATCTTCAGCGTGCTATCATGGTTTCCACAGCACACTTAGTGGGATGTAAGCCCCAAGCTAACCATTAGGGCCCTTTAGTAAATATGCCCCTATGTCTGTTATTGTATATGATTTGATCCATGTTCCCATTCTGGAATGAAAGGGATGAAAAAGGGTGCTAAGGCAGAACCTCCCGTCAAGTGCTTGCAGCCCCATCATCCACAAACCCCTTCCCTCCTCTCCGAGCTTTGCAGTCAGTTTTCCTTGCATACTCAGGACACTATGCGGTTCCCACTTCAGATGCAGCAAATGCTTCTCTGACACTTCTGATCTTGCCTTTACCCTCTGCAAGTCGTCACTTTGAAGGGCCATATTGAGGAAAAAATATATCTAGCTGCTAAAACAGACTTGATGATGCTTAAGCTCTGAATCAATCAGATTGATTAACTTGAATCTTTAGTATTCTTAAGACTGCTTAAGCAGTGAGATAACTTCCATTGAACAGGGCCCTAGCTTGACATCTTTGAGTCTCGGTGAAGAGTCTCAGCAGGCTACCTGCCTTGCACCCTAGAGCACAAATCATTGAACTCTTAAACTGGCGCCTATTTAGTCCATTTTACTTGTTAGTGCTACGTCATACACATCTGTTTAGTCATATTTCTGAAATAACCATGCCACCCCATTGGCTCTTATAAAAGAAATCCAGAAAACAGGTACTGGGACAGGAAATGGAAGTCAAACATTTGAAACACATTCCTCCAAAATATACAGTTTCAGCAGCAACAGCAAAATATAAAGCTTGGCCAATAACTTATAAAAAAATGGCATTTGTAATAATTATTATAATTACAAATTTAAGAAAGTCCCTTCATTTCTTTGGCACCATGCCATATCCACCTTCGTTTCTTAATCTGTGCCCTATATTTGTAAGCTTACGCTATGCCAGGGAATGTTCCAGGGTCACATGCCTTCTAATTGCCAAGTGGTATTAGCAATCAGATGGACAAAGGAAAGGTGGCAATAACAGCGCATGTGTTACTGAGCAGCTGAAACAAGCCCTGACTTATTGGATAAGAAATCTCTTCTATTTATGTTTTTTTATCGAAACAGTTTCAGCAATCCATTTTATAATCATATGAACAATACGATCCAGAGAAGTGCCACATTTTGGATGCTGCCAATCCTTGGGTTACTCTGGATCCTTGTCAAAGATCTCCAGCACAACAAAGGTCTGAGGATATTCATAGTGGATCACGTCCACAGTGCTTCATTAATTGCATGTTACAAACATTCTTTCTTTCTCATCACACCAGTAAAATGATGACTACTACGACCAGCCGAATGCTCCAATCCCTGCCACTGCTATGTCAGAGCAGAAATGTTACACTGGGCATTCCCCACTGAATCGAAATGAAAAAAAGCTGTGCACCCTGCATTCCAAATCTTGAGAATGGTAGGGCTGTATTTTCCTCATTGAGCGCTACCACTTTTAGCGGCTAAGAGGCCATTTATTTTATCTCCCCTGTGATGATACTCACTTGACCTGGCAGGCAGTGTCAAATTGTTTGCAAGAACTAAAGCCTATATAGCAGTATCACCCTCCTTCAGAGGGTTCTTAAACTTCTGCAAACCCAACTACTCTTCTGGGTGTCTCCCTGCATCTAGTGAATACTATGTTCTCTCCTATGCAATTTACACCTCAGCAAATATTGAATTTTTGCTAGAGAGACTTTCTTCTCCTGTGTCATCTGTTTACTGCATTGTCAGAATAAATGATTAAATATCACTGGACATGGAAAAGGTTAAACAGGCTTAGCCAAACTGCAGGGGACTTGACAGATAATTTATGCATCCATAGCATGTTTTCCCATTCGTTCTTTACCCCCATGCCCAAAATTCACCACTATTCCCTTCCTCCTCCTCTCTCTCCCTTACTCAATAAGCAGCAGACATCTATTGAAATTCAAATTTGGTACAGGACAAGAAACTTGCAAGACTTCCCTGGGCTGACCAGTTTCTTACAAATGTTTCATGTTTCTCTGTGCTAGCTGGGAGACTTAATGCTTGGAGAGCTGGCTGAAGAGCACAAAAGGAGACGAAGCGTCGACAATGGTGTTATCACAAATTTCACCATCTCTATGCAGCACAGGGGCAATTATATATAGCCCACCTAGCCACAAGGTTGATATTCACGTTACACAAGTATACCTCATGGCTAATTTTCAACAAAGGTGCGTGCATTCTATACCTACTGTTTGTGTGGGAAGCCGATGGAAGAGTGGAGGCAACTAGCACATGTACAATTTTCACTTGCTGTTTTCCTCTCCTGATATGAACACTCTCCTCAGACCTCGCTTCTCCTACTTTTCAATGTCCATTTTTAACCTGGGTATAAACAGGTTGGAGTCAATGCAGAGGGTGGCTACTAAAAGGGTTTGTGCTCTTTGTTATAAAGCATATGTGGACAGACTTAACCCTTTGAAGGCCTACTTTAAATTTTTAATCCACATTCTGCAGCCGGGTTAATTTTTGCATATTTCAGGAAAATTGTACCCATCTTATTCAATATGTTCTAACAGTGATTTTCCTTCTGCTGTGGTCATGTATTATATACCATTTGATAGGAATATTTAGGCAGAATTTTGGATCCCGAGAGTTTTGGGCTCGGCCTGGAAAGGGTTAAGGATCTTAATATATATACTTTAGAGGAAAGGTGGGATAGAAGAGATATGATAGAGATGTTTAAATATCTCCATAGCATAAATGCACAAGAGGAAAGCCTCTTTCGACTGAAAACAAGCTTTGCTACGAGGGGACATGGGATGAGGGTGAAGGGGGATAGATTCCGGAGAAATATGCAGAAATATTTCTTTACGGAAAGAGTAGTGGATCCATGGAATAGTCTCCCTGTGGAGGTGGTAGAGATGAGGACAGTAACTGAATTCAAAAAAGCATGGGACAAACCCAGAGGATCTCTAAGGGAAAAGAGGGGACTGTTGTAGTAGTCGATATGGAAGGGCAGATTAGATAGGCCAGGTGGTCTTTTTCTGCCGTCATGTTTCTATAATAGTATATATGTGGCAAAAGCCTAGGCAGAGGAAGATAACTTTCAGCCAAGTTAGTCTAGCGGGGTAAATACTGTTTTATCTGGATAAATAGCTTTGAAATGTGTCCTCTATACATGCCCAACATATGCTGTGCATGTTCCTCTGTCATTGTGCCAAATTCACATTTTACAAGGAGCTCAAACTTCATTATAAGATAAAGTTTTTTTACAGTTACTTTCAATCCCTTCCTGTACTTGAAATGAAAATAAAGACAGTACATGTATTATTGCAAAGCACTAGGCACTATTTGCAATTTAGTAGTCTTCCAGAGAGGTTTACACCATCATAGAGCATTTAGCAGATTAGCGCTTCTCTTCTTTTCTCTGGCCCAGCAATTCCTCAATCCTCCTTTTAATTCCAGTTCAGTAGGAACAACGTTTGTGATTCTGGCATCATGAGAACTTCATTCACAACAAACTGACATTTGCCCCCTATTTTATTAAACCTACCTTCCCATTCTTCCTAATTTGAGCACTGCAGCAGCGGATATGCACCAAGGTTAAATCTGGAAGCATATATACTGGACTCTAAATCTGGCCACTAGGTTTCTCTCCCCCCCCCCCCCCCCGGGGACCATGAATGCAGTCTCTGCAGCCAGGGCCAGTCCCAGAGTTGGTTCAAGGAGTTGGTGTCCTAGGCCGGTCGTAAGCCTTACACCCCACCTTGGCAGTCAAAATCTATTGTTTAGCTTTGAATGTCCTACTCTTTGCTGCCCCCCCTTGAGGTTGCTACCTTAGGCACCAGGCTAGTTTGCTTAAGGGTTGGGCCGGCCCTGTCTGCAGCACTGTTAGCCCCAACTGACCAGAGGTGCAGCCTGGAACCTTCTGCATGTCAGTGTTGGGCGCTGCCACTAAGCCATCAAGCTGGCCGAGGTTTCTTACACACGTATAGCAGGGGCACTTTACTGGCGGGGGAGGGAACGGGAACAAATAGTTGATTCCTCAGTAGTTACCATATAGTTGTGGGCTGGAGAGTAAAGTACACAAGGAACCACAAGACCCCCCCCCCCTTCTAATTGTCTGAAACTTACTTTTACCCATCACAGCTCTCTTTATTTGTTCTTCTGACCTATTTGTTGCCTTTTCTGTTAGCCATCATTGTTCTTTAAAAAAAGAAAAAAAGACAGCAACGGAGCCTGTGTCACTTTGAGCAGCGCCTCAGAGGGAATGCTCGGGACTTTTTTCACATATCACATCTGCCATGAAACAACACGACTATGGGCAAAGCATGCACTTCTCTCTTTCAACAGTTCAAACTCTAAATTCCTTAGCTTTCTTTTTGTGTGTAAGATTTGAGAGATTTCTCCTTACCTTAAGATTCCCTTTTGTGGTAAAAGCTCTACCACAGATTGTGCAACCAAATGGCTTTTCACCAGTATGGGTGCGCTCATGTATCTGCAGTGCACTTGCCGAGGAGAAGGTCTTCCCGCATGAGTGGCAGTTGTGCTGCTTGGGAGTCCGTCGTGGCGGGGGTGCCAGCATAGGGGTGATGCCTGGACTCATCGCTGTCTGTGGTGCAGCAGGAACCTGGATTCCAGCTGGCAGGTGGGGGCCCTCACCCAATGAGATCGGCTTGCTGTGACCATTCACTTCCATTTTGATCATGGCAGGCGCAGTGCTGTTGACCAGGTTAGGAGTGCTTTGGCTGGGACCTAGAGTAAAGTTGGGTTCAAATAACTGAGAAGGAAGCTCTTTTAATTTGTGTGTCAGCAAGTGCTGTTTTAAATTACCCATAGTGGAACACCCACGACTGCAGATTGTACAAGCAAAAGGACGTTCTTTAGTATGGCTGCGGTAGTGAATTTCCAAAGCACTTTTACAAGCAAAAGGCTTGCCACACACATTACAAACAGTACTTTTAAACTTACCACGTTCTCTGTTCAGGAACATCAGGCTAAAAGGAGCCTCCTCTTTGATGACTGGTCTGCCGGGGTTGGTGGAAGTCAGATCTAGGGCACCTCCGTTTTCATGAGCTGATGGTGGAGTATCAGGCTTTTCTATCTTTAACTGCATTTCTGGTGGTTCTTCCTGGTTACTAAGACCTGGGGATTTGGACCTAAGACTTTCACTATTGCTGTTTGCAGGGGACAAAACCTGCATCGAAGAAGATGATTCTGACATAGCTGGACTGCCAGCACTCTGACTTTCAAGATCTCCAGCGGCTGACGAAGAGTCGTTGCTTAAATGGTCACTTTCCCCAGACCCATTTTCCAGAGATTTTAAGCTAATGAGCTGTTGAGAGTTCATGACAGAGTCAATCATTTTCATTTGATTCTCCAGAGCAGCAATACTAGAGATTACAGAGGGTGGTGAGGTGGGGGATGACCCAGGGTAAGATACAAGAGGCTTATTAGATGAGTCACTTGCTGTGTCCTTTAAGTCCAGATCCTCCTCCATGGAATTGTCATCAATATCATCGTCATAAGTACTCATTGTTTCCAGATTTTTTTCATCATAGGAAAAGTCAGAGTCCATTGCATCTTGGAAGCCCTCTGGTAATGGCGTGTTTGGAATCTGTCCACCCATATGCATACGAATATGTTGCTGTAGAACAACAGCGTTTGTAAATTTCTTCTGACAAATAGGACATGAATGTTGCACTCTAAGCGGGGGCTTTGCTCGATGGACGCCAAAATGTGTTTTCAGATTGCCTTTTGTAGTGAAGGCACGTCCACAAATTTTGCATTTAAATGGTCTTTCTCCTGTATGTGTTCTATAATGCATCTTGAGAGCACTCTGACAGCTAAGTACACGGTGACAAATGACACACTGATTTGGATCTGTCATTTTCTTGTCAATGTTCTCCACCAACTGTTGCAGTTTTGAGGTTTCTGATGTTTGCATAGAGTCTAGCAGACCACCAAATGGAAAATTTGCTTTGAACTGGTCAGACATGGATGGAAGCACAGCATTTGGGAGGGTTGTTGAAACACTGCTATCTGTCACTGTAGGATTTGTAGTTGTGGAAGCTGAGGACGTTTGGGTACTGATAGAAAGTTCTCCTGGCCTTGCATTTGTGGGAGGCAAAGTTATGGGTTCAGTTTTAGTTATGGAAGAATCACTGAGAAGGGGCTGTGGGGATTCTGCAGTCACTGGAATGCCCGATTCTGAATTATTTATGCTCGGAGACAGAGAATTACATTCACTAGAAGCAGGAGATGGTCTCTGGGGTGACCTACTCATTGGCGTGATACTTGGGGAGTCACTGAAAGTGTTAACACTGGGCATGGAAGGAGGAAGCTGCAGCCCAATTGAGGTTGGGATGGTTGGCAATACAGGCTTGCTATCCAACCAGGTTGTAACAGGTTTTTCGGGAGGTAAAGACATTCCATATGGAATCCCAGAGCTAGTAGGGACATTATCAAGGTACTCTGGAACAGGATATGGGTTCATCTGGATATGAGGGTACTTCTCTTTATGTCTTTGAAAATGAACCTTTAGGTTTCCTTTGGTGGAGAAACGATTTCCGCATATGTTGCATTTAAAAGGTCTTTCTCCTGTATGTGACCGCAGGTGGATTTGTAAAGCGCTGTCACTTCCAAACACCTTGGCACAAAATCGACATTTGTGTTTAAAAAAGGGATCTTCGGAGGCTGACTTGGTTTCAAACACTGAAACGTTTGGGGGTTTCCCTTTCCGGTGCTTCATGAGGGCAGACAGAGGATCCAGTGCGTTAGCAGTTGCAGCAATGCTAACCAAGGGGTTTGGAAAGATCACACTGTTCGATGAAGTCTGAGGTAGAAGTGGGTTGGATAGGCTGGAAGCTGAGGTGAGGAGATTCCCATGTCCAACAGAGGGTGGAGGTGATGCACTCTGGGGGTGTGAAGAATTTGTAGTAGTGTTTGACACAGATGCAGAAGTGACCGATGTTGGATTTCCATTAGTGGACGAGGAAACACTGGATTCAGTGGGGATGGAAGATGCACTGCTAGATATACTTGGGGTGTTTGCTCCAGAAGCAGGCTGCGAGATGTGTTGGGGGTTTTCAATAGTAGGTGGCTGGCTGCTGATGACCTGCGCTGCAATGGTGGGTGGAACGGCTGTTGGTAACTGGAGAGCAGAATGTGCAGCAAAGCCCTGGAGCTGGCTTGAAGCGGGTACAGAAGCACTCTGAGAAGAAGGTGCAGGGTTCAGAGATGGACGCAATGCCTGTCGATTCATCATCGCCACCTGATTGCGAATCTGTTCAATCAGCTGGAGCTGGTGAATTTGCTGCTGTTGTAATGCCATTAGCTGTTCCAGAATCATCGGAATTGCCATTGCAGTGGCCCCCGTGGGCAGATTTACACTTCCCGCATATCTTGCATTCTGCGAAAACTGTGCAACTGCCACTTTAGTACTTTGCAGAGTCTCTAATGTAACATTAGTGTTTGGCATGTTATAATTTGTCATGGAAGATGGTTCCGGAACTTGAGGTAGAGGATTAGGTGTGTCTGAGGTGGTGCTTGGACTTGGATAGCTCTTCTCTGAAGAGGGCTCCACCTCCATAGGTTCTTCCTCCTTTTCGATGCTTTTCAGCTCACAGCTGTCATTGTTCTCTGCCTGGACGCCTTCCTCAGCAGCCTCGCTTTCTGCTCTGTCACTGGGAGAACTGACAGGAGAAGGCTCTGGAAATTCCTCTGAGGGTGGTGGTGGTGGTTCTGCTGCTGTTGCTGCCTCGTCGTCATTCACGATCAGCACAAGTGGATTTTTAGTGCAATTTTTCTTGTGCTCCACAAAGTCAGTCCACTTGAAAAACTCTGCACAGCACTTTTCACAGACATTGGTCTCTTCGCTTCCACTTCTGCTTTCATTCCCACTATCACCATCATCTGCTCCTTCCCCTGGGACGGCTGGAAAATCAAAAGATTGCATCAGCCATTGACTTGCAAGACAACCCATCCCACATTTTAAAATTTTGCACATACGTGAAATCAATAGTTTTTATTTTGTACAAATTACCCCACTTCAACACTTCGTAGGTCCCAGTGAGCGTATTCAATGACTCCTTCTACCTAGCTAATCATTTTCTTAGCACAATCCATCAAATTATGAGGCTCTATCAATTGTGGATACCGCTTCTTAATGAAATTCCATAGAAGCCATTGATTTCCAATATTTTCATATAATTCGCAGCTACCTTGTCTGTTGGGTACAAATAAGGCTTTTGATGGGCTCATTAGGATTCCCCTTTACCATCCAGCTTCCTCATTTCCAACAAAATTAGAGATGCCTTTTGCTAGTTCACTTAACATTGCTAAACTAATCTGTAACCTTTCAAACTCACATCAGCACCTGACAGGACAAACTGAGCCTCTGTTACTCAACTGTGGGTAAAGACTCCCTAGATTTATTATCTTTAAAGAATGTCCAGACACCAAAGATTTAATGAAATTCTATAGAACCTTGCAAAGCAATAAGCATTTTATTTAAGAAATTTCTCTGAAGCACGTTCATTTATAAACGCCATGAAAAGTGCCTAAAGACTAGGCATATTTCTGTTAAAAAAACCAAGCATCCCCCCCCCCCCACCAAAACCCCCCAAAAACCCTAATATATCTATCTCTTTCTTTTTGTAATTAGACAAACTATTGCTGGGAACTTTTTGTTCCTTTGTACTGTGCTTACAAACGTCATGAAATGAAGATGAAATTAGCCTTTCTGCAATCTGCAAAATCAGGGCAGTATGCTCTAGCCCTGAGTCTGATATTGCCAATACTTAATACAATTAATTGACTCTGTCAAATGTAATATTTCCATAGCCAAAAGAACTGAAATTACATGTTACTGTTATTAACCAATAGAGTTCAGTGGCTTTCTAAACGAGAAATTATATATTTAAAGTTGATTTATGCTGACATGTTTAAACATGAGAATGTTGCAGTCAGAACACACTTTCAGTACCTATTTTCATCTATTCTCGAAGAAAGACTCCGTAAATTATATGCTTGTGGCATAGTGGAAAACCCACTAATTGGTTACACATGTTTAATTACTGTTGTAGGCAGCCACTTCCTCTCATTCCTGTTACCCTCTTGTGCCGAATAACAAGCATGTTTAATGAAGGGAATTCTAATTCACACCTGATCAAATAAAGAACTGCACAGGAATGAGGAAAATCAGCATACAAGAACATTTTAGGCGCCTTCTACTGAATGGGCAAGAAGGAATTTACACTTTGATGTAATATTTTTTGAGTGTGGGGTGGGGGTCTTCATCAACACAAAATGTGACAGACACAACTCAGTTGAGCAGAGTGACAATCGCCAAGCTGATCAATAGGCTGCCCAATGGAATATGTGGTAAAGCAGTGAAGAAAATTCATTATAGCTGTTAATTTGTCCAGTTACAAACCCAGAAAACTCTCTGTGGTAGCATTCCATTTCCTTGATTTCCAGAAATACATTCAGTAAAAGAGTTCCAAGACTTATTAGAAGCAGAACTGCGAATTTGCAGCAAAATTCAGCTGACATGCTGCTAAGACCCTGCCTGTTTTCTTTTGATTTCTGTTTCATTCCGGCCTAGAGTTTCTGAAAACTGCTCCAACGCTGTCAATCCCAGGATCACCGTGAATTAGTAAACTGGGCCTCTGCAGAGCTGATCCTTAGGAGGGTGGGGGCAGGGCAGGGCAGGGACCTCATGCAGGAAATCAGAGTAAGACTTGCAATGATTGCAGACTGGATCTCAAGAATGGAGGTTATATTTTTTTAAAGGCACAAACATAGGGATATAGCCTTTGAAAGGGGCATCTGCTTTTTATTCCAAATAAGCATATCAATATATAAAAAAATAAAATATATTAAGACAGCAAAGAAATCTGAAGAAGTGGCCAAAGCAGGAGCTGGAAAAGTGCCGATAAATGCTCAAGAATCTCTCCTGCTACTGCCCCTTTAATTAACACCAAACTATGAGCAAGCAAGTTTGCTGTACGCCATGATACCAAGTACAACTCTTCCTAGCTCCGTGTGCCCACCCCTGCCTTTTCTGTACATTCTTTGCAGTCAGCTTTATTTTAAAGGGCAAAACAACTATAAAGCATTCACAAGAAAGCATAAGAAAACAAGACAGAGAAAACGATTTTTCTTAAGCCTCGAACTGTGTGTACGGGATCTGCAAGTGGATTCCGCACTGAGGCTGGGATCGGGCAGACAGCACTGTAGGACAACAAGGAATGCGCTGCACATCTGTGAAGAGGTTGAGCGTAGCTCCCAGCAAAAAGCATGACTCATTGATAATGGAGATAGCCACATTAACCAAATACCGTCTCCCCCCCCCCCCCCCCGCACACACACACACCCAATGTATGCAAAACATTGTTTTAAACAAGAACATTTATATTCTTTTTACGGTACTATCATAGCATGGAGCAAAAAGGCAGAAAAACACATTAGCATGTTTCATTTGTTGTGTGTGTGGCTGAATAAGTACGTTTGTGTAAAGTCTGCTGGCTGCCTTCTTGAAATAATTTTGTTCAAGATTTGTTTTTGTTAAAGAATGACCAATAGATTTTTTTTTTTACCTTCCTCCTCCCCCCAACTTTTGTCAGATTATGTTTAAGCATCTTTTATGGCCACTACCGACCTTAGCTATACAAGCTTCGCAGTAAAGCAAACTCAAGAGGTTCTCTCATTGGGTCCAATAATGGGGAAGATGCAAGCCCGATCTGCACTGCAAACACCATGTTTAGTGGGGAGTAATTTTGTAAAGCTTTTTTCCACATGTAAAAGCCTGTTTTACAGACAGAAAGGGGCTTTGCGCGACTGCATATGCATTGTACAAAGAGTACGCTTAATTTACACCATCAGCGCATGGGTATTCCGGAGGATGTTGTTTGAGTGGGGCGGGGATGGAGTTATGATGCATGTACGTAGTTTATAGAACACATGGGTACACATATGGGGGGCACACACACGTACATGTTTTTTCTGGCGCTTGTTGAAATTTGTGTGCATTTGTGTACTGTAGGGGCTGGTTCTGAAAACCTGTTTGATAAAGGCACTTAGATGTCTATGTTACCTTCACAAAACACTTCAAATAGGCACCTTTTTTAACTTTCCACACATAGGTGTCCTCTTATAAAATGACCGCAAAAAAGCTTGAATCCTGCAAGAATGTAGGACCACTGGGCAGTAAATATTATTACTTTCGATGACAGTAGAAAGATACGCATTACTTGCGTTCGCAAGTTGGAGTTTATGCACTGCCTGTACAAAATCTCTATCGTGTGTCAGAGAACATTCTATCTAAAGCAAAGTTTGATAACAAATATCATTGAACTGCAAGTTCAGATCCAGTCAGGACCAGTCAAATAAAAAGGCATTATACAACTGGTGCAGGAAAAACATTAGGAGAATGAAAACCTCTTTAAAACTATGCTGGCAAATGGTTTAATTTTATAAAGAAAGCTTTTTGGCACCTAGAAGAAGGCATGGGGCAACCATTAGGCATGTCTAGGCAGTTGCCTGGAGTGCGCAACTTCTGGGGTTGGGGGGGGGGCGGCTGCAAAAAGCAGCATCAGTCAAAGCAAAATGATAGATCCTGAAAGAGCCATCAGCACATTCCATTACCTTCAGGGTACAAAGCACACAGACAAAGCAGAGTTTAACATTTAAAAGTCTGACGTCCAATTATATATTTGTACAGGATGGTGTTGGGATAATCATGACTGTTAAGTTTAATTATCAAAATCTCAAAAGAGGGGGGAAAGAGCAAGAGTGGGATCCCGTTTTACACATATGTACAAATACACATAGACACAGGCTGCACAATTCATTTAGTCTGAGACTGAAGATAATGCCAGAGAAAGCGAATCAGTCTGTAGTTCACCAAAGACACACCGGCCTCCAATTCTTTGCCAAGCCTATTTTAATTTGCAAGCTATTGGAGTGCTAATTTTAAAAAGCATTGAAAACAGGCGAGTATTTTAGTGGTATCACAACAGTGACTGGATTGACTTTTTTGTGTGTTTTTTCCCTTTCATGAAGGACTAAGTGAAAGCTCTCATAAGTCCTTCCAAAAGTAAATTCACCCGCTGCACGTGATCTTAAGAGAGGCATTCGTGAAGAATCCGAATGAGGCCAGGAAAGCAAACAACCCCGAATTCAGATTGTGGTGCCCCAGCGCAAGCCAGAAGATGACTTCACCAGATTTACAATCAATCCATAGGGCGAGTGGCCCCACATTACTCTGGGCTACAAAATGATTAGAGGTTTATCTTTTAAAATCTTTATGCAATCTCCTGCTATAACCAGGACAGCAGTACATAATAGGGAATTTGGGTTTTGCATTTTAGATCATGCCGTTTTCAGGATTAAATTCTCCCTGTCCCCCGGAGGGTTTACAGTCTAAAGTATGTACTTGAGGCAATGGAGGGTTAAGTGACTCGCCCGGGATCACGGTGAAACTGGACAATACTACTTGAATCGAATTAGCTCTTTGCATTTTTTTGTAAACTTTTCTAAAACTCCAAAGAATCTAGAGCCCCCCCCCCACACACACACCATACACAAAATACCATCTGACGCTTTGTGAAACATTCAAGTATAATAAGGAGTTAGCATTTTAATTTCTAGAGAACAAAATGCCTTCCTTTAGAGTTTAGTAATTTTATTACATCCGTAAAATATGCTCAAAGCCAGGACGCTATGTCTTCTAGATAACTATAGTCTCAAGATTATAAACATGTTTCTAAACGAAATCATCTTAAAACACTTAAATCACGTCACGCCGTCTTTACAAACCATAGATTTTTTAACGAAAACATAGCTTAATTATTGAAAGAGAAGCAGCTGTTTGGTAATGAAATTATCTTTATCTATTTATCCTTAAAACCAACAAGAATTTGCAAGCAAAAGATAAAAAGAAAAAAACCTGTGTTTAACAATGCAGCAGTTTTCTGCAAGGCGATAAAAAAAATCGGTACAGCTGGCAGCCTTTTGCTTGGCTATTTTCAATTTTTGCTGTGACTCATTACAAAATAACACACCAAAGAGGTGTTTTTTTCCCTCGATGATGAAAATAAAATCTAACCCTTTCCACGGGGAACTCACTGCTCAACTCTATGAACTTAGCCCAGCGTTGCTCAAGCTTAATTCACAGCATTTAAATTCTGTTATAGCTTCTGTCTACAAACACTGTCCGGGACATTCGAACTTATTAAAAAAAAAAGAGAGACAAAACGTGAGAATCGCATGAAATACTGCACAGGTTTCGCAGTCACTTGCATGGGGTTGCCTCTCCCCTCCCAGCCTGAAAATGGGCCGTGGACTCTGGTCCATGGTGCGCCGATTCACTGAGAGCTGAGGGACACGTAGGCGCTTATGTGTTTCAAGCCGCCTCGCATCAAAACAAGCGGCCTAAGCCCCATACCGGGGAAGTTAGTCTAATCGTAGACAATTTTTGCTCCCTTGCTTGGGAAAGTGACTTTGTGACTGCGACGCCCCCAGGATCCGCTTGCGGCGGGCTCTTTGAAATGTGCGTATCAGGGGCCGGCTGGTGATCACAGGGGTGAACTATTAAAAAGGATTAAAAAGATTGGAGGGTGTGGGCATCGAACTCACTACAAATTACCCCCGCCCTGGACTTGGTGAAAGAGTTTTCTTAATGTTGGTGGAAGCTGAAGCCTCCGCAGAGCTGCTTCCGATGTGACACGCAAAGAGCCGCCCATGCGGAGCTGCGGGACACTGGCACACAGTTCAAATAGCTTTCCGCAATGACACGGCGCTGCAGTTCCGCGCAATCCTCGGCTACTGGCTCAAACGACCAGAGGCGCAAAGTTACTGCAGAGCTGCGTCGCGGTCGCTACGTCTAGGGAAGGTTTGGTGAATTCGAGTTAGCGCTTGAACGCGCAGTTTTGCAACAGGCTCAGTCTTCTTCGATCTGTCTCGAGTGGCAGTTGTTCAACAAAGCGGTAAGATTACCGATGCGTCATCTCCCGACGTGTGACTTTAGTACAGTTTTGCCCAGCGCAAAAACTGCCAGCGTTTGCCAAGCTGAGCATAGAGAGTTTCCTTGCTAAAGCCGATGCCACCTGTGCACCAAGGCCAGCAAACCTTTCAGCTCAGGGAGTCTTGGTGCATTGTTTTCTACTCTGCTTTAAGCGGACTATTTTTCTGAAAATGCCCTGTGCCAGACAGCTCTCAAATAGTGAAAAGAAGGCTAAAATTCTGTGTGAGCTGCCCCTGTCCTCCACAGTTTCAGATTCTGTTCTTAAACTGCCCTTTTTCAAAGGCCTAAGATTATTTTCAAAGGCAGACGGGTATTTTCCCCACCAAAGCAGACTTAAACCCATCTACCTCCAGTAAACATGCTTAAACTGACATCTTTTGAGAAAATTCTTTACTTTTTGAGTTCAGATTCCATAGCTTCCATCACAGACTGGGAAGTTAGAAATCTCCTTCTCTGATCACTTTAAAAAGATGGGCCTAGATCATGGCAGCCTCCTTAAAGCTACTGTACTCCTAGGCTACTAAATGTCATTTAGCGCGCACTAGTGGCTCGATCTTTAATATTTGCTGCCTTTTTACACCTGTCGTGCACATTTACAATTTATTTATTTATTTATTTTATTTTATGTCTCTTCTATATCGCGCTCTTTAAAAATCAGTGCAATTTGTGCAGTGCAGGGCAGGCCTACACTGGACTTACAATAAACAGGGGATTATATACAGGGTTAACAGGGTAACTATGTACAAGTGTATGTACAAGTTACTATGTACAAGATACAAGTGTATGTACAAGTTCATAGGAAGCTAGCATATAGATAGGTGCACATGTGCTCTGTAACAGGGAGTTCTTCCCCTATGGCCAAAATGCTTTGTCAGCATCGCCCATGCCCATACAGGCATATTTTCGACTCCTGCCCTTTGAGAGAATTTTGTGCGTGTGCGTGTGTTCTTGTGGCCGGTCAAGTTAATGTCTCACTTCGCCTAAGGGGAAGTACAGGCCGGCGCTGGAGGATTTCATAACTTGGTATGGATTAATGTTTAATGCTGCTGATTCTGTACGGCATACAATCTGCAACTGAAAACAGAAGACAGGCGAAAATGTTGTGATGTCTGGCCCAGCAGCCTCTGTGGAAAGGCTCGGAAACCGCAGCTGCCGCAGAGTTTAACTCCAGTGTCACTGCAGGTCCAGACCCCCACAACCTTCGCAAGTTTTCTTAAGTTGTTAGGAGACATTTGTTTCCTTGCAAATTAATTCTTTTTAACTCTTTATGATAGCATTGAATCCCATAAAGGAAGATGAATTATCACATACGGAGCCCACGCTGTGAAACAGGAGGAGACAAATAGAGTCCCCCACTGTGTTCAGCAATGTAGAAGAAATTCCAGACTCAATGGGGGAAAAAAACCTGTCTGTCTTTTTTCTCAATTCCTCCTTTTCCCCCGTCGTCCACAAGAGCTGTCAACCTAGGTCTGAGCAGCGGAGGGCGCTCGCGCTATTCAGAAGCAGACACGGCCTGGCATGTTGCATTGTGATCGCTTTCAGTGGCCTCAGTCTTGGGGCTGGCTGGTAGCAACCACCTGTAGCATGGCCGCCTATTTTTGCTCTTTCCAGCCTGGTACTTTGCTACTGGCATCTTTCACAAAGTCCTCACCAGCATGGGATGTTGACTGGCCCCAATAAGGAGACCTTCGGCTGGGGTTCAAAGATCACGTCCTAATAACCTTCTGCACGGAAAGGGAGGAGGGGGCTTGCCACAACCACTGAGACTCACGTTTCCAGGACCAAGCATTCCTTAATATCACGTCCAAGACAGACAAATTCAAACAGAAAAGGGAGGGAAAGTGCAGGAGTCGGTGTGCCATCTAACTTGCCATACCTGCGATCGATTGATTGGAAAATGCAAGGGGCCCGTCTTCTATGTAACTCTTTTGCACTGCCTGAATTTTTACAACAGCTATCGTTGAAGAGATTGCCAGGTTTCAGTGTACGGCTGGAAAGGAAGGCCGCGATCCCTGTGGCCTCTGGAGAATTCGGGCCGGATTCACAGAGGTTTGGGGTCTATGGGGGAAAAAAAAGCTTCGCAACACAAACAGGCAAGGACCATACCTCATTGACTACCAGTCAATAGACTAGAGTATTGCATGCCAGCACAGACCATAAACTGTACTCCAAAGGTTTGCACGTTTTTTTTTTTTACTATATTCATGCCAATATCTCTTAATCCTAAAAAACGTTTAGTTCATATTTAACTTTTGACAGTCACCGACGTTTCCAATTGATGCCCTTAGAAGACGGGTTGCCCTACTGTAACAAAAAGCAAGCTGAATACAAAAAGGCAGAAAACGGGCAATAAACTGTCGCAAAAGGGCCCCGATGACACTCCAGATTTTCTTTTCTGGTGGCAAAACTGAAGATAGCGATACCTAACTGCTACAGACAGGGGGCATTCAAAAGCGTTATCTAGTGCTTCCAAAAAGTGCCGTTTAACTAGGCAAATCAACTGCACGGGGGGGGGGGGGGGGGGGGCTGGATGCCTGCGGGGTACCTGACTACTTCCAGTCAGCGTGGGCTAGGTGCTGGACAGCTACCAGAGAAACCTGCGCTTTGCAACTCTGCCCGTTTCACTAACTACGCATAAATGCCACAAAATTGAATTTTCAGAATTCATATGGTCAGAAAGTAACCCCAGAAACAATAATAAGGTCGCTTTCACATCAAAGTACAAATACATCCTCGTTCCCACCGACGGGGTTAATTAAGTGATTTCAGATTAAGAGCTCGCCAAAAGAAAACTTGTTTTTCCTCCTTAAAGGACTGTAAACACTTGGACCGATCTCGACGGGCATTTGATAAGCAGTTGGGCTTGTCCCAAACTCACAGGGATCTCTGCTTAACACTTGCATTCCGTGTTAACGCTTAAGAGAACAGTGGTAAGCCCTGCTGCCAAGGTCAACTGCACAAATGTCCTAATTGTATTATGAGCTTGACATCTAGTGGCCACCCCTGGCAGGGCAAAACAGGCAAAGGTTAAATCAGCAAACCTTGTCAAAGCACTTCTAACAACCCACCCTCGGGGAGAGTCCATCGGAAGTTTGTTGGCAATTCCCACCTTCTCAGTGACACCAAGCAAAAAAAAAAAAAAAAAAAGAGAGAAAGAGAGAGAGACTCTTCAAGACTCCCGAAAGCAAAACCAACAGACAAGAAGGCCGGAAAAGCTACTTTTAGACACCCAGGACAAATTTCCCAAGCATTTCCTCTCCTTAGGAGATTGGGAAAGCGGGCAACCTTTCACCCTACGCATTCAACATGTCTGCTCTTTAAATTAAAGGTACAAACTTGATCATTGCAAAAAGATGTATGTATGCTAAACAGTTTTTGTGGTCAGAGAGGTTCTCCGATACTAGAAAATCACTGCCAAAATAAAAAAAAAAATCCCAATAGCCGCACACACATATAAAAGTACAACATGCACATACAAACACATATGGCATCACCTAAAACTGAATTACCTTGCTCAGGTGAATGCATTTTTCAGAAGTTGGTATATTTTCCTCCTTATCTGATCTTTCATCAGTACAGTTGGAAATCTTTAGATCTTTCCTATATTATATATTTAATTTTCCCTATATGACCAATCTAGAATTATGGCAATATGCTAAAGGTGACTCTCATAAACATCTAGCCTTACAACCAAGCTAAATAATAGTTCTAAAGAAAATAAGTAGCTACCACGACAAGCATGCTCCTAGTCAAAATGGTCCTCACACATTCTAATTCCCATTAAATGTATCAGAACTTAGCTATTTAATGGTATTTCAAAGCAGGGTTTTTTTTGTAATTATCTGCAACAGTGACTCAGTCCTGACTAAGAGACAGTCTGTAGTTATCCCTGCCCTGGTCGGGCAATCACTCAACTTATTTTTATGGGAGGGGGGGGGGGGGAGGGAACAAAGCAAAACAAAAAGTTTCCCAGCGCACTCGCTAAATTAATATTATTCAGAAGGATCACCGATGCACACCTGGTTCCTCGTATGTTTCCCACGCTGTGGTGAATTCACCTTTCGAAGAGGGAAAGAAAATACTAGAAAACAAACATCATCAAATCACTTTTTTTCATATTAACTTAAAAACAGAGAAGGAAAAATATTCATGCTAATCCTTTCGGCCTTTCAAATCGCGCTGATGCCCCGAGAGAAGTCACACCTTGCTTCCCAGGTTTATGGCCACCTTAAGATCAATGTTAAGACATTTGCAAGATTAGCAGCACCAGATGAAATCGGATCCATTTTTTGCCAGCTCTCTTCATCATCTTGCACATAGCATAATGCTTTAAGGAATTCCTGCTGTTAATCCCTGACTTTTTTAAAAATATATTTTAGCTTTCAACAGAATAAAAAATAGTGGCTGCAGATGTATTCTGCAGGAACTTTTTTTTGGAGTAGGGTACTTTGAGAAAGGGTCTTCCTGTCTCCCTCTAGCACAATATGAGTCGGTCATACTCATTGGGGTCATTGAGAGATCTTTTTTTGCCTTATAGAATCAGTCACCTTGGTAGCAGTGGCTTCTAAAGGTGCCTTTGCAAATTCATTTGCCTCTCCTTTTCGCCTGTTACTCGCGGTCGCCTCTTAAATTCACAGGGAATTAATTCCCTAAAATTTCAGAGGTCTCCCTTCTTCTGGGTATGGGATATTTCAGTTCACGTCTTTTTGCAATCACAAAAAGGGAAGTGTGAACTGGTATTTTAATTATTTTTTATTTTGAAAGGCCCACTGCGATTTCTAGGCGCACACATGAATTAATTCCAGTTGAACTGCATTGCAAAGCTGTCTGAGTTAGGAATACATTAAAGCCTGCTGCCTACGTAGGACTCCAGTTTACTTTCTGTTTTCTATAACCTTGCATCAGACTGAGGGGCTGCAAAATCATTTAGAGGAAACAAGTAGTCTAGTACAGTAAAGATAAGGTCTCCTTTCAGATTAACTGTGGTGAATTTCTACTCGGACTAAAGTGCACCAGCACCATCCCTTCCCTGCAGACGGGAAAGTCCTACATAGCACATCTGAAATACAACGTCGGCAGCCTTCTACATAGCACAAAGCTTTAAGAATTATTACAGAAGGTCTAAGGTGCAGACGTGCTGGGTAGGATGTAGCCGGCTTTTAAGTAAACTAAAATCTCTGTCATGTCTATTGGTAACAATCTGGCCAAATTACACAATTTCTAAACAAAAGTATGCTCTCTGGATTCAGATCAACAGTACCTTTGAAGACTGAACCCACGGAGCTCTCTCGGGTTCAGGCTAGCTAGAATAAACTGCTTACATGCTAGGATTATTTTTGGTTTAAGGTCAGCCTTTGTTAAATGATTTATATCTTTCTTAAAGCACTATACGGTCTAACTGGTACTATGCTAGTGAAAATCATAAAATGCAATTGTATTCCTGTCTTAACCCATTATTCTAAAGTAAACTTTTGCTAAGAAAAATAACCAAATCTTAATAAGTAGACTGGCATTCTTGCCTTCATTCTGCCCGATTAAAAATATAGTACCTGTCCTTTCTCACGGAATAAATGGCAACGCATTTCAAACGATAGGGCGCATCTCTGAACACTGTTATTTAGCTTAAACTGCCCTTTTCACAGGCTGAGATTGGGGATCAAGCAGCCTTTTAAGATATTACAGCCCAAAAGCGACTTAATGGATTCAGCTATAAAATGACAATAACTAAAAAAACCCCCCATAAACAACCAAAAACACAAAACCTCCTCCGTTAATGCAGTCCCCTCAAGAGCCCGAAACGGTGACGTGAACAAAAAATAAAGTCACTGAGTGTCCTTGGACCTTTCGCAGAGTCTCTCTCTTCCCCCCCCCCTCCCCAGTTTAAGCTTTTGCTACAGGTCAGTAACATTTTTCCTTTGCTTGTGAAATGACATTAGGGCCTAAGGATCATTCCCTTTCCAGAAACTCTTACCTAGAACCTCCTTTCTCTACCCTAATAACGTACATAGAACCGTGCAAATGCTTCAGGCCATCAACACTGGTCTGACGGAGCTTATACCACATTCAGAGTTCAAAGGTTTGAAAATAATTTTAGAGTGCAACAGGAATTACTGTGACCATTTGGTATTTTTTCCCTTTTCATAAACCGCCCTTAAGATGTCCTGTTTTTTTAAGGACGTGTTGGGGGGAGGGGGCGATTATTTTTTCTGGCCTGGTCCAAAATATCTTAAGGAACTAGGGGAACTTCTTGATTACAGCTCAGAAGGGTAATTAAAAATGTAGACGGACACAGTTTGATTTCTTAAACCATATTTCTGTGTGTTACACATGCACTTTAGAAGCAACTAAAAAGCTATGGACATGTACACGACCAGAAATTCTGATTCACATCATTAAAAAAAAAAGTTTTTCCCTTGTACACTGCCTTGTCTTCGAATATTTTTTTCTTTTTTTTTCAGCAAAGAAGAACAAACCAGAACAAAATTAAAACTCCTCTATCTTTACCCTGTCCACATATCTGGTAGGAAAATGAAAAGCAAACAGCCTGCAAACGGGAAGAATTGAAATATATTTTGATAAGATGGAGATGGGAATGGGGCTAGCAGCTCTCCAAAGCTCGGCAGTATTTACACTGTTGCATTTAGGGGCTTCTGTAAAAGCCGATTTTGGGCTATTCAGGCCCACAATAATAACGCTTTTAAAATTCCTCACTGGGATGCGATGTAGCCCTTTTGATGGCAAGACTGTCTTTCTCATTCGGCAGAAATAAATCCATTCATTTGATCATGTAGTCATTGAGGGCGATACAAAACAACCCAAGTGTGAGAAATTCTATGTAATGAAGTAAACAAAAAAAATCATTTCCATGACAAAAAGATTCTTTGCCCTTAATCTACCTACCATATGCAAGGGTTTCTTTTCACATATCTCCACTTCTAATCTCGGGTGACATGGCTACGTAGATAAGATACACTCACACAAAACGAATTAAAAAAAAAAGAACTCTCCATACACTTTTCTAACTAATGTAATCTAATTCCAGGCCAGTTTTCGGAGGCAGCGATCTTACGTCTTAAATACAGACGCTTATCATCGCTCGCAACTTCAAGCGCTTCTCATCTTGCAGTGTGTTTTTTTTTCCATTACAATTATTTTTCACCACCCAAGCAATTCTATTTAAGAAAATAATCGGAGCGCTTTGTTTTAAACAGATTTCCTATGAAAACTCGAGGGGCGACCCCAGAGAATAATGCTAATTAGCAAGAAAGGCCGGGTAGCTATTGCTTTTATCATTTTATAGCTATGGTGTTATGCACTGCTCCCCCCTCCCCCCACTGCTTCAGCACCTTGCCCAGGTTCCTGGCTAGGAAGCCCACGGTGAGATGTTTCTGTAATTCGACGTTGCCGATGTTTTAACGTGTAAGGGGGCAGCGGTTGGGGTGTTTTTCTGACCCTAACCTCAGGGCCCTGAAGCAGCGTAATACAAATTGTACGCAAATAAAATAAATAAATGTACATGCACTCGGGCCCCAAGTTGCCAACTTCGGTCTCGTTTGTTTGGATCCGCTTTCCTCCTCTTTCTATTCTGGGACAGGCCACTGGCCCTCTCAGCCAAATAAGAGCAGGAGGACTGGCGAGCTGCTGGATAAGGAAGAAGTGAGGAGACAGCGTTGCAAAGAAAATACAAGAAAAAGAAAACTTACTAGATGCCACGCCGAAGTGAGAGAGGCGTGTGTGCTGTCCACATGCTAGGAGCCCTAAAGTTAATGCACGAAGGCTGGATGCCAACGGTTCTCTCAATACTAGGCAAAAGCAGCCCTAATGTAGGATTTTAATTACCCAAATGTGCCAGGCACTTGCAAACCTATCTACTACATGGCAAACAGTGGGGATTAGGACCAACCAAGCTGCAAAATAAATGAATGGATGGACGTAGCTGAAAAGCCCACTATGCACAACCTGGGGTGAAAAGCAGGGCAGAGAATTAGGGAAAGGGGTGGGAGTGAGGGTCAAAGGAACAAAGATGGCAGCCGCTGGGCGGGGAGGAGAAACCCCCTTTCGGCCCAGAGACCCCCAAGCACCGTTCTGTCCGCAGCAAGGCACCACTGACCCCAGCCAACAACAATCCGTCTACCAACCCCAAGCCCCCTGCCCACCCCTCCCCAAAAAACATCCCCACCACCAATCACAAAGTGCCATCCCATCCAGGCTTCATGGTTTAGTCACCTTTGCTTGAACTTGGGAGCGGATCCCTGGTTAAATAAGTTGCAGCAGGCACTGGGGCTGGGTCCTGGCTCAGCTGTGCTCGTAGATCTCTTTTTCTCAGTTTGTGTTTGTGCAGGGTGCAAACTATGTCCGGAGGCTTCAGTCCTCCATCTCTCCATCCACGGGCTGCTGCCGCGGCGCACAAACACGAGGCTCCCGCTCGCAACTTTTTCTCGCCGCCGCAGCTCCCGTCTCTTCGTCCTCGTCTTCCCCTTTGGCTCTGAACAGGAGCAGGAAAACAGCACTGAAACTGTAAAGGGGGCTGATCCCTCTACCTCTGTCATACTCTACCTCCCCATCCCTCCTTCTTTGCAAGGGCAGAGCAAAAAGCGAAAGGGGCAAAGAAACAGTAAGAATAAGTAGGAGAGCGGGTTACTGGTCCTCCTCGTCCTAGCCAAAGTGCAGATCTGCTCTGTCTAAGCGATCGCAGAGGACGTGCGAGCTCCTTCTTAGCGGAGGATGCAAACTTTGCGCTAGTTAGAAGCAGTAGCTAAACTTGGAAAACAAAAGGAAAATAACCTTTCCAGTGGCAACACGTTCCCCACATGCACACAACAGCCCGGCAAGCACACACACACACACACAAGCCAAGGGATAAACACAAGAAACACAAACATCAACAATCAGGGGGAGGGGGAAGCCCCCCCCCCTCCAACCCAAGCCCGGAGCCTCCAAACTGCGCCCTTACCGTTGTCAGGAAGCAGCTCGGCCAGCTCCTCGTCCGATTTGAGATGCTGCGGTTTGGCTTGCTTTCGGCGAGACATGCTGCTGGGAACTGCGAGCCCTTCCTGCTTTTTTGCAGATACATCAGCAGCAAATAAAAAAAATTGTTCACAAATAGTCGAGTTGCAAAATTACGGAAATTAGCTGGTGTCGGCGGCGCGCGGATTGCGCATGTCGGTGTATAATTATGATTGTGAATAATGCATTGCGATTAATAGAGGAGGGGGTGGGGGGCGAGAGGGGATTGGCTCGGGGCCAGCGGACACAGGCTGGATATGGAAATCAGGGACGGGCTCGAGCAATTAGCCGCTTCACTCCGCCAAATTATCTGTCTCCCCTCCGAGCCGCACGGCTTCTGTTAACAGATGGCAGCTTCACTTTTTGGGAAAGGTCATGTTTTTGTTTTCTGTGCACTGCTTCTCCCCCTTTGCCGACCTGTTATCTTTTTAGCTTCGGGGTTTTGTTTTTATTTTTAATGTTCTTCTTTTTTTTTTAATTTGTCCTTTGCTTCTGTTACCTTTTATGTTTTTGGTTTATTTGCTTCCTTGCTTTGCTCCTTACTCATGCCATCATGCCCGGATTTCAAGATGCAGTTCACCCGATCTGTTTTGCTTTTATTCCCCACCCCCTCCACTCTTCTTCCTAAGGTTAACAGTAACAAATAGGCAAACAAACAAACAAAAAAGCAACTTTCTAGTTCTGTTATGTCCGCAAGTTATCCTTATCGCTTCATCTTCTTGTCGGTTTGCTTGACAACTTCCTTTACCTCTTTTCCCTCTGGCTGAAATAACACGCGACCTTGTGCGCTTCTGTGCCTTCACCTCTCTTTCCTCCCTTGTCTTTTCTTTGTCTTGCAGCTCCCTTCTTAGTAGAAGCTCACTGGCTGCTGGTGGTCACTTCCTGTTGTCCATGGGTAGGAAGAGGGCTGTTGGGGTTTTGTTTTGCAGGTTGTAATCACTTTTTCAGACACTCTCCGGCGTGTTTCTGTTTTCTGCGGAGCTTTCAGTGCTCCGTTGGTTATTGCCAATAGCTTTGCGTGTGACGAGCAAGTCCCGATCTCTCAGCTCTGTGAATCGATCCAAGTAGGACTATTTTTGGGGGGTAGGGGGTGGTTTTTTTTGTAATGTGATTTACGGTTTTCCCCTCCCCCTAAAATGTATCAGAAACTTGAAACTATGACAGTCTGGAACAAGTGGGCGCTGGATTCGTTTGCATCGGCTTCAGGCGACCTGCAGTCGTAACCGCGGCTTTGGGGGAGATAGAAGCGAGTTGTTTTTTGCTGGTTTTTAGGTATTCCCTGCCCCCTCCCTTCTCCTCGTCGCCGTCTTCTCTCATCTCTTTCCTGCGCCCCCTGCCCCAGCCCTAGTGCTCGGGGAGCGAGGCCAGGGCTGGGCTGCTCCCGGGAAACTTGCAGCCGGTGCGAGGTAAGCCGCCGGCCCGGGCTCCCACCACCCTCCCTCCCAGCGGCAGCCACCGGGCTCCCTGCACCGGGTCAAGCTCAGCGGCGGCGACGCGCTGGGAGGAGGCGGGGCGTGTGCATGGCGGGGGGCGGGGCGTGTGCAGGGGGGAGGGGAGGGGGAAGCACGTTGCAGTTCTGGTCTCCTCCTCCGCGGCCTTGCAGCGTGTGCAGGAGTGCAGCGTCCCTAATTCCTGGTCGGCGCGCTGTAGGCGGGGAAGCCGCACCGGTTTTGATCCGCCCGTGGAGGTGCTGGAGCTGTGATGTGACATGATGATCCCTTCCCGCCTCCCCCCACCCCTTCCCTCTTTGCCTTGCTGTTTACATAAAGCGCCGCGGAAGTGAAGGGAGTTGAACTCCAGCTACAAGTTGCTTTTTATTTTTCTGTGGCCTCAGTTGACCAAGGAGGAAGGCACCTACAAACGCACTGCCCACACCCACAGATAAACAGACACATAACAGGGACCCGCCGCTAGGATGCACCACTGAACTACCATCCTACCTCTCCAGCACTGCCGCAGACTACGGCCACATTTCTCCTTCTCTCCAATAAATGGCATGCACACTTTTCTCGGTTTTTTTCTCTCTCTCTCTCTTGATCGTGCTGTTACTATTTGTATCCAGGCCATTTGGCTCATTTGAGCGTTTTCTATACCTACACAGGAGCACACATTACTGTGATGACGGCCTTGGCCAGTTCAGGGATGTGAAGGAGTCGGCTTATTGGCAGATACCTGCAAATTTATTCTTAAATCTTCTGGGCTCGTTTATTTATTCCTGTCCCCCCACCCCCAGCAATATATACTTTTTTAAAGAAACCCAAGGCTGCACCTTTTTGCTATCATCTTGTACTGCTCTTTCAGTCTATATCCTTTATCTATCCACGGAATATCTTACGTTCAATCGATTTCCCCCACTTGTTAAGAAAGTTAGTTGCTTTGCACAAAAGTGATGGTTTTGAAATTCGTTGCTTAATTCAAGCTTCCAAACAGAACCTGCACAGCCTGAAAATAAGTGTTCATTGTGCAATGCTGTGCTTCTGCCCACGTTCGGGTCAGATCTAAGTTTCTTTTTAATCCGTATGGATTTTTATTTTTAAATTGATCCTAGTCGCAAGTCACGAGAATAAAAAAATGTACGAAAACCCCATGGACTTTTATCACATGCTATGACAGAAGTGGGTAAACCGCCGAAAATGTTCACACTGAAACTCAAAAGCTATTCGGAAACGCTAGACTGAAAGCTGCCATATTCGTTCAGGATGGCAACCGGATTGTCCTTGTTGCAGTTCGCGGGGCTTGCGTTAATAGCGAGGGGCTGGAAAAAGAAGCAGGTGAAAGCGGTCTCCTCCGAGAGATAAAGTGACTCTCAAGTGTGAAATTGTAAACAGGAAGCGTATGCTCACTTTATTAACAGCTTTTCTTTGGGGTGGCACTTAGGCAGATTTATCCGGTCTCTTTTTTGGGTGAAGAAGAGGCTATTCCACAGGGCTTTGTCTGCCTTGAAAACATTTAACGGAGACCACAGGGGTTGCACTTTCACCACTTAAAGAAATGTGCCCCAATTGTTTGAGCCCCTGAAATTAACCGGTGTGCAGAGACTTCATCACTAGTTATTCTTTTATTTTCTTCAAACGGCGTCTGAGCCATCTGCTGTTTTTTTTTCAAGTTTTAAAGTGCACACACGCTTTTAATACATACTGTTTTCCAATGTTTGCCAGCAAATTGGAACCTTTTGAGGTAACTTTTTAAAAGTATCTCATTTACTACTACTACTACTACTCATTAAGAATAATAAAAAAAATCAATTGCGCAAATTTCCAGAACAGGGTAGATTACTTTGTAAAATGGGAAATAAAATGTATTTATCCTTTAATGTTTAAAAATGAGCAAAAGAAAACACACACTCAGAAAGACATAAATTGCACGTTTTGAATCATTTTAAATTTATATATTCTAAAATTGTAATGCTTGAAGCCTCCCTTTAACAATAAAGAAAAAAAAGGAATACACGCGGTCCAGCGCTTTCTAAACTTGAAATACCTTTTGCTTCTTTGTGGTACAAAACCTTTGGTTTCGTTGAAAGTCTGCACAAATGACTTAGTCTCTAAGTTAAATTGCCAGCCACTCCTTAGCAGGGATCCCCCTCCCCAGCAGAGAAACAGAATAATGCTTGGATCGCTAAATGCCGGGATGAGCAACTCAGATGGTGAATGTGTTTTAATTGACTAACACGAGGGAGATCAATCTAAAAAATTAAGGGGGATCAGAATGGGAAGTCTAGTCAGCAAAAGGTGGCTTTCACTCTTTATTTCCCTGTTGGGAGGTGCAGAAAGGAAAGTTTTGCGTTTGTATGCTTTAGGGTTTTTTTTGGTTCATATTTAAATTAGCTTAGTTTCTGTCTGCTCGCAGAAGTCTTTCATTTCCTGAGTGGAAACTGACATTTAGATGAATACGCGCGTGCATGCGTATAAATACGTGTAAATTAGTATATTCGCAGTTAAAATATGCACCCCCTATATACTTAGTTACATTATGTATTGCTCACCACATGATTAGTCTATTAAATATTTTAATACCTAAATACGGAAGGAAAAACAAAAGTTGTATTTCTCTTCCCTGTAATTAAATTTAATTTGTTAATGATCTTTCTTTCCCAATGCGGTTTGCTTTGTAAGAGCCGACACGTTATTATTTTGTCTGCCTGGTAATATTCACAACTTACTACTGTATTTTTTACAGTACTTGAGCGTATAATTAAGTATTTTCTTTAATTTATGTCAATTATTTAGATACGTAACAACGGTTCTGCTAGGTTAAATTGACGCAGGAAGTTGTTGACTATTCAGTTTCAGCACACAATAATGGTAATATATAAAACATAGTTCATATAAAAATTCCTTGGTAACCTGAAGACAGGTTGGTTTGCAAAGGTGGGATATGAAATCACATTATTTGTGCCTTGATCTATTCTAACCTCAGCTACTTTGTGCGTGGAGAAGAATATGGAATTTTTGTGATTTTATTTCCTGTATTTTTTTCCCTAAGTGGGAACCTCAGCCTCCCAGGTTAGACATCTTGGGCTTAAATCCAGCACTTGTGTGATTATTTAGCGCTGCGACCACTGACTGCTAATTCTTTCTCACTGGAGGAAAGATATTACCATACTGATATTATTATTGGTAAGAAGGGGTAATTGATAATACCATCTGCCACTCTGTAGCAATCACGATGATAAATGTTTCCATCAGAGGGTAATCTGTGCTTGGTCTACCACAGCCTAACCCAAACAGCATGTCAAATGTCAATTATAAAGATGTTTCTTTTCTATTAATTTTTTCCTCGTGGAAAGCACCTAGTCACGTCGTCAGATTTATCGTGGAGGTCTGTAACTGGTCTTTAACATTCTGTTTAAACACCTAAGCTACTTTCCAGTTCGTAGCAGGAGATGTCTAACTTAGCAACCACATTGAATAGTATTAATTAAAAGGTCACCTCAATCAAAGAGTGGGAATGGTCACAATTTTTATTCTCTACCTCCAAGAATCTCTAGCCCTCTTCTAAGGATAAACATGCGTGGGGGACTAAGTTGGTGACTTTAATGTGCGGCGGCCTTACGATCCCACTTGTATTGTGTGGAGCGGACCGGCATCATGGGGTTTTTGATGAAGGTGCTGCTATTAGCATATCTGCTTAAGAAATAGCCAATGGCAGCAGAATAACTTTTGCAATGGCCGATGACATCTTAAAGCAGAAGCGGTGAGGCATTTAGAAGGAAAAGCTCACGGCAAGGAGTTCCATACCTTGGCTTCCTTTCAGGAAGCTACCGTATTAAAATCATCACATGACAGTGGCAGGTCCTGCAATAACCGATTTATTCATTATACGGAGTAAAACAAACACATTTAGATTCCATTACAGCTTTTCTTAAAGTTGTTCTTTTATTATCTTGCTTTACAGAATGTGAAGCATGTGAATCTTGGGACATAGTCCCACAGATGGATATCCATCACTGCAAAAACTAGATCAGAGCGTGCCATGAGTTTCCACTTTGGATGTGACACTAATACTTCTTGAGATTTCGGCAGCCAAGCCAGACATACTTTCTGCAGATCACAGAGTCAAAGCTTCATATAGGTATTCAGAAGACAATGCCTAAAAGAAGAGAACCCCCTCCCGTCTGCTTACGTCACAGAGGAATCTAATTTTTATCCACATAATGTGTCATTTTATGGTTCTGGAACGTTTTCTGCACTGCCCAAGCACAACTCACAACTTGAGCATACCTGTATATTATGCAATTTCCGGGCACTGTGGCCTCCACAATCAAGAAATACTGAAGATTTGTTGAATAGTTTTACGTGTATACTTAATATTGTTTACATAAATAAGATATCCTGTTTGATGGACTCTTGATGACATGCAGGCAAAAGCAGTGTGTGTGTGTGTGTGTGTGCCTGTGAATATTATATATATATTTGTGTGTGTGTGTTATATTACTATATCTAGCGTTGTACCACTCACATATCTTACTGTACATTATATTACATATATTCAAAATATACGTATCTATTCAGAACAATAAAAAATGGGCAATTATGATTATATAAATGATGCTGTCAGGTTAAAAAATTCTTACCCCTTTGGCTACTGAAGCTCAGAAGATTATTATTAGCTTGTATTAATAGATGCAGGCCTCAAAAGACTAAATCAGCTATTGATAATTGCAAGAAGTATACAGCAGCTACTGTATCGATCGGCTTGTCCCTTATTCCCCTGGTATAGGAGAGATAAGAAGACACACTGTTTAGTGCAATATAATTTCTTTTGACCTATCTGCTTGCTACAGACTTATGATGAATAGCCAGAGTGGTTAAAGTCCTTTATCACGAAACTTACCCCTTGATATAATATTGATTCTTTATAACTAGCTCCAAACACAAAAATCAAACTGTCCGCTTGACCGTCATCATCATCGATATCATGACAAAGGCTGAGGAATAAAGATCAGCAGAGGACTGGAAATGCTTTCTATAATCTGCCCACCTAATCTTTATTTGCTGAGAATGAAAAGAAAGTGTGTGTGTGTGTGTGAGAGAGAGAGCGAGCGAGCGTGTGTGTGTGTGGGGGGGGGGGGGAGCTGCCATATGAGCACAAACAAAAATATTAGGATAAGAAATATACCACTAGCTCTAAAAAAAAAATGGAATGGTTTATCAAAGTAATGATCACGGCCAAAAATGCAGGTGCTAAGGAATAGAAATTAGGAATTAAGAAGGCCCTGTATGGGCTCATGGGGGGAGGTGGGGGATGTGCTGGATGTATACTATACAAAACACAAATGAGCCAATGCTGGTGTTGCATGGTCTGAAAGCAGTCCAGTCATATTATTCTAATGTGAAATTTCTGATTTAAAATCAATTAGAACGGGTCCACTTTCCTTCTTTCGTTTTTTTTAAGGGAGGTGTCATTTCTTTCACGATCACTGGATGAAGCCACTCAAAAGTAGGATTCCAGTGCGAGCACATGAGATCACGGTCTGTTAGAAGATGTTTGAGCAGTGTAAAGCTAATGTCCCCGATGCAAGAAGGTAAAGGCGCTGAACAGATTAATGCCTATGCATTTCGCTAAATGAGCGGTGTTGCCTGCTTCGCCCTTCAGCGTGCCACCAAGGTTTAGCTTCAGGATTGCATTAGCACAATCACCAGTAATTACAAGTGTGTACACTGGGAAAATGAAGATTGGGGATGGTGGGAGGTAGGACGTGAATCCCCTTTGGAGCAATCAAGACTGGGAAAGGTTTCCTTCCATGCAAACGGTATGTTGATCATATTTAATGGGCTAGTTAGACTCGCATTAATGCTGCAGGGATTGAGCAAAACGGTGCTTTTTTATGGGCAAAAGGGAGAGAGAACCAGTAAGTTTTATGCACTTAAGCAGTTTTTCTATTTTTTAATGGTACTTAATAGAAAAGAAGGATCCCCCTCCCGTCCCCTCCCTGTCCAGATATGAAAGTATCAACTGTGGGTCAGAGAGATAAGTGGCACTTACAGGCTTGTCTGTTCACGATCGTCTCTTACTCTCCAAAATGACCGGTCTTACAACAAAGACAAACTGAAACTACTTCTGCGCCTTTCCCGAAACTGCACCCTAAAATTGCCATGGAGCCGAAATCTCACCTACTCTTTGCGTGCGTGTCATGGCAGATATTTGATGCCCAGTTAAGTGAACTCCCTAGCATCGGTGGGATGGGCCGGGTATAAATCTAATACATGAAATGAAATCTCAAAATGAATAAAATCGAGGGCAAAAACTAGAGAGAAAGGAAGCGATAGCAATGCTCTATTTGAAAAGGCACGCGCTTCTTCTTGTTGCTTATTTTATGTTACTAGTTTATCATTTGCTAAGCTCCCAGAGTCCCGGTTGCAAAACAGAACTGAAACATTTTTGGCCACGTCCGGTACCCTGAATGCTATTGTCCCTTGCTTTAGAAACCCTCTCTCCTTGAATTTGGCGTGGAGTCTCTGCAAATACTTTGCTAATAAAATATGAAACATTTCTTTCGCTCTTTGAGCAACGAAAACGGACTCTGAAGAAGGTTTTTGTGTGATGCGTTTTTTTATGAATTAGGCTGTGTCCGTATAAGGATATATCTATATCATTCTCTCTCTATATATTCTGAATTAACCATGCAATGTGCTAGTAAATGTGATTTATGTTCTACTTCCGAAAACTTTCCATTAAATAAATGTAAAGACAGATGTATTGAAGAAAACTAGTCTTAAATGAAAAGTATCTGTCAAGAAGTGGAATCGGCGGTGTTGTGAAGGGTGTGGGTGAAAAAGAAGAATAAAGAGCTGGGAAACAAGAGGAAGAGAAGGGAGGAGAAAGAGAAAGGAAGGGAAGAGTTCAGAGAGGAAATTATAAGAAAGCGAAGAACAAGGAATGTCAGGAAGACTGTATGAGGATGTGTGAATTGTGGACTTTATTTCTCCCTATGTGCACTTGTATGTCTTGGCCATTGCAAGCCTGCAACCTCTGTGTGTATATGTGTTTGCCTGTGTTTATCTTTGTGTGGATGTGGGTGCATGTACCACAGTGTGAGTATGTCTGTATCTGTTTGCCACTGGATGACTGAACCCTTGGCGTGTAGATACATATAGGTGTGTGTATGATTATGTTTGTGTGTCTGTGTATGTGCATGCATATATTTGTGTATGAATGTGTTGTGTGTGTGTGTGTGTTTGTCGGTTTGCCAACGCATGCCTGAATCCTTGGCATTTATATATACTGTATGTGTACCACAATGTGTGATTGTGTGTGTGTGAATAACAGTATGCATGATTGCATATGTGTGTGTGTGTGTGTGTGTGTGTGGGGGGGGGGGGTTATGTTTGTGTATGAATGCATATGTGCATGTACAGTATGTGTGTGTTTGCCTTTGCCCTTGCATGTCTGAACACTCGGCCTGTATATCTGTACATGTACAGTGTATGTGTGTGGGTACCACAGAATGTATGATTGTATATGTGTATGTACTATATATGTCTATGTATGCATGTCTATGTTTGTGTGTGTGTGCCAGCATGCAGAGGCTCCACAGTTCCATGTCTGCAGCTTCTTTGGCTCATTAAAACTCACCCAGAGATGGCAGCCAGCAGTGCCAGGCTCTCCCTCGGGACTGGAGTGAGGCACCTGCCCCTTCAGAGCAGCAGAAGTCCTTACTCAGGCACTAGAGGGGCCAGCTTGATAGAAGACTTCTTTCTTACTGGATTTATTCCCATAGCTCACACCAAAACACACACAGTTCCCCCTTTCTTTTGGATTTTAGATTTGGTGGATTCAGTAGCTGATTGCCCAGTACCATAAACCCAGGAGATAGTCTGTGTAGCCAATATGCCTTAAATATAATCCATTTCATTGATGGCAGGAGGACCTGTTCAACATTCCCGTGAAACTACAGGAGAAGTCCCCATTGGCAATGCTGCCAATAGAGGGAGGTGCTGTGATATCACACTCCTCGTGACTAAAAATGTGATCTTGCAGCTACTCTCCCTATCAGCAGCAGCGTGGGGAGCATTACGTTGGGTATGTTCAGTCTGATGAGGCTGGGCCTCAGAGGCTTTTCCCACTGTTTTGCATGCTGAAAATAGCCATGAGCATCCCCACTTCCCTTGACATTTCTGGTAGACACTGTTAGAGGATTAGATAAATCAATAATTTAAAAAGTTCAAAAATGACAATTTCTCTGTGACATATTACTTCAGATAAATTTTACAGTGCGGAAGGGACCCTTCTCCCCCAGTACTTGAAGTGCAGATCGAGTTGGAAATAATGAAGGGGTTGTAAACTTTGTAGAACATCAACTGTGCTCTCTTTTTAACAGAGAGATCAAAGCATCAGACGAATAATTGAAATTTCATAGGTTCCCCAGTGCTATTGGCATACATGGAGTCCTGCCAAGCAGCTGAACACGTAAATTGCAGGTATGTAGCTAAAACCGATTGAGTGCTGCTTTCCTGGCATTGCCTATTTGCCCTTCTTTCTTTAGACATGTGACCATGATCCATGAATTCAGGCCTTCTGCCAGGCTTAGGCATACGGTAAATGATTCCAAAGGATATCCCAGCCCTAATCTCTAACAAAACGTAAGATGATATTGGGAGGAAGAGTTTCCTGCCAGTGTGGGCACCCTGTGATACCATATACTTAACAGATAGATCAGTGGTTCCCAACCTGTGGCCTGTGGACCATGGGGGGCAGGGCTGCACAACCATTAGACAAGACTAGCGGCTCTCTAGGGTGGCTGCTTCTGGGGGAGGGGAGAGGGGGAAGGTCATAAAAGAGTAGTAGTAGTCAGAGCAAAACAATAGATTCCGATAGCCACACAAACTTAGCGAGTCATCAGCACATTCTTTACCTGCAAGGAGAGTGGGCATACGCATGTATACAAAGCAACGTCTAATACTTAAACATATGATGTCCATTTATGTATTTTTACAGAATTGTTGTTGCAAGCGTGGTGTTTAGATGATCATGACTGCTGAACTATCAAAATCTTGGGGGGAGGGGCGTAAGGCTGAAGGCTCATCAAGGGCACCCACTTTCTTACACCAGTTCTTGGGTCAGACCTGACTGGATACAGAAAATAGAGAAATATGCTGGGGGGGGGGGGGGGTGATTACTGGGGGAAAGAAAGAGAGAGATTGGAGAACTGCTGGGGAGTGGGGGGGGGGGGGGGGGATAGAGACTGGTGGAGACAGGAAGGAGAAGAGAGATAAAGAGGGCTAGTGGAGACAGGCTGTGTGCTAAAGAAAAGGAGTCCAGAACATAAGAACATAACATAAGAACATAAGATATGCCATACTGGGTCAGACCAAGGTCCATCAAGCCCAGTATCTTGTTTCCAACAGTGGCCAATCTAGGTCATAGTACCTAGCAGTTTCCCCAAGGGACACAGGCTCCACAATGCTTGTACTGGGTCAAGCATTGATATCCTGGGTCCCTTCTTAATAATGGTTTATGGACCTTTCCTCCAGGAACTTGTCCAAACTTTTTTTAAACCCAGCTACACTAACAGCTCTTACTACATCCTCCGGTAACAAATTCCAGAGTTTGATTACATGTTGAGTGAAAAAAAGGTGGTGAGGATGCATTGGGGGGTCCCTGAACCTTTTAGAGGTTAGCAAGGGATCCACACAACCAAAAAAGGTTAGGAAGCTCCGAAATAGATGCTTTGCTGTATTCAGTGATCTGGGTTACTTGCTTACCCACCAGTTTATTCTCTCAGCTTGCTCAGACTTCATTTACAACAGCAGCACTGACTGATGTTTCACAATATCACCTTGCCAGTTTTTTTTTGTGAGTCTTATTCATACCTTTCTTTTTCTCTTAATGTGATTTTTGCTTTTTTAAAATTCTATGGGTTTTAAAACTCTATCTAGTTTTTTTTATAACCACACCAAGGCCGGTGTATGGGTACTGAGCACCTTAAGTGAACCTCCGGTCTTACACCCCCCTCCTGAGATTTTGATAATTAAACTCAATAATCATGATTATCCCAACACCACCCCTCCCGCAAGAATCCTGTAAAAAAAAATAATTGGACATCACACTTAGAAATATGAAACTTTGCTTTGTATGCAGGGCTGGCTCAACCATTAGGTAAACTAGGTGATCACCTAGGGTGGCGACTTCTGAGGACGGCAAAGAGCAGGGAGTTCAAAGCTAAAACAACAGATTTCAATAGCCAGGGGGTTGTAAAGTTTAAGGTCTGCCTAGGGCACCTAGATCTTGAAGGAACTCGGGCGCTGGTAGGAAGATGCACTGATGACTCTCTGAATGTGTGTGGTTGTCAGGATTTAGTGTTTTGCTTTGACTGCAGCAGCTCTTTGCTACTCCCCCAGAAGCTGCCGCGCTAGGCAATTGTCTAGTCTTGCCTAATGGTTGGCTCCACCCTGGACCATATCCTTGTATCTACTCTTCAGCTACTTGTCCTGCATTCCTGCGTGACCTATGGCTATCATATCTCTATGGCTTTCTCTAATGAATGCAACTCTCAGCCTCTTATTTTGCCCTGGATATTTATCTTGACTAGACTGGAAGCTCTAGTGGGAAGGGACTGTCTCTTATGTGTGTTTTTAGTGCTCTGCATGCATGTCACTAGGGATATGGAAGTGATAAGTAGCGGTAACAGTTGCATCTGCTCAGATTCAGATTTGCGGGGTGGGGCTGGAGAAATAGGATAAACCCGCAGGAAGGCAATATAAATTCAGGATGTGCTTTTGTTACTTTAAACTATCATTTGAATTATCCAAAAGCCGCAGCTACTATCATTGCTTTAACTTACTCTGCCAGCCTACTTGAAAAGCATTTGGGTTGATGACATATTCCTGAACGTGGCGGTGACATGTAGACGGAATGCGCTTCCAGCCCCGCTCAGTACGGAATCGCGAGTAGATGTTCTCTCTTTTCTTTCAGAGCAGAGGCCCCTTCATTAGCTAGAGTTTCTAAGGTATGGATTTCTAGTATTTCACAGGTACACATCCAATTATGTCTAGCTAGTTCATCCCTGCACCATTTAAACGACGACGCATGAATGCTATGTGCAGTTTTTGGTTTGTTCGTTTTAATTATGCAGTTTTCTTTCGGGCTCAGTTCCGGCTATAGATGCCTTTCCTGTATTAAGGTAGATCGGAGCGAGTCCAATCCTACAGACACAAACGACAGAGGCAAGACGCGTTTAACTTTCGGAAAGAATGGAGGTAATTAGCAACCTTCTCGCCAAGCTTGCGCGGTAGTCCTTCGGCTCTGTTTTCGGTAGGGGGAGGTGCTGCGATATCGCGTTTTTAGTTGCGAGGAGCAGGCCCGCTCCTCGCGATATCGCACCACCACCTCCCCCTACCGGCAATAGCGCGGCCAGAGGATTCCAGCGCTAGCTTGGCAGGGACGTTGCTAATGAGAGCTACAAAGAGCTCTTCTCTGGCTTCTTCAGCGGCAACAACATCTGCTGTGTTAGTGACACTTAAGGCTGGATTTATGGCAGTGCAAGTCAGACCTGGTTAATTTGGATCAGTTAGTAAACTCGGTTTTATGTGCTTTACATCCACATTAGAAGATCGGTGCCTAATTAAGAAACAGATCTAGCAAGACACCTGCATGCCTTTACCAAATCTCAGTGCATCTGATCTGAAAACAGGGCTGTTATCATTTTAAGTCAATGCACTGTAGCTAGCAAAACTCATCTTGGCTAGTGGCTTAGTTTTAAACAGAATTTGTCGTGCTCCTGCATTATAATGTAATACTGAATAAGTGACCTAATATTTTCAACAAAGGCAGAGCCATACCAGGAGAGTATCATTGAAAAGTGAAGTTTCTGATGTGCTTCAAAATGAAGTTTAGCAGAAAACCTTAGGAAAAAAAATTGGATCTATTGGAACTTGTAAAATCATTTTCATTTGCCTTACATAAAAAGTAAAATATGAATAAATATGAAAACAACAACCTGTGTGCACTGTAATATTTTCTTACAACATGATGGCAGAAAAAGACCACATGGCCTGTCTAGTCTGCCCTTCCATATCAATAGTCTCCTTTTTTCCTTTTTAGAGATTTTTTGTGTTTGTCACATGCTTTTGTGAATTCAGATACTGTCCTTGGCTCTATTACCTTCACTGTGAGACTATTCCACGCATCTACCACTCTTTCCATAAAGAAATAGTTCTGCATATTACTCCTGAGTCTATCCCCTTTCACCCTCATCCTATGTCCCCTCGTAGCAGAGCTTGCTTTCAATCGAACGAGGCTCTCCTCTTGTGCATTTATGCCATGGAGGTATTTAAACATCTCTATCATATCTCCTCTATCCTGCCTTTCCTCTAAAGCATACATACTAAAATCCTTAAGTCTGTCTTCATATGCTTTATAATGAAGGCCACTAACCATTTTAGTAGCCACCCTTTGCACCAACTCCAAAGTGGTTATATCTTTTTAAAGGTGTGGTCTCCAAAATTGCACACAATACTCCAAATGAGGTCGTACCAGAGGCTTATACAGAGTCACTGTCACCTCCTTTTTTCTGCTGGCCATTCCTCTCCCTATGCATCCAATCATCCTTCTGGCTTTCACCGTCGCCTTTTCTACCCGTTTAGCCTCTTTAAGATCATCAGAAACAATCATGCCCAGGTCCTGCTCTTCTTTTGTGGACAGCACTACACTGTACTGCTCCCTTGGATTTTTGCAGCCCAAATGCATGACCTTGCATTTTTTAGCATTAAATATCAACTTCCAAATTCTTGACCATTCTTCAAGCTTAGCTAGATTCCTCCTCATGTTATCTATTTCTTCCTGGATGTCTACTGTATTGCAGATTTTGGTATCATCTGCAAAGAGACAAACCTTACCTGACAGCCCTTCCATAATATCACTAACAAAAATGTTAAAAAGAATCAGACCAAGGACAGATCCCTGCGGCACACCACTGGTAACCTCCTTCTCCTTAGAGTGAGCTCCATTTACCTGTACCCTTTGTCACCTCTCACTCAACCAATTTCTAACCCAGTCAATCACTTTAGGGTCCATCCCTAGGGTGCTCAGTTTGCTTATAAGTTGTCTGTGCAGAACAATGTCAAAGGCTTTACTGAAATCTAAGTACACCACATCTAGGGCTCTCCCTCGGTTCAAGCCCTTGGTCACCTAGTCAAAGAAATCAATTAGATTTCTCTGACAATACCTGCCTCTTGATAAACCCATGCTGTCTCGGATCCTGCAATCCATTGTACTCCAGAAACCTCGCTATCAATGTTCCCTCTAATTTTCTGTAGGCTGTGTGTGCATAAAATATCAGCTGTGCAGCTTTTGAAGGAAGGTTAAATTTTGTGCGCCACATAACGACACTCGGAGTTATATACTTTAAAATTTGATTACACATCAGAATACAGTATGTACACCACATTGATTGCACTAGAAAACATTGCAGAACTTGTGAAAACCGTAAATACATAGCAACTTTTAAATTTTAAGACGTCTGTGTTGTTTCCTATCAGAATCAGAACCGTAATTTTTGTGTGCTCTGTTGTAAAGTATGTGCGCTCGCTCGGCGAGGTGTGTGCTCGTGCACACGCGCACAGCTTAGAGGTAACAGTGCTCACTATCCTCTGTTTTAACAGAGTTTCCAATAATTTATTCACCACAGAGGGTGGAGACTAACCGGCTTGTGGTTTTCAATCTCATCCTTACTTCCACATTTGTGTTAAGGGACCACATGTGCCTTTCCCCAGTCCTCTAGGACCATTCCCAACCCACAGAAGCATTGAAAAGGTCAGTCAGTGGAGCCACAAGAAGGTCCCAAATTCCTTCAATATTCTCAAATGTATCCCATTAGGCCTGATTGCTTTGTCTACTTTTAGTTTAGCTAGTTCCTCACAAGCACAGTCTTCTGAAAATCATTCAAGATACCCCTCGCTTCTGTTCCTGTTTGTGGGTGTTTTCTGAGGTCCTGCTCCTGGCCCTTCATCTGTGAACACAGAACAGAAATATTTGTTAAGCAATTCCGCTTTATCCTCATCAGCTTCTACATATTTCTCCCCTTTACCCTTGAGTCTGACAATGCCACTTTTGCCCTGCCTCTTCTCACTAACATATCTGAAAAATGACATCCTCCCATTTTATTGCATTGGGTATTTCCTCTTCTTTTATATCTTTGCTTTATTGACTATTTTGCTAGCTTCTCTGTTTTTTCAAATATATTGTAGATGCCTGTCTTCCTCTCTCTGTGATCTCTTGCATTTCATGAAGGCCTCTCTCTTTTTCTTCACCTTTTCAGCTCCTTCTTTTGAGAACCATAGTTGCCTTCTTTTCCTTTTACATTTATTTACCTTTCTAACAAAAATGTTTGTTGTCCTTTAAATATCCCCTTTCAGTTGTGCCCATTGCTTTTCTACATCCTCCAGCTGTTCCTGTCTCGCTAACAACTCTGAGATATTGTCCCATCTTGGCAAAGTTAGTTTTCTCAAAGACTAAGGCCCTCACTTTTGAATGGATTTTATCAGCCCTAGTCCTAATACTGAACCACACTATCTGTTGATCACTGGATGCAAGATGATCTTCCACTATGACATCAGAAACACTTTCCCCTTTGGCAAACACTAAGTCCAGTATGGCCCCTTCATGTGTGGGTTCTGTTACCAGTTCCCTGAATAGTTCTTCCTGTAGAGAATCCAGGATCTCCTTACTTCCAGATGATACTGCAGCAGGAATGTGTCAATCAACATCCAGCATATGGAAATCATCTATCAGTAGCACTTCTCCTTTCATGGAAATAGCGCATATGTCTTCTATTAAAACCCATCCACTTCTTCTCCCTGTGAGGGAGATCTGTATATCACACCAATGCAAATGGATTTCCCTTTCCCTCTTTTGAGTTTAACCCACAGTGCCTCCTCGCTCCCTTTTAAGCCCTGTAATTCTATAGTTTAATATTATATTTTATATATAGTGCCACTCCTCCTCCCCTTCTCCCTACCCTGTCCTTCCCAAATAAAGTATAGCTTGGTATAATTACATTCCAGTCATGGCTGTCTGTGAACCATGTCTCCATGACCACAGCTAAATCCAAGTCGGCCTCTTCCATGAAAGCCTCAATCCCTGGTATCTTTTTTATACTCACCGCTTTCCAGATGTTGCCCCTTTTACACATCAATTACAGACTTACATAGTACAGATAAGGTAGTACATAGTACCTTTAACTAGGGGGCTTTATAACAAATTGCATAGAGACATGGCCTCTTCCTCACAGAGCTTACAATTTACATGAGTCCCAGAAGCAGTGCGAGATAAAGTGGCTTGCCAAAGTCATGAGAGGTCTCGGTGTCAGAAGGGGGATCGACCCCAGTTGTGCAGTTCCTTATTGCAACCACGTAGGTCAACCTAGAAGGAAACATAAAATATAAACTGTACAGTCTGGAATAAAGTTCCTTCAGATTATACTTTTAGTTCAGTCTATGGTGAAACATAATAGTTGGTTATGTTTTAAAACTGGGAATCACATTTAAATGCACATCTAAGGCCCAGGACAAAACTGGCTGAACAGATGTCTGTTTACCTTCCTGTCTGTCCTTCTGTTTGTGATATCACACTACTGTATATTCACTAGTCAGTAGAGAGATGTGCTCCGCATCGGTAGCAGTCACAAGCCAAGGGGCACTTCCAGAGATATACATAACTCAGTGCCCAGAAGGTACCCACTAAATCTCCTGGCAAGGAGAGGGAAGAGGCGAAGCAGCTGTTCTAAATGTTTTGGGAAGGCTGTTTTTCTTTTTACTGATCATTTCATCTAGTTTTATAGATAGCATTGATTAATTCTATCTGCACCATGCCAATAAGTCTTATATTTCAAGGTATATACCATATGCAGAAACCTTCCAAAAAGGATCTCAGATAATCATATGTGAAAATAATCTTTATGAAGGAGGACTGGCATTGTAAAAGTACTTTGAGAGCTACTTTAGTGATTCCTCAGATCACTATGACCATCAAATAAATGCATACTCAGAACATTGGGCTAAATCCAGATTCACACTACCAAAAGCCCCAGAGTGATGAAAAATATATAGGATGCACTACAAAACCTGGAAAGATAAGGTAGGTATAGTCTTTCATCATCATCACTGCCAGCATTATCAAATGCTATCTTTGATACAAAAGCTGGCAGCTAGGTTGCACCAGTTCTGTTTCTGTTGTGCTTTCCTTTATGTTTCTCCCCCCCCCCCCCCCCATGTTTTCAGATCCTGAACATCTCTTAAAGTCATCAGCCCAGACTGTGGTCTGTCTTCCTCTCTCTCTCTTATGCCCTCTAATACTAGATTAGCTAAACTGACACTAGAACACCAAAGTGCATGACCTGCAAATCTAATTTTCCTTTTGACCAGATCTTCTATTGAGGATCTTCCATCATCTCATGCACTCTCAGCTAATCTTCAGAACATCCTTTAAAGCTCATTAAAAATGATCACTGTTTATGTCTCTTTTTAATTGCAGAATGTATGGTGTGCAGTCTCTCCAGAAATGCTGATGCACCTACCACTGATGGTAATACAGTAATCGTTGACAGAGGAGACTTTTGGCTCACCAAATCTACCTACCTAATGTTACCACAGACTCTACTACATCTTTTTGTTTTCTCCCTTCCTTTTCCTTACCATTACCCCTTGTATCTATCTGAGCCATGCTTCAATTTCATCATGGTTTTGGTCACTGCCACTTCTGTTGGTAGATGTTTTCAAGCATCCTTAACTCCTTTAGTAAATATTTCCTAATATTTTTTCTGGATCTTCCTCTTTCCAACTTCATTGGGCATGTTTATTAGCAAAAGTTAAAGCACATCAAGTGCCGGCCGCGAACCATTGAAAGGCTTCTTTTTTTAAACTTTCATTTATCAAATTTTAAAGAATATTACAAGAATAACCTCATATACAGAAAATAGAATGGAAGCTCCATACCATAAATCATAAAAAGAAGATAAATGATACATGGGAATCAAATTACGAACCAACTACTCCTCCCCCACTAAGCTCACAATACTAATGGTAGGAATTCCAATAAGAAATTGCAGAGAAGAGCATTCAAAAACATTTAAAAAGAAAATAACCCCCCAGATGTATCTGAAATATGAAATATGTATTGTAGACTGAGCACAACTGCTACTGATTGCAAGAAAAAACTTTTTCAAAAGAAATTCTTTCAAACGAGTAGGGTCAAAAACAAACTTTAGAACAAACCTTACAAAATTTGTACTATTTTTTTGGAAGTGTCTGAAAAAAATCCACCTCCATTACTGATAACTTCTTGTTAGAAATGCAGAAAGAGTTTTCTCCTTTGCGTCTCACACGGAAGCCCAGGAAAACATTGAGGTCGATGTTTAGAAGGATTTATGAGGCTTGCAGGACCTACAAACCACATAAAACCCACTAAGGCCGGTGAGTGCTGAGGAATATCTCCACAGAGCGCCCTCCTAACGTCTGGTTAGTTTCGGGGTGATCCATATATAGAATGGGGTGGTCCCAGAAACTATCGGTTATGGCGATATTTAACTGCTAATTGGATAGGCAAACCAAAAGATAGGACAGATCAATGGCTGTTCTAATTTTATGCAATTGTGCTATACACTTAGCAGCTGGATATTACCACTAACTGGATAGCCACTACAGTCGATGGCAAAACGAGATATTCAGCGCTAGATGCTGGATAGATTCCAGCACTGAATATCCAGTTTTATTTTTCCCTGTAGCGGACAGATGATTGTGTGACGCTACTGCAGCAGGCTGAATATCAAACCCCAAATACTTGGACCTATACAATTGTGGTCAACATTATTGGCATCCTTGCAGTCCAACCCTTTAACGTCCGATATTTTCTTAAAAAGAAGTGGCCAGTGAAATGGCTTTAGACTATATATGCATAGATATCTGACACATAAAAAATCAAATAAAACAAAACCAATTAAAAAAGGAAATAGGAGGAAATGGTATAAAACTGGGACATTGCCAGGACATGATTATTTCTGTATCAAGATGACTTCATATCCTAAAAATAGAAAGTTCTTTACAAACAGACCGATGAATCAAACATATATGTAAAATATTTTGTCAGATTATCCACCATGCGTGGAATTCCCCTCTTGTAGTGGGTCCTCCTTTTAATCGATTTAGTAAAGACCCAAAAGGTCTAAAAAAACAGAACTAGCCGCATTAATGCATGCCGCTCCTCTTCATCCAAACATTCAATAATATAGACAACAACGTCTCAAAAATATCCCCGAATAAAGCTTATAGCCAAATAGCTTAGCTGCTTAATCCAACTTATTGTTGATAATGTTCTGTAACACAAGACTTAGCTTTGTGAAGGGGAGCAAGCGTCCAACTGCCACAGCGATATCACAGGATTTCCAGTCCAAAGGCAATACCATGCTTCATGGCCATGACAACTGAAGAAATCCTGATGGCTTGAGTTGGTCAGATGGAAATCGACAAGGCCCCACAACACCACATAGTGTTTCAAGCTGAGTAGCTGCTTAGCTTTTCTTCAGGCAAACAAACCTCGTCACGTATCCGGTTCCTGTTTTTATCTTGTTTAAGCGTCTGATGTTAGATAATCAGGCAATTACTATAAACTGGGAACTCTTGAAAAGCAATCAATCTAGTAAATCGACATTATGTATATAGTGACCACCAATCGATCTCTGCATTCAATCCTTTAGGAGCCATCGTTTGTAATTTAAATATCCAAAATTGTTCTTTATATTGTAATTTAGAAAGACGATCACCTCCTCGCAGATTGTTGGGAACTTGATCAATCACCAGCCACTTCAAATCCTCAAACTGATGCTTGAATTGCCAACAGTGAGAAACCACTGGAGCTGTCATAACCAAAGAGTTAATACGGGAGCGATGTTCCAATAAGCGTTTCTTTACAGGGTATGTTTATGTTTATTACATTTGATATACCGCTCAGGCCAAAGCATCAGAGCGGTTTACAATACTATATCATTTGAGGAAATATGAAAGGAACGCCATTTATAAGTTCTCCTTACATATTTCAATTGGCATGGGCAAGTAACTAAATATACAACAAAGGAAAATAAACAGGAAGTAGCATAATGTAATTTATATGACTGTCCAGATTGTAAATCAGTCCATATTGCTCCCTGCAAGGTATTAATGCAGAAATCACATGAGCCATAAGCAAAATGCCCAGGCTGTTGTCTTGATGTTATATTCTTGTCCTCTGAAGATGTTTGAATGATTAAGTCCCCAATGTTAGATGCTCTCGGATATGCTGCTATTAAAAGGTCTTTGAAAACAAGTATGCAATGACAGCATAGACCAATGGCGTTTCAAAATATTGGTAATCTTTGCTGTGTTGGGCACATACGGCAGAACGCCTGTAATCCTATCAACCTTTGATGTATCCCTCTGTTTACTCCATCTTGCCACCAAAGTGGGTGATTATATAAAGCCCTTTTATATGCTCTATGTATCAATAATTGAGGATAACCTCTGTCCCGAAATCTTCAGTCCAGTAAACAGTGTAAATGCCTTAAATCGGGATATTCAGCAACACTTACACAGTTAGTGTCATTGAATGTCCCCTTCTAACCCCGCTACAGGGCATTCCGGGGTGGAGTGGAGGCGGAGACTGTCGCTACGCAGTTAGCGATCGATGGGCAAAAGATGGCTTAGTTTTATCTGCGGAAACGAACCGGGTAACGGTGCAATATTACCACTACCCAGTTAGATTTGGCGGCTCCGGGGTATGTGTGGCGATCCCAGATATTTATTGCCATCATTGTGGCATTGAATATCCATGGTTAAGGGTCCGTGGGCAGGACTATGCAGTGCAGCATAACTTGTCCAATTGAATATTGGACTCAGAATTTCTGCTGAGCTAATTCCTCAGGAAAAAAAGAAGAAGAAAAAACTAAAAAGAACAACTGCAAAGGTTGAGAGTTTACATCAGGCTGGGGCATTATTTAAAAATGCTATCTTGGAAGCCCATGCCAGATATATTCCATGCTTTAAAAAAGGTGGAAGGAAGGCCAAACGACAGCCAGCATGTTTTAAAAGTGAAGTTAGAGAGGCTGTTATAGTTAAGAAAGAATCCCTCAAAAAATGGAAGAAAGAGCCAAACGACAAAAACAGGAAAATGGAGAATAAAGTTAAAGATATTATAATGCCTCTGTATCACTCCATGGTGCGATTGCACCTTGAATATTGTGTGCAATTTTGGTTGCTATATCTTAAAAAGGACATAGCAGAATTAGAAAGGGTACATAGAAGAGCAACAAAGATGGTAAAGGGGATAGAAGGATACCTCTATGAGGAGAGGCTAATAAGGTTAGGGTGCTTCAACTTGGAAAAAAGACAGCTGAGGAAAGATATGATAGAGATCCATAAAATAATGAATGGAGTGGAACGGTTAAACATAGATCAGTTGTTTACTCCTTAAAAAACTAAAAAGACTAGAGGACATGCATATAGCCCATTTAAGACTAAGCGTAGAAAATATTTTTTAACAACGCATAATCAAACTCTAGAATTCATTACTTGAGGATGTAGTAAAAGCTGTTAGGTGAGCTGGATTTAAAAAAGGTTTTGAGAAGTTTCTGGAGGTAAAGTCCATAATCCATAATTAAAGAGGACCAGGGAATCCCACTACTTACTCCGCGATAAGCAATGTGGAATCTGTGTACCTTTCTGGAATCCTGACAAGTACTTGTGACCTGAATTGGCTGCTGTTGGAAACAGGATACAGGGCTTTCAGGGCTGACACTACCCTTAGGACATCTAGGCGGTCACCTAGAGTACTGACCCTCTGGGGGCATCCATTGCTGCTGCTGTCACCCCTATCCAGGACCTACAGCAGCGGTAATAGCCGCAAACAGTCCTGTGGCGCTCACCTTCAAGCTTCATCACCATGGGGTTGTTTGCTTCCACCCCTCTCTGACTCTTGATTCCGACTTCCTGTTTGCATGGGAAGTCGGCAATGGGCGACTGAGAGTGCTGGAAGCAAACAGCCCCATGGTGCTGAAGCTTGAAGGTTTGCTCCGCCGGGCTGTTTGTGGCTAGTGCTGCCACTGTTGGTCCCGGAGAGTGACAACAGCAGTGGCAATGAGCGCCACAGGAGGAAGGGGGGAGGTACTACTGGGAGAAGGGGCACTCCATGTGAGAGGAGGAGTGCAAGGGATGAGGTTCACCTAGGGTGCCTCATCTCCTTGGGCTGACCCTGTGGGCTTTGATGGACCCTTGGTCTGACCCTATATGGCATATCTTATGTTCTAATGTTCTCAAAGTGAGACACATTTGTTCTTATCTACAAGATTTTAAAGCCCAAAGCCATTATTTTAGCTCAGTTTTTTGAAACAGGCGTCTCTCTATGGTTTTGTGTAAAAAGCTTATTGAAGAGCCCTATATAATGATCAAGCTTGTTAACACGTACTGTACATGAAGAAGAGGAATGTTTCACTGGAGCTCTTCTTGGGGATGGCCTTGGATATCTATGCATTCATTTTGAAAGACTGTTCGATTTTGCCTTCTCATAAAATCTTTGAAGAAGATTTGTTAGGAACTGGGGAACATTCTGGGGAAAGGAGGGGCTCTTCCAAAGGGATGGGCTCACCTTAACCGGGATGGAACCAGGCTGCTGGCATTAACCTTTAAAAAGAAGATAGAGCAACTTTTAAAATAGATAATAGGGGAAAGCTGACAGTCGCCCAAGAGCGCATGGTTCGGAAGAATGTATCCTTGAAGGATACTACCAAAAACAGAGAGGTTCAAAAAAGAGTAAAGTAGCCCAAATGCCCTCGAGTATGGAGCAGACAGAGCTTAAAGATCCTAAATTACCCATGTCTACCAATAGCCAAATTAATATGAATAAAATACAGTCTCTAAAATGCTTGTATGCAAATGCTAGAAGTTTAAAAAATAAGATGGGAGAGTTAGAATATATAGCACTAAATGAGAGGTTAGATATGATTGGATTATCAGAGACATGGTGGAAGGAGGACAACCAGTGGGACACTGTGATACCTGGGTACAAACTATTTCATAATGATAGAGCTGATCAAATTGGTGGAGGGGTTGCACTCTATGTTAGAGAGGGCATTGAGTCAGAAAGGATTCAAGTTTTGCAGGAAACAAAATTTGCTGTAGAATCTCTATGGATTGAAATTCCATGTAAAAAGGGGAAGGCGATTGGCAGTGGGGGTGTACTATCGACCGCCTGGCCAGAATGAACAAATGGATGATGAAATGCTCAAAGAAATCAAGGAAGCTAACAAAAGTTACAGCGCAGTAATAATAATGGGTGATTTCAATTACCCCGATATCGACTGGGTCAGTGTCATGGCAGGACATGCTAGGGAGATAAAGTTCCTAGATGAAATACATGACATGGAGCAGCTGGTTCATGAACTGACCAGAGGGGAAGCCATATTAGACCTAGTCCTTAGTGGAACACCAGATCTAGTGCAAGAGATAAGGGCGTTAGGGCCACTTGGCAATAGTGATCATAGCATGATCGCATTTGATTTAATTAGTGGAGAAGGGATAGTAAGGAAATCCACAGTACTACCTTTTAACTTTCGAAAGGGAGACTATGATAAAATGAGGAAAATAGATAAGAAAAAAATAAAAGGAGCAGTTGCAAAGATTAAAGACTTACATCAAGCTTGGGTGTTGTTGAAAACTACTATCTTGGAAGCCCAGACCAGCTGTATTCCACGCTTTAAGAAAAGTGGAAGGAAGTCCAAAAAACTACCAGCATGGTTTAAAGGTGAGGTCAGAGAGGCTGTTGTTGCCAAAAAAGCATCTTTCAGAATGACTAGGGGACATGCAATGAAGCTACAGGGTAAACTATTTAAGACTAATAAAAGAAAATATTTTTTCACTCAACGTGTAATCAAACTCTGGAATTTGTTACTGGAGGATGTAGTAAAGGCTGTTAGTGTAGCTGAGTTTAAAAAAGGTTTGGACAAGTTCCTGGAGGAAAGGTCCATAAACCATTATTAAGAAGGGATCCAGGATATCGATGCTTGACTCCGTACAAGCATCTTGGAACCTGTGTCTTTTGGGGAAACTGCTAGGTATGTATGACCTAGATTGGCCATTGTTGGAAACAGGATACTGGGCTTGATGGACCTTGGTCTGACCCAGTATGGCATATCTTATGTTCTTAAGATCCATGAATTGCATATAGAAAGGGTTGGAATTTATGGGATTTGGTGATGTGGTCTAAATTATTAGCTCAAGTGAATAATACTGAAGAGGTACAGAATGTGGGCCGTGATTTGTGTCTGAAGGGAGAAGAATGTGTTTGGTGTGCTGTAGCTATAGTGGGCATTGAATTTGTTCATTCCACCATTGGACAGTGTTATAAATTACAGCAACGGTAGACTGTTCGTCCTCATATGAAATTTATAGTATAAAATGGAAGTGCGAGCATGCCCAGTTGGAGAGAGCTTTGAACATTTGGACAAGATAATTTGAAGATGTTTTCCCATTTGTCTACTCTTAAAGCAGCCATTGAAACACAGAACTATGTTGGCTATGGGAGGGGAGCAAACTCTTGTACTGACAAGAATAGTAGAAATTAACATTTGAAACAGTGCGAGATGAGTAACGTGGAGGTACGGTTGTGAATGGAATACAGATTGGTGATACATGAAGCCCAGGAAGTTGTGATAGTCTTGACACAGTGCTGCAGAAGTTTATAATAGATATTAGGCATGTGCATTTGTTTTCATCCAAATTGAAATTTCAGTGTAAATCAAGATTTTCAGTTTGCTATTTTGTCAACTAATAGAGTAAGCATGGTTGTCAAATTTGCATTTGTGAATTTGTTTTCATCATGTACACACCCTGATGTACTAGAAACAATCTGGGAGTGTGAGGAGGTAAAACACAGCCAGCACAGAGCACTTGAGCCATTACTGCTTCAAATGTTTGAAATCCTGCTATCAACTGACCATATTATATGTTGTTTTAGCTTTTTGTTGGACTTAGGTTGAGCTCTCCCCTCTATTGACAGTTATGGGGAAAAGCTCATGTATCCTATCTTCTGTGATTAATTAATTTATACTGTGTGTCATACTCATCCAAAATTTTCTTTAACTATTCATATTCCTAAAACCTCTGGTAATTAGACTCTAAGTAATCCCTCAATTCTCCAACCAGGAGCCAATTCAACATGACATCATGTTTTGGACTTTGAATATTTTCAATAAGTCCTGCTTCGGGGCTATTATCAACATTGTGGCGCTCGCGCCCCTACCAGGCGGTCGCCTAGTAGGGACGGGTGACCACCTCTTATACTTTCCTAGGGTTGTAGTTGTGTGAGGAATAATGAGCCGAGTGGTTTATAAAAGCGCACAGGAATTTATTCAGCTTCCTTGCAGGTAAGTGGATACAATTTCTTCAAGCTCCTTTACTCTCCAGACAAAAGAAAATAATGGATAACTTCTCCAGTAACAAATGTCCAAAAACAAACAACAGCGAATTCAACTATCCAGTGTTTCTGGCTCACACTAATTTACCTTAGTGCATGCATCACATTCCATCTCCGAAATACTGGAATTTACATCACCCTCCTTGGCTTCAAGCTCCATACTCTCAGGTGAGCTATAGCAAGGTTCTGCTTGGTAGCGCTCAGGGACTTTCTGCTTTAGAGTTTTTAACAGGTCAAACAACCTCTCCCACTTTCTTGCCTTCCCTTCTCTGGGCAGGTCTCCTATGGGGTGCTCTTGCTTAACCTTCCTGGTGAAACATTCTTTCCTGCGCTGTGTTATCTGGGGTATAACAGCTTCATCAGAATCGGAAGAGAAAACACACTTTGAAGGCCTAGTTGCCTTCCTTCTCCTACCATGGGCTTTTGGTGCAATATTCTCCTGGTTAGAGCTTTGGCCAGTCAGGACTCCCTCTGCCTCAGCGTAGGGCAGAGACTTGTGGTAAAGCCTTCCCACTCTCTTGCTAGGGTAAGCGGTTCTCCCCCTGGAACCTTCTCTATGTCCTCTGTGGCTACTGTGCTGAGTATGGTGGCTTCCTTTGTACCTTCTCTGGTTGTCTTTATAGTGGTTCCTTTCTTTGCTGCTCCTTTTGGCTACAGGGCTGTTCCCTCTGTACCTTCTGGAACCTGGACTGGAACCTGAGCTGCAACTCCCACTTAGGCCTGGACTGCAACTCCGACAGCAACTGCCACTGCAACTGCAACTGCGTCTCCAATCATGCTTCTCACCATGCTTCCAACCATGCTTCCAACCAGCTCTCCAACCATGCTTCCCACCAGCTCTCCAACCAACTCTTGAACCAGCCCTCCAACCAACCCTATCTCTAGTGTTTGTTTGCTCCCTTTCAAACACTGAGCAGGGCAACTCCCTTCCTGGCTCCGCCCTTCTGTACCTCCCACTCCTATCTGTGGCTGACCTGGAGTGTGGGCGTGGCTTACAGCTAGGTCTGCCCTCTAGGTTTCTCTCCAGGGTTCTGCTGTGGACTATGTGATCCTGTGTACCCATCCCCTGCAAAGAGGAAAAATTCTTCTTCTCTTCACTTTTTCCTGGCTGGGCTGCACTCTCCTTACCACAATATGCACTTGTCTTTCTGAAGGTCTCTTCCTGCAACTGGAGTCTGACTATCAGTTCCAAACTTGCTTGTCCCTTGCTGCATGGTGTTCTTGACTACCTGCTGCTAGATCTCTGCTTCATATGCTGATGTACTTCTGATTCCTTGCTGTCTATCCATCACATGATATTGGATCCTACTTTCAAATTGTGAAGAGATCAAATTAATGAAGCCCGTTTTAATTCTCCTTTAAGACCCAAAGAAACTAAAGAGTTCAATTTAAAGATCCACCATTGCTCCTTGTAATTCAATGACCTGTCCCAATTATCTCCCCTCTAATTGAAGGGTACATAGTCTATTAGTCTCTAAATAAGCTGTTGAAAGCACTACATGAATTATTTCCAATGAGCTACTAATGGAGTGGTCAAATTATAAATTCAAGCTATTTGTCTCTGATAACCTTTTTTTGAATATACAACTAGTATGACCCATGTCAATTTTTGGGCAGGGGTATATTATAAGGTACACCTTCTAATTTAAGGCAACTAGAGAAACATATCCTTGCCTGACTTCTGTGAATCTCATGGCTATTGAGAATATAGCAGGGCTGGAACATACAACCAGCACAAACTGCAGAGAACCATTTTGGTTCTGACTTTCAGAGGATGAGGAATGAATGCTGGTGTGGGGCTTAGGATTCTAAGGGCAAGATAGGAGTTTGGCTGAGGCTGGGGTTAGACTGCAAATAAGAAAGCAAAACAGCAGGTTGGCTGGTGGCTACTGCCCTAGAGTTGTTTCTGGGGGCAAAGGAGAATTTTAAAGGAGAAAAAGCCTGACTTATAGCCATTTAGGAGAGACTTATGCTGGGTACTTTTTGCCTTGCTAAATCAAAGCACAGAAAAAAGAGATTCAAGTTTTTTTTTCAGAAATAATTTTTGCCTTCCTTATTGCTATGGAGAGCCTGCCACACTCGGGGTTTAAAAAGTTTGGGCAAGGCAGGAAGTGCTGTTGCACTTTAATACAACACAGAGTTAGTGACAGGAGAAGTTACTGTGTCAAAATCTATGTATTCCATTGCAGAGCTATACACTACAGATCTATTTTTCTTGCAATAATCTTATTTATCTGTTGTGGAGTGGGAGGGCACAGGGCACCTTAGTGTATCTTTTGCATTCCATTGTTCATAGAATACTAAAAGGTAAAATAGAAATACAAATTTTAAAGTAAAAAGCTACAATATAGGTGCAGTCCCTGGGAATTCAGTTCCATTGGAGCATTGGCTGCATAGTTGGGCAAACATTTCCCTCCTCCCCAGGGCACTTTAGTGTATTTATTCCAATTCATTGTTCAGAGAATAGGAAAAGGTAAAAGGTAAATAAAAATTGAAAAGCATACAATTACAATACAGATGCAGTCCCTGGGAATCCAGTCCCATTGGAGCATTAGCTGTATAACTGGGCAAACACATCCTTGTCTCCATGATCCTTTCAAGAGTGACGGCACTGGAAACACAGCCTTACTGGGAACTGTAGGGAGTAGCTGAGGCATATCATAATGCTTGAGAAGAATATGTTTTGAAAATTAAAAGGCAGTGGGAGCCTTCCCTCCACACACTCCTGCCCTATCCGGGCAGTGGGAGCCCTCCCTCCACACACTCCTGCCCTATCCGGGCAGTGGGAGCCCTCCCTCCACACACTCCTGCCCAATCCGGGCAGTGGGAGCCCTCCCTCCACACACTCCTGCCCAATCCGGGCAGTGGGAGCCCTCCCTCCACACACTCCTGCCCAATCCGGGCAGTGGGAGCCCTCCCTCCACATACTCCTGCCCAATCTGGGCAGTGGGAGCCCTTCCCTCCACACACTCCTGCCCAATCCGGGCAGTGGGAGCCCTCCCTCCACACACTCCTGCCCAATCCGGGCAGTGGGAGCCCTCCCTCCACACACTCCTGCCCAATCCGGGCAGTGGGAGGCTCACACGCACGCAGGCAGAACTGCATAAAAGCGGCGTCCCTACTTCGTGGGAGCCGCTGAGCATCGCTAGCCCTCCAACCGCCCTGGTGAAGCTCCTGCCCTATCCGGGCAGTGGGAGCCTTTCCCCCACACACTCCTGCCCTATCCGGGCAGTGGGAGCCCTCCCTCCACACACTCCTGCCCTATCCGGGCAGTGGGAGCCTTCCCTCCACACACTCCTGCCCTATCCGGGCAGTGGGAGCCCTCCCTCCACACACTCCTGCCCTATCCGGGCAGTGGGAGCCCTCCCTCCACACACTCCTGCCCAATCCGGGCAGTGGGAGCCCTCCCTCCACACACTCCTGCCCAATCCGGGCAGTGGGAGCCCTCCCTCCACACACTCCTGCCCAATCCGGGCAGTGGGAGCCCTCCCTCCACACACTCCTTCCCAATCCGGGCAGTGGGAGCCCTCCCTCCACACACTCCTGCCCAATCCGGGCAGTGGGAGCCCTCCCTCCACACACTCCTGCCCAATCCGGGCAGTGGGAGCCCTCCCTCCACACACTCCTGCCCAATCCGGGCAGTGGGAGGCTCACACGCACGCAGGCAGAACCGCATAAAAGCGGCGTCCCTACTTCGTGGGAGCCGCTGAGCATCGCTAGCCCTCCAACCGCCCTGGTGAAGCTCCTGCCCTATCCGAGCAGTGGGAGCCTTTCCCCCACACACTCCTGCCCTATCCGGGCAGTGGGAGCCCTCCCTCCACACACTCCTGCCCTATCCGGGCAGTGGGAGCCTTCCCTCCACACACTCCTGCCCTATCCGGGCAGTGGGAGCCCTCCCTCCACACACTCCTGCCCTATCCGGGCAGTGGGAGCCCTCCCTCCACACACTCCTGCCCAATCCGGGCAGTGGGAGCCCTCCCTCCACACACTCCTGCCCAATCCGGGCAGTGGGAGCCCTCCCTCCACACACTCCTGCCCAATCCGGGCAGTGGGAGCCCTCCCTCCACACACTCCTGCCCAATCCGGGCAGTGGGAGCCCTCCCTCCACACATTCCTGCCCAATCCGGGCAGTGGGAGGCTCACACGCACGCAGGCAGAACCGCATAAAAGCGGCGTCCCTACTTCGTGGGAGCCGCTGAGCATCGCTAGCCCTCCAACCGCCCTGGTGAAGCTCCTGCCCTATCCGGGCAGTGGGAGCCTTTCCCCCACACACTCCTGCCCTATCCGGGCAGTGGGAGCCCTCCCTCCACACACTCCTGCCCTATCCGGGCAGTGGGAGCCTTCCCTCCCCACACTCCTGCCCAATCCGGGCAGTGGGAGCCCTCCCTCCACACACTCCTGCCCAATCCGGGCAGTGGGAGCCCTCCCTCCACACATTCCTGCCCAATCCGGGCAGTGGGAGCCCTCCCTCCACACACTCCTGCCCAATCCGGGCAGTGGGAGCCCTCCCTCCACACACTCCTGCCCAATCCGGGCAGTGGGAGCCCTCCCTCCACACACTCCTGCCCAATCCGGGCAGTGGGAGCCCTCCCTCCACACACTCCTGCCCAATCCGGGCAGTGGGAGCCCTCCCTCCACACACTCCTGCCCAATCCGGGCAGTGGGAGGCTCACACGCACGCAGGCAGAACCGCATAAAAGCGGCGTCCCTACTTCGTGGGAGCCGCTGAGCATCGCTAGCCCTCCAACCGCCCTGGTGAAGCTCCTGCCCTATCCGGGCAGTGGGAGCCTTTCCCCCACACACTCCTGCCCTATCCGGGCAGTGGGAGCCCTCCCTCCACACACTCCTGCCCTATCCGGGCAGTGGGAGCCTTCCCTCCACACACTCCTGCCCAATCCGGGCAGTGGGAGCCCTCCCTCCACACACTCCTGCCCAATCCGGGCAGTGGGAGCCCTCCCTCCACACACTCCTGCCCAATCCGGGCAGTGGGAGCCCTCCCTCCACACACTCCTGCCCAATCCGGGCAGTGGGAGCCCTCCCTCCACACACTCCTGCCCAATCCAGGCAGTGGGAGCCCTCCCTCCACACACTCCTGCCCAATCCGGGCAGTGGGAGCCCTCCCTCCACACACTCCTGCCCAATCCGGGCAGTGGGAGCCCTCCCTCCACACACTCCTGCCCAATCCGGGCAGTGGGAGGCTCACACGCACGCAGGCAGAACCGCATAAAAGCGGCGTCCCTACAGGGCGCGCCCGCGCCTTGCGGGCCCGCGCCTGAGGGCCTCGCCAGAGGGCCCTTTGGCGGTGGCCCTTAGGCGGTGGAGATTATGCGCAGTTGAAACATCATCCACTCAACCGCAACAAGGCTGCAAGTATCAAGAAGCCTGACTCACATGACCAAAACTCCGATAACGGACAGAAAACGAAAGTGCAACAATCAAATGACTGACGGCTTGAGCTCCCCAGGCCGGGTCTGAGCTCGCCGGTCCCGACCACCACGCTCCACGAGATTCCCATAGCTGGACCAAAATTCGACATCAAGAGCTTTCAACTACAACGATATCACCCAGGTAAACAATTACTGGACTTATCTACCTCCTGATGCAAAAGACCACTGTGCAACCCTGGCCTAACCCCCCCCCCCCAAGTAGGAGCCAACATACCTCTGTATATATAATGTGTAAACTCCCCACTGTCACAAGCCCTGTTCTCCTCAAGCCAGCTGTTACATTGTAAACCCGTACCAACTCTAAAGGCTACTACTGTTTATTTAGAGCTAAATGAAACAAAGTATCTCTAACCAGCAAGTTGTTACATTTCAATGCAGTAACCCAATAACCTTCTTGCAATAACCTTAAGACTGTATCGCACAATACTGTATCTGTTTATACTGAATGATAGGTAACGATAGGACTGTATCGCACAATACTGTATCTGTTTATACTGAGTGATAAGGAACGTTAGGACTGTATCCCTATTTTGTTAAAGTAATAAGAAACGCTGTACCCCAACCCATCTATCCCTGCTAGACTGTTGGTACCCAACAACTATCTTGCCGACCTACACTAACTCATCTCTAGGCCAGCTGCCTTGACTTCACCCCACACTGCGCCACTCGAATCCAAAATCCAAGTATTTCTGGCAGACATAAAATGGAGCCTGCTCACACCTTCCTGATTTTGTGCATGTGTATACTAACATCTTCATATAGAACCATCCCACACTCACAATACTGCATTCCTCTACTATATACACCAATCTACCTTCTCCATCCCCCCCCTCCATTACCCATCCTGCATCAATACAACTTAAATCCTATCACCACCACACAAACACCAAGTCAATTACCCCAACGACACACCCATATCAAAGGGAACAAATCTCAAAAACACCCTAAAACCAAAGCAAAGAACACTATTGGATCTCAAATACAACTCACACGAACCACACACCAAGAACATCACACATGTAACATTATCCTTATTAATGCTAGGTCAATAAGGAATAAAACGCATATTATCCACAACATTCTAACTGACGAACAACCAGATATCCTATGCATAACAGAAACATGGCTCACTGACTCAGACTCTGCAACAATGAACCAAATACAGAAGCCCGGATACCAACTATACAACTGCCCACGCATCAACAGAAGAGGAGGCGGAGTCCTTATAGCAGCCAAAACCAGCCTTCAACTCACAACCACATCTACGGTCACAAATCCAGATCTTGACCTACTTAAAGTCGAGAGCATGGCATTATCCATCTGCCTAATCTATCGACCTCCCTCACCACAGCACGAAACACTAGCCACAGCACTAGAAACCATCACATCCACACAAAGCAAAAAATTCCAGATCATCCTCGGAGATTTGAACCTAGCATCAATTCCTCCGTCCCACATGGACTCCTTCTATGAAGCCATCGACCAATTGGGTTTCCAAAAAATAATAAGCAACCCCACACACGATAGAGGAAACATCCTAGATATGATTTTCATACCCAGAAATCCACAACAAAGCAATGAACCACCTATAATAAACATAACTCAAGTACCATGGTCAGACCACCACCAAATCAACTGTAAACTTAAAATACAGTGCCAACCCAAAAACTCAAAGGAGATGAGAATGACCAACCCCATTAGGAAATTCAGCAAACTCAACGAGGAGCACCTCATAAGCACCATTGCATCCCACATAAACCTAGAGTCCACAGACCTAGACGAACTAACTAACAGATGGAACACACACATCCAAAATACATCTAACCCAACTCTGAAACACACATCAAACCCACATAAGATCAACTCGGAACCCTGGTACACAGGAACTCTAATAAAATCAAAAAGGGAGCTCCGTAAAATAGAGAGAAAATGGAGACAAACCAAATCCTCCGATCTCAAAACTAAATACATGGCCCATCTCGCAAAATACAAAGACGACGTGAACAATGCAAAAAAATTACATCACACCAACATCCTAAACAAGGCAATCAATCGCCCACGAGAGTTATTTGAACTAGTCAAATCACTAACCAAAACCGACCAAAATGCCAACCTCAACAAATCCATCAAGGTCCAAACACTGGCAAACCACTACGCGACCAAACTGACGGCCCCTGGTCCTCCACCCCCCCCCACCAACACCACAAATCAGAAGTGAGAACAACACAACGCAAAACCAGTTATGGGAGCACTTCCACAAAATAGGAACCAAGCAAATCACAGCCATTGTCACAAGCCTGAAAAGCACCACCTCCCCACTAGATCCCTGTCCTGCATCCTGGATCAAGGCAGTGAAACAAGACATAGCACCTCACATAGCACACATAGTTAACCTATCCCTACAACAAGGAATCATGCCCTCAGAACTAAAGAAATCAGTCATTAGACCGATCCTAAAAAACACTACACTCAACGGAGAAGACCCAGCCTCCTACCGTCCCATATCAAGTATCTCATTCCTGGCAAAGATCATAGAAAAAACGGTCCTTCTACAACTCCAAGACCATCTGACTGACAGTGCTCCTCTTGATGACCAGCAATATGGCTTCAGGCAACATCATGGAGTTGAAACCCTGTTACTAGTTCTACTTAACAACCTCCTAAAGGGCCTTGAAAACAAAAAGAAAATGTACTTTCTTGTATTCATTGACATCTCAGCTGCCTTTGATACAGTTAATCATGGGACCCTCATAAATAGGATAAAATCAATAGGAATAACAGGAACCCCACTAAAATGGTTCTCATCCTACATCTCAAATCGAACACAACAGGTTCAATTCAACGGAGAAAAAGCAGAATCTTTCTCACAAACACAGGGAATCCCCCAAGGCTCTGCTCTCTCAGCACTTCTGTTTAACATATATATGCAGCCACTATGCAAAATTTTCTCACGGCACGAAATTAATTACCACATCTATGCCGATGATATCATGCTATACACACAACTAGACACTAAAAACCCAGACTACAACCCACTGGAGACATGTATCGGAGAGATGCAAGACTGGTTACAACAAAGTAGTATGTCAATTAATCACAAAAAAACCGAAGTAATGTATATCTCCAAAGAACCGAATTTTGACCCTCCCACATCAATAACACTATGTAACAACACTTACCAAACAAAAAAAGAAATAAAGTATCTAGGAGTCACATTTGACTGTGACCTAAAGATGGAAAAACACCTCCGAAAGACCAACAGAGCAGTTTTCCACAAGCTTAGAGTGCTCCAACCCATTCGGAATATTATTGATCCCCAAGACTTCAGAACAGTGGCCCAAGCACTCATCATGCCACATTTTGACTACTGCAACGCCATCCTACAAGGTTTACCTAAAAAAACCCTAAACATATTACAAATGGCACAAAATGTAGCTGCCAGGGTCATAATGAAGAAAAATCTAAGTGACCACATCACACCAGTACTAATTCAATTACACTGGCTACCCATAACAGCTCGCACAAAATACAAAATACTAACAACCACCTTCAAACTCATCCACAACTTAGCACCTTCCTTCCTCAACAACCTAGTAAGATTGCAACCTCCTACCCGAAACAGAAGAACCCACAATTCCAACATCCTTCACACTCCAACAGATATAAGATCTGCCAAAGCTAACACCAGCCACAGGGCTTTCTCATATGCGGCGCCAACACTGTGGAACCAACTCCCACCAGAACTACGAGCTAGCAATGACCTTCTAGACTTCAGAAAGAAACTCAAAACGCACATTTTCCAATCACATTTCAACCTGAACTAAACCCACAGATGGAGCAGCCCCTGACCACTGTGTCCAAGAAGATTATCCTGTATATATGTATTTATGTATATATGTAAATGAACTCCCCCATAGCTAAGAAGTGTTAACTCTGTATGATGTGCTTTTCTGACAATCTGTATGTAAACAAAATTTGTACCTGCCTTGATTCGGCAGTTTCACAATAGTAATCCTACCCGCTTCTGATCGCTGGAAGGAGCGGGCTACAAATGCTTGCTAAATAAATAAATAAAATAAATAGAAAGAAAGAAGGAATGGAAGGTGAGGACAGTACTGGTACAAGTGCATAGAAAAAGACAAGACATTCCCTGAATATTGTTATGGGCTCCTCTAGCCCATCACCCAAGCTAAGGAGAGATGCCTTTACAAGGGGGTAAAAGGTCTTGAAGGACTAGAAAGGGGGACTGTTACTTCTGGAGAGAAATCTGCAACTGTGAGTATATACTTCTGGTAATTTTCTAAAAAGAATTCTTTGTATTAAAGCTACTTAATCTGTGAACCCACTGTTTTTTGTTGGATCAGTTAGGGCCTAGTAGCAGCAATTAAAGTTTGAATTTAAAACACAGAGGAGAGCTTTCTGGTTACATTTCATACCCAGCAGAGAGCTTGTAGTTTAAATTTAATAGTCACTCAGGGCCAAGTAACAGTAAAGTACTTTTAGTTTAAATTTAACACACAGAAGAGAGCTTTCTGGTTAAATTTAGTACCCAGCAGAGAGCTTGTAGTTTAAATTTCATAAGAAGTTAGAGCCTAGCAGCAGCTAAGAGCTATAATTTAAATCAAATCAGAATTTACCTTAGCACAAAAGGCAAAACAGGGTCTGTACTCTTTGAGCAACAAATACAGTCTTCTAGAGACCTTTACAAAGAGGCCTTCTACCTAGGGGGCAAGAGACCTGTGAAACCTTTTCAATAGGTGTTAATACCAGGTGGCAGATCAAAAGGCCATTTTGAAAGACTCCTCCTATCCAAGCAAGGACTGTTAATTACCCAGGAAGTTGGTCACAGCATTACCTCAGCAGCAAATGCATAAATAGCTCAACCAGAGCTCTGTGAACCTCTGTCTTAAAGGACTAGAAAGGGGGACTGTTACTTCTGGAGAGAAATCTGCAACTGTGAGTATATACTTCTGGTAATTTTCTAAAAAGAATTTTTTGTATTAAAGCTACTTAATCTGTGAACCCACTGTTTTTTGTTGGATCAGTTAGGGCCTAGTAGCAGCAATTAAAGTTTGAATTTAAAACACAGAGGAGAGCTTTCTGGTTACATTTCATACCCAGCAGAGAGCTTGTAGTTTAAATTTAATAGTCACTCAAGGCCAAGTAACAGCAAAGTACTTTTAGTTTAAATTTAACACACAGAAGAGAGCTTTCTTGTTAAATTTAGTACCCAGCAGAGAGCTTGTAGTTTAAATTTCATAAGAAGTTAGAGCCTAGCAGCAGCTAAGAGCTATAATTTAAATTAAATCAGAATTTAGCTTACCTCAGCAGCACAAGACAGGGTACTGTGTAGCAGCCCTCTTTTAATAAGTGTTATTTCCCACCCACCCCTGGGATAATCATAGCTTTATAGGTACTTACACATCTTAAAAGACAGGAGGTGCTTTCAGGTGAAGCTCATTACCCAAATCAGTCATACACTAAGGACCTGAGATTAATTAAGCTTCAGGTGAACAAGGTATATTAAACATATTAGGTACAGTTTTATTGGTATAAATACCCATTGCAACCCATAGTAAGTAAGAACTTAAAGATCTAGACACAAACTTAAACTAAGATGCAGACAGCAGTCCAGCAGCGGGATGGGGGCTTTCCAGTCTTTTGCATTGAGTGTCACATGTATGATTTTCTCCCAGTTGGTGAGAGGTCTTACGTGTGCACTAGGTGCAAGGAGCTCTTTTCTCTCAGGGAACAAGTCCGTTCTCTAGAGGCTAAAGTAGCAGACTTGGAAAACATAAGACAGACAGAGAGGTACATAGACGAGACCTACAGGGATATAGTCCTGAAGTCCCACCTCCAGTCTGGCAGCACCCCTGTTGCCATGGAGGGGAGAGGTCACGTGACAGGAGAGCGTCAGCCTGGTGTGGCAGGAAGTGATCCTGTAACTAGGACCTGTCCTCCAGGTGATGTAAAACCCTCTCGCACCGAGGAAGTTTCTCCAGGGCCATGTGCCCATGAGGGAAGGGTTAGGACAGCCGTTATAGTTGGTGATTCGATCATTAGGCATGTAGATAGCTGGGTGGCTGGTGGACGTGAGGATCGCCTGGTAACATGTCTGCCTGGTGCGAAGGTAGCGGACCTCACGCGCCACCAAGATAAGGTCTTAGATAGTGCTGGGGAGGAGTCTGCTGTCTTGGTACATGTAGGTACCAATGACATAGGAAAATGTGGTAGGGAGGTTCTGGAGGCAAAATTTAGGCTTTTAGGTAGGAAGTTGAAATTCAGAACTTCCAGGGTAGCATTCTCCAAAATGCTTCCTGTTCCACGCGCAGGACCCAAAAGGCAGGCAGAGCTTCGGAGTCTCAATGCGTGGATGAGACAATGGTGCAGAAATGAGGGTTTTGGATTTGTTAGGAACTGGGGAACATTCTGGGGAAAGGAGGGGCTCTTCCGAAGGGATGGGCTTCACCTTAACCGGGATGGAACCAGGCTGCTGGCATTAACCTTTAAAAAGGAGATAGAGCAGCTTTTAAACTAGATATTAGGGGAAAGCCGACAGTCGCCCAAGAGCGGATGGTTCGGAAGAATGTATCCTTGAAGGATAATACCAAAAGCAGAGAGGTTCCACAAAAGAGTAAGGTAGCCCAAATGTCCTCAAGTATGGAGCAGAGAGAGCTTAAAGATCCCAATTTACCCATGTCTAACAATAGCCAAATTAACATGAATAAAATACATTCTCTAAAATGCTTGTATGCAAATGCTAGAAGTCTAAAGAATAAGATGGGAGAGTTAGAATATATAGCACTAAATGAAAGGTTAGATATGATTGGAATATCAGAGACATGGTGGAAGGAGGACAACCAGTGGGACACTGTGATACCTGGGTACAAACTATATCGTAATGATAGAGCTGATCAAATTGGTGGAGGGGTTGCACTCTATGTTAGAGAGGGCATTGACTCAGAAAGGATTAAAGTTTTGCAGGAAACAAAATCTGCTGTAGAATCTATATGGATTGAAATTCCATATAAAAGGCAATGGCAGTGGGGGTGTACTATCGAGCACCTGGCCAGAATGACCAAATGGATGATGAAATGCTCAAAGAAATCAAGGAAGCTAACAAAAGTTACAGCGTAGTAATAATAATGGGTGATTTCAGTTACCCCGGTATCGACTGGGTCAGTGTCACGTCAGGACATGCTAGGGAGATAAAGTTCCTAGATGAAATAAATGACTGCTTCTTGGAGCAGCTGGTTCATGAACCGACCAGAGGGGAAGCCATATTAGACCTAGTCCTTAGTGGAACACCAGATCTAGTGCAAGAGATAAGGGTGTTGGGGCCACTTGGCAATAGTGATCATAGCATGATCACCTTTGATTTAATTAATGGAGGAGGGATAGTAAGGAAATCCACAGTACTACCTTTTAACTTTCGAAAGGGAGACTATGATAAAATGAGGAAAACAGTTAAGAAAAAACTAAAAGGAGCAGTTGCGAAGGTTAAAGACGTACATCAAGCTTGGGTGTTGTTGAAAAATACTATCTTGGAAGCCCAGACCAGCTGTATTCCACGCTTTAAGAAAAATGGAAGGAAGTCCAGAAAACTGCCAGCATGGTTTAAAGGTGAGGTCAGAGAGGCTGTTGTTGCCAAAAAAGCATCTTTCAGGAAATGGAAAAAAGGGCAAAACGACGAAACCTGGAAACAGCACAGGCACTGGCAAGTCAAATGCAAGGCATTGATAAGGCAGGCAAAGAGAGAATTTGAGAAGAAGCTTGCTGCGGAAGCAAAAACGCGAAATAAAGACCTTTTCAAGTACATTCGTAGCAAAAAACCTGTGAGAGAGTCAGTTGGTCCATTAGATGATAAAGGGGTTAAAGGAGCACTAAGAGGCGACAAGGCGATAGCGGAGAGACTGAATGAATTCTTTGCTTCGGTCTTTACTGAGGAAGATGTAGGGATGTTACCCATGACTGAAGTGGTATTTAAAGGTGCGGAAGAATTGAAGGAAATATCGATACATCGGGAAGATGTCTTACAACTATTAGATAAACTGAAGAGTAGCAAATCACCTGGGCTGGATGGTATACATCCAAGGGTGTTGAAAGAACTGAAATATGAGATTGTAGACCTGCTATCAGTAATCTGTGAACTATCATTAAAATCATCTCTAATACCTGAAGATTGGAGGATCGCCAATGTAACACCAATTTTTAAAAAGGGTTCCAGGGGTGATCCGGGAAACTACAGACCAGTGAGCCTGACGTCAGTACTGGGAAAAATGGTAGAAACCATCATAAAGAATAAAATTACTCAGCATGTAGATAGTCACAACCTAATGGGAGACAGCCAACATGGCTTTAGACAAGGAAGATCTTGTCTTACTAATCTGTTATGTTTTTTTGAAGGAGTGAATAAACAGGTGGACAAAGGTGAGTCGGTTGATATTGTGTATCTGGACTTTCAGAAAGCCTTTGACAAGGTCCCTCATCAGAGACTTTTGGCAAAACTAAAGAGTCATGGGATAGGAGGCAATGTACTGTTGTGGATCAGGAACTGGTTAAAAGATAGAAAGCAGAGGGTAGGGCTAAATGGCCAATTTTCCTAATGGAGAAAGGTGAATAGTGGTGTACCCCAGGGATCTGTGCTGGGTCCGCTGCTTTTTGACATATTCATAAATGACCTGGAAAATGGAATAACGAGTGAGGTTATCAAATTTGCAGATGACACAAAACTATTTAAAGTTGTTAAAACCCAAGAGGATTGTGAAAAATTGCAAGAGGACCTTGATAAATTGGAAGACTGGGCATCAAAATGGCAGATGAAATTTAATGTGGACAAGTGCAGGGTTGTGCACCTAGGGAAGAACAACCCAAACTATGGTTACACGATGCAAGGTTCCACATTAGGAACCACCACCCAGGAAAAGATTTAGGCGTCATTGTGGATACCATGTTAAAACCCTTGGCCCAGTGTGCAGCGGCGGCCAAGAGAGCAAATAGAATGCTAGGTATGATAAGGGAAGGAATGGAAAATAAAACAAAAGATATTATAATGCCTCTATATCGTTCCATGGGGAGACCGCACCTTGAATATTGTGTGCAATTCTGGTCACCGTATCTTAAAAAGGATATAGCGATTTTGGAAAAGGTACAGAGAAGAGCCACCAAAATGGTAAAGGGGATGGAAGAAAGACTAAAAAGGTTAGGGCTCTTTAACCTGGAAGAGAGACGGCTGAGGGGAGATATGATAGAAGTCTATAAATTGATGAACAGAGTGGAACGGGTAAACGTAGATCGATTGTTTACGTTATCAGAATATAGAAAGACTAGGGGGCATGCAATGAAGCTACAGGGTAAACTATTTAAGACTAATAAAAGAAAAAAAGTTTTCACTCAACGTGTAATCAAACTCTGGAATTTGTTACCGGAGGATGTAGTAAAGGCTGTTAGTGTAGCTGGGTTTAAAAATGGTTTGGACAAGTTCCTGGAGGAAAGGTCCATAAACCATTATTGGGAAGTGACCGAAGATGTCGATGCTTGACCCAGTACAAGCATTGTGGAACTTGTGTCTCTTGGGGAAACTGCTAGGTGCATGTGACCTGGATTGGCCACTGTTGGAAACGGAATGCTGGGCTTGATGGACCTTGGTCTGACCCAGTATGGCATATCTTATGTTCTTATGGGGGTAGAAAGAGCTGCAGTTCCTGGTGCAGCTGTGGAAGAGCAGGTATTCGGTGTCCTCTCCACAGACAGACAAAGGGAGGTTGACATGGTGCAGTGTGGGGGGCTCATGAGAGAAGCAGCAGGTGAAGGCAAATCAGCCTTGCTACAGGCGCACCACATTCCCTGCTGAAAAGTGTGTGGAGATAGCCTTGGAAGATACAGAATCTGAGGGATCCACATGAGTGGGATTTATATCTGATTCATTGGATATTGAAAGTATACTGGCTGAAGATGCTATCGAAGAGATTGTTGTTACTGTGCCATTTAGTAAGGAGATAGAAAGGAATCTTAGCAGGGCTAAAGTCAAGAGCATCACATACTGTAGGTAGAGGGAACAGTAGAGAGTGGAAAAGATGCCTCTGGCCTTTCATCCTTTCCTTTGCCCCCAGCCAGGATCCAGCAGCAGCCCCCTTCCTTCTCAAAGGAAGTACAGGCAAAGTCTCATAAAACCTCACACTTGTCAAGCACTTTTAAATGCTTCCATGACCCATGCTATGCAGAACACAGTTTCTGTAGGCAGCACATTAGCAGAGGGAAGTTGATGGTCATCTTACAAACAGTGGCATGCTGCATCTCTAGGAGAAAAGAGTTCCTCATCCAACTCAGTACAAAGGAGGGGGCTCATCCAGTGATGGGAAAGGTACAGGAAAAAAGAGATCCCTTTTCCAAGCGGAGCCTCTATCCTCTTCCACCAATCAGGTGGCATGGCAGCAGGCCTGATTTTGCATCAAAGCAAGCCACCATGGAGGACATGGGGTGGTGTTTGTTAGCATTGTCATTGGGCAGGTGGCAGGCAGCATTGAGAGTGATGACCCAGTACATCAGGGAAATGATAGCTCTGGATGACCATCCCTTGAAGATGGTTGAGAAGGTGAGGGTTTAAGAGGCTGCTGCATCTCTTAGCTCCACTTACCAAGTGGCTCTGGGACAACATTTAGTAGGCAGGTGATCCCCAGCCTGTGTAATCAGTTGTGCCACCAGCTGCAGGCTGAGATGGCAAAAGCAGAGGATGGTAACAGCATGCATTTCTCCAGCGACATCTGGACTAGTCCGAAAACTACATATTCCTACCTCTCCCTGAGAGCACACTGGTGACAGCCGGATGGGGCAGGAACAGGCTGCAGGTCTAACAGGGGGTGTGAGGAGGTGGGACTGATGGGTTGTGCTACATAGTCAGGGAAAGGATAATAGCCATATATGGTTCCATATCTTAGCAGAAATAAGGGAAATGCTGTGGGGATGGCACATAGGGCACAGACAGAGCACTGTGCATCCAGGTTTCTTTATAAGAGATGGTGGGATGAACATGGTAAAGGCAGTGAAGGAGGGGGCTTTGGTGGGATCAGATGCTTTGCACACTTGTTGCACCTGGTTGTCAGAGACTCACTATGCTTGGGCAGAAAGGTAAGAGGTAGCCTTGTTCTGAGGGAACTGATCGAGAAGTGCCAAAAAATGCCTAGGTATTTTCACTGGAGTGTGAAGGGGGGAGGGGGTGCACGAGCGGTGTGAGAAGAAGGAAGCAATAGGGTTATGTGCACACCAGCTCAAGCAGGATGTTAGCACCAGATGAAATTTCACCCATGACATGCTGGAGAGGTTAGTGGAACAATGGACCGCCTTGCATCAGATGTCATTAGAGACTAAGATTGGTAATGACAAGTCCCTGGGTACCAGGACTGGGCAAATATCACACAGGAGATGGAAGTTCTAAAGCCAGTTAAGGATGCCGTGGAGGAGCTGTGTTCCACAAGGGCTACCTTGAGCCTTCTCTTCCTGCTAATGAATAGTTTACAGGCCAAGTTAGAAGGTTTGGACAGCGACAGAGATTCACAGCAGAGATTTTGGTGATGGTGGACTTCTTGCATGGTCAAGTGGGAAAAGGTTGGAACCTCTTATGAAGGAGTAGCTTGTATGCTAGCTGGTCTCTGTGACCTGAGGATGAAAGTAACTTTCGCTCTGTGGTGCAGCTCATTGACTTACTGGAGGAAAAGCTGGTGGCCGAGGTGGAGGAAAGAGAACCACAGAGAGATGGGCAGTGACGGTGGCGATGAAGGATGGAAAATGCACGGTCATCTATCATACCCATGCCTGCATATCTTAGATCAGTGCTTCTCAGTCCAGTCCTTGGGGCACACCTAGTCCTACTGGGTTTTCAGGATTCCCACAATGAATATGCATGAAATAGATTTACATACAGTGAAGGCGGTACATGCTAATTTATCTCATAATTCATTGTGGGAATACTGAAAACGTGACGGGCCTAGGTGTGTCCCAAGGGCTGGGTTGAGAAGCACTGTCTTAGATCATAGGCAATAGAATGGGGGGGGGGGGGGGGCACTGAGGCCATGATTTAACCAAAGTTTTCCTCACACAGCAACACCAACTAGAGAGCTTTGGGGCAGAATGGAGTTTGGGTAGTTAGGCCTATCAAAAAGATATTCTGCTGTCCCATCTTAGATACAGGATTTTGTCTTTTTATTGCCTTGTTGTTTGATTTACATTAAGCTGCCCAGCCATGAAACACTGAATTACATCTCTCTCTGTAACCCCAACTCTCCCTTACATAATCTGTTTTCTTTATTTAGAGTAAACACATTTTGAAATTATTTTATAGCCAAATTAGTCAGTTCTGTGGAGGTATTGTAAATTATATGACCCCACTGATAATTTTTGTAGCTCAAGGCCTTTTCTGGCAATTGCAAACATAGATTTCACAGAATTTCTATAGTAAAGGTTCTTGTAGTTATTACCATCTGATAATACCTTTATAGAAAGCCCTTAGGTGAGAGAATACAGTAAAATACAAACCCAAATGGCAATCAGTTTTTAATTCTCCATTATGAAGATGCTTTGTCTATTCCATTCAGCTCTCATTGTGATCTCATCATATGTGATCTTCAGTACTTTTGCACACTGAGGGTAATTTTATAAGGGGCACCTAGGTTAAGGCACTTATTAATGCGTGTATTTTGCACCTATGTTATAAAGTAAAGTACGTGCTGGTTTTGCTTTACAAAATAGGGGTGTAAGTGTCTAGAAATGCCTGTGAAATCAATGCATGAGCACTTTCAGCAGCCCTATAGCTGGTATAAATCTTTGCATGTAAAATCTGCACATAACTGTGTGCTCTGCCCAAGCTCCACCCAGGTGAACGCCCACAGTGCAAGCATGCGCAATTGGCCTTACATGCATTCTTAATGACGGCCTAAAGTATATATGTAAAGGCCCATCAATAAGCGCAAATCACTACAAATCCATGATTTACACATGTGAATTTCTGTAGCTCTTTATGAGATTACCTCCTGTGAGATTCATTAGCCCAGGCAGCAGGATGCACCTCTTTCTTGTTCAGAAAGCCACTTTCAGTGCTGCTCTTTGGGCAGTCGCTAGGTCACTAAGTAAGAACCATACTTTGGATCTGATTACTCATCTTAAGCCCAAGTTCACAGTGAAATTATCTTTCAGGTGCACTGGAATTGCCCTGTCTCAGGGCACTTACAACCTAGGACCTCTGCTTACTAAGCATTTATTTCACAGCTTTTATTCTGCTATTCAGGCTGAGGCCAAACAAGGCAGTTTACAATCAGAACATTTTCCCCATACGTACACAATGCCCTTGGTTTGCCCTTGAGCTAAGAGATGGTGAAGTGATTAGACACATCGGCAGGAGGTATGAGATCTGAACTCCACCTTTCCTTATCCATGGCGTACTGTTCTAACTGTTAGACTACATCTGCTCCTGTTCCTCTTCTTTCCAGTGCCCATAGGTGGGCCTCCAACAGCACTCTCAGCTGGAGAATAGGGCATCTGAACCAGTCTTTTGGTTTCAGTGCCGAGGGCTTGTTCCAGTCTTAGGAAATACCATTACCTATACCTGAATGCTCGACTAAACTGCTATTAAACTTTTGATGTAGAAATATCAGAGTATTCTTCCTATAAATAGCTTCAGTGCATGTAAATAATGCTGACCCCAGCATGTGGCATGTTTTAAAATATAGGAGCTCACTCTGCCTGTAGCAGTGTTTTGCAAATTTGATTAATATTTAATGTAGATCAAACAGTCACACAGATTAGCTTTAGTCTTTTTAATACTGCAAAATCCAAACAGGCAGCAGCTTCAAGAAAAATAGTCTTAGAAAAAAAGCAAAATGATTTGAATTGCCAGCTTAAACCCCTCTATGTGGTGCAGGGATGGTGTTTCCGTCTGTAGGGCTGGGCTGTGTCCAGTAAGAGTCAAGTTCAGCAGGGCCCTTCATTATTTTTGGGGTACCTCACAATATGGGGGGGGGGGGGAGGAGGGAGAGGTTTGGAATCTTTTTTTTTCTGAGCAGCAATAAGAGAATGGTAATATTGACTTTTCTTCCTCTCCTTTTTCTTGTCCCATGACAATCCACTTGGTAAGTGGGATGGGCTGAGGTTACTCACTGAAAAATAAAGAAAAAGAGTTAAATGCATTTTCTATAGCTCATCAGCAGAATGAACATGATGTAAGAGCTCTGTTGCAGATAAAGCACTGTGGACAACTTGTTATTTTACTTGAATACAGGGAAATAAAGACTAACAAACCCCATTACACTAGACTAGCTTAATACATTTCTCATCAGGCTTTTAGGAGTTCACACTCCCTTCCTCAAGTCCAAGCAGAGCGAGTATATCACTGGGTCCACAGCACTGCGCTGTGTGGATGGTTCAGAGCACGTTGCAGATGCCTGCAGGATGTGAGAGGACACATTCAGGCAGCTGCAACATGCCGTGGAACTAGAGGAGTATGATGGCAGATAGGCTGTATATGGGACTCCTCAGGATAGCTGCAGAAGAAGGGTGTGACAGTGCAAGCAGAATCCATGTCATGCAATGTCTGAGAGGGGAGCAAAATCAATGCAATGGGTAGATGCAGCCCACCACAGCCGAACAAAGGAAATAGGCCACAAGACATGGCCTCCAACCTCACCAACAGGGCAGTGAAAGATAGAGAAGGCTGACTGGGGAATTTGTGCACTCTGCTGCTCGGAGACACGGGCTAAAGTATAAGGGGGCTAGGCATGCAAATCAGTGAAATGAACCTCTGCAGAGAGACAGTGTTGCGGCCATGTCTGTGGGAGGCAGGGCACAAATGCTGCATCTGCATGTGCAGGGAGCCTCGCCCTGATGACTACAGGGTCACAGCAATACTCAGCATGTGGGCTTTGGAACATGTGACCTCTTACCCTGAGTGTGGACCCCCCTTTATGTGGGTGAAGGAGGCTACCATGGCCTGATGCACAAATCAGCTGCTCCAACACAGAGACCACATAGATATGGGGTGCCTCTGATGGGGGTTCTCTGTCATTCACGCCTCCCACCTATAGGAGGCTCAGTTATCCCAATGCAGCCCCTAGGATAGGCATATAAGCCACCCCCCCAAACAGCTGGTATTTCTAGGATGGGTGGTACTTCACGGTAGCCACCCATGCTCCTAATGTGCTGAGGGTGCACTGCAGTATAATCCACAAACCACCATGGAGTAGGGAACCCTCAAATCAGTCCACAGCCCAAGCACCCCAGCTTTAAGGAAACAGAGGATCCCCAAACCCTATGGAGCTCACACATGATCCTCAGGAGGAATACCCCATCCCCTCTGCAACATACCTGCTGGGGAGACACTAACCGGGGAGCTCCAATGTAGCTAGTCCTCCTTCATTGATTTAAATGTAAGTCTGAGCTCTAAACCAGTAGATCCAAGACATGCCATCCTACGGTCAGAGTGAGGGGCTATGTTCCCCCAGAAACAAAGCCTGTGGAACCAGCATGGCCCCCCAAGATGTATGTGTGCATCAGTATGTGTTTCCTTTGGGGTAGTTTCTCCAAATGGGTTAGTTTTGCACATACCATGGCAGTCGTGAACCTCATTTTTAGGTCAGAGTATGTGGAATATGATCTAATCTCTCAAATTTACTGCTAATGCTTGGAGTAATACTTGCATCGTGCCAAAGAGAACCTCCTGCTGGAGTTCGCAAGATGTAACATGTATGGGTAGTTTGGCAAGATGTGCTTGGAAATTCTTCTTTATCAGGCCTGTGGCTCCCAGTACAATGGGAAATATTTCTGTATCTTTCTGCCACATTTTCTTGGTCTCTGATTGCATTTCTTGATACTTCAAGATCTTCTCCCTCTCCACGCAATTCACAGAATAATCACTTGGTACCGACACTTCTATTATCAATGCCGTTCTGGTGTTCTTTTCCTTTACCACTATGTCAGGTTTCTCGGCATCCAGTTTCTTATCCATCAGTATGGGAATGTCCCAGGTGATCATAACCTCTTCATTCTCTTAGGATCATGATACCAGTGCTTTTCAGGGACAGTGACGTTATAGTGTTTTTAGAGTTTCCAGTGTTGTGCCCTTCTGTATAGAAATTTTCCGCCATCAGAACTTCACAGTCTGCTATTAGGTGAGTCACTGTTTCCAGCTCTTTCTTACAGAATCGGCATATGTCTGTTGTGCCAGTTTTTTCAGTACTCACCGTAAACCATCTCGTCCATAATCTGCTGTCCTGGGCTGCAACTATCAATCATTCATCCTTCAGTTTCAGTTCACCTCTCCTCAACCATTCTTGATTGACAAAAGGTTCTTAGAGTAACACTGTATTTTCCACTGTATTTGTGCATTTGACACTTGTTTTTCCTCGCCTGTTGATCTAATTCTTTGAAGAATATTTTCTCTTGTTTTGCAAATTCTGTTACTTCTTTTCCCATGCGTGCCTGTGGAGTCTCACTCATTCCTTCTAATCGTTGGCATGCAGGGGAAGTGGTTTTTGGACTGCACATTTTTGTGCCAGGTCAACATTTTGCCAGTAGTTGCAACATCTCATTTTCATGCCCCGCCACCAACCCTGACTGAATGACCCAGTTTGGTGGATTCACAGAACACATACCCTATCTCCCAATCCCTCCGCAGCTCATCACAGCAGCTGCCCTCTCACATCTTGCCACTGCATATGCAGACCTGCACATCATACTTTGCAGACTACCCTTGCTTTGTGTGCATTCTGCTAGTGAGTGCTGTCCTCTGCTGATAGTTGTGTTTTTTGTGGCTCTCAGGGTCATTTGTTTTGCTGTCTTGGCTGTTGCACATTCATACCCCTCCCCCAATTGCTGCTGCCCTAGATGACCACCTGATTTGCCATGGGACAGCACAAGCCCTGGGTATCTTTCTGTTCTCTGTGTGGGATGGCTCAGGGCTGTTACCTGTATGCAGATCACATTCGTCCCATGCATTTGGACTGCGCCACTATGGCAGCTGGAATTAGCAGCTGGGTGGAGGTTGGCATAATTGGCACCCATGGTAATGACATCTTTCTTGATCTGCAGAGCCAGTAGTGTGGTCATACTAGCCTCAGACAGCTGTTTCTTTCCGCTCTCCATCCCAATTCCGCTCTAACCCAGCCTATTCATATTTTTAGCACAGTGACCTTGTTGCCACACATTTGCAGCTACTACGGGGGTGGGACACGTACTGTTGGCATACTAAACCCAGTGCTCCCAGCTACCACGCTTTAGTAAATACGCCTATTGCAAAGCTATTAACTGAACCCATGTTAACATTAATGTGGGTTGCATTAACTTTACTGCAGCTTAATATGCACTGATCAGTGACTCAGTCTTATTAAATATATTGTGGTCATAGTAACGCATAGTAAATTTAACATGGCCTACCGTACTTCAGTGACCAACTCTGATATATACTACGTTAGAGCAGCTGTTCTCAGTCCTCAGGACACACCTAGACAGTCAGGTTTTCAGGATAAGCACAATGAATATGCATGAGAGATTTGCACAGATTGGAAGCAGTGCATGCAAATCATCTCATGCATATTCATTGTGCTCATTCTGAAAACCGGACTGGCTGGATGTGTCCCAAGGATTGGCTTGAGAGCCCTGCATTAGAGGGAGCATGTGCAGATCCCCTTAATGTCTTCCTCACGTGGATTACTATGGGGTCCTGCGATATACGTTGGCCTACTTTGCTGCTTGTTATCTTGCACGGCTCTGTGATGTTTTCTTATTTCTGAGCTTCTGTTACAAGCCTGTTTCTTACTAGTTTTCACTTCAGATTAGGTGGTATTGACAGAGCTAGGAATATTTCTTTCAGCGACTCCTTCTTCGGGAGGAGTGGCTGAAGAGTTTTGATGATTTCTCTCACTTCTTCCAGCTCTGAGTTGCATTACTACAAGGGGGATTTGATCTGAGGGCTCCCAATGCTGTAGATTTTAACTCCCACCAGCTGGGCAAGGAATGTTCTAAGTTAGTCCAGAGTTGCCAAGTTACCCAGTTCCAGGAGTGAGATTTTTTGCCATTTCTGCACTATGGTATTTGTAGTCCCTGATTTTACTCATTGAAATCAGTACTGAAGTTCCCATAATGCAAGAGGATGAGATTGTCAGAAATTCAGGACTGGCTTAAAAATCTCGCTCCTGAAACTAAATAACTTGGCAACTCTGTCCAATTCAAATGTATCACCTTATATTATTTTTGGTTGTTAACCTTGTATTTCACAAATCATCCTGAAAACTATTGGGAGTAAAAATCCTGAATTTAAAACATTTTATTGGAAAATGGAATGTGGAAAGGAGCAAACAGGTCGATGCAGAAACCCTGTGCTAGAGCCCAGTGTTTCAAGCTTTAGCGCAGGGTTTCATAGAATGCGTTTAGCATGGACTGTTTGTGCAGGGATGCAATATGCAAACTATCCAGTGTTGAAAAAGTCAGCATTAAACTGGGAGAGCAAGACAACACATGTGCACAGACGTTGGCCCACCTCAGATGATCCAGGCAATGGGGAAAGCCCGTGATGTCACTGGCACACTGTCAGCATTAAACTGGGAGAGTAAGACAACACATGTGCACAGACGGTCCACCTCAGATGATCCAGGCAATGGGGAAAGCCCGTGATGTCACTGGCACACTGTCAGCATTAAACTGGGAGAGTAAGACAACACATATGCACAGACGTTGGCCCACCTCAGATGATCCAGGCAATGGGGAAAGCCCATGATGTCACTGGCACACTGTCAGCATTAAACTGGGAGAGCAAGACAACACATGTGCACAGACGTTGGCCCACCTCAGATGATCCAGGCAATGGGGAAAGCCCGTGATGTCACTGGCACACTGTCAGCATTAAACTGGGAGAGTAAGACAACACATGTGCACAGACGGCCCACCTCAGATGATCCAGGCAATGGGGAAAACCCATGATGTCACTGGCACACTGTCAGCATTAAACTGGGAGAGTAAGACAACACATGTGCACAGACGCTGGCCCACCTCAGATGATCCAGGCAATGGGGAAAGCCCGTGATGTCACTGGCACACTGTCAGCATTAAACTGGGAGAGTAAGACAACACATGTGCACAGACGTTGGCCCACCTCAGATGATCCAGGCAATGGGGAAAGCCCGTGATGTCACTGGCACACTGTCAGGGAGCTAGTGCACCCCTGGACACTGACCCCCCAACAGAAACAAAAACCCTGGTGGCCCAGTGGTCCTGATCCCCTCACCCACACAATCAAAAACAGTCCCTGGTGGCCCAGTGGCCCCTGAACCTCTCCACCCCCTTTCTAGTACCTTCAATCATGGTGCGGGAGCATTGCCCACATGCTCTTGTCCCTACACTTCCATCTTGAATAATGGAAATGCCTGGCATCCTGGGATACACCAGGTGGGGTCAGACTTCTATATAAGGCAAAAAATGCCTTATATGGCGGAATGAACCCCTCATGTTGCATGTTTGGGATGCATGAGCTGGTGATGATATTTTTGCTCCTGGCTGGATGATATTTTTGCTCCCCGCTGGATCTTTAAGCCTGCTTGAAGCTGACATGAAAATTCAGCATTAAAAAACAGTTTAAAAAACTGTGCTAAGTTTCAGCACATTTTTTTTACATTGGGGAAAATTATTTATGCAGCGATTTGCATGCCAAGTGCACTTCAATTTATTTTGTTTTATTTTTTTTTACATTTTTCCAGTGCTAGCTTGCTTTCTGCATTGGAGAACAAGCCTAGCATGGGAAAAGTGCCAGAAAAATGCCGTGCTAAGCTTTTCTGTATCAGCCCGAAAATGAAGAATTACATCACAGACAAAAATTCCAAGCATTGATTGTTTCTTCATTAAAATGTTTAGCTCATCTGATAAATCCAAACACAATTTATTTTCTGAAGTGACTACGTGATGTCTAGTGTCCTCCTGCTTCACATGGGCTGCTGACCCTCCATTTGGTGGTTCCTGCTTGGTGACAGCACCCTCATTGCAAGCCTCTGCTAACTTTGTGTGCTCTGTTCAGGCATTTTCTGTGCCTGTTTAGAATCTAGCTTGTTATTTATTGTTCTTTCTATATTTCTGTTTCGTCAGTGTGTGTCCTATCTTCTGTCTGTCCTTTACCCAGCTCCTGCTCTCTGCAGTACTGTGTTGCCCTTCTCAATACTTTGTCATCCACCCCCACCCCTCATCCCACCCACCCCTGGTTTAACATTCTTTCGTAGCCTTCCTCTGCTCATTGACACAATTACTCAGGTGCACCTGAATCCACCAGGACATTCTCCTCCCTCTCCACCTGTATCTCCTTTGATTTGCATTCTCTCCTCTTCTCCCTCTCCTATGGCTTCACATCATTTTTTGTTCTTCAAGTTAACTCTCCCTAATATTTTTTTCCTCATTCCAACAATTCTAAGGCCCTACTTCTCATTATCCACTCCTTACTGTCCCCACCTTCCCTACCATTTTGCCTTCTGTGTTATCATTTGCTCTTGAACTTCACCATTTTCTTCCTCTCATTCATCCATCTCCACTCTCACTATTTCTCCTTCTCTCATCTGGAGATGCCAACCCTAACCCTGGCCCCCCTAGACGTTTTTTACACTCCCAGGGCAGATCAATGCGTAACCTTTCTAATCTTCTTCATATCCCTCTCCTGTATCCCTTTCTCTCCCTTTTTCATGCGCATTGTGGAATTCACATTCTGTCTCCAATAAACTTACCTTCATATATGACCTCTTCATCTCTAATACTCTGCATCTCCTGGCTGTTACTGAAACTTGGCTTCTTCCTGAAGATTCTGCTTCAGTTGCTGCCTTCTCTTACAGTTACAGTTTGAATTTATTTGACATACTGAATATAGCCAAGGTAACTCTGTCACAGAGGCTACTTATTTTCCCATACACCTCAGCCCATTGGTCTTGGTGGTGGTGTTGGGTTCCTACTCTCTCATTCCTGCCAATTTCAGTCCTTCTTGCCTGCATCTAATTCCTTTGCTTCCTTTGAAGTCCATGCCATCTGCTTATTTTCTCCATTAGCTCTCTGGGTAGCTGTCATTTATCGATCCCCCCAACAAGTCCACCTCAACCTCACAGACTTTGACTCTGGCTCTCCTTTCTCGATGCATCTTCCCCTTCCCTTATTCTTGAGGATTTTAACATTCACATTGATGATATTTCTCACCTTTATGCCTTAAAGCTCCTTTCCCTAACCTCCTCATTCAACATCCAGTTGTGCTTTACCACTCCTACTCATAAGCATGGCCACTGCCTTGACCTTGTCTTTTCCTCCAACTGCTCATCCTCCAACCTTTCCACCTCAGTTCTGCCCGTCTGACCATCATCTGCTAACCTTCACCCTTAACCAATCCCCATCTTGGTCTCGCCCGATCTCCATCAACATGTTTAGGAATCTTCACACTGGCGACCCTTCATCTTTTCCATTGCTGTCTTATCACCTCTTTCCTCCACTATGTCATCTGAGCCCTTTAATGGGGCAGTATACTATACTCTCCTATGCTCTGGATGCACTTGCTTCTCCCATTCTACTGTAAGGTGTATCATACCTCAACCCTGGCTGTCCTCAACAACCCACTGCCTATGTTCCTATACCTGCTCAGCGGAATGCCTTTGGTTAAATCACATACCCTTGCTGACTACCTACAGTTCAAATTCATGCTAACTTCTTTCCAGTCAGCCATAGCACTCACCAAGCAAGAATACTATGTCCATCTGACTAACTCCCTTGCCTCTGACCCTCATTGTCTCTTTGCTATGCTCATCTCTCTCCTCAAAGTGCCTCCTCCCAAATCCCTCCTTCACTGGATGCCCAGACCTTGGCTGACTATTTCCATGACAAAGTCCAGAAGATTAGCCTTAAATTCTCCTCAAGGTCACCTCCACCTCATCTTCCCCCTCTTCATTCCCAAATCCTTCCCTCACCTTCGGTCACCCTTTCTTCATTTTCTGAAATTACTGAGGAGGAATTTACAAATCTTTTCTCCTCCTCCAAACTGACTACCTGCTCCTCTGATCCCATACCCACTCATCTAAGATCTAGCTCTTCCGCTGTCATCCCTTCCATCTATCATATCCTTAACCTACCACTTTCCACTGCAACTGTTCCTGTGGCCTTTAAACATGCTGTGGTTACACCCCTCCTCAAAAAGCCTTCACTAGATCCTGCCTGTCCTTTCAGTTATTGGCCTATCTCTCTCCTCCCCTTTGCTTCAAAACTACTTGAATGAGCGGTTCACTGCCACTGTCTTGACTTTCTTTCCTCTCAAGCTCCTATGGATCCACCGAAATCTGGCTTTCGTTCTCTACATTCCACAGAAACTGCTCTTGCCAAAATCTCCAGTGACTTGTTCCTTGCCATATCCAAAGGGTAGATCGATTGTTTACCTTATCAGAATATAGAAAGACTAGGGGACATGCAATGAAGCTACAGGGTAAACTATTTAAGACTAATAAAAGAAAATATTTTTTCACTCAACGTGTAATCAAACTCTGGAATTTGTTACCGAGGATGTAGTAAAGGCTGTTAGTGTAGCTGGGTTTAAAAAAGGTTTGGACAAGTTCCTGGAGGAAAGGTCCATAAACCAGTATTAAGAAGGGACCCAGGATATCAATGCTTGAACCAATACAAGCATTGTGGAACCTGTGTCCCTTGGGGAAACTGCTAGGTACGTATGACCTAGATTGGCCACTGTTGGAAACAGAATACTGGGCTTGATGGACCTTGGTCTGACCCAGTATGGCATATCTTATGTTCTTATGTTCTTATGTAAGGCCTCTACTCGATTCTCTTCCTTCTTGACCTTTCTGCTGCCTTTGACATTGTTGTTCATTACCTTCTCCTCGATACCCTGTCCTCACTTAGATTTAGGGGCTCTGTTCTGTCCTGGTTTTCTTCTTATCTCTCCCATCTCACTTTTAGTGTACCTCAGGGCTCTGTCTTGGGACTTCTTTTTTTCTCTCTCTACACGCAGTTCCTTGATGCACTTATTTCCTCCCATGGTTTTCAGTACCATCTTTATCTTGATGATTCTCAGATCTACCTTTCTGTGCCTGAAATCTCTCCAGGTTTATCCGACATTGCTGCCTGGATGTCTCATCACCATCTGAAACTGAACATGGCCAAAACTGAGCTTCTTATCCTTTCCCCTAAATCCACCTTCCCGTGCCTCCTTCTCTATTTCTGTGGAATACACTACACTCCTCTTTGTTTCCTCAGCTTGCAACCTTGGGGTCATCTTTGACTCTACTCTCTATTTCTCTGCACATATCCAACAGATAGTTAAAACCTATCACTTCTCTATAACATTGACAAAATTTGTCCCTTCCTTTCTACACACACTGCTAAGACCCTTATCCACTCACTAGTCACCTCCCGTCTTGACTATTGTGACCTGCTCCTCGCTGGTCTCCCTCTGAATCATCTTTCCCCCCTTCAGTCTGTTCAAAACTCTGCTGCACAGCTTATCTTTTATCAGTGTCGCTATACTCATATAACCCCTCTTTTCAAGTCACTTTACTGGCTCCCTATCCGTTTCCAAATCTAGTTCAAACTTCTCCTACTGCCCTACAAGTGCATTCATTCTGTGGCTCCTCACTACCTTTCCTCGCTTATCACACTCTACACTCTTCCTTGGGAACGCCACTCCTCTGGCAGATCCCTTTTATCTGTGCCCTTCTCTGCCACTGCCAACTCCAGACTTTGTTCATTCCACCTTGCTGCTCCATATTCCTGGAACAGACTACCTGAGTCAGTGCATCAGGCTCCTTCTCTGGCCTTTTTCAAGCCCAGGCTGAAGACCCACCTCTTGGAGGCTGCTTTTGGATCCTGGTGCTCCTCATTCACTTGGCCTCTACTTACAGTATGTGTATCTTGCCATACTCTAGTCCCCAGTTCTGCTATGTTTTTACATCTTGATTAGATTGTAAGCTCTGATGAGCATAACTGTGCCTTACATCTATATGTACAGCGCTATACAAATGATTAGTAATAGTAGAAGTAGTAGACTTTGGGCTTCCAGTTCAACTGTGACCAGTCTCTACTGGGCTATGGTGCGACGAGTTTTCATTTGCAACTATCTGAGATGTACTTCTTCCATGTTTTAGCCCCTCCTCCCTTTCCTTCTAGCCCAGTCATCACAGTGACAGTCCTAGGCTGCAACTCTATATGGAGCCAGGTAGATGAATACCCTTATTCTGGCCACTAGGTGTTGCTGTTACATGATGGTTGATACTCCTTCCTTCCCAGGACAAGGAATGAGGCTGCAAAAGTCTCAACTGGCTTGAGGAACAGAGGTTGGACTTAGGAATCAATCTTAGGTCTCTTTCATGCTAGTGTGTGGCATTCCCACTGAACATCAAGCCAACCATGGTACGAGATACCTTTCCAAGGAAGCACCACATGGAGAAATCCAAACATAAAACAATTCAGACCTATGGAGAGTAATTTTATAACAGGTTGCCTAGGTTGGAGGGCCAAGTAGGGGCCTATTTTGTGGCTATTTTATAAAGACACATAGGCTCCTATGTGACTTTATAAAATAGTAACACAAAATGTGCTGCAATCAGGGCTAAAATAATGACAATGTGCATTTGTAGCCACTCAGGAGCTGGCAAAATTGTGCACAGCTGAAGTATGCATCACATGTAGGTATTCATTTTGTATCCTACATACTTTCTTCGTGACTCCATCTGCATTCTGCCAAAACTAAGTCCCTGAACCGTCCTACTCCTGGGTCGTGTAAAAGTAGGTGCTGTCTTGTCATTGTGTGTACTTTTTTGCATTAGGTAATTCTATAAAAGGGCTTCTATGTGCATACAACATGGTTTACTTGCAAAACATTCTTTATAAAATTGCCCAATCAAAGCAGATTCCTGGTTATTAACCCTTTCTTGGCCTATGCATCTTTCGTATGCACAGCAAGTCATTTCTCACACATCTGACACTTCGCTTTCTTACTGTTTCCTGTGTCATAGAGCACTATAACTAGTACAGTGCTGTAAACTCGAATACAATTAAAAGAATAGAAGTTATTGCAATGGTGTACTGGGAAGGGGGGCTGGGAGCCATGGTCCTGAAGGGGGTGCTGGAGGAACACTGGATGGCATTGAAAACAAAAAGTAAGCCTGATGCCTTTGACTAATTAATGCGCTTGAGACTCTGCTGCCTCTCCACCATGCCAGCATCTCTCTTGGGGGTATGTCTACTAAGCTGGGTTAACCGTTAGCCTGGCTTGGTAGACATGACCCTTGGTGTGCAGAACACCAGGCAGGTCAAACAGCCTAGATGATATGAAAAATGTTTTAACGTCACAGAATAAGATACAAGTCATTAATTAGCTGGCAATTTCATATAGTTTTGGGATTGTAGACGGGCCTTTTGAAGATCTTGAGAAACTGGACATATGAACAAGAGATCTCCTACATGCCCGTGAGGAAATTTATAAGAACCAGTGTATGCCAAGACTATACATTCCTAGAAGAGAAGGAGGACTGAGCCTCATAGACATCGACTAATCATACAGAACTACTATCAAAGATCTTCAGGCCTATTTAACAGCATTGTCAGGTCCAAATATTTGTTTATTTATTTATGTGTCTTCTATACTGCCCTATTGTGTAACCAGGGTGGTTTACATTAGAAACAGCAGCATTACATTATAACATATTAAACAATTAAAGGTCACAGGTGTTCATATATTTAAATCACATATATATATACATGATTAGTTTATAACTCTGTTGATAACTTATTTACAATTCCCAGATGAACAAAGACCAGAATTGTACATTTTTAATCCTTTCCTGGTAGCGCAGATGGGGGGGGGGGGGGGGATGAAATTCGTAAATGATGAATGGGTTTCTGGCTTTTAAGTTGGGTCAATGTTTAAATTTTCTTTGTTGTCGCTAAAGTGCTCAATGAATAAAAATGTTTTGAGCTTGGTACGGAAGGTAGCCAAATCAGTTATAAATCTAAGTCTGTCTGGCAGTGTGTTCCATAATGATGGGGATAAGTATTCAAAAGCCCTATTACTGGTGTGTTGTTTCGTTTTACGGTATTCAGCTGGTAATAGTAATGTATTTAACATTCGTCCTCTTCGTTGGCGATCTTTAGGTGTTATACTGCTTAAATGTGATAAAGTTGTGGGAATTATGTTTTTGATGATTTTAAAAGTGGTCATTATTATCTTGTATTTTATTCTGCTATGGATTGGTAACCAGTGAAACACATATAATATTGGTGATATGTGTTCTGTTTGGCATGAATTGTAGATAATGCGTGCAGCCATATGTGGGCCATTTGGAGGCTGTGTAGTGTTTGTTTAGGTAATTCGTGTAGGAGAATATTATAGTAGTCTATGTATGGGAATACCATGACCTGTAGTACGGTTCTAAATTTGATACTTTGCAATAGAGGTTTCAGATGCTGTAACATTCTAATTTTGTTATATTTGGTCCTTGTGGTGAGTTTAATATGGGATTTAAAACCAGGGGGCTTGTTTACAAAGCCGTGGTAGCGGTTTCCAATCGTTATTGGAGCCACGCCCCATTGATTTGTAAACAAGCCCCTAAGAGTTTTGTCAATTGTAACACCCAGATATTTTACCTCTTCTTTGACTTCAAGAGTCGCTTCATTCATGTCAATGGTGGTGAGTGGTGAGAAGTTTTGGTTTCTAATTATGAATTGTACTGTGTTAAGATAGTGAGATCTCAGCCATTGAGCAATTTCATTGAAACATGATATAATGGGTTCCAGACTGGGTCTTGATATGTTAAATGGAAGGTATAGCATTATGTCATCAGCATAAATGGCATATCCTACTTGATATTTCTTTATTATTTGATATAGTAGTATATATATTAAACAGTAGAGCGAATAAGGCTGATCCTTGTGGGAGACCTTTTGATTGGTTATAGGTGCTAGAACATTGCTGGTCAAGTTTCAATTGTTGTGAGTGGTCTGTTAGATATGATGTGAACCATTTTATCACAGTGCCAGTTATACCAATTTGTTGCAGCCTTTGGATTATTAAGATATGGTTAACAGAATCAAAGGCCACTGCAATATCAAGAAATAATATGAATGCCTGATTGGCATTGTCTATTCCTTTTATGATATTAATGAATAGTACCAACAGTAATGTTACAACACTGTTGAATGGCCTAAAACCATATTGATAGTTATCTAGAGAAGTATGCTGTTCGATATGGTCTTGGAGTTGATTATGAACATTTTTCTTTATAATTTTGGCCAGAAATGGTAGACTGGAGATCGGTCTGTAGGATGAGGGGCATTTCTTGTCAATAATTTTTTGCTTTAGAATAGGAGTATTATTGCTTTTTTAAGATTTCTGGGCATTTGACTGTGGGTGAGGGACAAATTGACCATCGTTAGAATTTTAGGAGCTAGTTCATTACTGGAGGCTTTGATCTAGGCTATGGGTCATGAATCGATGCAGGATGTTGTTGTGTTCATATTTGAGATGATCTTTTTGAGGAGTTGAAGGGAAGCCTGATGGAATTCTTACCATTTTTCTATGTGAATAACCATGTTGTGGGAGGGCTGCAGGGAGGGTTTGTTTTGTGAGTTTAGTTTCATCATGTAATGATCTGCTAGAACCTGTGGGGAGATGGATTGTGACTCAGTGATGTCTTTTGGTTGGTTTGTTAGCGATTTTACTGTTGCAAATAGCTCCTCTGGTTTATTTAGAGATTTCATGAGGAGCTTGGTGTGGTATTCTCTCTTTATGTTGTTTATGTGTTGCCCGTATTTTGATAGTGCTGTTATGTAATTTTCTCTATTTTCTGTTTTTGCTGATCACCAGATATGTTCTAATTTTCTCAGTTGCTTTTTAGTAATCGTGTGTTTTGTGTATATCATTGTTTTGAGGTATTCTGCCTTGTATTTTGTCATGGTTGAGGTCTAGTTGCAATCTTGGAAATACTAGTGTTCCAAGTTTGTAGTAATTCATCAATATCATTTGTGTTTGTGTCAATGCTTTCTAGAAGGTCTTTTGTAAAGGAGTCTTTTTCAAAGAATCTAAATTTTGGATATTGTTTTGTCAGGTGTTTGCTTGACTGGTCTTGGTACTGTTCTGCCACTACAGAGGATTCAATTAGAAGATGGTCTGATCATGGGACTGGATTTATTTGTGGGCAGTTATTAGACTGCAAATAAATATTTTGTGGTAGGACTATAAGGTCCAATATATTGCCTTTGTTATGGATAGTGTCCTTTGTTATTTGTCTAAAGAATAAATCTTCCATAGCATTTAAAAATGATGATTCTTGTGTATGTCGTAGTGAGGTCAGGTTAAAGTCTCCCAATAGGATTACCTTTTTCTTACATGACAAGGTGCATGCACTTTCTAGAATATTTGTGAGGCCATTAGGATCAGCAGCTGGAGGTCTATAGAGCAGATACTGTAGAATGGCATGTGTCTAATTTCAATGATCAGCTGATCTATATCAGATACAGTATTCAAGAGGGTTAGAAAGGCATTTAAAGACTTTTTTATGATGATAATAACTCCTCCACCACATTTGTTTGTTCGGGGTGTGTGATGTGCATCATAGTAGGCATTCCTTATTTGATTCAAGAGTACATTGTTTACTTCGGAGAGCCATGTTTCAGTAACAAAAATTATATCAGGATTAGCATCATGTATATGGTCCAGTATGATTATATATTTTTCTTTATTGATCTGGCATTTATGTATGAGCATTTCAGGGCTGTATGTTTATTGCTGTCTTACTGGTTACTGGGTTTGGTAGATCCTCTAGGAGTAATATGGATTAGTCTTCGGAAGCTAGTGCTATTATTATAGGGTGGTAATATCCTATGTTCTGTGATATGTAATTGTATTATTGGGCTGGGATTGTTATGGGCATCGGTAGATAGTTGGGTGTTTAGTTTGAGGGTAAGGCTCTCTTCCGGCAGCAAAGAAGTACAAACCTGGCTTTCTTCAGCGAACGTCCAGATAAACTTCAATAAAACCAAAGTACTTTGCATAACAAGGAACCTAAACTTCACTCCCCAACTCACTTTCCCAACACACGAAACAGACATATAGGTTAAGAAGGAAGTGAGATATTTAGACCAGACCCTAAATATGACATCACACGTAAAAACAACCACAAGAAACATCTTTTTCAAACTACGAAAACTACAACATCTCAGACCTCTACTCGACCCCCACGATTTTAGATCAGTGGTGCAAGCACTAGTCACACCTCATCTCAACATTTGCAATAGTCTACTCCAAGGACTTTGAAAAAAGATGATTAATCAGCTCCAAATAGCTCAAATGGGGCAGCCAGAATAATTTGCAAAGCCCCCCAAATGACCACATTACTCCCATCATGCACATGCTCCACTGGCTCCCTGTCACAAGCAGAATAACATTTAAACTATTTATGACCACATTTAACTTACTCAACAACATATCTCCCTTGTTCCTATCCACATTAATACACCCAAATACAGACACAAGAAATAAAAGAGAATGTCACATGAACACCATCAGACTGCTGTAAAACTAGGCAAACTACAAGCGACAGAGCTTTTTCATTTGTGGCCCCACTCTATGAAACGCTATTCCCGATACATTGAGAGCCATAAAAGACCTTCAAGCCTTTAGAAAACAAATCAAAACACATCTATTCATTGAACACTACACAATAACAATAACACCCCCCCTCACCCTCACAACATATCCACTCTGTAAACTCCCCCCACCCCTCACAATGAACAACCAGATATCCAGAATTCTATACAAAGCTTTATTCCTCCGTATATAGTTAACTTTATACATAATTATCAAATGTATATAATTCACTCCAGTTGCCAAACACTCCTGTTTGTTATCCGCCATAAAATGTTTAATGTAAAAGATTCAGTTCATTGTAAACCGCTGCTGATCTCTAGAAGGGGCGGTATATAAAAACTTTTCAAATAAATAGATAAAATAAGGCAGGATAGTAACAACGTGCAAATTATGCTGACAATGATATGAAGGTTCATCTTTGCTGTATACTAACAATGTTGACCCAGTATAAGTCTCAAGTTAGAGTAGAATACGCTTTGAAGTTCTACAGCTAATGCAGCCATTGCAGTATAGTTTTAGTTGCGAGATGGATTAGGCCACAATATATCACAGTCCCACCCTAGATAAGGATAGAATGCAGGCCTAAATATAAAGATTAGGATACAATGTATTGTTAAGCAGTGAAGTTGAGATATTGTTGGTAGATAAATGTAGATTAATTGGAAGATTTATGCAGCAAATTGTGATTACTTTTTAAAGAAAACAGCTGTATGTCTAATGGACCAACCTCATTAACATCAAAGATTACTGTGTCTTACTTGAATCTTGTAGTTTGTCTGGTATCAGCCTAATGACCACGCCCAAGGGTCACGCCAGAGGGCCCTCTGGGAGGCCCTCAGGCGCGGGCCCGCCAGGTGTGGGCGTGCCTGATCCGGTGCTTCTTTTCAATGTTCCCAGTGTCCTTCCTATGCGGCTCGATTGGCCTTGGTTGAGAGGGGCGGGGAGGGGCTTCCTTACCTGCTCCTCTTGCCCAATGCTGATCGGAGCTGTGGGGGAATGCAAGAGGTCTTTCCTGCAAAAAGTGCTGAAATATGAAAACAAACATCCAGAATCTGTCTCCATCATTAAACTTGGACAAGCATTCCGAAGAGTAGAAGGGATAGATGAGAATCCACCAATGCACTTAAGGAAGGAAACAACAGAATTTGCAAAACAAAAGAAAAAGCTCTTTAAAGAATTAGATCAACAGATAAGGAAAAACAATTGGCAAAAGCATAAATACAGTGGGAAATACAAAGTGTTATTCCATGAACCATTTGTTGATCAAGATCAGGCACATGAATGGTTAAGGGTGAGGCAAACTGAAACCTTAAGATGAGATATTGATAGTTGTAGCCCAGGATAGTGGATTACAGATGAGAAAACTGGTAAAACAGACATATGGAGACTCTGTAAGAAAGAGCTAGAAACAGTTACTCGTCTCATAGTTGGCTGCAAAGTTTAACAGCAGAAAACATCTTTACAGAAAGGCACAACAAGGTGTCACGCCTCATCCAATGGAAATTTTGTAAACACTATAACATTGCTGTATTGGAAAAACACTGGAATCATGACCCTGAGAATAATGAAGAATGAAGAAGTTCGGATAACGTGAGGCATTCCCATTCCGACGGATAAGAAGCTGGATGTGAGGAAACCTGGCATAGTGGTAAAGGAGAACAACACCAGAATAGCATTGAAAATTGCAAAGGTTCTGTGAATCATGTATTTATTTAACAGGTTTTATCATTTCAATCAAGGCAGTTGACATTGTAACTTAGGGGCTTGTTTACAAAGCTGTGGTAGCGGCTTCTGCCTGATATTGGAACCACGGCCCCATTGAATTCTGATATTGGGTGGAAGCTGCTACTGTGGCTTTGTAAACAAGCCCCTTAAACTTGATAATGTACATTAAATAGGGGCATTGATAACTTGGATTTTTCTGAGGTAATGGAGGGTTAAGTAATTTGCCCAGGCCACAAAGAGTGCTCGAGGGAACAGAACCCTGGTTGCTTGGTGCTTAGGCTACTGCTCTAACCATTGGGCTACTCCTCCACTGTAGGTAGGGGAAGATCTAAAATACCAAACAATGCAGTCAGAGCCCAAGCAACTGTGGCAGAAAGATAAACAAATATTTCCCATTGTATTGGGAGCCACGAGCCTGATTTAGAAGAATTTTCCAATCGAACCTTGACAATATGTTACATCTTATGAGCTCCAGAAGGAAGTTCTCTTTGGCATGATGCAAGTATTATAGCGAGTGTTAGCAATACATTTGCGAGACTGAGATCATACTCCTCATACCCTGGCTTAGGAGTGAGGTTCATGACTGTCATGGTATGTGCAAAACTCACCCAATTGGAAACATTGCCCCTGATGAGCTGTGAACCTTGAGAGCAGGAAGGGCACCAGCAATAGGAAGAGCAGGTTAGAGAAGCAGGTCAGCTAGGATTGGACCTCCTGGTGGGAAGGCAGAGGACCAGAGGTGATATGTGTATGGGCAGTGGGGAAGACTCTATTGTAAACATTGGCCCCACCCCAGATACTGGAGGCCCAAGGTATGCCACTAAATTACTGTAGTGACATGGCCATGTGAAAACTTAATGTGATATGCTGCATGTTATCATGATAAATTAAATTATAAGATGTCAATCTTGCCTTTGGCTTCAATTCTGCAGACTTCAGAGGGCTGTAAAACATTAGGTCCAGGAGTAAAACTTTGTTGAGTTACACCAAATAGTATCTTGGTGCAACATGAGAACAAAAATGTTATGGGCTAACTATGTCCAGCTATTTTTCTTTCATTTCATAACTCAGAACGTTTGCAGCACTGAAGCCCTAATGAGTCACACATCCTGCTGCACATTATCCTACAGCAAAGGTGCCACAAAATTTCATGCGATGGCAGCTTTGCTTGCACTTGATCAGTACCACGGTCACAGACTGGCAGCATGCTGATATAGTAGGTTGAAAGATTTCTGTGTGCTGAAGAGCCGAGCCTTGGATTTTCTTTTCTTATGTTTAATTTCTTGGGAACCTACCAATGTCATGCTCCCCCCTAGATTTGCTCATATGGCTTGGCTAAAGTTTTGCAATAGAAAGAATCCAAAAATCCACGTAGAGTGAGAATCCTTGGCTAGTGGTGACTTTGCTAATTTCTGCTATTAAACTGTTCAAAACTCAAAGAAGGCCACATACTGCACTCAGTATAATTAAAGTAAGAATTCTTATTTATTATGGGGGTTAGTTTGGAAGCACCTCCATGGGTAAATGGCGGCATTGGTATATGTAGATTGGAATACATGTGGAAGTGCAATTTCAGAAAGCTGCTTTTTCAAGCGGAGGTGCGGCTTGGGAAGTCCAAAAATCTATATATGTATTCAACATTTTTACAAAGGAAATTCACGTATATGTCTAAATATTTCCATGTTGGGATGTTCTCCTGTTCTGAAGTTTTTTACAAAGTGCTCAATTCGGCCAGGGCTTCATACAAGGGATTAAGGGAACTGTTCTTCTTAATTTCCTGCTTATTTCCTCTTCTATCATGAAAAACAGCACAAATTGAAGGCTCGGTACTTAAGGGGCAGAATTTATGCATGTACGTTTGCAAACTGGCCCGGTTACCTGTGGAAGTGCTGGCATTTACAGTGGACGCTGCTGTCTCAGTTATGCTCAGTTTTCCCACATGCAGATTTATAAAGCGGCAAATCCATGCTCAGTCCTGCATGTCCTTATACGTATTCTACAAAAGGCTGCACGTTCGGCAGAGCCTTTTTTGTAAAACGCTGCCAGAATTGCGCACATCTCAACCTTGACATCTCAGTTCCAGTCTAAATGTGCCATGCAAACTGGGCCATTATGTGACTACTACTGCTACTATTAAGCACTTCTAGAGCGCCACGCACGCAGCGCTGTACAGCTAACCTACAAGAGGTAGTCAGCATACATGAGACAGTCCCTGCCCGTCAGAGTCATGCTCATCGGAGCTTACAGTCTAAAGAGAGATATCTCTTTTATGTTAGCATACTGAATGCAGTGCTTGGCTTTAATTGCTTGTTGGACTTTCCTAGGTCTGAACGTAAACCTACTGGTTTTCTCTGTGGGGAAATGAGAGACATCCACACAGGCATCCTTACAATATGGCTAAGGGAAAATATATAATTCCTAAGTTTGGGTGAGGTGGCGAAAGCAGGTTCTTTCTGCAGCATATTCCACAGAAAAACACTTTGCTAGAAGGAGTCTGAAACTTTTTTTTTTCCATCTCAGTGAGCCACCTACATGGCTTTTATTGTGGAAAGGTCCCTAGCCAGCTCCTGAGGCCCTTTGCAGTGTTCTACTTGTGCAAAGCGAGCCAACCTTTCCTTGATTTATTTAAAAGAATGAGTTGCCTTTCCCACCCACAGCGATGGCCTTCCTGAACAAAGGTTGTTGGCATTGTTCCAGTCTTTGCTTATTCCACCAGGACAAAGAATAAAAATAAAAGGACAAATATGTAAGACTCTTCACTACAGTCTGTGATTTCTTATGAAGCAAAAATGTTGGGAGTATGTACTCTGCATCCAGGGACCTGTGTACAAACTCAGAGAGCTTTCACCAGTGCTCCAGTTCCTGTCTGATACTGGCTGCTTTGAGACGTGACTGACCTTGGCTTTTAAATTGCTGATAGAATTCCAGATTTAGCTTTTAACTGTTGTACTTTTTAATGTAGTGGTACTATGTTTCAGGTTCCATTCTTCCCTTAGTGTGTTGCTCTATAACGTAACAGATGAATGGTTTGGAAGGGCTCTCTCTCCTTTTTCTCACCCTTTTGCCTAGACCTGGGCCTGGTGAGGTTATCTTAGTTCTGGAAAAATATTTGCAAAATAGGACTGATTCAATGAAGAGTTTCTCCAACTACACAGAATGGGAAAAGAAAAAGTCAGTTTTGAATAAGAGTGATCAACAAGCATAGAAGGTGATGTAAAGAGAGGAGATGCAATAAACTAAGATGCAATAAACCAAGATGATCAACTTGGGCTTGATTCAGGGCTGGCATGAGGATATCTGATACCGTAGCTGACCCTTCAGCTATGCGTCCTATATAGCCACATGCAGACTCCTGTGTCAAGCATTTTCCCTCCCTGACCACCTCCGCACTATGCCAGCATCTCCCTTCCTCTCCTCTTCCTTACAGCTTCCATCCAGTATCTCACCCTTCTTACTAGGACAGGGAAGTGTTCTTTCCTCATCTCTGTCGATGTTGATGTCCCTGTTGTCTCCCGTACTGCCTCCACCCGGGGCGCACTAAGAGAGTCAGTGTGGTGCAGGATCTTGAGCCTATGTGCGTGTTCAGGCCTGCTGTGACTCACCCCCTTCCAAAGAATAATTAGACCTTACCTGCTAATTAGTGTTCCTGAAGGAACTCCAGTCCAGTCCCTTCTACTGGGTTGTGCCCCCCCTTCTAGTAGCTTGTGGACTGAGCACGTCATCTTTTGATGACCCTGGGGTATAAGTAGACTGGCACCTCCCACCAACTCCAGTAACCTATTGCCGGACCGAAGAACCGCTCCTCCAAACCTCGCTTCTTCCGCTGCCTGAAGTCCAACCGATAATGCTTAGCAAAGGCATGCAGGGACGACCAGGCCACTGCTCTAAAGATGTCCAGCGGCGGGACCAGGCTGAATTCCGCCCATGAGGCCACCTGGGCCCGAGTAGAATGAGCCTGAAGACCCACCGGGGCCTGTCTTCCTTTCAACATGTAAGCTGAGGAAATGGCCTCTCTGATCCACCTGGAAATTGAGGCCTTCGCTGCCACCTTCCCCTTACGCGGCCCAGCAAACAGAACAAACAACTGCTCCGACTTGGGAAAGGGCTCTGTATGAGCTAAGTAACGCTTCAGTGCTCTGCACACGTCTAAGTGATGCATGCGGGCGTCATCCCCCTTCCGGAGTTCCGAGAAGGAGGGGAGAGAAACCGACTGATTCACATGGAATGCTGAAACCACCTTAGGCAAAAAGGACGGAACCATTCGGAGGACCACCCTTTCCCTGGCAAAAACCAGAAAGGAAGGACGACAAAACAAAGCCTGCAACTCCGAAATGCGCCTGGCCGAACAGATGGCCACCTAAAACACTGTCTTAAGAGTAAGGTCCTTAAGAGACGTCCGCTGCATCGGTTCAAAGGGCTCGGTGGAAAGGGAGTCCAACACAAGGTTGAGGTCCCAAGAGGGAACCAGTGATCTCTGAGGCCGAAGCCGCCGAACCGCCTTCATAAACCTACCTACATCCGTATGATCGCCTAAGGGCTTCCCCTGAATCCTGTCCCTATAACAGGAAATGGCCGCCTGTTGTACTCTCAAGGAACTGGCTGCCAGGCCCTTGTCGAAACCTGCCTGCAAGAAATCCAGAACCTCTGGAACAGACACTGAAAGGGCCCTCTTCCTCTTTTCCGTACACCAGCCCTCAAAGACCCGCCAGACCCTCACATAGGACAGACAGGTCGAGCGCTTGTGGGAACTTAGCAGAGTGGAGATCACAGCTCCAGAGTAACCTCGCTTTCTCAGCCGAGCTCTCTCAATAGCCAGGCCATAAGCGAGAACCGATCCACCAGAGGCATGCGCTCCAGACCCTGGAACAGAAGATCGTCCCTCACGGGCAGGCACCACGGATAATCGGCCAGAAGATGCATGAGGTTGGCATACCACGGACGGCGAGGCCAGTCTGGAGCGACAAGGATCACCAGCCCTGAATGTGCCTCTATACATTGAATGACCCTGCCTATAAGCTCCCACAGTGGAAACACGTACAAAAGACCGCCGGTTGGCCACCTTCGCACTAGGGCGTCCAAGCCTTCGGACATCCTCTCCTTTCTTCGACTGAAGAATCGGCTTCTCTTGGCCGACTCCCAAGTAACCATCAGATCCATGATGGGGGGATCCCATCTGTACACGATCCTTTGGTACACCTCCTGTGATAGCTGCCACTCCCCGTGATCCACCCTGTGGTGACTTAAGTAATCCGCCGTTACGTTCTCTATTTCTGCCACATGTTGCGCTGATAGGGCCACTAGATGGGATTCGGCCCAATCCATCTGCGCCTCCGCTTCCTCTTCCAGGGAGGGGCTGCTTGTTCCACCATGGCGATTGATATATGCTACGGTGGTCATGTTGTCGGAAAGCACTCGGACCGCCCTCCGACCCTTCCAGCTTCTGAATTCCCTGAGGGCTAGGAAAACCGCCCTCAGCTCCAATCTGTTGATAAACCACTGTGCCTCTTGCATACTCCAAAGGCCTTGGGCAAGCCAACCTTCGCAGTGAGCTCCCCAGCCTGAGAGACTGGCATCCGCCGTCAGTTGCAACCACTCCGGCGGTTCGAGGGGCATCCCGAGCTCCAAATGACCTGGATGAAGCCACCACTGCAAGGACTCCTTGACCGACTCCGGACAGGACAATGTTACTGACAAGGCCTCCTGTTGGTGGGACCACTGATGGAGCAGGGATCGCTGGAGAGGCCGCATATGAGCCCTGGCCCACGGGACCAGTTCTATGGTCGCAGCCATGGTCCCTAGCACCTGAAGATAGTGCCACGCTGAAGGTGTCTTCAGGGCCAGGAACTCGCGCAGCAGCTCCTGAAGCATCCCTGTCCTTCGCTCTGGCAGGAAGACCCTGCCCTTGCCCGTGTCGAACCTTGCCCCTAAATACTTCAGCTCCCGGGAGGGAACCAACTTGCTCTTTGATACATTGATAACCCATCCTAAGCTCTCCAGGAAAGTGACCACCCTGTGCGTGGCCTCTTGAATCTCTTGCTCGGACTTTGCTCGAATCAGCCAATCGTCGAGATATGGATGGACCAAGATCCCTTCCTTGCGGAGGGCCGCCACTACCACCACCATGACCTTTGTGAAAGTGCATGGCGCAGTCGCTAAGACAAACGGCATCGCCTGAAATTGGAAGTGTCTTTGCGGCACCGCAAACCGCAGGAACTGTTGGTGGGACTCGCGGATGGGAACATGCAAATATGCCTCTGTGAGATCGAGCGAAGTCAGAAACTCCCCTTGTCTTACCGCTACCAGCACCGACCTCAAGGACTCCATTCGGAAATGCGAGACCCGGAGGCACCAGTTGACCCCTTTCAGATCTAGGATCAGACGGAAGGAACCCTCCTTCTTGGGTACTACAAAATAAATGGAGTGCCAGCCAGTTCTGCGCTGTGCCATGGGAACGGGAACTACTGCCCCCAGCACCTGCAGTCTCCTGAGCGTCACCTCTACCACAGCCAGCATGGAAGGAGACCGGCATGGGGACTGAACGAAGGAAGGAAAGACGGGCTTTGCGAACTTGAGAGCATAACCTTCTCGAACCACCTCCAAGACCCATTGGTCTGTCATGACCTGTGCCCAGGCGGAGAGGAACCGCCGTAGCCTGCTCCCCACTGGCAGGTCCTCTCCCCGGATCCCCGTGGCTTCATTGGGGCTTTCTGGCGCCTGAGGCGGAGGAAGAGGCACCAAACCTCTTCCTGCCCCTCGAAACCCCCGGAAGCCTTGTCCCCTAGAGGAGAACCTCCCTCTCTGAAAGAATGAGGAGCGATTAGTCCGAAACCTCCTCACCTCCCAAGGTTGAGTCTGCCCCTGCGAGGGCCCCCTATTCTGCTTCGGCCCATCCTCCAGGAGTCTACCTCCCTTAGACTCCCCCAGCTCCTTTACCAACTTATCTAGGTCCTCCCCAAAGAGCAGCTTACCTTTAAAGGGGAGCCTACTGAGTCGAGCCTTTGAAGAACTGTCAGCCGCCCAGTTATGGAGCCAAAGGTAACACCGGGCCACCACCTCCAAAGCCATGTTCTTAGCTAGGCTTCTGATGAGATCGTACTGACTATCCACCAGGTACGCTGCGCCCGACTCAATCTTTGATGCCTCCTCCGTGCCTTCATTGGAGGTTTCCACTGCCAGCTGGATCTGCTGGGACCAGCGCAAGCAGGCTCGGGTGACCCATGCCCCACAAATGGAAGCCTGCAGAGCTAGGGCCCCAATATCGAAGGCCTGCTTTAACAGGGTGTCCAGCTTCCTATCCTGGGAATCCTTAAGAGCAGAATTGCCCTCGACCGGAATCGTAGTCTTCTTGGTGACAGCTGACACCGCCGCATCTACCCTGGGAGAGCGCAGCAACTCCTCCTCTCCCTCTGGTAGCGGGTACAATCTAGACATGGACTTCACTCCCCTTATGGCAGACTCCGGCTGATCCCATTCTTCCTGGATCATTTGCCGCACCGCTCTATGGACTGGGAAAACCTTTTGAGACTTCCTAACCGCTTGAATCAAAGGATCCTCCAGTGCATCTTCCTCCGCTGGGCCTCTGGCTGTCATGTTCAGGACCTTCAGCACCTCTCCGATCAACGCTGGTAACTCCTCCCTGCGGAAAACCCGAACAATCTTGGCCTGTTCCTCAGGGATCTCTCCCTCTTCTAGTTCCTCTTCATCCCCCACTTCTCTGTCAGACAGATCCCCATCCAAGGGTTCTAACAGCGGTGGGCGGGGCTCCTCCTCCTGCATAAGCCTTGGTCGTTTAGCAGGAAGGGGACCCCCCTCTGCCAGCTCCCTGGCATCCGGCTGCTGGGGCTTCACACCCGCCTGCGCAGGCTCCTGCCCATGCCGCCCCTGCCTTCGGAGGCAAAATGCCTTATGCAGGAGCAACACAAACTCTGTGGAGAACTCGCCTTCAACCTCCTCTTCCATCTTCTGCACCGAGGAAGAGGGACCCGGCTTAGTGGAAAGGTCCCCTAATAGATTCTGGGGAGACTCGGGTCAGCCTAACTCCCCTGAAGGAGTCCCTAAATCCTGGGATGTAGAGGGAGGAGGATTCTGCCAGGTCCCTGCCTGGCTTCCGTGCTCCACCGAGGCTGCCTCTGCCATACAGGCCCTGCAGATGCCTGACTCAGCGACTCCCCCCTTGCGGGACCCGCACAACATGCACTGGGGTTTAGCTGGCATAGTCACCTCAGCCAGACCCAGGCCTGAAGGAGAAAAAAGGGAAGAGAGGATCAAAAGTACAGGCCCCACTAAATCCTAATACTTTTCCTCTTCCTTCCTTTTTTTTTTTTTAAACTAAAAACTAGTTACACCTTCTAAATCTGCTTCTCTTCTTTTTTTATTTATTTTTTTATTTTTTGTGCGGGATAATAGCCCTGCTAAAAAAGAAATCTACAGGAGACTTGCAGCCCCAGCCTAATGCAGACCACGTCCACAGTGCTCGTGCCGGAGGGACTCACCTCCCGAAGTGCTGGCCTCACCGAAGCACGTGGTCAGCGACCGCATGGAGAGCCTCTCCTGCGGTGGTGCGCCACCGTTTGAATCCTCTTCAGGCGCACTGCTCTGCTGCGCCGTGAAGCCTGCCGGCTCTTCGTCCTCTCACCCGCCCACTCAGCTGACTCGAGGGCTTCAGCGGCGAGGCGGGAAGGACGGAACGGCTTGTCTCTTCACTCCGGCAAAGCGGAGGGAGCAACCCCAACACTCACTGGCCTCCGCACAACTTCCTCGCTGGTGGTAAGACCTCCTTCCCACCAAGCCCCACACCACGAGGGGGAGGGGAGGAGGGGGAAGTCTCCGAATGGGCTAAATTCAAACTAACTTAAATTAAAGAAAATGAGAGAGAGAGAAGAAATAAAATAAAATAAAATAAAACAGGACAGAAACCCCAAAAGCCATGCCTACTCTGGTCTCTCCAGTAAACCAGATCCCTGGCTTGCTGCACCCCTTCCAGCTGCTAGCAGACTGAGCACAAAAACTGGAGTTGGTGGGAGGTGCCAGTCTACTTATACCCCAGGGTCATCAAAAGATGACGTGCTCAGTCCACAAGCTGCTGGAAGGGGGGCACAACCCAGTAGAAGGGACTGGACTGGAGAGACGCTAAGGAACTTTCTGTTTTGGAGGGGTAGAAAAGTGAGGAGCTCGGGTGTGCGCAGGTGCTCAAGGCCCTTGGCTGCTCTGTCTGCATTTCTGCTGTACCAGCACAGGTGCCACCCACAGGCAGGACTGGCACTACCATTACGTAAACTAGGTAATCTGGGAGCAACCATTGCCAGCACTACCATCCCTCTCTGGGGCCTGGCGCAGTGGCAAGAGTTTAGAAACTGTGACACAGTTTATGCGATGGAGGGGAGCGGAAGAAATAAATAGTAGAGAACAGAACAGTTTCTGAACTCTTGCTGCTGCGCCAGGCCCCAGAGAGGGGCGGCAGCGGTGGTAATAGGGGGGTGCCTCCAGTCCTTGCACTGGCTTTGCCGCACCATTGTCCGCCTAGTGATAGGACTGGCCTTGGATTGATTTATTTAATGTTTCCCTTTGTTCTATGCTTCTCAGAAGAAACTTTTATGAGTCGATCCCTGGTATTCACAGCAGTCTGATTTGGAGAAATTCTTGTGCATGGTGGTAAAATGTACTCTAGAGGTGTAAATTCTGCCAGTCTATCAAGACATAGTTAATAATAGCGCATGAAATATTTTATTTCTTTATCTTAGATTGTAAGCCTCTTGCCTACGATACTTGAATGCAACTCACCTTGCACCAGTACTGAAAAGGCATAAATACAGATATTTTGTTTGGGTTTTTATCTGCCTCATTGTAAACGAAGCTTTGCTGAGAAAGACTTGCGTACCCATGAAGAATATCCTTTGTGTACAGCTGGTGAGAGTACACCTTGCCATTTTATTCTCTAAGACAGTGGTTCTCAAACCCATCCTGGAAGACCTCAAGCCAGTCGGCTTTTTAGGATGTCCACAATGAATATTCGTGAGATAGATCTGCATGCAATGGAGGCAGTATATGCAAATCAATCTCATGAATATTCATAGTGGATATGCTGGGGCCCTCCAAAACAGGTTTGGGAACCACTGCTCTAAGAATAAGCCACAGCTCGGAGTCAGCACGCTCCTTTAACTTGTCCCAGCCCAGTCTTTATTATTGGTGCTGTTAATCCAGCAGCATGTGCCGTAGGGTTGACTTTATTTCATTTTCCTGGATACTATCTTGGTTTAAAGTTCAGTGGCCACCACTGAATGTCCCCCTATGCATTCATCTATATGCAGAGAGTAATATGTGCAAAACTAAATCAAATGTCAAACAGCTGCTAAGATGAGGGTCCTTTTTAACCGTTAAAGTGAACAAACATGGCCAGGCCAGTGCTGCTCATTTTGCTGCCCTGTGCAAATGATTGGCATGTTGCCACTGCCCCTCCCCCCCCATGGATTCAAATGGAGCCCTTTCATGCACGCTTAATCCTTTGATGAGCCCTAGGCAATAAACGTCTTTGGTCCCCATCATTATATAAATATAGTTTTAAACTCCTCCACATTAGTGACCACAATGAATTTTTATCTGACAGTGGTATTAATGAAGAAATAAATCTGATGTCTATCTAAATTCTTTTTGATTTTTATTTAAAATACTGTAAACTGCACTGATCTGATTTGTTTGGGAGTGATGCGGTATAGAAACTGGTTAAATAACTAAATAAATAAACTATACAGTAATTCCAAAGAAATTGGTTTAAACATGTGCACTCAGAACCTATGCTATACTAAAACAGCATTAACTCCCACTCCCAGGCTCAATCTGTGAAAATGGAACACTGCAACCGTTACTACAGGCCCTAGAACCTGGTTTCAAATTGAGGTTCATTCTTGTCATGCTAATGTATTTGGAGACAGAAGCCCTAGAACGCCAATGCGCCTCCTAGTGGAAAAATAGTATAAAGAAGACTGCAATAGATCCCTACACAGAAACGGAGGGGTCTGTTTGCTAAGCGGCGCTAGCAGCTTCCGTGCAAAATCAGAGCCGTTTTATTCAATGGGGCTACAGCTCCAATTTCGTACGGAAGCCACTAGGAGGCGCATTGGTGTTCTAGGCAGGGCTTCTGCCAAGGTAGTGTCTCCAAATACATTAGCATGACAAGAATACCACACTTGTGTCACACACACCAAACACAGACCAATGTGCACCTAATGCAAAATACGAGATCACAAATGATAACAAGAAAGATGCAAACAAAAACTGAATTGGAAACCTCAAGAAGTCACTCTGCAAGTGACGCAGCACCACAGAGAGCTAGAATCAGAAAAACATTGCCTCCTGTTCTGTACAAAATCCAAAGACAAGAGGTGCACATTTCCCAAAGCTGACAGTAACTGAAAACAAAAAATAAAATGCTATTTCTCTACCTTTCTTGTTTGGACATTTTAGTTACTGATTGCGTTTCTCTTTTCCTTGTTGATCTTTTTTCTGTTTGTTCTCCCTCATCCTGAAATTGTTCCCTATATTTAACATTGATTTTTCCTTTTCATCTTTTCCCTTGTTCTTTCTTTTCTGCCTCTTCATCAGTCCTCTTTCTCCAGCTCTCTCACGTTTCAGTGTCTGGTTTTCACCTCTCACTTAGTTGTTTTACATGCACACATTCCCCCCCCCCCCCCCAGCTCTCTCACATACCCACCTCTGTCTCTTGCTCCTTCAGTAGATTTCTATACCCTTTACCTTTCACCCACTCCCTTGAATCTCATTTCCATCCTCTTTCCTCACCTCCTGTGGTTCCTGCCTTCTTTCCTTAGCACCTGGCCCATACTGCCCTGTTCTCCATCCCCTTTTCCCCAAATCTAGCTCCTGTCCAGGGCTGGTCTAAGGGTTTCTATTGCCCCAGGCAGGGGCCCCAGTTGTGCCGCCCCCTTGTGCCGAGTTGCGCTGTGCTGCCACTTCCATCTTCTCATCTGGGGGAGGGGCAGGGTGGCAGCAGCAACACACTTCCTCTGATTTAAAAGTGACAGGAAGTTGCATCAGAGAGGGATCAGAAGCAGCAGGCCATGGTTTTCTCGCTGCATGCACCCAAGTGCATAGTCTACTGTGGGTATCAAAGTGGCAACACAAAGCTGCCGTGCCACCCACCAAGGTCTTCCATCCTAGGCAGTCACCTATCCTGCCTAGTGGCCAGGCCGGCCCTTCTCCTACCCCCCTTCCTACTGTACCTGGCTCCTGCCTAAGGTTACCAGATGGCTCCAAATTACGAAGAACAGGTTGAGCCAGTCCTGGTTTTACTTCCATGGCATTCAATAAAAGTAACACCAGGATTGGTCAGTCTGTCCTCCATAACCTAGACACACTATTAATCAAAAACAACCTCCTCAAGGAGCCAGATAAACTGGAAAACTAATAACAAAAAAAGCCCCCAACAAGGCACCCCCCAAAAAACCAAAGCACTAAAAAGGAAAAAAAGAAAAAAATAGACATAAAATGAGAGCTTTCAAAAAACCCACACAAAAATGAGCAACAATTCAATAGAGGAAAAAAAGAAAAAGACCTCAGTTTCCCCCTTTGTACATCAGAGCAAAGAGAGTGAGCTAGTTGATCGGTAAAGGTATCACAAAACAATGCCTAATCAGTCTGCTAAGACCAAAGAACCATCAGCGGTCAAAAAACCCTCTATAATGGGGAAACTACTTAAGAGTAATCAAACACATTCAAAAATTAAAAAAACTCAAACGAATCCCCATATAACAAAATACTAACAGTTAAGGGTTTTTTTGCTGTCTAATAATATTATTCTGAGCATGCATACCTGATGGTATTAAGCTGAATTGCTATTCTACTCATACATTGAGCAAATTTTGTTATATGGGGATTCATTTGAGTTTTTTGAATTTTTGAATGTGTTTGTTTACTCTTAAGTAGTTTTCCCATTATAGAAGGTTTTTTTTTTTACCGCCGATGGTTCTTTGGGCTTAGCCAACTGATTAGGCATTGTTTTGTGATACCTTTGCCGATCGTCTAGCTCACCCTCTTTGCTCTGATGTACAAAGGGGGAAACTGAGGTCTTTTTTTTCTCTATTGAATTGTTGCTCGTTTTTGTGTGTTTTTAAAAAAGCTCTCATTTTATGTCTTTTTTTCTTTTCTTTTTTCCTTTTTAGTGGGTTTTTTTTGGGTGCCTTGTTGGGAGCTTTTTTATTAGTTTCCATAACCTGGAGCTATCTAATAGCTTTGCTCCTTCCCCCTTTCCTCAGCACCTGACTCCTGCCTTCCTCTCGTCTTCCACGGCATCTGGCTTTTGATTTCTGCTTCCCTCCATTTCCCCAATATTTGGCTCATGCCTCCACCTTTCCCTTTCCCCAACACCTACCTCTTTGTTTTTGCCTTGCCTTCCCTCTTCTTGAGAAATTAGCAGAGAGGAAGTTGGGGCCACGAGCTTCAAACGTGTTGCTAAGCCAGGAGGCAGAGGCAGAGCATTGGCAGCTACGTCTGGGAAAGGGAAAAGGGAAGAGAAGGGAAAGAAAGGCAGAAGCCAGGAAGCAGGTCAGTTCAGCAGTGCTGCCCCATTGAACTGCATGATTTGCACAGTGGATTGCACTGGCCCTGAACATGGCAGCCACACTACTCTGGAGTGAAGTTTCCTCTGAAGAGGCTACTTCTGCGGTATAGATTCCTAACTCTGGCCATGCTTTATAATGTGCATCCACTGCTCAAGATTTAGCATTCTTTCATCCTTTCTTGTTTTTTGCACACTTCTTTTTCATTATCAAATTGTTTTTGTGGCATAAGAAAAGAATTGCCAAATTTAATTAGTGGACGACTCTCAGGTCATAGCAAAAATTGGCACTCTCAATACATAATAAATGTCTACTTTACTTTTAATTAAACAGCTTCACCCTTTAAAGTTTTTAATCACCAGTCTTGATAAGTGGGATTTGCACTGATTGTTGAAGTGTTGTGCAGTGGGGCTGCAAACAAGTGCCTGAGTCCAAAAGGGAGAGAGGGCTTACAAGAACAGTATGACACAGAGAAGCTGAGGGGCTAAACCGGCACCAAACTGAGCCAGTACTGTGCAATATTGGCTTATTTTAAATAATATTATAAGATGTGATCTGCACTCTAGCCACCTTCCTGGGCAGACTAGATGGACTATACTGGTCTTTATCTGCCATCATATACTATGGTACTAGGTTACCATGTTACTATGGCTTTGCAGGGTTAAGTTTTGCAAAACTGTTTGTATGAACTCAATTGGACTCTTACATAAAAAACTTAACTGCTTCTCATGGAGGAGTAGTGAAGTTTCCCAAAATTTTGACTATGGCAACATTTTCGGCATGCAATTTTTCTATTGTGAAACTTGCTAATGAGCTAATTTGCATGAGTTTTGTCTCCTTAGCACTTTTGCAGTTTTTGTAAATGGCTTTGCAAACGAAATTATGTGCAGAAAAATGATGAATAACGTGGAAATATTTGCCATTGTAATTATGTATGTTATTTGGTGATTTTCTGTTTGAAGTTACTCTTTTACAACGCTGTTTGCACATCAGCACATTGGCTTCAGAAAGAGGGAGAGTTGGTATTGATTTGAAAGCATTGCATTTGCCCAGGGGAATGATATGAATGACCCAATCAAACCTTCCATACAACTCAGTGCAAAATTGTCAGCGAACCGCTCAGCTGGGCTGAACCAATTCAGGAGGTTTTGCTCCATTCCTTAAGCATTCTAGAAGTTTTCCATCTTTATTCAATGAAAATACTTTGAGAAGAAAAATTGGACAAACAGAACCAATTCAGCCTCATTCATAACTTGAAACTGGCATCTACAGTACACAGATAACTGTGTATCTAGAATGAATTCAGTGGAAAAATTTGGTCAACTCAGATGCTTGGGGTGAATTTGCTCCAAATATCAGGCTGTATGTTGGCTGTATCAAAGGTTTGACTTGATCCATAATGGGCTGCTGCTTATTCTGTATTTCAATTCAAGTAAATTCTGTATTCCTTTCAAGTAAATTCAATCTAACAAAATCCAACATGAATTATATTTCCCTTACAGTAAAGTCTGTATTTATTTATTTTAAATACTTGAGGTGTGGCTTATCTAAGATGGCTGATGAGGTTCGAGCTTGTTTCCTCTATCAATGCCTAAGTGAAAGGGTAAGCCTAGGGATCATCTGCCCAAGCCCCAGACAGGTCCCATGGATAAGTTTGTGCAGCTCTCCGAGGACGTGATGCGGGAGATTCGAGCAGGCGTTGGAGAACGGAAGGAGGATGCCGTTTCTCCTTTGGGCCTGGATACCACCTTATCTCCCGAGGCGAGGTCCCCACCACAGCCTCTGGCTTCCTCTCCTCTCCCTTTGGTGGAACGTCGGATGTCAGCGAGCTCACAGTTCTGCGGCCGGGAGCCAAAGAAGAGGAGAATGGAGAGTTGGCCTTAAGAGGTTTTGAAGATCTTGCCGGAGGGAAGTTGACAGTGGGATGGCTCCCTCAGTGTGGACTGCAAACTCCAGACTTGGCGGGGCCAACAGCTCCTTTGCCTGTACTTGTTTTGGGACCTACTCGTCCAAAGACAACCACACTGGAGAGTACTTGGAACGCTATTACCCATCTAGCTGAAGCAGTTGCCCTACAAACTACCAGGATTTTAAGGGGAAAGTGGAGGAGAATGAACTTAAGTTGAACCAAGTTTCGGATACTACACTGGCTCTGGTTAAAGACAATACTGCTCTTCGGGCTAAACTTGAAGTGCTAGAAAACTATACCCATGCCTCTAATTTGAGGTTGTTGAACTTTCCTGTCTTACTGGGGTTTAAACCGATAGATTTGTTTAAGAGGTTCTTGGTGAATATTTTATTGGTACCTCAAGATTTGTTACCACCTATTACTAAGGCCTTTTATTTACCTTCGGCCAAGAAGGATCCGGGAGCTGCTCATTGGGAATTTGCAATGGATGTTTTAAATGTTTCTGACTTACTTTCTTCACCTAATTTAGATTCTGTTAAAGTTTCTACTTTGTTGGTTACACTAGCCCTGGTCTTGGATAGAGACTGGTTGCTTAAGTTGTATTATAAAAAATGGGCTTCTTTATTTCAGGGGGTTAAGGTTTCTATGTTTCCTGATGTCTCAAGAGAAACTTAAAAAAGGCATAGGCAGTTTCTTTTGTTAAGAGCTGGGGGGGGGGGGGGGTGCAGAGCAGCAGGCTGTGAGCACACATGGGTGTGAGCACTTTAAGGCCCAATGCAGTGCTGAAGTGACAGTTCAGTTGCTGCCACTTCAGAGCAAGGAGGGGGACAGCATGGCGGACTGGACGGAGGCACGGGAGGGTCTGCCTAGGGTGGCAGAAACCCTTGTGCAACTATTTCTCTAGCTCTAAATGTGAATAAATGTAAAAGACAGTCAAAACTGTGAGAAAACAATACCAACAAACATAATATGGAGGTTTAAATTTCAAAATGAACTAAATAAAATCAAAAGCAATAAAAGCTACTATATAAAAGCAAGCATCAAAACTACCATCCTAGTGAATGGAAAGTAAATAGATGCAATGATGCAAAATAGAAAATCGTAGTATGATAAAACATGTCAATACAGATTAGCTCAATTTACTGTCCAACACTATAGATCCACATAGGTACATGTGTGGCGGATTCCAGTATGGTCACATAGTAAATTGAGATACTGTACCTCATGGAATATACAGTCAGGGGTAGATGTGGACAGGAGTTGCAGTTGGTGCCCTTTTGTCTGCAAATGATAACTTGGGATGGTGGAGCTTTGGATAGTACCTGCTTAATCGGGGCAGTGTTGTTTCTTTAAATTTTCAAGATTTTTTTTCTATAATGGAATTTCAGAAAATGATTTCTGCTATCACACCATCACGTGGAGGGGAATTTTAGAAGGGATGTCCAAGTTCAATCTGGGACGTCTAAGCCAGAATGTCTGCAATAAAGCAGGCACATCTAAGCGCAGACACGATTTCACAAACATGAATGTGCCTGATAGGGATGGTTGCAGGCGTGTCTACATAGATATCCCCAGAACAGTATTTTGGAATAGATTCTAGGATAGCCTAATGGTTAGAGTAGTGGACTAAAAGCAGAGTAATCAGGGTTCAAATCCCACTGCTGCTATTGTTGACATTGTGCTGAGTACTGTGGCTGATGGAATACTATCTTCTCTACACTCTGTGCTGCTATTGTTGACATTGTGCTGAGTACTGTGGCTGATAGAATACTATCTTCTCTACACTCTCTGTTGACATTGTGATGAGTACTGTGGCTGATAGAATACTATCTTCTCTACACTCTCTGGTGCTATTGTTGACATTGTGCTGAGTACTGTGGCTGATGGAATACTATCTTCTCTACACTCTGTGCTGCTATTGTTGACATTGTGCTGAGTACTGTGGCTGATAGAATACTATCTTCTCTACACTCTCTGTTGACATTGTGATGAGTACTGTGGCTGATAGAATACTATCTTCTCTACACTCTCTGGTGCTTTTCAGATGCCCTTTTATGCCTGGAACAGGTCTAAAATTAGATGCGATACCAGACATCCCTGATGTTTCTAGATCAGGTGGGGACCTCCAGGTTCCTGGGAATGCCTCCACCATGCCCCCCTCCCCCCTGTTTAGATGGGGACGTCCCCAGGGCTGGTTTCTAAAATGGCTCTGGAGACGTCTCTGTGCTTTGGACATCTCCTTGCCCATTTTGTGTGTCCAAAGCACAAATAGGGCGTCCAAAATGATCCCCATAGTCTACCTGATCAGGTTTCTATTTGCATAGCTCATATTCTTGATAAGAAGTTATCTTCCTTGTTAGCAAGCCTGTAGGTATTGCTTATGTTTATGTTTATTACATTTGATATACCGCCTTTCAAACAAACAATCAAGGCGATTTACAATTGGTAATGAAAAAGATGGCCGCTGGCCATGTAAAGGAAAGGAAATTACAATCTCAAGACAGGACAGCAAAAGATAAAAGCCATGTCCCATCTTATTTTAAGGGCAGTTATCACACCCGTCCTGATGAAAGGAGTGGAGATGGGTGATGATCTGGCAAATTTTATATCTGTTTCCAATCTGTCAGTTTTGACCAAAGTTTTAGAGAGTTGGTTTCCAGCAAATATTAAGTTTAGTTGATTAGGCACAGTTAGTCTAGTGCAGGCTAGTTACTGGGATGATCACAACATAGAGACTGTTTTAGTGAATGGCGTCAGAATTAAGATATTTCAAGGTTTTGATGCTTTATGGATCCAATTGGATTTTGTGGCTGCATTTGACGCCATTAACCATGGCTTGTTGCTTCTCCAGTTGTCTCATCTAGGCATGGGGGTGTGTAATTGCGTTGTCTTTCCTCTTGTATGATAGACTATAGGGGTATATTGGCAAGATGTAGTGGATTGTGATTCATTATAGTAGTGGATTCCACAGGGATCCTTTTATTGTTCAGTTTGTGCATAGTATCTGTAGCACCCATTTTATCCAAGCTGCATTACAAATTCCACAGCTTTTCTGATTATATTCAGATTATTCTATGCATGAAAGATGATCAGTAGTTGATTTCTTAGCTGAATAAGAATTTAGAGGAGATTGCAGCGTACTTTTCTCAACATCATCTTGTTGCAAACTCTAAAAGTCTATAACATTGTGGCTGTCTTGTCATTTTTATTCTTTGAGGATCAAGCCAGCAATTAGAAGCAATGTATTAAAAATATATGATGCTCTGGCTAGATTAGGTGTCAGAGTTGACAACCAATGTGAACTTTGCCACCCAGATTACTGCTGTGATGAGGTCAGGTTTCTTTCAGCTAAGACCGATTCTGCAGTTTAAAGTTTATCTCATGCCAACCAATTTGGCCATGGTGGTACATGCAACTGTTAGAAGTCATTTTGACTATTGCAATTCATTGTATTTGAGACTGACTAAAACCATTCTTAAAAACATGCAGCTGATTCAGAACACTGAAGACAGGAGTGATGAGTGAGATGGTCATATTTGAGGATGACATGCTAATTCAAAGTTGTTAAAATGGCAGAAGATTGCAAGGATTTGCACATGGGTTTTGTTAGATTTGGAGACAAGACATCTAAATGCCAGATGAAATTTAATGTGAGCCATAGGCAGTGGAATAGTATGGTCCACAGGAGTTATGGCTTCATCAATATTTTCCTCAACATAGCATCAGTAAAAAGAGAACTTGAGGAAGGACTGGAGATAGGTTTGTTTGGCCTCATCAACCAAAAAGATATTCTGCGGCCCCTGTGGATAAGTGCAAGAGTGATGCATAGAGAAAAATAATCCCAAATACAGGTACAAAATGCGGGGTTCTGAGTTAGCAGTCACCATCCAACAAAAAGATCTTTGAGTCATTGACATTTTCAGCCCCATGTATTGCAACTGTCAGAAAAGCATCATTCTCTGAGTGTCACCAAAGAGCAATCAAAACCATGCTATAGATCTGGCCACTCCTATTCATAAATCCAGCAGCGTATTTTGTAACTTGCAGGGAGAGTGGCCACACACATAAGCAAACATTGCAGAGGCAAAGTTATATGTACAATGATGGCCAATTGCAACATGGGTGTTGGAGGGATGCTGACCCAACGAGCAGGACTCTTGAGTGTGTGAACAGAATCTCAGGGGAAGGAATGCAAGGCTGAGGATTTGTTCAGGGCACCCAATCCTCCTGTCTCCAAATAAGAGGGCAATGACATAAACATCCTTGCTGCTTGCTACAGAGAAGCTCCCCTAGTCCCCCAGACACACACACACACATGCACGAATTGCTGCCTACAGCATGATTTGCCAATCAGTGAGGCATACTAGCTGGGAAGGGATGCCACATGCGAGGGCACAAGGATGAGCAGGTAGTGGCTTGACCATACAACCACCTGTGGCCTATGGAGCATGCTGTCACATCTAACAGCCAATGTTAACACATCATGGGCAAGGGATTACAGCTTCACATCATGGTGGTGGCAGTTAGGGATGTGCTTTTGTTTGTGATGAAAGAGCGATCTGGGTGAAATGGGAAATGACGAAATTTACATCGTTTCTCAGTTACGATCAATAGTGCTCACTATCACAATAATGCCACAGGCACGGAGTGGCAAAGCCATGCATGCAAACATGCAGCAAGGCAGGCAGGGCCCCTCTCCCAGCACTGGACATATGCTGAGCACAATGAACACATAGGCAGAGGTACTACAGGTGCACATAGTCCCTCCAGAATGGACCTAATGTACTGGGGCTAGTTAGCACCCACCTACAGAGCATTGCTAACAACTAGGCACAGAAGATGTGCTAAACAGCAGGACAGCATAAGTGAGGGAGTTCCATACATGGCAGGCAGCTGTTTGAAATGGTACCGCTAATGTCCACATTACATAGCTCCCACTAACCAGCACAAGGTTGACCCTGAGAATGATGGCCTGTCACCCCAGGAGATAAGTTGCAAAGATGCTAGGGGCAGAACCAGTGAAATGAGCAGACCTCTAATTATTTGCACTGCACTTCTTCTCAGATGCTTCTATCTACTTTGGAACCTGGAGTCTCTAAAATACCCAGTTTGTGGCCATGCAGAAAACATAGCCCTGATTGATAGAGTGACTCTGCCTGGCACTGCAGCAGCCAGAAGGTAAGACATGGCACACGAGGCATACTCAGCACACATCGGGCGCGTCCCTTGGATGGCCATTTGCAATGTGGAAGACCATGAAATGCATGCCAGCACCATGCAGCCATGACATGGATCACCAAACCAGAGTATCAGATACACTAGCACAGCGGCCAGGAGATAGGCTATAAAGCTGCACCTAGCAAAAACTATCCATTGCTGTTGACCAGTGTTGAAGAGTGCCCTAATGCACATTAAGATAAGGTGGCATATTGCACATGAAATGGCAGTATGGGAATCCCACTAGCAAAGACTGAAATCTCCAGAATGGGCCATAGGGTCAGGGAGAAGCAGTGTGGGGACTAGCCATTTCAAGGTGTCCCCATTCACAACATATGTTGTGAATGGGGACACCTTGAGAGGGATAACACAAGAAGACTGTCAATGACCAGCTACATGTGTAGGCCACAGCTGTGTGTTGGGGACGGATGACAGGTGCCAATATGGGCTATGGACTTGGCCTGTATCACCTCCCAAGACACACAGGTGTCAGATGTTGAAGGATAACAGGTGCAGTGGCCATCCTACCCAGGGCATCTGGTGCATTGAGTCCAGATGGCCTGTAACTTCCATATACTGTACACCCAGACAACAGAAGTTTCAAATGGTGATAGGGAGTGTGTGATCCAGGCAATGATGCAGAACATAGTACCATACATTTAGGAAGATAGCTGCAGTAGGTAAAACATAGTTGAGGAATAGTTGTAGGGAGAAGTCTGTCATTATGAGTTACTACGAGACAAACATTTGTTAAGGAAACCCGAGAGTCAGGAATTTGAAATGAGAAATCCTCCGAATGGCATGATACCGGTGTAAGGCAGGAAACATCAGTATTAGATTCTCCTATCAATAGGAGAGCTTGTTTGCAAAATTAGTTGAGGTGGAGGAAATAGAGTCCACTTGAGGGAGCTCAAAGAAACACCCTCATTTGAAGAAGATACATGTGACAAGCTTGCCACAGATTGATTGGTTTTAGATGTTACATGCTTATCCATTGGACCTGATTTAACTAATTTAATATTAGCCTGTTTGCCTCATTTCGATTTCCTTTTCACAGGAATCCTAGACTACCTCAGACAGAATTCCTCAGCAAGGGATTCACCTCTCCACTGCTCCAATGGGTCTTCAAAGGGGCTCCCAAGGGTAAAGCCTGATTTTATAGGGTCCTCGATGGATTAGAGGTGCCTGAAAGCAAGCAGAATCTTCCCCCACTGCTGATCCTCCGTGGCTTCTGCAGCCAGTAGAAGCTCCAGACCAGAACACTGACACAGCCCAATTTTATAGGGATCTCAATGGATTAGTCAGCTGTCCACAGAGGTTCCTGATAGCAAGCAGGCAGGCAAGCAGGCAGGCAGAATCTTCCCCCAAAGCTGATCCTTCGCAGAAACCACAGCCAGTAGAGGTTCCCCCATCACATTCAAGTTTAAACCACACTTAGGTCTTCTAAATTTTTTTTTTAATCCAATCAAGTCAAGACCAACTACTGACAACCCAGCAGCCCCTGGGTTTCTTGGCAAATACCAGAAGTAGTTTGCCAGGCCTTTTTTCCAAGGCAATGGAGGGTAAAATGACTTGCTCAAGGAGGCCCAGTGGGAATCAGACTCTGACTGTTGCTCTAACCACTAGGCCACTCCTCCACTTCTAAAATAACCCCCTTAATATACCACTTCCCACAAGTATTAAAGTGGTTTACAATAAATATACATGATAAAACAAGAAAAGACAACTGAAAGTGAGTTCCAGAGTATGGAGGCTACTCCTGAGAGGACAGGTGTCATGTCACATAATTTCCTTTGGCGAGGCTGCAGTTGGGGAGGAACTATGTGAGGCCTCAAAGGTGTGTAGAGGGTTCACTTATTCTTTATACACTTGGGTCCATTCCCTCTGAGGGCCTTGAAGATCAGAGTTAGAGTTTCAAAACTTGTCCTGCTAGGTATTGTTAGCCAATGCAGTTTTTGCAGGAAGGGTGTGAAATCGTCACTTCATTTGAGCTCCCTCAAGTGGACTCTACTTCCTCCACCTCAACTAATTTTGCAAACAAGCTCTCCTATTGATAGGAGGATCTAATACTGATGTTTTTTTTTGTCACAATACAGCATTCTGAATTAATTGGAAATGGTACAAAGTCTTTGTAGTCTGGCTAATATACAGGGCATTAGAATAGTCTAGCTGCAACATTATCATGGCATAGATCACTGTCATCAGACTTTTCTTCTCAGTGTATTATGAGAGATTTTGTAGTTGCCGCAAGTGATAGAAGCAGCTTTACAGATTGCCTGAATTTGTGGGATCAAAGTAACTGATGAGTCCAGTAGTATCTCAAGATTCCTGACATGTGATTTTAGGAGGCATTCATAGTTCCCATAAGGGAGTTTGATGTCAGGTGCCTGGTTGCTAGTGTAGGAACTGACAGAATCTGTTGTTTTACTTGGGTTTAGCGGGAGTTTATTTTTTGTTAATTTTTGAGTTGTTAGACAGGCAGTCAGATTAGGCCAAGTTGTAGGTAGGTCCAGTTCAAAGGGGATAAGTAGCTATAATTTCTTGGTGTAGATATAGAATTTTGTATCCATCAGTTGAAACAACCAAGCTAGAGATGAAGAATAAGAGTAGTTACTCACCTGTAACAGGTGTTCTCCAGGAGCATCAGGAATCAGTCCTCACTTATGGGTGACGTCGGCGCCGACGGAGCCCTCACGGAGCAATTTTCCCCAGCTTTCAAAGAAAGCCTTTGGGAATTGCAGCGCGCATGCGCGGTCCCCTTCCCGCCCAAGGGTGCCATCTTGCTCAGTCTGATGACATAGCGAAAAGACGGCAAAATGTTAGCAAACAATGGATAAGAATGACTGCAACTCCAAGGGGAGGAGGGAGGGTTGTGAGGACTGATTCCTGCTGCTCCTGGAGAACACCGGTTACAGGTGAGTAACTACTCTTTCTCCAGGACCAAGCAGGAAGTCTGTCCTCACTTATGGGACTCCCCAGCTTAAGGCTACCGGAGACCTTAAGGCAAAAAATGAGCTCCCTCTAGCTCAGCAGTACAGAAGGAAGGAATCTTCTCTGAATACGAATCCGGCCGGTAGCCCAACACCAGGGCCGGAGGCTAGGAGTTGCCTAAACCTCAAAGAGATTGTGGAGGACTGCCTGTCCGAAAGCACTGTCCCTGCGGGACTCCCTCTCCAGGCAGTAATGAGCTGCAAAAGTCTGGTTTGAAGACCAAGTAGCGGCCCAGCAGATGTCTGCCAACGGAACAGAGCGGAGATGAGCCACAGACGCAGCCTTCGCCCTGACACGGTGAGCCGTGACTCGACTCCTCAAGGAGAGGCCGGCTGCCCCATACGCCCAGGCGATACAGTCAGCTACCCAGATGGACAAAGTACGCTTGGAGACAGGTACCCCTAAACGATTAGGGTCAAAAGACACGAAAATCTGGACAGCTTTTCTATGCTCCCACGTACGGTCAAGGTAGAAGGATAAGGCCCTCTTACTGTCAAGAGCATGCAGAACTGTTTCAGCCCGGCTGGTATGCGGCCTGGGAAAGAAGGTTGGAAGAACCACCTCTTGGTTGAGATGAAAAGGAGAAACTACTTTAGGAAGAAACTTAGGGTGAGTCCGTAAGACTACCCTATTCCTATAGAACCTAGTTTATGGAGGTTCAGAGACCAGGGCTTGTAGTTCACTAACGCGTCTAGTGGAGGTAAGGGCTACCAAGAAGAGCGTTTTCCATGAAAGGAAACGAAGAGGGCAGGTAGCCATAGGTTCAAAAGGTGGACAGGTAAGCCGCTGTAAGACCACATTGAGATCCCAGTCAGGCGCCGGAGGGCGCAAAGGAGGCTTAAGCAGAAGTAGGCCTCTGAGAAAACGTGCCACCAAGGGGTGTGCGGAAAGAGGTTTGCCGTCCACCGGCGAGTGATGTGCAGAGAGAGCACTGAGGTGGACCCTGACAGAGTTGGACTTGGAAAGGTGGCAAGTACAGGGACTGCCTAGATTGGAAAGGTGAAGCAAGTATTGCAGTACCACCGATACCAAACAGGAGAAGGGGTTCTCAGACTGCTGAGAACACCAGACGGAGAAGCGACGCCACTTAAGGGCATAAGATTTCCGGGTGGATGGACGCCGAGAAGCCAGGAGGACAGCTTCCACCTCCGGAGGCAGTAGGAGCGGTGCTAGGACTACCCTTTCAGCAGCCATGCCATCAGTTGAAGGGTCCGGAGGTTGGGGTGCAGGAGAGTGCCCTGATCTTGAGTCAGGAGATCGGGCTGAAACCCCAGAGGAAGAGGGGTGTCCACCGCCAGTTGTAGCAGAAGCAGGAACCAGGGTTGTCTCGGCCACCGGGGTGCTATTAGGATCACCGAGGCCCTGTCCCGGAGAACTTTGAAAAGCGTCCGGGAGACAAGTGGCGTGGGAGGAAAGGCATACATTAGGCCCGTGGACCACGGGATGAGGAAAGCATCCGCCGCTTCTCGGTGAGGATGCGGGTGCCTGGAGCAGAATCTGGGAAGTTGCCGGTTCAGGGGACTGGCAAAAAGATCCATGGAGGGGAGACCCCAGCGGAGGAAGATCCGCTGAAGTACCAACGGATCTAACCTCCACTCGTGTGGCTGGAGAATCCTGCTCAGTTTGTCGGCCAGGTAATTTTCCTGACCGGGCAGGTAAACAGCTTTGAGGAGAATGCCCTGGTTGACTGCCCAAGAGCACAGTCTCCGAGCCTCTCGACATAGAAGGAGGGAGCCGGTGCCCCCCTGTTTGTTCACATAGAACATGGCAACCTGATTGTCCGTCTGTATCAGTACAGACTGATGAGAAGTGAGGTGAGAGAAGGTCCGCAGAGCTAGGCGGATCGCCCGGAGCTCCAGGAAGTTTATCTGTTGAGCAGCCTCCCAAGGGGTCCAAAGGCCTTGAGTACATGTCCCTTGGCAATGTGCTCCCCATCCCAGAAGAGAGGCATCTGTCGTCAGCACTTGGGAAGGTGGAGGAGATTGAAATGTCATGCCCAGTACCAGATTGGGCAGATGAAGCCACCATTGCAGAGAGGAGACCAGGCGGTCAGAGATCTGTACTAAGTCCGCAAGGTTCCCTGTGGCTTGATGCCATTGAGTGCGAAGGCTCCACTGAGCAGGCCTCATATGTAGACGGGCATTCGGAGTGACATGGACCGTGGAGGCCATATGGCCTAGCAGTTGCAGGAATTGTCTGGCAGAGACTGGTGACGTGCTGCGAAACTTGGTGGCCAGAGCCATGAGTCGGTTGGCCCGTCCCAGAGGCAAGAAGGCACGAGCCTGCAGAGTGTCCAATCGTGCTCCTATGAATTCGAGATCTTGAGAAGGGAGCAAAGTGGACTTTGCGAAGTTTATGACGAACCCCAAGTGCTGAAGTAGAGCCACTGTATGCTGAGTGGCCTGAGTGACCTCTAGGGAAGACTCTGCCCGGATGAGCCAGTCGTCCAGGTAGGGAAAGACGAAGAGGCCTTGAAGCCTCAGGAAGGCTGCCACCACTGCCAGGCATTTGGTGAACACCCTGGGAGCGGAGGACAGGCCAAAGGGCAGTACCCTGTACTGATAATGATTTCCTGCCACAACAAATCGTAGATATTGTCTGTGGTCCGGATGGATAAGGATGTGAGTATAAGCATCCTTTAGATCCAAGGAGCATAGCCAATCTCCCTGCTGGAGGTAGGGCAGCAGGATTCCAAGGGTAAGCATCTTGAACTTTTCCCTTTGCAGGAACTTGTTGAGGTTTCGCAAGTCCAGGATGGGTCGGAGGCCTCCTGTTCTTTTTGGTATCAGAAAGTACCTGGAATAAAAGCCTTGACCCCTCAGGTGGTGGGGCACCGGTTCCACAACCTGATCCTGAAGAAGACTTGCCAACTCCCGAAGGAGTAAGTCCCTGTGCAGAGGGGGTCTGAGAGGCTCCCCTGGAAAGTAGGAGGGAGGTACCTGGTGAAAGTGCAAAAGGTAGCCCTTTTGAACTACCTGAAGCACCCAGGTATCTGATGTTATGGCTGACCACCTGTGGGCAAAATGGGCCAGCCGGCCTCCCGTGCTGAGAGAAGTCAGCGAGGGGGAAGAGGCTATGCGGACGGAGTAAAAAACCCCCACCCTGCTGAGCAGGGGCCGGTGTAGTGGGCTTGGGGGCCTTCTGCCTACGGGACCCATTACCCTGTCCCTTAGCCTGCTGACCCTGATGGGGAGCTGCTGAGGCTTGATATGGCGGGTGGTGTTGTTTATAGGCAGACATCTTCCTCGGGTAAAAGGGCTTTTTCCCCGAGCCCTTCCTCTTTTGTGAAGGGGCAGAGGTCTTCCTGGACAGGCGAGTCCTGGTTAGAGTCTCGGACTCGAGTTCAGCAGCCTTATCAGCCATGGGCTTGCCAAAGAGGTTTTCACCTCTGCAGGGGACATCGACCAACTTGTCCTGTACCCATGGCTCGAGCTCGGATGACTGAAGCCAAGCCTGTCGGCGGGCACCGATGCCGGCTCTGGCTACTCGAGCCGATGCTTCAAAGCCATCGTAGGCTGCTCGAGAAATAAACTTCGAGCACTCTCGAATACCAGTGGACAAGGCCTGGAATCTCTGCAAAGGTTCTTCGGAGAGACCAGCAGAGAACCCGGCAATTTCCTTTGCCAGGTCCCGGAGATACATGCCCATATAGAGCTGGTATGTCTGGACTCGACAAGCAAGCATAGAGCCCTGGAAGCACTTTCTACCGAGGGCATCCAGGTTCTGGGCCTCCTTACCCGGAGGCACCGAGGAGTGCATCTTTTGACTCTTGAGTCGATGCATGGCCGATTCCACCACCATGGAATGGTGCGGTAGTTGTGCTTTCTGGAACCCGGGGCTCTTGCGGACTCGATACATGGAATCAACCCGCTTGCTTAACACCGGCGTCGATGCCGGGCTCTCCCACATGCGGAAGAGAAGTCTTTCCAGCATCGGAGGAACCGGTACAGTAAAGGCCTCCTTCGGGGGAGAGTCATACTGGAGGGCCTCAAGCTCTTCGGCTCGAGGCTCCTCCTCCGGATCCGCGGGGAAGGCCAAAGCCTTGGCCATATCCCTCACGAAGTCGGAGAACCGGGTATCCTCCGGAGGGGATCGTCTCCGAGGTTCAGACTCAGGGGAGTCTGAGGGGACGCACCGAGTCTGAAAAGAACCAGGTGACTCGTCCTCCTCCGTGTCCCAGCCCGACCCCTCCGAGGAGGAATCGAGCGGCTCCGTGCGGGCGGGAGCCGAGGGTCTCCGCCCCGACGCCAAGGCCGGTGTCGACGACCTCGGTCCCGAACGGGAGGCCGAGGGAGACCGTGGCCGAGGATCGACTCGAGCCCGGATGGACTCAAGGATCGGCTCGGCCTCCGGGGTCGATTTTGACGTCGACGTCCCGGTGGTCGGGGCAGAGGCGCCAGCGAGGCCAGCGATCAGTGTCCGCTGCTGGTCCATGAAGGCAGCGAAACTGCTCTCCAAGGCCGTCAACCTGAGTGCAAACTCAGAAGACCCAGCAGCCCCCGACTCGGGCCCCGACGGTGTCGGGCCTGACGTCGGCTCCTTCGGAGGCGAGTCCAGGAGGACTACAGTACTCACATGTCCAGGAGACTCCACCTCGAGACGAGGCTGCTTCGAAGGCCTCTCCGTCTCCGAGGACCCGGGGCGGCTGTCGGGGCTATGCGACCTGGCCCTCGAGGGACCAGGAGCGTCCTCCGACGCCGCCCTCGCGGGTTTCTTCTTCCGACGATGTTCCCGGGCGGGAGACCCCCGCTCAGAGGAACTCCGACGATGCTTGGGGCCGGAGTCACGAGATGTCGAAGCCTCTGACGAGGTCCGGCCCGACCGGACACGGAGTCAGAGAAGATTCACTCCTTTTGAGACTGCCGACTCCTCAATGCCTTCGAGGACATTTTGTTACACGGACCACAAATCATCGGGTCATGATTGGGTCCGAGGCAACGGAGGCAGCAGTCGTGTGTGTCGGTAAGAGACATGAGTCTCGTACACCGATCGCACTTCTTAAACCCGCTGGCAGCCATCGGGGGAAAAAGGGCCCCTGCGAGGTCAAAAGACCGGGCTGCCAGAGAAAAAGAAAAAAGTGGCGGGAACGCCAGTCACTAAGGACAAAAACCGAAAAATAGTGAACGGACTCGACAGCGGAGTGTCGAGGCCGGGCGGGAAAAGGACACGGCGTCGAACCGAGAAAAAACAGAACGAAAAAATCAACTTTTTCAGCGGCGATCACAAACTACGTCTGTAGGGCTCCGCGGAAAAAAGAAGACTGAGCAAGATGGCACCCTTGGGCGGGAAGGGGACCACGCATGCGCGCTGCAATTCCCAAAGGCTTTCTTCGAAAGCTGGGGAATATTGCTCCGCGAGGGCTCCGTCGGCGCCGATGTCACCCATAAGTGAGGACTGACTTCCTGCTTGGTCCTGGAGAAAAATAGATGACAGTAACCTGCAGGTCAGTGCTGAAGGTGAGGATGTGGAGTTGCTGAACAGAATTGACTAGTGTCTGTCTGATAGATAGGATTTGAACCACACAAAAACTATGCCACTGATACCTGTTTCTGTGAGTTGCAGAAGCATGATATTGTGGTCCAAAGTGCCTGGATTGGCAGATGTCCACATCCGACACATGCAAGTTTCTGAAATCAGGTGGAAACCTGTGTTTTTGATCCATTACCCCTCATGTCCTTGCTTTACCTTTTGTGTGGCACACACGTGTATCTTTCAATGTGGAGACAGGCTGATTTTACAAGGTACTTACACATTTTCTGCTGCCCCGTCCACTAAATTTCGAACATTCTGAATTGGACATCCCAAATTTCACCTACACGGCTTTTCTAAAATGTGCCTTTATATATCTAAACTGTGATATTCATTGCTAAACTTATAGAATAGATGGCCAAGCAGGCTGTATTAATGCCAGGTATAACTTGAAATGTCTAATTTAGACCTATCAAGCTAGACAGGGATATTCAGGGGTATGACCTAAATGGATAGTGTTGCTGAATGCACATATGATTTGAAACTAAGATAAGATGTGTTAACCCTTTCCACTTGGTTGTCCCACCCTGTGGGACATTTAAATTATCCTGTTCAGATTGTTTGTCCCACCCTGTGGAATATATGAATAACATGCTAGTTTATGGCTCATAAATACAATGTGATTGGTTACTGGAGAATGTATATGTCCTGTTGGTTGTGATTTGAGCAGTTTCTTGTTAAAATTTATTCCGATCTGACATGAGCGACATAGAAAATTTATCCGAGTGGAAAGAGTTAAAATTATATGTGTAGATGAATATTATTCTCTTTATATTTATCAAGAATTGGCTGTTTATATTTCTTAAAATTAATATTATCTTAGTTGCATGGACAAGGCAACTCTTTTAGGGAGGTCCCTCAGGGGAGTACTGAGATAATTTCTTTTGCATAACATTTATATATACTGCTGCTTCTAACAATTTAGAACACTGTAGATCCAATATGACTGCTTGTATATGAAATTACATCTTTATCCAACTGAGTTTTCCTAAAATCTCTATAACATACAAGAGAACCATGAGTACAGGGGCTGCCACACCATGCTTTTACTGAAGCCATCACAAGACAATGAATACCCCATGCCCCTTCAGCATTGACGATGGTCATTCCACTTCATTACAATTATGAATACGCTTTTAATTAAAACTATTTATCCAGGGAATGCCAGTGCAGACGCAAGTCTTTACAACCTGGCTCTGGGTGAGAAATAAATTACAGAAAGGCACCGAAGGCAGCAATTTCAGATAACCAAAAGAGTTTTGACTCTATTGATCCTCTCCCTCACAAGTGTATTCTTTCTTCTGTGTAGCGTTGTATAGCCTTTGCTGGAAAAAAATAACTGAAGAACATAATAAAAATAATTTCCTGACGATTGTTTGTGGCATGCTCCCAGCCCACTGCCCTCCGTTCGCTGGTAGACGTCTGACCCCCTACAGGGTTTAATCAGTGACTCTACATTCTAGGAGCTGCTCTCTAATTGGACATATCAAGGGTCAAAGAACAGCTAGGAACAGAGAAGGTGGAAGAAAGTAAAATATCAAATATATTCTAGAAATTAAATATTTATTTACGTTTTTTTCAAGGTGTATATAGTGCAGTTCAATTTTTTTTCTAGGTACAGTGAATTGCTCTAATCTAATAAACCAAACATTTTCAGTTAAGTTTGTGTGAACATTTATGTGTGTATATATATGCACATATGCATAAAATAAAATATTTCCTTTACAAATTTGCTTTCACTGGTTATACAGAACAAACAATTTCTGTTGCTCTTTGTCATGTTATTATATTTTCTTCCATTTCGCTGTTCAGCATCCTGACAGAAGAACTTAATTATAACTTAAACTTGTGGTGCTGTTATCAGGCAACTGACAATTTTTTGCCACTAATTTTTTGTTCATTTTATTGGCAGGATGATGAGATTAAAGGGGGAAAAAAAGCCCCTGATGTGACACTAATTACAGTAAGCTGTGAAAACGGTTTCACCTCAGCCTCCTTGCCTGGCTTTCCTCTCGCATACTGCACGCAGACATTCAGATGATACCGTGTTCAGTTGAACCAGGGTTTGTCACTAGCCTTGCATTTCTGCAGCTTGAAACAATATGAAATAATGCCAGGAGGCTTTGTGACAGGAAATTAGGGATGACATGTTTAAGATAAAGGGGTGCAGCCATTGAAACATTGTCTGACGAAGATTTAGAGTGATGGCTGTGTCACGTGAATGGTTTATCCATTCGACCACACGATTGCTGCGAGCCAGGAGTGCTGTAATAATTTATTGGGGGAACCACAGCCCAGCACAGAGAAAGAGAGCAATCTGGTGCAACCCTGACAAGGCAAGTCAAACAGATATGAAAAAGAGAAACAAATCTTGAGATGTTGACGGCAGTTCTGAATGAATTGACAAGAACAGAAATGGGTGCAGCGGCTGATTTTCAGGGTGTGGTTCACTTTGACTTACTCATTTTAGAGTGTACTGTATTTGCAGGTAATTTATTCCAAGACTGTTTAAGCTTAATAACCAATATTTTCTTTTTCATTCTGTGGCATATCCAGGATGAACCCTAAGCCAATCTTCTTTTCTCAATAGGAATAATTCTATACAATGCATTAACAGAAGCAATGTTGATTGCAAGAAATTTGATTACAACTTTCGGGAATAATGGACATACGAGTATAGATTCAAAGATGTAGTAGAAACAATATAGGAGGCCAGGATGCTGAAAAAGAAACCTGAACACAACTGACAAAGCTCTTTTTCATTCTGGATATTTTTTTCCAGTATATTCCCTTATTTGGGCTTGGCAATGGAATCTTCTAGTAACATTACTATTGGCCTGATCATGGCAATATAATTAACATCTTACCAAATTTTATGTTTTCAGTAACTACCGTTGACACCTTACCTAACACTTCAATGTTGACTTGCAGGGATTGATGTCTCCTATGCCAAGGAGTAACAAAATCTCCTTTTTCATCACTGGGCTGCTTTAGTATTAGAAGCTGGATGGAGTACAAAAACATACCGTAGTGATAGAAAAAGCTTCTTTTATTAGGTTCGATGTACCATAAGCTCCATATCCAGGGCCGGCTCCAGGGCTGGTGCAAGGCTGTGGGTGTCTGAGGGAAACCTTCAGCCATATGCCTTCCCTTCCTCCTGTTTTCTGTTAATTAAACTCAACAGTCATGATCATCCCAATACCGCCTTTGCAACAATAATCCTGCATAAATGCGTAATTGGACATCGTGGGCCCCTTCGGCACATAGCCCTCCTGCCGACCTCTAACCCTGGATATTCAGTGCCGGGATCATATGCAGTCCCAGCATTGAATGTCCGGGATCACCACACTGCCTCTCAGCTCCAGTCAAAAACCGGGCAGCAGCGATATTGCATGATGCCCGGTTATTGATTGCTGCTGCCTCTGCTCCTCCCCAGAACACCTCCGACACGCTCCGATGCTAAGCGGTTAGCATCAGGGCGTGTAAGGGAGAAGAGAGGGGATATCCTGGATAGCGGCATTTACACGGTTTACAGGGCTGTAAATCGTGTAAATGCCTTTGGAATATCGGGCCTCATACCTTTAAATATTAAACTTTGCTTTGTATGTTTGGGTTTTGCTGCTCTTCCTGCAGGCAAAGGAATGTGCTGATGGCTCTTTGAGTTTGTGTAGCTATCTGAATCTATTGTTTTGCTTTGAATGCTTCTGCTCTTTGCTGCCCACCAAAAGTTGCTGCCCTAGGTGATCGCCTAGTCTTGCCTAATGGTTGGGCCAACCCTGTTCATATAAAGGCATATGGAAAGTCACTCGTCCTTTGAATTCTTCCACAAAAGTTACAGGCAAAACCCGGATTTTCTAGCATGACTAAGGAAGCAAATTCAGCTTGACAGGCTCAGCATATGATCATAATGCCAATTACCAGAGTGAGACAAATCAAATCTTCCCACTCACTCCAATACAGTTTCCAACTGGCTCCTTTTTGTTAGGTTGAGTTGCCTCAGTCCTCTTTTTACTGCCTTGCATATATAGACCTGGAGTTCTCTTTGCCCTAGTGATTACCTCACGAAAAGCAGGACTAGAAGAACATTTATGCTGTAGAGTAGAACCAGGCCTGGATTGGGCCATGCTGAAAAAGTGGAACCAGTTGGCAACCCTAACTCCTAGCCTCAGGATACTCTGGTTTCTGTAACACCTATCTGTAGGCATTCTGGACTTTGCAGTTCCATAGCTTTATCAAGAAAGTTAGAGCAAAGGTCTGTTAAGGCTTAGATTCAGTGTTCACGATTGCTTAGAATTGGTAGGTTTGCAATGACCAAGACATAGCTTGTTTTTTGTTTTTTTTTAACCGAAAGAGGCTCTTCATTTTGTAATACTTGCAAATGTTTTTTGAAATGAGTATCCTATGCCAGATCATTCCTGGTAATTTTTATTTTTGGGAAAATATTTCTCAGACAAATAGTATACTAAATGGTAACATTACTGTGACTGTGTACATTGGCAGGAGGCTGACCCTTTTTCATTTTGGGAGTGGAGAAATCTATTTCACCATCTTACGTTGATGGAACAATTGGCCTCCCAGGGCTCACTAAAGAAAAGGAAAGCCTTTTTGGCAGTATGGGGAGATTGTATCCTGCTTGATAGCCATGATGCATAGAGACCTCCGGACCTTGGTGCCTAAATTAATAGTGTTGGACTGGATCAGGTAGAGGAAGGGTAGGTATCTGAACTAACCTAGAAAGAGAAGGGATAGGAAGCTCCCCGGAAGATGGGCTTGAGAATTGGGTGGGGGTGGGGATAGGTGAGTTGTGCATGGAGTTAGAGCAGGGCAATTGATGGGAGTCTCTATAGCAGGTAGAGGGAGCTTTAGATGGAGATCGTAATATGTTTTGGTTTCTGGGACTGGCTTGGTTTATATGTTGGACTATGGGTCAGTTACATTTCTATGTTGAAGAGGGGCTAGGGGGTAGAGGGTGGAGGGTTAGGGGAAGAGGGGGGAAGTATAAAATAGCATAAAATGTAATGTCCTTGTAAACAGTGATGTATCCCTGGCATTGTGTAAGAGTGCCCGCAGGTCGGGTACTGTTGTATTTTTTTCTTGCTTAGTAAAAATGATTTGAACCTAAACAAAAAAAGTGCATTTAAAGGAACAGTATGCCTGTTCATTTTTTCAGACCCTCATCATTAGTCATCGTGCTGGAGGCATCACAGGAATGCAGTATTTCCCCCATGGCATGGCATGCAGTATTTTGCCCATGGAATAACTAAATGGCATGGACTAAAAGAGTATGCGCTGAAGTTCTCTATAGCAGTACCTCTCAACTCTTTCCTGGCGGCATACCTAGTGGGTTGGATTTCCTGGATTACCACCGTGAATATGCATAAGATCATTCTGAATACACTGGAGACCCATTGTATGCCTATTCACCTTATGCATATTCATGTGGTAATCCTGAAAATTCCACTGGCTAGGTGTGTCTCCAGGAGAAGGGTGAGAAGCACTGCTCTATAGTTGCAACAGAATCCTTTTTACATTCAGGCTGCCCTTTGTCCCTAGCTTTACAGGCCGGAGTAGCTTGCCAGATAGGATGGCAGGCTACGAAGCGACCATGCTCCGGCGACTGTCGATCCAGCAACAAAAGAGGTTGATAAGATAAATTATGCAGTTCCCTCACTTCTGGAGAACAAATAGGAAAGGCTACAAACACCTATACAAGTCTTAATCTCTTAACAATCCCAAGTCTCGGATGGCTTTGGAAAGTTATGCATGTCCAACAGCAACAGTATTGCAATCACCACTGCGCTAACAATCACACACGATAGTGGAGAGCTAAGGTTTTATTCTTGCCCGCAGCTACTCAAGATTTACACTACAAGAGAACCACAAAGATGTAGATATTTCCAATCTCAGGATCATGTCCTAGGAATTTGATAACATAGTTTGCACAGGGAGGATTACGCTGGCCAGAAACATGTGCAGTTGTTTTTAGACTTATGTCCTGCAAGTACTGCCAAAATCAAATGAAACTGAAAAGGCAAGTTAATTTTGATGTTTAATGCTCCTCAATGAGCTAAGAGGGCTTGTTTTTGCCTTGTCAGTCACCCTCTGCTTGACGTTACTCTTGTCCTTAGCACAAAGACAGGTGTCTGATTTTTACACAGTTGTATAAAATTCTCATCTCCATGTTAGATTCAGGATAGTATCCTCTAAAAACTTTCCAAGAAAAGTAAGTATTCCTTTAAAAAATCAAACCCTAGTCTTGATTAATGAAAAGAAAGACACCCTACCTCATATCTGATACCATCAAAGGTTGCATTTTTGGCAACGATTAATTTTGTTTATTTGAAGCAAACTTTGATGGCATCATCTATAGGAACAGTGTATCCTCTTTTTCTTACTCTGGTTCAGTCACAAGGTTCTATTAATTTTTAACCCCATATCTCCCTATTTGCTTTCCTTGCAGAACAACACTCCTATAGCTGGCCAGTTTCACTCATCCACACCAGGCCTTCAAATTTATCAACTTATATGGCCATCTCCCTTAAATATCAGAGTTTAGTAATAATTATTGCAACTTGCCCAAATCTTACTCCTTAGCAAACAAAGTTATACAGCATGAATATGATCTCACAATCGGAGAGAACATATAACTCCACATTGACAAAGCTGTTTCACTGTGGATCTACTGTGAGGTAGATCTTTCCACCTATGCACCTGCTACATTAGAATGTAGATAATGAATCTGCCGACTGCTATTTCTGCATATTCTACTGGGCTTCGTAAGGTCTTTTACGTTTATTTTAACAACCACTAGGCATTAGCTTTTCCTTTCCTAAGTTCATCACTACAATTGACAGGAAACAAACTGCATATAAAACTGAACAGAATGGTTAAGCAATTTCCCTGTAATGCTTTAAATCTTCTGTTTAAATGTTTAAAGCCTGCTACTAAGTACGCTTTGAAATGATTGCACCAGCGAGTGCTGAGAAAGGGACGCTGAATCATTTGCTTAATCTCTCTCTCTCTTTTGAGAATGCTAAATTAGACAGAGCTTCAAATTTAGAGTCTGGATATGTTTTTTTTGTTTGTTTTTGTTTTTTCTGTTCTACCTGTCCCCTGCTCCTCCAGTGATAGCAGCTCCCCAGCACTGTCAGTACGGCTGTGTTAAATGCGTGAGGGATCTCCTGTAAAACCTGCATCCTTATAGAGTGTTTATTATCTGTTTGCTTGGCATATGATACACTTGCTCCCTCATCAGTCCATCAGTATAGAACCACACCCTCCCTCAATCATGTGTTTCTCTCAAACCTTCTCTTGCTCCCCTACACTATTCTGGGTTTTATTTTTAAACGTAATATAATGCTTTCACCGCGGTAAAACAAAACGGTTCAAAAAATAATTAAAAAGAAAATAACAAAACAGATAAAATGACAGGCAATATATAAATCAACCAAGACTTACAAATAAGGAAAGGGAATCAGGGACGCCCTGAGGGGGATACAGAAGTATGCGGGGCCATTTGCAGAAACCAATTGCGGGGCCTCATTTGCATTAATTAATAGGAGCTGAAAAGTGGGACTAAATGCCTTGCTACTTTTATCAATTCCAGCCTGAGACGAATGAACAAATGAATTTTTTAAGATCATTGTGATTGTGTATGAAAAACATGCGTCAATCATGGGAGTTTCAACCATAGCTAGTGCTCATTTGCATTTGCTTACAGGTTTCCAACTTGTGCTTATTCAACTTATTGTTTTGTCTGAAGCAACATGTTTAGGTAAATGAAAGCGAAGCTTGTGATAAGGAAGCTTATCATAGTTCAGGAAGAAATAATGCAAGAGGTGAATTGGCTCTGAATACGCAACCTGTGCTGGCTGGTAAAAGCACTAAAACAGAGTGTTTACCTAAAAGACTACCAGACCCAGAATGCACTGGTTTACAGAAAGCCTCTAGGAGAGCTGAAATAGGGAAACGTGTGCCTAATCAGAGGAGCAATGATGTAATCCCTAATCACCCATCTCCTAGGGCAGGGCTTGATTCAGAACACCTGGGCTGTACTAGGGTGGAGTGTCCCTCTAGGCACTTTAAAGCTAGAAGAAATTCTTCAGACAAGCAGCAAGGAGAGCAAAAAGAGCAAAGAGAACACAGAAGGAAGAACAGCAAGACGTCCAGGAGGTCTAAGAAAGGAGCCAGAGGCAGTACGTATGCTGGGAGAGATTCCTGGGGCAAGCATTCTTCATTGGACTGGAAGAAACCAGAGGCTTGGAGATATACAGCCAGGAACCCCCAGACAGCACCTGTAAAGGAGACGGCTGCATCGACAGAAAGAAGGAGCTCTAATACCTATTTAAGGAGGTATGGGAAAAGAGACCTAAAGTCCAGAGATTCTGACTGGAGAGCTGGGCACAGAAGCTTTGCTACCTACTGGCCAAAATACTCAGAGAGGAAACCTAATGACAACGTGATCTGAGGTATGAACTCTGATCTGTTCCCTAGCTTTGCACAAGGAAGACAGCAGGGAAACAGTTTCTATCCTGGTAGAGATCAGTTAGAGAATTCCTCTGAGCCAGTATATGAAAGTGATCCTATGATATTTCAAGAGCAAGGGGAAATATCAAATGAGAAAGTGGAATGCATGGATTGCTCTTTGTCTAAGCTGCTGTTCTAAAGTAATCCTTAGTTAAGCATCAAACACCAAAAGGAACTGTACTGTTTTTTTAGCTTCCCAGAAAAGTTTCTTTGAGATAAAGCTTTGGGGAAAGTTAGAGCCACGTGGAGAGTGGACCAGCAATAGTTTGCAGCTGATTAAGCACTTGTAATTAGAGCAAGGCACAAGTGCACGTGGGACTTTGGAGAGAAAACTTCTTCACTGTGTGAAAGGAAGAAAGTTGTTTTTTTTGATAAAGAGAATTTTCCTTTTGGGTTTATTTTTCATTCCAGCACTGCTAAGAAAGTTTATTAGCAGGGGCTAGAAGAAAGATCTTTTCTGTTCCATTAAGGTCTTTACTAAGTTGTTGCATAAGTAATTCAGTTGCCTTATTTGTTTTGTTTCCTGAATACAATTCCTGAAGAAATTATCCTGTTGATGTTACCAAGCATATCTGTGCGAGGGAATAACACCCCATAAATAAAATCAGTTTTTTTGCTTTACACTCGAGCAACTACAATTCTTTATTCTTGTTAAACGGCTGGTTTTGTGTGTTTGAACTACAACACCCACAATCCTTTGCAAGTCAAGTAAATTCCTGTCTTTGCCAAGATTGTGGAACTTTCACAACAAGCACCCCCATTTACAAGCTTTATTCATTGGTTGACCATGGTGAGATATCTTGTCAGATGGAGCAAAAGTAGGAACAATGGTAATTTAGAAGACATGCAATATATTCTTATAGGGATTTTCTGACTTCTTGAACATCTTTTGAGTGACCTTTTTATAATCAGACAATTACAACTGAGAAGACAAGCTCTAGGCCAGGGGTGTCAAATATCAGACCCGAGACCTGGAAACAGGCCAGAAAACCTCTTCATTCAGCCCACTGAGGGTTATTCTCTAGGAATGTGCATTTGTTTGAAATGATATGGGTCATGCCAATGACATTTCTCATATAGTTTCATATTGTTTCTAACCTGAAACAACAGAAAAAAATGAAATGTTAGGGTTTCACCTGTAGTATAACGATTTGCTCAGTAAATACACACTATTGAAAGTGCACATTATGACTCAACGGCACACAGTATTTATCAGTAGGCACACTAGTAAAGATCAGTGCGCACTTTGGCTCTGAAGTGCATACCACCATTCATGTGCACTATTGAACCATAATGTGCACTAGTGACTACTTTTCCCACAAAACAACAATTTAAAAAACCCGAATAAAATGAAAAATCCCAGAAATGACTCAGGAAACTAAACAAAATGAAAATATTTGACCTGCACACCCCTATTTTTCTCTATGAACAGGGAGTGTGTGTGACCCACACAGCCTCCAGTCTTCTGCATGTTTGTCTGATGTCATGTAAGGATGGAGACCAACAGCTGCACATTTGCCAGATGTCATAGACTGAAGATCAATTTCCAGTGCTATCTCACTTTTGCCTGAGGTCAAGGAGGAGACATCAGTTCCCTTTTATCATTGGCTTTTGCCTGATATTTTGCCTGATGAAATCAGATCTGCCAAACAAATCCTAAGAAGAATTGAAAGAAAATGGAGACAAACAAAAGACCCAGAGCTCCTACACCAATACAGAGAATATCAAAACCAGTACACTAGTACAATCAATTGTGCCAAACAAGAATACCACACAAACCTCATTATGAGCTCAATTAATAAACCTAACAAACTATTCAACATCATGAGAACTCTCACCAAAGACCCACATAAGAACATAGGATATGCCATACTGGGTCAGACCAAGGTCCATCAAGCCCAATAGTGGCCAATCTAGGTCATACGTACCTAGCAGTTTCCCCAAAAGACACAGGTTCCACAACACCCCAGAAATACTTCCTCAAATAATGCCACTTACCTAAACAACAAACACAACAATCGTATCGATACAATCTCGATGATAATTAACCAACCACACAACATTGCCCTCAGAGAACTATGGAAAACCTTCAATATTCCATCCACCCAACAAATTGAAGATATCATTTTGTCACTTAACACTACAACTTCACCCTCTGATCAATGCCCTGTTGCTTGGCTAAAAGCAACGAAGCAACAAATCAAATACTACATTCACAATATAACCTCCATGTCATTCACCCAAGGCTACATGCCAACAACTCTCAAACAAGCCATTATATGACCATTACTCAAAGATGCATCACTCAACCTGAATGACCCAGCTGCATATAGACTAATCTCCAGCTTACCTTTCATCGCTAAAATAATAGAAAAAACAGTTCAAAGACAACTTCAGGACCACCTAGACCAACATGCTCCATTAGACCAGCATCAACATAGGTTCAGACCCAACCATGGCATGGAAACACTTCTATTTTCATTGCTCGACAGCATCATAAGAGGGTTAGACAACACGAGAACAAGATTTATCCTCATCTTCATGGACATATCCTCGGCCTTCAACATAGTCTCCCACAGCATCCTACTTCAACACCTACAAGAAATTGGCCTATATAACATCATGCTAACATGGTTCAAATCATACCTCTCCAACAGACAACAAGTAAAATGTGGTACAGTCAAATCAAAGCCCTTCCCCATAAACCTAGGAGTCCCGCAAGGATCACCCCCTCTGCAATTTTGTTTAACATCTACATAAAGCCAATAAGTGAAATTATCAAAAAAACACAAAATACAATATAAACTATACGCTGATGACATCATGGTATATACTCCTATAGAAATACACAATCCTGACCTCTTGAACATAACAGCTTGCGTAGAAGACATGATCAACTGGCTTAATAACAACAACCTATCAATAAATTACAAAAAGACAGAGGCACTCTTTATCACTAGGGACACATCATTTACCCCAATACAATCAAAATACTGTAAAAGCATATAGCAGTCAAAAAAGAAGTTAAATACCTGGGAGTCATTATAGACCAAAACCTGACCATGCAACCACATATAGCAAAAACAACCACAAATGCCTACTATAAGATGAAGATAATAAGAAGACTAAAACCAATTCTAGACCATGATCACTTCCGAACCATCTGCCAAGCAGTCGTCACCCCAATGCTCGACTATTGCAATTCACTATATCAGGGACTCCCAAAGCATACCATCTTACCACTCCAACTGGTGCAGAACACTGCAGCTCGCCTAATCACAGAAACAGACAGATATGGCCACATCACACCAATACTTAATCAGTTACATTGGCTCCCAATCCATTCCCATATGAGATACAAATCAATATTAATCACATTCAAGATCACTCACAAACTATTGGCATACATCTTACAAGACATTATAACAAGAGACACAAGTACCCGACCCAGAAGAAATAACAAAAAGAATATGATTATCACATCTCTTGGATACCAAACAACCACACAAACACATCTGGAAGAGCACTATCACTCTATGCTCCATCACTTTGGAACTCTCTCTCAGATGACTTGCAGGTGACTTCAGACATTAAGGACTTTAGAAAAAAGGTAAAAACTCATCTCTACACAAATCACTTTGGACATATAACCTAACCACCCAAACAACAACATGATCCAAGTCACTGATTATTGACCCATAGCAATGGAATAGTAAACACTAAATATGATGCAAAAATTGTATATAGTTTGGTCATACTCTCATGTCTATGTACATAGTTTCTCCCACTACCTTCTCCCCTACTTAATGTTCAATTGTTCCTTGTATAATGTTGGATAAAGTTGATCACTGTTCAACCGTTCTATGTATAATGTTTAAGTTGTAATGTAAACCACTCTGAGTGAAGGACAAAGCGGTATAGAAAAATGTTTAAATAAATAAACAAATATTAGGTAGGGGAGAAGAGACCTACTACATCCCAGGCAGTGATGCTAGAAGCCATGGCAGCATTTTGAGACACTGGTCCAGGGCATATAAATAAATCATATTAGACAGGTAATCTGGAACTCCTTTATGCAAGGCTTTAGAGGTTAGAAGAAGGATTTTATACCATATACAAGATGTCACTGGGAGCCAATGATGGTGAATCAGGAAAGGGGTGAAATGGTCAAATTTCAAGTATTGGACAGAACGTGCACCGCTGTGGAAGACCAGAATAGATAATCAGAGCCGCTTATGGGGTCCTGGGCAAACATCTAAGGATGGGCCCCATCATGCCCCTCTGGAAGCTTCTCTCCTCTCTGTCCCCTCTCCACACTGGCAGAATCTCTTTTCCTTTACCTCTTAGGGCAGCATCTCTCTCTTCTCCGGCCGCTGGTATAAAACATCTCTCCTTGCTTGCTGTCCGTCCTCTGGCCTGGCTACTGCACTGCATACAACATAGGTCTTTCAGTCCCTGTGCATGCCTAAAGTGTGTGGTGCTCTGGTCTGCTGGTTTGGGCATAGTACTGGGAGCTGGGGGTTCAATCCCCACTAGCTCTGTGGGCATTTGTTGGGCTGCTGGTGTGACATCCACACTTTCTCAGTTCTGTATTTTGCTGTGGCCTTTGCTGGCCATTTTACACTTTGATAGGTCTCTCTCTTTTATTTCAAAAGGTACCAAAGCTCCATCAACTAAACAATGGCCGGGAAAAATTGTATTGCTAAAGCTGTTGCCCCTATTACAGTTTCTGCCTCTGTCCAGAAAGAGATCCCAATGCCAGTTGAAGGACCAGTTCCATGTGCAGGATGCCTGCATGCTGAAGTTCTCAGGAAAGAAGTGGAGGAGCTCAGGGAAGAGGTGGAGAAGCAGAGAAGCATTCGAGACAGTGAGAACTACATTGATGAGATGCTTCTTGAAACATCCAAGCTCTCTGACAGAGATGACGGTGGGAGGCTACAGAAGGAAGAAGGATGGACATGAGTCACCAGAGCCTGCAGTATCAACACTCCAACTCCTCCAGCCCTTGAATTGAAGAACCAGTATTCAATCCTGGAAATTGAGGAGGTGGAAGCATCTGAGGGAAGGGAAGAACCACAGCTCAAGCACCCCAAAGCTGCAGAATCAGTCACCACAAGGAAGCAAAAGTGGTTGGTGACTCTCTTCTGAGAGATACTGAGTCATCCATCTGCTAACCAGATTTGATGGCCAGGGAGATGTGCTGTTTGCCAGGTGCCAAAACCCAAGATGTTACGGAGACTCATCAAGCCTACTGACTATTATCCGATGTTGCTCATCCAAGTCGGCACAAATTATACTGCTAGGTATCCTTCTGAGCATATCAAATGTGACTTCATGACTCTGGGACACAGGGTAAAGCAGACAGGTGTGCAGGTGGTGTTCTCTTCAATTCTCCCTGTTGAGGGTAAAGGCCAAGGCAAAGAGGCTCGCATCCTAGAGATGAATGCATGGCTGCATGGATGATATCATTGAGAGCGTTTTGGTTTCCTGGACCATGGGATGATGTTCCAAGGACTGCAGAGCAAAGATGGTGTCCATCTGTCCAAGAAGGATCAAAGTGTCTTCAGCAGTAGACTGGGTAACCTACTGAAGAGGGCTTTAAACTAGATTTGTTGGGGATGGATGAAAAAAGCCCCCAGTTAAGTGAAGAAAGCACCCAGGTAAGTGAAACATTAAATACCTCTGTAGAATGGGTAATAGGGGCAACATCTGGAAAGCGCTGCGTATAAATGCCCGTAGCATGGGAAATACCATCCCAGATGTTGAAGCTTTAATGGAAGAGGCTGACTTGGATTTAGTGCTGGTTACAGAGACATGGTTCACGGAAAACCATGACTGGGATGCAATTATACCGTGTTATACTTTATTCAGGAAGGACAGGGTAGGAAGAAGGGGAGGTGGAGTGGCACTATATGTCAAAAATAATATTAATCACACAACGACAGTAAAGGGTCAATATCAGAGTGAAAAATTATAGTCTTTTTCTCCTCTTTGCTTATTTTTGTATATAGCACATGTGGAATTATGCATAAACAGAGTGATTTTTTCATATTGAGCTGCAAAAATAATATTAAAGCTATAGAATTGCAAGGCTTAAAAGGAAGAGAAGAGGCACTGTAGATTAAACTAGAAAGAGGGGAAGGGAAATCCATTTGCACTGGAGCTATATACAGATACCCCTCACAGGGAATAGAAGTGGATGAAGATTTAATAGATGACATACACAGTATTGTGGATAACATGAGGAAAGATCTACAAAAGCTGGAAGAATGATCTAATGCTTGACAGTTAAGATTTAATGTGAAGAAGTGCAGTGTCATGCACTTGGGAAGCAGAAATTGTCACTTGGGAAGCAGAAATTTATTGGGAATTGTATACAATAGGGGACGAGAGGTTAGCATGCACGAACCAAGAAAAGGACTTCGGAGTGATTGTTTCCAAGGATCTCAAGGTGGCGAAACAGTGTGACAAGGCGGTGGAAAAAGCCATAAGGATGCTGGGTTATATACCAGAGAAATTACCAGTAGAAAGGAAGAGGCACTAATGCCACTGTACAAGTTGCTGGTGAGTCCTCACTTGGAATATTATGTTCAGTTTTGGAGACTATATTTCGTTAAGGATATAAAAAGACTGGAAACGGTTCAGAGGAAGGTGATCAAAATGATTTGGAGCCTGCATCAGAAGAAGTATGAGAAGAGACTTGAAGACCTAGATATGTACACTCTGGAGGAGAGGAGGGACAGGGGAGACAAGATTCACACATTTAAATACTTAGAGTATTAATGAACAAACAAACCTCTTCCAAAGACAGGAAAGCTGTAGAACTAGAGGGCATAACATGAAGCTGCAAGGGGGTAAACTGAAAGGCAATGTCACAAAATACTTTTTCACTGAAAGGGAGGTGGATGCTTTGAATGCCCTTCGATTGGAAGTGGTGAGGGCAAATACAGAGACAGAATACAAATGGCATGGGACAGGCACAGAGGATCCCTTTATAGCAACAAGATAAAATCAAAATAAACGTAACTATCTCTCATATCTCAACAAATAGGGGTGATCTACACGGAGTGGTGAGTACACCTCTAAACAAAGGCATGAGGACGGGTGACCTGCACGGAGCAGCATGTGCACCTACTCTTGCCGCCTTTCTGGGTACACTAGATGGACCATACTGATCTTTATCTGCCTTCATATACTATGTTACTTTGCTACTATGTAAGGATGACATTGAGAACTACAGGCTGGTTAGTCTAACCTCTGTGGTTAGTAAATTATTGTAAAGGCTACTACAGGTGAGAATAGTGAGGTTTCTGGAGTCCAATGGATTGCAGGATCCAAGGAAGCATGGATTCACCAGAGGCACATTTTGTCAGCAAATCTGATACATTTCTTTGACTGGGTGACCAGGGAGTTGGACCGAGGGAGAGCCCTAGATGTGGTGTATTTAGATTTCAGTAAAGCCTTTGACACTGTTCTGCATATGCGACTTATAAAGAAACTGAGCACCCTAGGGATGGACTCTAAAGTTATTGATTGGATTAGAAATTGGTTGAATAGGAAGTGACAAAGGGTACAGGTAAATGGAGCTCACTCTGAGGAGAAGGAGGTTACCTGTGGTGTGCCGCAGGGATCTGTCCTTGCTCCGATTCTGTTTAACATCTTTGCTAGTGATATTGCGGAAGGATTGTCGGGTAAGGTTTACTTGTTTGTGGATAATACCAAAATCTGCAATAGTGGAGACACACAGGAAGGAGGGATCTAGCTAAGCTTGAAGAATGGTCTAGAATTTGGAAACTGAAATTTAATGCTAAAAAATGCAGGGTCATGCATTTAGGCTGCAAAAATCCAAAGGTGCTGTACAGTGTAGGGGATGAGGTACTTCTGTCCACGAAAGAAGAGCAGGACCTTGGCATAATTGTGTCTGATGATCTTAAAGTAACTAAATAGGTTAAAAAGGCAACTGCAAAAGCCAGAAGGATGCTTGGGTGTATAGGGAGAGGATTGGCCAGCAGAGGAAAGGAAGTGATAGTACCTCTGTATAAGTCTTTGGTGCGACCTCATTTGGAGTATTGGGTGCAATTCTGGAGACCGTACCTTCAAAAGGAAAGAAGCAGGTTGGAGTCAGTACAGAGGGTGGCAACTAAAGTAGTTAGAGGTCTTCGTTATGAAGCATATGAGGACAGACTTAAAGATCTTAATATGTATACTTTAGAGGAAAGGCGGGATAGGGGCGATATGATAGAGACCTTTAAATACCTCCGTGACATAATTGCACAGGAGGGCCTCTTTCAATTGAAACCAAGCTCTGCTATGAGGGGATATAGGATGAGAGTGAAAGGAAATAGACTCAGGAGTAATATGCAGAAATATTTATGGAAAGAATGGTAGATGCATGGAATAGTCTCCCATTGGAGGTGGTGGACATGAGGACCGTATCTGAATTCAAAAAAGCATGGGACAATCACAGAAGATCTCTAAAAGTAAACAGGGGACTATTGTAGTTGATATGGAAGGGCAGACTGCTTAGGCCATGTGGTCTTTTTCTGCCGTCATGTTTCTAAAGTCAATCACTCTGGACCCTTCTGACGCAGACTTTCTATTTCGTAGAAAGCGAGAATGACAAACTGAGCAGTATCAGGGACTGGAAGGCCATGCTCTGCCTGTCACTGTGCTTCCCACCTTCCCCGCTGCTGCACCACCCAGAAGACATGTGATTGCCTCACTCTTGTCTGCCTAATTATAGAACCACAACTGTTCCAAGTCAGTAGGGTAGCTGGTCTGAGCCCACATTGTACAAGGGGCATGGGAAAGCTACTCCTTATGCCCATAGTAAAAAGCGGCCATGTAGATAATGTGCATTATAGCATATGGTAAGTGGCACTGGTGAATGCCAATGCTCAGGCATGCCTACTACCAACCACCAAAACTCATGTTAACTGGCGCTCACACACTAATGTGGAGAGCGGGTGAGTTAGAAGGAGAATGTGGGGGTTAATATAGCCACGCGGGTGCATCTAACAATACCTCTGTGGTCTATAAGTGCACATTAAGGTGCTGAGTTGCACGTTAGCTGCCGAGAACATGACGGTCATGTCCCTGACGGCTAACAGGAGGTTATATACTTAATGTTCATTTATAACACATGTTATAAGGAAAATGTTAGCAGGCTTTAGTAAAAAGGGCATCTTAGCCTGTAATTGTGTTTCCCTTCTCATAGATCTAAACTCCCTCTCTCACCCTCTCCATCCTTCACTCCAGTTGTCTCTCATGCTCTCTGTTTCTGATGCCTCTTAGCCCTAATGTTTTATCAGGAGTTAGAAATTAGAAAAATAGGCCCAGCCTAAGGTGACTGCAGTTAGGGACTCGCAGGAAAGAAAACATTTACAGGGTTATGGAACTATTAAAGGAAAAAGGAGAATCTAAAAAAAAATGAAGTGCGACAGTTTCTGAAATTCTTCTGTGCCCAGTGAATAGAGATTGTAGAGTATGGTTATCAGATGTCCACAATTTTTTGGGATTATCCCTGATTTTAGAGCTGCATCCCCAATTCCCATCTGCTTGGCAGCCTTCTGTCCCTGATTCTAGCAATGGGGACAGAGGGGGTAGAAAAAAGCATTTAGATTGTACTCAGAACATTATACCAATGGATGGATCATTGGTAACAAGACCATCAAAATGGATTCCAAGAAGTACAAATGATGGAAAAACAACATATACCATTACGGAAGAAAATGACAAAACAACAATGGGAACGTTTATTGGAATTAGCCTAAAAAGAAAATATAATTATATGAAGGGCTGATAAGGGAGGAGCAGTGGTCATACAATTCCATCAACAGTATGATCAAGAGATTTAACGGCAGCTGGGTGATGTGAAATGCCATAAAAAAATTGCAGGAAGATCCAACTCTAATTGAGAAAGAAAAAGTTAATCATTTAGTTATAATGGGACATCAATGAGGATATCTGATTGACAGGGAATGGGATTTTTTAATAACTAAGAATCCCTTCTCCCGATTTTGTACACAGTCGCAAAGATCCATAAATCTGTTAGTGCTCCACCAGGATGCCCTATAGTATCGCATAGAATGTCAGTTTTAGAACCATTGTCTCAGCTTGTTGATGTAATTTTGAATCCTTTAGCATCACGGGCTATATCTTACTTGAAGGATACTACTCAGTTATTAAACATTTTGGAAGAGATTAAGGATTTAACAACTGATTGTTGGCTGGTGACAATGGACATCAATTCCTTATACGCCACTGTTGATCAGTAACAGGCATTACACTTTATAGGGGGAATGGATTGGTTTCAAGCATCCCTAAAGGTTATATTATGGATATGTTGGAATTAGTTCTCTGTAATAGTTATTTTTGCTATAATCGGGAGTTTTACCATCAAAAGTTTCACATTGCTATGGGGCATCTATAGCCCCAATTGTAGCTATATTGTATGTAGCAAATTTTGAGAAAAAATGCTTTTATCCATCTGATTGGATAAGGTTTGTGTGATTATGGGTCAGATATTTGGATGATATATTATCTATCTAGATGGATTCTCAACAGTTACTGTTGTTTTATAAACTGGCTAAAAAGCAGTGTGCCAAGTTTGAAATTTCAGAGTGAGCAAAATCAAGAGATTTCTTTTTTGGATGTGTTAATCAAAAAACAGGATAAAGGATTGGTGACTACTATATATGAGAAGCCAGTTGAGTGAAATAATTTATTAATGTTTAAGAGTCATCATCCATACAAGCTGAAGATGGGACAGCCAAAAAGCCAATTTTTGAGACTGCATAGAATTTGTCATACTACAGGAGAGTACAAACGTCAAGAATCGGATTTGATAACCAAGTATTTGGTACCAGGTTATCCAGAAGCTTGCATTAAGCAAGCCCATGAAAGAGCATTATATGCACAACAAGATCAGTTATCGGCTTATAAGGCTAGATTCGAGGAGTACCGCACAGTATGGGGTTAGTCTGTCCTGCGAATAGTGGAGATAGACATCCCGACGGCCATCCCTGCTATTCATGGTCCTCCCCACTGGTGTCTAACTTCTCCTCTGGTTGTACGGGAAAGTTAGATAGGGGCGGGGATGGGGTGGATCGGGGGCGGCATTAGGGCAGGCAGTGAGCAGTCGTCGGCCCCGGACATAGAGGACCAATTCTAATGTCGGTCCTGTATGTCCAGGGCTGGCGACTTGAACAGGGAAGTTATTCCATCCCTGAGATGGAATAATTTTCCAGATTCTGCAGGATCGGTGGGACCGGGAGTGGGAAGAGGTGGCAGGGGGCAGAGGGTATTCCCTGCAGCCCGACCCTGGCCCTGGGAGGCCAGATCGGGGGTCAGGCTGCAGGGAATTAGCTGCAGGAGCCGGCGGCTAGGGATCGTGGCTTTTAAATGGAGCCACGGTTCCATGGCAACTGGTTGCCATGGCACTGTGGCTCCATTTAAAAGTCCTGACTGAGTTAGTCAGGCAAGGCCTGTACATGCAGGCCAGGCTGAATCACAGGAGCAGTCCTGGCCTGCACGTACAGGCCTGATCACAATTCTGTTCTTGTGGGGCTAGATGTGCCCCACGGGATCAGAATCACGACGCTCTCTGTACATCCGATTCAGACCGGATGCACAGAGGGCTTCTACATCCTGGATGGAATGACTCCTTACGTGTTTTGCCATTCTCTTGCAGAGCATCAAAAGTTACAGCAATATTGCAGAACCATTGGCAGATTTTTATGCAATATTTGTGCAGCTGTCCCACTTTGCACATCACATGCCACAGGACATTTTTGCCTGCTATACCATGCAGCCACAATTTTAATTTAAAAACTCCAAGTATGGAGGCTGGTGGAGTGGAGCCAGAGCATCAGAGAGGAGGGGAATGAAGGGGAGGGGAGGGAAGGGAAGGGAAGGGGAGACAGCACCACAAAAATGTTTAGTTGTTGGAGGAGTTGGAGATGGAGACAGTTTAAGGTAGTGCTTCACAAACATTTTTACTACTACTCCTATTACTACAGTGGAAAAGATAAACAGGAAGAAAATTGATGCCTTTGAATTATGGTGCTGGCAATGAATACTGGGTAAACCATGGACTGCCCGAAGAACTAACCAGTCAGTTCTAGAGGAGATCAAACCTAAGCTTTCCTTAGAAGCTCAGATGACAAGACTTTGACTTTCATACTATGGATACATCATGCGAAGAGAGAGATCATTGGAGAAAGACATAATGCTTGGCAAGGTGGAAGGTCACCGTAAAAGAGGAAGGCTGGCAATGAGATGGATTGATACAATAACAGCAGCTATGGATACCACTCTATCAACAATGATCTGCTTGGCTAAAGACTGAACAAAGTTTAGGTCAACTATCCAGAGGGTCGCCATGAGTCGACACAGACTCGACTCCACTTAACAGTAACAACAACTACTACTACTACTACTACTTATCATTTCTATAGTGCTACCAGGTGAACGCAGTGCTGTACAGACACATGTAAAATATGGTTCTTGCTCTTCAGAGCTTACAATCTAGTCAAAACCGGCAACACAACAGCTGAGGACAAAGATTTATTTATTTATTCTTATACACCACATTTCCAACGATCAATGCAGTTTACAAAGAACTAAACTTCAACATTACATGGAACAATTTTACATGGAATAGGTATTATAAATTGAATGGAACAATTTACATGGAACAAATATACAAAGTAACAAGAGTGTAGCCTAGAGATAACACAGATCTGTGTTAAACTATATACATTAAAGCAAGAATGCTTGTAACTTACATAGTTTCAGCCTGAGCTGAGGAGCAGGAGAGGGGAGAGAAGGAGGGAAGGGGAAGGGGTGCAAGGGTTGAGAAGGTGAACAGTGGGTCATGTAATCTCATTGAAGTGTTCTGTGAACAGATGGGTCTTCAACAACTTCCTGAATGTTTCGAGGTCATGAGTGTCTCTGATGTGGTTTGGTAGGGTGTTCCAGAGGCAAGTGGCATGCAGGGAAAATGCATGAGTGCAGGTTATCTGATTATAGTCAGTGCTTGGGGTAGGACTAGAAGGTTTGAGGAGTTACTTCTTCTTTGGTGATTTTATGGAGTCTTTGCTATAATGGATTGTAAATATTGAGAGGATGAATGATGGATTATTTTGAATGCTGTCATCAGAGTTTATACTTAATTCGACTGAGGAAAGGTAGCCAGTGTACTTCTTTTAGAAATGGCGTGATGTGACTGTACCAAGATGAGTGCATCAGAATTCGTGTGGTCGCATGTTGCGCAAGCTGTAGAGGATGTAAGGAGTTCTTCGAGATACCTTGTAGGATGGCATTACTGAAATCAAAGTGAGGTAGTATCATCGTTTGGAAGACTGTTCGAAAATAACGTGGATCAAGAAGAGGTCATAAGAGTTGGAGAGTCCTTAATTTATTGTAAATGCATTGAGTTAATCTGTTTATATGCAGTTGAAATGAGACATGATGGTCGGTGGTAACGCCAAGGTATCTCACTTCTGGCTTAACCTCCAAGTAGGCATTGTCAAATTTTAATGACTTTGGAGGTGAAAGGACTGGTTCTTGGTGAAGAAAAGGACTTTGGTCTTTTTGAGGTTGATATTGAGCTTGTGATCCGATAGCCATCGATTTATGGCATTGAAGTAGTTTGTAATTATTGAATAGTTTGTGTCTATGGTGGTAAAGGGAGCATAAATCATAATATCATCTGCTTACAAGTGGTAGTATACGTTGAATGCATGTATGATGTCTCAGACTGGCTGAATGTAGATATTAAATAGTAACGCTGAAAGCGCAGAGCCTTGAGGGACTCCCTGTATCTGGGTGATTTGATTGGATGTCTTTTTGCCAATTTGTACATATTGGTTGTGATTCGTGAGGTATGAGTGAAGCCATTTTAGGGCAGTTTCATGGATTCCAATATTGTGTAGACGCTGCAGGAGGATGTCATGGCATATGATGTCGAATGCTGCTGCAATGTCCAGAAAAATGAGAATGAAGTCTTGTTTGGGGTTTTCCATACCCTTTTGAAGTCTTTCTGTTAGTGAGATAAGCAAAGTTTCTGCTCAGTGATTGTTGCAGAATCCGTGTTGCTGCACATCCAAGGGAGCATTTGCATCAACATGATCTTGCAATTGGTAGAGGACTACTTTCTCAATAATTTTTGCAATAAAGGATAGGCTGAAGATAGGCTTATAAGAGCTTGGGCCATTTGGTTCAAGCTTGGGTTTTTTGCCATGATTTGGACTGTGAGTTTGCCAGAACTTGAAGGGGGAGACAAGTTGTGTAATGGTCTGGGGCTGAGTGGCCGTGGGCAGTGTGCATGAGGGGGGGGGGGCCTGAGTGGCTGGTGGCAGTGTGTACCAGTGTATATGTGTGTATGTGTGTATGTGTGTGGGGGCTGAGTGACTGAGGACAGTGTGTGTGTGTGTGTGGGGAGGGGGGACTGAGTGACTCAGGGAAGTATGTATCTGTTGGGGAGCTGAGTGACTAAGGACAGTGTGTGTGTGTATGTATGTGTGTGTATGTGTTTATGTGTGTGTATGGGGGTTTGAATGACTTGGGGCAGTGTGAGTATGTATGTGTGTGTGTGTGCGTGCACCTGACACTGAAGAAAGCACAGTCTGCTATCAAGCTTTGGGGTCCCCTCCTACATTTCAGCCCTGGACTGGGCCCCAATCATGTCTTAACACTGGTCCTGGCAGATGAACTGTACATTCGAAAAGCTGACAAATTCTCTTTTTTTTATCTTGGTTGTCTTGCAGTTTTATTTTTCTAATCATGTTGGTCCCAGGATCTGCTTTCTGCTTTCTTCTGTATTAACTTTTTCAAGGATTTTGTGTCCATTTTCCATTTCTTCTCTTGCCCCTATCATCGCTTCTTCCCATATGTCAATCTTTTACATTGATCTCTTTGTTTCAGTTTTCGTCTATGCTATTTTCTGCTTCTCTACCCAGATTTGACATCTCCTTTTAATCATTCAGTACTGAATCTCCGATTTTGTATTGTAGTTACCTACAGCTTTCCATTTCTTTCCCTCACCCAGCCCTCCCATTCTCTATCTCTCTCTCCTTCCCAAGCCTCTCATTACCCAGTCTTTAATTAACTCTCTCCTCTGCCTCTGCCTGTGTTCAGCACCTCCCCTCCCTTCCCATCCCCATCTAGCATCTGTCTTCCACATGTCCAGTATCTCCTCTCTGTCTTCCTAGTCCCTCCCCACCCATGTCCAGTATCTTCTCTCCGGCTCCTTAGTGTGTCCCCCACCCATGTCCAGTATCTCTTTTCTGTCTGTCTGGTTGCCCCCCACAGGAATGGCCCAACCATCAGGCAAACCAGGTGATTGCCTTGGGCATCAGCTTCTGGGGGGTGGCAGGGCATTCAAAACTAAACAGTAGAGTTTGAAACCAGAAGGGCCAGCCCTGCCCTGTCCGTGCACAGTATTTCCTCTCTGTCTCCCCCACCCCTCCTCATGTCCAGTATCTCCTGTCTGTCTCTCTATCTCCCTCCACCCATGTCCAGTATCTCCTGTCTGTCTCCTTACTCCTCCCATGTCCAGCATCTCCTGCCTCCCCTCCCATGTCCAGCTTCTCCCCCCTAATGTTCAGAATTTACTGTCTGTCTCACAAGTCCCTCCCCTATGTCCAGCATATCTTCTGAGTCTTTAGTTCTTCCCCCCAAATGCACAGCATCTCCTCTGTCTCCCTAGCTCTCTAAATGTCCATTATCTCTTTTGTCTTACCAGTCATCCCCTGATGGTAGTACACCCTCTGTCTCCCTCTCCCCTCAGCATCTCTCTGTCATTTGACCTATTTCCATCCTCCAGAATGTCCAGCATCTCCACTATTTCACTATTTTTCTCTCACCGGTGATCCAGCATTCAACCTTCCCCTTTCCTCGGTTCAGCGTCTCCTTTCTCCTCTCATTCCAGGGGACATTGGCCAACAATAGCTAATCTCTCACCCAGACTTGAAGCAGTCAGTACCTTCAATACAGAGAGTAAGCACAGGATTTCTGAGCCTGTGGCTGCATCGAAAGCTCACCTTCATCCATGTCCTGCCCCCATAGAAACAGGAAGTCTGCAAGGGGGCAAGATATGGGCTGAAGCTGAGATTTCTATGCAGTCATAGGCTTGAGGTCCTTATACTTCCTGTCTGTATTGAAGGTACAGCTGCTGATGCAGGTCCATAGAGAGGGAGGGGAGCATGCACTGCCGTTGACTGTGGTCCATGGCACTAGAGGGGGGAGGTTGGTTGAAGGCAGCAGCAACAGATAGATGGTAATGGTGACCATGACCCCAAGTGAGGATTTTGCAACCTCATTTGGAGTAGTGACTTGCAACTAACAGTTCGGGAATTAATGATTTATGATTTTAAACAAGTGCAGCTGTGCATGGCACCAGCATCTTGCCTCATCTTACCATCCAACAATTAAGTATGACTCCACACCGACAACATAATCTGCATCATTGGCCCACTGGAGAATGCTCCATAAGGCAATCCGTCCCTGGCAGTCAATCCACTAATGGCTTAGTGAGCATGCAAAACCTGTGCTCTCACATGTTAGCAGGTTTGTGCTAAAATTTGTTGTACCTCTATTTAAATGAGGAAGTCATAGCAAATTAAGCATTAGCAGGCACATGTGAAATAATGTTGTGTATTCTGTTCCACACACTATTTCATGTTTGCTTGCTAAACCTAAAATTAAACATCTGCCTGGGTACAAGTGTTAATTATTTAGTGCACACACTTCATGTTTTCCTGATAACTGATGTAAAGTGAGACGGTCAATTTACTTGGGGGATTTTAGTTCCTTGATAAGATTGACATTCCCTTGAAGGTCCGAACCCCTGATCTATGCCATGAGCCCCACATGAAGACTAAGCCCCTTCCAAGCCAGACCCCACTCTAATGGAAAGTTTCCCAAATATGAAGCTGCAATCCTCCATGGTTTGCCCCACAGTCAGGCTCCCTAAGCTGAAGCCTTCTGCCCCAGGATATCCTGCCCAACGTAAGGTTCTCCAATATCAAGCCCAAAGCTCACCTTGAAGCCCAGATCTTCCATATGAAGCCCCACCCGTACATAATGAATCTCTTACTCCCCATCCTCACTAGTATGATGAAACTCATAGCCTTCCAGTTGGCATCACTGCAGGAACTACTGATGCTACCTAGTGGAACTTCATAATGAAGCACCCATAGGTGCAATCATTTGTCAACTGCAGCCCTGTAAGAAGGCTCACACATCCCTCCTGCTGTTGAAGATTGGAGCCTTTTGAAATTGTAAAGGATTCGTTGCAGAGGAGGAGTTAATTATTTTATTTGGTTTTTATTTATTTAAAGTATTTATAACCCACTTATCTTATCAAATTCTAAATGAACAAATCAAACATCAGATAACAGCAAATAGAGAAATAAATATCAAGACAACACATAACAAAAAAAAGTATCTTCAGCATCAATAAATGATAGCAAAATGCAGAACAAATAAAAATTGCTTTACCTCCTTATGAAATTTCAGCAAGTCTAGCCCCAAACAAAGTGATGTTCTACAACTTTACCACAGTGTGTTCCAGAAATGTGGTCCATTTGCAGAAAACATATTAGATCAGGCGAAAGTCTGTTACATAATTTTCAATGAAGTTAGAGAGCATAGCAGTCGGGCCTTCATGCGTGGAAAGAATCAGGGCTGGTGGAGCTTGATACTTTGAGGGCCTCATGGGGGTGGTCAGCGCTTTATGTTATAGAAGAGCTACATGTTGGGGTTGGATGTTCATGTAGGATCAAGGACTGGATTGTTGTGTTCAGGTCCTTGATTATCTTATATGGAAGAATGACCCTCCCATGTTGCATCCTGGGATGCAAGAGCTGTCCAAGGATACAACAGGGAGTCATTATGTCATATAATACATTTTGTTTTGCCTTATATAGCAGTGTGACCCCACTCTGTGCATCCCGGGATGTACAGAGTGGGCCAGGCACCGCAATTTTTCAAGATGGTGGTGCAGGGGCGGAAGGGTGTGGGCAATGCTCCCACTCCAGATTAAAGGTACCAGGAGGGGTGTGGAGGGGTTTGGGGGCCACTGCGCCACCATGGATTTTTTTTGTTTTGTTTGGGGTGGGGTTGGGGCCACTGGGCCACCAGGGATTTTTTTTGTTTGGTTAGTGGGCGAGCACCGTAGATTGTTTTATTGGGAGGGGGGATCAGGGTCGCTGGGCCACCAGGGATTATTTTATTGGGTGGGTGGGGCGATAGAGACCCCCTGACAGCCTTCTGATGGCATCGGGGGCTTTCCCCAATGCCTAGGTCATCTGAGGTGAAGTGTTAAACTTCACCTCCGATAACCCTGCTTAACTGGGACAGCATGCCAAACTTGTGCTGACTTCTGTGTGCATGTGTTGTCTTGCTCTCCCAGTTTAATGCTGACTTTTTGCACACTGGGTAATTTGCAAATTGCATTCCAGTGCAAAGAGTCAGTGTTAAAGTCATGCTATGAAACCCTGCTTTAGAGCTTTAAGCACTGGGCTCTAGCACAGGGTTTCTGCATTGCCCTGTAAGTTCTTAGCATCATGTATTTCCACTGTTATAGTAGCAATTATAATATCTGTGAACAAAAGTGGCTTAGCCTAAATATTCTGACAAATATTTTGTATGTATATGTGTTTACTAAATATTAACAGAGAGCAGGAGACACATTTCTTTCTTTCTCTGTGCATAAGGAGCCACTACATAAATTTCTTTATTTGTTATTAGAACCTGAAGCACTGCAGTGAAATTGGAAAAGAGTGATGCAACAAAACCTCTGTTTGATGACATCATAAAAGCACATTACTAGGTTCAATAGAACCAACACATCGAGAAACAACCACTGTAGGAGAAGGCTAAGTGGATAATTTCCTTATCTGTTTCTTCAACTTTAACTACAGTTGGAAAGGAGTGATGCCATGGCTCATCTGTGGACAATCAGATATAATAGCTGAGTTAGCTGCCTTCAAATTAGAAGGGAAAGTACTTTTAGTATATTTCTTATTGTTTTTTTATGCATGTTTTTAGCTTTGAAAAACTCTGGGCATATTTTGATATGGCAAGGCAGTTAATAAGAGGGTAACAGTGTGTCTACGAAAAATGCTTTTTAAGTGCCTACTTGTCATTATGAAATACTAACTTACTTTACAGAAATTGTGCCTTAATTTAAAGTGTGGATGGGGAGCTGTTAGTTGGCTGTGCTGCTGTGGAGAATTTGTAAGAGAAAATATTTCTGGAATTCATTACTGGAGGATATAGTAAAAGCTGTTAGTGTAGCTGGGTTTAAAAAAGGTTTGGACAAGTTCCTGGAGGAAAGGTCCATAAACCATTATTAAAGAGGACCTAAGAAATCCACTGTTTGTCTGGGGACAAGCATTGTGGAACCCGTGGCCTTTGGGAACCTGCCAGGTACTTGTGACCTGGGTTGGCCACTGTTGGAAACAGGGTACTGGGCTTGATGGACCTTGATTTGACCCAATGCAGCATTTCTTATGTTCTTAAAAGATCTGCCTGCCTGCTTGCATGCCACTTGGAATCCCGGTGTGCTTTCAGGCACCCCCCCAGATAGCGGGTGAGTCATCGAGGACCCCATAAATCGGGCTGTGCCAGCTTTCACTTTGGGAGCTGTTATCTGGTTGTGTCACTGTGGAGGAGTTGTGCACAAAAGATCTGCCTGCCTGCTAGTGCACTTGGACTCTCAGTGTGCAATACTAGCAAGAGCTGGTGTTAATGCCTTTGCTTAAAGTTTTCAAAAATGCACTTAAATTATATAATTTTATAATCTACAAGTGTACCTGTGTGCTCTGCCCAAATTCCACCCATGGGCATACTCACTGGCAAGGATGCAGCATGCAAATGATGTGTGTAATTTTACACTGGTTGGTAATTTATAAGATGCGATTTATGCGTGCATGTGGCTACCGAAGGGGCATAAAGGACTAAAATACCGACATTTAAGCACATTGTTAGAGCTTAAAAATAGGCGCCTCCTTATAAAATTCACCCTAAATGTACAAAATAAATATGCATAAAAACAATAAACAAATACAGTGGCTGGTGACAGCAATGGCAGCCAGAGTATCAGCCAAATATAAACAGCGCGAAAGAGGAATTCATTTGATCAGTCTTCAAACCCAATCAAGTCACTTCTTCCTCAGCTGTTTTAGTCTTCAGGGCATAACATCAGATTTTCCAGAACATCTCCTCTCTTAAAAAGAGATATTCATCCATTATTTGGGCTATTTCAAACTTTCAAAAAGGTTCACAAGGAAGGTCGTGGGGACAAGGACTGCATCTGAATACAAGAGAGCTTAGGACAAGCACAGAGGATCTCTAAAGGAGAGCTTACTGACTGCTATGGATAGGTAGACTGGATAGGTCATCTGCCGTCATATTCTCTGTTTCTGTGTTAACATTTGAAGCAAGCAGGTGGTGAAACTGTTCTGTTTTTCATTATAAGGCTCTGTTTCACTTCCTTTTAAGCCCACAGACAACCATTCAACCCTGCTATCTCCTATGAGCTTTTATTCTATGTTTACTCCACTTCATATCAGAAATATATCTGGCCTATCTTTCATTTGCCCAAGTACTGTAACTGTCATTATATCCAATGGGAGTAAAAATTATGGCTTCCAGTATTGTTAATCCCTTTGAATATTGGGCCCTTAGAGTATTAAGTCATTCCCCATATGCTTTATGACAAAGACCACTGACCATATTGTTTGTTACCCGCTGGACTGACTCCATTCAGTGTATGTCCTTTTGAAAGTGTGGTCTTCAAAACTGCATACAATTCTCCAAATTAGGTCTCAGCAGAGACTTATTCAGAAGCACTGTTACCCCCTTTGTTCCTCTCCCTATGCACCCAAGCATCCTTCTGGCTTTTATTGTCACCTTATCTACCTCTGTGACTACATTTAAGACCATCAGATGTGATCACCCCCAGGTCCCACTCTTTATTTGTGGATAGAAGTACTCATTCTCTTGGGTTTTTGCTATATATTTTTTAGCATTAATCTTAGTTGCCAAATACTTGACCATTCTTCAAGCTTTGCTAGAGTGCTCTTCATGTTGGCCACACCTTCCCAGGTGACTACCTTGTTTTATGTTTTGGTACCATCTGTCAAGAGGCAAAGCTTTCATAATAGCCCTTTTGCAATATCACTTAAAGAAATGTTGAAGAGTCGGACCAAGGACTAATCCCTGAGGCTTACCACTAATAACACTCTTATCCTTAGGGGTATGTTTACTAAACCGCGCTACTGTGCGGGGCTCACGCTAATGATGCATTTTTGTGCCCCGCACATGTGCGCGCCGCACTAACGGGCCCGCTCATGTGCGCGTCGCGCAAATGAGCGATAGAGGTGTGGAAAGGCTCCCGGAGGGCGGAGGAAGGCTGCCCAGGGGCGGAGAGACGGGGTCAATGGGTGGAGAGTGGGAGGGGAGAGGCTCCCCACACAGGAGCGGGGCTGAAATTCGATTAAAAAAATACCGCGAGTGAAAACCTCGCGGTAGAGCCGATTTAAAGGGAAGAGAAACCATTTCTGTCAGCAATGTACAGCAAAACCAGGGAAACCTACAAAACGTGAGCAGTGTGATACATGTGCACAGAACAAAATAGCAAATAAAAACTGAAAATGACCACAACAAAATTCTAAAAAATTATAATCCAGCTGGGAAACAGTGATAGTCATGGAAAACATCAAAAATCACTTACAAGAAAGCCCCAAAAAAGAAATATGAATTTTAGAAGGGTCTACGCTCCGTCCCCATACAAGGTGAATGATCCCACAGTGAAATTGTGCAGAGCAGGGTTTATGACTCCTTTGGCCAGGTTTCCTATCTCCAGGGACTGCACTGTCTCTGTGGCCACAGTGTGGTGTAGGGAACACAGACAGTGTGTTCAGGAGCCAAAGATCACCAGTTCAAGTCCCAGCTGGGGCTCCTGCAAACCCAATCCCCATATTTTACCCACCACTAAACCATGATAGTAAAGACCAACCTTTTTTGCAGATAACATAAGCATGGTCCAAACACCTCTATTTTACCCTACAGAGCACAGACACCACAAACATGCGCATTACCTAGACCACAGTCCCCTCAATGCAGTCCTGGAGGGCCACATATCATTCAGCTGTGATGCTGTCACCAATATAAGGCCATGTCAGCATGGTGGCGGAGGGGTACCGTTGGTGGAGGGGGCAGTGGCTGCTGCCCACAGCAGACGGTGGCCTAGCCCCCTTCACGTGGGTGCAGTGCACTCCAACAGACAGGCCCTTTCTGACAAACAGCCATGGACTCCCCAGGGAATGCACTGTTTTTGTGCTAATTCGGTGGTGCAGCAGACACAGCCAGTGCCTTTAGAACCAGAAGGTCACAGGTTCAAATCCCAGCTGGGGCTCCTGCCAACCCAGTCCCCTTATTTTACCCATGAAGAAAACATGGTAGTAAAGACTGAACCATTATTGCAGAGAACATACGCATGGTTAATACGCCTATATTTTACCCCACCGAGCACAGACACCATAAACAGGGGCATTACCTAGAGCAGAGTCTCCCAAATGCAGTCCTGGTGGGCCAAACACCATTCAGGTTCCATGCTGCCTCTAATAAAGATGCCTGTGCTGCATATCTATGCACCACCCCCATGGTATGCAGATGTATCTCATACATATTCATGAGGGACAGCATGAAAACCCGAACAGTGTTTGGCACACCAGGACTGGAGTTGGGAACCTCTGCCGTAAAGCAGCAGCCAACAGGGGCAGACACACCCACACCCACACCCACAGGCCCCATTGGCTAATGCCTCCTGGAGAGGCAGGACATTGGGCCCTGTGTGCATCTCCCAATACTAGCACTTGCATATCTTAGCAATGCCACCCTACACCTGGGTATACGGTACACACCTATCAAACGTTTCCTATGATTACTGGCAGATAGCAAGTCCTACGTTAAGCACAGTTTGCTCATTGAGCTCCATCATATCAATCTTTCTGATGTCTGCGGTGTGTGCTTCAGGTCTGGTCTCTGACAGTGTTTACCACCCTGGGGAGTGACCCCCAACAGTATTGTGTAGCATATCCATGCCTGTACTGTGCCCAGGACTGGTGTGGTGGGCAGGGCTGCTGAACTCCTCTATAGTAGCACAATGCTGGCATAGGTGTCGGAGTGTTTGTCTGTCTATACAGTGTGTGGTGGCTGCAAACACCTTCCACAGCCCACACTGCCAGCACTGTTGCCAGTATTGGCCTGCCAATGTGCATAATGAGGAGCAAGGTACCATGGGTATAGCCCAGACAGGGTGGCCTGGCCAGGGTGCATCTGCACAGGGCATAGGGCACTGACTGGGACATTTTAGTGCCTGGCCACCACCTACACAGACAGGGTGACCTCAGTATGTCCTGCTGGGAGATCACTCTCACCCTGACTGTGCAGTGACGACAGCATGGCTAGGCACCCCCATAGTGCTATATAGTATTTTTGTCATGTGATATTTATGGGTTTCCTTTTGGGGGCCAGTCACTGACTTATCTGCTTGTTGTGTGTGCTGCCATCCCAGTTCTGGGTGCATGCATTTCCACCAGGAACATGCACTATGGACTAACTAGCAGACTGTTTGCAGCTGGTATGTGTCTTGATGGAGTGCCTTGCAGGGTGCAGTGGCTGAAGGCTTGCTGCAGGAGAATATCAGATAGTGGTGGGGTGCAGCTTAGCATATACCGGCCTAATGTCTGTCTGCTATTGTGTTATGGGTATGTAGAGAGCTGCATTGACTACCCTGAAGGGTGTCTTTTCCACAGCAGGACCGGGGTTGATGATCCCCTCTACTGCCACCATTGCAGGGAGGTAGAATGTGGATCTGTTGATGGGAGACCCTGTTTACCACACTCAGACCTGGAGGAGGAGGGGTGGTGGTACATAATGTTTTGTTTGGTTCTGTTTTGTTTTGTATTAACATATGATTTTAGTTGATATATTGTTTACTGCTTCAAAATGTTCTATGTAAAACCAAGCTCCTGCTTTGTTGACTGTTGTTTATTGTAAACCGCAACTGATCTCTGGAAGATGCGGTATATAAATGATTGTTAAATAAATAAATAAAATAATCCTCCTAGGGATCCTTAGGGGCTACACCTGACTGAATCAAACAGATATATCCAAGGTGTTTCTGCAGAAACTACCTATCTCACACATTAACACTGCTTTGGACCTGCATCATGGCCTATTTCTGCCATGGAAGGTGCTGTGGACCTGGTGCTGGGCGCCTCACCGCACCATCAGGGTGAGCACAGTACCCGCACAATGTGATGGTGTGTAGCTACTCTGTGCCAGTAAAACACACGGTCTGTACCCCCTACAAGGCCGAGGTGCTGTGGGGGTGCACATGGTCAGTTCCCCCTACCAGGCCGAGGTGTTGTGGGGTTGCATACCCCATCTTGTGTTCATCTGTGGGCAGCTGATTTGCATGTGCAGTGCATCATGGGTACAGGTGTGCTAACCCTATCCTGGTGACCACAACAGACTGTCTGTGTGGTGACATGCAGGCTCTCTGCAGCCAACCAGGGGCTTGCTGGTAGCTGTAGCCCAATGGTTTGTTTCACTGCCTGTGAAGCCAGAGGTCATGAGTTCAAACCCACAGTGGGGTTATTTGATAGGGCTGCCCAAAGCATCATCTCTTTTTAATGTAGATTTTTGCTGCCAGCAAAAACACCCTCAGCGTACTGTACCCATAATGTGCCTCTGAGGGCGCTTTATAGGGCGCCCTATAGGGCACCATATGGTTCCCGTCCATATAAGGTGCACTATACATTATCCTGTGACGCAACTTATAGGGTGCCCTATAGGTGACATTTTAGGGTGCCGTGGCGGACAGTGCACTTTATAATGTGCCCTATGGAGTGCCTTATAGGGTGCCTTATACGGCATCTTCAATTACGGCACGTGAGGGCGTGTTTGCTGGCAGCAATTAATAAAATAAAAATAAAGTGCTGCAGGAAACAAAATGTACATTGCAAAGCTGATGCCTCAACCAGCCTTACATATTAGGCACACTGGGGAGCAAACTCATGACCCCTGTATCAGCAGTCAGTGCCTTAACCATTGTGCTCCACTGCTGCTCCTCCTTACATGGCAGCGCACCTACTTATGCTTTCCATTCCTTAAACTGCACAGTGCTGCCATCAAAAACAGTACTCTGACCTTGTGGTACCTCATACGGCACCCTCTAAAGCGCCCTATAAGCAACATTCTAGGGTGCCTTGGTGGACAGTGCACTTTAAAATGTGCCTTATGGGGCGCCTTATGTTAACACGCTTTGAGAGTGCATTTGCTAATAGTGATAATTAAAATAAAAATAAAATGCCTCCTAATGCAATCTTCCCTGTAATACCTCAGCCGGCCTTGTTCATTGGGCACTGTGGGGGATTGAACCCCTGATCCCTGTACCATTGGTCAGTGTCTTAACCATTGTGCTGTGGCTTTGTTCTTGTGCTTGCATATCAGCGCGCCGCCTTATGCCGCCCAATATTAAAATGCCTCGTAAAGCAATAGCCCACCACCTTATGCCCATCAGCGTGCTGCCTTATGCTGCCCAATATTAAACTGGCTCCTAAAGTAATGCCTCAGCCAGCCTTCTTCATTGGGCACAGTGGGGGTTTGAACCCCTGATCCCTGCACCATTGGTCAGTGTCTTAACCATTGTGCTGTGGCTCTGTTTCTGTCCTTGTGCATCAGCGCGCCACTTATGCTTCCCGCACAGCTTTCTCGTGCGCTAATGTGCAGGGCGCACATTAGCGCATGGTTAATCCCGGTTTTTCTTTTTTCTGCTAGAAACGCCCACTCCTTATATGGCACCCGCACACTAGCGCCGCCCGCACATTACCGGGGTTTTAGTAAACATACCCCTTAGAGTAAGCTCCATTTATTATTATCCTTTTGTTGCCTCTCATTCAGCCAGATTTTAACCCAGTCAGTCACTACAGGGCCCATCTCAAGGGTGTTCAGTTTTTTATGTTACCAACTGTATGTGGAACCATATCAAAAGCCTTGCTGAAATCTAAGTACATCACATCTAGTGCTCTCTATGATCCAATTTCTTGATTGCCCATTCAAAATAATTGATTAGATTTGTATAATAAGGCCTACCTCTGGCCTTATTTAATGTAAAAAGTTCCTGTTCTATGTAAACTTTGTTTGCCTGAGTTGACCCAGTGAAAAGTAATATGAAAGAATAGCCAATTAAATAAAAACCCTGGATTCCATAAACTACACTATCCATTAGATTTCAGAAACTTGCACTGTCCTCTGTTTTAGCATGACTCCATTAATTTACCGAGATCTATATATGTTTCTATTTGTCTCTATACATATACACCAGTATATTGATATATAGATATAATTATCATATGGCATCACTAATAAAACAATATATTATTTGAATATTCATTAGTTATGATTTCTATGATTTAAATAAATGTTTCAAATTTGCTAATCAAGAATTACAACATTTTATTGAGTGGTGAAGCCACATATTATGAACATGAATATCTATTAATTATTTATTAATGATATCAAACACATTTGTTGTTTCTGAAGCAGAAAAGATACATATGGTAATATAGTATTTGGCCATTCATTCTCCCTTGTTGTCTTCCTTTCTGGTTCTCTATCACTTTGTCTAGGTGAGTATATAAATTGCCGTACTTGAAGAAACATCAGCTACCCTTTCCCCCCACTCTTCAACGCTGTTATCTAAATCTTGTCCAGTCATATGACAATGCTGCCCTTCAACCACTTCCACTAATAAGCTTTTTCAGGTTTTGTCTCCTTTTTTAAAAATTCTTACAAATTCAAAACGTAATTCAGCACCCAGGCCACATCCTAGGTTTTAACACATCGAAATAAAGCAGGGAAGTCCAAGATTTTTCACTAATGGGCCACATGATCAGAGTCCATATTTATGTGGGCTGCATGATTATTGTAGCCTGTTATATAGCATGATTTATACTGTACTCATCAAAAGCTGTGAATCGCTTCTAAAATGGCTCTTAAATACTTCAAAATCACATGCTATAGCTAATTAGGTAGTCCAAACTGGGCTGAATCTCAAGATCAGTCACATTGGACACTCCTGTAATAATCCAAACAGCCACCAAAGCTATTGATGCTGTTGTCTGAAATATTCTGTTACACTGTTCTTCTGGATGGCTGGGTTATAACCACAGATATATATACACACATACGTACATACAGCATGGAGGAGTAGCCTAATGGTGAGAGCACTGACTTGGGAAACAAGAGAGCAGCATTCAGTTCCCACTAGCACTCCTTGTGGCTTGGGCAAGTCACTGAACCCTCCACTGCCTCAGAAAAATCCAACCTAACAAAGTTTAAGTTACAATGTGAACCACTTTGACTGAAATGATCAAGCGGTATAAAAAAGCCTGCTAAATACATAAGCTTACACACATGCTTTTCTCTCTCCTTCTTTTTCTCTAATACAATGCAAAGGCCTTATGCTTCCTTAAAATAATTAAAACTACTGTCTATGGACTATGCAAAAAGTATGAATTTCATATCTAACCATAAATTCTATTTATTGCTCTATAAAGTCTCTGGTTAAAACTAATTTCCGACTATATGCCTCTTATATAACCACTAAATATCTTATATAACAGCAGCAAGGTTATTTTTTTATTTTAAATGCACTTGGCTTCATTTTATGGGCTCATCTGGCGAGGCAACCCTATATTGTACCTTTTCCGATATGTACTTGGCGTGCATGCGTTCCTTATAGCAGCACACACTTCTGCATTTATGCTGGCCACAACACTGTATAGATGGCGTCGTCACTCTTTCCATTTCAGTAGACTGAAACCTGTTATTAATGCGTTTAACAGAAGTACTTGTTAATAACTAGATAATTTTAAGATGTTAGCTTCATGCCATCTGTTAATCTTTGTTGTGATTAAAGAGGTAATCGTAATACCCATTATTCCTAATGACAAGACGGAGCAGGCTTAAAGCATTAACCATCAGAATCCAAAGAGAAGAGCACTGAAGGGTATCAGCAGTCTTAGCCACAATTGAGGAATTGGGGCCGTCCTCCACACAACAAAAGTGATACAAAAGAATTACACCCTCACTAAGGTCTATTTCCTCGTATAATCACACAAAATGATTTTTCTTAAATATGATAATAAATCACAGCAAAAAATCAATGTGGCAGAGTCCAACTGCTATGGCCTGATAACACATCAATCAATATTTAGTATTTAGATTTTAATTAATACATAGCAGAGCAGAAGCCTTTTAAGAGAGAAATATTATCTTGGATAAGAAATCCTGCACGGTTAGCATGCAAAAGTTGTTGCTCATATCTGTCATTGATCAATCGGCTGAAATTGTGATTAAAAACCCTTGAAAATATCAGAGGGGAGTATAAACAGATTGAGCCAGAGTGTGTCATGGGAGAGTCTGCTTGCAAAGCCGCTAAGCACAGAATGCAGGGAGATCCTGAAGGCTGCAAAGCGTTCATGGAAGACACTCCTCACTCTGCAGGATCGATTCACACGGTCACAGAGTTCGGAATGCTTCTTATACAGCAAAGGCTAATAGGGCACTGCAACGATTGTGTTGGGCATCATCTAGTTTTTTGAAATACAGCTCCTCCTGGTTGAAAATGTTTTGCATCATGTAAGAAATCACTTTGGTTAAAGGGAATTCAAGAGGGACTGGGTTTTATTCACCCCTGCATGAGATTTGAAAACATTTCTGGTAGTCAGATATTCATTGCACTAGGTGTATAAAGCAGTCGCATCCAATGTTTGGAGAAGGCTGTAGAGGGATGGAGAAGCTAAATAAACCCTCTTTGCTTGGGTTTTTAGGGAAATCTACATTTTCTGATGCGTAATGCACTATCAGCTTGAAAAAAATGAGCCTTGATACCTCTTTCCCAACATCCAAAGTTGTTCTATTGATGGCAGCAATACCTGAAATAGCTCAAAAGAAATTCCAAGAGCAGGCTTGCAATGCAATATCAGTGTGAAGTAAGGCCAGGAAGCTAAAAATGTTCTCCCACACTTCAGTCACTTTTCTGCCTCCTTGAAAAATCCTTTGAAACACTTCTTGATTCTCTAAGGGGCCCTTTTACTGAAGTGTGGCAAGTTTCCGCACATACCGTGCATTAGAAACAAAATCAAACGTGTGGTAAGTATAAAAGTCCTCTGCACATACTGCACAGAAAAAGTCTCTTACCACATTTATATTCATTCTTAATTAGCGCAGATGTACTTAACACCTTCTCGTGAGGTGGTGCTAAGTGCAGCCGTGCTCATTTTAACATTGATAGAACACAGCAATTACCGTGCAGTAATCATTATGTGTAGTTCCTGCCCCATTTTGCATTAAGCATTTTGCATGTGATTCAGCACATGTTAAGTGGCTCAATCACGCTGAAGCTATTACCATATTCATGTGGTAGTTGTTAACATGTGCTAAGAGACAGTTGGGAAATAGGCGATCTACAAGGAAATAAGCCAGAATGAAAATGTTGACTGAGAAATCATCCCTAATAGGGAGGAAATTGCATCACACATTCCTGCCTGCACATAATGTTGTTTGATTTTCAGATCCGTAGCTGTTATACCCTTGACTGCCTTCAAATGATTACAGATTCTTTACATTGCTATTGTGCACCACCCTTGTGGTAATGGCCAAGGCTCTCTTGCTGTACAAGTAACGAGATTTCATTCACTGCTAGACTGAGTGGGAAGATGGAAGCAAGAGGACTGGTAAGACTGTCCATGGACCAGAGTTTAGCTTCTTATGGCAGGTGCTGGAGGCTGAATACTGAAACCTTCAGGAGATAATATCTAAGATCTATCTGTCTATCCCACTAGGTATAGTTTCCTCTTTGAAGAAGTGATCATCGATGGAATTAATGGAAGGAGACATATATATAGTGGAGGAGTGGGCTAATGGGTAGAGCAGCAGACTGAGAATCAGGAAACCAAGGTTCAAATGCCACTGAGATTCCTCCATTGCCTGAAATACAAACTTAGGTGCCCTTTTACTAAGATGCGCTAAGTAGTCAATGTGCATTTTTGCATACATTAACTGTTTGCAAGGGCTCGCAGTAGCTGTTGCCTCAGGGATACAACAATTACCATGTGCTGATTTGCACACTAACTGTCAATCATGGGTTGAGGTGATGAATAGGCAGGTTAGGGGTCGAGAGTGGGCATGGAGAGTACGGGAGGCATATCATGGCATAGTCAATGTTGTAATTAGTGTGGGTGCAATTAATACCACTTCAGCAGGTGAAGTTAGATGCCCATGTGGTAATTGGGCCATGCATTAGTGTCCGCATCTGCATATCAACTGCTGGAAAAATGCTGACTCATGACAGTGTCAGTGGAGACTTTGCCCTTAATGTACGTTAGTTTAAGCACTGAACGCGTTGAGTGCAAGAACCTAGCGCACTTTAGTAAATGGACCCCTTAGATTGTAAGCCCTTTGATGTTAGGGAAATGTCTAGAACACCTGAATGTAACTCATTTTGAGCTGCTACTAAATAGGTGTGAACTAAATCAATATAAACAAATAGATAACTATATCGTTAATAGGTGCCTTGAGTGTATAATTATATTACTAGTGAAAGTGCAGGAAGAGCCAATACGTTACATAGAGTCACGTACAGTGCTGAATATGATTTTGTTTTGCTTATATTTTTCAGAACTAGATTAGAAAATGCAACACTGTTTCTGCCGTGAGTATCCCTGGGGCACCTTGGTTTAAGGCTACAGGGATGCCTAATATTACCTTGTACAGATTACGGATGATGAGATTGCTTATGGGGTCGAGACGATATAATCACATCTCCCTAGCCCTTCAGCAATTGCGCTGGCTGATGCTAGAGTAGAGAATAAAAGTTAAAACCCTATCCTTGATTTTCAAGTGTCCCCATTGAAGTCTGTCAGTTTATTTGACGCAGCCTGTGATGCCGTATCTTCCAGACTGTGGTACTGGTTCCCCTCTTGCTGTAGTCCAGCTGGATTTCAGCTAGATAGTGGGTGTTTTGTTATTTTGTACCACATTTTTGGAAGTCTCTACCCTTAGAGATAAGTCGTGAACTAAATTGCTTATTCTTTTGAAAACAAGTTCAAACATATTTTTTGTCTGTGATCAGCAAAATCCAAAGCAGTAAGGGCTTGAAAGAAAGTCTAGTCTCTTAAGAGCAGAACAGCGTCTCTATCGATGAACTGTGCAGAGGCTGTCAATGGACAAGTCAGTATAGAAAGGTTCAGTCAAAGCCGTCCAATGTTCAAAGAAATCTGATGGTGGGGGCCATTTTAGAAGCTCTATTCATGATTTTCACATCTGACAATGTCCATTCAGATGTGCCAATCACATCAATATCCCAAAAGCCATTTTAGAAAGGGACAAATTTACATATGTCTGGCATGATCTTGTATGTGTCGTACTGGGATGTGACAGAGGTGTGTCCAAGGCATGTATACCCGATTTTAGAATGATGCTGCATATTTATGCCCATTGACGGACACATCTATGTCTATACTTGTTCCTGGGCACAAATAGACATTTTAAAAGTGCTCATTATGGCCAACAAACAACAGCTGGGAGAAGATGGGAATGCTCTCTGACTCCTCCAATAATTTTTGCCCCCCTCAATAAAATATACAAGTAAATTGAAATGCCTCGTGGCTGCTTGTGCCTGCTTGCAACACGGCAGACTGGGACGTGTATGTGGTGACAGACACACGTGTACATTCTGAAGCATCATCGTGGACACATCTACAGTATGTTGCTGGTTTCACAGAGGTGTATATTCCACATGTGCACATTTCTAAGGTGGCCCACTTCCCTGCATGAATCTGAGGGTTGTTACTGCACGTCTCCGTTTCTTTGTATGCTGGCAGAGACATTTATCTTTTGGGACAGATATAGGACAATTTTAGAATGCATTGGCCCTCCCATGGAATTTCAGACGTCTTGACTTGGACATACCAGATGGCACATAAATGTATTTAGCACATGTGAAAGTCAAATCAATAACCTTCAAAGGGTAACAGGCAAAATCGAGACATCGTAAATGTTGCCCGTTGGTAAAAATCTTCCACTGTCGAACATAATCATCTAAATCACATAAATTGTCCAAAAGGTATATTATTCTTGAGGCTTTGAGGATGAAAACTACCATATTCTAATAAACTATTACAATCAGTAGACTTTCTGAAAATTGAAGTTTGGAATTTGCCTTTCTTCTAGAATATATTAATATCCAGAAAGGAAACATTATGTAAAAATGTCATTAAGTGTAAAATGCAAATGTTCATCTTGAATATTAATCCAAGCAAAAAATTGTAGCAACTTTTCCACTGATCCAATCCATACCAAAAAAATTCATCTATGTAACATTTTCATATATGTACCTCTTCAAAATGTGAAACATATCAGTGAGTCACCAATAGCAGTATCACATATTTGCAGAAAAAAATCCTTAAAAAATAAAATAATTTTTCTTCAGTACTAACATCAAGAATTGTGTCAAGAATTCTACCCTATTATCAGTTTTTATTAATCAAATACATGATGCAATCCTTAGGGATATTAGTATAGATTAGAAGGAAGTGATATCCATGGACACAAATATTCACAAATCCATAACATCACCAACATAGGACAATTTGTTAATCACTTCCATAGAACCTTGGACATAAGAGTCTCCCTGAAAGACTATGGGCTGTAAAACTTGATCAACATAAACTGATGACGGCTCCGAAAAGGAACCACTGCCTGCCACTATTGGGCATCCTGGCAGTTGTCTAAAAGATTTATGGATTTTTGGATCATTCAATTTCACAAAATCTGGTGCATATACAGTTAACTTTGTCATTCAGGCACTGAATTTGTGGAACCCAGTGGCTAACATGCATTTGTCAAGGCTGACTGTGACCCACTACTCATTTATTTACAAAAGCAGTGTCTGAACAATAAGATATCCTTCCATAAGTTAAAGTTTCTGAAATTAGATTAAATGAAAGCTTTAGGAATGGATGACTCTTCTTTACTTTGCAATGTGATGCTATCTATAATTCTCCTTGAACTGAAGCATTACTACTGAAAAATGTTTTGGTTCAGAGATTTCCTGCATTTAGAGGATTATGGGTAAATCTGATGTGGCAGTGACATGGTCTTTAAATCAATGGATGGACCTTTTAGTCCTAAAAAAACTCATGTGTGGTTTGCTAGGTAACGATGAACAATCAATGTGGTCTAAATATTTTTCTGGAAGCTGCTGCCACCCTCAACGCTATTCCACAAATTCCTTTCACCATAGGGGGCCTGAAAAATACCTCAGCAGTGTGGCATTAAATATAACTATCCATCTAATACTTGTACTATGGAATCTGATATGATAGAGAAGGTACCTAGGCAGAGTCAAGTAACACTGGAACATGTGATATTCAGAAACACATGCATTTTTGGCAAGACCCCCCCCAAATTTCTAAACTGAGGGAATGGTGATATATGTACACGCTATTTACAAAGACATTAATTTTCATGCACAAAAACACTTGTTTGCATGTATTGCAAACATGTAGCTAACTGTTTTTTTGGACCTGGGGTTTGGAGGAGTGATGAAGGGAGGGGGGCAATTGTACTTATCTCTCTAGCATTAAAAAACACATAAAAAATGCAGAACGTTGAGTTTTGTGTCTTTGCTTCTTAATTGGCTCCCACTGGACATCCAGTTTTGCAAAATCTGACACTTACATGTACAAGGGGCAGCATTTGCAGGCATAGATTGCAAAAACGCCGCTTATATGGGTAAATACCAACACTTACATGGTCAAGACCAGAGTCAGGCTGCTCTATTTTTGACTGTGTTTTTTTTCATTAAATGGTTGTTTCCACTGGGCATGCTGCAAAATACACGTTTTCATGTAGTTTTCAAGATATTTTACAAAAGGTTCCGTGTCCATTGAGCCTTTTGTAAAATAGTCCACAAATTTTGAATGCCCAGAGTTGGAGGTCTCTTTTTATTCCTAGTCAACCTATGCAAAATTGGGCTCCAAAATTCATGTTTAGCTGCATTTTAAGAAGATTTAATTATTGCTTTTGATTTCCTTAGAGGTCAATATTCAAAAACTGAAAGAGTGGGTCAAATAGCTGGCTAATTTTAGCTGGTTATTTTTAAGAGAATATTCAGCTGAAGCTTACCGGTTTTCAGCTGAAAATTCTCCTATATCTAGTCAATCATAACTTGACTGGTCAGATTTAATGCTGCTGCGTTCAGCCACTCACTGGCTAAGGCTTCTTAAAAATAAAAATGAAAAAAATCCCAAACCTTCATCCCACTTTTAACTTGAAAAATAAATGTCTCCGTTCGGGCCTTCAATTTTAAAAGATGGCAGAAAAAGCAGTTTGGTTAATGCAATAGGAACAGGTGTAACTAACTGCATCACGTTATCCACAGTGCAGTTAAAACACATTTAAAAAAGAATCTTTCCCTGCACTAGCTGAATAGGAAAGTACAGGGAACGTCAAAACAATTAGCGCATAATTACTGCACATTCATTTAGGCAATTGCTGCACAGTAACTTCAAAACCTTATGCAGCTTAGTACATAGGGCCCATGTTGTAGATAAAGGGGGTTGTTTTAGACGCTTTATTCAAATTTTAAACATTGATGTGGTGACAGAAAAATATGCAAGCCGTATCCATCTGTAAAACACGATTTTGGAAAGGTTGTGATTTACACCTTTGTGCTCTGGGGATGTCTTTCTATAAATATTGTTCAGGAGGCGTTTCCGGATATGGCCTGGGTGGAACAAAATTCTATATGTGTATCTCCCATTTCACATAGGGGATGCACGTGCAAGCCTGAAATTGCCCATGTCTGAATTTAAATTTGACCCCTGACACAAACAGGTTTCTCAGAAGTGTTCCTTGTGACCTTTAAAGGAGGGATTAAGGGGCATATCGCCCTTTATCCCCAAAATGATTGTTTCCGCCTCCAAATTGAAACGAGTTCAAGAAAAGAGACCTCTGTAAATTAGCGGCATCTACAGTTCTAGGTTTCCAAAATGGCTGGGATACACATGTAAGTTCTGATATTTGCATGTGCACATTGCGAAATGCCAGAATGTACGAGGGTTCCTCCTTTTGTTTTTGCAAAATGGCTCCTTTTGTTGCACGAGGATATGTATTTTAGAAATGGCATCAGGTTTAACAGAGCTGTTTCGAAAATACCGTCAGAACTTTAAACATGGCAGCCTCCACATCTCAATTCTGATGTCCAAATTTTGTCTAAAATGTGCCCTAAAATCTACACTTTATGCATATAGCATTCCTGACCCAGAAACAAATTCTATATTTCTCTCTCCATGTGCACATTTTTTCTTCTATATATGTCTGTCTTTATTTATCTTTCTGTATTCCCTAGATAATCAGAAGCAGAGATAAAAACTGCTCCCAGGATGACAGGCACTGTGCAGACAAGGTTATTAGTTTATGTAGGCTATAGGTAGAGTGGACTGGAAAATTTTGATCACTTTAATTTACTATATGCAGCGTGCCTGCTGTACTCGTCCAGCACTTTTATCAAGTCCTGTGAGGTGGTATTGATTTTTTTATTTTCTGTGTAGGATAAGAGACAGAGAGTTAGGAGCAAGAGTGAATGAAGAACTTTCCTCAGATTACTGCTATTCTCCAGCTTATTGCGTCCTGTCGTTTGCACTTTCAGATGATGTCCACTATGTCAGGGTTGCTTGAAGCAATAAAGAGGGTGAATAACAATGGAAAGGCTAGATGAGAAAGACTGAAAAAGGAGAATGAGGCAGTAAAGAAAGTGAATGTGAGGAGAAGAAAAAACAGAGAGGTTGAGGAAAAGTGCAGCGGGTACAGGCAGCTTGATGAGTACATGCCTTTAACCCAGTCAAAACTGGCCATGACAGCTTTTCAGCCAACTGATACCATTTAAAGCCCTAGAAACAGAGCTTCCAGCTTTATTATTCTGCTAAAATCCAGCAAAGAACAAAACTAATTCAAGGCAGATCTTTCCTTGTTCTTCAATTAGCCTGGATGACTATTTTTTTTGAAGGATGAGGGTGGGATGCAGGAAATCTACTGGATAGCGTGGTCTCTAGGAAGCCAATAGTATTTCACAAATTGTGATCTCTCTTTTGCCCACATTCTGAAAACTCATTCCAGTCTATGGCAGTATGTATGCTCTTGAGGGTTTTTGGGTACATAAATAAATCATATACATGTTCAAATGATGAAAGTATATAGAAAGTAAACAATGTAAGATAGGTGAATAGAAATGAGAATACATAGCACTCAACAAATGGCAGATATTTCTGTCTTTCTTTGTAGCTATGAACCTAGTATCCTAAGGGAGTTATTTTAGGAACCCTATTCGTGTTTTGGATGTCTGAAAATGGCAGAGACAGCCAAAGCACAGAGAAGGCCCAAGAGCCATTTTAGAAAATGATTGCAAAGATGTCTCCAGCATGAGGATGTCCAAGTAGGAATAGAAGCATGATGCACGTGTGTCCAGGGCGTTCGAAGAACCTGGACATCCTCGCACAATTTCAGAAATGCCCTGCACATCCTGAGGCATGTCCAAGTTTATACTTGCTCCAGGCATGAACAGACACTGGAAAAATGCTCATTTTGCCAGCCAAACATCCGGAGAGTGTGGAGAAGGAGGTAACATCATATCCCCTATATTTTCCATGTTGACAACAAATACTGATGGGGAATGAGGTTTCCATTTTGCCACACTGATGAATATTCCCTGTATGCAAACTGATATGAGAGAGACATCCCTGACCCAAGTGTTAGCAGCAGGGATGTCTATGTGGATGCTGGTGCAGGCGTCCACATCAGGGGTATCTATGTTTCTAAAATCAGGCTGAAACATGCAGTAGATATCCCCAGCATTTTCCTGCACATTTTGCCCTGGATGTTCCAGATTGCACTTGGACGCCCTTTCTAAAAAGCTACTTTACATGTTTTTTCCCACTTTGGGTCTGTTCATTTATGCTTTTCTCCCATTCTCTGTATATAGAGGGCTTTAGATAACGATGGCTCTTCTGAAAACTAGTAGGCTTCCTTTCTTGAAATCTGCCCTGTGGTTTATGCAGGAGCTTTGTCATTTAAAGGGATTTTAGATGTCCCGATTGGGACGTGGAAAATTCCCACTGTATTTCACAAGAGGCTGTGCCAAACGCAGACCCTCTTGACAAATACATGTAATGATGTGCAGGAGTGCACATTGATGTCTCTCCATGTCCATTGGGAGCATGAATTATAAAAATCTTCATGTGGTAGAAAAACTATGCTCCCAATTCTCATGCGCACCCCAATCTCCTCTCACCAGCTGTACGGGTCCCTTATTCCCCCCAAAGCATCAGATCCTCCCCTTAATATCAAATATGCCCTTGGCATCAAGAACTCCTCCCCTTGCATCAGAACACTCTCCCCTAACTTCTGATCCCCTCCATCAGGAACCCCCTATCTGAATACCCTGCTGAATAAGGAAACCCCTTATGACAACCTCTGCAAGACCTCCCCCATTCCCACTCTTATGACAACCTCTGCAAGACCTCCCCCATTCCCACTCTGGGAGCAGGAACAATCCCTTTGACTCTAGGTTCTAAAATGGTACCTGTGACCCTCTAGTAGTAATCTCTCGATAGTACTACTAGGGGTCAAGCTGCCAAAAAAAGGGTTCTTGATAGGGGGGGATCAGATATTAGAGGAAGGGTTGTTGATGCGGGGGGAACTGGATGTCAGTGGGGGTTCTGGGGGGGGGATCTGATGCCATGGGGAGGATCATGGAAATGATGTTATGAGGAGCGATTGGGGGGACAGATCGTGGCCATTACAGCTGCTTCTTCAAACAGGCATTTATGCTGATACCTAAATTCTTTTTTTTTTTTTTAGTATGTACGTTTACTCAATTCCCACTGATAGTTATAGCTCAAAATTTATTTTTTTATTGGACTCTTAATATTCAGACTCTAGCCTATTCAAAGCTAGTTCCAGTCAAGGTCCATTTTACTTTATTTTTACTATAGAAAACATTTTTAAGATCAAATGTTTGGTCTTTATCGATTGGTTAAAATCTTCTCATATTCCCTTCTGGCCATGGAGTGACAGCTCAAAGCTAAAAGAACACTGTGACCATTTTGATCCTTTAAGCCTATGATAGTCCAATAATTATCAGTACTACAGCGATGATGAAGAAGTGACCCAAAGTTACGCAAGCCTGGAGGGACTTGTCACTCTGAAAGATAAGTAATGTGAACGTGCAAGCTTGAAACACGACGTGTTGATTTTGGGCACTGTTAGCATCTAATTATAGAAAAAGGAACATAATGAGAAGGTTTTAACTATTTGATAAAGACTAAATATTTGATTAAAAAAAGTTTTCTATAGTAAAAATTAAGTAAAATAGACCTTGGCTGGAACTAGCTTTGAATAGGCCACAGCCTTTTTGGACCATAACTATCAGTGGGAATTAAGTAAGTGCACATAATGGATTCATTATTCCCTCTGAGGATTCTTTATTTTATATAGATTTTGAAAAAATCAACATGGATTCACCTTGGGGTATCCACACTGATATTGTAGGCTTACCCAAACCACTCCTTCTCCATATCCTTACTACAGCCTTCTGAGAAACTAAACATGGTAAACATCGCCACATGTGCATAGCCCCTTTCTAAAATCACATTACACATGTATGACAATCTTCTAAAATCGTCACAATAATGTATTATACATAGGGCGCTATATGTAGAGTGAAAAGGGTGTAAGAGAATGTGCCAGAGCATTGCCAACTATACGTGTAGATTATAAGGAACGTTTTAGATAGGACATAGAGATTAGAATTGAGGCATCTACTGGAGGTCAGGATGTATTCAGTTCTGATGGTATCTTAGGAACAGCTCTGCTGTATCTATAATACTTATCCACCTGCAGTGGGAAGAGACGTTTCACATATATATTCAAGTTGGAAAAATCAATATAGAAAATTCAGCAATTTACACATGGAACTGCCAGCATTTCAGTTTTGAGGAGGAAATAAATATTGGGGGATTAACGGGGCCATCCCCTTGTTGTTTCCTGTAACGGGAGAGGCAAACAGCACTTTTTTTAATTTTTTAATTTTAATTTTTTAATTTTTTATTTATGAAAAATTTTACAATTTAATCCAAGAAAGTTACAAACTATTCTTGAAAGAAATAGAGCAACAACACAAGCAAATAACAACAGAAGAAACATCATAATCCACAAAAGCAAAAATACAAAGTGTTTGCTCACACTAGCCCACCACAAAAAGAAGATAGAGGGGGGGACTATTCTTATTCTCATCCAAAGAAAACAACAAGCGATACACCAATTAACCCGATATTAATTCAAATGAGTACAGGTGGACCCTCAGCAGGGGACTCAGACCTCCTAGCACTAATGAAAGAAGTCAATTGAGGGGGATCATAGAAAACATAAGAAACAGAATTATATTTAACCAAACACATGGGTGTTTCAAAAAGAAAAGCCCCCCCAATTGCAATACTCCAGGACGCAGAAGAAGAAAATCCCTTCTGCGCTTCTGTGTTCCTCTCGCTAAGTCAGGATAGATACGAACCATCAAGCCCCTAAACAATAAGTTACGTTTTCTAAAGAAAAGCTTTAGAAACCATTCACGATCAGAGTACAGTGCAAAGGTGACTAAGAGAGTAGAAGGAACTGGGGTCTCCGAATCAGACTGTTCTAACAATGCAGAAACATTTAACAACTTCCCCTGTTCCCCTTCCCCACCCAACCGAGATAAATCAGGTTGCAATTTAATCTTAGGTAAATAGTAAACTTTTACCATAGGTGGAAGAAGCTCCGAAGCAACCCCCAAGACATCCACTAAATATTGACGAAACATCTCCCTAGGGCAGTGATGGCTAACCTTTTTGAGCCCGAGTGCCCAAACTGCCGCACAAAACCAAAGAATTTCCTCAAAGTGCCAGCACGTCAATTTGCATAAATATTTGCATAATGCTAACATACACTAACTTTTAGTAAACATGTCTCTTAATGAGTGTATGGATAAAGACAGACTAAAAGATTTCTACATTACTATAATCCAGTGCCAACCGCCAGGCACATTAGGAACTACTACAAACACTGCCCATTTAGAACCAATAGCAAACCCGCCGTATCCTAACAGCACTACCAGGACTCACAAAGCACCATACCATACCTATCAAAAGGCAACACTGCAAATATTAAACCAATACATTTCAGAGAATAACAATACATGACCTACTGGGGAAAGAGAACAAGTGGCAATGTCAAAAAGGAATTACATAAACAGAATACCTCAGCTCAGTTACACAGTTGCAATTGCTCCAGCCACTTTCTTCTGGTTTCTTCATGTTTTCTGCTAACTCTCCATCGTCTGCTGTCCATTTGTCCTTTCTTCTCTCTTCTAGTTTTTTATTCCATTCTCTCTCTCTACATCCGCTTTAACATACTAATCTTTCTCCTTTTGCTCTTTCCTCATTCCTATTTCATCCACTCATATTTTACCCCTCCATCCTCAATCCCCACTTACTCTCCCAATACCCGGCCAATTGTAGATTTTTTATCCCTCCCACACAAAATATTTTTCCCCTCTCCATTTTACTCTCCCAGCCCCATCCCATTCTAATCCTCCCCCAACATCAGCTCCCTTCTAGTTCCAACCTCACCCTGCATCCATTCCCTTCTAGTCCCTGCATCAGCCCATTTCCAGTCCTAGCCCCCATCAGCCCATTTCCAGTCCTAGCAACCCCCCAACCCAATACCAGTCCTAGCCCCCCCCATCAACCCACTTCCAGTCCTAAACCCCCATCACCCCATTTTCAGTTTAAGCCCCCCCTATAACCCATTACCAGTCCTAACCCCCATCACCCCATTTCCAGACAGCCCCCATCAGCCCAAAGCCCATTACCAGTCCTAACCCCCCCTAGCCCATTAGCAGTCCTAACCCCCCCTAGCCCTTTAGCAGTCCTAACCCCCCCATAGCCCATTAGCAGTCCTATCCCCCCCATAGCCCATTAGCAGTCCTAACCCCCCCTAGCCCTTTAGCAGTCCTAACCCCCCCATAGCCCATTAGCAGTCCTAACCCCCCCTAGCCCTTTATCAGTCCTACCCCCCCATAGCCCATTAGCAGTCCTAACCCCCCCCATAGCCCATTACCAGTCCTAACCCCCCATCACCCCATTTCCAGACAGCCCCCATCAGCCCACAGCCCATTAGCAGTCCTACCCCCCCCGCCCGCCCGCCCGCCCGCCCATTAGCAGTCCTAACCCCCCCAGCCCATTAACAGTCCTAACCCCCCCCAGGCCATTAGAAGTCCTAACCCCCCCTAGCCCATTAGAAGTCCTAACCCCCCCTAGCCCTTTAGCAGTCCTAACCCCCCCATAGCCCATTACCAGTCCTAACCCCCCCCATAGCCCATTACCAGTCCTAACCCCCCATCACCCCATTTCCAGACAGCCCCCATCAGCCCACAGCCCACAGCCCATTAGCATTCCTACCCCCCCCGCCCGCCCATTAGCAGTCCTAACCCCCCCTAGCCCATTAACAGTCCTAACCCCCCCCAGCCCATTAGAAGTCCTACCCCCCCCCTCTCCCATTATAAGTCCTAACACCCCCCTAGCCCATTAGAAGTCCTAACCCCCCCATTAGAAGTCCTAACCCCTCCCCCCCTGGAAAATTTAAAAAAAAAAAAAAAGCTGGCTCTGGCTGCTGCCGCTGCCGCGGCAGAATGCAATGTCCCGCGGGGCCCCCTCCGCCCGCTAAGCCCCTCTGCAAGGGCTTTCAGATTCGCGAGGGAGAGCGTCTCCCTCGCGTCTCTGTTAAGCCCGCAGGGGCTAATGGGAAATTTCCCATCAGTCCCTCGCGTCTAAAAGGGCTGATGGGAAATTTCCCATTAGCCCCTGCGGGCTTAACAGAGACGCGAGGGAGACGCTCTCCCTCGTGAATCTGAAAGCCCTTGCAGAGGGGCTTAGCGGGCGGAGGGGGCCCCGCGGGACACTGCGTTCTGCCCTTGCCGCGTCCGCGGCAGCAGTCAGAGCCAGCTTTTTCTTTTTTGCGGACCTTCCCGCGTGCCAGCTGCAAGGCCTTCGCGTGCCACAGCTGGCACGCGTGCCATAGGTTCGCCATCGCTGCCCTAGGGGAAACAGTAGACAATTTAGGAAAATTTATTATCCTTAAATTGTTTGCTCTGGAAGTATTCTCTAAATGTTCCAGTTTTAGTTGGATAGAAGTTAAATTTTTCCTGAAAGCATCAGATTGTTCAGGCAACTCCACAATTCTTCTTCGATCCTCCTCCTCTTCAGAACAAACTTCCACCACACGCCGTTCCAAATCCTCCACTAAAGAAACAGTGTTAGTCACCTTGGACTCCAGCGAAGAAATTCTAGGAACCAAAGCTTCTCCCAACGAAACAATCGCCTGCCAAATGGCTTCTAGGGTAAAACTCTCAGGACGTTGCAAGGAAAACACAGCCGAAGACACAGCTACGGCAGGAGGTTCCATAGGCGCTAGTGACCGGTCTCCAAATAGCACAGGCACAATTCGACCCATGTTAGATGCACTCAACGGCATAGAGCCCAAAACTGGGCTATACTACTCAAGAGCTGCACTCTCCCGCTGTTGACACTCCTCCACGCCTGACCCTCGCAAGCCTGAAACTTCACCTTTATCCAAGGGAAGGTCCAACTCCAGGAACTTCTCAGGTAGGAGTTGTCGGGAGATTTTCGGCGCCGGACTCAAGGGGGAGATAGATATAGCCGAAGCTCCCGTCAAGTCACCCAACTCCGAAACAGAAGCAGCTCGGCGTTCTTCCCCCTCCATCGGGTCCCGGGCGACACGTACCACAAAGGAATCTAAAGGTCCAACAGAAACCGGGGTAGAGGTCGAGGAGGACTGGGAGGGTACTGACCGACCTCTCCCTTTACGCTTCCTACCCATTGAGAAAAGCGTGCAGCCACGGTTAGTTGGATATCGCCATCTTGAAAAGGCTCCACCCCCCCTCCAAACAGCACTTTTTTTTTTAAATTTAAACTTTCTGAATTTACAAAAACATATCAAAAAACAACATCTTGAAACGGAAATTGGAATGGATAACAGAACCCCCCCCCCAATATAAGCATCAATACCTAACAAGAAAGTTTATATATCCAATCCACTCTAGCCCTCAAAACACAGGGATCCTACAATGCAAAATTTATAACACCAATATTCTGTAAGGAATATAAGTGGGCTATACAGTGGCAATCCTAATTGCTCAAACTGGAACAGAGAGTCAGCACCCCTCTCAGAGAGCCGGGCATTGATGAAACACAGCAATTGGGAGGGCTCATAAAATATATAAGAATTAGATTGATACTTGATCAAGCACTTACAAGGAAATTAAAAAAAAAAGCCCTTTCAATTGCTGAATCCCAGATTGCATAAGGAGAAAATCACGTTATCTCTTCTGGGTCTCCCTAGATAAATCCGGAAACATACCAACAGTCAATCCCTTAAATAGAATATGTTGCTTCTTAAAGAACAACTTCATAAGCCATTCTTTATCAGAAAATAACGCTAAAGTAATTAATAAAGTTGAAGGTATAACCTGCTCTTTTTGTGAAGACTTCAAAAAATCAGTAACATTTAATACATCAACATTAGATATACCTCTAATTTCTCCCTACCCCTCCACTTTTTTCCCAGTTGGCAGATAATACATTTTAACTACGGGGGGGGGGGGGGGGATTCAGGGGGAATACCCAAATTCTCAATCAAATACTTCCTAAACATATCCCTTGCAGATATTAAAGCCACTTTAGGAAAATTCACTAAATGAACATTTGCCATATGAACAGCATTCTTCAACATCTCCAACTTAGATAATATAGGTAAAGAAACTTTTTAAAGAGACACTACATCATCTTCAACAGTCACTACTTTAGCCTGATATTCAACAACTTGAGACTGCCAAGCGTTTATTTTAACCACAGTTTCTTTAAGGTCTTCAGTATTAACAGAAACCTGTGAGACCAAGGATCTCATACGCGAGGTTAACTCCTCACGAAGTTGCATTATAGCAGCCCAGATCACCTCAAGCATTACAATCTCCGGGGGAGCCATAGATCCAGACAAGCCAACCTCCACAACAGGACCGGTCACCATAGCCTCAGCCCTCAAAGAAGCGGAAGCCGAAGGGCCAAGGACTATGCCTTCTCCTCCCTCTGCCATTCCAGATGGAGCCTTGACCTTCTGCTGCTGACCGTGGGAAGAAACAGAGCTTAGGGCACACTTCACCCCCAGACTCTCTTCCAGCGTAGTCCGACGACTCAATACTCTCCACCAAACTTCCCAGGACACCGCTATTCTGACGAAACACTTTGGAGGCTCGAGTAGAGCTGGGAGACGAGAGATCAACACCCGAAGCAGACGACGAGGGAAACTCCTCCAAATTCTGCTAAGCCGGGCAACTCTCTCCCACTGACCACTGCCACGTCATAGGCGAGAAGAAGGAATCAAGTGGCCCAACCACCACAGCAGGTAAAGGCGTCGAAACTAGAGGGACTGTAGGCTGTTTTGCCCCCTAGACTTTCGCTTCCTCCCCATAGGAAACGCCGTGACTCTCAGCACACCCATCGAAACGCCATCTTGGATCAAAAATCCAAACAGCACTTTTTTAATACATATTCATGTCAGGGATCAGGTATAAATCTGGATGTGGGCAGTTTCGGACTTACACACATATTCTGTATATGAAATGATGAATACGTGTGTAGAATTTTGTGCTGCCCAGGTCATGCCCCCATCTACTTTCAATGCAGTATGGTCATCCACATGTAAAATGAGCCTTTTCAGGGTAACCTATTTAAGACTAATAAGAAAAAAATATTTTTTCACTCAACGTGTAATCAAACTCTGGAATTCGTTACCACAGGATGTAGCAAAAGCTGTTAGTGTAGCTGGGTTTAAAAAAGGTTTTGAAGAAGTTTCTGGAGGAAAGATCCATAAACCATTATTAAAAGGGACTCGGGATATCACCTTTTGACCCAATACAAGCATTGAGGAACCTGTGTCTTTTGGGGAGACTGCTAGGTATTTATGACCTAGATTGGCCACTGTTGGAAACAGGATACTGGGCTTGATGGACCTTGATCTGACCCAGTATGGAAAATCTTATGTTCTTATGTTCTAAAATGGCTATTTAAACCTAGATGCAATTTACATGCTCAAGTGGTTATACTGAGACATGTAAATCACAAATAAGGCTTCTAAAATAACCCCCTAGGGAGGTCACTCTATAACACAAATAGGCCATTTGGACATGCATGGGAGATGTTTTTCTCGTGAATATGTCTACAACCATATTCTGAAACCCTGTGCCCATGCACATCCATGATGCTAGCACAGGGATCTCAGAAAATGCCCGGAAGGAGAGGGGCGGAGCGGGGATGTGGTTTGCTGCAGAGATGTATAAAGCGTATTCAGGAAAAGCCCATGTATTTATTTATTTATCCATATTTATATACCACCTTATCCTTCAATCAAAGCGGTTTACAATAAAAACAAATGTATGTTTTCTGAGTCCCTCACAGATGTGCTCATTATTCCTGAGGAAGCGTGGAATAAGGCCAGTATTTAGAATTATTTCTGCTGTGCTTGAATAGAGGTTGTGATAAGTATGCTTCAAAATGCTATGACTGCAGTCTGCAAAAAACAGCTAGATGCATATAGAATGGACAGAAATCAGGCATGAGAGAATCTTGTAAGCTAAGGGGTATTAATAACTACCCCTAAGGATATTTAAAAACCAACAATAGTGAATATGGTGGCTATGCTGACAGCTGCTGTTTGTGCTACATGAGCTAATCTGGGGGACCCTGGTAAGTGCTGTGTTCTGTAAAATGGGACTGTTGATGTTAGAAGTGTGAGTAAGTCTGCCATCGGAGTTTATTTGAGTGAGAGAGGGGGATCAGGTATGTAGTCCTGGCACTCTGTGCTTTTATGATATATCAACTTTTATCTATAGGTGCTGAGCATCTGTTTCTCAGAAATATGTCTTTTGTGACAGCAAGTGAGTGTGCGTGTGTGTGTGTGTGGTCTGAAGGTTGCACGGGAGGATCTGGTGTGCTGATCTGCATATCAGGGAGGAGGGCCAGGCACTGGGAGACATGACTGATGTAGTGCCAACAGACCCCAGATTGCATCATGCAGCATGCTATACCCAGGGCATACATTTGTGGCTCAACAATCGTATGCACTCTTTTGGGAACTGTTATGTTCATGTTGGGTTTTGTGCACATGATGAGGGTCCATCCTGAGCATTTTTAAGGGTTTATGTAGCGCTGACCAATGTATGCCTCACTGAAGCCTTTTTATGATGCCAAGTACCATATGATGTAAGGTATGTTTGGTCATACATGTTAATATTTACATTCCCTTATACTGTCTTAGAATGTGCTGGGATTACCTAACACTGTTCTGGGCATTAGGATATGGTCTAGTTTGCATTAGCATGCATTTATTATCAGTTTCTATTTCTTGTATGCATCAGCAAACTACTGTCAGTGAGTAGAGCAGCTTAGGAGATGTATGTTTTTATAGCGGAGGTGTAGCCAGCTTGGAGATGGGCATGATCAGAGATTGCTAACTTCACAGAATATGGTGAGGAGGGGCACATCCAAAACCTGATCACCATTTACCTGTATCTCCCACTATTGCCAGAGACGTGTTTCTCTGTTTTACTCTATGGCCTGTGTCTGTATCCATGTGCGTCGGCCTCACCCTGGATGCATGCACGGACCTGCTGAACAACATATTGGACATGCTGTGCCAGACATGTCTATGATCCCAATACCAGAAATGCCAGCGCATCTAAACCCATGTTTCCAGAATCAGGTGGGAATTGCGCCTGTGTCTGATTTAAACATCTCCACCACAGCACGACGTTGAATATGAAATCAGCCTCCACATGTACAAAGCTCTATATTGGGCATCTTACAGGCTGCTGCAGAAAGCCAAGGCTGAAGTCCCACTCTGTCAACTTTTTATGCCTATTTTCAGCGCACCGATAGTGCATGACTTCAGTGTGGGCATGCAGAAATGGGTGAGCATGCAAATTAGCCATGCATTAAACTGTGTGCAAAATGGCAGCATTAAATTAGGAGAGCAAGACAAACACATGTGCAAAAGAAGGCGATGCAAGTTTGACGTGTTCTCCCGGAGAAAAGAGCACCGCATGGCTAATTTGCATAGAAGCCCCAACAGTATTTTGATGGCATCAAAGGCTCTCTCCAATGCCATGATCATCTAAGGGGAAGATGATGTGGGCATCAGGGAAAGCTCCTGATGCCATCAAAATACTGTCAGGGGCATGCCCTAGATGTTTGAGCCACCTTAGACCCAGGAATAGAAATATTGGAGCTAAGACTGGTTGCAAAATCCTGTACATGTTTCTCTGCATTGGGTGCAACCAATGTTTGCAAACCAGTTTATTATCTGCAGCTCATTTGCTTATAATTTAAATACATTTAAATACTCTTTGTGTTAATTGTGCGCTAGTTTTACCCTTGCGGTTTACGCGTGTGTCCGTCTCTTTTCTGTATTTGGCGGTAGCAATAAGTGTACTTAAAAGTGGTGTTATCTATGCTTAAAGGCTGTGCTAATGTTCTGCATCGGCCTGTATGTGTATAACATCTACATAAAAGTGCCAATATTTCACACATATGTCTAATCGATACGTATAGCAGAACGTCTGCATCTTCTGGTATATTCAGCGCTGCCTAAACATGTAACACTGCTGATTTTAAGAATAATTGAAATGACTAGATTAGAAATGTCAAATTATTTCTTTGATGGCCCCCTGAAAATTGACTATAGGGAGGTAACTGTATAAGGAGTCACATAACGTTATGTCCTGTTCTTATGCGTAAGTCATGTATTGTCAGTGACTTACGCACATGGATGGGCCTTTACATGGATACTTCAGCAGGTCATTATTTTGTAAGTACACGTCAGGCTGATGGTGAGTGTGTTTGGTGTGGACATGCATGGTTCAGAGTGCAAATCTACATGTGTAAATTATAAAATACTGTAATCCATGTCCATAGGGAGGAGTGGTCTAGTGGTTAGGACAAGGTACTTCAGGCCAGAGGGCCGCGGGTTCAAGTCCCACCTGGGGACAGCAATCTCAGGCCGGAGGGACTGGGATTTCTAGACCTATAGGCACTCCTTGAGGTCTTGAGCAAGCCACTTAACCCTCCATTGCCCATGTTCATTGTAAGTATTAGCATATGTGTCTCGTATCCCCCAATTGACCACTTTGACCCAGTGAAAAGCAGGATATAAATGCAGCTAAATAAATAAGTTTAAAAATCTAGGCATAGGATTCACAGGGCTGGTGTGAGTGGTCATGCTTAGCTTTAACATATGTTTTTAGACACATTCCCATTTTATAGGCACATTCTGGGTTCATAAAAGTAGGTGTCTAGTTATACAATTATCCTCCACATGTGTATTGTACAATTCAATGTAATATATATGCATTATTTTCAAACCATTTCCTTACCTAGATAAGACAATAATAAGTACACTGTTTTGCTGTAACAATGACAATAAAGAAAACAGACACGTTTAAAAAGCCTCTGTAACTGGGACTTTATTCCACTCTGTGCAAGCTCACCTTCAAAGAAATCCCTCTTTCAGAACCAGATTACCATGTCTTTTTATCAGCTGAAAAAATGGATCATATCTTGGGAAATGACTGTCAAACAAAAAGAAACAGACTGAAAATTGAATGAAAGGTTCCAGTTGATGCAGGATACTTCTGGAGACTAATGCAAAAATATAATAAGAAGAATTCAGACATATGGGCACAAAGCCTGAGAATCAATAGTGCTGAAAGAAATATGCAGATGCAATCAAACAGAATTGAATTTCATACAAATGTTAGCAAATTTATATCAGATTATCATGGCAAAACTTCATTTTCATTGATTTATAATGTAATATTATTGTTTCTAGCAAACTGCCATAGACAACCGTTTAGCAGCTGCTGACTGCCTTAAGGGTAAAGCGAGGATATTACGCTGATGGAGGCGGGCTATAGACACGTAAAAGACCAATAACTCACGAGGGTGGCAGGTGTGAGGATTCATATTTTCTTTATTTTACTTTTCTTTATTTTACATTTTAATTATCTCATCCAGTGGCTTTATATTTATTTATATATAAAAGCTTTGGCCTTTCTGGCTCATATACAAGGGTTTGCTTCATGTGTGTTTATAGATAGGATAGTGTCTTTCACAGCAGCCTATTTTTAGTAGCAGTAATAACACAAATTCTACTCCTTCCATAATATATTAAATATGTCACTGTGAAGTCATTCATTTTGTAGCTTGTTACACCGTTCCTTCTGAATCCTTGCATGCAGCTATGTTAACAAACATTATAAAGTATTGCATGCTTACTGATTGACTGGCCCATATTAGGTATCATATCACTACTACCGTACTACTACCACGGAACATTTCTATAGTGCTACAAAATGTACACAGCACTGCACAGACACATGTAAAAGACGGTTCCTGCTCATCAGAGCTTACAATCTAGTGAAGACAGAAGATAACATGATCTGACCTGTGTTCAGACAGCCACTCACACACACCACTTATAGACCATCAAAATATATCTACATACCCCACCTCGTTCATGCCAGTAAAACTGTAAATAGTTTGCTACTAATGTTCAATACTCACTATTATCTGTATATATAACCCTGTTATATTGTGTAAAGTTAACCATGTTCGATGTAATGTTCAAGTTCTGTTTAACGTAAACTGCCTTGATTGCCAGATAAGGGGGTATATAAGAATGTGAATTAAAGAATTAAATAAATAAATAACATAGTAGCTGTAGACATAGAATACATCCAGGGGGAATGGTAAGAAAACACAAAGGAGATTATGCGAGTCAAGATCCAAAAGCAGCAGTGAAGAGGTGAGTTTTCAGCCTGGATTTGAAAAGGGTCAGAGAAGGCGCCTGACGTACAGACTCAGATAGTTTGTTCCAGGCATAAGGAGCAGCAAGGTGGAAGGAGCGAAGTCTGGAGTTAGCAATAGAAGAAAAGGGCACAGATAAAAGCGATTTGCCAGAAGAGCGGAGTTCCCGAGGAGAGGTGTAGGGAGAGATAAGAGAGGAAAGGTAGTGAGGACCTACAGAGTGAATGCACTTATAGGTCAGCAGGAGAAGTTTGAACTGGATGTGGAAATGGATAGGGAGCCAATGAAGAGATTTGAGAAGAGGGGTAATATGAGCATGTCAAGGCTGGCAGAAGATTAGCTGCACACCAGAGTGTTGGACAGATTCAAAGGGAGAGAGATGATTCAGAGGGAGACTAGCAGTGAGTAGGTTACAATATTCAAGATGGGAAGTGACTAAAGAGTTGATAAATGTCTTAGTAGTGTGTTCAGAAAGGAATGGATGAATTTTGGTGATATTGCAGAGAAAGAAACCTACTCCCGCAAAACCCCACTGTCCTCTCACACCAATATGATAAACAAGGTCATTTCTCAAGCAAAGGTCATATAATAGTTAATGTAACAATGTGCTCAACAAATGTTACACTTTCATTCTAGGAGCTCTTACCATAGATAGTAAAGGGATCCTCAGCACAGGGTTTGCGGCTTTAATGTGGATGTTTCACCGTTAAACTCACGCCTGCATACAATCTGATTTGTCATTCATAGGCTACCCAAGCAGTGTCTACATTTTTCAGATGACAAACACTTAGCTCTATCACACGGTGGTATGAACTCCATGAAAAGAACACGCTGCTGAAGAATGTCGACTCAAGTTTTGCCCCACAATGAAGGCTGCGTCAGACAGAATCAAACAGTATGGACAAAGGGAACAATTGTTTATGCCATCAAAATATGAAAGACTAGGGGACATGCAATGAAGCTACAGTGCAACCTATTTTAAGACTAATAAGAGAAAATATTTTTTCACTCAACGTGTAATCAAACTCTGGAATTCATACTGGAGGATGTAGTAACAGCTGTTAGTGTAGCTGGGTTTAAAAAAGGTTTAGACAAGTTCCTGGAGAAAAGGTCCATAAACCATTAAGGGGACCCTGGAAATCCACTGCTTGCCCCAGTACAAGCATTGTGGAACCTGTGTCTTTTGGGGAAACTGCTAGGTACTTGTGACTAGATTGGCCACTGTTGGAAACAGGATACTGGGATTGATGGACTTGGGTCTGACCCAGTATGGCATATCTTATGTTCTTATGGAGTGTGATCTTGTAGTTTTTGTCATGGAAGTAGTCAGCCAGGGTTTGGGCAGAAAGGGAGAGAGGGGTCAGAGGTGGAGGCACCTTGAGGACAGAGTTGAGATTTGTAGAGACAGAGAGGATTAGAGGTAAGAGAATTAGTCAGATGGACATAATAGTCTTGTTTGGCGAGTGCTATAGCTGACTGGAAAGAGACAAGCATGAATTTGAAGTGTAGAAAGTCTGCAAGGGTTCAGGATTTGAGCCAAGCACACTCACCTGAGCGGGTGCAGGAACATAGATAGCAAATAGTGAAAGACAGCCAGGGTTGAGGTTCAATACGCCTCACAGGACATGGCAAGTATGGAGCAAGAGCATCCAGTGCAGAGGAGAGTGCAGTGTTATAGGAAGCTATTGCCTCATCAACAGACTCAGATGACATAGTGGAGGAAAGAGGTGATGAGACAGTGGAGGAGAGAGCCAACGGGTCAATAGCATGAAGATTTCTAAAGAGGTTGTAGGAGACAGGATGAGGTTGAGGTGACGAGTGATGCTTAACAGGTGATGGTCCTTTAAGGGAAGAAGTGAGGTACAGAAGTTTGAGGGTAAGCAATTAGAGAATAATACAAGGTCGAGGCAGTGGCTATGCTGGTGAGGAGGGCAGTAGAGCAAAGCTGGAGGTTGAATGATGAGGTAAGGGAGAGGAGCTATAAAGCATAAGAGTCAGAGGGATTATCAACAAGAATGTTAAAATCTCCGAGAATAAAGGAGGGGTAAGATGAATCCAGAAAGAAGGAAAGCCATGAGTCAAAGTCAGAGAGAAATGTAGAGGTGGACTTGTCAGAGGGTCGATAAATAACAGCTAATCAGAGAGTTAGTGGAGTAAAAAGCCAGATGGAGTGGATTTCAAATGAGAGAAAGGAGTGAGACTGAGGCAGAAGGAGGGGCTGGAATTGACAGGAAGGAGAGTAGAAGCACAACACCACCACCATGGCCAGTGGAACAAGGCGTGTGGGAGAATTGATAGCCACCATGACAGAGAGCAGCAACTGAAGCTGAGTCCTCTGGGAGGAGCTAGATCTCAGTTAGAGCAAGCAGATGGAGGGCATTACAGATAAAGAGATCATTAATAAAGACAAGTTTATTTGAGATGGAGTGTGCATTCCACAAGGCACATGAGAAAGGAAGAGAGGAGGGGTAAAGCAGAGGGATATGAATAAGATTTGAGCTGTTGCTTGAGGATCTGTTCTGGGAGTGTGACAAAAGTCTAGCGGGGGGGGGGGGGGGGGCGGGGGTTGGGGTTGATATCTCCAGAAGAGAGAAGGAGGAGGAGTAGAAGAGTGTGCGGCAGAGGAGACAGCATGGCAGTAAGAAGGATGAGGTTGTTTCAGAGAGAGAGGAGATGACTGAATGAGAGGGAGAAAGTGGTGAAGCTCAAGAGCTGATGATAGGCTAGATGACAAGATGGTGGGGGAAGTGAGGATGGTAAAGTGGAGTTAAGAGGGAGGGGCTTGATGGTGTTGGTAGGAGGGGAGACAATTAGGGAGTATGAGGAGTAGGAAGAGAAAGTGATGAGGAGCGATAAAGAAAGAGATGGAGGAGAACACAGAAGTCAAAAGGAATTAAATATCACAAATCATTTCATACAGAATGCACATGTATCAAATGTCTATACAGATATCTCCAGGACAGTGTTCCAGAACCAAAATGTCTAATAGCATAATGGTTAGAGTAGTGGTTTAAGAGCTGGCTAGCCAGGTTTCAAATCCCAGTGTGGGAACTTGTAATCTTAAAGCTAGTTACTTAATTCTCCACCTTGTCTACCCTCTCTGGATGTTTTAAGGTGAAAACAAACACTTTCCTGATACCTATTAGTGCCTGGAGCAGAAATAAACATGCATATGCCTACAGATGGCTCGGCTGCTTCTGGGATCAAACGGGGATGTGAAAGTCCATTGCACCTCCCCAGACATGCCTCTGCCACACCCCTATTCCTACTTGATGGCATTTGTAGAATAGTTACGGAGATGTGTCTATGATTTTGATGTCCAAGTGCATGTCTGCAGTTGTCCAAACCACAACTCAACCTTTTAGAATGACCCTCTTAGCCAGTAAAACAGTCAACCTTATTTGTTTCTCACTTATGAGGTGCTGGATGTTGTTCCAAGTAGTTTCACTTCTGTACTCCTCTCTCACTGCTTACCCACAGGGGGACCTTCCCTTCTGCACGCTCTACTTCCACAGTGTACCTTGGAGTTGGTGATTTCTGTAGAAGCAGGTCCTTGAAACTGCTCTGTAGGTGCTTGTGGCTTTTGGGTCACAGGGCTGATGGATATTCCTCTTGTTACCTTCCTCCCTTCTCTCCTCAGTGGCTGGCTTTCACTGAAAGTTCTGTAACCCTTCTCTCCTCAACAGGCAGGGCTACACTCCTCTTGGAGCTAGTGGGGGTGCTGGCTGATTAGACTGCATCACAAAGGAATTCAGGTGTGGGCTTGAACCTAAGATACCTTCTAACTCCTCTGCTTTTTTATATTTGAAGCTTGAACCCTTTTGGCCCCTCTAGCTGAGATGAAGGCCTGGAATAACCTTAAACTCCTCTACATATCCACAGTGCAATGGCTTGCTGCCAAAGACACCTATCCCTAAGAGCAAATGCTTTACTCTCTCTGCATGGTGCAGTGGCACTGTGCGAAAGAAAGAGTTCTGTCTGGTTTATATATGAATTAGATTTTTCCTCCCAGAATGATGTAACTGGAAAAAAGGTAATCTCACCTTTTCTGGAAAATTACCAGTTTGTTTACAGGTTATATTGTAGTAATTTAGAAGAGCCACTGGAGTTCTCTACTACTCAGAACAGTGACTTCCAGGGAGGGTATACACAACTTTTCACTGATAGCATGGGGAAGTGTAAGGGTAAAACTAAATTATCCCATTGAAACAATAACTCCCCAGATGCCTGACCCGATGAACGTATTTGGGGTTCACATATAAAAGAGCTTAGCCGTAACAGGAATGAAGATCCTGACCTGGAGGCAAAGGAGGTGTATGAGCATCATACCATCAAAGGGGAAGTTCCTTTAAGTTCAGGGGCAAGATCATCCACATCACAGTTGATGAACTCAGGTTCCTTACAACATTCTTTGTCTTGAGAACAAAGAATGATGTCAGACACCTGAGGCCAGAGCACAGAGCTAGAGAGCTAAACAGAGTGTAGCCGAATCTTCATGATGCTCTGTGGAGGATAATATGTGTGCCAGATAGTGAAGACTACAGAATGTGATGAAAGACTCACTAAAATGTACTACCATGTTAGTAAGTGCTAACACTGTTCTTACTTGCCGTTGAGTCAGTGTCGACTCATGATGACCCTCTGGATAGTTGCCCGAAATTGTGTTCAGTCTTCAGTCAGGCAGCTCATTGTTGATAGAGTGGCACCCATAGCTGCTTTTATTGTATTGATCCATCTCATTGCTGGCCTCTTTTGCATTGACCTTCTTCCTTGTGTTAGAGAGTAATATTATAAAGTCCCTTATAGTTAACATGCATTATTCTGCACGTAGAAACATAGAATCATGGAAACATGATGGCAGAAAAAGACTACATAGCCTATCTAGTCTTCCCTTCCATATCAACTACAATAGTCCCCTTTTTTTCTTTAGAGATCTGTGTTTCTCACGTCTGTCTCTGCTACTTCCACTGGGAGACTATTCCACACATCTACTACACTTTCCGTAAAAAAATATTTCCGCATATTACTCCTGCGGCTATTCCCTTTCACCTTCATCCTATGTCCTCTCATAGCAGAGTTTACTTTTTATTGAAAGAGGCTCTCCTCTTGTGCATTTATGCCACGGAGGTATTTAAACGTCTCTATCATATCTCCTCTATCCCACCTTTCCTCTAATGTATACTGTGATATAGAAGCCCCTATAGAGCCCATGGAAATAGAAAGATAGGAAAAGGTTACCTTTAAAACTGATAGTCAGCCAGCTCACATAGCTCACTGTTTACAAGAGAAAGACAAACAGTGGGAGATAGGAGCTGAGCTGACACGCCCAAGCTCTGACGTAGCAGCAAGCCTGGAGCTTGATCACTCACACCTGTTCAGAAAGGCAGAGCTCAAGCCTCAGGCAACAGAAATATAAACGCTGGTTGGGAGCAAAGGAAGGGCAGCGAGGACAACTAGAGAAGCAAGGAAGGAAGTCAGAGAGAGAGCAAGAGGAAAGAGCTCCTGAGAGATGTGGTTGGAGAGGCTCAGGAACCCTAGAGAATTGGAGATTTGGCAAAGAACCTACCTGCAGTTCTGGGAGAGAAGCCAGCAGACTAGAAGGTGGGAAAGCACAGCCTGTTGCCAGGAACCAGCCTGGGCAGAGAGAACAGGGAGCCCTTCAGTCCTTACTGCCTGAGGAAAGGCTTCAGAGTTTGCACCAGGGGAGACCCAGCACCAAAGCAGGGAGGTTAAGAAGCTCTAACTGGAACAGAGAGCCAGGGGGTGGCTCTAGTCAGGAATTACAAATGGAGAGTTACAAAGCATTTCCTTATAACTGGAAGGAACTAGATGAGAGCCAGAGAAGAAGCTCCAAAGCCACAGGTATTTCAAACCCTTGCTGTCTAGAATTGTATAAAGGGGAAACACCCAAGTTTGCAGAGGGAGGTTACACTAAACACAGTAGTAACAGCTGGCAGCCAAGCTCAGTAAATCCTGAGCTGGAAGATATGCAAATGGACTGTAATGTTAATGATATAGCTGAAGTTCCAATGGATTGCACGCTTTGTTTAGCTGATGATATCGAGTCACTGTGTTAAGTCTTTGAGTTAAAGAGCTGTGAGACAGAAAAGGAAAAGAAGTTATTTTACTTTGACAGAAGAAGCTGTTTGGTTTTCCCATCTTTGTTACTTAAAAAAGGCACAGCACGTTTTGGAGCCAGAGTGTGAAAAGCAGCTACCTTATTTTGTTGTAAATAATCCTCTAGAAAACACCTGGATACTCTCCTATTTTGTTCTGCACTAAGTCCTAATGTGAGGGGAATAAATTTCTTGTCATTTTGCCTTAAACACTCGACTCATAACTATTCCTTTATCAGAGGTCTAAAAAGGGACTACAACTCCCAAGGGGCATTGCGAAAGCAGAAAGGTGTGGTCTCACTTTCTGATTAAAGGACATCATGGCAGGCCAGCCCTCTTAGCCCTAGGTGGAGGGCTGACCTCGTGACAATACATATTAAGATCTTTAAGTTTGCCCTCATAAGCTTTATAATGTAGAGCACTAACCATTTTAGTAGCCACTCTCTGCACTGACTCCATCCTGTTTATATCCCTTTAAAGGTGTGGTTTCTAGAATTGCACTCAATAGTCCAAATGAGGTTGCAGCAGAGACGTATACAGAGGCACTATCATCTCCCCTTTTCTGCTGGCCATTCCTCTCCTTGTGCACCCAAGCATCCTTCTGGCTTTTGCCGTCACCTTTTCTACCTGTTTATCCACTTTAAGATCATCAGAAACAATCACACCCATGTTCTGCTCTTCTTTCGTGGTCAGAAGTACTTCACCCCCTGCACTATCCCGCTCCCTTGGATTTTTGCAGCCCAAATGCACAACCCTCCATTTTTTTAGCATTAAATCTCAGCTGTCAAATTCTTGACCATTCTTCAAGCTTAGCTAGATCCCTCCTCATATTATCAACTCCTTCCTGGGTGTCTATTCTATTGCAGATTTTGGTATCATCCACAAAGAATTAAACCTTACCTGACAGCCTTAATGCAATATCACTAACAAAGATCTTAAAAAGAATCAGGCCAAGGACAGATCCCTGCAGCACACCACTGGTAACCTCCTTCTCAGAGTGAGCTCCATGTACTTGTACCTTTGTCACCTGCCACTCAACCATTTTCTAACCCAAGCAGTCACTTTAGGGTCCATCCCAAGGGTACTCAGTTTGTTTATAAGTCACCTGTGCGGAACGGTGTCAAAGGCTTTACTGAAATCTAAGCATGTACACCACATTTAGGGCTCTGTCTTGGTCCAACTCCCTGTTCACCTAGTCAAAGAAAGCAATCAGATTTGTCTTCCAAGGCCTGCTTCTTGTAAACCCATGCTGCCATGCATCCTGCAGTCCATGGGACTCCAGAAACCTCACTATTGTCTCTTTTAGCAGCGTTTCCATTTTGCCAATAATTTACTCACCACAGAGATTAGACTTACTCATTATTTGCATCTATTTTATAAAGTCTGCCCATATTTTACGTTATAAAATAGGTAGTGGTTGAAAATGCATGTTAAATCTAGACGCATTCACTTACACTAGCTCTGAAGCTGGTGTAAATGCCCGTGCTTGTCAAGAATGCATTAAATTATAGTATACAGGGTGGCCCAAAAAAAGTGAGAACATCGCGTAAATTAAAAGCTTAACTAGTTTACTTATTTACCTTTTTTAGCTATATAACGTCTTTATTTTGACAATTTCCGGTCACCATCTTTTTTTTTTAAATTTGTCAATTGTTTACATCTGTCTTTTTGAATTTTTAAATAACTTATATGCTACAAGATGTTCTCACTTTTTTTGGGCCTCCCTGTATTTTAGGCGCATACTTGTGCCATCTGACCATGAACACAGCAAGACTGAAAGTACATGTCATCAGGCTTACATAAGTATTTGGAGAATAGCAACATAAGATATGCCATAATGGGTCAGACCAAGGTCCATCAAGCCCAGTATCCTGTTTCCAGCAGTTGCCAATCCAGCTCACGAGTACGTGTCAGATTCCCAAAAGGCTACAGTACAAGAGTAAATGCCCATTAGCATGTGTAAATCATTAAAATATTGTGATTTACATGCATAAATGGCACATAACAACACGGCTTCTTATAAAATTAAGCCCTTAACCTACATTGTTAGTAACTAAGTCACATTCCATACAATGAGACCTACAGTGAAATAACGTGAGTTAACCGTGTTATTATGGTACTGCACTTTAGTAATGCTAGCCATTTGTCTCTTGTGGGGGTAAGTGTACTTGTTGCTTTATGTAATGGAATTGCTGATATTAGAGGATGTTTGAAGACTGTAAAGATGGCAACTATATCTCTGCAGGAAATCTGGGTTGTGTTGTGATCACCGGCTGGATGCGATCACCGGCTCTTTGCCTTTTTCTGAGGATATAGTTGTTCAGCAATGAGTTCAACAGATAGAGGCTGATTTTATTAGGAGCTGCGTGAAGATGGGTGCTGTTAATGTATGTTATGTAGTGTAAGTGAATGCATCTACTACTACTACTATTTAGCACTTATATAGCGCTACTCACGCAGCGCTGTACAGAATACATGCAAAGACAGTCCCTGCTCATCAGAGCTCACAATCTAGTCAAGACAACACAGAGCAATAGTCAATTCGGGGGAGAAAAAAGATATGGCATTTACAATTCGGGCAAAACAAAATATGGTATTTACAATTTAGTCTTGACAAAGGACGGGAATCAGGTTAAGGCAAAGGCTAAACGTCAGGATCTGAAAGCGACAGTGAAGAGGTGGGATTTCAACCTGGACTTGAAGAGGGCCAGGGAGGGTGCCTGGCGTATAGACACAGGTAGGTTGTTCCAGGCGTAGGGTGCAGCAAGGTGAAAGGAGCGGTCAGGAGTTAGCGGTGTGAGTGAAGGGCCTAGACAGAAGTAATTTGTTAGAAGAGTGAAGTTCCCGAGAGGGGATGTAGGGAGAGATAAGAGATGAAAGGTATTGAGGGGCCATAGAGTGAGTGCATTTATAGGTCAGGAGGAGAAGTTTGAATTGGATGCGGAATTGGATAGAAAGCCAGTGAAGCGACTTGAGAAGAGGAGTAATGTGGGCATGGCGAGGCTGGCCGAAGATTAGTTGAGCAGCATAATTTTGAACAGATTGAAGGGGAAAGAGATGACTCGCAGGGAGACCAGCAAGGAGTAGGTTGCAGTAGTTGAGGCGAGAGGAGATTAGGGAATGGACAAGCGTTTTAGTAGTGTGTTCAGAAGGAAGGGGCGGATTTTGCTAATGTTGTAGAGAAAGAAGCGGCAGGTCTTAGCTACGAGCTGGATATGTGTGAAGAAGGAGAGAGAGGAGTCAAAGATAACTCCCAGGTTGCGGGCCGAGGAAACAGGAAGGATCATAGAGCCATCCACGGAGACTGAGAAAGGAGGGAGAGGAGGGGAGGAGTTGGGGGGAAAGATAAGGAGTTCAGTCTTGGCCATGTTCAGTTTCAAGCGGTGGTGAGACATCCAGGCAGTGATGTCAGAAAGGCAGGCAGAGATCTTGGTCTGGATTGCTGGAGAGATATTAGGCGTAGAGAGGTAGATTTGGGATTCATTGGCATAGAGATGGTACTGAAAGCCATGGGAAGAGATGAGTGCACCAAGGGATTGGGTATAGAGAGAGAAAAGGAGCGGACCCAGAACAGAACCCTGGGGTACACCAACATCTAGATTTAACATGCATTTTCAACCATTTATACCTATTTTATAAGGTAAAATATGGGCAAACTTTATAAAATAGATGCAAATAATGAGTTAGTCTAACCTCTGTGGTGAGTAAATTATTGGAAACAATGCTACAAGGTAGAATAGTGAGGTTTCTGGAGTCCAATGGACTGCAGGATCCGAGTCAGCATGGGCTTACCAGAGGCAGGTCTTGTCAGACAAATCTGTTTGCTTTCTTTGACTGGGTGACCAGGGTAGTTGGACCAAGAGAGAGCCCTAGATATGGTGTACGTGCTTAGATTTCAGTAAAGTCTTTGACAATGTTCCACACAGTGACTTATAAACAAATTCTGGATGGACCCTAAAGTGACTGCTTGGATTAGAAAATGGTTGAGTGGGAGGTGACAAAGGGTACAGGTAAATGGAGCTCACTCTGAGGAGAAAGAGGTTACCAGTGGTGTGCTGCAGGGATCTGTCCTTGGACTGATTCTTTTTAACATTGTGTAAGGGCCCGTGTAAGGGCCTTAGAATATCAGGCCTCTAGTATTTTCACTCAGAAGGCCAGGATCATTCCAGAGCTGTGTAAGGCTACCCAGGGTAAGAGAAGAATGTTCACTGATTTGCAATATAGCTTTTTTCTTAATTTTTGTGTGACAGGTATTATCAACTACGACTGAGTATAGTTTGCTTTTTTTTGGCCTTGTTCAGCTTGAAAGGTTCCTGGAAAGTTGCACAGCTTGATGAATTGATGCGTTATACTCCTAGAAGTACACGTGGGAACCAAATTCTGATTTTGTTTGTCATCATTCAGTTTTATTTTTGGTTCATTAGCAAGGTAACAGCAAAGGCTTCTCCTTTCTATATATTACATTAGATGGTTTGTTTCCTTCTTTATTAAGGGGGTAATTTTATAAGCAACTCGAGCACAAAGAACAGTGTTTTATGCATTCTAGCAGGTATGCACAGATAAACACAAGCACTCAGAAAACATACAAGTCAGCATTCAATTGGTTAGTGGCATTTTATGTATTTGCATTTGTTTTTTTCTTTTCTAACCTATTTTTACTATATAGTTGCTTTTTATGTTGTTTTATGCAGTTTGGTATGACTGATTGCAATCCACCTTGTACAGATTCAAAAAGCAAAAATAATGTTTTTATGTTTCAATCTGTTTATTGCTCCACTAACACAGTGGAAATATCGTAATTCAACCAGTGCAAATGAAAAATACAAATCCATTATAAGAATTTGGTTAGAAGAGAATACAATTTTTGCCCTTTTTTCCCCCCACAACTTTTCATCCCAACCTATCCTCCCTCCTTCCTCCAACCCAAAGAATCCAGAACCTAACAAATGCAGCACCACATCATATCCCAATCCCAAATCAACTACACCCCTCACTCAACTATATAAAAATCTTTAAATGTATTTCATTTTAAAACAAATTGGAGAATGCAATGATGCAGGCTTTTTTCATTTTGTTTTAAAATTAACGAAAAGATAAAACAAATCATTTAATTGGTCTCAATTCATTTCATTTTTAACATGTTATTTGAATAAAGTTCACGTTATTTTCAAATAGTACATACTAAAACAAAAAATGAAAGACAATTAAATACAATAGAAAAAAATCCCTTTAAAATCTGAAATAAAAGACGCAGAAACCCTTCCAAAATGAAATGAAACAAACAAAATCAAACCCTCATGAGCAAAGACAAGCTTCTGATGCTCTGAGCCAGGTACAAGGGCCGAAGCTGGAGCTGGGACAAAGAAAGGCCAATGCTGGGGCGGGAAAGAGGGCTGATGCAAGATTATTAGATGCTCTAGGTAGACCTTCAGCCTTGCGCCCCTCACAACTGAAGTGGAATTTCAGAAGGGACGTCCAAGTACAGTCTGGGATGTCTAAGTCAGAGCATCTGAAAACACTGCAGGCACGTGCAGGTTGTGATAAGGAAGCTTATCATAGCTCAGGAAGGAGCTATAAGAAAGGTGAAGTGATTCTGAACAAGCAACTTGTCAGTTCTGGTAGAAATAAGAAAACAGAATTTTCCCATAAAAGACTACCAGTCCCAGAATGCACCAGGTTTCCAACAGCCCTTAGAGGAGCTGAAGTGGGGAAACGTGTGTTCAATCAGGAGGGCTATGAGGTAATCCCTAAGCACTCATCTCAAAGGGCAGGGCCTGATTCAGCACAGCTGCGCTGTGTTAGGGAGGAGCACTCATCTAAGCAGAATAAAGGTAGAGTTTATTCTACAGAGAATCAGCTTGAGCTTGATCATCTTCATCATCAAGAGGATCATCAGAAGCAGAAGCCAAACCGGACGGACAGAGAGGGGAAGAAACCCTTTGGAAGAAAGAGGAGAAAAGCCTTTGAGAGGTCTGGAAGAGTCCAGAGCAGTACGTATACTGGGAGGCATTCCAAGGGCCAGCATACACCATTGGACTGGGGAAAGCCAGAGGAATGGTGCTGCAGAGCTAGGAATCTCCAGACGGTACTTGTGAGGGAGACGGCTGCACGTGGAAGGGACCCTAAGACCCGTGCCAGAAGGTATGTGAAGAGAGATCCAGTGTCCAGGGATCTGGATTGGAAGGCTGGACATAAGAACTGGACTACATACTGGCCAGGCTATATAGAGAGGAACTCTAACAGCAATGGAAGCTCAGGTATGAACACTGATCTATGCCCTAGCTATAACCTTGAAAGACAGCAGGGAAACAAGTATTCTCCTGAAAGTGCTCCATTGGGAGATTCATCTGTGCCAATCCATGATATTGAACCCATGCTTGTTGAAGAAGAGGGGGTGATAGCAGATAAAGAATCTGTTTACATGGACTGCTCTCTGTCTAAACTCCTTTGGTGATTTTCTGTTATAAAGTACAGCAACCATCACAAAGAAATACAAACTTGTTCTTTAATCTACTCAGAAAAGCTCCTGTGTAGGATTTCTAGCCACGCAGTAGAAAGCAAGCCAGCTAAGGGGTTTCAGCTGGATAACTGCTAGCAATTGAGCCCTACCTAATTGCTTGTGGGCTCTGAGAGAATCACTTCTGAATCTATGTGGGAAGATACAAGAAGTTAACCTGAGAAGAACAGTTTTTCCTTTCTTTGTGGCTTTTGTTTGTTGTTTGATATATTGCTAAGAGAATATTAGCTAAAGCCTACAGAAAAGACCAGTTTGTTACCAACCAGGTCTTATTTCTTTTGCTTTGATTGCCTGATAAGTTAAAATGTTGTTTTCCTGATTTTCTTTTTTCAAGTTTAACACTGAAAGCAAGTAACCTGATTTATGTGCTACCAAGCATATCTGTGTTGGGAGAAATAACCCCATAAATAAATATCTTATTGGCTTTACCCAAAAGCACAACTAATTATTGTGAGCAGCTGTGTCTGGTGTGAATGAACTGCATTGCCCACAATCCCTTGCAAATCATATAGATATATGCACTTGCCAAGACTGTGAAGATTCTCACCCAGGCAGCCGTCTAACAAATGGCGTAGTTTTTCAGATTGCTTTTGCACAAAAGGGATTTACTTGCTGAGGATTACAACTAAAGTTCAAGTTTAAAGCTGGAAAAAAAAAGATTTTCCCTCAACTGCACTTTGGAGGAGAAGTGGATGTTCCAGGCAGCTGTCCCAGGAGGAAAAGACCCTGTGCAGAGCTGGATTCATCACTGACACAAGGTAATAAGTACCTGGGCATGTCTAGTGGTGGATGGGAGTAAGGCATAGGGGTAATTGAAAAAAGAAAAGTAGAAAAAAACACACCTGTTTGGAAGGTGGTGCACTTTGTTTTTTTTTTCTTTGTTTCTTGCAGGGATCAAGATGGATCCAAGGGAACTAGCTGATTGGATGGCAGCCCAGTTTAGCAGGCAGCAGGAGCTAGCATAGCAGGCTCAGGACACTGCTATGAAAGCCTTAATGGACCAGCAGAAGCCAGTGCTTGATCTGGTGCAAGCCCTAGTTAAGCTGCAGAACCAAAATGGAACAGATGCAAGACCAGCAGTAAATACTGGAACACCACATATGGACAGTGTGGGACTCAATCAAGGAATTGGGGCATTTAGTTTTGGGAAGTTAACTCCAGATGATAATGTTGATGATTTTCTAGAGTCTTTTGAAAGAGTGGCACAAGCATTAGCATGGCCAGAGACCCAGTGGGCAGTAAGGCTGGCGGCCTCATTAACTGGAGAGGCGCTTGCAGCTTATAGAGCAATGCCAGCAGCCCAGGCTTTGAATTATAAGGATGTAAAGGCTGCTATTAGATATCGCCTAGGGTTGTCTATTTCAGAGTATAGGCGAATGTTTAGAGCTACTACATTGAGAGTGGGTGAAACACCCAGGGCTCTGAGTCAGAGGATCAGAGGTTTAGCTGTAAAATGGTTGGAGCCTGAGCAAAAGACGGTAGAAATGTTATTAGACATTATAATGCTTGAACAATTTATGTCTGCGGTCCCTAAAGATTTGCACACTTTCCTTATACAGCCAAAATCTTGAATAGGCAACCATGCTAGCAGAGAGATTCTTGGAAGCCACGCAGGCTTGCCATAGAATGGGTGGCCCTCTGAAGATTGGTGCTGAGGCAAGATGTGCTGTATCAGAAAAGAAAATAATTAAAAATGTTTCTGAAAATGAATGTACTGTATCAAACCAGATGACACAGTGGAATAGAAAGAAATGTTTCAAGTGTGGAAAATGGGGACATTTAGAAAAGAGATGCCAGACACACACTAACTTAATGGGGGTGGATTTAAAACAGCCCAAAGAAGGATTTCTTTTGATGGTTGATGTGCAAGGAATTACCACAAATGCTTTGTTAGACTCTGGGGCAGACCAGAGTATGATGTCAAAAAGGCTTTGGAAGAGAATAGAGGCCCAAGAAGGATTTGTGCTTAGAACCACTGAAAGCCAAGTTCACATCAGATGCATTCATGGTGCTGCAACATCATATCCCACCTATAGGCTAAAGGTTAAGTGCCTGGGGGAACAAGAGGAAGTCCTGTTAGCAGTGGTGCCTAGGCTACCCTTTGATTTGGTTCTAGGAAGAGACTGGCCAAGATTTAAGCAGGGTCTAGTGGAAGGACTAGGAAAGAAGGAGGGAGAAGGTTTAATGGTAATAGCTCCCGGGCCTTTATTTGGAAGTCCTCAGACCCCAGCTAAAAAGATGGTTAAGCGTCCAGAAGACCAAGCTACCCCAAAGCAGACATTCGTCTTAAAGTACCATAGGGTCACAGAGAAGGCCCAAGCTCCTAAGCGGGCAACCCCTCAAGCTGCTGGGTTTGACCTATGCAGCATAGAAAATGTGACTCTACCTAGCCAAGGGAGAGCCCTGGTTGACACCGGTCTCCAAGTGGAAATACCTATTGGATGCTATGGGAGAGTAGCCCCAAGGTCCGGATTAGCCCTTAAATATTTCATCGATGTGGGTGCGGGAGTAATTGATCCCGATTACAGGGGCAATATTAAAGTTCTGTTATTTAATTTTGGACAGAATGATTATCACGTGAAGACAGGAGACAGAATTGCCCAATTGATCTGTGAGAGTCTGGGTTTTCCACCTGTGGAGGAGGTCACATCCCTGGAAAATTCTGAGCGTGGAACCAAAGGCTTTGGTTCTACTGACGTCAAAGGGGTTAAAAGCCTAGCTGCCACCTGTGCCCGAGAGAGGGAGGTGAATGGAGAGGAAGATTTGGGACCCCAGGTATCTGATTGTAAAGAAAAATCAGAGCCCCAAATAGGTGAGGACCTGACAGTGGTACAACAGGAAGAAATTAGGAAATTGCTTAAAGAATTCCCAGATGTGTTGACACCCATACCTGGGGAGACACATTTGGTTGCCCATGAAATAATAACTCCACCTGGGAAATTAGTTCGTCAAAGGCCATACCGCTTGCCTGAAGCCAAGAGACAGGAAGTAGTGGCACAAGTCCAGGAGATGTTGGACATGGGAGTAATAGAGGAGTCAAAGAGTCCCTGGAATAGCCCCATAGTCCTGGTGCCAAAGCCTGATGGATCTTTAAGATTTTGTATTGACTTCCGGCAGGTAAACGCCATATCAGTTTTTGATGCATATCCAATGCCAAGAATTGAAGAGCTGTTGGACCAGCTGGGACAGGCTCAATACTTAACCACCCTTGATATGACAAAAGGATATTGGCAAATCCCTCTCACCAGGGAGTCGAAGCCGAAGACTGCGTTCAGCACCCCTGTTGGCCTTTTCCAGTTCAAGAGGATGCCTTTCGGACTGCATGGAGCAGCGGCTACCTGCCAAAGGTTAGTGGATCAGGTACTTCGACCCCACCAAAATTATGCTTTTGCATATATGGATGACGTCATAATCCATAGTAACACCTGGGCGGAGCATCTGAAGCGGATCAGGGCAGTCTTGTGCTCCATGAAGCAAGCGGGAATCACTTTAAACCCGAAGAAGTGTGCCTTTGCAAATAGGGAGGTAAAATACCTGGGCCACCTAGTGGGAAGAGGAAAAATTAAACCTCTAATGAGTAAAGTAGATAGCAGAAGTTTCTTGGGACTTATTGGATACTACCACAGATTTATACCGCAATTTGCAGAGAAAAGTGCAATTTTCACGGATATGCTGCGGAAGAATTGTCCAAACCAGCTAAAGTGGACACCTGAAGCTGAAAAAGCTTTTTCAGTCCTAAAAGGAAAATTGTGTACAGGACCGGTACTGAAAGGGGTGGACTTTAAGAAACCCTTTCTGGTTCAAACAGATGCATCGGATGTAGGGCTAGGAGCAGTTCTATCCCAGTGTCATGAAGGGGAGGAGCATCCTGTGATGTACCAGAGCAGGAAGTTGTCACCGACTGAACAAAAGTATTGCACAATAGAAAAAGAATGTTTAGCTATTAAGTGGTCAGTGGAGGCGTTAAGGTTTTACCTTACAGGGAGAAAGTTCCAGTTGGTCACAGACCATGCCCCATTTAAGTGGTTGCAGCAAATGAAGAACCACAATGCCAGGTTGACACGCTGGTACATGGCCTTACAGGCATTGGATTTTCAAGTTGAACATCGTGCTGGGAAGTTACACAAGAATGCGGATGCCCTTTCCTGTATTACGGACTGTAGAGAAGAAGTTTCACCAGTGACACCAGTCCGTAATAACTTAAGCAGGGGGGTATGTGATAAGGAAGCTTATCATAGCTCAGGAAGGAGCTATAGGAAAGGTGAAGTGACTCTGAACAAGCAACCTGTCAGTTCTGGTAGAAATAAGAAAACAGAATTTTCCCATAAAAGACTACCAGTCCCAGAATGCACCAGGTTTCCAATAGCCCTTAGAGGAGCTGAAGTGGGGAAACGTGTGTTCAATCAGGAGGGCTATGAGGTAATCCCTAAGCACTCATCTCAAAGGGCAGGGCCTGATTCAGCACAGCTGCGCTGTGTTAGGGAGGAGCACTCATCTAAGCAGAATAAAGGTAGAGTTTATTCTACAGAGAATCAGCTTGAGCTTGATCATCTTCATCATCAAGAGGATCATCAGAAGCAGAAGCCAAACCGGACGGACAGAGAGGGGAAGAAACCCTTTGGAAGAAAGAGGAGAAAAGCCTTTGAGAGGTCTGGAAGAGTCCAGAGCAGTACGTATACTGGGAGGCATTCCAAGGGCCAGCATACACCATTGGACTGGGGAAAGCCAGAGGAATGGTGCTGCAGAGCTAGGAATCTCCAGACGGTACCTGTGAGGGAGACGGCTGCACGTGGAAGGGACCCTAAGACCCATGCCAGAAGGTATGTGAAGAGAGATCCAGTGTCCAGGGATCTGGATTGGAAGGCTGGACATAAGAACTGGACTACATACTGGCCAGGCTATATAGAGAGGAACTCTAACAGCAATGGAAGCTCAGGTATGAACACTGATCTATGCCCTAGCTATAACCTTGAAAGACAGCAGGGAAACAAGTATTCTCCTGAAAGTGCTCCATTGGGAGATTCATCTGTGCCAATCCATGATATTGAAACCATGCTTGTTGAAGAAGAGGGGGTGATAGCAGATGAAGAAAATGTTTACATGGACTGCTCTCTGTCTAAACTCCTTTGGTGATTTTCTGTTATAAAGTACAGCAACCATCACAAAGAAATACAAACTTGTTCTTTAATCTACTCAGAAAAGCTCCTGTGTAGGATTTCTAGCCACGCAGTAGAAAGCAAGCCAGCTAAGGGGTTTCAGCTGGATAACTGCTAGCAATTGAGCCCTACCTAATTGCTTGTGGGCTCTGAGAGAATCACTTCTGAATCTATGTGGGAAGATACAAGAAGTTAACCTGAGAAGAACAGTTTTTCCTTTCTTTGTGGCTTTTGTTTGTTGTTTGATATATTGCTAAGAGAATATTAGCTAAAGCCTACAGAAAAGACCAGTTTGTTACCAACCAGGTCTTATTTCTTTTGCTTTGATTGCCTGATAAGTTAAAATGTTGTTTTCCTGATTTTCTTTTTTCAAGTTTAACACTGAAAGCAAGTAACCTGATTTATGTGCTACCAAGCATATCTGTGTTGGGAGAAATAACCCCATAAATAAATATCTTATTGGCTTTACCCAAAAGCACAACTAATTATTGTGAGCAGCTGTGTCTGGTGTGAATGAACTGCATTGCCCACAATCCCTTGCAAATGATATAGATATATGCACTTGCCAAGACTGTGAAGATTCTCACCCAGGCAGCCGTCTGACAAGGTGTAGACATAATTTCACAAACGTGGTTGTGCCTGATATGGATGCCTGTGGGGGCATCCCCAGAACCATGTTTGAGAACCCAGACATCTAGGATAGCCGAATGATTAGAGTAGCAGGTTAGGAACAGGAAAGCAAGGGTTCAAAGCTCACTGCTGCTGCTGTTAAAAATGGGGATGACCCTCTGGATGATTTTCACCCAAAACCAGCACTTTCAGAATGCTTTTTCATGCCTGGAGTAGATATAACCTTAAATGTGCAAGGCATTTCTGAGATCAGGCAGTGATGTCTAGGTTCCTGGGAAGGCCCCAGTCCTGCCTCCACCACATTCCCATTCAGACATGGCTGTCCTGATGCCAGGGATCTCCCTGAAGCTGGCTTCTAAAATGTCTCTGTGCTTTGGAGGTCTCTATGCCCATTTTCAGTCATCAAAAGCATGAATAGAGCTTCTAAATTCCACCCAATAGCTAGAAACTGATACCGACCAATATCAAGCTTACCTTTCATGACGAAAATCATAGAAAAAACAGTACAGCTACAACTACAGGATCATATCAATGCACATGCACCACTGGCTCCACACCAACATGGATTCAAGCCAAACCACAGGGTGGAAACATTGTTAACATCACTCGTTGACCATATTATCAGATTTATAGACAATGAATAGACAATGTAAAAAAGGAATGATTCTAATATTCCTTGACATATCAGCTGTATTTCACTCCGTAACACACACCATCCTGCTGAAATACCTTAAGGAGATTGGTCTCTACAACAATATAGTAAAATGGTTCAAATCATACGTACAAGACAGACAGTACATCAGATGCGGGAGAGAAACATCCTCCCCCTTCATACTAAAGCAAGGAGTCCCACAAGGGTCAGCTATTTCAGTCCTGCTATTCAACCTATATATTTAACCAGTTTGTGAGGTCATATAGAAATATAACATCCACTATAAAATTTATGCTGATGACATCATGCCTTTGATACTGAAACTCTGGAACCGAACGCCTCACCAAAGTCTCAGAATGGCTTAATAATCACAATGTTAGTTTAAACTATAACAAAACAGAAGCACTCACAATAACAAGGAACAAGAAATTCACTCCTCCTCGCTCCATAGCCCTACATGAAAGACAAATAGCTGTCAAAAGTGAAGTGAAATACCTAGGGATTATCCTTGATCAGAACTAAACCTACAGGCACATACCAACAGAACAACGAAGAATGCATACTACAAACTAAAATTCATCCGGAAATTAAAGCCCCTCCTAAGCCATAATGACTTCAGAACAGTCCTACAAGCAATAATCATGCCACTTCTTGAGTTTTGCAACTCTCTGTAGCAAGGCCTTCCGGCTACCACCATCCACTCGTTTCAGATGGTACAAAACACTACAGCCCGCATCCTCCAGGAACAAACAAATAAGAAAGCACAACCCCAATACTGGCTCAGCTACACTGGCTGCCGATAAAGAGCCATGCAAGATTCAAGACAACCATAAACCTTTTCAAAATACTGCAGAATGAATCAGCCAGGTCACTTCAAGAACTCATAACAAAACATCCTGAGAGCCGCCCAGTGAGAGCAAACAGCAAAAACACACTAGCTACTCCACCTGAATTCTCCACAACAAGGAGGACCACCTCCAACAGAGCATTATAACTGTATGCGTCAAATCTATGGAACGCCCTCCCTGAGGATATCAGAACCATGAAAGACACCAAAGACTTCAGTAAAAAGTTAAAGACATTCCTGTTTATTGAACACTTCGGCAATATCATATAGGATAATACAAACACTCCCTCCACTCAGACACCAGAAAATGAATGAACAATACTACATAAGCACAAAGGATCATCCCCAAACTGTAAATAATTCACACCTGTAAATAAATCAAGAATCAAACTGTTAAAGACTGTTAGTGACTCCCCCATGTAAACAAATTGATTAAGAATCAATGCGTTAAAACTGTTTGTATTTCCCCATGTATATTCCTTCCCAGACTATTGCTACAATGCACATAAGAGTTGAATTGAAATTGTACAGAGTTGAATTGAAATTGTATTGTTCAATGTTAAACAACTGAGTTCAATGCAATCCACCTTGATTTAAGGAAAAGGTGATATATAAATACCACTAAATAAATAAATAAATAAATAAATACAATAAAACTAGTGAGTAAGGAACTTTTTCAAATCAAAAATAGGTTTAGACAAGGAAAAACAGACAATAACAGGAATACATTTATTTGCCATAAGTTATTCCGAAGAACCCCATCTTTAACAGTTGTTTAAAGACCAACAAATCTGTGATTAAATGGCAGAGATTGCTTCTGAGCTATCGGGACATGGTAAGGCCTATCTTAAATTGGTCATGGAAGGGATAATTGAGATGTCCAGGTCAGAATATGTTCAATTCCCTGCATAAGAACATAAGATATGCCATACTGGGTCAGACCAAGGTCCATCAAGCCCAGTATCCTGTTTCCAATAGTGGCCAGTCTAGGTCTTAAGTACCTAGCAGTTTCCCCAAAAGATACAGGTTCCACAATGCTTGTATTGGGTCAAGCAGTGATATCTCGTGTCCCTTTTATTAATGGTTTATGGACCTTTCTTCCAGGAATTTGTCTAAATCTTTTTTAAACCCAGCTACACTAACAGCTTTTACTACATACTCTGGTAACAAATTCCAGAGTTTGATTAAACGTTGAGTGAAAATATATTTTCTCTTATTAGTCTTAAATAGGTTACCCTGTAGCTTCATTGCATGTCCCCTAGTCTTTCTATATTCTGATGATGTAAACAATCGATCTACGTTTATTCGTTCCACTCCATTCATTAATTTATAGACCTCTATCATATCTCCCCTCAGCCGTCTATTTTCCAGGTTGAAGAGCCCTAACCTTTGTAGCCTGTCTTCATAAGAGTATCCTTCCATCCCCTTTACCATTTTGGTGGCTCTTCTCTGTACCTTTTCTAATAACGCTATATCTTTTTTAAGATACGGCGACCAGAATTGCACACAATATTCAAGGTGCGGTTGCGCCATGGAACGATACAGAGGCATTATAATATCCTTTGTTTTATTTTCCATTCCTTTCCTTATGATACCTAGCATTCTATTTGCTCTCTTGGCCACCGCTGCACATTGGGCGGAGGGTTTTAACATGTTATCCATGACGCCGCCTAAATCTTTTTCCTGGATGGTGGTTCCCAATGTGGATCCTTGCATCGTGTAACCATAGTTTGGGTTGTTCTTTCCTAGGTGCATAACTTTGCACTTGTCCACATTAAAATTCATTTGCCATTTGGATGCTCAGTCTTCCAATTTATCAAGATACTCTGGCAATTTTCCACAATCCTCTTGGGTTTTAACAACTTTAAATAGTTTTGTGCCATCTACAAATTTGATAACCTCACTCGTTATTCCCTTTTCCAGGTCATTTATGAATATGTCAAAAAGCAGCGGACCCAGCACAGATCCCTGGGGTACTCCACCATTCACCTTTTTCCATTGGGAAAATTGGCCATTTAGCCCTACCCTCTGATTTCTATCTTAACATAGTAACATAGTAAATGACGGCAGATAAAAACCAATATGGTCCATCTAGTCTGCCCAGCAAGATGGCAAGAGTAGGTGCTCCTGGTGCTCCATTCAGGCCACCCCTCCCCATGTCTTTGTTTTAGGGGTGAACCCACCGGTCCGTGTAGGACACCCCTGTATGTTGAGAAATTAGATAGTTAAGTTCATTTTGATTTTATCCTGTTGTTGTAAAGAGATCTACTGTGTTTGTCCCATGCCATTTTGAATTCTGCCACTGTATTTGCTCCCACCACTTCCATTGGGAGGTCATTCCAAGCATCCACCACCCTTTCAGTGAAAAAGTATTTCCTGACATTGCCTTTCAATTTACCTCCTTGTAGATTCATGTTATGCCCTCTAGTTTTACAGCTTCCCCGTCTTTGGAAGAGGTTTGTTTGTTCATTATTTCTCTTTAAGTATTTAAAGGTCTGAATCATATCTCCCCTGTCCCTCCTCTCCTCCAGAGTGTACATATTTAGGTCTTCAAGTCTCTTCTCATAAGGCTCCTGATGCAGGCTCCAAATCATTTTGGTTGCCTTCCTCTGAACAGTTTCCATTCTTTTTATATCCTTTGCAAGATATGGTCTCCAAAACCGAACACAGTATCCCAAGTGAGGCCTCACCAGTGACTTATACAGTGGCATTAGTACCTCTTCCTTTCTGCTGGTAACCAGTTCCTGATCCACAATAGTATATCACCTCCTATCCCATGACTTTTTAGTTTTGCCAAAAGTCTCTGATGAGGGACCTTGTCAAAGGCTTTCTGAAAGTCCAGATACACTATATCAACCGACTCACCTTTGTCTACCTGTTTATTCACACCTTCAAAAAAACATAACAGATTAGTAAGACAAGATCTTTCTTGTCTAAAGCCATGTTGGCTGTCTCCCATTAAGCCATTACTATCTACAAGCTGAGTAATTTTGTTCTTTATGATGGTTTCTACCATCTGTGGGCCTGGCTGGTCTTCTCTCTCAGCTGAAATCTCGTGAATCATATTTTTCAAAAGGCTCTTCCAAACTGGAGCCTTTTCTAAAAAATCTAAAAGGACATGCAAGAGTACTTGTCCATTTGCTGGCATGTTCAGAGGGAACAGCAATTTTAGAAAGGGAGATCCTGAAAAAAGGAGCATCTCTATCTCATATCTTTTCTTTGCCGCAGCCAGGAATATCATGGATTCCTGGCTGCAGAAACCTAGACAGCAGCCCCTAAAGTCAGGCCTGCCATCTGGTACAGGTGGGCCTTATTTGGCAGTTTGACCCCTAACAGTAGTACCATGAGACTATCACTAGGAGTCAGAGGTGCTATTTTAATCCCAGATACTCATTAGGACAGGAGCAACACCCCACACAGCTAGTGCCCCCCACACAGCACTGTACACTGCGATTCACCCCACCCCCACTGTGCCCATGGAGACAGTGCAACAAATTTACCATAAAGTTGGCTTGCCGCACTGTCTCTGTGGGCCTGGCTGGTCTTCTCTCCCAGCTGAAATCTCATGAATCATGGAGGAGACAACGCGACAAGCCAGCTTTATGGTAAGTTTGCCACACTGTCTCTGTGGCCTGGTGAGGGTGCACCCCTTCACTGCTGGCACCCAGGATGGGCCGCACACACACCCCACCCTCGGTACACCACTACCATGGCATTCAAAGGGAGGATTGGCCTAGTGGTTGGGGCAAGTTGCCAGAGGACCAGGGGTTCAAATTTCACTACAGGACAGCAACCTTGTGCTGGAAGGACTGGGGTTTCTAGTCCCACAGGTGCTCCTTGTGGCCTTGGGCAAGCCACTTAACCCTCCATTGTCTCAGGTACAAAGACATAGATTGTGAGCCCTTCGAGGACAAGGAAGAAATATATATACAGTACCTGAATGTACACTGCTTTGACTGGTAGAAAAGTGGTATATAAGCCTAGTTAAATAAAAAAATAAACTTGCATGTCCCCACCTGATTTCAGAAATGGCATGGATGTCTGGCATTGCATAGACCTGCTCCAGGCATGAACAAGCATCTGAAAAGTGCTTGTTGGGTCGAAAAACATCCAGAGGGTGTAGAGAAGAAAGTACTCCATCATCCCTAGTACTCATCACAATGTCAGTGACAGCAGTGGTGGAACTTGAACCCTGGCTGCCCTGTTCCTAGTCCACTATTCTATTAGGCTATCCTAGAATCCAGGTTCCAAAATACTGTTCTGGAGATATCTATGTAGACACCCCTGAAATATCCATATCAGGCACGTCCATGTTTGTGGAAACGTGTCTGCATCTGGATGTGCCTGCATTTTTTTCAGACATTCTGGCTTAGATGTTCTAAATTACACTTGGGCTTCCCTTTTAAAATTCCCCTCATTGTTTGTGAATTATTTTGTTATTGCACTGTGTGATGGGGTCCATAGAATGTTACCTGTACTTCTCCAAAAGGAGTATCAACAGTCCCCTTGGTCACCTGCAGCCCAAAGCTCAGGACTGGGAGAGGGTGGCTCACAGGAGAGGTTAAGAACCCAGCAGGCTAGAGGAGGGAGAGAGGCCCATGGAGCCAGGAGTTCTTCCAAGGCAAGCTGTGCAAAGGAGTTCTGAGGTAGGAACTTTAAGTGGGACTGGAGGCAGGTCAAAGAGAACCAGCTTGTGGAGTTTTAACAAGCTGGGACAGAAGTAAAACTGTTTTTGTTTTCTCTGAACTATACTGTCTGCTCTGGGTTTTCGCTTTGGAGAGGTTTAATTAGCTGGGACAGAAAAAAAAGCTGATTTTGTTTTCCCTGATCTATAGAAATTTGGACTCAGTTTATCCAAAATTTGGACTTTTGGGCCGAAAATGTTTTGCCAACAATAAACTTTTATGTTTAAAGAACACAGCCTAGAAGGGAAAAGTGGATCAGAAGAGAGACTGAGCAGCTCTGATGCATAATGCAAAGAAGGGCAGTGAATACAGTTTTCTTTTGCATTCTTATGAATGCCTGCAATACTATATGTGTTAATGATTTCAAGGAGGGGAGGAGTGGCCTAGTGGTTGGGGCAAGGTACCTCAGGCCAGAAGGTCAGGAGTTCAAATCCCACTAGAGGACAGCAACCTTGGGCCAGAAGGACTGGGGTTTCTAGTCCCACAGGTGCTCCTTGTGGCCTTGGGCAAGCCACTTAACCCTCCATAGCCCATGTTCCTTGTAAAATAGTTATCTCCAAGTTATAATGCCCTGTTCAATGTAATTTCAGTTTGTTCAATGTAAACCATACTGATGCAGAATAGCACAGTATATAAGAGAATGTAAATAAATAAAATAAAGTGTGAATTCATGCACTGTTTGTGTGAGAACATGTTTCATGCACAGGAACTTGGCTGAGCTGTTGTACTCTGATTGTTTCTCAATAAGGTGTTCAGGAAGCACAAGCTTTCTCAGGTGAATTAAAGGTATGTATACATTATGGTGAATAATCTAGGGGCAGACTGAAAACTGTCAGGTTTCTGCAGGCTTACTCACAGGTTGTTAGAGAACAGACAAAAAAGCATCAGTTGCAGACATTTATTTTAGGCTATACCAGGTATCTTGACAGAGTTGACTTGTAAGTAAATATTGCACTAAACACAAGGTCACCGTTCCATAGCATGATAGCAATGAACCTAGAAGAAGAAAAGAGGGCTACCGGGAGAAACTTGCAGAACTGGATTGTTGTTGAATATTGGTGTTGACAGTCAAAGTTTCTGTTTTGCTACACCACTTCCAGCCTCTTCTGTGAGTGAATGACCAATGCTCATAACAAGGCGTCAGACATGAATTAAGGGCCTTTTTACTAAAGTGTGCTAAGCAGTCAGTGTGGAAATTGGCAAGTGCTGCTGGCGCTCCACTCTAACGATGCAGTGGCTTGACCCTCACAATTCCCGCATAAACTGATAATCACGAAATGGGGTGGAGAATGGGCAGGGACTGCACCTTTCACGTAACGATGGTGATTCTGTAAACTCCCATGCAGTTTACGCATGTCGCCACATGCATTCTTGTACCTATTTTATAAAGATGCGCCTCAATCTAGTCACAGCAGTGACGCCTGCTGTAGAGCAGCAGTAAGTGCCAGCACCTGGATTGTTCAGAAACACACATAAGTCATGATATTTTACAACTTATGCGCGTAAATTTATGTACTGCCCAAGCTCCGCCCCGTGCCTTCCCACACTGAAAGTATGCATGATCGGACTTACGCATGTGCTTAGAGAATAGTGAACGGTTAAAATGAAGGCATAATTGCCCATTCACGCGCACAAATTCTTTAGAATAAGGACTTACAAGCATAAATAGCATTTAACTTTCCACATATCCCTTATAAAAACAGCCCCAACGTGTGGTACCTTACCATGGATTTACTGTTAACATGGCAGACAACGCAGAGCAATTAACACCATCTCAAAAGACCTTTAATGTGCAGTAACTGCAAAATTGTAACTCTTCAGAGTGCTTTCACTTTGTAAAACCAGAGGATTGGCTTGATTTGAAACAGCATTATAAAGGTTTCAGAAATGTCGTAAAACCGAACGCAGAAACACAGAGAGTGCAGGTTTGCAATAGGCCGTGAGGCTGAGAACGGTTATATCTGATTTAGCTTTGCCGAAGAGGCAAAGAAAAATATCTATGAGGTAGTAATCACGATTTTTGATGAATATTTGATTTTAAAGTGCAATATCACCCCATGAACACAAATATTTCTTTCGGTGAGCATGAAGACAAGGGGAGACAGCAGACACCCACCTTCGGCTTCTGCAGCAACTTTTCAAAATTTGTGAGTTCAAGGATCCAAAGGGTGCATTTTTATTTATTTATTAAAATTTATAGACCGCACATCCAGCATAGCTGATCTGAGTGGCGAACAATGAAAACACATACCATAAAAGACCCCATATGTGGTCTATAAAGGCCAAATATAGAAGCCTTTGAAAGAGCCAGTTAGGGAGATCCATGCTTTCTGGTGCAGTGTCATGCATAACAGACTCTGATGCAGCCTTGATGGTACACTTGATGATCCATCGCCGTAAAGCAGTGGCATGTACTCAAGGCCTTCAAGAGATTCAGTGAATCTTCAGCTCTGCTGTAACATGAAAAAAGCCTGAAGATTTCTCCCCTCCCCCCAGTGTTGTTATGACCCTACCTGGGGTCCCTTGTGTTAGAAGCAATAGCATTCTAAGAGGAGCAATTATGCTTCTGACTCCAGCTGACCTATATTGATCAGTGTCTTGTATTTCTGGTACTGGTAGTTCCTGTTTCCTGATTGGCCCTGAGTTTGACTGGTCTTGAGCTACATAGGAAACTCTTCCTGCATTTTGTGCCTTGTAAATCTATTGACTCCTGCTAAAGACTTTTCTGGCAGAGTTGCTGTTACCCCGTTCTATGAGTGAGATATTAATCCAGTCCTGGATTTCTGACAATCTCATCCTGATGCAATATGGGACCTGCAGCACTGATTCCAATGGGTAAAATCAGGGCCTGCATATTTATTTTCTCTTATATACCATGCTATTCTGCATCAGTGCAGTTTACATTGAACAAACTGAAATTACATTGAACAGGGCATTATAACTTGGAGATAACTATTTTACAGGGAACATGGGCTATGGAGGGTTAAGTGGCTTGCCCAAGACCACAAGGAGCACCTGTGGGACTAGAAACCCCAGTCCTTCCAGCCCAAGGTTGCTGTCCTCTAGTGGGATTTGAACCCCTGCCCTTCTGGCCTGAAGTACCTTGCCCCAACCACTAGGCTACTCCTCCACTCCACCTATATACTGTACCATACTGCCTTGCAATGCAAATGTAAAACCAGAACTGCCAAAAATTCTCACTTCTAGAACTGGATAACTCGGCAACTCTGTTCTTGTGCCACAAATTCTGTGACAGCATATCCAGGTTTTTTAGACATAGTTTCACAGAATTTCTCCGGGATTGGTAGATGTCTCTGATAGTATGAAAGTAACTGGGAACTGCACACAAGCAGCCCTGCCAAGTTATCCAGTTCCAAGAGGGAGATTTTAGGCCATCCCTGGATTTCTGATGGTCTCATCATGTTGCATTATGGAACTGTCAGAAATCCAGTACAGGCCTAAAATCTCCCTCTTGGAATTGGGTAACTTGGCAGGGCCGCTTGTGTGCAATACCCACTTATTTATTTATTTATTTAACTGCTTTTGTTTATACCACTTTTCACCGTGTCAAAGCAGTGTACATCTAATAGGGATTTTACTTAGTTACAATAAATAATAACTTATGTACAGAAGTAGACAATGTGAACAACGAACATCAGAACTATTGATTGAACATGATGATTAGCTATTTACACTGGGTGTTACCTATATACATTTAGACATCAAGAAGTGGGGAGGGGGTGGGGGATATTAGAGGGCGTCAGGGGGAAGAGAAGGGGATTTTATGTGGTGGGTCCAAAGTTTTCAGCGAATAAGCGAGTCTTGAAGTGTTTCCAGAAAGTGATCAGTTTGGTGATGTTTCTGATTTTCTTGAGTAGTGTTACAGAGGCTTGGTGCATAGAGTTCAAAAGATCTTCTGCATGCATATTGGTTACTTTTACTATCATAACATTTCTGGCACAAGAAAAGTCTCTTAAACAGATGTCAATAGATTCACAAAACAAAAAAATCCAGGGAGAGTTTTCCATGTAGCTCAAGACCAGACACACTTTGGGCCAATCAGGAAACAGGAACTAACAGTACCAGAAATACAGGGTACAACTGGCTAGCAGGCACCACTGAGAAGACACAATAACTCTTCCAAGGGTTGCTACTTTGAGGACAACCCATGATAACTATTTACAAAACTGGATAAAAAATTGAGAGTGTGGGTTTGTTTGCCTGGAAACCCTTAGTAACCTTTCAACTATTATTTTTGTTTAGGCAGCAACCACAGCTCTTTTTAAATAAAAAAAATGCCTGAAATAAAACTTTTATAAAAACAAAACAAAAAACCTGCAAATAACACAGGAAACTAAACAAACTGATATTTCTTTGCCTGCACATCTCTAGAAATAGCTCCAAGTAGTCTGTACATGACTAGGAGCTGCAGCCCATGGTGCACCACAGCAAGTTGGCAAGAGCCATTGGATATCTTGTGTATCATATTTTCCATTTTTTAGAGATATCATTTTGAATATGGCTAATGAAAATGGTGTATCAAAGATGGATGTTTTTTGCTTTACTGACCAGGAAGCTTCCCGGTTATTAAATGGTTCTCGTTTATTTGGAGATGGTACCTCAGGGACTGGGGTACAAGATTGGTCCACTGTAACAACATTATGGTGTAAAATTATACGAGCTGAATTACTTTCTGAAACTTTGAAAGAGTATTGTGAAGATCGACGGATACCTCGGGGTTTACGGATGTATCGAGCACCACATTTATTTACTACTAATGTGGGTTTTGTGGGAAAAATGGAACGCTATTTTGTCTAAATGTTCATTTGATCTTATGTTACATATAGTGGACACTTCGGTTTCAGAGGTCTCCTCATTGAATAGTGAACTGGATAGTGTTCTTTCAGCGCTGCATACACAGGAGGGATATGATGTTGATGAACAGATGACACAATACCATCAAGAGGTGCTTCAACGTAAATTGAAGAAATTTCAAAGGGACACGGCAGATTACCATCGTGGGGAGGTGTATCCTTGGATGTATCAGAAACCATCTTTTAAGGAACATCATGTTATGTTTGAGGGTACATCTGAGGAATATTTTGATGCTTCAGATAAAGAGTCTTTTTTTGAGGGGGGAAACAGGCCACCCCAAGGGCGAAGTTGCCCTCGAGGGAGAGGCAGATACTAAAGATGGTTTCGAAATCCAACAACATGATGTGCAGTTCTGAATACGCACAACAAATCAGGTCAAAGGTGGATTCTTCTTTAGGTTTAGGATGAAGAAGATGAAGAGAAAGGTTTAATATAAGAGAGATTTTCACATTGAATAGCTTTTTAACTGTGATGTATTGTATTGTGAATTATTCAATTGTGTTTTGTAAGTTAATGTGATCATTGTAATAATTTTGTGGTATTTTGTATGTATTATTATTGTGGGAGATTTTTCATGTATATGAATATTTATTGATAGTTATTATGTATTTAAAAAAATAAATGTATGAAGTGAATAAAGTGGATTTTTACAATTTATAATTAATGGCACTTTTTGAGGTAGTTTATACATCCTTGAGATTTTAAGTACAGGTTAGGAATCAACAAATTTTCTTGAAGTTTGATATTGTATTGCATTGTTGTGATAATGATATATTGATTATTTGTATATTGCTGCTGATTTATCTTGTGCAGCACAGCAAGTTGCATGCAGGCCCTTTTCTGATACTGACTATGGATCCCAGTCGGGAGCCCTGCTTCTTTCCTGTTCAGGCTGCGCCTACCTCAAACATCAGTACGAACGCTTATCAGAGCCAGCCTGGAGTCCTGAATCCTCTGCATTTCCTCTCCTGGGTCCTGTGACTGCACTACAGTACTAACTCTGTCAATCAAACCACTATCCTCAATTCCTTCCCTCTATGCTGTAGAGCTGCTGCCTGCTAGACTCAGGACAGACTGGCTGTGCCAAAGGTCCATTGAATCAAAGAAGAGAGAGGCTGGGTTATCATCAATTGTAGAGGTAGGACGAGAAAGACCTGCTAAGTTTAATGACCTTTACTTTGGCCTGGTCACTAGCGGGAGGCAGAGAGAGGCATGTTTTAAGCAGAAAGAAGGAAAAGAGAAGGGTTGGCGCAGTGGAGCATATAGCTGAGTATGGGTGTGGCACGTCTTGGAATGATAAGAGAGAAGGTTTGGGAGGCAAAAGAGGGGGAGAGAGGAGAGATTGGGGGCGGCAAGAAGAGAGAAGGGTTGAGGGCAGGATGGGATGAGAAAGGGGAGTCAGTGAGTTTAAAGGGAGAGTAAATTGGGGGGGGGGGCGAGAGGATGGAGAGCAGAATGAAGGAAATTCAGAACACAAGAAGGGAAGAGGAGGCTTGGGGCGGAGCAGGGATATGGGGTAGGATGATGCCAAGAAGAGGAAGGGGACAGAAACCGGAGGGGAAGAGCAGGGAGTGGGAGCAGAGAGGGAGGGGGAAAGAGAGGAAGGAAGAGGGCAGAAGGGGGTAAGAGGTGAAAGGAAGGAAGACAAGTGCGTAATAAAGGCACACATGGTGGCAGAAAGAGGGGGAAGCTATGGGGCCCAGCATGCAGATGGAAAGAAGACAGCGGCCGGATACAGGTAGTGTTTGCACGTGGGTGAGAACAGTTATGCCGTGGCTGCCAAGCCCCTCTTGTTATGACATAGTCTGCGTAATTTCAGCAAGTGTTGCAAGTGTCTCTCAGAAAGAGTCCAAGATGTGACATTGTTAGCTAGTTTTGTTTCAGCTACAGTATTGAAGATATTTTCATGGTTCATTCATGAAACTGTGCCATCAGTTCAACCCAAAACAGGGGAGTACATTAACTTTATTTATTTATTTAATGTTTTTCTATACCGCACTATTCGGCTTCAGCGCGGTTTACAAGGAACAGGTTTGTACAATGTGGAACAGCCATACATTGAACTTACATCAAACAAGGAATTTAAACATGGATAACAGGTGAACTATATACACTATATACATAAGGGGATTGCATCATAGTTGAATTTATGTTACAGGCCCTAAAAGGGCTGATTAGGTGCGGAGGAAAGTTATCATAGGGGATTGGTTAGCCGGCGTTGGGTTGAGAGACTATAGGGTCATGTGATATTATCTAGGTGATGTTGTCGGAATTACAGAAGTGTTGCAGAAATAGGTGGTGCTTGAGAGCTTTTCTAAATTGGGGGAGGTTGTTTATGGTTCGGATCTCTGTTGGGAGGGAGTTCCAACATGAGGGGGCGAACAAGGCAAAGGCACGGTTTCTTGTGGATTAGTTGCATTTTGTGATGGCTCTTGGAAGGAGGATGGTATTGCAGGATGTGGATCTTCTTAGTCTGTTGTCTGGGATAGGTTGGATCAGATCAGACAGGGTAGTTGTGGTGATACCATTAACTGCTTTAAATGTCATGGTTAGGATCTTAAATGTGATCCTGTATTGGACGGGGAGCCAGTGAAGGCTCTTCAGAATAGGGGTGATATGGTCCCTAAGAGACGCTCCGTAGAGGGTTCTAGCTGCGGTGTTCATCACAAGCTGCAAGGGGTTTATCGAGTTCTTTGGGAGGCCAAGTAGGATAGAGTTGGCGTAGTCGAAGTGGGGCATTATTATGGCCTGGAAGACTGTTCTGAAGTCGTTTGGTTCCAGAGTATTCTTTATGAGGCGTAGTGTCCGTATTTTATGGTAGATTGTTCTGATGGTTAGAGTTACACATTGAGCTAATAGCACATTTATTGAATCCCCTACTGAACTAGAGTGATCTTTAAAATGAATTCAAGAGAAGCTGGACATTTTTCAGAGGACGTGCACAAGGGATGTAGTCTATGTTCTCCACTCCAGAGCACAGGGGTCACTTATTGCAAATTGCCTTGTGGGTCAGATGGACTGCTTGGGCCAGTTTTTGCCCACACTATCTATAAAGAGAAAGACTGTGGGGGTCATTTTGGAAGCCCTATTCATGCTTTGGACATCCCCAGAGCCATTTTAGACATCTCTAGTGTAAGGACATCCAATTCTGAATGAGGGCTTAGCAGAAGCATGGCTGGAGCATTTCAGGAATCTGGACGTCCCCACCCGATCTCAGAAATGTCCTGGATGTCCGGAGTCATGTCTAAGTTTAGACCTAAACCAATCAGCTGAAAGTGCAAGTTTTGGCTGAAAAACATCCAGAGGGTGTAGAGGTGAAATCACTCCTTCATCCCCAGTACTTAGAATTTCCACGACAGCAGCAGTGGGATTTGAACCCCGGCTTTCCTATTTTTAGCCTATTATGATTAGGCTCTTCCTAGATGTCCAGATTCTGTACTCCTATTCTGGGGATGTCTGTGTAGATGCCCCTGCAGACATCTATGTCAGACACATCCACATTTGTAAAATCATGCCTGCACTGGACATGCCTGCTTTTTTTCAGACATTCTGACTTAGACGTCCCGGATTGCACTTGGATGTCTTTTCTAAAATGCCCCTCCACAGCTTTCGGGTTTTTCTGAAGGGGCAATTCAGTGGCAACGTTTTGGGATGCAGTGTAGCCGTAAAGATGGGACTCATAAACAGACTGGAAGGCATCGCTAATATGAATCTTCTGACTGTTAATTAGCCTGCATAGACATATTGTAAGTGATGTACATAGTTCTACTTGTTCTCCAGGTTCTGATTTCCTTGTTTTACTGTAAGTCCAATGTAACCCCACACTGGACATTTGTGTTATCTGGAAACCGCGCTGAGGTAAAATAGTGCGGTATATAAAAATGCTAAATAAATAAATAAATAAATATAAGTGTTACTGAAAGAGAGCAGTACCCCACTGAGATGGTACAGCACGTATCATTCTGATGTCACTGCTTTAAAAGGCACAGGAAAAACAGAAGAGTATGGAACACAATGCTATTACAGCAAATATTACAGACTTTCTTCATGATGCACTCATTGATACCTCTTCTGAAAAAAACGGCCAAATTTTGGTTACCCTGTTAGCCAAGTTGAATATCCTGTTCATATGTAAACACAAAGTACTATTGGAAATGTGTATGTTCACTGTTTATTGTAAACCGCGCTGATGCTGAATAGCGCGGTATAAAAGAGACTTTAAATAAATAAATAAAATAAATAAATAAATAAATTCAATTTTGGTAGGCTTAAAAAAATCTGAGGGGGTAATATTCAGCCTGTGGTGGTCAGCATTTGTTTTTTAAACACAGCTGCTGTAGATAAAATCTGGATGTTCAGTGACAATATCACTGCTGACTATCTGGATAATGTGGCCACTATCTGGTTAGTCACCACCATTATCCCAATAGGGGTGATAATCAGCTCGTATTTGGATAACTTATCTGGATAGCACTTAGGATAACTTTTTTGCTGTCCTAAGTTATGCAGATAGTTACCCGGGTAGTGACGCTGAACATCGTCACTATCAGGATCAGCTCTGCCTCTGCCCTGGCTCCTCTCTCATACCACCCCGGCCCCATCCGACTAGTATCAAGGTGTCCTGTAATGATAGCTAGCACCATTATCCAGAAACGGCAACTGAATAACTGCTTCAGCTACCTGAAACATGCTTTTCAAGATTGGCTCCTCAGTTAAGATATAGAAAGAGAAATATATATCCTACCTATGTTTCAAGATACCATTTCACAACTGTCATTGCTAGATGCTAAAGGTGGATTTGATAAGTGCAGATACAAGAACCTCTATACCCAGGAATGCATTCATTACTCCATTTGGTCAGTAAGACGTTGCCACCTCCCATTTGGCTTCTTAAGTGCCCCAGTGATTTTTCAGAGGAAAAGGTCTGAAATTCTGTAAGAACTGGATAGAGGGTCTATATACATGGATGATGTTCTGTAGAGAGAACATGATAAGAGCTAGGAATAGTGGTAGAAACACTTAAAATCAGGTCAGAAGCTAACAGAGAAAAAGTATATCAAAGGACAAAACACATTACAGTTCTAGGGACATCTAATGAATGAATTTGAATTGAGGCATGATGCAAAGAAGGTAAAGGATTTGTCATCTTCAAAGAATGTCAGAAAACTAAAAAGAATAATGGAAATTACCTTCGGCGTTATATACCAAATCTTCCAGTCAAGACCCTCAGTGAGGTGTTGAAACTGGACTCTGCCTGGCTTTTGGATAAAGCCCAACAGCAAGCAAGCCCTTAATACAATTACTTACTACCACATCAGTGGGTAAGAAACTGTTTAATTTTATTCATGACTCACAATAGCTCTGACTCTGGGGATCACCGTCTTACACCATCACAGCTGATGGGACTTTCAGGGTTAAAGTATCAACTCGCTGCCCAGGGGATGTCTCCAAAGTCCAGAGTAACATTATACTGGTCAGGGATTGACTAATAATTAGCACTGTAGGAACTTAAAGGAACAACTAACAATAACCAGTCACCACAATACATTTAAGAAGCTGAAGCGACGGATAACCTCAGCCCCATTCTCTGCCATTTATGACATTACAAAGCCCACAGCTGTTAGTTCACTAATACAGCTTCATGGCAAGCCTGAAAATCTTTGGCACACTGCTCCAGGATTCTAACTCCAGCAGAAATCCATTATCCCCTAGGTAATAATGAAAGGCTTTCTGGGGTTTTTGGCATGCGTTTGACTCTACTGTTACCTCTATGGTTTGAGAATTTTATACTGCTAACACACAATAAGTCCTTGGTTCCTTTTTTATGTAATTTTCTATTTTGGAATTCACTCTATTGGTAACCCAGTACTTTCCGTATGTTACAATATATAGGGAAAACTTAATAAAAGTACACAGAATAACAATGAATCATTACATACATAACAATATCTGTTAATTGTTAATCCCTGTTATCCATGTTTTTATTCCCTGTTCTCTGTAAACTTAACATTAGTTTTTATGTTTAAGTACAAAACTTGTTAAAATGTAAACCGCGCTGATGTCAAAAGTGCGGTATATAAAAGCTGTTAAATAAAATAAATAAATAAATAAATAACAACACTATATCAAAAAATGGATCATATTAAATACATTGTCAATTGAATCAACATAATATAAGCATATTAACTACATTATACATTATCATTATATTTGCAATAATATATACATTACTGTAAAGTAAATAAAAATAATCTCACTATATTAAAATTCTTAATCTCAAATTACATAATTACCCCATTGATTAAATTCTTATAAAACTTCAATGCTAATCCCAATCCATCCCCACTCTCCTATAAACACAGAAAATGATGACCATATGGCCTATCCGATGGCTTGTCCACACCATGTGCTCAGTTCTACAATCCCTTCGTCTTCCTCTCAGATCCGTTGTGCTAGTCCCATGCTTTCTTGAATTCAAATACTCTACTTGTCCACTAGGGGGCTGTTCCTTGCATCTGCTATGCTTTCTGAGTCTATCTTTTTAAACCTTCCTCCTATGAGGTTCCAGAGCCTCCTTGCCTTTGAAAGAGGCACACCTTCTGGATATTTATACCTTTAAGATATTTAAAGCTCAATAATATCCCCCAAACCCGCCTATCATTCATCTAGATTTTTAAGTTTGCTTCATATGTTTTATGATGCAGACTATTGACCATTTTAGTAGTCACCCTTTGGATTGACTCTGTCTAATCTAGCCCACAAGAAGAAGAGGCTACTATTAGGCAAACTAGGTTGTCCCCTAGAGTGCTGGCATTCAGGGGGCACCCACTGCTACCACTACTGCCCCTCTCTGAGACCTGCAGTGGCAGTAATGGGAGTAGGGGACAGCAGGGAATGGTAGGATGGAGGGCTCACTTAGGACGCCTCCAATCCTTGCATCGGCCTTGCCCACCACAGGGGAAAAAACAATACACAACAAAGCAAAGCAGCTTACCCACCAATCAGACAGATACCATCAGAAAACAAATAAAACAGGAACATTTAAACATGCAATAAATATCAATATAAAAGGATATAACAAGTTGCCTCAAAAACAAAAGAAAAGTTTAAAACTCTGTCGACTACTCAATATGTTTTGGCATATGCCTGCATCAGAGGTAAATAACAATAAGGCACATTTTAAAAGGAAACCCCAGCCTGCTCCTTCTCTGAAAGAAAAAGGAAGCTTAAAGGAGAAAAAGAGACTGATAAGCAAATTGCAGCAGTACTAAAATAAAATGTGCACTGTCAGAAAAAACACTGCAGAGCGTCGCAATAATATAAAGCTGTTTGCTTGATTGTGAGTAAAATGTCTGCCGTCCTTTAAAAAAAAAAAAGGTTGCCTTGACTACGCATCCCCACCTCCACTCTGCAAAATTTTCCTCACCAGACACACCCAACTCCTTGGGGAACTCTTGCCCCCTCACAGACATGTCCAACTTCCCCTACCCTGGGGCTATCTAGTCCAAGAATCCTTGGCCAGAGCAACCTGAGCCACAGCACCTCTGGCCTGGTCACCCTGGGTCAGGGCATCCCTGGCACTGTGAGAGCTTCATTTTATTGTGAAGCATTGCCTTATTTGGCAGGTTGAGCCTAGCAGTGCTTCCCAATGTACCATTTGGAGTCCGGTGCTGCCATTTTCAGTGATGACAGCATGAAGCAAGAATTGTTACTGGACGCCTCCCCTAATCAGATAAATATAACTGGCCCAGGAGGGTCTGGATCATCACTGGAGGTTTTCTGGTTATGCCAGTTGCCATACCAGTGGTGCCCTGGCTGAGGGCGTCAGGGTTAGGAATTCCCTGTATCGGATAGACCTGGTGGGCCATTGGAATCCATGGAGGTGGGGTTGCCAAAGGATTCTAGGGAGTATCATAGGAGTCTGGAAGGGGGTCACAGGAGTTTTGGGGGATTGTCATGGGATTCTGGGGGATTTAGGGGGGTTATAGGAGATCAAGGGTCGGTAATTAAATGTGTGCGAAAATTGAAAAAAAGTGAACTTGAGAAGGATGAATTAAAATACCGCTTTGACCCAGTGAAAAGCGGGATATAAATGCAGCTAAATAAATAAAAAAAAAATTAGACATTTAGGGAATAAGGAACATATTAATATCTTTTACAGAATGCGGTTGTTGAATACTGGTGCTAATGGTAAAAGTTCTGTTTTACTAAGCCCTGTGGGCTTTATTCTTCCCTGTGTTCAGTCAGGGCATTTTTTAACACTTTTATTTAAGTTTTCCTGACTACAAAGTACATATCCAAGAAATAAAGTAAACATAATACAAAAAATCCAAGAACAAATCATGTCCACATAAGAAGACCACATCAAGAGAGAGGAACTAGCCTATTATTCAAATAAAGAAATAAGAAAAGGAAAAAAGGAGTACTTAAACGCCACAATAGGGAGCAAAATTTAATAATCAATTCCACCTACTAAATCCCAACTGCCTCTTTTTCACTCAAAAGCTTTTGCAACTGAGTTACATCCGTGTATAGATGTTTGCCCCGCAAAGGTTATAATACAACGGCAAAGAAATTTCAAAAAGAAAGAAGCCCCCATAGCCACTACTTGAGATTTTAACTCCAGAAACTGCTTCCGCCGAAACTGGGTAGTCTGACCCACATCCGGAAAAACTTGAACTTTAAAACCACAGAAAAGAGCCTCTCTATGCTTAAAGCTCTTAACACACCTAACTTACTATACTCAGATCCAAAAGTCACTACCAAAGTGCAGCGCTTGGAAATGACGTCTCCAGAGTCTTCCAAGAAAGCTGTTAGATTCTGACCAACCAAAGTATCTGAAGGAGCTAAAGACCCCTCAGCCTTCAGTAAAGAAGAAGAGCTAACAGGAAGGTAATACATATGAACTACATCTAAGTTCCCTCTTAAATGCAATATTTCAGTAAAATACTTTTGCAACAAAATATCCGAGGATAGCAAATGGGTAGTAGGAAAATTAAGGAAACGTAAGTTTCTTGCCCTGGACTGGTTCTCAAGTGCCTCCAGCCGGTAGGAAAAGGTAAGAGTATCTCTAATTAAGGCAACATTACTATCACGACAAGACTGGAGCTGAGAATCAGTCCGGGCAGCAAGCTTAGTAAAAGAACCTAATTGCTTATCTATAAATTGCATTTTACCAACCACATCATGAGTAAATTTACAAAGAGAGGAAACAGTAGAAGAAAAACGAATATCAATTTTTTTGAATAGCAGTCCATATGTCTACAAGAGTCACTTCACCCGAAGGAGTAGTGACCAAACCATCAGAAGCTGCCGGATCTACGGTTTGTGGGAGCGGGGTGAAACAACTGGGGACAGTTCCAACAAAGTAGATGAAAAAGCTGGCTGAGGGAAGGGAGGTGGAGACCGAGACTCAGGGCTCAAAGAAGCCCCTTTCGGTGACTGAATAGCAGGCAATGGGGAAGTCAAGTGTTTGTCCATAGGGCCCACCATCTTACCTCCTTGCACACTTACTCCAGATTTAACTCCCACCTTTGCCTTCTATCTACCCATGGACTCGACACTTGAACTTCTCGGCGGCCTCGAGAGCTTCTCGTGAGCGATGAAGGGGCACTAAATGGGCATATCCTGCCCCTTGAGTCATGCCCCTTAGGACACGACCATGCAGGCCGTGACACGTGGCCGCGTGTAGGACCCGCTGCGCTTTGTAGGGTCAGGGGAAGGGTACTCCAGAGCCTGGGAACGTCCTCCCTGTGCCTGCAAGATGTTTAGCAAGCCTCCAGCTGAACCTGCTGCACTGCTCCGCGGTGGTGGAAAACCCACGTCAGCTCCCAGGTACAGCTGCTCCTCTCCCCAGTCAGGGCATTTGTATCCTGACCCAAGCAGAGCTCACAAAGGTGCTGATGTGGAGTATAGAGAAGCTTTAGTTCTGCATGCCCTGAATTTCTCTTTTTAGGGTTCTTACAGCTATATCTATGTATTGCTATATATTATGTGAATATCTGTTTTACAGAAGTTCCTTTCTAGGATCGAAAATAATGTGGGAGAATCAAAATCTTAGTGAAAACCATTATGAAATGGGTAAAAGCCAAGAGATGTGTGCACACGCACACACAGACATGCACACGCACACACACATACACATCCACACACACGTAGCCCCCTCTCCCTTCATTAATGTAAATTTTGACCATTAAGATTATCCAGCCTTTAAAATATTTAACAAACAGCAAAGAATAGTAAAGGTCTTGTGCCGTTGATTTTCCTTTCCTTTATTTCTTTCTTTCTCCTTTTTAAAGGCAGAGCTCTTTTAGTCAATAAATTCAATCAAGAACTGGGAGCCAAAGGACAATCACCCTAATGGCATATGTTTACTGTCAGGTTTAGCACCACTGGGAATGCTTTCGAGAAGCAACAATAATGACACAAGCATCTCAGATTCTTGTCATTTGTGCTAGGCTCTCTTTATATCGTCAGTTTTGAATGCATGAATCTACCATATTTGTTTCCTTTTGCAAAGTCACTTTGTTTAGATGTTGCACTGAATCTATTTTTCCATCTTGTGCCTAGAAAATAATTTATTGGACTATACAGTTTAAATTTGATGGCTTTACTGTGCCCTTATCTTTTTTAGACTCACAGAGATATTTGGAGTGACGGGCAAACAAAGAATATTATTTTTTTGGATTTAGTTGATGTCTTTTCACTAATAATTCAAGGTGAATTATATTCAGGGACAGTAAGTATTACCCTGTTCCCAGAGGCCTTTAATCTAAGGGGCCCTTTTACTAAAGAGCGCTCTGGTATTGCACCAAACATGTTCATAATGTGCAAATCCACTGCGTGAACTGCCGAAGCATGGAGAGCATGTTCCCGGCAGTTACCATGGGACGTGCTACCCTGCCGTGGCACAATAGAGCAGGTGCACTCAATGCTCCCTATGGAGGTGGCGGTGAGGGCACCCATGATACTAGTCCACTGTAGATAGCGTGGGTGGGCTGCTTGTATGGCACTCATCCTGCCCACTCTGCATCCCTAACCCTTCCACTTGTACCCCTAATGCTTCCTGAATTGTTAACGTCATAGTCTACTGTGCTATCACCACCTGCAAACTGCCTCCATCCCCAAAACTATCATTCAAAATTCTACTACCACCTCGCTAAGTGTCACTTGAATCTTTTCCCCAATGTAATGCATGCCACTGAGTCAATGCTAACTCATAGTAACCTAGCCCCTAGTTTTCTTGGCTAGGTGCAAGCAGAAGTAAGATTGCCAGGCCTTTCTTCCACACAGGGAGTTCACAGCTCCTGGTATTCCAAAGTGGTCACCCATCCAAATATTAGCCAGGCCCAATGCTGCTTAATTTCAGAGATCAGCTGAGATCAGGCTCATACAGGACAGGTGAAGACTTGAATCTGCCCCAACTACCCTGCAAACTTCCCCCACTCCAAATAATTACCTCCCCGAAATTGCCTTACTTTCAAAAACTATCACCTGCAACTGCCCCACTAGCCCATAAACTGCCACACCTCCAAAATGTACCCCGACAATTGCCCCACCACCTCACAGACTGCCCCATCCACAAAACCTACCCTCTGCAACTCCCCCTCTACCCCAAAAGCTGCTCCCACACCCAAAGACTACCCCTGATACTGTCCCAGCACATCACCACAAACTGCTATACCACAATTGCTCCACCTCCCAAACTATTCCTCCTGCAACTGCCCTCTGCCCTGCAAAGTACATCCACAGGAAATAGTCCACCACTCCCAGTTACCACGCCCACACCCACAACCACACCCCCCCCCCCACACAAAGGGGTATGTTTATTAAAACCCCGGTAAAGTGCGGGCCGCGCTAGTGTGCGGGTGCCATATAAGGAGTGGGCGTTTCTTTGTGAAAAAGAAAAACCGGGATTTACATATGCACTAAGGTGCGCAGCGCCCATGTGCTCCCTGCACATTAGCGCATGAGAAAGCTGCGCGGGAGGCATAAGTGGCGCGCTGATGTACAAGCAAAAGAGCAGAGCCACAGCACAATGGTTAAGACACTGACCAATGGTGCAGGGATCAGGGGTTCAATCCCCCACAGTGCCCAATGAACAAGGCTGGCTGAGGCATTACTTTAGGAGCCAGTTTAATATTAGGAGGCATAAGGCGGCATGCTGATGTGCAAGCCCAGGAACAGAGCCACAGCACAATGGTTAAGACCCTGACCAATGGTGCAGGGATCAGGGGTTCAATCCCCCACTGTGCCCAATGAGCAAGGCTGGTTGAGGCATTACATATTATGGGGAAGATTGCTTTAGGAGGCATTTTATTTTTATTTTAATTATCACTACTAGCAAACGCACTCTCAAAGCGTGTTAACATAAGGCGCCCCATAAGGCACATTTTAAAGTGCACTGTCCGCCAAGGCACCCTAGAATGTTGCTTATAGGGCGCTTTATAGGGTGCCGTATGAGGTACCGCAAGGTCAGAGTACTGTTTTTGATGGCAGCACTGTGCAGTTCAAGGAATGAAAAGCATAAGTAGGTGCGCTGACATGCAAGGAGGAGCAGCAGTGGAGCACAATGGTTAAGGCACTGACTGCTGATACAGGGGTCATGAGTTTGCTCCCCAGTGTGCCTAATATATAAGGCTGGCTGAGGCATCAGCTTTGCAATGTACATTTTCTTTCCTGCAGCACTTTATTTTTATTTTCTTAATTGCTGCCAGCAAACACGCCCTCACGTGCCGTAATTGAAAATGCCATAGAAGGCACCCTATAAGGCACTCCATAGGGCACATTATAAAGTGCACTGTCCGCCACGGCACCCTAAAATGTCCCCTATAGGGCACCCTATAGGTTGCGTCACAGGATAATGTATAGTGCACCTTATATGGACGGTAACCATAAGGTGCCCTATAGGGCGCCCTATAAAGCGCCCTCAGAGGCACCTTATGGATACAGTATGCTGAGGGTGTTTTTGCTGGCAGCAAAAATGTACATTAAAAAAATTATAATGTTTTGGGCAACCCTATCAAATAACCCCACTGTGGGTTTGAACCCATGACCTCTGGCTTCACAGGCAGTGAAGCAACCATTGGGCTACAGCTCTATAGCTGCTAACAAGCCCCTGGCTGGCTGCAGAGAGCCTGCACGTCACCACATAGACAGTCTGCTGTGGTCACCAGGATAGGGTTAGCCCACCTGTATCCATGAGGCACTGCACATGCAAATCAGCTGTCCACAGATAAACACAAGATGGGGTATGCACCTGATGTTAACACGCTTTGGGAGTGCGTTTGCTAGTAGTGGTAATTAAAATAAGACTAAAATGCCTCCTAAAGCAATCTTCCCCATAACATGTTATGCCTCAGCCAGCCTTGTTCATTGGGCACTTTGGGGGATTGAACCCCTGATCACTGCACCATTGGTCAGTGTCTTAACCATTGGGCTGTGGTTATGTTCCTGTGATTGCACATCAGCGCGCCACCTTATGCCGCCCAGTATTAATATGCCGCCAAAAACATCATCATGCCACCTTATGACGCCCAGTATTTCTGCACCTCATAAATTACTGCCTCAGCCAGCCTTGTTCATTGGGCACTGTGGGGATCAAACCCCTGATTCATGCACCATTGGTCAGTGTCTTAACCATTGTGCTGTGGCTCTGCTCATCTGTTTGCCCATCAGCGTACCACATATGCCTCCCGCGCAGCCATCTGATGCGCTAAGGTGCGGGGCGCACAAGGGCACCACGCACCTTAGCGCATATTTAAATTCCGGCTTTTCTTTTTCTGGACCAAACGCCCACTCCTTATATGGCATCTGCACTCTACCGCGGCCCGCACTCTACCGGGATTTTAGTAAACATACACCAAAGTCATCTATATGTCTTTATAAAATACTTGCACAAATCCCACAGAAACAGTGGCTAAATCAAAGCCATAGATATTTACACCTGATGCCGAGCAGGTGTTACATTAGTCCATAAAGTGCACATGTAAATCGTATATTATGCATGGAAAAGATTTATAAAATTGCTTTAATGTATGTTAATTGCCACCACAGGGCTCAAAAAACAACTAAGGAACTGTGTGAACAATTAGAACACGTTAAATGCCACACTAAACACCTGGGGCCTATTTATTAAAACGTGCTATGGTTTTGCAGTTCCTACAAAAATTAACGCACAGTAACAGTAAAACCTCTGCATTAACTGTTGGAGGCATTGCCAGACTTTTCCCATACAGTTAACAGACAGGAAATGTCTTTGCATGTGCTAACTGGGTTACAGATAATGTGATACGGTTAACTACTCCTAGGCAGAGGGCATTAACTGCACTCATTTACAACTACTACGGCTCCTTATCCTTTTATAGTGCTACTAGGCATATGCAGCACTATACTTATATACAGAAAAGACAATATTTTTGTGGCCCCACAATATTTCCCATCATGTTGGGTGCCACAGGCTTGATTAAGAGGAATTTCCAAGCACACCTTGATAAATTACCCACACATGTTACATCTTACGAACTCCAGAAGGAGTCTTTCTTCGGCACGATGCAAATAACATCGTAACTGAGTATATGATGGCAGATAAAGACCAGTTTGGTCCATCTAGTAAGGTGACTAGAGTGATTGTAACTACAGCTCCGTGCAGATCCTTCCCCTCTATGCCCGTGTTTAGGGTTGTACCTGCTGCTCCATGCAGGTCAGCCCCCCCTCTATTAAAGATTGGATTTCATCCTCTTGCAATAAAGGGATCCACTGTGTCTGTCCCATGCCATTTTGAATTCCGTCACTGTATTTTCCCCCAGCACCTCCATCGGGAGGGCATTCCAAGCATCATAAGATATGCCAGACTGGGTCAGACCAAGGTCCATCAAGCCCAGTATCCTGTTTACAACCACCTTGGATACTATATCCAGCATTAGCAGTAAATTTCAGAGACTGAGATCATACTCCAGATAACGTGGCTTAAGAGTGAGGTGCAAGACAGTCATGATATGTATAAAACTAACCCATTTGGAGAAATTTCCGTGAAAGAAATGACAGGTTTTAGCTGTTAGATATATCCAGAGAAAGAAAGGAGGCAAAGATGACATTGAGGTTATGAGCTGAGAAGACAGGGAGGATGATAGTATTGTCCACAGAAACAGAGCAAAGAGGAAGGGGGAAGGTGGGCTTAGGGGGAAAGATAAGAAGCTCTCTCTTGGTCATGTTCATTTTCAAGCAGTGATAGGACATCCAGACAGCAATGTCAGATAACCCTGGATTCCTGGAGAGATTTCTGGTTCAAAGAGGTATAGCTGGAAGTCAGCAGCGTAAAGATGGTATTGAAATGATGGCAAGAGATCAAGGCAGTAAGGGAGCATGACAGAGTCATGAAGTACACCAAATGAAAGCGAACTAGCCACAGAGGAGGATACATCAGGGCATCTAAAAGTGTGATGGGAGGGAAAAGAGGAAAAGCAAGACAGAACAAAGCCCTGACATCCAGCCAAGAAGAGCATATTGAGGAGAAGGTGGCGATCAACAGTTTCAAAAGCAGCAGAAATGTCAAAAAGGATGAGGAATGAGTAAAGGCCCTTGGATTTGACCAGGAACATAATGAGCCCGATGCTGATAGGGGCACATCTGGGCAGTTTGGACAGTCCCGAGCAGGATGGGCCCTATAGGACCCGATTCTGTACCGCAGGAGCAAAATGTTCCCACAGCATACAGAATCGAGCCCAAGAATGGTCAGCGTGCCCCTGCAGGCCTGCAGGAACGTCCTCCCCGCAGGCTCCCCTGGCTCCCGCAACAGCGACCCTCTTCTTCCCTGCTGCCTGACCCACGGCTAAACAGCCAGGGCTTGGATCAGGCGGCGGGGACCTAAACACACCTAGCCCCAATCGCCCAGTTTGTGCTGCTTATTCCACCTTTGAGGTGGAATAAGCAGCATGTTCTCCCTGACCCTGCAGGACATACAGGGCCGTGACTGGAATCGGCACTGTAAGTCCTGCCGCCTTGGCTCGCCCCTGCTCTGCCTGCCAGCTCTCCCTGTACTGCTGCTCTAGCCGTGCAGGAAGGGCCTGAGGGGGAATAGAGGCAGGATGGCTTATCGGGTTGAAACGGGCCCAATGTGTGGTAACTTTGTAAGGCACAGTCCCTGCCCATTCTCCATCCATTCTGCATTCCATTCTGTGTTAGGAATTTAATTCGGGAATTAGTGCATTTTGTTAAGAAATCACACTGTTAGCATGGGCCCTATGCCCCCGCTAAGCCGGTTCCAGACCTGCCTATCCCATGGGACCTGCCTGTCTCTCACAATTCAAAGCACAATCGTGTTGCACCACCCCAACTGACTTAGCCTGATCATTAAATGAGCCCGCACTGATTCCCAGATTAACTGTTCAGCAGAGCTTAGTAAATAAGCCTGTAATGTAGAAATTCATATGGGGGGAAGGGGCAGGGAGTTTGTCTTGAAGTTAATGCTCTTTTGATCATGTGCATTAATTGCTAAAGTGACAAATAGCGTGAAACTTCTGGGGTGTAGCTAACTCCATTGTGCATTAGCAGCTGTAATAACAGCTGTAATAGCAGCTGTGTAACCCCCCTTGCCCTAGGGGAGCAGACTGGTCCTGCAGGATCTAGGTCAAACAACAGTTTTATGCCAAGCTCTCACCCACTCCTTCGTTCAGTCAGCACACACTCTTATTGACAGGGAGTGATTCTCCAAAGGTGGAAGGGAAATCCCTTCAAGGCCCTTGGTGCATAAATTAGAGGCGCTCGTGATTCTGAACTGGGTGCTCCAATTCTCTTTACTGCAACCAAAATGTCCAGTTCAAACAATAAGTCTGTAATGTTGTATCACAAAATACACAGTTGTAACCCCCTTGCCATATTATTATTATTATTATTATTATTATTAAACATTTATGAAGCGCTTCGAGGCAAATGCAGCACTGTACAAACACAGATAAAGAGAGCCCCTACTAATTAGAGCTTACAGTCTAATCCGGTATCTGTGTCTGATGCCAGTTCTACTGCAGAGAGGAGGATTTTAAATTAGGGACACCTATGCTCCTTCTCCCTGGATCCTGTTCCTATAATCCTTTGTGAGTCTTGCAGGCAGTCCCTGTACCTCCTCCAGTAGACAATGTCATCTTCTATACAGCAGACTCCTCTCGGGGCGGCCCAAGGGGGCGAGGAGTCATGTGCGAAGACTCATTACGGGGCCTCATTTGCATAAATATTTGCATAATCTTAACGTGCACTAATGTTTAGTAAACATGCCTATTAATGAGTGTCAGGATAATGAAAATATCAGATTTCTACATTATTATATTCCAGTGCCAACCGTCAAGCACATTAAGAAGTACTACAAACACTGACCATTTAGAACCCATAGCAAACCCACTGTATCATAAAAGCACTACCAGGACTCACAAAGCACCAAACCCTACCTATAAAAAGGCAATACTGCAAAAATTAAACCAGTACATCTCAGAGAATACCAATACATCTTCTACTGGGAAAAGAGAACAAGTGGCACTGTCAAATAGAAACTAGTACATCATAGCTGGGGAATTTTTCCTAATCTCTTTGGGGTATGTTTACTAAACCGCACAATTGTGCGGGGCGCACTTGAGCGTGCGCTAAGGTACCTTAGCGCACGCTAATAGTGCATTTTTGGGCCCCGCACACGTGCGCACTGCACTAACAGGCCCGCACAAGTGCGCGGCGCGCTGAAGTGCGATAGAGGCGTGGAAAGGCATTCCGAGGGCGGAAGAAGGCTCCCGAGGGGCGGGGGGACGGGGTCAATGGGTGGAGAGTGGGAGGGGAGAGGCTCCCCGCACAGGAGCGGGGCTGAAATTCAAGCTAAAAAATACCGCGAGTGAAAACCTCGCGTTAGAGCCGATTTAAAGGGAAGAGAAACCATTTCCGTCAGCAATGTACAGCAAAACCAGGGAAACTAACAAAACGTGAGCAGTGTGATACATGTGCACAGAACCAAATAGCAAATAAAAATTGAAAATGACCACAACAAAATTCTAAAAAATTATAATCCAGCTGGGCAACAGTGATATCATTGGACAACAATAAAAAACACTCCCAGGAAAGCTCCAAAAAAAAGGAATGATTTTTGGAAGGGTCCACGCTCCGTAGACCCTTCCAAAAATCATTTCTTTTTTTGGAGCTTTCCTGGGAGTGTTTTTTAATGTTGCCCATTGATATCACTATTGGCCAGCTTGGTTATGTTTGTTTTCCCTTTTTTCGAGGTCATTTTTTAGGTTTATTTGCCCTTTTGTCTCCATACAAGGTGAATGAGCCTACAGTAAAATTGTGCAGAGCAGGGTTTCTGACTCGTTCGGCCAGGTTTCCTATCTCCAGAGACTGCACTGTCCCTGTGGCCACAGTGTGGTGCAGCAGACACAGCCAGTGCCTGTAGGGTCAGAGGTTCAAATCCCAGCTGGGGCTCCTGCCAACCCAGTCCCCATATCTTATACACCACTAAACAGAGATAGTAAAGACACTCCTTTATTGCAGAGAACAGACGCATGGTTAATACGCCTATATTTTACCCCACCGAGCACAGACACCATAAACAGGCGCATTGCCAAGAGCAGAGTCTCCCAAATGCAGTCCTGGAGGGCCACACACCATTCAGGTTCCATGCTGCCTCTAATAAAGATGCCTGTGCTGCATATCTATGCAACACCCCCATGGTATGCAGATGTAGCTCATGCATATTCATGAGGGACAGCATGAAAACCCGAACAGTGTTTGGCGCACCAGGATTAGAGTTGGGAACCTCTGCCGTAAAGCAGCAGCCAACAGGGCCAGACACACCCACACTCACACCCACAGGCCCCATTGGCCAATGCCTCCTGGAGAGGCAGGACATTGGGCCCTGCGTGCATCTCCCAATACTAGCACTTGCATACCTTAACAATGCAACCCTACACCTGGGTATACGGTACACAGCTCTCAAACGTTTGCTATGAGTACTGGCAGATAGAAATTCCTACCCTAAGCACAGTTTGCTGATTGAGCTCCATCATAACAATCATTCTGATGTCTGCGGTGTATGCTTCAGGTCTGGTCTCTGACAGTGTTTACCACCCTGGGGAGTGACCCCCAACAGTATTGCGTACCATATCCATGCCTGTACTGTGCTCAGGACTGGTGTGGTGGGCATGGCTGCTGAACTCCTCTATAGTAGCACAATGCTGGCATAGGTGTCGGAGTGTGTGTCTGTCTATACAGTGTGTGGTGGCTGCAAACACCTTCCACAGCCCACACTGCCAGCACTGTTGCCATATTGACCTGCCAATGTGCATAATGAGGAGCAAGGTACCATGGGTATAGGTCGGACAGGGTGGCCTGGCCAGGGTGCATCTGCACAGGGCATAGGCCACTGACTGGGACATTTTAGTGCCTGGCCACCACCTATACAGACAGGGTGACCTCAGTATATACTGCTGGGAGATCACTCTCACCCTGACTGTGCAGTGACGACAGCATGGCTAGGCACCCCCATAGTGCTATAGAGTATTTCTCTCATGTGATATTTATGGGTTTCCTTTTAGGGCACAGTCACTGGCTTATCTGCTTGTTGTGTGTGCTGCCATCCCAGTTCTGGGTGCATGCAGTTCCACCAGGAACATGCACTATGGACTAACTAGCAGACTGTTTGCAGCTGGTATGTGTCTTGATGGAGTGCCTTGCAGGGTGCAGCGGCTGAAGGCTTGCTGCAGGAGAATATCAGATAGTTGTGGGGTACAGCTTAGCATATACAGGCCTAATGTCTGTCTGCTATTGTGTTATGGTTATGTACAGAGCTGCATTGACTGCCCTGAAGGGTGTCTTTCCCCCAGCAGGACTGGGGTTGATGGTCCCCTCTACTGCCACCATTGCAGGGAGGTAGAATGTGAATCTGTTGATGGGAGACCCTGTTTACCACCCTCAGCCCTGGAGGAGGAGGGTGGTGGTACATAATCCTCCTAGGGGTCCATGGGGGATACACCTGACTGAGACAGACAGAGATATCCAAGGTGTTTCAGCAAAAACTACCTATCTCACACATTAACACTGCTTTGGACCGCCATCATAGCCTCTTTCAGCCATGGAAGGTGCTGTTGACCTGGTGCTGGGCGCCTCAGCGCACCCTCAGGGTGACCACAGTACCCGCACAATGTGACGGTGTGTAGCTACACAAGATGGCCAATGCACCCCCACAGCACCTCGGCCCGGTAGAGGGAAGTGACCATGTGCACCCACACACCACCTCGGCCTGGTAGGGGGTACTGACCGTGTGTTTTACTGGCACAGAGTAGCTACACACCGTTACATTGTGCGGGTACTGTGCTCACCCTGAGGGTGCAATGAGGCGCCCAGGACCAGGTCCACAACACCTTCCATGGCTGAAAGAAGCCATGCCAGAGGTCCAAAGCAGTGTTAATGTGTGAGATAGGTAGTTTCTGCACAAACACCTTGGATATTTCTGTCTGTTTCAGTCAGGTGTAACCCCCAGGTGGGCCATGCACCACCCCCACCCCCCCTCCTCCCCCAGGGCCAAGGATGGCAAACAGGGCCTCCCATCAATAGATCCACATTCTACCTCCCTGCAAAGGTGGCAGTAGAGGGGACCATCAACCCCAGTCCTGCTGAGGAACAGACACCCCACAGGGCAGTCAATACAGCTCTATACACATCCATACCACAATAGCAGACAGACATTAGGCCTGGATATGGTGAGCTGCACCCCACCACCACCTGTTATTCTCCTGCAGCAAGTCATCAGCCACTGCACACCACAAGCTACTCCATCAAGACACATACCAGCTGCACACAGTGTGCTAGTTAGTCCACAGTGCATGCTCCCAGTGGGGATGCATGCACCCACAACTGGGATGTCAGCATACACAGCAAGCAGTTACTTCAGTGACTGGGCCCCAAAAGGAAACCCATATCTATCACATAAGAGAAACACTATATAGCACTATAGGGGTGCCTAGCCATGCTGTGGTCACTGCAGAGTCAGGGTGAGAGTGATCTCTCAGCAGGACATACTGAGGTCACCCTGTCTGTGTAGGTGGTGGCCGGGCACTAATATGTCACAGTCAGTGCCCTATGCCCTGTGCAGATGCACCCTGGCCAGGCCACCCTGTCCGGCCTATACCCATGGTACCTTGCTCCTTATTATGCACATTGGCAGCCCAATACTGGCAACATTGCTGGCAGTGTGGGCTGTAGAAGGTGTTTGCAGCCACCACACACTGGATAGGCAGACAGCCACCCCCATACCTATGCCAGCATTGTGCTACTATAGAGGAGTCCAGCAGCCATACCCACCACACCAGTCCTGGGCACAGTACAGGCATGGATATGGTACGCACTACTGTTGGGGGTCACTCCCGAGGGTGGTAAACACTGTCAGAGACCAGACCTGCAGCGCACACCGCAGACATCACAATGATTGTTATGGTGAAGATCAATGAGCAACATGTGCTTAATGTAGGAATTGATATCTGCCAGTTATCATGGGCAACGTTTGACAGCTGTGTACCATATACCCAGGTATAGGGTGGCAGTGCTAAGGTATGCAACTGCTAGTATTGGGGGATACAGGCAGGGCTCAATGTCCTGCCTCTTTAGGAGGCATTGGCCAATGGGGCCTTGGGGGGGGGGGGGGTGTCTGGCCCTGTTGGCTGCTGCTTTACAGCAGAGTGTCCCAACTCCAGTCCTGGTGTTCCAACCACTGTTCGGGTTTTCATGCTGTCCCTCAGAAATATGCATGAGCTACACCAGCATACCATGGGGGTGGTGCATAGATATGCAGCACATGCATCTTTAGCAGAGGCAGCATGGATCCTGAATGGTGTGGGGCCCTCCAGGACTGCATTTGGGAGACTCTGCTCTGGGTAATGCGGCTGTTTATGGTGTCTGTGTTTGGTGTGGTAAAATATAGGCGTGTGAACCATGCGTATGTTCTCAGCAATAAAGGTTTCTCCTTACTATCATGGTTTAGTTGTAGGAAATATATGTGGACTGGATTGGCAGTATCCCCAGCTGGGCTTTGAACCTGTGACCTTCTGTTCCTGCACATGCTGTCTGTGTGCACTGCACCACCATGTTGCCACAGATATGCTGTGTTCCCTGGGGAGTCCATGACTGTACATCCGACAGAGCCTGTCTGTTACGGTGGATAGTGCCAGCCTGCACAGGCCTACGCCACTGTCTGCTGTGGTTTGCAGCCACTGCCCCCTCCACCACCTGTACCCTTCCGCCAACATGCAGACATGTCCCTATCTGGAAAAAAAAATATGACCTGATTGAGTTGTGGCACTCCAGGACTGAATTTGGGGGACTCGGCTTTCGGTAATGCCCATTGTTATGGTTTGTGTGTGGTGTAGGGTAAAATATAGGTGTTGAAACCATGCTTATGTTCTCTGCCATACAGGGGTGTCTGTACTATCACTGTTTAGTGGTGGGAATGGGTTGGCAGGAGCCCCAGCTGGGGTTTGAACCTGTGACCCTCTGGTTCTACAGGCACTGGTTGTGTCTGCTGCACCACACTGTGGCCACAGAGGCAGTGCAGTCTCTGGAGATAGGAAACCTGGCTGCACGAGTCAGACACCCTGCTCTGCACAATTTTACTGTGGGCTCGTTTACCTTGTATGGGGACAGGGGTGCAATTAAACCTCAAAAATGACCTCCAAAAAAAGGGGAAAAAACCAAAACCAAGCTGGGCAACAGTGATATCAATGGGCAACATGAAAAACACTCCCAGGAAAGCTCCATTAAAATGCAGTGATTTTTGAACGAGTCTACGGAGCGTGGACCCTTCCATAAATCATTTCTTTTTTTTGGAGCTTTCCTGGGAGTGTTTTTTATGGTTGCCCATTAATATCACTGTTGCCCAGCTGGATTATAATTTATTTGAAATTTGTTGTGGTCATTTTCAAGTTTTATTTGCTGTTTTGTTCTGTGCACATGTATCACACTGCTCACGTTTTGCAGGTTTCCCCGGTTTTGCTGTACATTGCTGATGGAAATGGTTTCTCTTCCCTTTAAATCGGCTCTAACGCGAGGGTTTTAGTAAACATACCCCTTTGTCTCTTTACAAAATAGGCTAAAAATAGACACACAGAAACATAGAAACATGATGGCAGAAAAAGACCATATGGTCTATCCAGTCTGCACTTCCATACCAACTACTATAGTCCCTTTTTTAACTTTAGAGATTTTCTGTGTTTGGCCCATACTTTCTTGGATTCAGATACTGCCCTGGCCTCTATTAGCTCCACTAGGAGATTATTCCATGCATCTACTACTCTTTATGGTGCTGGCAACGAATACTGCATTTATCATGGACTTCCCGAAGCACAAACCAGTCAGTTCTAGAGGAGATCAAACCTAAGCTTTCCTTAGAAGCTCAGATGACAAGACTTCGACTTTCATACTTTGGACACATCATACGTTGAAAGAGATCATTGGAGAAAGACATAATGGTTGGCAAGGTCGAAGGTCACCATAAAAGAGGAAGGTTGGCAAAGAGATGGATCGATACTATAACAGCAGCTGTTGATACCACTCTATAAACAATGATATGCTTGGCTAAAGACCAAACAAAGTTTAGGTCAACTATCCAGTGGTTCGCCAGGAGTCAATACCGACTCGACAGCACCTAACAACAACAACAACCACTCTTTCCATAAATAAATATTTCCGCATATTATTCCTGCGTCTTTCCCCTTTCATCTTCATCTTATGCCCCCTTGTTGCAGGCTTTCTTACAATTAAAAGAAGCTCTCCTGTGCATTTATGCCACAGAGGTATTTAAACTTCTCTATCATATCTCCTCTCTCCCACCTTTCCTCCAAAGTATACATACTGAGGCCTTTAAGTCTGTCCCCATATGCCTTATGAAGAAGTCCACTGACCATTTTGGTAGCCACTCTCTGCACAGATTCCATCCTCTTTATATCCTTTTGAAGGTGTGGCCTCCAGAATTGCACATAATACTCCAAACGAGGTCTCAAGAAAAAGACTTATACAGAGGCACTATCACTTCCTCCTTCCTGCTGGACATTCCTTTCTCTATCAACCCAAGCATCCTTCTGCCTTTTGCCATTGCCTTTTCTACCTGTTTAGCCACCTTAAGATCGTCAGAAATAATCACCCTGAAATCTAAGTACACCACATATAGGACTCAGGAACTGATGAGAGGAAACTATTTTAGATCGAGTTCTTAGTGGAACACAAGATCTAGTGTGAGAGGTGATGGTGTTGAGGTGCTTGGCAATAGCAATCATAAGATGATCACATTTGATTTTATAAATGGCGGGAGGATAACATGGAAATCCACTGCACTAGGATTTAACTTTCAAAAAGGAGACTATGATAAAATGAGGAAAATAGTTAAGAAAAAACTAAAAGGAGCAACTGCAAAAGTTAAGAGTCGACATCAAGCCTGGATATTATTTAAATATACTGTCTTGGAAGCCTAGACCAGATGTATTCCACACTTTAAGAAAGGTGGAAGGAAGGTCAAATGACAGCCAGCGTGGCTTAAAGGTGAGGTCAAAGAGGTTGTTGCAGCAAAGAGAAAATCCTTCAGAAAATGGAAAAATGAGCCAAATGATGAAAACACAAAACATAAGTACTAGCAAGTTAAATGCAAAGCATTGATAAGGCAGAGAATTTGAAAAGAAGCTTGCCATATAAGCAAAAGTATATAATAAAAACTTTATGAAGTACATTCATAGAAAACACTTGTGAGAGAGTCAGTTGGACCAATAGATGACAGAGGGGTAAAAGGGGCACTAAGAGAGGACAAGGCCACAGTGGAGAGACTGAATTCTTTGCTTCAGTCTTTACTGAAGAAGATGTAGAAAACTTAGCCATGCCAGACGTGATATTCAAAGGTGATGTATCAGAGGAATTGAAACAGATCTCAATAAATCTGGAAGATGTATTACGGCTATATGATAAACTAAAGAGCAGCAAATCACCTGGACCAGATGGCATATATCCCAGGGTGCTGAAAAAACTGAACTATGAGACTGCAGACTTACTCTTAGTAATCTGTGAACTATCCTTATAATCATTAATCATCTGAAGTATGTGAGGATTGGAGAGTGGCCAATGTAATGGCAGTTTTTAAAAAGGGTTTTGGGATGATCAGGGAAACTACAGTTCAGTGAGCTTGATGTCTGTACTGGGCAAAATGGTAGAAACCATTATAAAGAACAAAATTGCTGAATATGTGGATAGTCATGACTTAATGGCAGGAAGCCAACATGGATTTTGCGAAGGAAAGTCTTGTCTCACTAATCTGTTATATTTTTTAAGGTGTGAATAAACAGGTAGATAAAGGTAGCCAGTTGATATAGTATATCTGGATTTTCAGAAAGCCTTTGACAAGGTCCCTCTTGAGAGACTCTCATAGAAATTAAAAAGTCATGGGATAGGAGGCAGTATACCAGTGTGGATTAGGAACTGGTTGAAGAGATAGAAAACAGAGGGTAGGGCTAAATGGCCAATTTTCTCAATGGAGAAAGGTAAATAGTGGAGTACCCCAGGGATCTGTGCTGGGTCCGCTGCTTTTTAACAGATTTATAAATAAACTAGAAATAGGAATAATGAGTGAGGTGATCAAATTTGCAGATGACACAACATTATTAAAAGTTGTTAAAATGCAAGAGGATTGTGAAAAATTGGGAGACCGAGCATCCAAATGGCAGATGGAATTTAATGTGGACAAGTGCAAAGTTATGCACTTAGGGAAGAACAACCCAAACTACAGTTACACAATGCAAGGTTCCACATTAGGAACCACCACTCAGGAAAAGAATCTGGGTATCATCATTGATAGAACATTGAAACCCTCTTCCCAGTTTGCAGTCATACCCAAGGAAGCAAATAGAATGCTAGGAATCATAGGGAAAGGAATAGAAAATAAAACCAAGGATATTATAATGTCTCTGTATTGCTCTATGGTGCGACCACACCTTGAATATTATGCGCAATTCTGGTCACCCTATCTTAAAAAGGATATAGCAGAATTGGAAAAGGTACAGAGAAGAACAACCAAAATGGTAAAAGGGATGGAAGGATATTCTATGAGGAAAGACTTAAAAAATTAGGGTTCTTCATCTTGGAAAATAGGGGAAATATGATAGAGGTCTATAAAATAATGAATGGAGTGGAACTGGTAAATGTAGATTGGTTGTTTACTCCTACAAAACTTAGAAAGACTAGGGGACATGCAATGAAGCTGTAATGTGGCACATTTAAGACTACACTGGTCAACAAAGTTTTACAAAAGTCATGTTACTGAAATAAAAATAGTAATTTCTTATCAACTTTTATATGCTGAACATGAATATGACAGTGAAATTACAAAGTTGGCTCTAGTTTTTTTGTAATCTACAAGAATTAATGTTTACATCACAAAATGCATGTCAATGGTAAATATAATAGGCCTTCGGTTAATACCTGTAAAAAACCAAGTCATAGATTACTTCTTAGATTTTTTCGCCTGTCTCTTGTACAGCTGTTCGGGAGCTTCTCTGGGGAGTATCCCAGCAGTAGTCAGCCAGCATTGTAGTGGACCATTTCCCCTGGTATCTTTGCTCCATCGTTGCGATATCCTGGTGAAAACGTTCGCCCTGTTCATCACTAACCATACCACAGTTGTCACGAAAGAAATCGAGATGGGAATCAAGGAAATGGATCTTTAGAGACATATTGCAGCCAGGTTTCTGATACTGCATCAGCATGTCTTCTACTAGTTCCTTGTAGTTTTCTGCCCTAACATTCCCGAGAAAGTTTGTTGAAACTAGGCGAAAAGCATTCCATGCTTGTTTCACATCACTCTGCAGCAAGTTGTTGAAACGGTCATCTTTGAAGAGCTCTCGAATCTGAAGACCCACAAAACTCCCTCTTTAATCTTTGCTTCGCTGAGTCGAGGGAATTTTTCATGCAGGTATCGGAAATCTGGTGAAGTACGGTCCATGGCTTTCACAAAGTTTTTCATCAAGCCTAGTTTGATGTGAAGGGGTGGTAGCAGGATTTTGTGAGCCTCAACCAGAGCTGGCTGCTGGATATTCTTCTCTCCAACTGTTACATTTTGTCTGCGATTCCATTCCTTCCGCAAGTAGTTCCAATCCCTTGCTCGGCTATCCCACTCACATAAGAAACACATGTATTTTATATATCCCTGCTGCAGTCCCATTAAAAGGGCAACTACCTTCAAGTCACCACAGAGGTGCCAGCTGTACTTGTTATAGTTAATGGAAGTCAGTAGATGCTTTAAGTTATTGTATGTCTCTTTCATGTGGACGGCATGTGCTACTGGAATAGATGGAAGACGGTTTCCATTGTTCAAAAGCACAGCTTTCAGACTCAGTTTCGAAGAGTCTATAAATAGTCTCCAGTCTTGTGGGTCATGAGTGATTTTTAAGGCATTCATGAGGCTTTCAATATCGGAACAGAATACCAGATTACTTTCCTTTCTGAAGAAAGGCTCCAACTGCTGGTGGTGCTTTCGATATGGAGTAATGTTGACATCTTCTTCTAGAAGATTCCATTGTTGGAGTCTTGATCCTAGCAATTCTGACTTGTTCTTGGATAAGTCCAAATCATGAACCAGGTCATTTAGTTCTTCCTGTGTTATTCTGTGTGGAGTTGATAATGCATCCCAGTGAAAATCTGGGTCACTGCATGCTGACGGACCAGGAGAAGAACAGGTGGGCTCACCCTTGTTCTCATCAGATGAATCAAGAGAATATTCTGATGGAGGTTCTGGAATAGGAAGTTTCTCACCATGTGGAACTGGTCTCAATGCAGACATAATGTTTGGGTAGACTATGCTCGACTTCTTTTGCTTTGTTATTCCGCTGGAAAGAGGAGGAACCAAGCAGAAGTAAGTCATTTATGTGGTTGCTTGGCTCTCTCCACAACATGGGGACTGCAAACGGCATTGATGGTCTTTTGCAATTCAACCACTGTGAAAGCTGTGTCGTACATGTAGCGCAGCATATATGCAGGGCCCAAGGCTTGTCGTGGTCACCAATCTTTCATCCAAAGTAAAGATGATATGCCTTCTTCAGTTGAGAAGTGATACTTTTCTTCTGGTTAGCAAATGTCACTTCCCCACAAATGTAGCAGAAATTATCAACGGTATTAACGCACTTTTGCGGCATTACTGTTCTGTATTGTACCTAAATGGCTAAAATTATATGATTAATAAAAGTTACATGTTACAGTAGCTTAAACTGTCTCGCACACAGTCTGAAATATTTTAAATGCTCAACCTTTCGGACTGCGTATAGTACACTGCTGATGTCAGATGGCTTCAGCAGCCGTCTGGCAGTAGTATTGCATTGCATCAGAAAATGATGCAATCAACTCTGGATGATGTGTGCATGCTGGTATTATGCAATGTGATGCAATATTACATCATTCAAGGCTTATTTGGGATGTTGATGTCCTACTGGATAAATTTACACGGTCAAATGTCAAAAATGAACTACATGCAATATCTTCAAAACAAGAGCCAATAAATTTTTTTTAATGTTATATTCGTGTTCAGCTCACCAAGATACTACAGATTAGGGCCTTTTAAAGTCAGTAACAATTTCAATGTTGATTAATCAGAGAAAATATTTTTTCCACTCAGTGAGTAATCAAACTCTGCAATTGATTACTAGAGGATGTAGTAAAAGCTATTAGTGTAGCTAAGTTCAAAACAGGTTTGAATGAGTTCCTGGAGGAAAAGTCCATAAACCATTATTAAAGAAGACTTGGGAAATCCACTGCTTACCCCTGGTACAAGCAGCATGGAATGTGTATACCTTTGGGAACCCGACAGATAGTTGAGACCTGGAACGTCCATTGTTGGAAATAGGATACTGGGCTTGATGGATCTTGGTCTGACCCAGTATGGTGTATTTTATGTCCTTATGTTACCACTTATTGCCCTTTAATAAAATGTCCCTAAGTTTGTACCAGAGTTAATGAGTCTCAATGCTTATCCAATGCTTTATTGAATTCTTGTACTATTTTGGTCTCCACCACCTCCACTGGGAGGCAGTTGTGTATGTTACAATGGGGGGCCCCCAAGCAAACCTTTGCTGAAGGCTCCATATTTTCATGATAGTGGTGGTAGCGTGCTCCCCCCATCGTTCACTCCCCTGCGTGGGCCCCGGCTCCCCATGCGGCAGCAGTGGCTGTGCTGGCAAACTTACTTCATTGTGTTTGCCGAGCTGCTTCACCGTGGTCCTGGCTGCTGCTCCACACCGGGCCGAAGTCTCCCGGTGTGGCGGTTATCGCGAGATTTCAGCCTGGCACGGAACAGCCGCCATGCCCGTGGCAAATGTACAAGAGCAGAGCAGCGTGGCAAACGTGACAAAATATGTTTGCCGTCCTGCGACCACTCTCACTGTGTGGGCCCCCTTTCTGCCTGGGCACTGCGGGGGTTGCTTGGGCAGAATATACGCCACTGCTCGGAGGCCATTCCACACATTTATCATCCTTTCCATGGAGAAATATTTTCGGATGTTGCTACTGAGTCTTCCTCCTTGCAGTCTCATACTCCTGTTTGTCCTACGAAATTTGGTGCATTTAAATCCCTTGGTGCAAATATCATGTGCAGAAATATAAAGTCATGCCAAGTACTGCTTTTGCCCATGGCTTTGTTTAGTTTTATGACTTTTTAAGTTGACTGACTCACTTTGTGTTTATTCTCTTAAAGGACCTGAAGTAGGTGGCTTTCAATATTTTACTGTTGCTAGGAGCTCAGGGCGTGAGGTTAAGTTCCCTCTAGAAAGCATTGAAAATTAATAGCTGCTAATTATTTTTATGCTACTGTAATTGTTATATTTTGCTGATGCAATTGTGTCTTGTAATAATTGCTGTAAACCACTTTGAGTCCTTGGAAAAGGGCACCATATGAAACTCAAAACAGAAATAGAAATATTAAGTCTTTCCTTTCTACTTTCATACCCCAGAATCTTATCTTTTGCTCTCCCTAACTACAGCAACCTCAGTCTTCAGAGGCTTGCCTAGAAATTTGATTCTCTTAGAGGGTAATTTTATAAATAACAGGGTGCCTAGGCAGGGAAGGGCCTGTTTATGGGGCCTGCTTATGGAACCTGTTTACTAAAATGCAGTAAGGTTTTGCACTTACCCTATGTTAAAAATTTACGGTGGGGTAAGTGCAAATCCTGTGTGGTACATGCAGAGTGCTGCCCAGCATATGACCGGCATTTACTACGCAGGGCAGACACTTACCACACAGGTTTGTGTCACATGCCTGGGTGCTCTCTGCCAAGACGTGTAACGAAGGCCTGGCGCCAAAAATAAAAAAAAGTCACAGCCACAATCAACCCACTCTCCTGCAATCTTTTCCCCCGAACCAGACACCCCTCATGCATCAGCTCTCCCTAAATGGACAGCAACAACTGTCCCCCAATAAAGTTAGTGCAAGGGCAGACCCTCCCAGAACATGACCCTCCTCACAAATCAGGCAGAGAATGAAAAAGTTAGGATCACCTGGGATATTCCCATTCCTACAGATAAGAAACTGGATGCGAGGAAACCTGACATAGTGGTGAAGGAGAAAAACACCAGAATGGCCTTGATAATAGAGGTGTCACTTCCTAGTGATTATTCTGTGAGAAGCAAAAGATCCTGAAGTACCAAGAAATGCAGTCAGAGACCAAAAAAATATGGCAGAAAGATACAGAAATATTTCCCATTATATTGGGAGCCACAGGACTGATAAATAAGAACTTCCAAACACATCTTGACAAACTACCCATACCTGTTACATTTACGAACTCCACAAGAAAGCTCTCTTTGGCACAATGCAAATACTACACCGAGCATTAGCAGTCAATTTGAGAGATAGATCATACAGTTCTCTACATACCCTGACTCAGAAGTGGGGTTCATGACTGTCATGGTATGCGAAAAAACTAAACCCATTTGGAGAAATTGCCCTCAGACACCCTCTCAGAAACATTCCCATCAAAGAGAAGCCCCTCCAAAGACATGTGGAAGATTGACCCCTAGTGGTAGTACCATGAGACTACAATTAGGGTTAAATGCCACATTTTTGAAACCCATGGCAATGAGGGTGGGAGTGGTGGGAGACTACTCATGCCCTGGACCACTAAAATTACCAAAGACACCCCTGAGTAAGTCTCAGAGGTGGATACCAGGGGTAGGGAGAGGGTTGGAATTTGTCTATGAGGGGTGCTTCTCTTTGGGAGGCTGTTTCCAGAGGGATGCTATCTGAGAGGAGGTCTGACTTGGGGTCTGCCTTTGAAATATATTCATTTGAATAGTGGTATTGGGGGGAATTGTTGCTTTCCAGTGTAGGGGTGATGCCAATCAGGGAAATGTCTGGTTGGTGGGGTCTTGTTGTTGGGAGGGGAATGGATCAGAGAGCATTGCATCAGGGGGATGTTCATGTAACCCAAGGATAATACACTTAGTTAAATAAAAGTGTACCTGGGGTTTTGGGAGGGAGGAGAGCCATTGAAAAGTCATGGGCCTCAAAGTGGCTTTTTCTAGTTGCAGAGAATGGCTGCAATGAAGGCTGAGTTGGCAGCATTTAAAAACAAACAAACAAAAATCTGTGGCTGCAGGGAATTTATTTATTTTATTTATTTATTTATTTACATTCTCTTATATACCGCACTATTCGGCATCAGCGCGGTTCACATAGAACAAAAAGTCTCAGTACAATAACAAGCATGAGTTTACAGATAACAAGGGAAGGAACTTGGATAACAAGGGAAACTATTTACAGTCTATTTACAGATGTAACACTACTGCATGGATGCAAGTTATTAGGAACAGGTGCTAAGAATATATTCAATAATCAAAGCGATTCATCCTATGTCTGTTATTGAGAAACCACGAAACTGAATAGCTGGGTGGAATCACTGATGTCAATGGGTGTCGATGGCTCTATAAGATGTTTGTTAAAGAGATGTTTGTTAAAGGAATGGCTTCAGCAGTAGCTGAGCAGCACCCAAATGATTTTCTTTAAAAGTGCAATAGTCCGAGGGGCTAAAGAAGGTGGATTAGACTTTTTTCTGCTGGTTGGGGCTGCTGGGTCTGCGGGCTAGATAGAGTGCGGCTATGATGATTTCAGCTGTTCCCGATCTCAGCCTGGAGCTGTTGGGGTGGGCCATGGTCATCGCGGCTGCTCTTAGGGGTGGTCGCGGCGATTGGGGGGGGGCTGACAGGAGCAACTAGGTCTGGGTTCGTTGGCCCAGGAGGAGGAGGACCCTTGGGCACTGGGTGCTGGGCAGCCAGAAGTGGGAGGAAGGAGCATCGGGAGGCTTCAGACCTATACAGTAGAGACTAAGGGGCATGTTTACTAAAAACCGCACATTTGCGCATCCGCACAATAGCGCACTAAAAGCGGTACTTAAGTGCTCTCAAGCGCCCCGCACACGTGCGTGTCACCACTGCACAGGTGCGCGGCACACTAACGGGCCCCGCACAAGTACGGACCCGCAAATGTCTGATAGAGGCGTGGAAAGGCTAACGGAGGGCGGAGAAAGGCTCCTGAGGGGCGGAGAGATGGGGTTAATGGGCGGGGAAGGGGAGGGGAGAGGCTCCCCGCACATTATCGGGGCCGAATTTCCATGTAAAAACTACCGCGAGTGAAACACTCGCGGTAGAGGGCATTTAAAGGGAAGAGAAACCATTTCCGTCAGCAATGTACAGCAAAACCGGGGAAACCTGCAAAACGTGAGCAGTGTGATACATGTGCACAGAACAAAATAGCAAATATAAATTGAAAAAGACCACAACAAAATTCTAAAAACTTATAACCCAGCTGGGCAACAGTGATATTAATGGGCAACAATAAAAAACACTCACAGGAAAGCCCTCCAAAAAAGAAATGATTTCTGAAAGGGTCTACGGAGCGGAGACCCTTCCAAAAACATTTCCTTTTTGGGAGCTGTGCTGGGAGTGTTTTCTATGGTCGCCCATTAATACCACTGTTGCCCAGCTTGGTTATATTTTTCCCCCTCTTTTCACGGTCATTTGCGGGGTGTATTTGCACGTTTGCCCCCAGACAAGGTGAATGAGCCCACAGTACAAATGTGCAGAACAGGGTTTAGGATTCCGCCGGCCAGGCTTTCCATCCCCAGGGACAGCACTGTCTCTGTGGCCACAGTGTGGTGCAGCAGACAAAGCCAGTACCCCCAGGACCAGAGGGATACAGGCTCAAATCCCAGCTGGGGCTCCTGCCAACCCAGTCCCCATATTTTACCCACCACTAAACAGAGATAGTAAAGACACCCCTTTATTGGAGAGCACATAAGCATGGTTCACACACCCATTTTGTACCCAACACCGCACACACACCATAACAATGGGCATTACAGACGGCCGAGTCCCCCAAATGCAGTCCTGGAGTGTCACATGTCAATCAGGTCATATGCTTTTCCAAGATAAGGCCATGCCAGCATGTTGGCGGAAGGGTACAGGTGGTGGAGGGGGCAGTGGCTGCTAGCCACAGAAGACAGTGGCCTAGCCATGTGCAGTCTGGCACAGTCCACTGCAACAGATAGGCCCTGTCGGATGTACAGTCATGGACCTCCCAGGGAATCCAGCACATGTGTGGCAACACAGTGGTGCAGTGCACACAGACAGTGTGTGCAAGAACAGAAGGTCACAGGTTCAAAGCCCTGCCAATCATGTCCACATATTTTTCCCACAACTAAACCGTGATAGTAAGGACAATCCTTTATTGCTGGGGTCATATGCCTTCCTTTTACCCCACGGAGCACAGACACCAGGACCAGGGGCATTACCTAGAGCAGAGTCTCACAGATGCAGTCCTGTAGGAACACACACCATTCAGGTTCCATGCTGCCACTCATACAAATGCCTGTGCTGTATATCTATGCACCACCCCCATGGCATGTAGATGTAGCTCATGCATATCCATGAGGGACAGCAGGAAAACCCGAACAGTGTGTGGCAAACCTGGACTGGATTTGTGAACCTCTGCCGTAAAGCAGCAGCCAACAGGGGCAGACACACCCACACCCACACCCACACCCACAGGCCCCATTGGCCAATGCCTCCTGGAGAGGCAGGACATTGGGCCCTGCGTGCACCTCCCAATACTAGCACCTGCATACCTCAGCAATGTCACCCTACACCTGGGTAAACGGTACACAGCTCTCAAACATGTGCTATGAGTACTGGCAGATAGATATACCTACGTTACGCACATTCTGCTCTTTGAGCTCCATCATAACAATCATTCTGCTGTCTGCTGTGGGTGCTTCAGGTCTGGTCTCTGACAGTGTTAACCACACTGGGGAGTGTCCCCCAACAGTATTGCATACCATATCTATGCCTGTACTGTGCCCAGGACTGGTGTGGTGGGCAATGCTGCTAAACTCCTCTATAGTAGCACAATGCTGGCATACGTGTGGGAGTGTGTGTCTGTCTATACAGTGCATGTTGGCTGCAAACACCTTCCACAGCCCACACTGCCAGCACTATTGCCAGTATTGGCCTGCCAATGTGCATAATGAGCAGCAAGGTACCATGGGTATAGCTCAGACAGGGTGGGCTGGCCAGGATGCATCTGCACAGGACATAGGGCACTGGCTGGGACATTGTAGTGGCCGGCCACCACCTACACAGACAGGGTGACCTCTGTATGTGCCTCAGGGGTTTCACTCCACCCTGACTGTGTAGTGACGACAGCATGGCTAGGCACCCCCATAGTGCTATATAGTATTTCTCCCATGTGATATATATGGGTTTCTGTTTGGGGCCTAGGCACTGACTTATCTGCTGGTGTGCACTGCCATCCCAGTTATGGGTGCATGCATTTCCACCAGGACTAACTAGCAGACTGTTTCCAGCTGGTCTGTGTCCTGATGGAGTGCTGTGCCGTGGCTGATGGCTTGCTGCAGGAGAATAGCAGATAGTGGTGGGGTGCAACTTAGCATATCCAGGCCTAATGTCTGTCAGACATTGTGTTATGGATGTGTAAAGAGCTGCTTTGACTGCCTTGTCGGGTGTCTGTTCCACGGCAGGACTTGGGTTGATGGTCCACACTACTGCCACCATTGCAGGGAGGTAGCATGTTGATCTGTTGATGGGAACCAATGTTGTTCCACCTGGGGGGGGAAAGGGGAATGGTGGTACGTGGCCATAAGGGGTTCCCCTGAGACAGACAGAGATATTCAAGGTGTTTCTGCAGAAACAACCTCTCTCACAGAGTAACAGTGCTTTAGTGCTTTGGAGCTCTGGCATGGCCTTATTCAGCCATGGAGGGTGTTGTGGACCTGGTCCTGGGTGCCTCATCGCACCTTGAGGGTGAGCGCAGTACCCGCACAGTGTGACGGTGTGTAGCTACTATGTGCCAGTCAGTACAACACCCGTTCAGTACACCCTACCAGGCCGAGGTGCTGTGTGGGTGCACACGGCCACATCCCCCTACCAGGCCGAGAGCTGTGGGGGTGCATTCCCCATCTTGTGTGCATCTGTAGACAGCTGATTTGCATGTGCAGTGCATCATGGGTGCGGGTGGCCTAACCCTATCCTGTTTACAACAGCAGACTATCTGTGAGGTGATATGCCGGCTCTCTGCAGCCAGCCAGGGGCTTGCTGACAGCTGTAGCCCAATGGTTATGTCACTGCCTGTGCAGCCAGAGGTCATGGGTTCAAACCCACAGTGGGGTTCTTTGATAGGGCTGTCCACAGCTTTATTTTTATTTACTGTACATATGTCAATGCCGGCAAAACCACCCTCAGCTTATTATACCCATTAGGTGCCTCTGAGGGTGCTTTATAGGGCGCCCTATAGGCCACCTTATGGTTGCCATCCATATAAGGTGCACTGTACATTATCCTGTGTCGCAACATATATGGTGCCCTATAGGGGACATTCTAGGGTGCCTTGGCGGACAGTGCACTGTGACATGTGCCTTATGGGCCACTGTATGTGTACACACTGTGTGAGTGCGTTTGCTAGTAGTGATAGCAAAATAACATTAAAAAGTCTCCTACAGCACTCCTCACCATAATACATACTGCCTCAGCCAGCCTTGTTCACTGGGCATTGTGAGGGATTGAACCCCTGATCCCTGCCCCATTGGTCAGTGTTTTAACCATTGTGCTGTGGCTCTGTTCCTGTGCTTGTGCATCAGCGCGCTGCCTTGTGCCCATCAGCGCGCCGCCTTCTGCCGCCCAAGAGGACCAGTGTGCCGCCTTATGCCGCCCAAAAAGAACTGTGCGCCGCCTTATGCCGCCCAAGAGGACCAGTGCGCTGCCTTATGCCACCCAAAAAGAACTGTGTGCCCCCTTATGCCGCCCAAAATGTACAGTGCGCCACCTTATGCCGCCCAAAAAGAACTGTGCGCTGCCTTATGCCATTCAAAATTAATTTGCCTCCTAAACCACTTTTACCCATTACAGTTGCTGCCTCAGCTGGCCTTTTTCATTGCACACAATGGGGGATTGAACCCATGGCCCCTGCACCATTGGTCAGTGTCTTCACTGTTGTACTACGGCTCTGTTGTTTTATATACCCAGCAGCGCGCCACTTTGCCTTTCCACGCGCTAATGTAGACCCCCGCACATTAGCGCGACGCGCACAGGTCCGGTCGCTTACTCCTGGTTTTTTGCTATTTTCTGCCTAAACCGCCCACTCCTTATATGGCACACGCACACTAACGGGGACCCGCACAATTTCGGAGTTTAGTAAACATGCCCCTAAGTCTCTTAATACTTTACTATATACCCGCTGACGTCCGCGCCAAGGAGCTGCTTGGTTGCGTTCCTTTGTCGGCACAATGGAGGAGGCGCTCCACCTCTGGTGCACTGTGCCTTCAGCATGCAGCACGAGCATTTAAGCATTGGCACCCCCAATAACGTCACTGGGGGGGGGGGGGGCAGAGCTAGCTCTGTCCTGACTTGTGCTGCAGTTGGTAAGGCAAAGTTCAGCGTGGCCTGACTACACAGCAAACTGTTAGATACCATGTGTATGATCTTCCCAGGTGTCGCGGTGAGCAGTATGCAAATATTGCATAAAAGTAGGCACCATGTTTCTGTGTGGCTATATTTTACACACATATAATCCTGGGTAAATTTATAAGAACCTACGGAAGTGCGTAAGTCCCATATAAAACTTTGCTCTTAAAGAGTGCTCTTCTTATGCTTTGTAATGCAATAGCATTGCTGGTTTCAAGAGTCAATGCTGCTTGTTTTAAGAGGCAATACTGCTGCTGCTACAGAAAAACCCGGCAACACTGGCGGGAGGAGAGAGGGGCAGAAGGGAAGAAGGAAGAATATCAGTGCCGCTTAATTAATGATTAATATCAAGGATTTTTGGACGCATTGAAGACCTTTTACTTTCAGCAGGTATTTTATTGATGTTACTGTGTATGACTGTGTGTTTAAACTGTGAGATATGATGTGTTTATTATGAATGCATTCTTGTAATTTGTCTAGAATTTGGGACAGGTCACAAAATGGGAGAAGAAGAAAGAGAGAGGTAGGAGAGAGAGCATGGCAGAAAGAAGAACAGAGGGAGACTAGAAAAGACATGAAAAAGGAGGAGGGGAGGGGGAGGAAATAGACAGGGGAGTCACAAGAAAGGGAGGAATGGAGGGAATACCCTCAGATTTTTGCGTTTGCTTTTCTGTGGCTAAAATGTCTATTGAAAATAGCACACATAGGGGTCTAGTTACTAAGGGGTGCAAATGTTAACGTGTGTTAATTCACTGTTAATGCACTTTATTTTAACACAGGCCCCATGTTAATGGGACCTAGTTAGCAATAGCACACGTTAATGGTGAAATAATGAGCTCCAATATTAGCGCACTTTAGTAACTAGACCCTATGGTTTGGAAAATGAAATCTTCATGTGTTATTTCCAAAGCCCACCCAAAACACACTATTTTTTCAGACAGTCACTTTACCCTGAGCAAATCGCCTCCCTACGTCTGGTTCTTCCTCCATCTGCATGCTGCTATAGCCATCTTTCATCTCCACGTGATAATGGATGAGAGTGGCGTCTCCTCTGTTTTGGCCTTCTCTTCACCCGCAGGAGGGAAGCACAGAGAGACACACAGCAGCAGAGGCATGGATACTGTATGGGTGGCAGACTCGTAGCATAGCCTTACAGAGCAAAAGACAAGAGGGTGTGGATATTCAAAGTCATTAATGCAGTTTGTGGACCTGCAGTGCGTGCAAATGTCGCTCACTGGGATATTCAGGGGCACTAACCCGATCAGTGCTGCGGAATATCCCGGGTATGAGCTTCTTAGCGTCGGGGTTTTCCAGATTGGAGCAGGGGTGGCACCGCAGGCTAATTGGGCAGCAGCAATATCCAGCCACTGCCCGGTTACCCTAAACAGTTAAAGTAAGGACAGCTGAATGGCTGTCCTAATTTTAGCCAGTTTTGCAATCTGGCCAGTGGTTGCATATCGCCGCTGACCGGATGGCAAGATCGCAATCCGGGAAATCTAGATATTCAATGTCGGGGCCCAGATTTGTCCCTAGCATTCAATATCCGGGGAAAGGTTAAAGCAGCGAGGATTTTTTGCTAGCCACCACTGCTGAAAATCCTCCCAACCAGGACTTTATCACACTAATAGTATGCTGCAAGTACCCAAGGCAGCTGGGTCTACACAATGCACCTTGTGGCATCACTTCAGTTTGTTCCCCCAACTCCTAGGCCAAAGCCTCCATCTTTTGGGAGGGAGAGGACGCTTAAGGAGAACCTGTGGCTATGAAAGAGAGAGAGACTAGGTGAAGGCAGAGTGCAGGGGCTACGGGAGATTCTTTTTGCTTCACGTATTACAGCCCATGGTGATATATGAAGCAAAAAAGGAAGTTGCTTCAGGTGCAGCTATTAAGGGTCACCAATATGCTGCTGACAACATATGGGGGTTGGTGGGAGGAAGGAAGTGAAGGGTCGCTGCCTTCTTTTGGCACTGTGTAATGGTACATTAAGGACCAGATTTATTAAGCTTTCTTTTCCCATAAAAAAATCAGGCCCTTTAAAAAGGAGATGCGATACACCTTTTGAGGGATAGGGAGGGGGCACTGTGATTGACACTCAATGGTGGTGCCAATATTTTTAGGTTGGCTCCCAGATTCCAAGAAAAAGTGTCCAGGTTTGGGTTAATTGCGTGCTATGGAAGATTGACCTCTAGCAGTAGTACTGTGAGGCTACTGCTAGGGGTCAGGTCCGCCATTGTGGAACCCCCTCAACAACTGGAGCAGGAATAGAGGATGACTGTTCCTTCCCCTGGGCCACTAACACTATGCAGAAAGATCCTCAGGTAAGTCCCAGGAGGTGGTTAAGGTGATGGCATAGGGGTAGGATTGAGTCTGCAGAGGGGTGTATCTAAAGGGGGTTATAAGAGGGAGTATCTGACTTGTCAGGATGGGGTCATGTTTTTGGGGAGATGACTATTCAGAAAGTAGACTGAACATTGCCACATTACCCATATGGTGGACTGAATATCACTGCTGTCCAAATAACGTGCTGTTCCGCCCATGTAGTGTCACGGACTTTTGGCGGTCGGCCATTTTTTATTTGCAAGGCTATCTTCAGGGCTAGGGTTTTTAAATTTATTTTTGGGTGTTTTACTTTGCCTTATTTTAAAATCTTTTTTTTCTGTTATTCTGATATACACAAATCTTTGCTTTTTTTCGTAAATGGTTTTCAACAAATCGTGTTGAGTTAGGTATTAATACATTTTTGTTACTTTTGATTATTTCTTTATATATACCCCTGATGCAGGCATATGCAGAAACATGTTGGATTCGATTTTAATGGTGTTTAGCTCAAAAATATTTTTACTCTTCTTTTGGAAAATAAAGTATTACAATTAAGAATTAGTCCTTTTCTGTTGACGTGGTAGAACCCACTGTTTTCTTTTTCTGATCGACGATAGTCTTGTGATGGGAGTGCCTCTCTTTGCTTTCTGAAAAGATAAAAACATTTTCTTGAACCTTATTTAAAGCTCTTTCACAAACTTCAACATTAATGAACTGATTTGTGTGAATTTGTATCACAGCAGGTCATTAATTTTGAGTTTAAAGAAACCTTTCTGCATAGTCAACTGTGTGCAAAAACTTTCAAGGCTCACCTTTTCGGAGAAATTTTTCACAAAAGGGACTTTGTGCATTAAAATACTTAAAAATCCTGGCAGTTTTACATTATTTGTACATTTGGAAGGGAATTTTAGAAGATCCGTCCAAGTGCAATCTGGGACGTCTAAGCCAGAATCTCTGAAAAAAATGAAGGCAATCCTGCTGCGGACGTGATTTTACAAACCTGGACATGCCCGATATGGATGTCTGTGGGGGCAACTACCTAGACATCCCCAGAATGGTATTGCAGAACGCAGACATCTAGGATGGCCTAATGGTCAGAGTAGTTGGCTAGGAACAGGGTGGTCAGGGTTGAAAGCCTGCTGTTGTTGTCATTGACATGGTACTGAGCACCGGGGATGAACAAATGCATCTTTTCTACCCTCTGAATGTTTTCCAGCTAAAACAAGCATTTTTCAGATACTTATAACCGAGGTAGCTCGGACATGGTGCTCCGGGCCCCTCTAACCATCCACCCCCGCCCCCTCCCCCCATTTTAGTCCCACTCCCCTTTCCCACAGAATACACACATACACCATTCTTGGGAAAAGCACCGGTCGCAGCTTTATTAACTTTACAATATACCGAACATTACAGTTCAAGAATAATCCTCTTAACAATGCCAACCTCGGAGTAATACCTCACCAGCCATCTATTAGCAAGGTGACCCGCAGTGGAGCAATGCCTCACCAGCCATGCTATTAGCAAGGTGACCCCGCCTCCACTGCTGCCGCGGTCATGCCAACCGCAATCTTCCTAATCCCCTTTCCCCGACCTCGCCATGTAATTAGCAAAAGTCAGCCAGGGGATGTCCGGGTCGGGGGCACCCCGCCCCCGGCCCAAGTATAGCCTAAGGCTCCGGACCCCGGACCTCCGGGATCCCGCCCCCCCCAGCTGCGACACCCCTTCAGCCCCCATCCCACATCGCTAACATAGGGAGGGAGGGAGGGAAACCGGCCTCGTCCCCGGGGAGGAGCAGGAGCTTCGGCAGCCGTTGCCGACTCCTGGCTCCTCCCCACTCAGGTCACACGCCTCCCGCCTCCCAGACTCCACCACGCTCCCGCGCGCGGCTGGAGCCAATTGATTTTTCCGGCGCCCACCACGTCATTGCGCTCCGCCCCCCAGCCGATGATGTCCGCGGGACAGGGCCCCCGCACCTGCCGAACACCCGGTTACCCTCGGCCGCCGGGACCCTGCCCCACGGCCTCACATTAACCGAGGTAGCTCGGACATGGTGCTCCGGGCCCCTCTAACCATCCACCCCCCGCCCCCGCCCCCTCCCCCCATTTTAGTCCCACTCCCCTTTCCCACAGAATACACACATACACCATTCTTGGGAAAAGCACCGGTCGCAGCTTTATTAACTTTACAATATACCGAACATTACAGTTCAAGAATAATCCTCTTAACAATGCCAACCTCGGAGTAATACCTCACCAGCCATCTATTAGCAAGGTGACCCGCAGCGGAGCAATGCCTCACCAGCCATGCTATTAGCAAGGTGACCCCTCCTCCGCTGCTGCCGCGGTCATGCCAACCGCAATCTTCCTAATCCCCTTTCCCCGACCTCGCCATGTAATTAGCAAAAGTCAGCCAGCGGATGTCCGGGTCGGGGGCACCCCGCCCTCGGCCCAAGTATAGCCTAAGGCTCCGGACCCCGGACCTCCGGGATCCCGCCACCGGCACAGAGGACATTAATGTCAGGTCGAAGGCGCCCCGCCCCGACCCCAGTGCGGCCTAGAGCTCCGGATCCCGGACACCTCCGAGATCCCTCCACCAGCACTGGCAACATTAATGTCCCGAAGCCGCCCCCCCAAAACCAAGCTGCGACCAGGTGCACCCCTTACCAAACCACACATATCAAGCCCACCGTCCAGTGATGGCTAAGCACTCCCACACCCCCAGAGGAGAAACACCCCCCCCCCACCTCCGACAACCCTACGCTCGCACCTCAGGAATGCCGGATTATCCCCTGCCCGGGTCGCACTGCCGAGTCCCACCCCCCCCCCCCGCTTACCTTTTTTTTTTTTTTTTATGTTTGTTATAAAAGCCCAGAGACCATGACTTGACAACCGACCGCAGTCGAAGGATGCTCCGCGACTCAATCGGCGCCCCCCCCAACACGTAAACCGGAGCCCCACCGGCTTACTCCACGGTGCCCCCAGCAAAGGTATGTGCTACATCCGACTGCGACCATGCTCCTCTGTCATAAAATGATGTCCCCACCAGATCAAGATCCGAGGGGTCCAGACCGACCACCCAGCTCTCCCGAGCCATACTCCCCACGAGGGAATGACCCATGGGCCAAATGACCCAAAGCTTCCTGTCCGGCCCCCCAGCGGACAGCGAAAAGCACGTGACCCCCACCTCTCGGAAGCCTAGACCAGCCAGACCCTGGCACCTCATCCACCGTTTCGTAACGCGACCCCCGCACGCGACACCCCCCCAAAGCGGGATGAACGGGCCGCAACAACTGCAGCCCCGCCCATGCACTGCCTACTGTTTCCACCAAAGACCACAACCCCACGAGCTTCGCCGGAGCTCGCCACCGCCCCACCCAGATAGAATGGCCCAAAGGATACCCGGCGTCTTCGCCCGGAAGAGGGGGCTGCAGACTTCAACAAGCTGCCAGTATATGCCGAGCAGCACGTCCCCGGTAGCCCGGAAGAGGGGGCAGCAGACTTCAACACCCCCCCCTTTGTAAACAGAGCAGCAAGTCCGGAAGCCCCCGTTTAACAGGCCACCAGGCATCCCGAGGCCTTGAGCATGCACCCCCCTCCCCCCTCCCACCGGAACGCCCGCCTCCCGTGGCTTCATGCAGGACCCCCGAGCCGTCCCGTACCGCCACCGTCCCCCATCGGGGACAGGAAAGCCCATCCCCCACCCTCTGAGAACCAGCATGGATACGCAAGACCGATGCCCCACCTCCCGCCGTAACGTGCCCCACCTCGCACCCCACTGCCGCTTGATTCAGCGTCACCCCCCCACCCTGCTCGAGGCTGCACCCGACTCTCCAGCCCCCCTTGCGACAACCCACGTAAGGCCTGAGGCTGGGTTCCGCCAACCCTGCCAGGAGCTGTCCTATGCCACGCATCCCCTGACGGAATACCCTGACTGATAACTGTCGGTTGCAGCCCAAAGAGCTGCCATGCCCGCGTCTAAATAGCCAACGCCCGTGAGCCTCCCTCCCCAGACATCACCGACCCCCAAAGCCAACGCCGGCCTATGAAGCCGACCAACCTCGGTGCCGTCCCTGCCCTCCAGACGGTGTCACCGCCCACTGCCGCGGCAATCGTTAATGCCAATTAAGAAGCAGCCCACCCCAGTCGCTACCCGCCCCTGCCATCGCGACCTTCCTGCACAGGGAGACGATCCCCTGCTCCCTGAACGTCCGCTCCAGGCCTAATAGGTAATCCCCAGCACCGGGTCCCCTGCCATACCCCGAGCGCATCCCACCATTAAAGAGCTCCCAACACCCCCTTGAGGGCACTGAACTCCAGCACCCATGCACCACTCCAGGACCCTTCATCCGGCCCATCTCCCACCCCCCCAGCCATAGCCGGTATGCCCAAAACTCCCGTGCACAGCCGCCCCCCCCCGATCCCGACGTCTCATGACCCGGAACCCCCACCCCCGATCTGCAAACCTGTAGTGCACACCCCCGGAACCCCGCTACAACCTGGCCGGAAATTACCGAGGGAAAAAGGCTTTGTTATTATTTATGTTATTTTATTGTATTTTCGTGTTTTTTTTTTTTTTTTTTACTTTGCTATACCCATAAAGGGGCTGGGGTCCGCCTACTATCAGCTCGACTCCTACTCCCCTAACCATGCGAGGAAAACGCCACCACCGAGGCGAATTATCCACTTAGGCCGCGGAAGCAGTTGCTGTGCCCGTACCATCCAAACCCGCCCGAACCCCCCCCCCAAGCCCTCCTCAGCACAACCACGGGTCTTGCTGCAGCCCATCTCGTAAGGCCCGGAGCGTAATAGGCCAACTACCCCTCCCAGAGAAGCGGAGGGACCAGCCCGGCAGCGCAATGGGCCCTGCCCATTCCAGTGAATACATTATTTATTCCTCGGCCTTAGTATTATATTTCTTGTGTCGGTGGGCCAATTCATTACTCTAGCCTAGCAGGCACATATGCTCGAGTTCATCCCCGCCGACCCAGGAAACAGGACGATATTGGCGGTCCCACGGTGGGCCAGAAAAAAACGCTGCCCCACTGCCTCCTAGCTGTTACATCCCCACCATGCCTGCCGGACCAGAAGACCCCCCCGCCCCTCCTTCCCGCTCCCGAGCACGCAGTAACTGCCCCCATCCTACTGCTCGACGAGGCCGAGGCCGAGGCCAAGGCCGAGGCCCCCCACCCGTCTCGCCACCCTCTCCGACGGATAATCTAACATTATAGCATTCTCTTCTGTGACACCCTGCTAACTGCTCCGTCCCGTACCACTTCAACCCCCACCCCCTGGACCCCGACCGACCCGAATAAGGCGCACAATCAATATAACCGCTACCAAGTCCACCGGCACACGGTCTTCATACTTTACCCACTTCTCAAGCAGCACGCCGTATCCCACACCGTGCCCTTTCCGCCCCCCTCCACGCGGCCGAATAGACGGTGCCGCAAAGGGAAACGACTCCGAATAGCGGCTCTGCCAACACTAATCCCGCTATGGCAGCGCTGCACCCCCGCTCCCTCTCGCAATCGCAGCACCTACCCCCCCAGTCCGCCAACACTCACCTGCTGCCCCGGCGTCGCCCCCCTGGACGCAGAAGCCAAGGGTCCAGCGTCCATGGTCCCCTGCCGCAGCCCGTCCCGTGCACTCCGAACGCGGTTGGCCCTCTCCACTCTCCTGCCAGCAAGCCAAGGTCTGAGCGCCATCTGTGGAAACAAAGAGAAAACACAGAGAAACCCCCAGGAGGGGGAACCATTATTCATCCTGAATATATAGCTGTCCGTGTTTGGGCTTTCTTTTTTTTTTTTTTTTTTCATAGAGCCATCGAGCCAGTACGCGCCCACAATGAACCCACAACCCCCCGGGCGTTCCCAGCAATGTAAAATGGAAAAATTGCCCCCGCCATCCACCCGCTCTGAAGAACCCCCCCATACACCTGGAGCACCAGCAGAAGCGAGAGCCCTTTGGTCTCCTGGGCACCAGGCCACCTGCACAGCCACTAGGCCAGTCCTCGATTCCGCTCGTCCCCGGGCACCACAGCCAGCCCCCCAGACGAACTGGCACTCCGCCCCATGAAGCTGGGAACCTCAGGCACCTACCCCTCCCCGCTCGCAATGCACATCAATGAGACAGAGGTTAAAACAAATAGCCCAGTCAGGAATCATGGACAATGTATATGTCTAGTACATCAACATAAATTATTTGATTAGCAATCATTTGTAAAATTAAATCTAAGTTCCTGACACATTTCGGCATGAAACACCTGTATCAAGAGACTGTCTAAGGTGTTGATGTGGAGAAAAAACCATGAGAACCTATCACACCATCGGAAAAGAGAAAGAAAGAGGAAAATAAAAAAACCCCACAAATATGTATACAACCATAATTTTTTTTTTTTTTACTAGAATTGAAAAAGTTCAAAGCAGTGCTTATCCCCTCTTCCAAGGTGCATGCCAAAAAAGATTTATGAAAGCCAATATATAATGTAATAATGTAGGGTTCCAGTATATTAAGAATTGATATAGAACAATTATTACAAATTACAATAATAAAATAATACAAAATTAAAATAGTAAAACAAACAAAAAAAAAATCAGTAATATATCCCACATAATCACAGAGTAGTAAACCAGTTACTGTGGCACTACATCAGATGCTACATAAAGTAGCAGCTGAAACATCTAACTGGACCTGGAAGATGAAATTATGAGTACCAGATCACCGAGGCTCCTAGAGAGTAACCGTGGAAGGGAGCGTGTGCCGCGAGACAGGCAGGCAGCAGCAATCGAGGGGGGGGGGGGGCGCGCGGCCCGCAGCTGGAGCGCTCCGGGCCCGGCCTCCTCAGGTGCAGCCCCTCACTCACCTCCCGCGCCGCTGCCCGCACCTCGCTGACCGCTGCCCACAGCCCCGAAGCCCATCCTCCCCAGGCACCGCTCCCCCCCTGCGCCTCTCCCCGCACCCGCGGCCCTCAGCCCCGGGGCGCATCGCCCCCCACAGCAGACAGATGAGGCGCCAATCCCCCGGGCAGCCCCCACCCCCCACCCCCCACGGACATCGGTCGGTCCAGTGTATCCCCTCGCCCCCGGCCCCCTAAGCGACACCAAACCGGCCTCGTCCCCGGGGAGGAGCAGGAGCTTCGGCAGCCGTTGCCGACTCCTGGCTCCTCCCCACTCAGGCCACACGCCTCCCGCCTCCCAGACTCCACCGCGCTCCCGCGCGCGGCTGGAGCCAATTGATTTTTCTGGCGCCCACCACGTCATTGCGCTCCGCCCCCCAGCCGATGATGTCCGCGGGACAGGGCCCCCGCACCTGCCGAGCACCCGGTTACCCTCGGCCGCCGGGACCCTGCCCCGCGGCCTCACATTTCCTGGTCTCTAGGACATGCCTCTAGGTTCCTGAGAATGCCCTGCCCAAGCCTCCTCCATACCCTCATTTGGATTCAGACGTCCCCAGTACCAGCTTCTAAAATGGCTCTGGAGACATCTCTTAAGTGCATTTTTGGATGACCGAAGGATGAATAAGGCTTCTAAAATGATCCCCTTGGTGTTTTTGCATGTTTTAATGCACAAAGTCTATTTTGCAAAGATACTGTAATTCATAAATTAGTACATCAGTCTCCAAGAAAGAAGATCTAGAAAAGATAATAAATTAGGAATGATTTGTTAGCTTCATAGAATGATCTTGAACACTAAAAAATGAAAAATTATGAGAAGCAAAAAGAATATCATTAAACCGGTTGTTAATATGGTATAATAATGGAAATAAATAAGTGTTTTGGAAATACTGCAGATGAAACGAAACTGGATTAAATTAAACAATACAAATATCTAGATAGTTGTGTAGCCCCCAGTTACTTCATGTTTGGTATGTTCAAGTGAACCTTCTTCAGAGACAATGAACGATCTAGCCAGGTGTGATCTGATAATGCCTCGCGCTGGTTATAGGCTGAAGAGCTGCATGCAGTCTGTGTGGGTGTGTAGCTACAGTATCTGCTAGCCACAAGAATGGAAGTGCCTCTGCACTTTGTTGATTCTAGGACGGTGATACTGGGCACCCGGAAGCATTTTTTTCTTGGACTATTACAGAGTAAACAGAAGTGTGAATAGAATGCATGCCTTTTATTGGGAAGGAGTGGTTCAAGCTGAAACCAGATCCCAGGCTCAGCTGTTGGTGGATTTTGATTGTTTTACTGAGAACTGGAAAACTCACTATTGCTTATGGACTGTGATGTGGGGGTATGCAAGGGATGGACAATAAAGTCAGACAGCTGGAACCTATTGCTGTGTAGGCCACTGTTATTTTGAGTTTCATCTCCAGTTACATGCATAACTGTAGAGAGGAAAACAGCTTTTTAAAGTCAGTAACCACCTGAGATCCAATTTAACAACTGATAGAGCAAGTTTTAAAGAACCCAGAGCCATATGAGGTGTTTAGCCCAAGTAGTGCTTACAATTGGATGGCAGAAGATAGAAAATGCCTAACAGAACTAAGAAAAAGAATCGAGAATACAGAGTGCCTTGTAAATGTCTTCTGATCCTTGTATATTTTTCACATTCTTCTGACTAAATATACAACTCAAAATGCATTTCAGTAGGAGTTTGTTTCAGTGATGTAGACAACATTATCAACAGTTTCAAAGTGAAAGAACAATTATAGAAATATTCAAATTATAGAAATATTCAAAAAGTAATTAAGAATAAGAAACTAGAAAGTCTTTATTGCATAAGTCTTCACCCTCCTGGCCACAACAAACCCAAATTAGCTCTGGGTTAAAATATGACCTTATCAAGGCCCAAAATAAGTTAAATAGAGCCCACTTGTGTCCAATCACAACAGTTGAGCTGATTTGAATACTCTTGGATGGAGAATGAAACTGTTTCTGTTGTATGAAGTAAATTTGAAGCCCAGATTTAAACTTGTTTGACTTCGAACTGTTGAAAGAACTCCAGGATCAAGTTATTCAAAGGTACAGATTGGGAGAGGATATAAGAAAATTTCAATGTGTTTGAATATATCTTGGGGCCAGGGCCAGCCCGTCCATTGTGAGAGAATGTTGTTCGCACAGGGCCCCGTGTGAACTTCATTCCTACATGGTGAATCCTGGCTTTGCAATGCCGGCTTCAGAGGGAGCCAGGGAGGCTCGCCCAAGGCCCTGGCTTACCTCTGCACAACTGCCAGCACGAGGAGTGGCGTGTTCTCTTATGCTGGCAGCTGTGTTCTCGTGAAGTGCGCAAGTGCTGCGAAACAGGAAATGCCCTTTAACCTTTCCTGGCACTCGGGCACTTCATGAGAACACAGCTGCCAGCGTAAGGGAACACACCACTCTTCACGCTGGTGACTGTGTAGAGACAAACTGGGGAACCTTGAGTAGGGCTCCCTGGCTCCCTCTGAAGACGATCAGACAGGCACGGGGCTCTTCGGAGGGTGGGGGGTCTAGGATAGGACTGGAAATGGGACGATGGGGGGGCTTGGACTGGAAATGGGCTGATGGGGGTTAGGATAGGACTGGAAATTGTCTGATGGGGGGCTTGGAGTAGAAATGGGCTGATCGGAGGCTAGGACTTGAAATGGGGGGCTAGGATAGGACTGATAATGCTAAAGGGGGCTAGGACTGGAAATGGACTGAATGTGGGGGCTTGGACTGGAAATGGGCTGATTGGGGGAGGCGTGGACTGGAAATGTGCTGAAGGGGGGCTAGGATAGGACTGGAAATGGGCTGATGGTGGGGCTAAGACTGGAAATGGACTGATGGAGAGTTTGAACTGGAAATGGACTGATTGGGGGAGGCATGGACTGGAAATGGGCTGATGGGAGGCTGGGACTTGAAATGGGCTGATGGGGGGCTAGGAAAGGACTGGAAAAGGCTGATGAGGGAGCTAGGATTGGAAATGGGCTGATGGGGGGATGGGAGAATGGGACTAAAGGGAGTGGATGATAGTTGGGGCTGGAACTAGAAGGGAGCTGATGTTGGGGAAGGACTAGAAGGGGATGGGGCTGGGGGAGTGAGAGGAATTAAAAGCCACAATTGGCTGGGTATTGGGAGAGTAAGTGGGGATTGAGGATGAAAGGGTGAAATTTGAGTGGATGAAAAAGGAATAAAGAAAGAGATGGAGGAAAGGGCAAAAGGGGAAAGATCAGAATGTTAAAGCAGATGTAGAATAGGAAAAAACTAGAAGAGAGAAGAAAGGAAAGAGCAAAAGGGGAAAGATCAGTATGTTAAAGCAGATGTAGAATGGGAAAAAACTAGAAGAGAGAAGAAAGAACAAATGGAAAGCAGACAATGGAGAGTTAGCAGAAGACACAAAGAAACCATAAAAAAGCAAATGGAACAATTGCAACAGAAAAATAAAATGCCCAAACAACAAAAAGTAGAAAAATACTTTTTTATTTTGAATTTATTAACTGGAATATGTCAGCTCTGGGAAATGTGCATGCTAACGTCTTTGCGTTTTGTTTAGTACAAGAGGAAATTAATTTTTAGTTTTATTTCTCCAGGATTGTTGTACATTCCAAGTTTGACTTTTGGGGTTCCCAGTTTAATCATTGTCTTCCTATTTTGAAATTGTGATCCCTTGTTCTTTGTATTCCAAGGTTGTCATAACTTCCCCGGACATTTCTTTTTAGCGATGCTGGGGCATGGATGGAGCTGGGTGGGGGGGGGGGGGGGCAGGGATTATTCCCCGTAGCCTGATCCTGGCCTTAGGAGGCCGGATTGGGGGTTGGACTGCAGGGAATAATCACTTTAACCCAGCGGCCAACATCGCAGCTTTTAAATGGAACCGCGGTGCCATGGCAACATGATGTCATGGCTCCATGTAACAGCCCTGACTGAGTTAGCCAGGCTGTGGCTGTATGTGCACGTACATGCTTAGTGATGATTCTGATCTCATGGGGCTAGACGTGCCCCGCGGGATCAGAATAACAATCCCCTTTGTACGTCCGGCTCAGCCGGATGTATAAGGAGGATCTACATGCAGGACAGAATCAGGCCAACAGTGTTTGAAAAGAAACCCTTAGGGATACAGCATACATTTCCAGAAGACGTTGTGATCTGATGAGACCAAAGTGGAACATTTTAGTCTTAAAGCTGAGAATCTTCAGTTGTCCGGCATGAACCTTCTCTCAGTTGATCTCTGAAGCTAGATGGTGTTGGGCTTGGCCACTAGGAACCACTAGGATGGGTGGCCACTAGGAGCTGTAAATTCACTGTGTGAAAGAAAGGCATGGTGGTCTACTTCTGACTGCACCTTGCCATACATTGTGGTGTAAAACCCAGCACATTGCTTTTCTAATACCATCCCTTCAGTAAAGCAAGGTGGTGGCAACATTATGTTATGGTGATGCTTTGTAGAAGTGGAACAGAGAGCGTTATAAAATCTGAAAGAAAGATGAATAGTGCAAAGATCAGGCAGATTCTAGAGGAAAACCTGTTCCAATGTGCCACAAACCGGGACTGGGGAGACGATTCAGCAGAACAGTAATTCTAAGCCCTAAGCAAAAGCAATGATGGAGTGGCTCAGCAAGAAGAAAGTTAAGTCCTTGAGTGGCCCAATCAAAGCCCGAAGTTGAATTCAATGGAAATCTGTGGCATGATTGGAAGACTTGAAGTCCATAGATAATCCCCAGTCAACTTGGAAGAGCTTGAGCTATTCTGCCAAAATGAAAGGCCAAAAATTGCATCATCCCACTGTGCAGAATTAATAGACTCAAGACTATTACTACTTCTAAATGGGATATGAAGATCTATGCAATTGAGACTTTCCATTTTTATTTATTCTTAATTACTTTTTTGAAGATTTCATAAGACCATATAACCCAGCACATCGCTTTTCTAATAACATCCCTACAGTAAAGCAAGGTGGTGGCAGCATTACATTATGGCGATGCTTTGCAGCAGTATAATTGTTTTGTCACATTGAAAGTCTAGAGCATAAGCTCCCAAATCTTTTTGCCCTGTAGATCACGTGCCGATTTTTTTATTTTCCGTAGACCCCCCTGCCTGCCTAATATTGAATTTTCCTAAATTTATTAACTTCAAATGTGTTTTTGACAGCTGACACAGTGCTGCTCACTTTGATAGGGTTTTTTGTAGAGTGGACAATTGTAAAAAAAGAAAAACATGTCAATTTTTATTCATACCTTTATTGAAAAGACACAAAAAGCAAGTAAATATTTGGATATGAAATGAAACAAATCAGAACCTAGTAAAATTCTTACATAAAACGAATACAGAAATAATGCTGTTAATGAGAGGGATGAACCTGATGCTCTGATAGCAATTGTTCAATATTTGGCTTCAAATTAGTGAAGTATAGTCTTAAATCTCCACATCCAGTGATTTTCAATCGACTTCTTTTTTACGTAAGAAGATTGGCAACCGTGCTAAAACCCCTTTCCATGAGGTATGAAGATGGAAAAGCTATCAAAAACTTTCTTGCGATAGTCCATAATGCAGGATAAGCAACAGGTATATCTTTCTTTTTTTAATTTTATATATTTGTTAAATTATACATAAACATCAAGAACAATTCTTGAAGTAGACAGTGATACAAAGGTATAATGCCACTAGATATATGAAAAAAACAAGAAATATAAACCTAAGACCTCTGGTAGTCTACATAATACGGGGAGAGAAAAAAACATTGGTTACCAGAGCAGGAGAAAAACTCTGGCAGCCCTAAAGAAAATTCTTAACAATTCAGCGTAAAAGGAAATACAAGATCAACCCTGAGTATACAGGCTCTAATGTGAGAGAATTTGGTCAATTATCATGGAGTCTAAACCTTATCCTGCAATTTAGCATTAATACAAGACGCAAGATCAGCCGGTTGGAAAAATATATATCTAACCAACTTATAAATCACTAAACACTTACATGTTCAATGTAAACCGCCTTGATATCATGAAAGGCGGTATATAAGAAATGTTAAATAAAATAAATAAATAAATAATACATGGAAATCTTAAGAAGAATGAACCCCCAATCTGCTGAACCCCAGACTTATGAAGAAGAAAAAGCCGTTTCCTCTTCTCTGTTTCTTTAGAAATATCAGGAAACATTGACATGGATAGGCCATAGAAGGTCTCCAACCTCTTTTTGAAGAACATTTTTAACAGCCATTCCTTATCGGTGGTAAGTGTACAAGTCACCAACAAAGTAGCTGGGACACATGTCCCAGGATCAGACTCCTTTAACAAATCTGAAACATTTAGAACATCCATATTTGCAAGTTCTTCAGAGTCCGCTGGTTCTTTCATCCCCTGAGGTAGATAATAAACCCTAGACAAGGGTGGCGTTAGTTCTGCAGGCACTTTAAGAATTTCCTGTAGATATTGCTTGAACATATCCAGGGAGGAAATGCCCTTCATTTTGGGAAAATTTAAGATCCTTAAGTTCGCAGCTCTAGCAGCATTTTCCAAGGTTTCCAACTTACTCCTAAGTGCCACATTATCTTTAACCAAAGTAGAAGTCAAATCAGATATTGTTGCCAGTTGACTGCTGTGTTCTTCTATCTGAGACTTAACACCCACATTCACATTCTCCAAGAATGAAATCTTTTCAGAGTTATCATGCATTTGAAGCAATAAAGCTCTAGTCTGACTGTGAACCACCATCAATAAAGAAGTAATGGCCTCCCATATAGACTCAAGTGTGAAAACCTTCGTCCTCAAAGAAGTAGGAAACACAGGAGTCAAAGTCAACATAGAAGTAGAAGGAGGAACAAGACCCTCACCTAGTACAGCAGGAACCGTCAAGTCCTCCGTGGTAAGCTGTGCACCTGAAACCCTCCCGATATCACCGGGAGGGAGCTGGACTCTGAGCAAGGCTGTCTCCCCTCTGACGGCGTCTACACCCCCACCCTCCAGAGGGGGGGGGGGGCACTGAAACCTCCAAGCTCTCAGCCAGCACTGAGGGGCACAGCGGAAGTTCTCTCTCAACAAGAGACAATGATAGCTCCAACTCCGCGGGTGACGAAACACTCTCCTCAGCCACCACCACCCCAGCAGAGTGGATCTCCTGCTTCTGTGCCTGTGTTAATAGCACATATCGGTCCATGGGACCTGCGGAAGGTAGCTGGGGGTCCGAGGGGAAGACCCGAAGCTTACCCTTGCGTTTAGGCATACTCAGACGCTCAACTCAGTGGCCATCTTGAAGCGCCCTCTCTCCCCGATTCAAGGTTTCTAAGACCTTGTTGGGAGGTATATCTTTCTGAAGCCAGAACTGCTGATACCCCTTTCTGAACTGCACCATAAGTTCTTCATTAGTGCTTATTCCAATCAGATATTCTTGTAATATGACATCCGATTCTTCAATGTCACCGTATGGATTGATAATCCACTGTGGAATTTCCATAGTCAAAACATCCTCAAACTTGGTTTTAAAGTCTGTGTGAAGGACATTTAAATGTCGAATGTAGACCAAAATGTCCTCATCCTGGACGTTTGTCAATGACAAGTTGGGTAACTGGGAAAATTCTCTCTGTCCAATGTTTTGCTTCATTAGATTCATTCTGGCAAGAAAAGCTGCAGTGATGGACTTTGTTTTTATTAAATTCAGACTGTCACCTTGTAACTGCAAGTTAACCTAATTAAATTTAGTAAACAAATCTGTTAAATAAGCAATGTCTGGTTTCCATTTGATTAAATTTTCTTTCAAAATGGGATGTTCCGCATCCAAAAACTCTAAAACGGTCTCAAAAAGTGAAAAAAATCTTGTCAAACATAAGCCTTTCGAGAGCCAGCGTACTTCAGTGTGAAGGAGTAATCGATGAAAGTCCTTGTCATTTTCTTCACACAACTGCGTAAATAACCTAGAATTCAAAGCATTGCTACGAATCTTGTTTACTGCGTTTATGACAAATTGAAGAGATTGATGCAATCTGGCACTCAGATTTTTAGCTACTAAATGTTGTCGATGAATGACTCAGTGAATTGCAAACACCCCGGGTACATTTTGTTTTAAATGGCTTATAAAACTGCAATTGCGCCCAAACATGGCTGGTGCTCCATCTGCTTCTGCCGATATTATATTTGATAAAGGGATCACTTTTTCCATGAAATAATCTTTCAAAACATTGAATATTGATTCGCCTTTAGTGTCTGTTGTCAAAGTTCTCGCAAAGAGCAGTTCTTCATGGATTTCTTGGTCCATAACAAAACAAACATATGCCAATAGTAGTGCTTCATTACCAGGTAACGTTGACTCGTCCAGTTGAATAGAGAAATGGTTCGTTTGCAGATAATTACAAGAAGCTTTCAACATCATGACTCATTTCATCAATACGTCTTTGAACTGTGTTGTTGCTCAAAGGAATTCTTTTGAGTATATCATATGCAGGCTTGTGTAGAACAGTTTTTAAAACCTCTTTAACGGCTGGCAAAATCAGCTGTTCTCCGATAGTATGAGACTTTCCTGATTTTGCTATGAGTAGTGAGATATTGTAAGACGCCTGCAAACCATCATCGTCTCTTTTTGATGTTGAAGTGAACATACTGTCCACCGTGGTTCTCTTCTGAAGTTTTTCTTTCAGTGTTTTAAAGTATGTCAAATCTTTACTTGTTTTATCAGAGTGACACCTTCTCAGATGATCCTCAAGCTTGGATGGTTTCATAACGTCATTGCTTAAAACTCTTGCACAAAAGGCACATGGACAGATGTTTGTCCGACAGGGATGGAATGAAGCCGAACTTCAAATAATCAACGCTATACTGCCTGCATTTCTTTTTAGCCTGGGCCATGTTGGGTAGAAGCTATCTGTCGACAAAAATGAAGCTATTTAAATATGATAAGACAGAGCAATTGAAAACTGATTCCTGCCCAGACAGCACACAAATATTTTAAAAATATTTTTTAGGAATTTAGGAAAAATCGACTTTACCTAAAGTCGTGATCAGCGTCTATGGCTCTACGCAATCGGAGCGACTACAAAAATATGTATAAAATTTTGTATTTACTTTCCTTAGGCACTCCTAAAGAAGATGATTTTGATTCACTTTGACTTGTACCTATTTAAATTTTTGAACGTATTTTCAAACCACCTTTCTTCTCAAAACTCAGAAAACAAATGAACAGTGTTTGTCTCTAACACTCTTATTTATAATTGATGAATCAAACAAGTCTGTGCAAAGCTTTGGTACAAGTCTGGACAAGTGTTATTCACTGCACATATGCGCGCGATGAATTGCTGCTGGTATGAAAACTTGTAAAAACTTGCACATGAACATAGCACACCACAAAGCAGATAGGTACTGACGTACTCAGGAGTCGCTTCACTGCTCCGTCCCATTGAATTGGAAAAAGGTTTAAAAGAATTGTTGAACCCATACATTATTTATTCAATCAATTTTTATATTTATGCTTTTAAAAAAGAGTTGACCCTTTTTAACCTCCTTGTTTTTAATTTGGCGATTTTCAGCCATCTCAATATCGCTGGATAACTTTGGAATGATGTGCTTCTCACATGTTTCCTTTGTATATGAAGCCTCCTTTCCTCTGCTAGTTTGGTCTCCTGTCATAAGGAGGTATATTAAATTTTACCAATTGGTCGTATGGTCTTTATACGACAGGTACTTCAACAATTTTATGAAATATAATTTATATATATATATATATATATATATATATATATAAGTAATTTCTATGTCTATTATAAGTATTATGTGCACACAATCTGTGTTAGGTGTAATAAGACATTTACGGAACGCCTAAATGTTGATGATGATCTTCCTAAATGGGGGGTCCGCTCACATGGACCCCCCCATTTACATCTCGTGCACCCCCAATTTTTTTTCTCACTGACATGGACCCCCTGCAAGTCAAAGTCGACCCTTGGGGGCCCATATCGACCACTTTGGGAACCATTGGTCTAGAGTGTAGATCAGTTAAAGAAACACCTATTTTAATGCATTTTGGGGGACATATTCAAAGTATTTTAGTTGGTTAGCAGACTCATTAACCAGCTAAAACACGTTCAGCCCGATATTCGGCAGCGCTAGCTGGTCAAAACCAGAGCGGACTGTGGGCAGATCAGGGGTGGCGACAGTCACTAGCCAGTTAGTGGCAATATTCTGGTGCTAACTGGTAGCTAAACTGGTTAAGGTTAGGTCATCTGAATAGCTGTCATAACTTAAATTGTTTTTCACTATGTAGTTAGTGGCTGGCCAGATAGTGATGCTGCTGTCCGGTGAAACCGGTTATTCATTGTCGGAAATAGATGAGTTCCAGCACTGAATATCCAGGTTTAATAAAGCAACAATGACTAGGAATTCTAAATAGCCTAGCTGATGGTGCTGAATCTGCCCCTTGTACTTTCTGCTAACTCAAAAACTCCCTAAAATTGACACTTTTTAGACATCAGAATGTGAAAAACATACAAGGGTGTGATGATTTTTACAAGGTACTGTCAAACACAATTTTTGGATCTATAAGGAATTTGTTAAATTTAAAGATAGTGAAAAAGGATAGTGAATACATATATCATAAGAACATAAGAAGTGCCCTGCTCAGATAGGCTAATGGTTCATCAAGGCCACTATCTTGTCTCAGACAGTGGCCAGCCTAGATTACTTGGAAGAACCCAGAAGATTCTAATTGGAAAGTCCATTGCCCATCTCTCATTCCCAGAAATATGAAGTGGTATCATCCAATTCTGGTTAGCTAATAGTTGTTTATGGACTTGTTCTCTAGAAACTTGCCTAAACCATATTGCAAACTCTGCTATACCATTAGCTGTGATCACACCTTCTCCACAGTAGCAAAACATGACTCATAGTAAAGGGATTATGAAGAAAATGCATGCAGCTAAAATATGCTAATATAGAAAAATTCTGAATATTATCTGGCAGGACATGATCTTAAGTGAAACAGTACATGGGATGATGGGAGGTGGAAATTACCTTTATAGAATATCTGGCTATAAGGAAATGGCATTAGCTGATCATTTACTCAGAAGCTCTAATGGCAAAGTAAGAACATAAGAAATGCCATACTGGGTAAGGCCAAGGCCTATTAAGCCCAGTATCCTGTTTCCAACAGTGGCCAATGCAGGTCACAAGTACCTGGCAGATACCCAAAGTCCACAGCTTCCACAATGTTTGTCCTGGGGTAAGCAGTGGATTTCCTGGGTCCTCTTTAATAATGGTTTATGGACCTTTCCTCCAGGAACTTGCCCAAACCTTTTTTAAACCCAGCTACACGAACACTACATCCTCCAGTAATGAATTCCAGAGTTTATGCGTTGAGTGAAAAAATATTTTCTTTTATTAGTCTTAAATGGGTTGTTACACTGTAGCTTCATTGCATGTCCTCTAGTCTTTCTACTTTTTTGATGGTGTAAATAATTGATCTACATTAATCCGTTCCACTCCATTCATTAATTTATAGACTTCTATCATATCTTCCCTCAGCCTTCTCTTTTCCAAGTTGAAGAGCCCTAATCTTTTAAGCCTTTCCTTCCATCCTCTTTACCATTTTGGTGGCTGTTCTCTGTACTTGTTTCTAATAACGCTATATCCTATTTAAGATACGGTGACCAGAATTGCACACAATATTCAAGGTGCGGTCAAACCATGTAACGACACAGAGGCATTATAATATCCTTGGTTTTATTCTCCATTCCTTTCCTTATGATTCCTAGCATTCTATTAGCTTTCTTGGCTGCCGCTGCACACTGGGTAGAGGGTTTCAACATATTATCCATGATGACACTTAAATCTTTTTCCTGGGTGGTGGTTTCTAAGGTGGTATCTTGCATCGTGTAACCAAAGTTTGGGTTGTTTTTTTGTAGGTGCATAACTTTGCACTTGTCCACATTATATTTCATCTGCTATTTGGAATCCCAGTCTTTCAATTTATCATTGTCTTCTTGCAATTTTTCAGAATTCTCTTGGGTTTTAACAACTTTGATAATTTTGTGTCATCTGCAAATTTGATCACCTCACTTGTTATTCCCATTTCCAGGTCATTTATGAATATGTTAAAAAGCAGCGGGTCCAACACAGATCCCTGGGATATTCCACTATTTACTTTTCTCAATTGTGAAAATTGGCCATTTAACCCTACTCTCTGCCTTCTAACTTTTAACCAATTTCTGATCCACAGTACTACACTGCCTGCAATCCCATGACTTTTTAATTTTACCAAAAGTCTCTTATGAGGGACCTTGTGAAAGGCTTTCTGAAAAAACAGATACACTATATCAATTGGCTCCCCCTTTGTCTACCTGTTTATTCACACCTTCAAAAAAATATAACAGATTAGTAAAGCAAGACTTTCCTTGGCTAAATCCATGTTGGCTTTCTCCCATTAAACCATGACTATCTACACGATCAGTAATTTTATTCTTTTTTATGGTTTCTACCATTTTGCCCAGTACTGACGACAGACTCACAGGTCTGTAATTTCCCCGATCACCCTGGGACCCTTTTTAAAAATTGGCGTTACATTGGTCATTCTCAACTCTTCAGGCACTACAGATGATTTTAGTGATAGCTCACAGATTACTAATAGTAGATCTGCAATCTCATATTTCAGTCCTAGATTAGTAGCTGATCTAGGGGCCCCTTTTAATAAATCCCGTTAAGGTTTTGCTCTTAATGTGTGTTGAAAACATACATTAAGTGCAAAACCTCCACTGTAACTGTTGGGGACCTGAGCAGCATATTCCCGGCAGTTAACACACGAATGTCTATGCTAATATGCGGTACAATTAACGTGGGTGCACCTAACGATACCCACAGAGCTATTATTAATTGCACCCATGCTAAATGGCATATTGATGTTGAGCTTTTATCTGGCTGATATTTAAGGACACCCACATTAACCACAATGTTCTCTCCACACTGCCCCAACTCACCAACTCTTCGCATTAGCATGCAAATGCCTGTTAATATGTATTTTGGCAGCCAGTAGTTGATCATGCTTTAGCGTTCACTGCGATCAGATAATGCACACTAAAAAGTGCTTTAATTGGTTAGTAACATTTAGTAATTGGACCCCATAGTCTTAAAGTATATGAAACAGGGCAAAATAGACAGAGGAAAGCAGAGAACAGTCTTCGACAACAACATTAAAAAGTAGTCAAGATCTGGAAACATGGGTAAAACAAAAGAAATGGTGCACCATAATCCCTGACTTTATCATAGGCAGTGGAATGGGGTGTACCATGACCTGACCAACTTTTCAAGCCACATAGCATCAAGAACTAGGGAGCTTTCAGGTGGGATGAAGGTTGTTTTTTGCCCCTCAACTGAAAAGATGTTCTGCTGCCACTGCTTAATATTAAAGATAGCACCTGATAATAACAATGAATATACAGTTATCTATATAATAACTTATGCAATACATTATAATATGTAATAATATTCAATATGGGGGTAATTTCTAGAGCTTTTTCTGCACGCACAGCCTGCCTATATACAGAAAAGGGCTTTTTAAAACTGATCTGCCACATACATATATAAAAACTACACCCACAGAAACTGCCTACTTTTACACATCTGCTCATAGACATTCCCGGGGGTGAAGCGGAGGCTGGTTTGTTATATATGCGTGTGTTTTACGAAATATGTGGATACATGTTCTTTGGAATAGGTGTAAATTTGTGCATTGGCATTTGTGGGCTATTGGGGCTGGATCTGGAAGCATATTTTATAAGGGCTCATAGGTGTTTACATTGCATTTATAAAATAGGCTTAAGGGGGCGGAGCCTGATGTCCAGCGGGTAGGACGCTTTGCGTTGAAGCTCCCGAGAGGCCTACTCAGAATCCTGACTTAATACCTATATAAATTTACTATTTCGCTCCGAGCTGACCGGGGCACCTCGGGGGGGATGGCGGCCCATAAACCAGCGCGCTTGGACTTCGGGTCTCCTTCTTCTTCTCACGGAAAACGCTCCAAAACAGAGGTGTCCTCCCCACAGAAGATGGTTCCATTTCGTGAAAACCCCGCAATGCACCTGGAGATTTTGGAGGAAATACGCGGCGTGAAGGAATTGGTGCAGTCCAATGGAGAAGCGCTCCGAGCCATGCGAGAAGACTTTGGAGTGCTCCAGGACCGACTTGAAGGTCTTTCATTACGGCAGGACAATATGGCGGGGGTCCTCGACTCGCACGAGGTGCGCTTGGGCAAACTGGACAAGGCTGAGCGCCAGATACAGAATCTTCAAAAGGAGTTGGAAGATAGCAATAATCGAGCCCGTCGCAACAATGTGAGGCTCCTCGGAATGCCGGAGGGGGTGGAAGCAGGAGATATAAGAGAATTCTTGCTCAAAACTCTTCCCTCCTTGCTGAAGATCACTTTTCACAGAGAACTGGAAATCGATCGAGCACACCGTGTTCCTGCCCGCATGGCGCTCAACCGCACGACCCCCCGGCCTATTATCTTTAGCTTGCTACGATATCAACAAGTGGAACAAATTTTACATGCTGCCCGAGCGAATCATCACTTGGAATTTGAAGGTCGTAAGGTCTCCTTCTTTCCTGATTTGGCAAAGCCTACCGTTGACCGTCGGAAGAAACTCCTAGCTCTTCGCCCTCGACTTCAACAGCTACAGGCTCGCTTTGGCCTGTTGTATCCAGCGAAGCTCCGAGTGACTCTCCACAACCAGACCAGGACGTTCGAGGATCCTGATCTACTATCAACATTTTTGGACTCCAAAGAAGCAGAGCAGATGCGCTAATCCCAAATCTTGGACTCTTATCTGCCGGCTCTGTCCGCCATTTTGAAGGGCCCGAAGCGGCGGTCATAGCCCAGCACAGAAATAGCCTGGACTTTCTATTTTTCTCTGTATGACTTTTGTCTTTGGTCTCCTATCCCTTCATGATGTGTGCCTCGGTCGGATTCGGAGCACGCACAGTCCTACAGGTTATATGTTTTTTCAATTTCGGCCTTCTCTGGGGTTTCTCCCCGCAGACACATGGTCGCCAGTAATTTTGGGGTTTTGCTTCTCCTCTACCGTACTGCGGTTTTCTTTGTTAATGTGGGGCGCTTCATTGTATTATATTAGCTTATTTTTCCTATGTCATGTGTACAGCCAGATACAGTCAGTTTGAGGGACACAGTGAAACTATGTGTGCTATCATGCTCAGAATTTTAACTTTTCTGAATGGCCTTATGTAAAATCTTATTATACATCGTCAAAGGCATTACTGGTCCACTCAGAGGAAGGAAAATCCTTAGCTATCTTAGCCACGAGCATGTTGATTTGGTGTTTCTTCAGGAAACGCATTACACTCTGCTGAAACACTGAAACTCAATGCTAGGCCTCACATCGTAGCTGCCTATTCTCCCACCGTTTCCAAATGGTACGGGATAACCATACTGGTTAAGAAGTCTTTGCACGCTACTGTACCTGATATTAGCGTTGACATGGAGGGTAGATGGGCCCGTGTACACCTTGAGGTTGGAGATAGTGAATTCACGTGTATTTGCACTATGCCCCGAATGTGGACAACCCTGCTTACTATGCAAGTTTTGCGCAGTTGGCCTCGGCCTCCGCCAATGCTCCATTAATACTTGGTGGCGATTTTACTCAAGTGTTCCCTCAATCTTTTCTTCTCATACAACGTGCTCGTTGGTTGGAAGATCCAGTACCGAGCAGACCTGTGTGGCTAGATATAGTAGCGGGCCTTTGCTCACCGATTCCTCTTACCTTACTCCCTGGTATAACTCTCCCATTAGACTCCCACTATCCACCAATGCTTTTCGACACTTTAGGTGCCTTTAATACTCTTATGCAACCTTTCGACTCCCGACTCTGGTCAGTGCAACTTCAGCATTGTATTCGGAGCACTGGAGTACTCCCGCCATCGGCACTCTCTGCATAAGGTTGATTGGAGACTTCCGATCTCTCGGTAGTTCACCGGGTGTAGCATCCAATTTTACTAAACCTTATGTAATGCTATCACTAGAGATACCTCTATAGCGCAGAAAGTATGGGAGAGAGAATTGCATGTGACTTCAACCTCGGAGCAATGGAGCCTTATCTGGAGCAGAGGGACACGGGTTCCCGACCCGCCTCACTCACTCAGACCCTCTTCTTTCTAGCCCACCGGTGTTTTTACACTCCTCACAGATTAGACAAATGGAACACTACTCAGGGTAATGGTTGCTGGACACGTCCTGCGGCCATTGGTTTATTACTTCATGTTATGCATGAATATCCCGCACTACAGTATTACTGGCGTCGGGTCTGGGGTCGTATTTAGTCTATATCGCACTCTCAGGAGCCCCTTTCTTGGAGGATAGTGGGACTTCGCCCAGTAGCGGGGATCCCCTCTCTCCCAAAAATGGCTTATCTCCTTTTGAACTTTATGCTTGGCATTGCTATTTCCCTAATTAAGTAATACTGGGAAATTAGTTCCCATCTGAGCCTCAATGTATGGTGGAATCATGCCTGTCTCTACAGTAAATATGAACAAATACCTCGTCTGTTCGCTTCCTCCGTTCAGACTCCTTCTCATTGGTCTCAATGGAAGATGCTCAATGAATATGTACATTTTGCTAAATGCTCTCATCTGACTGTCTAACTTTGTATATATCTCTGTCTCATGATCATGCTGTATTGTGGATACCTTTTGATCGTTTGATGTATAATCACTGTTAATTGGCAGCGCTCACATGCTGATACAAACGGGTAGAGAAGAAGCACCGGGGTGGGGGGTAATGGGTTTACTTTTCCTTATTGTATACTTGTTTTGTCTCTTTTGGTGTGTTGTTTCTTTTGTTTGTTGCAAAATGAAAATAAAAGTTTAAAAAAAAATAAAATAGGCTTAAAATACAGTAGGTACGTTTTTGGACTTTTCACATAGGCAGCCTTTGATAAAATCGAGTCCTGTTAATCTAAATAGAGGTATTAATTAAATATTTCTGAGAACACCAGGCTCATTCCTGGAAGACTGGATTTAGATGGCTATATGTTAGAAGCCAAAGGTCATAATACCTCCTACTGGATCACAATACATGGACGTGAAGTTTATATGAGTGGTACTTCTTCAGATGCAAGGAGGAGTATCATGGGGAAGGAATTTCCCTAGCTGAGATCTTCCAGCTCAGATTACATTAGCATTATTTATTCAGTTAGGATCACTTCATAGAAGGTTAGCTCCAGAAGGTGGAAGAAATATTGAGAGGATGGTAGTAAAATAGCCCCTTATCAGAATGAGGAGCAGGAGGCGTTAAAGAGCATTGCATACTGGCATGTGCTTACCCCATGGGAGCCTTTTATAAAAGCCTTTTTAGGCACCTAAAATAAGGTTTTGATGTAGGAAAAGTGTAGAAAATTCCCCTGTATGTGTCACAAAATTGATCTGGGCAGAGAAGAAAATGACAGAGGAGTGGATGTATTAAAGCACATTAACATTGGCCATTAACACACATAAACATGTTCTTTTACATGCATATTAATGTTTGATGTAAATGAGATATATCATATGGTAAAATAAGTATGTGAAAGCAGATGCATTAAGGCGGAGGGTAACATATCTGCATTACATTTGGTGTGTTTAACGCATGTTCTTTATTGCTGAGCTCACATGGGTAATGAGCTATTTTGCCAATTTTTGCATTTCACTCATTACCATAACTTTGACGTTAACTCTAACATAAGCATGTTTATGCATCTTAACTATCACGGTGATATTTTTGAACAATTTGCAATAAGAACGCAAGTCTTTAATGTGCACTGCTTGCATAAGCCTGCCCTAGTAGATTGGTCCCATAATTAGAAGAAAAGATCCCTAAATATTCTGAGGCCTTAGGGTAATGCAGTGAGCGAGTACTCAAAGCAAGAGCGTGTTCCCTACCAAAACTATTTAAACGGTGGCAGGCAGAATCCTCAGGTGGGAGGACGTTTATTTATTTATTTATTAGGAAAAGCAGAAGACACATGGCACATCATAGAGATGAACTATGTAAAAACAAATCTTAGAACAAAACTATTTCTGGAAGCTGAAAGATGGATGAAAATGTGTCTTTTCCCTTTGAGTGCTCTATGGCACAGTCCCTCACATGCAGTCTCGGACTCTCTAGCAAGGGAACCATAATCACTTGATCATGAAATAAGTGCAGAATAAGTTCTTCATGACACCGACACAGACTCTCACATACACTACTCTCTGCATATTCCAGTTCTCCCCTTTGCTTGTTAACGTCATTGCAGTGCTTCTAGACATTAGCATAAAGACACTAGAGGACATGGGCCTTAGTGGAGTTTGAGAGTCAGGGAGAATCTCTTTATCTGAGGTACTCTGGTCTACAGTTGTCCTTCAGGCTTTGGCCTGGTGGCACTGCCAGGCTGCATTACTGAGACTGTCTAATAATAATAAATTCAAGGCCAGCAGTTGCTCCCTTACCTCTCTCTTTCGCACAAGGTATCTTCTCTTCAGGTTGCTTGTACAGAACCTGTTATTTATATCTATACTCCTCATCAGGGGTGGCAACATTTTACCTACTCTGATATGGAGGAACTTTCTTTTCAGATCATTAGTATCATGTGCTTTTGAAGGGATACATGTACCTGCATTTTGGTTCCTCATATACTGCTGTTGCAACTCAATCATCTGGACAGGAAAGTGGCAATATGAACTCTTATTTATTTATGCTTCTACCACTCCCTTGTTCAAAAGGTGTTCATGGTGGATTACAGAAAATAAGCAATACAGCAATCAAAAATATTAATACAAATAACATACATAAATGCAAAATAATAAATCCATCATACTGTACATTTACATAAATGCAAAATAATAAATCCATCATAACACTAAAGGGGTAAAGCTTGCAAGGTCTTCCTGTAGAATCTGTTTTCACTCTGTTCACTTTCTATCCTTTTTTGACTGCCACTAGAGCTTGTCTTATACAGTAGTTGAGGGCTGAGGGCCCAAGGAAATGGTTGTGGTGATGTTCTAGCGTTGTTGCATCCTTCTCTCAGTTTGAGGAAGGAATAGGAGATGCACTGGCTCACGTTATATTCCTCATGATAGGAAAGACAAAGGGCAGATGTGTTGCATTGCATGCAGATCATGTATATCCATTAGAGGACCTGAAAATCAGAGGTTTATGGCCCTTCAGCATTTTGGCAACCCTGACAGCAAGTTCTATTCTCCATCCTGGTCCGGCAAGGAAGCTTAAGCAGGATATGTTAAGGTAAGCTCCAGTGAGGACCTTACATGCTTTAAAAAAATTTTTAGTACAGTTTTCAGAAGAATCATTGACTTGGGTTTGTTTCATGTCTGCAGTTCAGTGCTGATTTATGTAAATTGTGGCCCAGGGTTTCCAAACATTTCTGGAAATACAAAATAAAGATCAAGCTTTAAAATGTCTTAAAACTGCTACAAGGCTGTGTAAACAAATATCTTTTTACCAAACTACAGGATCGATAGAGAAAATGCCTTAGTACATCTTCTAACACTGAGGGGTATGTCTGCTAAAGGGCGTTAGCTGTCATCGTTCAAATGCAGCTATGGCGGGCAATTTTCTGCAACAGCTGCATTTCATGTTGGGTGTGGGCAGAGGAGTGGGTATGCCTATCCCATGGGATTACTGTGGGTGTTGACAGCACGTGGTAGCGACGTGTTTTGCAGACTTCGTGGATGCAGCCAAAGCCACCTCTATGTGTGGCATTAGCTGCATCTGCATCAATGCTGTCTCGCCATGATCCTTATTCTTTATTATCACATCTGTGCCCAGGCGTAAGCATCAGAGCGGTTTACAAAGATAACATAAACTGGCTGCAGAGCAAAGAGTTGAAAGGAACGCCACTGATTACAGGAGGGAAGATAGAGACATTTTTACCAAGATATCTCCTGAGGAAATTCCAGGCATGTGAGACATTTCCAGCTACCTAGGGTTGCCAACTGGCTCCAGATGTGTCCAACGAGCTTGATCCAGTCTTGGCTTTACCCCATTGCATGCAGGAACATGTAGTTCTGATTTCTGTATTGCACTCTTTAAGAAAAGCAAGACCAAGGGGCATGTTTACTAAACACCGTTGCTGTGCGGGTTCCCTTTAGTGTGCTGGTGCCATATAAGGAGTGGGCGGGCCAGGCAGAAAAAAGCAAAAAACTGGACCGTACGTGTGTGCGTCGCGCTAATGTGCGGGGCCCACATTAGCGCGTGGGAAGGCTAAGTGGGGCGCTGCTATAAAACCAAACAACAGAGCCATAGTACAACGGTGAAGACACCAACCAATGGTGCAGGGGCCAGGGGTTCAAACCCCCATTGCGCTCAACAAAAAAGACCAGCTGAGGCACCAACATTCATGGGCAAAAGTGGTTAGGAGGCATATTAATTTTGGGCAGCAGAAGGCGGCGCACTGTTATTTTTATTACGGCATGAGGCGGCGCACTGTTTAGTGTGGGCGGCAGATGGCGGCGCATTGTTAAGTTTGGGCGGCAGAAGGCGGTGCGCTGATAAATGTGGGCAACAGAAGGCGGCGAGCCGGTGGGCAGAAGGCGGCGCGCTGATGTGTGAGGGGGCAGTCCAATAGTGGGAGGGATAAGTGGTGCGCTGATGTGCAAATAGCAAGAACAGAGCCATAGCACAATGGTTAAGACACTGACCACTCATGCAGGGATCATGGGTTCAATTCCCCACAGTGCCCATTGAAGACAGCTGGCTGGGGCATTTCCATGTTGTGCGGCATAAGGCGGCGTGCTGTTAATTTAGTGCGCCACAAGATGGCGCGCTGATGGCTACAAGGCTGCGCGCGGATGCACAAACATAGGAACAGAGCCACAGCACAATGGTTAAGACACTGACCAATGGTGCAGGGGCCAGGGGTTCAACCCCTCACAGTGCCCAGTGAACAAGGCTGGCTGGGGCAGTATGTATCATGGTGAGGAGTGCTGTAGGAGGCCTTCCATTTATATTTTATTTCCCACCACTAGTAAACCCGCTCTCACAGTGTGTTAACATACGGATGCCCATAAGGCACATGTTACAGTGCACTGTCCGCCAAGGCACCCTAGATTGTCCCCTATAGGGCACCATGTATGTTGCGACACAGGATAATGTATAGTGCACCCTATATGGATGGCAACCATAAGGTGGCCTATAGGGCGCCCTATAAAGCACCCTCAGAGGCACCTAATGGGTATAGTAAGCTGTGTGTGGTTTTGCTGGCATAGACATATGTACAGTAAATAAAAATAAAGCTGTGGACAGCCCTATCAAAGGGCCCCACTGTGGGTTTGAACCCATAACCTCTGGCTGTACAGGGAGTGACGTAACCATTGGGCTACAGCTCTATAGCTGATAGCAAGCCCCTGGCTGGCTGCAGAGAGCCTGCACGTCACCCCACAGACAGTCTGCTGTTGTAGACAGGATAGGGTTAGGCCACCCGTACCCATGATGCACTGCACATGCAAATCAGCTGTCCACAGATGCACACAAGATGGGGAATGCACCCCAACAGCTACCCGGCCTGGTAGGGGGAATTGTCCATGTGCACCCACACAGCGCCTCGGCCTGGTAGGGGGTCCTGAGCGGGTGGACTACCAGCAAAGAGTAGCTACACACCGTCACATTGTGCGGGTACTGTGCTCACCCTGAGGGTGTGATGTGGCGGCCAGGACCAGGTCCACAACACCAGCCATGGCTGGATGAGGCCATGACAGAGCTCCAAAACAGTACTAACCTGTGAGATAGGAAGGTGCTGCAGAAACATGTTGGATATCTCTGTCTGTCTCAGTTAGTGGAACCCCCCCCCCTAGGTGGTCAAAATTACACCACCACCACCCCCCCCCCCCCCAACAGATCCCCATCCTACCCCCACACCAAGGGCAGTAGAGTGGACCATCAAACCCCAGTCCTGCTGGGGAACAGACACCCTACAGGGCAGTCCAAGCAGCTCCACACACATCCATAACACAATATCAGACAGACTTTAGGCCTGGATGTCCAAAGATGCACCCCAGCACTATCTGATATTCACCTGCAGCAAGCCATCAGCCGCTGCACCCTGCAAGGCACTCCATCAAGACACATACCAGCTGTGAACAGTCTACTGGTTAGCCCTGATGGAAATGCATGCACCCAAAACTGGGGTGGCAGCACACACAAGCAGAGAGTTCTGTGAGGAGGCCCCAACAGGAAACCCATATATCACAAGAGAGAAACACAATACAGCACTATGGGGGTACCTAGCCATGCTGTCATCACTGCACACTCAGGGTGAGAGTGCTCCCCCAACAGCACATACAGAGGTCACCCTGTCTGTGTAGGTGGTGGCCTGGCACTACAATGTCACAGCCAGTGCCCTATGCCCTGTGCAGATGCATCCTGGCCAGCCCACCATGTCTGACCTATACACATGGTACCTTGCTGCTCATTATGCACATTGGCAGGCCAATACTGGCAGTAGTGCTGGCAGTGTGGGTTGGGGAAGGTGTTTGCAGCCAACACACACTGTATAGACCAGGGGTGGGCACCTCCGGTCCTGGAGGGCCGCAGACCAGTCAGGTTGGCAGGATATCTCTAATGCATATATATCTCATGCATATTCATTAGAGATATCCCGAAAACCTGACTGGTCTGCGGCCCTCCAGGACCAGGTTTGCCCACCCCTGGTATAGACAGACACACACTCCCACACCTATGCCAGCATTGTGCTACTATTGAGGGGGTGATTAGCATTGGCCACCACACCGGTCCTGGGCACGGCACAGGCATGGATATGGTATGCAGTACTGCTGGGGGTCACTCCCCAGGGTGGTGAACACCGTCAGAGGCCAGGCCTGGAGCACGCACCGCAGACACCAAACAGATTATTCGGATGGGGTCAACTAGCAGTATGTGCGTAACGTAGGGATATCTATCAGCCTGTACTCTTAACAAACGTTTCAGAGCTGTGTACCTCAGGTGTAGGGTGACATTGCTAAGGTATGCAGGTGCTGGTATTGGGAGATGCACGCAGGGTCCAATGTTCTGCCTCTACAGGAGACATTGGCCAATGGGGCCTGTGGGTGTGGGTGTGGGTGTGTCTGCCCCTGTTGGCTGCTGCTTTACGGCAGCGCTTCCCCACTCCAGCCCAGTTTTGCATCACACTGTTCGGGTCTTCCTGCTGTCCCTCATGAATATGCATGAGCTACATCTACATGCCGTGCATAGATATACAGCACAGGCATTTGTATGAGTGGCAGCATGGAACCTGACTGGTGTGTGGCCCACCAGGACTGCATTTGGGGGATTCTGCTGTAGGTTCTGCCCCTGTTCATGGTGTCTGTGCTCAGTGGGGTAAAAGATAGACGTATTACCATTGCATATGTCCTCGTCACGAAAGGTGTGTCCTTACTGTCACTGTTTATTTGTGGGAAAAATATGTGGGCAGGATTGCTGGTAGCCCCAGCTGGTCTTTGAACCTGTGACCTTCTGTTCTTGCATGCACTGTCTGTGTGCACTGCACCACTGTGTAGCCACAGCATGGCTGAATTCCCTGGATAGTCCATGACTGTGGATCCGGCAGGGCCTGTCTGTTGCTGTGGACTATGCCAGCCTGCACATAGCTAGGCCTCTGTCTTCTGTCGCTAGCAGCCACTGCCCCCTGCACCACATGTACTCGTCCGCCAACATGCTGGCATGAGCTTCTCCCATATAAAGCAGGTGACCTGATTGGAATGTGGCAGTACGGGACTGCATTTGGGGTACTTGGCTGTGGGTAATGCCCTTTGTTGTGGTGTGTGTGCGTTGTTGGGTAAAATATGGGTGTTTTCCCCATGCTTATGTCCCCTGCAATACAGGGGTGTCTGCGCTATCTGTGTTTACTGGTGGGTAAAATATAGGGACTGGGCTGGCAAGTGCCCCAGCTGGGCTTTGAACCTCTGACCCTCGAAGTACTGACTCTGTCTGCTGCACCACACTATGGCCACGTAGACAGTGCAGCCCCTGGAGGTAGTAAGCCTGGCAGGATGGAGTCACAAACCCTGCTCTACGCAAATTTACTGTGGGCATATGCACCCTGTCTGGTGACAAACGTGCACATAAACCCCGGAAATGACCAAGGGAAATGGGTGATAAAATATCACCACGCTGGGCAACAGTGATATTAATGGGCAACCATAGCAAACACTCCCAGGAAAGCTCCACAAAAGGAAATGTTTTTTGGAAGAGTCTCCGCTCCGTAAACCCTTCCAAAATTCATTTCTTTTTTCTGGAGCTTTGCTGGGTGTGTTTTCTGTATTTGCCCATCACTATAACTGTTCCACAGCTGAACTACTATTTTTACTAGTTCTGTTGTGGTCATTTTCTATTTTTATTTGCACTTTTGTGCTGTGCACATGTATCACACTGCTCACGTTTTGCTGGTTTCCCCGGTTTTCCTGTACATTGCTGACGTAAATGGTTTCTCTTCCCTTTAAATGCTTTCTACCGCGAGTGATTCCCTCGCGGTAGTTTTTACATGCAAATTCGGGCCCGATACTGTGCGGGGAGCCTCTCCCCTCCCACTCTCCACCCATTGACCCCGTCCCTCCGCCCCTCCGGAGCCTTCCTCCGCCCTCCTTTAGCCGTTCCACGCCTCTATCGGACATTTGCGGGCCCGCACTTGTACGCGGCCCGTTAGTGTGCCGCGTACCTGTGCGGGGGTGACACGCACGTGTGCGGGGTGTTTAAACGCGTTTATGCGCGTTTCAATGCTGCGTTTCCGTGCGCTATTTTGCGGCACGCACATTTCCGGTTTTTAGTAAACATCCCCCCAAGTCTCTGCATGCAGTGGGGTAAACCCAGGACTGGATCACACCTGTTGGGTGCATCTGGAGCCACTTGACAGCCCTACAGCTACCGCGGTGCTTTTGTTAGCTGTAAAAGCCAACCACATTTTAGTAAACATACCCCTGAGTTTTCTTTAAAATATTCTGCTTGCTCCGAGAACGCTCATCCAATGACGATACTCAAAACACCCAAACTGGGGAAGAATATTTGAAAAATAGCAAAAAGAGAAAACAGTGCAGAGCCGACACTCTATAGAAACAGATGAACTGTTATTCTTCTTTAAGGTAAAGTCAGAATGGATATCTCTTCCTTCACTCGTGACGATGCATTCCCTTCCTGTACTTCTGGAGTAGAGGCCTGGTTTATCTTTGGAAACTAACAAAGAATATGCTGTATTCCAACTAGAGATAACAGGGCTGGAATTTTTTCTCTGGCTGGGGAAGTGATGTCATATCAGATGTTATTATAACAGATATGCTTATGCTTATGTACAAAGAAAACCAGCTTTGGGAAGATTGTTTTTTCTCTAAATTTCTTATGTTGACTGATCCCAGAACACTGTGCTGTGAAGTGTAGTTTTCTCGTAAAGAAGCCACTTTGTTTATAGACTAAAAGACCTTTTCCCTGTCTTGTTGCAAATATTAATGTCACTCTTGGGCAATCCCACAGTAAAGTATTTAGATGTGCAAACTGGGCAATGCACATGCCTACACAGACATGTATTCCATACATCAGTAATAAAATAATATTTTCAAGACAACTGGTTTAGTTACTGTGAAGGTAAATGTATAAGCCTTTTTTTGTACTTCAGAGTGCTTTATTTGCAGAAACAGGCTTTATAAAATTGCCCAGGATATACACACATGAAAGTATAATACAGTACTATGTTTCTTACTTACTGTATCAACAGAACACCCACAGTAGGATTAACACTGTAGTAATGCAAACAGATTCCCATTCTAATATTCATTCCTATCCAGAAGCCCATGTTTCACTTTAAAAGGACCTTCAGCAAAAGAACTTTATAGATAATCAGGGCTGGCTCTAGGTCTGGAGGTGCCATAGGCAGCAGGCCCTTCATCCTACCACCTTCCCCATGGCCCCCCCATCCCATTACTGCCACTGCCATCTCTCTCTGGGGCCTGCAGCTGTGACAATAGCCCCCAAAGCGTGAGCTTACAATATGCCATTTGTGGCCCCCTCCGATGCCGCTTCCGGTTTCGGAAGGTGATGGAAATAGAACACTGTGCACAGGAGGAAACCACGATACATCACTGGAGTGTTAGTAAGCGCTGTGTCGTGATTTGATGGCTACTGCTGAGGACGGCACGCCAGGCAACTGCCTAGTTTGTTTGGTGGCAGCACCGGCTCTGCTTATAATATAATCATCGGTCCTTAACTCTTTCTCAAAACTCTAAATCAGTCCAATTTGTGTACTAAAAAGTAAAATCAGAAAGTAAACTTGCGCATATAATGCACGTTCAAGAAAAACATTGTAATAGTCTGAAATTTTATTGGTGAGTAATTGGCTCAGTCTGGTTGGATTGGTGTGGAGGTGAGATAGAGAACAGCATTTGAATTACAAGGAGCAGAGATAGATAATTTTGGCATCAATTTATGTATTAGGTATGTGCATTCGTTTTCGTTCAAATGGAAAAATCTGCGAAAATCGTGATTTTCATACACATGTATGAAAATTTGCACAAATCACCATTTGTGAAGTTTGTTTTCTTCATGTGCATGTGCATGGCCAGACACATTTGAGCCAATCTGGGAGAAAGAGGAGGTCAAGGAGGGTCACCAGCAGCCAACATGAAGCACAAGCCCGTCGTGCTGCAAATCCTTGACAGGCTACCAGAGAAGCCCAATCCTAAGTTCTGCAAATCTATAAATTCAAATGATCCAAGTGTAAATAGAAACAAAAAAACTCTACTGTAGGCAAATATCACTTCAAACAAATGACACCAAGCGCAACAGCACTGGTTAGAAACAAGTCAAACCACACAGTACTATACAGAGAGGAAAAAGGACCTCAGTATCCCTCAGGGCCAACATCAGACCCAAAACATACCAGAGGGCGAGCTTAACCAGAAAATGGCAAAAAAGGCTGGAAACTGGAAACAGCTCGATACATCAGTCTCTGTCAGAAAGTACCTCTCTCTGCCAGGTCAATTATAAACAAGAACCCGTTCACACGACTGTAAAGTTGAACTGATGGAACTAGTAAAACTACCTGCAGGTGACTGGTCAGAGTCTCATATACACATCAACGCTGTAATAAACAAAAAGCCATATAATATACGGCATAAGATTAGTACATCTTAGCTTGGCAGTGTCAGCGCAGTGGTGAAAAAAGCCATGCACTATACAGCACTATACAGCATAAACCCAAATAGCTATGCAAATGTTCAACATGAATCCAACAGTTACTTAGCTTGGCAATAATATCCCAATATCCAAGTCAGCACAGATGATTGAAGTAAGTCCCATCAAAGCCCTGACATTGGGAGTTTCGCCATTCTTGGCTTCCTCAGGAAGCGTGATGAAGCAGGATACTCCAAAGATGAAAAAATAAATTATACAACTTCTTGCAGAACTGGTGTCATTGTGCCCATAAACAACTTCCAGTAATCACCACCACCACAAGCCTCAACTGACCACAGAAAAACGCTGAGCATGCGTCTTAAAAACGGGAACACCCAAGTGACGTCATTGATTCAAAATGAGGCTGTGATCTCATTCAAAGATCTGAAAACTCAAGGAGACTCACCAGCTGAAAAACATCCTCCATCACACAGAAACTGCAAGTTTCAAAAGAGACACCAAAAATGCAACCAGAAAATGGTAGTAATCAACAACCCCCCCCCCAGTCACCCCTCCCAGACCGAAAATCAAAAGCAGGTCTTTCATTTGATCTGACTATTTAGATCACCTGGCTCAGGCAAAAAAATCCATTGTTACCAATGTCTTATCCCAGTCTCCCTCATAAACAGAAGGAAGGACCCGAGTAATCACTAAGCAACGTAGGACTTCAAAATTATGGTTATGTGTCTGACAATGGTCAACCATCGGTGAGCCTTCCACACAGTGCCGAATTTTACTACAATGTTCAATAAGGCGTACCCAAAGCAACCTATGTGTCTTGCCTACATATCCTAGTCCACATGTGCAGACAATCAAGTAGATCACACCCATACTATCACAAGAAGTGATGTGCCGGAAATGATAGGAACACTCAGTGTACCCAAAAGAAGTACCGACACCATCATGCCACACATAGAAGAGTGACCACAACTCATATGTCCCACAGGTTGACTTTCTACATGATCAGCTTGTTAAAAAGCCGAGGGACAAAGCAAATCTTTAAGCTCTTATTCCTACGTATGTACGTATTGAAAATTGCTTCAAACCAAGAATCAACTGAAGCATATGTGAATGCTGTCGAATAATCTTGGCAAACCTATAATTGCAAGGATTCATTACGTAGTCAGCCGCAGTCCTAGAATGCTCCCTAGGCGTCAGTAGCCATGATCTATCATTATACCAAATACGAAAATTAGCTTGATGCACCAGTCGTGACAGAAACACATATTGTACGAAAGAAGATTCCAGACTCTGGGCCCGTTGTATATATTCACTAAGGGAGGAACAATTCCACCGAAAACAAAAAAATTGAGCCAAAGGAAGGCTCTGTTTCAGTTTAAGAGAGTGAACACTGGAAAAATGTAGAAAAGCTGAACGATGAAGTGGTGTATGATATACCGTCGTCTATAGATGATCTTCTTGATGAAAAATCAACACATCCAAAAATGGAAGTCTCAAATCCATCTAAAACGAGATATTAACATCACACTGGTTGAGCCAGCTATGGAATTCAGACAGGGCTTGAACTGAACCCGTCCACGGCGTAAAAACATCATCTATATACCTGAGCCAGAAACGGATATGAGCCTGAAACAGACAAGTCTGTAGCCACAACCTTTCGAAATTTGCCATATACAGATTCACAATAGAGAGGGCCATAGTGCCCCATAGCCACACCCTTAATTTATTGAAAAAATTGACCATTGAAGCAGAAGAAATTCTTTATCATGGCCACCTCCATTAACTGCAAAACAAAATCAATCATATCTTCACTCAGGTCTTGCCTGTCCACCAATGACTGCAATACCACCTGTGCTGCTCCAGACTGAGGAATACTTGTGTACAATGAAGACACATCCAGAGTAACCAATAGTAAATCAGCTGACTCCTGGCAACTCAGCAGTCCCTGGGTTTTCCAAGGAAATTGAGGGTAAAGTGACTTGCCCAAGGTCACAAGGAGTGCAAGTGGGAATTGAACCCTGATCTCTTGAGTACAACGCCATTGCTCTAACTACTAGGCTATTCCATTCTACTCCTTGGACTATGTACTGTATGCACACATTGGACACATAAAAGAATCAACTAAAACAAAACCAATTAAAAAAGGAAATAGTATAAAAACTGGGACATTGCCAGGGCATGATTATTATCCAAAATAAACCCACTGAAATTATCAATATATATATCCCCCAAACAAAAATGATTTCCTAAAGTAAGCTATTCTATAAACAAAACCTAACCAAAAACTGAAAAAATAATTTTTTGTTGGATTACCCACCATGAGTGGGTCCTCCTTTTTAATGAATTTTAAAAAGACCTATACAGGCCTAAAATTACGGAACCGGCCGCATGAATGGCTGCCGTTCCTAACTGGGATGTGATAAAAAAGGACATTAATGCCTCACAACACTCCCCAATATCAACTCGTGTCCAAATTCCAAAATGAGTAATATTCGCTAAGTAAAACAGTCATTTATGCAGCAATTAGCTGATTAATCCGGAGAAGACCTTCCAACGATGGTAACACTGCTGATTGCTGCCCCTCCCCAACCGTTAATGTCAACCATACAGCTGTACTGGTTTAGAGGGCGGCTAATCGCTGATATCAAAAGCAACAAGATCCTCACTACACCATGTAGTGTTTCAAGCCATGTAGCTTCTAAGCTCTTCTTCAGGCGAATGAACCTTGCCATATCTGGTTCCTGTTTATACAAAACGATTATGTCAGATATAGATTGGTGGTCATTACATCTTTGACAGCTGGATGAATGTTTCAGGATGATCTAATTTATGATCCTGTGTTCTCTGACATCATTTTGTGGTCCTTTCAAAAGGCAGCATAATCGAGCAGTTCAGGATCAGCCAAGGCTGGGCATGGGACCACAGACACAGTATCTGAGGCAGCGCAGTTATATCTATTCATTCCATTTTTATAGAATAATACAGCAACTTACAGTATCTATTCGATCCCATGTTCATAGAATAATAAAGTTAAAAAATAAAAAGTTGACTAAAACTTAAAAGACAAGACAGTCCCTGGTCCCAAGAACAGGGATTCCAGTCCCCTTGGAGCATTAGTTTGGAGAATACATTCCCCTTCTCCACGTTTCTTTGAAGAATGTCAGCAGGCAGGCAGTGTAAATGCCCAGTGCAGGGCCTAGCTGAGGCTGGGCATGTGATTCTGGCCATGGTGGGGGGACACGAGAGAAACAGCAAATTAGCATTGCAGCAGACAAACCATATTTCCTGCTGAAAAATGTATGGAGATGGTCTTGGTAGATACAGAGTCTGAGTGGATCCACATGGGTGGTATCTACATATGAATAGTTAGATATTGAAAGTGTATTGGCTGAAGAGAATGTTGAAGAGGCCATTGTTAGCGTGCCAATTGGTGAAGAGGTAGAAAGTGATACTGGCAGTACCAAGGTCAAGAGCACTGCACAGGTAGAGTGGATAGTAGAGAGTGCGATGAAGGCTACTGATCTTTTATTCTCTTCTATGCCCCCAGTCAAGAGTCCAAAAGCAGCACCAGGAGCAGTAGCCAACCCCAAGGAAGTACAGGGGAAGTCTCAGGAAACCTCACACCGTGGAAGCATTTTAAAGTGCTTGATGACCCATGGAATATGGAATACAGTTACTGCAGGCAGCACATTAGTAGATCAAAGCTGATGGGTAATCTTATGAGCACTGTCATATTGCATTATTTAGAAAAAACAGCATCATTCCAGCTTGGTACAAAGGAAGTTTGCTGATTCTAGGCTGGGGACTCCATCCAGGAGTGGAAATAGCAGTGATAGGAAAGGTACAAGAAAAACAAAATCCCTTTCCCAAGTGAAGCTCCCATCCTCTTCTTCTAGTCATATGGCACGGCAGCAGGTCTGATGTGCATCGAAGCCAGCCACCATGGAAGAGATGGGATGGCCACAGGACTGGTGACAGGCAGCACCGAGTGTGGTAACCTGGTGCATCAGGGAAAGGATAGCCTTGGATGACAATCCCCTGAATGTGAGCTTTAGGAGGCTGCTGCACCTCTTAGCTTCCACTTACTGATTGTCCTGCAGGAAAACCTTTAGTAGGAAGGCGATGCCTAACCTGTATAATTAGTTGCATCACTGGCTGCATGTAGAGCTTGCAAAAGCAGAGGCTGGTTACTAGCATGCATTTCATTACTTCCATTTAGACTGGTCAGAATGCTACACATGCCTAATTCTCCCTGAAAGTGCGCTGGTGGCAGCTGGCTGGGGCAGGAACTGGCTGCAGGTCTAACTGCGGAGCAACAACACAAGGGTACTGATGGGCTGTACTGTAAAACCAGATAATGGATGATAGCCCTATGTGCATCCATATATTAGTAGAAATAAAGGCCATGCTGCAGGACTGGCACATAGGGCACAAACACAGCACTGTACATGCAGATTTCTTTGTAACAGACAGTTGGATGAACATGGTCAAGGCAGTGAAAGAGGGGGGCTTTCATAGGATCAGACGCTTTGCATTTTTGCTGTACTTGGTTGTCGGAGACTTCCTAAGTCTGGGAACAAGGCAAGTGGCATTTCTGTCCTAAGGGAACTGATCGAGAAGTGTCTAAAAATAGTTTGGAAATTTCACCAGAGTGTGATGGGTGGGCATGAGCTGCACAAGAAGCAACAGGTGCACTTGCACATCTGCTGAAGTAGGATGTTAGAACCAGGTGGAATTCAACTTACGACCTGCTGGAGAGGTTAGTGGCTCAAAGGGCGGCTCTGCATCAGACTAAGATTGGCATTGACAGACCCCTGGATTGGGCAAATATCACGCAGGTAATGGAAGTCTAAAGCCCTTTTAGGATGTCACAGAGGAACTGAGTTCAACAAGGGCAACTCTGAGCCTTCTCATCCTGGTAGCAAATATTTTACAGTTAAACCGTTAGAGGGTTTTCAGCAGTGGAAGGGATTCACAGCAGAGGTTTTGGTGATGCTGGATGTTTTGCATGGTTATAATAAGATAAGATAAGAACATAAGATATGCCATTTTGGGTCGGACCAAGGTCCATCAAGCACAGGATCCTGTCTCCAACAGTGGCCAATCTAGGTCACAGGTCAAGAGGTCACAGATCAAGTAGAAAAAGGTTGGAATCCCTTAAGAAGGAGGATTCTTATGTGCTAGCTGGTTACTGTGACCCACAGATGAAAGCTCACTGATTTATTGGAAGGAAAAACTATTGACTGAGGTAGAGGAAAGGGAAAACCAGTGGCCAGGGGGTGGTGGTTGTGATGTAGCTGGGCAAAAACCAGGCATGCAGGAAAGCAGTATTGGTAGCATTAGTACTACCCTGCCATCTATCCCCCCCCCAGGCTACACATACCTGTGGCTCATAGGCCTTTACCAGGGACAGTCTTTGGTGACCGAAGCCATACCTACAATACTAAGCTGAAAAGATCAGCCTACCACAAGTAAGACTCTTGAATGGATTTCAGTGACACACTACCTTGCAGAGGCCATCAAGACCTTGCACACAGATCTCTTGACATACTGGGCACACAAGTGGGCAGTCTCTATCATTCACGGCTAGCACCAGACTTGCTGCAAAAGCTAGTGTTTCTGAAGACAAATCTCCTCTTAAAAAACATAAAACAAAAACTAAAACAACCAGAAAGGAAATAAAACAGAAAGAACTGAAAAGAGTAGCCGTCTGGCTGGTGCTAGTTTCGCTGTCCTGAAATGTTTGGCATGGCTGCCCCTTTGCAACCAGCAGGGTGTGGTCTTGAGATCTGAACCACAACTATATTGCAGCAGTCACAAATGCTGCTCCTGCCTGCACCACAGCTCTGCGACCTGCTATCATATTTTCAGTGAGTCTGTTTAGGCTCACATTGCAAAACTAGAAAAAAAAAAAAAGAGACACCCTTTTCCCTTGCCTCTTTTGCTTCTTCCTGCTTCAGTCTGTTGGCTGTACTCTTATGGTTTGCTTTGCTGCTGCTATAAGATTTGGGTACTGCATGCAGTTCCTAACAACCCAAATCTGGAAGAAACTCAATCCCTTACCACTTTAGTTCTCTCTCTTGTAACTTCCCGCTTAGATTATTATAATTCTATCCTGTCTGGCCTCCCTTCCTGTCAACTCCGTCGTCTTCAGCTTCTCCAGAACACTGCTGCCCGCCTTCTTACCTCTTCTTCCCCTTCTGATCATATTACCCCTTGCCTCTTCTCCCTTCACTGGCTTCCCATCAAATTCCAGCTTATTTACAAGTATATCATTATCACTCATAGGGTTCTTCACACCAGCACTCCTCAGTACCTCTCTGACCTTATCTTCCACCAGCCTGCTCCCCGTCTTCTTCGCTCATCTCATACCAATCGCCTATTCCTTCCTTCTCCGTCCCAGGCCCATCTTGAACTTACCCGCCACTCTGCCTTCTTTTTCCTGGCCCCTGCCCTCTGGAATTCCCTTCCTCACACCCTTCACACTGAACCCTCTTTCCCCCATTTCAAAACTCTCCTCAAGACTCACCTTTTCTCTCAAGCGTTTGATCTACAGGCCCCTCCCTGATATGCAGTCAGCATGCCAACTCATGTCCCTCCCGTTAAATTCAACTACCATTCAACTCATGTCACATTCAATTCCCACCCCCTGTCCTCCTTCCCTCCCCACGTTCCTGTGTTTAGCTCTGTAGACTCTATTCTGGCTTTCTCTCTTTCTCTCTCTTATTCTTTCCTATCATCCAATGGCGTTCTTTTCTCTCTTTGTTTTTCTGCAGCTGCCTTTTATTGTACACCGCCCTGATACTTCGGTCTTGGGCGGTATATCAAGCTTAAATAAATGAAATGAAATGAAACTGAATTTGGCATGGAGGGAGGCCACTATGAGCCTACCACCAATGGGAAGCCCTGAGATCTCTCTTCAAAGTTCTTTTCAATTTCCATTACTGTACTTGTTTGAAGTAGGGGAGCACAGTTACTGTTATACCCTTGACTGAAGAACAGTATATCTATCAGGAGGGATAAGCATGAAGTGCTGCCAGGAAGGAGATGCTCATCTAGCTATCCCGATAGCTGAACCAGTCCTTGCTATGATGCGGTGAATGATTGCTCTCACATCCACCATCTTACCATTACTGTAGTTGACTATCAGTCTTCTCCCTCAGCCAGTAGTCTTTCATTTTAAGACCTTCCAGCCTATCTTACTGCTGTGTTGGCCTTCCTCAGCTCTTCTGGACTGTCAGCAACAGTGCTGCAGCCCAACTCCCAATGTTTTGGGGGTTTTCACCATGGTGCATCATGTGATTCTTGTTTATATCCCTCAACATGTCATCTAGGCACTCCATGAAAGCTTCTTCCACCACGGGGAGATCTTCTTCTGTATCTAAGGTTCCTATGCTGGGTCCAAAGTCTCTCAGTGCTGTGATTCTAATTTGTGGGCAAACTACTTAGCTAAAGCCACTTCATTCCTGTGGCCTGCGCTCGTGCCACCTCTTCTGCTGTTGTGCTGGCTCTCCGCTGCTATCTTACGCCTTCCAGACAATCTGGGTGCTGTGCTGTGCTGGTCCTTTTGGCCAGGGCCAGCGCTAAGATTAGGCAAACTAGACGATTGCCTAGAGCACCTGAGAACACCCAGTGCCCATGCTGGCACCACTCTTTGGAATACAGTGTTTGCAATGGACTCAAATAGCCCCATGGTACTTTCCTTAAAACTTTGGTGCCGCGGGGATGTTTTCTTCTGCCCTACTGATGCTTGATGCTGACTTCCTGTTTGCATGGGTGTAACCAGGATCCTTGTGTCATCAAATCTAATCGCATGGCCAGTTTCCATCGTGTGGAGGGCTACAGCATATTTCTTTTTATTATTGAGTTTGTGATGTCTCTCATGCTCTTGAAGTCTTTCTTCTATGGTGTGGCCAGTTTTGCCTATATTTGATTGGCTGCAGCTGCATAGAATTTTATAGACTCCAGTGATTTGGAATGGGGGGATTTGATTCTTCACTCATGTGAGTGAGGATGCCAGCTTCTGCAGTGTACTATATGCTGTTATGATGATAGTCTTTTTAAGCAATTTACCTATGCAGTCTGTTACTCTTTGGACATAGGGGACCACCATGCATCTTTGTTCTGTCATGAGGTTGTCATACAGCAATTGTTGGTTGTTGCTATTCTCATGGATTAGTTTGTCCAAATGTTTTAGGGCTTGAGAAATGGCCAGTTTTCTGTAGCCATTGGCTGAGAATGTGTCCTGGAGGGTGTTCCTTTCTTCCTGAAGACTATCTGGGTTACAGACTCTTAATGCCCTGTTTACTAGTGTGCACAGGATGCCTCTTTTCATAGATAGATGGTGGTGGGTTTCCTATATATGGTGTGGCTTAGATTTCTGGCAGTCTGCTTTTTGATCATTATATCAAAGGGAAGATATCCATTGATCTTGGTCTCCATAATGAACTTTATATTGCGGTGGCTGTCATTCAAATCATTCAGAAAGTTACTGAGGGTTTCCCATCTGTGGGACCAAATGACAAATGTGTCATCTACATAATCAACCCCAGAGTATGGATTTGAGCTTGGCATTGTCCAGTAGAGTGAATAAGCCCATTGCTGTGCCTTCTCTTTGGGCATAGTACTGGAAGAATGTTGTTTTTAGACAAAATGCCATTAGGTTAGCTCATTCTGTTAGTATTCCATGTGTTTCAGCTACTGCTGTATGGATTTCTTCCTCCCCTGGTACTTAAGTGATGAGGGAGATCACATCAAAATTGACCATGATGTCCATATTGCTTAGATGCAAGTTTCTAATGTCTCTGACATTTAAGGCAATGTCATCTGTTAAAGTTCTTAGTTTCTGGCCCAGATAATATGTTAGAGGTTGGGTCAGGGAGTTAATTGTCATAGCGGGATGTGTGCTTGTTTATCTTGGGCAGGACATAGAATCTTGGAGTCCAGTGGTTGACTCATTTCAGATTGGATTTTACTTCTGTCTCAATGGAAGTGACATAGCTTATTTGGTTTATTACTTTTCTGGAGATGTTTTGGAGCAGATTGTTGGGTAGTAACATGTCTTCTGCTAGGAGGTTGGATATTTTTAGTGGTAATCTTCCACATCTATCACTATGGTTATGTTTCCTTTGTCCATGGGGAGAATAACAAGATTGTGTCACTTCCATAGGGTTCATAGTGCTAGCTGTTCATTACATGGTGGTTTCTCTATTGATATGATCTATTTGATCTTCTGATAATCCTAAGAGAACACTTTCAATTTCAGCTATGATGTTAGTGTTGTGAACCCCATTGGGGGTTACTGCAAAGTTTAGGTTTCTTGACAGGAAGGTAGTTGTGGCTTGATCCAGCAGTTCGGAGGTTAGGTTGATGATGGTGTTGGATAGGGGTGTGGTTCTCAGTTGTGGTTGCTGTTGGGCAGCTAGTTTTGTAAACCTCTTGCACTGTTTGGATCTGGTTTGTTCTGAAGTCCAGTCTGCATGGGTCATCGAGATACAATCTAAGACCTGCCAGTCTTTTTCATTGAGTCAACTGGATAGGAGTAGATGCAGTTTGAGAAGTTTGTTTTCCAGACGTACTAAGTTTGTCTGGCTTTGGTGTAACTGTTCTTTTAGTAGGGGCAGGCTTGAGTGGTCCAGAATCCATCATGCTGCTGATGTATCCACATGATGATGCAATTTGAGAATGATGGCTGTCATGTTTGTTTCCGTGCAGAGGTATGCTGAGTTAATTTTAGACCTCTCTTTTCCCATAGATTGGAAAATCCTCTGTTGAGTTCTCTCCTTAAAGCTGGATTAAATGTTCTCTTTGTCTTCTGCTACTAGTATTATGATCTTTGCAGTTTTCTGGATCATGCTGCAACTGATGTTCCACTTCCTAAAATGTGGCATGATCCAGAAAATTGCAAAGATCACTTCCACAAAAGCAATCTCATAAAATTACCTCCCACAGACTACCAAAAGGGACTGCTACTGCTGGAAAGAAATTTTTTCCTTCAGAGAATGAGTCCAATCTCTGGAGGCTAGAGTAGCAAACTTGGAGGACATAAGGAAGACAGAGAGATACATAGATGAGACCTACAGGGATGTAGTACTGAAGTCTCACCTCCAGTCTGGCAGTCTCTCTGTTGGCATGGAGGAGAGAGGTCATGTGAAAGGAGAGCATCATCTTGGTATGGCAGGAAGTGATCCTGTAGCTAGGACCTGTCCACCAGGTGATGTAAAACCCTCTCACACCGAGGTGGTTTCTTCAAGTCCATGTGCCCATGAGGGAAGGGTTAGGATGGCCGTTATAGATGGTGATTCGATCATTAGGCATGTAGATAGCTGGGTAGCTGATGGATGTGAGGATTGCGTGGTTACATGCCTGCCTGGTGGGAAGGTAGCGGACCTCATGCACTACCTAGACAAGTTGTAGATAGTACTGGGGAGGAGTCTGCTGTCTTGGTACATGTTGGTACCAATGACATAGGAAAGTGTGGGAGGGAAGTTCTGGAGGCCAAATTTAGGCTTTTAGGTAGGAAGTTGAAATGCATATCTTCCAGGGTAGCATTCTCTGAAATGCTTCCTGTTCCACGTGCATGACACGAAAGGCAGGCAGAGCTTCGGCATCTCAATGCATGGATGAAACGATGGCGAAAAGAAGATGGTTTTGGATTTGTTAGGAACTGGGCAACATTCTGGGGAAGAGAGGGGCTTTTCAGAAAGGATGGGCTCCGCCTTAACTGGGATGAAACCAGGCTGCTGGTATTAAAAGGATATAGAGCAGCTTTTAAACTAGGTAATAGGGGAAAGCTGACAGTCACCCAAGAGCACATGGTTCAGAAGGATGTAAGCCTTAAAGGATACTAGCAAAAGAGGGAAGTTTTGAATTCCCGACAGAGAGGTTCCAGTAAAGATAAAAGTAACCCAGATGCCCTTTACAGAGCTGAAAGATTCCAAATTACCCCATGAACCGATAACCAGATTAATATGAATAAAATACATCCCTTAAAATGCCTGTGTGCAATGAAGTCTAGGTCCTGATAAGCGAAGGGTAGTTACTCGGTTTGCAGTCCTGTAAACCGTGTAACTGCCGCTGAGAGGGATATTCAACGATTATCTCTGATTATGGCCCTTACAGGCTTCGATGCTAACCACTTAGCCTCGGGGCATGTCGGGGGATTTCGGGGAGAACAGAGGCAGAGATGAATGATAACCAGACAACAGCGATATTGCATGCTGCCTGGTGAGCAACCTGTGCCTAAAAGATAGGCAAGGCTTTTTCTTGCCCTTTGTTTTGGGTGCAGGAGCTAACTGGGCAGCATGCAATATTATTGCTGCATGGTTAGCTACTATGGCTTCCGGCGTGTGCGGCAATTCCTGGATATTCAATGCCAGGGCTGCAAATAACCCTGGCATTGAGTATCTGGGGTTAAGGGTCAGTGTGCATGGCTGTGTGTCTGAGTGGTGCATAGCCTGCACAAGTGAATATTGGACCCTTAAAAAATAAGATGGGAGAGCTAGAATATATAGTACTAAATGAAAGGTTAGATATGATTGGCATCTCAGAGACCTGGTGGAAGGAGGACCAATGGGACACTGTGATACCAGGGTACAAACTATATCACAATGATAGAGTAGATCAAATTGGTGGAGGGACATTTTGTCTATATCAGAGAGGGCATAGAGCCACATAGGATTAAAGTTTTGCAGGAAACAAAATACACCATAGAACCTCTATGGATAGAAATTTCATGTTAAAGGGGATGCCAGTGTGGATGTACTACCCACCGCCTGGCCAGAATGAACAAATGGATGATGAAATGCTGAAAGAAATCAGGAAAGCTAACAAAAGTTACAACACAGTAATAATGAGTTGTTTCAACTACCCGAGTATCGACTGGGTCAATGTCACAGCAGGACATGCTAGGGAGATTAAGTTGCTACATGAAATAAATGACTGCTTCCTGGATCAACTGATTAATGAGCAGACAAGAGGGGAAGCTATTTTGGACATAGTCTTCAGTGGAACACAGGATCTGTTGAAAAAGATAAGGGTTTTGGGGCCACTTGGCAATAGTGATTATAGCATAATTGCATTTATTTAATAAATGGAAGAAGGATGGCATGGAAATCCATAGAATTCCTTTCAACTTTCAAAAGGGAGACTATGATAAAATGAGGAAAATAGTTAAGAAAAAACTAAAAGCAGCAGCTGCAGAGGTTAAAGATTTATATCAAGCATGGGCGTTGTTTAAAAGTACTATCTTGGAAGCCTAAAACAGCTGTGTTCCACGCTTTAGGAAAAGTGGAAGGAAGGTCAAAAAACTGGTCAGAGAGGCTGTTGCCAAAAAAGCATCTTTCAGGAAATGGAAGAAGGAGCAAATGATGAAGATGGGAAACAACATAAGCATCGGCAAGTTAGATGCAAGGCATTGAAAATGCAGGCAAAGAGAGAATTAGAAAAAAAGCTTACCATGGAAGCAAAATCACATAATAAAAATGTTTTCAAGCACATTTGTAATAAAAAACCCGTGAGAGTGTCTGTTGGGCAATTAAATGATAGAGGAGTAAAAGGGGCTAAGTGAGGATAAGACCACAGCGGAGAGACTGAATGAATTCTTTGCTTTGGTCTTTACTGAAGAAGATGTAGGTTAGTTACCCATGCCTGAAATGGTATTTAAAGGTAATGTATCAGAAGAATTGAAAAAAATATTGATACACTAGGAAGATGTATTACAACTACTGGATAAATCACCTGGACACATGGTATATATCAGAGGGTATTGAAAGAACTGAAAGATGAGATTGCAGACCTATTATTAGTAATCTGTGAACTATCATTAAAATCAGCTGTAATACTGGAAGATTGGAAAATGGCCAATATAATGCCAATTTTTAAAAAGGGTTCCAGGAGTGATCCGAGAAACTACAGACTGATTAGCCTGATGTCAGTACTGGGCAAAATGGTGGAAACCATTATAAAGAATAAAATTACTAAACATGTAGATAATCATGTTTAATGAGAAAGCCAACACAGATTTAACCAAGGAAAATCTTGACTTATTAATCTGTTATATTTTTTTGAAGGTGTGAAGGGAAATCCACTGCTTTCCCTGGGATGAGCATTGTGTAACCTGTGTGCTTTTTGGGAACCTGCCATGTACTTTTGACCTGGATTGGCCACTGTTGGAAACAGGATACTGGAAACAGGAAACAGGACCTTACTCTGACCCAGTTTGGTATTTCTTATGTTCTTAATTTTATAAGAGGATACTTATGTTAAATTAACAAAATGGTATATATTTTTGCTTATTTTATAGATGTCATCATTCATATGTAGATACTGTACTAAAATAATGTAGTTCCATCCAGTGTCCCTACTAAATACTGCAAGGAGCTATAGAGAAAAGTCTGACATTTTCCAAAACTGGAGAGGTTCTTACTGCCAGTTATTTCATACTAGGAAGAGACTCATATAGGAAAATTCCATAAGAACATAAGATATGCCATACTGGATCAGACCAAAGTCCATCAAGCGCAGTATCCTGTTTCCAACAGTGGCTAATCCAGGTCACAAGAACCTAGCAGGTTCCCAAAAAGACACACAGGTTCCACAATACTTGTCCCAGGGCAACAGTGGATTTCCCCCAGGAACTTGGCCAAACCTTTTTTAAACACTAACAGCTTTACCACATCCTCTGGTAATGAATTCCAGAATTTAATTGCACATTGAGTGAAAAATATTGTAGCTTCATTGAGTGTCCCCTAGTATTTCTACTTTTTGATGGTGTAAACAACCGATCTATGTTTACCCCGTTCCACTCCATTCATTAATTTATAGACCACTATCATATCTCCCATATCTATCATATACTCCCCTTTGTATATAAACTACCCCCAAAGACAGAACTTTGTCTTTGGCAGCCAATCATTGCACTATGGAGTTGTAAAGGGAGTATGCCCTTAGGGGCAGGTGTCTTTGGCACATAGCCATTGTACCATGCAGGAGTAGAGTCTCTGTCCTTAAAGGACAGGTATCTTTGGCATCCAGGTGACTTATAAACAAACTGAGCACCCTAGGGATAGACCCTAAAGTTACTGCTTGGGTTAGAAATTAGTTGGGTGGGAGGCGACAAAGAGCACAGGTAAATGGAGCTCACTCTGAGGAGAAGGATGTTACTAGTAGTGTGCCCTAGGGATCTGTCCTTGGTCCAATTCTTTGTAACATCTTTGTTAGTGATATAGCGGAAGGGCTGTCAGGTAAGGTTTGCCTCTTTGCGGATGATACAAAAATCTGCAATAGAGTAGACATCCAGGAAGGTGTAGATAACATGAGGAGGGATCTAGCTAAGCTTGAAGAATGTTCTAGAATTTGGCAGCTGGGATTTAATGTTAAAAAATGTACGGTCATGCATTTGGGCTGCAGCAATCCAAGGGAGCAATATAGTATAGGGGGTGACGTACTTTTGTCCACTAAAGAAGAGCGGGACCTAGGCGTGGTTGTGTCTGATGATCTTAAAGTAGCTAAACAGGTAGAAAAGGCGACGGCAAAAGCTAGAAGGATGCTTGGGTGCATATGGAAAGGAATGGTTAGCAGAAAAAAGGAGGTGATAGTGCCTCTGTATAAGTCTTTGGTGTGACCTCATTTGGAGTATAGTGTACAATTCTGGAGACCGCACCTTCAAAAGGATATGAACAGGATGGAGTTGGTGCAGAGGATGGCTACTAAAAAGGCTAGTGGTCTTTATTATAAAGCAAATGAGGACAGACTTAAGGATTTTAATATGTACACCTTAGAGGAAAGGCGGGATAGAGGTGATATGATTGAGATGTTTAAATACCTCCGTGGCATAAATGTTCAGGGGGAGAGCCTCTTTCAATTGAAAGCAAGTTCTGCTACGAGGGGGCATGAGATGAGGGTGAAAGGGGATAGATTCAGGAGTGATATGCAGCAATATTTCTTTACGGAAAGAGTGGTGGATCCATGGAATAGTCTCCCAGTGGAGGTGGTGGAGATGAGGACAGTATCTGAATTCAAAAAAGCATGGGACAAACACAGAGGATCTCTGAAGGGAAAAAGGGGTCTGTTGTAGTTGTTGATATGGAAGGACAGACTAGATAGGCCATGTGTTTTTTTTTCTGTCATCATATTTCTATGTTTCTAAGGGAGAAAGGGAGTTTTCTGCACCTAGCTACACTTAGAGTTAGCAACAGGCTTCAAGCAGCTGCCCAGGAGGAGAAAGCAGAGGGTTGACGTCTGTGTAATCCCTTCCAGCACCCCATTGTTGCAGATGGAGCACAGCTCATCTTGTAAAAGCAATTCCAAGAATTGTATCTGCACCCAAGCCTTCAGTTCATCAGAGCCAGGAGCCAGACAGAGCAGCACCAGGGACCTGCATCTGCAAAAGTCATCAGCTTTCAGAAGAAGAAGGAATCCAAGTCATCACCATACACCATAGATACCAGATCTAAGTGCGACATTCAGCAGAGCATCGGAGACCTATGACTGCTTCACATATCAAATCAGGTATTCTGGGAATAAGTACTAGACAGAAGGGGGGGAGATTACCCCTCAGAAAATCCATTTTAAAGATGAAGGTACATAAGTACCGATAAAAGAAGATTAACTAATAGAAGTGTATAAGTGAAGAAGACAGTAGTTGCTCAGACTGAGATAATGAGCAACTAAAAGGAATGGGGTAGAAATACTTAAATTGAAAGGAGAAATAAATAAGCTACTTGTAACTACTTTTGGACCGAGAAGGAGTTAACTGATCATGACATAGTTCTTGTTTGTTTCTGCCAATTATTATTACTGTGTTTTTCAGTGACTCTAAAGTTTAAATAAAGAGTAGAGGAGTAGCCTAGTGGTTAGAACACTGGCTTGGTAACCAAACAACCAGGGTTCAATTCCCACTAGCACTCCTTGTGGCCTTGGGCAAGTCACTTAACCCTCCATTGCCTCAGAAGACAGGCCTGGCAATCTACTTCCAGTGACACTGCCAAGAAAACCCAGGAGTTTCTGGGTCACCAGGAGTCAGGACTGACTCAAAGGCATACATTGCATTATTGTAAAGTTTAAATAAATCCTTGCTTCAGAATACAATCTCTGGCCTGGACTCAGTTATTTGGGAAGGGAGTAGTGTCAAGGGCCTCCTGGCTTATGTCAGTCCCCACAAACAAACCCTAGTAATAAGAATCTATGAGCTTCAGACTAAAAGTCTGAAAGAAAGGCTTATTGGATAGGTGTGCCTCTTGTCTGCCAAGCAGCCTATGAAACACAAGCAGCCTGTGAAACAACTGCTAAGACTACACAGAAGGTGGTTTACACATTTATTATAGTTCATCTCCTGTCCATATGAACATCTTATCTATAATTATATATGTGTCACTTATCTATAATTATATATGTGCGGTTTAAATTATTACAGCTTTTTTTTTTAATACATATAAGAGCTATCAGTTCTAAATAGCTTAGGAACCTTCAGCAAAGGAGACTTTAACTCAAAATGCTTGTGACCACTAGGGGGTGCCAGAGCTCGCTCACATGCTCTTGTAGCGCTGATCACGTATTGTTTCTCCACATTACTTCACCAATGTGGAGACAAATTTTCAAATATGCTCCGTTTGCACTCATAATTTCTCAACAAATAGAGGTGTCCTACATGGAGCAGTGGGTTCACCCCTAAACAAAGACATGGGGAGGGGTGGCCTGCACAGAGCGGCAGGTGCATCTACTCTTGCCATCTTGCTGGGCAGACTAGATGGACCATGTTGTTGCTGTTAAGTGCCGTTGAGTCGGAGTCGACTCATGGCGACCCTCTGGATAGCTATCCTAAATTGTGTTCGGTCTTCAGTCAGGCGGCTCATTGTTGACAGAGTGGTACCCGTAGCTGCTGTTATTGTATCGATCCATCTCATTGCTGGCCTTCCTCTTTTGTGTTGACCTTCTATCTTGCCAAGCATAATGTCTTTCTCTAATGATCTCTCTCTTCGCATGATGTGTCCAAAGTATGAAAGTCGAAGTCTTGTCATCTGAGCTTCTAAAGAAAGCTTAGGTTTGATCTCCTCTAGTACCGACTGGTCTTTATCTGCTGTCATTTACTATGTTACTATAAGCTTTATTGCACAAGTGTAACACAACTCAAAACAGTTTCAACTTAGATCAAGATAACTCATGACAATATCTTTGGCTTCAGATATAGCTTGAATTCAGCATACAAATTCTTAGAACCAAACACTGTCTCTTTAAATGACTCACTTTCTCAGTGTGCTTCATACATGGCTTAAGTTCTCCAGTCTAACCATCCCAGCACAGTATACTAGAGACAGTTCATTCACTTCCAATCTTCCTTTCTTTTTCTGGAAGCTCTTGACTTTAGTTTAGTCATTAAGCAGTTTCAGTCAGCACCTTCACACAGTATTACAGTGCCTGGATCCATGCCAGGTTTTCCATCCTGCTCCTAGCTGCACTGAAACGGAGACAGAGCACTGCTCAGCTTTTCTTACTTGCCACTTGCTGATTTACCGTACTGTGCAAGTCATTAGTGTTCAGCTAAGCTATTATGAAGATAGAACTACAACATTAAACACTGGTTTCAGTTTACATTCCACTTCTTTTACCCCAAACTGAAGTTAAGCATAAGGTAAGCTCACACATTTATTCCCAGCACTTCAGTACAATAATGTATAGCTTTCAGTTTACCCTACAGTAGCAGCCCACACCCAAACTCCCAGGCTTGTTGCTTTGCTTCATTCAGGGACCCCAACCCACCCTTATTGATCCAAGGGGAACAAGACCACACCTCTCTCCTGAGGTTTAGAGCCAAGCCTTTTATCCGTTTCTGCCACCCCTGAACACACCCAGCTTTCAGGCTCAATTAAGCTTTTTGGGGTTTCCTGCAGCCTACTCCCAGCTTCCATTTCCAACTGCTACTCCCCAGTGTTTAGCTTTTACCTTTTCCAGATTTATCAGCTACCTTAGGTTTACGGATCCCTGCTCCATTCTCTGACCATGTCCTAGCCCTTCTCCCCCTAGACTTGCCAGTCATAGGGCTCCACCGGTCACTCTCTGACAGCGCTCCTATACAATATAGTTTCCTTTGTGCCCTTCTGCCCGACCCTTCCATGACTTATGCTGCCAGATGGGACCACACCCAGCTGCCTAGGCTGGCTCCTTAACCTGCCCTGAAGTAGAGCTTATCACCTAAGTCACAAGGGAAATATGATTTCTCACAGCCATTTTCTTATCACTATTATTTGCTAGGGCTCTCCGACACCTACTGGACCTCCCCCTAAAGTTCTGGGCATGGAATTGCACTGGCGTGCACACTTGCATGTCATACTTTCTGTAAAATCAATTAGCAGTCTTCACCTTATTTCTAATCATTGATCCCCTATTAAATAGACTCAAAATTCAAACACTTATCTTACTTATAAGTAGCAGTCTCCCAGCTTATCAAGGTCCTCCTGCCATTTCTGACAATCCACGTGCTATTTAACAACATTAAACAATTTGGTGTCATCTGCAAATATAATCACCAGATCATTTTAATACATATAATTTATAGATATGTTAAAAAGCACTGGTCCCAATACAAATCCCTGGGGTGCACAATATTTTGAATGGCACCTGAAATTCTACCAGGATCCAGTGCGGCTTCTTAAGTACGGGTGTCACGTTGGTCATATAACTGCTGCCAGTTAGTGCAGTAGCATCGTGGATGAGCTGAAAATCTTTACGTACTTCTTAGGACAACCAATCAGCAAAAAATTACAGTAATTTCATCTGAAAGTTATATAAGCATGTACAATCATCAGCAAATCCAATACATTAATGTGTGGGCAAATTTGCTTAATCAACCATAGGTAGGAAAACAGATCTGCTTAGGGGCAGTTTCTCCAAATGGGTTAGTTTTCTGCATAGCATGACAGTCATGAACCTCACTTCTAAGCCAGGGTATGTGGAGTATTTCAGTCTCTCAAATTTACTGCTAATGCTTGGCAAAGAGAGCCTACCTGTGAAGTTGGAAAGATGTTACGTGTATGGGTAATTTATCAAGGTGTGCTTGGAAATTCCTCTTAATTAAGTCTGTGGAACCCAACACAATGGGAAATAACGCTGTATTTTTCTGCCACATTTTCTTGATCTCTGCATTTTTTCCCTTTCAATGAAATTCACAGAACAGTTGCTTGGAAATGACACTTCCATCAATGCTTACTATAAAGATGCAATGATAACAATATCGAGATGACCCCTAGATGACAAGCACTTTCTGCATTGATCAAGTTACACTGTCTAAAAGTGGCAGAGAGGTCAGCTAAGTCATCCCTGGTCTACTGACTGGCAGAACCGTAGTTTTCAAGGGATTTAATTTTAATAAATTGCTATCAAACTGGCACTTGATTGCACATTTAAGCTGCAAAATTACAATGCTGTTCATCTTAGAAACATGACAGCAGAAAAAGACCATATGGCCTATCTAGTCTGCCCTTCCATATCAGCTACTATAGTCCCCTTTTTTACTTTAGAGATCTTCTATGTTTGTCCCATGCTTTCTTGAATTTAGATACTGTTCTCATCTCTACTGCCTCCACTGAGAGACTATTCTACATATCTACCACTCTTTTGTAAAGAACTATTTCTGAATATTACTCCTGAATCTATTTCCTTTCACCCTCATTCTATCTTCCCTTGTTGCAGAGCTTTCCTTCAATTGAAAGAGATTCTCCTCATATGCATTATGCTAGAGTATGCGTCTTTATCATCCTGCCTTTCCTCTAACACAGTGGTTCTTAACCAGTCCTCCTTGAACCCCAAGGCCAGTCGGGTGTTCAGGATAGCCCTAATGAATATGCATGAGATATATATGCATTAGAGATATCCTGCTAACCTGACTGGTTTGTGGCCCTCTAGGCTGGATTTGGAGACCCCTGCCTTACATCTCTGTCATTTAAGAATGTGAGTGGGCAAGGTGCAGATCTCCAAGACATCAAAAAGGTTAGATAGAATTTGTCACATGCCTCTTTGCTTCTCACCACCACCAAAATATTGTCTATTAGACAATTTTTTGGTGGTGGTGAGAATTGAGGAGGCATGTGACACATTCTATCTACCCTTTTGATGTCTAGGACATCTGCACCTTGCCCACTCACAATCTTAAATGACAGAGGTGTAAGGCAGGGATCTCCAAATACAGCCCTAGAGGGCCACAAACCAGTCAGGTTGGCAGGATATCTCTAATGCATATATATCTCATGTATATTCATTAGGGCTATCCTGAACACCCAACTGGCTTAGGGGTTCAAGGAGGACTGATTAAGAACCACTGCTCTAACATATTGTTGCTCCTTCTTGGGTAAGATCCAGTATTGTCCAGCCCTAAGTGGTGCTTTCAGGTCTCACCAGTAGTTTTCCTAGCTCAATGTACTCACAAGAAGAGCCCAAATACCTTTCATCACCCCCCCCCCCCTTGCAGGGAGTTCTATGGCCAGAGTTCCTCTGTATGTTATGCTGAGGACCTCGATAGTCCCAATGTCCACATTTGGCAGGGTCCTTTGCACACCTGGGGTCTGCCCCCCTTATGTAGGCAATTGTCCTCTCCCTGGGCCACAAGTAGCCCTCACAAAGGTCCTTTGTAGCAACAAAATTGCAGACAATATATAAATCAAATCAGCAGAATGCAAATTAAGTCTTCCCAGTGTCCTTCAATTCAACAGCAAACATACACATCAAATCTCACAATAAAGCACCCCCCCCCTAAACTCCCTGGTTGAACCAGATGCATCCCAGGTATTTAATTACCTGGATGCCCCACCACTGCCCACATAGCTTCTTGTTGCTACATCTACCCCAAGTCTGGTGGGCTTTCCACCGGTTGAGTCTCCATGGGTGTTTCATCATGGTTTGGTATTTCTTCAACCCCCAGTTCCATCTCTTGGGGGTCACCCTCCATGGGAGTCTGAGGCAAGTTCTCAATCTCTCTCTCCTTCCAAGCATGGAGTGGTTAGGGTCTTGGTCTTTCTAACTGGGGAGGGAACAAGAGTTTGGACCCATTCCTAGTCCTCCAAGGGCCTCCTCCCTAATGGGCTGCACCCCTAGAACAGGAACTGACTAGGTCCCTTGGAACTCCAGCTGGGATGGGACATACACCCTGTTATATACCTCCTGTCTTCAAGGAGACCCTTCGGGTTGGTAGTTGGATAGGTCCTCCTTGGATGGTAATCCACTCCCCCTCCTGGGACAAATAGTCAGTGTTCACATGGGCCTTTCCTGCCCGGTGCTCCACCTGAAAATCATAGGTTTGTAAGGCCATGTACCAGCAGGTCAAGTGGGCAATGGATGTTCTTCATCAAGTGCAGCCATTTTAAGGCTGCGTGGTTGGTTATGAGGGTAAAATGTCTATCCAGCAGATAGTACGTCAGGGTACCTATTGCCCACTTGATCGCTAGGCACTCCTTTTCCATGGTTGAGTATCTAGTCTCTGCCTTCCCCAGTTTCTGACTAAGGCACATGACTGAGTATTCTTCCCCAGCAATGTTCTGGCTTAACACCACTCCCAGGCCTACCTCGGACGCGTCAGTTTGCAGTACAAACTGCTCTTTAAAGTCTATGTTTCTTAACATTGGTTCTTTACACAGGGCTTGTTTTAGGCTGATGAAGGCCTCTTCTTCCTGCCTGCCCCAACATATCTGGTTAGGGGATTTGTTTTTCAGAAGATCTGTAAGTGGAGCGGCCAGCTCTGCAAAGTGGGATATGAACCTTCAATAATAGCTAACTAAGCCCAAAAACTTTCCTACCTGCTTCTTGGTTTTTGGTGGGGTTTTTCCTTGAATAGCATGAACCTTGTTAATGGCAGGTCGCACTACCCAATTCCCTACCTGGTAGCCTAAGGGGTATGTTTACTAAATTGCAGTAATGCCATTTGCGTTAGGATCCGCGGTAGAGGCAGAAATGCCCAAATAAGGACATGGGTGGTACATCGTTACCGATAACGCACGTTACAAGGCGCCATAAATTAACGAGCGTTAGAGGGAGCCGTGGCACGTTACCGCGCGTTAATCTTAAGAAGGCGCGCAGACATGTGACCACAGAAACAGAGCTGTAGCACAATGGTTACTACACTGACTGATGGTACAGGGGTCATGGGTTTGATTTCCCAGTGTGCCTAATGAATAAGGCTGGCTGAGGCATTATGTTTAACCCTTTGAAGGCATACTTTAGAATTTTAATCCACATTCTGCAGCCGGGTTAATTTTTGCATATTTCAGGAAAATTGTACCCGTCTTATTCAATATGTTCTAATAGTGATTTTCTTTCTGCTATGGTCATGTATTATATACCATTTGATAGGAATATTTAGTCAGAATTTTGGATCCTGAGAGTTTTGGGCTTGGCCTGGAAAGGGTTAAGTATTAGGTTGTGAGGAATTTTAGTTTTACTTTAATTAGTGCTGCCAGCAAACACACCCTCACAGTGGCATAACCTAAGGTGCCGCATAAGGCACCCTAGAAGGCACTCCATAGGGCACATTATAAAGTGCGCTGTCTGCCAAGGCACCCTATAATGTCCCCTATAGGACACCTTATAAGGCACCTTATAAAGCGCTTTATAGGGCACCGTATAAGGCACCTTATAAGGCGCTTCATAGGGCACCGTATAAGGCACCTTATAAGGCGCTTCATAGGGCGCCTTATGAGGCACCCTAAGGTGACAGTACTCTGAGGGTGTTTCTGCTGGCAGCACTAATATACAATAAAAATAGACAATGCCTAAGACAGCCCTATCAATGAACCCATGACCTCTGGCTCCACGGGCAGTGAAGTAACTAGTGGGCTACAGCTGCTAACAAACCCCTGGCTGGCTACAGGAGGATTGCACAGCACCACACAAACATTCTGCTGTGGTTACCAGGATAGGGTCAACCCACCCGTACCCATGATGCACTGCACATGCAAATCAGCAGTCTGCAGATGATCACAAGATGGGGTATGCACCCCACAGCACCTCAGCCTGGTAGGGGGTGCCGACGGAGTGTGTTAGTGTTACAGAGTAGCTACAGACCGTCACAGTGTGCGGGTCCTGTGCTCACTCTGAGGGTGAGGTGGGGTACCCAGCACCATTTTCGCAGCACCTGGCTTTGCTGAGATAGGTTATGCTGCAGGTTCCCATCAGTGCCAATGTGTGATAGATAGTCCTTGCAAACACCCCTAGTATATGCCTGTGTCCATCTGTATTTCACATCTAGCCCTTGTGGATTATGATGCACTCAGAAAAGTGCATACCCTGTGTGGGTGCCATGGTCACATGATTTAAGTGAAGGGGGGTGTTTGGACCCACAGGCAGATTACATATCACCACCCAACTCACCCTCTGTGGCTCAGGGTGGGGGACAGGATCTGCCACCAACAGATCCACATTCTACCCCCCTGCAATGGTGGCAGTAGAGGGGACCATCACCCAAGTTCTGCTAGGGAACAGACACCCTACAGGGCAGGCAATGCAGAGCTGTACACATCCATAAAGCAATAGCAGACAGACAGTAGGCCTGGAAATGCACAGCTGCCCACCACCACTATCTGACATTCTCCAGAAGCAAGCCTCCAGTGGCTGCACCCTGCAAGGTGTTCCAGCAAGACACATACTAGCTGCAGACAGTCTGCTAGCTAATCCATAGTGCATGTTCCTGGAGGAGCTGCATGTACCCAGAACTGGGATGTCAGCATACACACCAAGCAGATAAGTCAGTGATTGGGCCCAAAAAGAGAACCCATAAACATCACATGAGAAAAATGCTATGTAACACTATGGGGGAACCTAGCCATGCCGTGGTCACTGCTCAGTCAGGGTGAGAGTGACCTCCCAGCAGGACATGCTGTGGCCATCCTGTCCGTGCAGGTGGTGGCCGGCCACTACAATGTCCGAGCCATTGCCCTATGCTATGTACAGATGGATCCAGGCCAGGCCATCCTATCCTGGCTATTCCCACAGTACCTTGCTCCTCATTATGCACATTGGCAGGCCAATACTGGCAACAGTGCTAGCAGTGTGGGCTGTGGAGGGTGTTTGCAGCCACCACACACTGGATAGACAGACACACACTCCCCACACCTATGCCAGCATTGTGCAACTATAGAGGTGTTTGGCAGCCCTGGCCACCGCACCATTCCTGAGCACAGTGCAGGCATGGCTATGGTACGCAATACTGTTGGGGTCATTCCCCAGGGTGGTAAACACTGTCAGACACAAGACCTGTAGCACACTCCACAGACATTAGAAAGTTTGCTATGATGCAGCTCAATCAGCAAATTGTGCTTAACTTTGGAATTGCTATCTGCCAGTAATCATAGCAACTGTTTGATAGATGTTTACCGTATTCCCAGGTTTAGGGTGGCATTGCCAAGGTATGCAAGTACTAGTATTGGGAGATGCACGCAGGGCCCAACATCCTGCCGCTCCAGGAGGCATTGGATAATGGAGCCTGTGGGTGCAGGTGTGTCTGCCCCTGTTGGCCACTGCTTTAGGGCAGAGGTTCCCAACTCCAGTCCTGGTGGGCCAAACACTGTTCGGGTTTTCATGCTGTCCCTCATGAATATGCATGAGATAAATCTGCATACCATGGGGGCGGCGCATAGAAATGCAGCACAGGCATCTTTATTAGAGGCAGCATGGAACCTGGATGGTGTTTGGCCCTCCAGGACTGCATTTGGGAGGCTCTGCTCTAGGTAATGCGCATGTTTATGGTGTCTGTGCTCTGTAGGGTAAAATGTAGGTGTTTTGGGCATGTTTACGTCATCTGCAATAAAGGTTCTGTCTGTATTAGCAGTGGGTAAAACATGGAGACTGGGTTGGCAGGCACCACAGCTGGGACTTGAACCTGTGACCTTTTGCTTCTAAATACACTGGTTTTGTGCACTGCACCACCGTGTTGTCACAGAGTCAGTGTATTCCCTGGTGATACCATGACTGTTGGTCAGACAGGGCCTGTCTGTTACAGTGCATGGCACCCACCTACACAGGGCTAGGCCACGGTCTGCTCTGGGCAGCTGCCACTGCCCCCTCCACCACCAGTATCCCTCTGCCACCATGCTGACATGCCCTTCTGCTGGTTTTGCTGGTGGAGAGCATTCTCAGGCCATCCAGTGTGCAGGTAGGCGGCTGCCTATGGTGTGGGTTCTGGGGTAGGGGTGCCTGCATAGGTGTCCACGCTTCCCCCCAGCACCGCCTGCCAATGTTCCGTGCCCTTGGGGGTAGCTGCTGGGTAGTATCCCCTGTGACACTGTGGGAAACACAGTCGTGCCCATGTTGGGCTTTCAGCAGTTGCTGTCTGGCTGCTCTGCTGTTTCAGCATTCGTATGGGCCACCTAGGCATCACCCTAGTCCGCACTGTGGCCCAGCTGCACCACAGCATGTGCCGCCTGCGGCCCTCTGTATCCCCTTTTCCGGAATTTGTCCAGTTGCCCATTCCGACATGCCCACCCTGCTGTTGCGGGACATGTGCATGCCATAGGACACCTGTCCAATAACAAGGGAAGGCCCTGATCAGGCTATTTCACTGTGGGCTCATTCACCTTGTATGGGGACGGAGCATAGACCCTTCCACGATTAATATCTTTTTTTTGGAGCTTTCTCAGGGGGGGATTTGATGTTTCCCATTAATATCACTATTGGCCAGCTTGGTTATGTTTTTTTTTCCAGTTTGTTGAGGTCATTTTCAATGTTTATGTGCCCTTTCGTTCTGTGCACATGTATCACACTTATCACTTTTTGTAGGTTTCCCTGCCTATGCTGTACATTGCTGACACTGAAATGGTTTCTCTCCCCTGCAAATGTGCATCTAACGGCAGGTTCTCAATCGCGTTAGGATTCAGCTCTTCAGATCAGCGCGTTAGTGTGAATGGAGCCTCTCCCTGCCCACACTCCGCCCATTGACCCCTTCTCTCTGCCCTCTCTCCACCTTCTGCGGTGTTTTACCGCGCCGCGGAACGTCTTCGATCGTTAAGTAACGTTAACGCGTGTTATGAGACGTTAACGATCGTTAATGTCTCATAACGCATGTTAACGCTACTTAACGTTATGTAACGTTACCGCAGTTTAGTAAACATACCCCTAAGTATTGCAATTCCCTATTTGACAATTGGCATTTCTTAGGGTTGGCTGTCAACCCGACTCACCTTAATGACTCACATACCTTACGCAGGTGGATTAGATGTTCCTCCCAGGTCTCGGAAAAAATAACCACATTGTCCAGGTAGGTACCCGCCTACCCTAGATGTGGTTTGAGTACCTTTTAATGATGTGCTGGAAAGTAGCTAGCACCCCATACAAGCCGAAAGGAAGGATGGCAAACTGGTATAGCCCCCGGGGTGTCTGAAAAGCTGTTTTCTCCCTAGAGGTCGGGTCCAAGGGAACCTGCCAGTATCCTCCCATCGTTTGGCCTGGGGGAATGTGAGTTCAGAGATGGTTTCTTCCAGGCAAGGGCAAGAACATGTCTGGAAACTGAGCTAGCAGGTGTTTTACCTTTCTCCTCTGATCTCCTGATAATTGCTTCCTATTGGGTTCCCCAATAGGAAGCAAATTATCCCTCATCTGGGCAATCTCCGGGCTCAGGTCTTCTTCCTCTTCACTTGTTTGCATTTCTAGCCCTTCTCGACACAGACAGGGCTTGAGCAAATTGATGTGAAAGGTCTGCACTTTCCCTTTCCGCTGCTCCACTTCATAATCTACAGGGCCCAGTTTCCGGCACACCTTAAAGGAACCTCTCCACTGGGCTAGTAGATTATTACTGGATATGGGTAGCATAACTAATAGCAGGTCTCCTTGGTTAAGACTCCTCTCTTGTGCCTTCTTATCATAGTAGACCTTTTGCTTCTCTTGTTTATTTTTTTTTCAAATGTCTGTTAGCCCACCAGGAGAAGGTTCTTAACTGGGTTTTCAAATGGGTAACCTGTTCAATTATGGGCTTTAACTCATTCTGCGTTCCTGCCCAGGTTTCTTGCACCATATCCAAGAGTCCCCTGGGTGTCTCCCCATTAAAAGTTCAAACAGGGAAAAGCCCAACCTATAGTGGCTTGGGAAATCTCTCCATAGGCAAACAGGATGAATGGGACCACTTGTTCCCATGTCTGACAGTTACCTCCCCATACTCTTTTTTTTGAATCAGGGTCTGATTAAACATTCAAGCAGACCATCCGTTTGTGGGTGATATGTGCCGTCAAGACTGCCTCCAACTGTCTAGACAAAAAGTTAGAGCCTTAATCCGTGAAACTGGGGAAGCCTACCTTGCAAAAAGTTTTCAACACTTCCCTGATTATCTGACCTCCTGTAACTTTCAGTAAGGGAACTGCCCATGGATATTGGATGGCATAGTCCACGAGTACTAGGTGGTACTGGTACGTTTTCCTCCAGGTACTTGTCCAAACCTCTTTTAAACCCAGCTACACTAACCGCTTATACTACATCTTCTAGCAACGAATTCCAGAGTTTGATTACGTGTTGAGTTAAAAAATATTTTCTCCGGTTAGTCTTAAATTTGCTATATTGTGGTTTTATTGAGTATCCTCTAATCTTTCTACTTTTTGAAGGAGTAAACAACCAATCTACTCCACTCATTATGTTATAGACCTATATCATAGTTCAGCCATCTTTTTCCAAGCTGAAGAGCCCTAACCTTTTAAGCTTTTCCAATGCAGGGATATCGTTACATCCTCTTTATCATTTTGTTTGCTCTTTTTTGTACCATTTCTAATTCTATCTCCTTTTCAAAATTTGGTGACCAGAGCAGCAAACAATATTCAAGCTGTGATTGTGCCATGGAGTGATACAGAGCATATTATAATTTCCTTGGTTTCATTCTCTATTCCTTTCCTCATGATTCCTTACATTCTGTTTGCTATCTTGGCTGCCTCTGCACCTTAGCATTGCAATATAATTTGCACCCAGGTATCACAGTGTCCCACTGGTTATCTTCCTTCCACCAGGTCTCTGAGTTGCCAATTATATCTAACATTTCATTCAGTACTATATATTCTAACTCTCCTATCTTATTTTTTAGACTTCTAGTATTTGCATACAGGCATTTCAAAGTTTGTTTTCTGTTCATATTAACAATCTGCTTATTAGTTCATGGGTAGTTTGAAATCTTTCAACTCTGTTTGCTATTTACTTAAAGGCACCTGGGTTACTTTTACCTTTATTGGAACCCCTCTATTGGGATGCCCTAACTTCCCTGTTTTATTAATATCCTTCTGAACCATGCGCTCTTGGGTGACTGTCAACCTTTCCTATTCTATCTCCTTTTTAAAGGTTAATTCCAGCAGCCTAGCTCCACCCTGGTTAAGGAGGAGATCATCCTTTTGGAAAAGCTCCTCCTTTCCCCTGAATAGAAACAGAGAAATATAACAGCAGAAATGACCACATGGCCTATCTAGTCTGTCCTTCCATATCAACTACAATAGTCCCCTTTTTTCCTTTAGAGATCTTCTGTATTTGTCCCATGCTTTCTTGAATTCAGATACTATCCTTGTCTCTACTACCGCCACTGGGAGTCTATTCCATGAATCTACCACTCTTTCCATAAAGAAATAGTTCCGCATTTTTCTCCTGAGAGTATCTCCTTTCACCCTCATCCTATGCCCCCTCGTAGTAGAGCTTGCTTTCAATTGAAAGAGGCTCTCCTCTTGTGATTTATGCCATGGAGGTATTTAAACATTTTTATCATATCTCCTCCATCATGCCTTTCCTCTAATGTATACATATTAAGATATTTAAGTCTGTCCTCATATGCTTTATAATGAAGACCATTAACCATTTTAGTAGCCACCCTCTGCACCGACTCCATCCTGTTTATATCTATTTGAAGGTGTGGTCTCCAAAATTGCACATAATACCCCAAATGAGATTAAACCAGAGACTTATACAGAGGCACTATCAACTCCTTTTTTCTGCTAGCCATTCCTCTCCCTATGCACCCAAGCATCCTTCTGGCTTTTGCTGTCATCTTTTCTACCTGTTTAGCCACTTTAAGATCATCAGAAACAATCACGCTCAAGCCCCTCTCTTCTTTCATGGACAAAAGTACTTCACCACCTACACTGTACTGCTCCCTTGGATTTTTGCAGCCCAAATGCATGACCCTGGATTTTTTAGCATTAAATCTCAGCTGCCAAATTCTTGACCATTCTTCAAGCTTAGCTAGATCCCTCCTTACGTTATTTATTCCTTCCTGGGTGTCTACTCTATTGCAGATTTTGGCATGTGCAAAGAGGCAAACCTTATACGACAGCCCTTCCGCAATATCACTAAAAATATGTTAAAAAGAATCGGACCAAGGACAGATCCCTGTATACCACAGGTAACATTCTTCTCCTCAGAGTGAGCTCCATTTACCTGCACTCTTTGTTGCCTCCCACTCAACCAATTTCTAACCCAATTAGTCACTTTAGAGTCCATCCCTAGGGTGCTGAATTTGTTTATAAGTTACCTGTGCAGAACAGTGTCAAAAGCTTTGCTGAAATCTAAGTACACCACATCTAGGGCTCTCCTTTGGTCCAGCTTCCTGGTTACCCAGTCAAAGAAATCAATCAGATTTGTCTGACCAGACCTGCCTCTGGTAAACCCATGCTGCCTCAGATCCTGCAATCCATTGGACTCCGGAAACCTCACTATTCTATGTTTTAGCAACATTTCCAATAATTTACTCACCACAGAGGTTAGGATAACCGACTGTAGTTTTCAACCTCATCCTTACTTCCGTTTTTGTGTAAAGGGACCACATGTGCCTTTCTCCAGTCCTCTGGGACCACTCCCAACTCTAAAGAAGCACTGAAAAGTTCAGTCAGTGAAGCCGCTAGAACGTCCTCAAGTTCCTTCAGTAACCTTGGATGTATCTCATCTGTCCCATTGCTTTGTCTACTTTTAGTCTAGCGAGTTCCTCACAAACACAGTCCTCTGAAAATCATTTAAGATCCCCGTTACCTCTGTTCCTTTTTGTGAGTGTTTTCTGAGGTCTTTCTCTTGTCCCTTCATCTGTGAACACAGAACAGAAATATTTATTAAGTAATTTTACTTCATCCTCATCAGCTTTCAGATATTCCTCCCCTTCACCCTTCAGTCTGACAATACCACTTTTGCCCTTCCTTCTCTCACTAACATATCTGAAAAATATCTTCCCCCCCCCCCCCCCATTTTATTCCATTGGCTATTTCTTCTTCTTTTTGTAGCTTTGCTTTGTTGACTAGTTTGCTAGCTTCTCTAAGTTTTTCCAAATATAGATTCTTGTCTTCCTCTCTTTGTGATCTCTTGTATTTTATGAAGGCCACCCTCTTTTTCTTCACCTTTTCAGTCACTTCTTTTGAAAGTGGCCTCCTTTTCCTTTTACATTTTACATTTATTTACCTGTCTAACAAAAAGGTTTGTTGCCCTTAAAATATGCCCTTTCAGTTTTGACCATTGCTTTTCTATATCCCCCAACTGCTCCCATCCCACTAATGACTCCTTGAAGTATTGTCCCATATTGGCAATATTAGTTTTCCTAAAGTCTAAGACCCTCACTTTTGAATGGATTTTATCAGCCCTAGTCCTAATACTGAACCACACCATCTGGTGATCACTGGATGTGAGATGATCTCCCCCTTTGACATCAGAAACACTTTCCCCATTGGTAAGCACCAAGTCCAGTATGGTCCCTTCACATGTGGGTTCTGTTACCAGTGCCGGAACAGTTCTCCCTGTAGAGAATCTAGGATCTCCTTGCTTCTAGATGATATTACTGCAGGGATGTGCCAATCAACATCCGGCATATTGAAATTACCTATCAGTAGCACTTCTCCTTTCATGGCAATTCTGCGTATGTCTTCTGTTAAATCCCTGTCCACTTCTTTTCCCTGTGAAGAAGATCTGTATATTACACCAATGCGAATGGATTTCCCTTTCCCTCTTTCCAGTTTAACGCACAGTACCTCCTCGCTCCCTTTTAAGCCCTATAATTCTATTGCTTTAATAATATTTTTTACATATAGTGCCACTCCTTCTCCCCTTCTTCCTACCTGAACAAAGTATAGCCCAGTATAATTACATCCCAGACATGGTTGTCCATGAACCATGTCTCTGTAACCGCCACTAAATCCAAGTCGACCTCTTCCATTAAAGTCTTGACATCTGGGATCTTATTTCCCATACTAAGGGCATTTATACACACTGCTTTCCAGATGTTGCCCCTTTTACCTATTTCTACAGAGGTATTTAATGTTTCACTTATCTGGGGGTGTTCACTTACCAAGGGGCTTTCTTTACCCATCCTCATTGAATCTAGTTTAAAGTCCTCTTCAGTAGGTTAGCTAGTCTGCTACGGAAGACGCTTTAACCCTTCTTGGACAGATGGACACCATCTCTGCTTTGCAGCACTTGGAAAATCATCCAACGTTCCAGGAAATCAAAACACTCTTGATGAGACAATCCATGCAGCTATGCATTCATCTTCAGGATACAAGCTTCTCTGCTTTGGCCTTTACCTTCAAGAGGGAGGATTGAAGAGTACACAACCTGCACCCCTATCTGCTTCATTCTCTGTCCCAGAGCCATGAAGTTACTTTCTGATACACACAGAGGGATACCTAGCAGTATCATTTGTGCCAACATGGATGAGCAACATTGGATAATAGTCAGTAGGCTTGATGAGTCTTGGCAAACTCTCTGAACATCTCAGATTTTGGCACCTGGCAGACAGCACATCTCTATGGACATCAAGTCTGGTCGGCAAATGGATGCCTCAATACCCCTCAGGAGAGAGTCACCAACCACTACTACCCTTTGCTTTCTTGTATTCACTGATTCCACAACTTTGAGGTACTTGAGCTCTGGTTCTTCCCTTTCATGGGATGTTTTCACTTCCTCCTCTCCCAGAGCTGCATACTGGTTCTTCTATTCAAGGGTTGGAGGAAATGGATTGTTTATTCTGCAGGCTCTGGTGATTTGTGTCCAACTCCCATCTTCACCTCTGTTGGAGAGCTTGGATGTTTCAAGAAGCATCTCATTGATGTACGTCTTGCTGTCTTGAATGTTTCTCAGTCTCACGACCTCTTCTCTGAGCTCCTCCACTTGTCTCATGATGGCTTCAGCCTTCAGGCATCCTGCACATGGAACCGGTCCTTTTACTGGCATTGGGCCCTCTGTCTGGACAGAGGCAGAAGCTGTAATGGGTGCAACATCTTTGGCAATGCGTTTTTTCCCAGCCGTCATTCAGTTGGTGGAGCTTTGGTACCTTGCTTGCAATGAAGACCTTGTTAGGAATGTTGCCCATTTCCTAATAAATTTAAACAATCTTCCATGCACCATTGTCTCATCTACAATGCTATCTTGGATGTTCTGGATTTCAGCTTTCTACCTAAAAACCTAAATTTGGCTTCCAGAACCTCCCTCCCACACTTAATATGTCATTGGCACCGAAACATACCAAAACAGCAGGCTGTTCCCCAGCACTATTTAAAATCTTATCTAGGTGGCATGTGAGGTCTGGCACTTTCGCAATAGGTAGACAAGTTACAGGGTGATCCTCATGTTCACCAGATACTCACTATCTACATGCTTAATGATTGACTTGCTAACTATAAGGGCTGACTTAATAAACACAAATTTTAAATAGACACTGATTTTATCAGCTTAACTCAACGAATTCCCTTTTGTCCAAAATTTTGAAAATTTCCTGGCCGGTAAATACTTATAAGTACAGATTCCTTCCCAGCAATAGGAGTTCCACTCTTAGCAATCCTGTAAGATTGAGCTCTGGTTGACCTACTTATGACTGATCTTTTAAGGCCGCCTCTTTTAACAATTCTCTTGGTGATTTACACTGCCTATAGGCCAATAAAATCTCTTGACCACGATGGGTGCAAATTGCCCTTTTTTCAAAACTTTTCAGTGCAAGTGACACCTTCCAGATATGTGGCAAAGTATACAATTTTGTATACAATATCCAGCAAAGCTGAGAGTACTCCATTGGGCTGTTCTAAAGTGTTTCAAACTATGGAGGAAATGAAACAGGCTTGTCAAAAAAGTTGTGATATCAGAGAATCCCTGGCTATGAGTGAATGTTGGGAAGAAACAAACAATTGATGGGAGACAGAACTATAATTTTACTATTAAAAGCAGGGAGGATACAATAAACCTTTGCAACCCAGATGATTAGAGAGCTGCTTTTCTTGGGGCCACTTACTGTGATGGTGTGGGTGATCCATGAGGGGGCATTTGACAATGGCGCATTTTCACTGAGAGGATTTGGTAACAATTCAACCACTACATGAGATGTGAGACTCCCAAAGAGGTTTGGATAACATTGCACTTAAAGAAGAGAATGTTAGCGATGTACGTGGATGTATGGATTGCACTCTCTTCACTACAAGGTCCTAATGATTGGGAGGTTAAAACCTTTATTCTTTCAGCAGAGAATGTCTTAGCAAATTCACATGAATAATCTTCTGAAAGAGTTAAGGGACTGCCTCTTTTGGGGCTTCAATGGGAGTATTGGGGATTTGCATGAGGTGATGAATGGTAGTGTGACTCCATAGCTAAAGGTTTTTGGAAGCAGACTTACTGGCACATGATAGATACTGGAAGGAATTTGTATAAGTTGGGGAATAAAGGAAGAGAAATCTGGTGAGATGAATGAGTTCAGCAGTAAGAGGAAGGCCACTTTTGTATCTATGATTATTTCATAGTCCTGAATCATTTCTTGTCTGGTTATCAGTTCTGGATGTGCAACTATAGAGGAAAACTATGTTATTTATTTTTTGATTATAAAGCTAGGTATTCTAATGTTTATTTTGAGATTTGAGGTTCTGGGTTACCCTTTTTTTTACATTTATGCCCCATGTCAGAGCTGGGGGTAGTATTTGGGGCTCACTGACTCACCAGGGATCAGAGACCCTCAAGGGAGGCCTCGGGTCCTCCAATTCAGGCCAGGTGGGTCCCCTTATATCTTGCTGCCTTGGCACAAAGGGTAAATCTCTTTAAAGGAATTATCACATGTTGCTGCAGCTGAGAATGTGCGCCACGTAATAAATTTATTGTGAAATCTGGAAATAGATACAGATGAGTTGGGAGTTTACGTTCTGCAATTACATTTTTCAGGTAAGTACACAAGGCCCTAAAAAGATAATATTAAACCATTGGGTACTGGAAGAAGAGTTGCCCTATTTGCCCTATGAACAACCGATAAGGGATATTGTAGCTCCTGAACCGCAGGCGTGTAAAACCAGTAAAAAAGAAGAATGGATGCTGTATTGGCAGTTCTGATATCAGTCCGACAGAAAGATGTCAGTGCTGGAAACAGCCTAAATTCTCCCTTGAGTCACCTATTGTAGTGTCAGAGAACAGTAAAAGAACCAACACAATTACACTGGTTAATTTTAGGGAGAGAATGAGTACTTGTGTAGATAAATGATGAGAAAAGCAGGCATTCTAGGTTATGGAGTGATGAATGAATGGATGGAGAATGATATTACTTCAGAAAATAAAGTATGCAGAGACATTTTTCAGTAAACAATGCTGAATATCTATTTTACAATGAGTTGTCTAATTGATTGTTTTGAGATCGAATTAATGCAGTCTGTACTATAGAATTTAGTTATAATCTTTCACTTTGCCATGCATATCTTTCAGTAAATAGATATATAACTATTGAAGTATCTCCTTGTAGGCTTTTCCCTGCTGGATAAGGAATTGGGCCTTCACTTTATATCAGGAAGAGGACAGGGGTGACTTTTCTGGGGCTTCCTACCCATCCTATGCTTTTCTTTGCTGATAGAGACTGCTTCCTGGGCCAAAATTTAATAAACTGGCTGGTTCAAGAATTAGTTAAAGTGCTGATTCCTTATAGCTTTAACCAATTAAGGTGTCTAGTTACTAAGATGCACTGTTAACTTGTGTTAATTCACCATTAATGCGTGTTATTATACTTACTGTACACCCATTGAATAACATGGGACCTGGGTTAAAATAACGCACATTAATGATGAATTAATGCACATTAAAATTATCACACCTTAGTAAGTAGACCCCTAAGGGCTGTAGTTAGTAAGGTGTAGGGGGATGTGCAGAGGCAAAAAAAAGTTCAGTTTGTGTTCGTTTTAAACTAACTTTTCCTAATTTTCAGGTATGCTTATTTCACCCCTTTTATTCATGTTTCACACATTTTATGCATGCTAAAACTTTAAGCACACTAATCGATTGCATGCATGTTAGTTTGCTGGTGTACACACACATACAAGTGATAGGGGCCAAAATGAATGAAATGCGTATTCATGAATGCATATTCTTACTAAAATGCACTACTGGATCTGAGTGCAATAATACGCTTCATGTGCATTAGTAATAACTCGTTGCCATTGCCTAAAATGGGACTCGTGGTAAATGAATGTGCATTAACCATGTTGACGTGCACAAATTAGTAATGCACCTTAGTAATTCTGGCCCTAAATCTGTTCCTCCCTTAATTCCCACCTGATCAATTCCTTCCCTATCATGCCTTCATTTTTGCCACAAAACCCTTATTTGTATTTTTGTTGTGTGTCGTGTTTGTCTGTCGACTAAATTTTAAGCTCTAAGAAGTATAGAATGTCTGTTATGGAGGTAATTTTATAAAAGGCAGGTGCCAGTAGCATGCGTATAGACTTAGGCATGGGAATGGGCCAGAAAGCGCCAAGCATGATTTTATAAAGGCTGTAAGTATGTGCGTATATTTCTGGTGGCATATAAAAATACACACGTGAAAGAAGCATGTCTGGGATGGAGAATGGGAGCTCTGAAAAATGTGCATGTATGACATATGGTGTATTTTGTAATCATTGTACAGGAGTATGTCATCAAAGCCAATGCCAACATTTGCACCTGTCATATATATGGACTAGAAAGGGGCCTTTCTTCACCTGTAGTGCTGGTTGGTGCTTGGAAATGGTGGAGCTGGGTGTATCAGCATTAGGCTATTTCTTTTTCAAACTCTCTTCTGCTCTTGTATGCAGACAATGCAATGGGTGCTGTTGAGTCAGTGCTGACTCCTGGTGATCCAGTAGCTCCTGGGTTTTCTTGGCAAGGTGTGACTAGAAATGGATTGCCAGGCCTTTCTTCTGGGGGAATGGAGGTTGAGTGATTTGCCCAGGGCCACATGGGGTGCTGTTGGGACTTGAACTCTGGTCTTTTGGTTACCAGGCTGCTGCTCTAACCACTAGGCTACTTATATACCCCCCTTTTTAGCCCCTTGCAGCCCCATTCTTACCCTCTCTGCTATCTTCCGGAACTGTCATTCCACCACCTTCTCCTTCAGAAGATCTTCTTGTCCCCTAACTCCCTTCCCTACAGCCCCTCCCCCGACCTTGCCCTTCCTCTGTCTTCTTCCAAAGCTCTCTCTCTCTCTCTTTCATACATTTAAGAGTGTGTGGGTATATGTGTATATAAATATGTGTGTCAGGCTGTTTGTGCCAGTGTTTCTAGGTATTTGTTGGTTGTGTCCCTCGACCGGTGCTGATGGTGGTGATTGTGGTTACCATGAGTGCAAGCTAGTGGTAGCTCCTGTGTGTTCTGGCTCTCAGGAGAGATAGGTGGAGGTGCCCTCTGTCCAGGACACAGTTTCTGGTTTTCACAGAGAAGGAATACATTCACAGGTTTAGATTTGACAAGGAGACAATACTTCATCTTTGCAACCAGCTGAAAGCAGACCTAGAGCCCATGTGTTATTAATAAAATAAGCATGTACTTTATGTGCAAACATTTACGTTTGCTACTGAGCAGATTCAATCTAAGAGCAATTTCTGCTGACTTTGCTCATAGTATTTGATAAAGACACATAGGCACCTGTATGTCTTTATAAAATAGCATAAAAATAGGTGCCTACTTGGCCTTCATACATAGGTGGCCTGTTCTAAAATTACTCTCATTGAGGTCATTATTATAACTAGGGTTGCTGATTCTAGCTGTTTATCGTTTGGAATTTAAAATTATTATTGTTGAGGGAATTAGGTGCTTTCCCAGGGTTAGAAAAATAATGATTTCTCGGTGTATTTATTTGTTTATTTGCGGAAAATTATTTTTATACTGCCTTTCAACAATCCAAAGCAGTTTACAATTAACAACATGTAACAGGGCTTTGAAAGGCACACTGTTTTACAGGGAATTAGAACGGTAAACAACAGCAGCATAAAAGTTTAACTTCTGAACTATTTACAATGTTGGTTCTAATGATTAGATGTTGTGCAGCTTATATACATGGACTAAACATAAACTATAAAAAGACAGAGGTACTCATCATTACCAGAAACCAAAACTACACACCACCCGTCACCATTGATTGTCAATGAAGTCACTCTTGAAGTTAAAGAAGAAGTGAAACATCTGGGTGTTACAATCGACAAACACCTTAGTTTCAAAATCCATATCAAAAACACAAGGGCCATATACAACAAAATGCGATTACTACAACACATAAATCCATTACTGCAAAGTAATGATTTCAGAACAGTAATGCAAGCAATGATCGTTCCACATATTGACTATTGTAACAGTCTACTTCATGGGCTACCCAAACAAACACTTCATACCCTTCAAATGGCCCAACATATGGCCACATGCATCATCTATAACTCATGCCAAACAGAGCATATAATACCCATATTTTACCAGTCCAGAGTAGAATAAAATACAAGTTAATTATGACTACTTTTAAAACTATCAGATGCATGGCGCCCACAACCCTAACACACCTAATCAGGACAATACCCAATGACAGATAAAGAAGAGGGCAAATGAATAATACCCTTCTAATCCCAAGTGATTACCACAAAACAAAGTAACACACCAGTAACAGAGCATTTGAATACTTATCCCTGACATTATGGAACTCATTGCCAGAGAGACTTAGATCCATAACAGACCTGTCCACTTTCCGCATCCAACTCAAAACACTTCTATTCATAGAGCACTTCGGACACAACAAAGAAACCTCAAACAGTGACCCAACATAATCTACAGTCCTCAGCACATCTGCATTACAACCCACACTTATACTTACCATAAACTACAATAACACACTTAGAAATTATCCAAATATGTACAACCAAGGATAGCATTTATTTATAAAAACTGTAAATAAGTTAACAAGAGTGTGAATCATGTACATATTTCTGATTGCTATTTATCTGCATCTGTTACTATTTGTTTAAAATGTTTAATGTGTGTTGTTAATAATGTAAACTGCTATGATTGCCCGAAATGGCGGTATAAAAGTCACATAAATAAATAAATACAGAAGTATTTGGCTGTCAGATACTTAAAGTGCATTTTAAGGTGGTTGAGTCTTTGGGCTTATGTTGTATTCATTCTGAAAGAGGTAGGATTTTAGCTTTTTTCTGAATTCAGATAAGTCCAAGTATCCTCCTAGTCGTGGAGGTAAGGAGCTCCATAACATGGGGGTGAATAGGGAGAAAGTTCAATTGTAGATCGATTGCTTGCTCTTGATTTTCTGAGTTAGGATTGTTAGAAGTTTAAGAGTGGTGTTTCTTCTTGAACTTTTGGCTGTGGAGTCAGAGATAAGAGACTGAAGGCAGGCTGCGGATTCCTTGTGTAGGATTTTAAAGATTATGGTGAGGGCTTTGTATTTAATTCTGGCAGTAATGGGAAGCCAGTAGAGCTGTATTAGAATTGGGATGAAATGGTCTTGACTGGGGGCTCCAGTGATTATTCATGCTGCTGTGTTCTGGGCCATTTGTAAGGTGTGGAAGGTGTGTTTGGGAAAGACCTGGAATATTATGTTAAAATATCTAGAGAAGGTGTAATTATGGCTTGGCAGACTGCATGGAATAGATCTGCAGGAAGAAGGGGGTGAAGATTTTTCAGGGTCCTTAGTTTTTGGTAGACAGAGGATGTTGTTCTTTTTATGTGTGGTTGGAAGGTTAGGTGTTGGTCAAGTGTTATGCCCAAATATTTTATTTTGGTTTTGACCTCGATTTCCATGTCATCAAGTCTCAATGTTGGTGGTGAGGAGAAGGTCAGGTCAGTAGTTCCTTATCGTTCCTCCAGTTTAGTCCTCCACCTCTGGGTAGTGCACCTCCTCCTGCAGCTTGGAGACAGGACCAATCAAAATCTTCATCTCACTGGATGTAGCGAGCTGGAAATCCCCATCAGCCCCCAGTGTGTCCAGTCTCCATGCAGTAGTGAGCCTAGGTGCTGGGTTCACTGGAGAAACGAATAAAGAGCAGGCTACTTAGATTACATTTGTTTGCTGGTTGATTTTACATTTGGTTTGATTAGCTCAATTAGGTAGCTCAATGGGGGTACTGTGGCTTTAAAAAACAAACACCCCCCCCCCCCCCCGGACAAACGGACAAACGGGGTTTGTTTCCAGAGGCTTTTCTGCCCTGCCAAGTCACCCTGTCTTTACCTGGCTACTTGTGCTCTCCGGGATCTCTTATCCCTAGATTGAATGGGGTAGAGCTCCTTACTCGCTCCACAGGCTGTCTGCTGACTGAAGAGCTGCAGGCGATGGCTCCGGGACTGTTTCTGTGCACAAGCAGCAAGCTGCACAGTGGTCCCGATCCTTTTCAGCGATCGGACCTCGGCTTCCCAAAATGGGAGCTGTTCATCCAGATACAGTCCGTGGAGAGCGGGGAAGGCTATGGGCACGCAATTTATTTATCATGCGGTGCTTCGGGGCCTTTTTTAGGAGTGCGCCAAAACGCTGAGGGAAACCGCGGCCATTTTAAACACGCGGTTTCCTCGGCGGTGTCTGTAACATGCCGGCAGAACTGGGCTCCGGTGAGTTCAGTAATCTTTAAAGCAAAGGCATTTTGTTTATGGGGTTCTTTGCTATTTCTTTGTTTTTTTTATTTGCTTTTGTTTTTCTTACTTTTGTTTTAGACTCCGGTTCCTGGGGGCCTGGGATCTTCAGATGCCTTTAATTTAAGAGGTTATTTAGGCAACGGGGTTCCAAAAAAAAAAAAAAAAAAAGAGGAGAGAGAAGAAAATTTGCCTTTTAGAGGCATATGGGGTCACAAGGCTAATTAGCCCATGTCAGGAAGATCTCAGTGTGTAATTTGTGGCACCCGTAGGCTCCAGAGACAGGCATCTGTCGGTGCTGTGCTTACGTATCTGTCAGTGTTGAACAACAAATGGAGGGTGCTGCGCCTTCAGCCCCGCCGGAGATACTAACGGAGCCGGAGGGTGAAGCTTGGACGGCCGGCCCTCCTGCTCCGGCTTCAGATGCGGCATCTGGTATTCCGGGTGTTCCTTCGGTGTCTGGAATCGCTATGCAGATGGAGGAGTTTTCTCCGGACTTTGTATTGCTCATGCATCAGGCGTTCTGTCGTAGGAGGCAAGGTCATTTGCCGGGGTCTTTGCCTCTCCCCTCCTCCAGTACACGGTCAGGGCTAGCGGAACGCGAAAGTGTGGTTCCCAAAGCGCCCAAGAGACTGCTTCCTCCAGAGATTTCTCCTTCTGAAGTGGAGTTGCAGGAGGAAGACGAGCATGAGTTTGACTTGGATGTCGATTTGGAGGATTTAGAGGAAGGTGAGATTCCTGAGCCTGAGGATCAAGCGAGGATCATTCGAGTTTTTCGGAGAGAGGAATTGTCGGCCCTAATTTCGGAGGCCCTGCAGACGCTTAGGCTGACGTCCGAGCAACCCTTAAGTGAGGAGGATACTGCAGATTCCATTATTCAGGCGGTGCGCCAAACACAGGTGGTGTTTCCCATCCATAAGGTGATAGATCAGATGATTCAGAATGAGTGGGATCATCCAGAAGCAGGCCTAAAGGGGATAAGAACTATGAATAAGCTCTATCCCTTGGCGGACAAAGATAAGGAAAGGTTTCGTGCCCCGAAGTTTGATGCGGCAGTGTCGGCGGTCACGAAGAAGACCACAATTCCGGTGGAAGTCAGCGCGGCCTTGAAGGAGGCACAGGATAGAAAGATGGATGGTTTGTTGAAACAGTCTTTTGAAGTGGACGCGGTTTCTTTGTGGGCATCCATCTGTGGAGCTTGGGTGGCTAGGGCCTGTCTACATTGGGTCCAACATCTGAGACAGTCGACGTCGTTGGAGCACGATGAAGTGAGGGAGCTCCAGCGTTGAGTCCAGATCAGTGTATTTAGCAGATGTGCACTACGTCCTGATCAGGGCCTTGTCAAATAGTATGTCTTCCCTGGTAGCGGTGCGGAGGGCCCTTTGGCTAAGAAACTGGGCGGCCGACGGGAACTCTAAGTCTCGGCTCGGCAAGCTTCCGTTCAAGGGAAAGTTGTTATTTGGAGAGGATCTGGATAAGTTAGTCAAAGATTTAGGAGAGTCCAAGGGAGGTAGACTTCCGGAGGACAAGCCCAAGCTGGGAAAGTATTCCGCTTCTTTTCGGGGGCACTTTCGGGATTTTCAAAGATTTCGTTCCCCCCGTTTTGCGGGTTCCCAAAGAGGAAGATTTGTCTCTCGGGCCCAGGGGTTCCGTGGATTTCGGGGGGCAAGTAGAGGATTTGCAGCGGCGTCATCGGGAGCCACTCGGAAACCACAATGAATGACAGCGGGTCCCAGCAGAAGGGCAACCGATTTGGGGTCGCCTGAGGGGGTTTCTTTCTGCCTGGACCCACATAATGTCAGACCAGTGGGTCTTGGAGATCATCCACGACGGGTATGCACTGGTTCTGGTGCTGGACTAGTTCGTGAATTCTCCCTGCAGAGGACTGCAGAAGGCTTTGCAGGTTCGGCAAACCTTAAACCGCCTTTTACAGCTGGGAGCCATCATCCCGGTGCCGCCCGTGGAATACGGCATGGGACGTTACTCCATTTATTTCGTGGTGCCAAAGAAGGACGGTTCTCTTCGCCCTATACGGGACCTCAAAGGAGTAAATCGGTATCTCAGGGTACCACATTTTCGCATGAAAACCCTACGGTCCGTCATTGTGGCAGTTCATCAAGGAGAATATCTCACCTCTCTCGATCTTTCAGAGGCCTATCTCCATGTCCCAATCAGAGCGTCGCATCAGAAATTTCTGCGATTTGCCCTGCTTTGGGGACATTTTCAGTTTCAGGCGCTGCCCTTCGGACTGGCGACAGCACCGTGGGTCTTCACCAAGATAATGGTAGTAGTGGCGGCAGCGCTGCGAAAGCAAGGGGTCTTAGTACATCCATACCTCAATGATTGGCTGATAAGGGCAAAATCCCAAGAGGAGAGCGAGAAAGCCATGGAGAAGGTAGTAGTTTTCCTGCAGAGCTTAGGCTGGGTGGTCAATCCGCTCAAAAGTCATTTGTCTTCGACTCAGGTTCTCGAGTATTTGGGGGTACAGTTCGATACTCGGAGAGGCTCGGTATTTCTAACGGAGCGCAGGGCCCAAGCTCTCCGGAGTCTGGTGCAGGCCTTCAGGAAGCTGTCGGTGCCAACGGCGTGGAAGTACCTTCAGGTGTTAGGGACGATGGTGGCAACGCTGGAGGTCGTACCATGGGCCCGGTTTCACATGAGGCCATTGTGGCGTGCCTTGCTTCGTCGCTGGTCCAATCAGTCTGATTCACCGAGCAAGCGACTCCCTTGTCCTCTGCACGTCCGGCAAGCCCTGCGGTGGTGGATTCGTCCCACGGTCTTTCAGGCGGGGATGCCTTTGGAGCAGCTGGTGTGGCTTCCTCTGTTCACGGACTCGAGTCTCGCAGGCTGGGGAGCACATTGTGGAGTACACTTTGCACAGGGGCGATGGACGGCGGAGGAAAGCAGCTGGTCGATCAACCGCCTGGAGCTGCGGGCTGTATTCTTGGCCCTGCAGAGGTTTGAGATGCTAGTGACGCGTCAGGCTGTACGGGTGCTGTCGGACAATGCCGCAACGGTGGCTTACATAAATCGACAAGGAGGCATAGGGAGTGCAGCCATGGAGGAGGAGTCTGAGAGGCTGTTTGCCTGGATAGAGACGCACTTACAGGCAATTTCGGCAGCTTACATCGCCGGAAGAGACAACGTGACGGCGGATTTTCTCAGCAGGGTTCAGGTGGATGCCGGAGAATGGGAGCTGCATCCCGACGTCTTCACCCAGTTGACTCTCCGATGGGGAGTACCGGTCATGGACTTGATGGCTACGTGCCAGTCCGTGAAAGCGAGTCGGTTCCTCAGCAGGCGGAGGGAACCCATGTCGGAAGGGATCGACGCCTTGGTGCAGCCGTGGCCGACGATGGGGCTGCTTTATGTATTTCCACCATGGGCCCTTGTCGGGCGAGTGATTCAGAGTATCAAAGCTCATTGGGGAAGGGTGCTTCTAGTAGCACCAGATTGGTCTCGCCGCCCATGGTATGCCGATCTGGTAAGATTGCTGGACGGTCTTCCGTGGTGTCTCCCGTTGTCGCCGGAGCTCCTGTTGCAGGGGCCCCATCGGATGCCGCAGGTGGATCTATTCTCGCTTACGGCTTGGCCATTGAAAGGGCGAGGCTAAAAAAGAGGGGCTACTCTAGATCGGTCGTAGCAACCTTACTTCAAGTACAAAAGCGGTCGACTTTGCTTGCTTATGTGCGCATCTGGCGGATCAGGCCCGAGCTTCTAGGGCCTCAGTATTGTTAGTGTTGAGTTTCTTGCAAGATGGTTTTGAAAAGGGCCTAGCCGCTAGTTCCTTGAAAGTGCAGTTAGCGGCCTTGGCCTGCTATAGGGGTAAGGTACAGGGCGTAGCTCTAGGTGTTCACGGCGAAGTGGTACGTTTTCTGAAAGCGGTTTCCAGACTTCGCCCAGCACGTCGGATTTCCGTCCCATTGTGGGATCTCAACTTGGTTTTGCAGACATTAGGATAGGCCCCGTTTGAGCCCTTATCCCAAATCTCAGTCAAGGATTTGACCCTTAAAGTGGTCTTTTTGGTGGCTATTTGCTCTGCTGTTTGTGTTGTTTGGCGGGCCCAGGAAGGGAGAGGCTGCATCGAAAGCATCCATCTCCAGGTGGATTAAGGAGACAATTGTCTCGGCGTATATGTTGCAGGGGCATCCGGCTCCCGTGGGTCTCAGAGCTCATTCTACTAGAGCGCAGGCGGCTTCCTGGGCGGAGCACAGTCTGGTTCCGCCGGTGGAGATTTGTAAGGCGGCCACTTGGTCAGTAAACACTACCAGCTGGATGTGCTGGCGGCGAAGGATGCCTGTTTCGGGTCAGCGGTCTTGTGTGCCGGCTGGCAGGGTCCCTCCCGTTAGTACTGCTCTCTTACATCCCAGAGGTGGAGGACTAAACTGGAGGAACGATAAGGAAATAGAAATTACACTTACCCGGTAATTGTAGTTCCTTGAGTGACGAGAGTTTAGTCCTCATTCCCGCCCTCAGTTTTATGGCTAGCTTGGCACATGTTCAAGGACGAGAGTCGAATTGGCAGGTGAGTACGTGAGTTTTTTCTTTCCTTTTTCTTTGGACTTTCTGGCTCTAACTGTGTTTCCTGGCTCGGCAGGGGAGAAGGGGGTTACTATGGAGAAACTCACCCCCTTTTTTCTGTTAAGGGGCGGTTCAGGTTCTGTTCAAGGTTCTAATTAATCTATACGAAAAAAACCCCAACCTGTTAGCTACTTATTTGTTGCTCTTTTGAGTCTGCTTTGTCAATAGTTCACTGGGGGCTGATGGGGATTTCCAGCTCACTACATCCAGTGAGATGAAGATTTTGATTTGTCCAGTCTCCAAGCTGCAGGAGGAGGTGCACTACCCAGAGGTGGAGGACTAAACTGTCACTCAAGGAACTAGAATTACCAGGTAAGTGTAATTTCTATTTATGTACAGGACTTCAGCCTTTTCGTTGTTGGTGTGTAGATTGTGCCGGGTAAGCCATGTCTTTGCATCTTTGAAGCAGTTTCGGAGGCTAGTGAAGTCAGGATAAAGGAGGTTAATGGGGGTGAAGAACATTATATCATCAGCATAAATTTGATATTGGATATTGTATGTGTTGAAGATTTGGCATAATGGTTGGATGAAGATATTAAAGAGGAGGGCTGAGATGCTTGAGGCCTGAGGAACTCCTGTTTGTTGGGTGCATGGGATCGAGGTCCTTTTGCCGATTCTAACTTGCTGTTTTCGAGAATCCAGGTAAGAGCCAAGTGAATGTGATCCCCTGGAGTCCAATCTCAGAAAGTCTTTGTAGAAGCAGGTGGTGAGGACTTATGCTTCAAAATATATTTTATTTTATAGGGTTTTTTTTATACTGCTTTATCATTTCAGTGTAACTTAAACTTTGTAACATACATTAAACAGGACATTGATAATGGATTTTTCTGAGGCAATGGAGGGTTTAGTGACTTGCCCAAGGCCACAGGAGTGCTAGAGGGAATTGAACCTTGGTTTGCAAGCCAGTGTTCTAGCCATTAGGCTGCTCCTCCACTCCTTAAATAAGATTAACATAAATTATCTTTCTGTAAGTCCCAGCAACAGTATCAGACCACCCAATCTTTAAGCCCCAGCAACAGTGTCAAACCCTCTTTTCCAAGCACCAGGAACAGCATCATTTCCCCCTCCCCTTTTCTAAGCCTCAGCAATGGCATCAGCCCCCTCCTTCTGCAAGTCCCAGTAACATCCCCCCAAAGCCTAAATCTCAGCTTTCCTTTGTTCAAGCTACAGCTCTCACCTCTTACTTTGCAAAGATACAAGCTCCTTCAGCTGCAAAGCAACATGGCAGCAGCAGCAGCAGGCCCGTTCTCATAGCATCATCCAGCCGCAATGGCAGCGGCCAGATGATGCCATTGGATCCAGCAGACAAGAGGAAATTTCAGGGTTTTTTTGGGCATGAATGGAAACCCTACATTCTCCATTGGAGAGGGGGAGGGGTAGGGTTTTCCAGAATAAATTATAACCAAAAATCATAAGTTCCAATTGTAATTATGTTCATGGCTAAAAAGTATGCACATAATTTCCCCTCTGTGGGCTTTGGTAAATTTTCAATACAATAGTATGTGCAGATTTCAGCTTTAAAAATTACCCCAGGGAATTTATCAGTTTTACATTTACACTTACTTTTTACCATGCAAAACATTTTTGGCTAAATTTACATGCATCTAATTTTTACAAGACTGCACGTAAAGGCACACACCTCCTTAACTCTATTCATAGAATCATCTCTGCTCTGTCTGGGCAAAGTGATTTGTGTGCAGCCTCTACTCAGGTAACTTTGCATCCATATCAGATATGCATTTTATAAAAACCTATGCCATGGATAAAGCTCTGTTTTACCCGCAGAAATGCTCTTGAAAATTCCTCTCTACAGGGGAAATTTTATAATAGGGTGCCTAGGTTAAGTTGGCAGGAAGGCACTTGCCTATGCGACATTAGAAAATACTACTGTGAATCCAGCAGCAAGAGCAAGTGTACATGCTGGCTTGTACCCTGTGTACTTTTAGGTGTGACCTAATTTTAAAATTAACTGGATAAAGTTTATTTATTTATTTATCGTTACTTTTATACCGCTCCTTCCTGAGATCAGGGGCGGTGTACAACGAACAAGATTATTACATGGAACAAATTTTAACATTCTAGAATTCTAACAGTCAGAACTATGTACAAGGCAAGTTGTCTGCATAACGTCAGGACAGCAATTTGTCTGCTCCCAGTTACATGGCTAATTTTGTCCTAAACTTGAATGTTGTTCCTGAGTGAGCAAAGTGAAACCATTTCCTAGAAATGCATTTAGTGTGCTATTGAGCATGTTTGCTAGTGTGGGGTTTGCTCTGCTGCAAGCATGCAGCATTAACAATAAGCACAGGGCCCCATGCTAAATATTCCACGTTAATTGGGTACGCCGTGAATGGACTGAGGCTGGGCAGGTTAGGGACAGAATGTTTATGGTGCATCTCAGTTAGCGTGAATTTTATAGGAGCACGCAAAGTGATGCTGCGCATTAGCAACACGCTAGTGGAAGGAGGATAGATGAACATACTGTAGCCTCTAAAGTCAGTGTGGTCCTCTAGGCTAGTTTAGTGGCTGAAATATGTGCTACCAGTATATCCTTTTGTAAATTTGCCCCTATGACTTCTTCACACAAACTTTAGCCAGTTAGTTGGGGGAGAAAATTGTAGTCATGAAGATTTGTCTGGCTTGTTCTCAGAGTTAGCTGGACAAACCTTTTGAATATCGACTTCTTAGTTTTTTAACGTTTCCCAAAGTGTAAAGACAATTACTGTCCCAATCAGTTCCATATACATGAGTAGGTGTGATAAGGCTGTGTCATGGCAGGAACCTATATATTTAGGTCTTGAATTCCAGAAGGGCCTTAATGGAATGGCTATGGGGCTTCACCTTCTCTGTGAGCTGAATTAATTAGCATTATGGCATTACTGCTTATCTTTGTATATTATTAATTGTCTTGTCTGTCTTTCTCAACTAGATTGTAAGCTGTTCATTATGGAGTTCATGTTGTAACAGAGCACCTATGTGGAAAGTCCAAAGAGATTAATATTTGAAGCTGTTTTGTAAAGGCAACATAGGCGCCTATATGCCTTTATGAATTAGCCACTTGAACCAGGGCTGGATTTAAGACATTTGTGCCCCTATGCACTGGGGAGATTTCTCCCTCAGAGATCAGAAAGCATGGCCCTAAAGCAAGCAGAATCAGGTTCCTGTTTAGCCAGGCATTTGATGCCTTCAAAATTTGGCAAGTCTATGTTTAAATACTGGCCTGACCAGAACTATCTTTGAAGGTGCAGAAACTCTCAAGATGAAATTCACATCTCTTCTGAGGCAGATGTAGATGTCAGGGTGTATTATGCATGTCCTCATATATTTTATGAAATATGTACAAAGGTCAGAAGTCTTCCTCTGCTCCATTCGAGCCCTGCCTGTAGGAATGCCTGTGCATGGTGTGGGTATATGTGTTCGTATTTGTAGGCGTGCATACTTATACACACATATATGGCTGCACAGTTTTATTAAAGTCCCATTCCACTTGTGAAACAGGCTGTACATGCAAAACCTCTTTATAAAATTGCCCCCTACTTGCTTTTGTATAAAGCTACATACTGTACATCTGGTACAGTATGTGATCTACAAATGAATAATAATAATAATAATCTTGTGAACATTAAGAACGTAAGAACATAAGAAATGCCATATTGGGTCAGACCAAGGTCCATCAAGCCCAGTATCCTGTTTCCAACAGTGGACAATCCAGGTCACAAGTATCTGGCAGGTTCCCAAAAGGCACACACGCTCCACAATGCTCATCCCAGGGCAAGCAGCTGATTTCTTGGGTCCTCTTTAATAATGGTTTATGGACCTTTCCTCCAGGAACTTGTCCAAACCTTTTTTAAACCCAGCTATGCTAACAGCTTTTACTATGTCCTCTGTAACGAATTCCAGAGTTTGATTATGCTTTGAATGAAAAAAGTATTTTCTGTTATTAGTCTTAAATGGGTTATGTTGTAGCTTCATTGTGTGTCCCCTAGCCTTTCTACTTTTTGATGGCATAAACAACCAATCAACATTTACCCATTCCATTCTATTCATCAATTTATAGGAACACTATCATATTTCCCCTCAGCCATCTCTTTTCCAAGTTAATAAGCTCCAGCCTTTAAAGCCTTTCCTCATAAGGGTATCCTTCTATCCCGTTTACCATTTTGGTGGCTCTTCTCTGTACTTTTTCTAATTCTGCTATATTCTTTTTAAGATCTGGCAACCAGAATTACACACAGTATTCAAGGTGCGGTCTCACCATGGAACGATACAGAGGCATTATAATATCCTTTGTTTTATTTTCCATTCCTTTCCTTATGATTCCTAGCATTCTATTTGCTTTCTTGGCCTCTGCTGCACACTGGGCCAAGGGTTTTAACATGTTATCCACGATGACACCTAAATCTTTTTATTGGGTGGAGGTTCTTAATGTGGAGGTTCCATCCTGTAACCATAGTTTGGGTTGTTCTTTCCTAGGTGCATAACTTTGCATTTGCCAACATAAAATTTAATCTGCCATTTGAACATCCAGTCTTCCAGTTTATCAAGGCCCTCTTGCAATTTTTCACAATCCTCTTATGTCTTAACAACTTTGAATAATTATGTGTCATCTGCAAATTTGATCATCCCACTCATTATTCCCATTTCCAGGTCATTTGTGGGTATGTTCAAAAGCAGCGGACCCAGCACAGATCCCTAGGATACTCCACTATTCACCTTTCTCCATTGAGAAACTTGGCTATTTAGCTCTACTCTTTGCTTTCTATTTTTTAACCAGTTCCTGATCCACAATAGCATACTGCCTCCAGTCAAGTGGTGGGATCCGATCTGAAAAGAAACCAGTTCAGATCGTTCCCGCCACTGAGAAGACCTAGCGGGTGGCAGCATGGCATGTGTTTGCCTTGCTGGTACCATGTGCTCCGGCTGCTGGAAGTCACTGCAGGGCAGCAGTTCCCTTGTGGCTCAGCTGCTCTATCCCCACTCCCGCAAGTGGTTTGACGGCATCAGGGGCTTCATGCAATGCCGCAGTCCCCTGATGTTGTCAAACCACAGGCAGGCGGGGGGAGTCCCGCCAGTGCAGTACCAGCATCTGGATGCTTTTTTTGGCACAGTTCGCCGAACGCATCAGGTTCGGGTGAACAGGGCCGAACCGGCCGGATCCCACCACTGCTCTAATCCCATGACTTTTTAATTTGGCCAAGAGTCTTTCATGAGGGACCTTGTCAAAGGCCTTCTGAAAATCCAGGTACGCTATATCCCCTCTGTCTAGATGTTTATTCACACCTTCAAAAAAAATGTAACAGATTAGTAAGACAAGGCTTTTCTTGGCTAAATCCATGACTATCTACATGTTCAGTAATTTTATTCTTTATATGGTTTCTACCATTTTGCCCAGTACAGATGTCAGGTTCAGCGGTCTGTAGTTTCCCAGATCACACCTGGAACCCTATTTAAAAATTAGCGTTATATTGACAATTCTCCAATCTTTAGGTACTACAGATGATTTAAATGATAGTTCACAGATTAATAATGATAGTTCTGCAATCTCATCTTTCAGTTCTTTCAACACCCTTGGCTATGTACCATCTGGTCCAGGTGATTTACTTTTCTATAATAGTTGTTATATATCTTCCCACTTTATTAATATTTCTTTCAATTATTCTGATATGTCACCTTTAAATACCATTTTAGGCATGGAAAATTTCCGTACATCTTCTTTAATAAGGACTAAAGCAAATAATTCATTCAATCTCTCTGCTATGGCCTTGTCCTCCCTTAACAGCCCTTTTACCCCTCTATCATCTAATGGTCCAACTAACTCTCTCACAGATATTTTGCTACGAATGTACTGCACTTGAAAAAGTTTTTATTATGTGTTTTTGCTTCCACTGCAAGCTTTTTTTCAAATTTTCTCTTTGCATGCCTTATCAATGCCCAATGCCTAACATCTAACTTGCCAATGCTTCTGTTGTTTCCTGTTTTCATCATGTGGCCCCTTGTTCCATTTCCTGAAAGATGCTTTTTTGGCTACAATAACCTCTCTGACCTCGCCTTTAAACAGTGCAGGCAGTTTATTGGCCTTCCTTCCACTTTTCTTAAAGTGTAGAATACATCTAGGTGATTTCTTAGTGTGCCTATGAGTTTTTCTGTTATTATTTTGATTCAGTGTTATTTCAGTGAAAAAGAAATGATGCCATTTTTATTACATTTCAGTTGCTCTTTGGAGCAAAGCTTCCCAAACTTAACTGGGGACAGCATAACTCCTGGGTTTCTAGGATATGCACAATGACTGTTCATAAGATCAATCTGCATTCGCTAGAGACGTGGAACCCGATTCAGAAAGGAGCACATCCGGGCTGTCTGGATGGCCCCGAGCAGGATGGGCCTGTTAGGACCTGATTCTGTAACATAGGAGCAAAATGTTCCCACGGCATACAGAATTGGGCCCAAGGATGGCCTGGCATGCCCCTGCATGCTTGCGGGGACATCCTCCCCACAGGCTCCCATATCACTCGTGGCGCCAACCCTCTTCTTCCCCACCGGCTGACCCAAGGCAGGGCAGCCGGGGCCTGGATCGGGCGGCAGGGACCTACCTGCACCTGGTCCTGGCCCCGGGAGGGGTTACGGCCCTGATCGCCTAGTTTGTGCTGCTTATTCCACCTTCGAGGTAGAATAAATAGCATGTCCCCCCTGATCCCACAGGATGTACAGGGCCGTGAATGGAATCGGCACTGTACATCCTGCTGCCTCAGATTACTCCTGCTCTGCACAAACTCCGCCCCCTCCCACCTCCCACTGGCTCTCCCCGTACTACTGCATTAGCCGTGCGGGGAAGGCATGAGGGGGAATAGAGGCAGGACGAGTTGCGGGGCTGTACGTGCAGTCCCGCAAGTCGCCTCTCTGAATTGAGCCCTTAGTATATCCACATTTATCTCATGCACATTCATTGTGGATATCTTGAAATCCTAAATGGGTGTGTTGCCTTCAGGATGGGGTTGAGAAGCCCTGCTCTAGGGAAAGTACCAAAAAAGAGAGCATCCACAGCAGCATCTAATACTGAGTGGGATGGAGACCATGACCAATGGGTGTAAGCCTGAGGGCTGTGCTTCAGGAGCACTGGGCAGTACTGAAAGCAAAGTATGCATGCGACCATTCATGGCCCTGCCATTTCTCCACCTGGTTCTTCCTGCTGCCGGTGTCTCTCCCAGTGTACAGTAGAAATCTGCAGAGCACCAGGCAGGTCGGACAGTTGGTATGCACCGTGAACCACATGGGCAAGAGAGGCACCGACATCAGGAAGGACAGAAGAGAGAAGCGCTAGGCCTGCTACACCACCAGCCATGCTCTCTTGCTGCCAGCTGGGAATGGACTGTCCAGTGCAGGAGGCGATGTGCTTGCGTGTTTGTGGATGGGAGGTAAACATTGGCTCCTGGGCACTGGAAAGCCATGATACACCACTGACAGCAAGTCCTGCATTCTTGAAATGCTAGTGGATTCATTCAATGAAAATTCAGTTCTGCTCCTGAACCAGCAGAACTGGATCTAATGCCATAAGAGCATTTCTTGTACATAGTGCTGCAGTATTTATAGTGTAGTAACATAGTAAAAGGCATTACATAAAGACCAGTATGGTCCATGTACTCTGACCAGTAAGGTGGCTAGAGTTGTAGAGTTTTACCCACTGCTCCAGGCAGGTTACCCCTCCCCATTTATGAAGTCATTTACGTTTGCTTTGATTCCATCCTCTTGCTATGTAGTGATCCTCTGTGTCTGTCCCATGCCTTTTTGAATTCTGTCACTGTTTTGTTCCCACCACCTCCTTCAGAAGGGCATTCCAGGCAACCATCACCCTTTTCCTTGAAAAAGTATTTCCTGATGTTGTTTTTAAGTTTACCACATTGCAACATTATTTCATGTCCTCTAGTTCTACAGCTTCCCGGTCTTTGAAAAAGGTTTGTTCATTAATACCCTTTCAGTATTTAAATGTTTGTATCATATCCCCTCTATCTCTCCTCTCCTCTAGGTTATCCATATTTAGGTCTTCAAGTCTTTTCTCATGTGCCTTCTAGCACAGGACCCATATCATTTTGGAACCCTTCCTCTGAACCTTCTCAAGTTTTTTTATAACTTTTGCAAGGTACAGTCTCCAAAACGTTGTTGCTATTCATCTAGGATAGATATTCTGGGTCAATGAGTGCTTCAGCTCCTGTAAAACATGCATTATTAAGCATGGTCCTAAATTCACTTGGCGGAGGAATGGGGAAATTCATGAGATTTCAAATTTTCTGTTGAAACAGTCATATCCATTAAAAAATCCCAGTCTATTTTTATTTGTGAAGTTCAGTTTACTTACATGCCTTGTGTGCCTTTTAATGGTGTCGTTTTACCACATGCATTCATATGAGATGCAAGAATTACCATGTCAAGCGTGTTTGACTCTAATCAGCCCACGAGAATGAACCTATGCATAACAGGCCAAAAAGACACAGGCAAACTTGAATGTGGATGCCGGTAATGCAGGTCCTGTCCTTTTAAATATTTGTAACCCTCTCTTGCTTTCTTGTTCCTTCAGGATGGAACATTCCTGCTCCCACGCACAATGATCAGTCAGAATTCAGAAGCAATCATGATTTATGCTGTAAAATGCTGGACGATTCAAGAGGTACAAAAATAGTAATCATAGTGGAATATTAAAACAAGAAATTTAATATCTCACCTGTTACTTTTGCTGAAATATTGGCAGTAAAAATTTCTGTTGGTGGCCTATGTCTGTTGCAGCAGTAGCAGTGGGTGAGCAGTATTTCAGACTGGGAAAAGATGCAAAAAATATGTTGACATTCCCCCAGTTTGTAGTTCTTATCAGTTTCTACTAGAGGTTAGAACTTGTTTTATTCAAATTGGGTGATAAGTCATACTTGGTATTTTACCATTACATAAGCTACAACACAGAAAGGATCTGATTGATACCCTATAGACTATGTACAGTAAGCGTAACCAGCTGCTGGTGTATGAGGTGCATATTCCCTCCCTGATCATTAGGTTCTTTAAGACAATGGTTGATCCACTGCCCCTTCAAACAATATATTGGTTTGGTAGGTTTTCTGGCTACAAAATAAATTGGGGAAAGATCGAAGTGATGCCTTGAAATGTCTATTGTGTCAAGGTGCAGTTTTAGTCTTTCCCTTCTGTTGGTCACTAAATAATATTAAGTACCTAGGCATCAGATTCCATTCAGACATTAAAGCTACTATCAATTCCAAGAAAGGTAGAGTATTGGTTGAAGTCCAGAGGCTGTATGTAGATGATCTCCTTTAGAGCAAGAGCGAATGATGATCACAAGGTGCTTTATTGATATACCCCAACGCGTTTCCGCAAACGCCTTCCTCAGGGGGAAATTATAAAGTTATGCACCGTAGGTGCATTGCATATATAGAGTGATCGCGTGCTTTATTCTTGCTGATGTAAGGTGCTCATTATGATGTTGCACAAACACGAAACTCCCTCTTAAGAGAAACTTTTGAGGGTGTCAAATAAAAGCAGACAGACTCTCTATTCTCGCAACAGAATATCTCGTGCAGAATCAGGCTCATCACTCGCTCTTGCTCTTTGTGTGTTCCTGGCTGTATGAGCAAGAATGGATCTGCTCTTCCTTGTGCCTGTGATGATCTCCTTTATACATGTTTTGAATCAGATCATTGGATGAGAACTTTTTCCCAGAATATATATGCTATTCAGTCACTAAACATGGGTAGAAAGACTATGCCTCATCCTGGGGCCTTTTGTTGCATGACTCAGGATCATGGAATGCTTTATCTAATGCATTATGATGTATAACAGTGGTTCGAATGTTTAGAAAGAATCTGAAGGTACACTTATTTGTGTGCAAGTATTTCATTAGTCACTTAAAAGGATGTGAATAGGACTTTCTGCTGCAAGTGTTAGCTAATGTATGTAATGACTGTGTGTATCCCATCTTGAACTGTGGAGACTAGGCGGTTTATATGCCTATTCAATAACAGCCTGATTCCATCTGGGATGTGCAGGCCCTCTGTGTGCCCGGTTGGAACCGGATGCAGAGAGGGAGTCGCGATTCTGATCCTGCGGGGCACGTCAAGCCCCACGGGATCAGAATCACAAACAGGTCTGTACATGCAGGCTGGGACCCCAATTCTACATGGCCTGCACGTACAGGCCTTGCCCGACTAAATCAGTCAGGGCTTTTAAATGGAGCCGTGGTGCCAATGCATCTGGTTGCCATGGCACCGCAGCTCCATTTAAAAGTCGCAATCCCCAGCTGCTGGCCACCAAATTGCTTTCCCTGCAGCCCGACCCCCAATCTGGCCTCTCAGGGCCAGGGTCGGGCTGTGGGGAATGCCCTCTGCCACCCCTTCCCAGCCCTCTGCCCGCTGATCTAGCCAAATCGGGGAAGTTATTCCATCTTGGAGGTGGAATAACTTCCCCGTTCAAGTTGCCGGCACCGGATGTACAGGGCTGAAATTAGAACTGGCATATGTCCGGGGCCGGCTTCCACCCACTGCCTGTCCTAACACCACCCCCAATCCTCCCCTTTCCCTCCCCTGTCTAACTTTCCTGTACAATTGGAGGGGAAGTTAGACACCGGGGGGGGGGGGGGGGGGAAGGGGCATGAATAGCAGGAATGGGCGTCTCGTTGGGACGTCCATTCATGCTATTTGCAGCTCGGAATGAGCCTGTAAATAAATAAATGGTGGGGTAGACTGGGGGTCATAAAAATGCCAGTTACACCAAAGATCTTATATGTACTGTATTGACATGCGCCCTATATTAAGTGCCTTAGGATCACCCTGCGTAAATTAAAATTTTCCAAAAAGGCCGGGGGAGTCATTTTTCGTTATCATCATGCCTTCATTTGGAAGCAAGGATGTTTGTGGCTAGCAGGAAGGAGGGTGTGGATGAACAGAGCTGGTTCTTGTGTGAGAGATGGTGGGCTGATCCTATCCTTTTAGATTGTTTACCTTGGACTATTTTGGTGCTTCCTGTTCATCACAGCCTTGTCTTTCTCTCTATGCGCAGGACTTTCTACTATATGTGCAGGTCCGATGGTCTCAATTCTATCAGTTTCCCCTTTAGCTTAATACAGCCCTGCACATTAATAAGAGATCCACTTATTGGCCTTTATGGACTAGAATGGGTATATTTTGTTTGGAGCATTTTATGTGCTATGGGTGTCCAATGATGTTTACTGAGGTGCATGAGAAATATCAAGTTCCTTTTTCACGAAGATTTGAATAGGTACAATTGAAGCAGTGTACTAGAGCATGGAGGAAAGACGTCATCAGTCTTGCAGATTCCTTGCACACTGCAAGGGTCTGTGCGACAATAAAATATGAAACTGTAGTATCAGAAAAAATGAACTGCATGATAGAAAATGTCCAATTCTGGTCACTGATTTTGAAATTTGTGGACATGCTGTGATGTACTGTGTGGGATTAAGGTCTACAGTATATACACTACTACTCTTTCTTTTTGTCTGTTTCCTGTTTTTCACTCCCTGACTGTAGAGGGTCGTTTATGTTTTGTCATGTTATTGGTTTGTGAATTTTGAAATATTAAACCAAATAAACATTTTGAACGGGAAGACAGTGGTTGATCAACCAGGAATGGAGTTAAGATTTTAGTTTCTATTGGCAAGACCAGACGGCAAATCTCAGAGTATAGGGGTTGGAGGTGTCAGATATCCCAAAGATTGGAGAGTCAGAAGAAGAGGAGAGGAAGGCCACTGTGCCACAAAGGCGCCTCTTTGAAGCAGCACATCCACATGGCACTTAAGTAAGAGTAAGCAGGGTCTTTTGTGCCTTCAAAATATCACACCCTAGACAGTTGTCTATGCCACTTATGTCTAAATCCAGGCCTGTAATCACTTGGTGTAATGGACTGTGCATACAATACTCTCTGTGATGCAAAGGCATTCCCTCAAGGACATTTGGCTTCGTCTTAGAACAGACAGGTTCCTCAAGGCTGACACACTCCTGCTGCCTGGACCATATACCTCAATAGAACCTACACCCTGGGAAAGGAGTCAGTCCAAGTCTCTTGTGTGATACCAGTTTTGACAATGTTTTAAAGAGGGGAAATCACCAACTACCAAAACCCATAGGCTCCACAGTAGAAATTCAGTCAGTAGCACAGAATGGTGGCAAGCAATCAATCTCGCCTTCTTTACACAGAATTTATCATCTGGCTATGCCAACACTTAACGTTCATCACAGCAACAAAATTTATGCTTACTTCTGCAGTGTTATAGAGATAAATTGATGAGACAACAGGCAAACAGGATTTTTTTTTCTATGCTGCCTCTTTATTTTTCCTATGGTCCCTAACAGAAGGCCCAGTTGGCCTAGGAATAACATATTTGGGTCAATATCGAAAAGCACTTAAGTGTTCAATGCTGGCACCAAACACATAAGTGCTTTAGAAAATCAGATACTCAATATATAATTCTGGACATGTACATTGTTAAATGTGTAGAATTATACAGGCAAAAGGTTTTGGGGGCATTACAGATTAGTGCCAGTTGCAAGTATAATATATATATGTAATATTCAGCTGCTAAATGTATGTGACCCAGGTGTCGCTAGACTCATGGCACCTATGGGGAAGTTTGCTGCCTGTACAGAATTACTTTTTCTGCCTGCAGCATAGGACTTGCAGCCTGGAGTAAGTTTCCATTTGAGCACTAAGTAAGCCCAACTCAGGGGAGGGTTTGGGGAGGTTAGCTATTTTTTTCTGCTCTCATTCATGTGTGCACACAGTTAGTTTGCTGTGCACTCAGCAGGAGACTAGCCAGTAGTATGAATCAGTCAAGAGCCTGTCCTGTTCCAGGGTCCAGATAGCACTATCTGACAAAGAGAAGGGTGGCAGAATCTCCTTGGACAGAACAGGTGAAGGTGTCCTTTTCACTGATCTCGAGTTGTGCTGGACAATCCAAACTAGTGGCATCTCCATAATTCCTAGCCTGGGTGACAAAGTAAAAGCTACCAGGAAGCTGCACTGCTTCTCCCTAGAAAAAGGCTTCATGGAGTTCTGGGAGAGAAGAGTGAGTAAGGTGTCCCTAGTAAATATTCCTACTTCAGCAATCTAGGAGAGAGCTGAGAGTTGGTAGAGGCAGACTTTAGACCTATAATAGGAGAGAGAGCACTGGTGATGCATCAGCTAACGGGGCTTCTGGGGGCAGACAAGTTGCTGAGTGCAAAGGTGTGTGTGTGTGTGTGTGTGTGTGTGTGTGTGTGTGTGGAGTGCCTCTGATTAAACCCTTTCAGTGGTTCCTGAGAGAAAAAGGAGAGGAGAAAACAACAAAACCCTAAGTTTCTGAATGCCAGAGTCTAGCTCATCTGTATTTTGTACCCAAGACTCATCAGAATTATGTACTATTATTAGTATTATTAATTGGCGTTCTTTTTCTGTTTCTTCAGTAGCCTCATTTTATTGTACACCGCTGTATGCCTTCTGGTTTAGGCGGTATAAAAAGTTTTTAATAAAGATAAAGAAAGATAAAGATACTGTTCTTTCTTGACTGACTTACTGGTTTGTGGAATAAAGTCCAGTTTGTTTTCTATCCTGGCGTGCTTATGTAACCCCCAATATACCTTCCAAACAGAAGGACTCACACTTGCAAAAACCAACAGTATAGAATCATGGGCAATGTAAAAGGAAGTGTGGAATGTGTTTGTAGAACTTTATTGCCAAACCCTACACAGCTGTGTTTCGGGACCTTCATCAGGGGTTCAAACAATATAATGCGAGGCATGCGTTTGATTCAAAAAAGCTTTCCTGGAAGTGTTATAAAGAATCATGTACTTTGTGACCACGATTGAGCAGTTGTGGGATCACATTAGCATTATATTGTTTGAACCCCTGGTGAAGGTGCATGCTGAAACATGGTCATGTAGGGTTTGACAATAAAGTTCTACAAACACATTCCACACTTTGTGAGGGGTTCCTCACCCCAAATACACCTACCAACAGGTGGGGGGGGGGGGCATCCTGGGGGTTCCCTACATGTATATACTATACATCTGGCAGGGCTGCACATCTAGCAGGTATAAGTGAAACATATGCAATGGGCATTTCACTTGTACCTGTATATTCAGCAGGGTGGCTAAAACGGATAGTACAGCTATTTTTGAATCTTGATTCACCTGGTCTCCTTTGTGTTTCCTTATCATTCCCCCTAGATGTATCCTGTGACAACAGCTACTGTGTTGTCTGTCTTGACTAGATTGTAAATTCCGATGAGCAGGGACCGTCTCTTACATGTGTCTGTGCAGCGCTGCATACGTCTTGTAGCGCTATACAAATGCTCAGTAGTAGTATATATGTATAATTTTTAATTCTTAGCTAGATGTTTCAAATTGTATGATACCCTTCCCACTCAATACTGATCTCACTGAATTTTCTGTGTCCAGGAGGGGAAAATGTTCAAACGCCTGTTTCTTAATCGGCAGTAATACCTACTTTCCAAGCAAAATCTTGAGTCAAGTGCAACTCAGAGCATGACATCTTATCTCACAGTTATACAATTCATGTTTGACCCCCCAGGATCACTAAGGGCCCTAGTAGTAGATGGGTTATTAGTTAAAAGGTGCCTAAGATCCAAGCAGATAGAAGCATTGGTACTATTTGCCCTGGTGTTTGTATAGACGCATAACCGAGAAGGAATTTTTTAGTTGTCTTCTGTGCTGGTGCAAGGATATTAGACGCCCTAGATGAATCGTCATCCGTACACATCCCTCCCGCTTGAGAGTTTGATAATTAAACTCTACAATTACGATCATACCAACACTACCCCTCTCACAACAATTCTGTGATAATGTACTATTGCACATCACACTTTTAAATATTAAACTTGCTTTGTGTGTAGGTGAGCAGCAGGTAAAGGAATGTGCTGATGGCTCTTTGAGTTTGTGGGGCTGTTGGGACCTATAATTTTGCTTTGATTGCTGCTGCTCTTTGCGTCCCTCAGAAGCTGCTGCCCTAGGATACCACCTACTCTTGCCTAATGGTTGAGTTTGCCCTGGCTGGCCTCCCAGTTTGAATGGTTAGGGGAGGGGCAAGAGAGATAAAGATAAAAGGAGGAGATTTGGAAGGAAACTTGCCTTTTTTGTTCCTCGTTTCTGCCTCCTAGAAACAGCCTTAGTGCCTGGTTGCCAAGGGGCCCAGGACCTGTGGAGGGTAAATACCAAGAACACCCTAGATTTGGGATAAATAAAAATAGAGCAAAGCCAGGGAAAGCCTGGATAGGGGACACCATACAAAGTGCAATCTGGGGAGGATCAAATAAAAGAGAGAGGAATAATGTGAGAGATGAATTTAGTCATTTGCTTTGCTAGTCCAGGAGGCAGATTTCCTCTTGCCAGTGAGGTAAGGTGCTGACCAAGGCTCACATAGAATGAGAAGAGATTAGAAGCGGATAGGGGAAACCAAAGGAAGGTACTGTGCAGTATCTGTGAGAAAGTGAGTGAGTAGAGTACTGAGTATCAAATGGAGCAGGAAGGGAAGAAGTTCCGTAAAGGAACCTCACAGAGGAAGAGAAAAGGAAAATCTGTATTCCAGGAGGAAAATTACCAGGAAAGACAAAAATGACTAAATATATAAATAACCAAATAATGTACAGAGTTTCAGTTTTTCTGTAACCTTGCTTTTAATTAATGTTTTTCTCTCAAATGATTATCTGTGAAGTAAAAGAAGAACTGATTGTACTTACCTAGTAAATTATTGGGCAGATATTTAAACTTCATGGTTGGTGCTTTTTGAAGCCATGGTGTTTAGTGACACTAGATACAGTATTAGGCAGGTGTAGGGGCAAAAAGACCTTTGTTTTAAACAAAAATGAACTGATGTTTTGTATTTGTCACTTATTATGCGCATTACAGCTTTATTTGCACGGAAATCGCTTGTTCATGTGCTAATTCAAAGGTATGTGCATGAATAAGACATTTGCATGCCCGCATCATATTTAGACACCCAAAAGAAAGCCCAAATGAGCCAAAATGCGCATGCCTATTGGGTAATGAGCACCAAAATATGGAGATCCTCCAGTGCAAACTATTTGATTGCAGCACTGTCAGGATAGCGGTGATACCCAGCCACTATCCAGATAGCAAGCTGCACAAAGTTAGGTTTGCCTTTTTTGTGGCCTAACTTTATGTGGTTTGTTATCTGGTTGGTGGACTGAATATCGCCGCTCACTGGAGAATGCTGGGTCCTGCTTTGCTGACTCACGGAGCACCCAGGACCACCCACGGGCTTCAGCAGTCAAAGGAGAAATTCAGCTGCACTCTATGGATAGTGATGCTGAATTTCCCTCTTATCAGCACTTAGCTGGCGCTGCAGGTGCTGCTAACCAGGTAAATGCCTTTGAATAACCAGAGCTGCAGTGGTTTATGGTAACTTGCGGAGGTGAATGGTGAGACTGAAGACACTAAAGAAATGAGGATTTACTCCTGACTAGGGCCTTGAAAAAAAAATCTTTCCCCTACTCCTCAGGACTTGCCAAACTAAAGCTCTGTAATGGAATTGTAATGAACCCTGATGCTCCTCACTCTTCTTGTTCACTACTTATGTGTATCTTACCATATTCTAGACCCCAGTTTTATGATCTTTTTTGTCTTGCTTAGATTGCAAGTTCTGATGAGGAGCGACTGTATCTTACATCTACTGTATATGTACAGTAGCCTTGTAGCGCCATACAATGATTATTATTATTATTAGTAGTAGCAGTCACCAGTAATATTCAGCCAATGATTGATTAGCAAAATCTAGGCCTCTTTCCGGCTCTCTGCGGGGTATTCAGTGCCACTATCCTGCCAATCAGCTAAACCCTTTTGCGTTTCGCCCTGCGATGTCCAATTCTACATTTTCACAGGATTGGTGTGGGAAGGGTAGTATTGCAATGATCATGAATTTTGATTAGAAATGCTGTATCACAATCTTAGGGTGGTGGGGGGGGGGGGGGTAAGGCTGAAGGTTTGCTTAGACTACTCAATATCTTTGCACTGGTTCTGCCCATCCTGTGTTTTTGGAGAGAACTATATACTAAATACTCAAAATCATCTTTCTTCGGCACCGAGATCACAAAATCAAGGGTTCTTAGGGGCATGTTTACTAAACACCGTTGCTGTGCGGGTTCCCGTTAGTGTGCTGGTGCCATATAAGGAGTGGGCGGGCCAGGCAGAAAAAAGCAAAAAACAGGACCGTACGTGTGTGCGTCGCGCTAATGTGCGGGGCCCACATTAGCGCGTGGGAAGGCTAAGTGGGGCGCTGCTGCAAAACCAAACAACAGAGCCGTAGTACAACGGTGAAGACACCAACCAATGGTGCAGGGGCCAGGGATTCAAACCCCCATTGCGCTCAACAAAAGAGACCAGCTGAGGCATCAACATTTATGGGCAAAAGTGGTTTAGGAGGCATATTAATTGTGGGCGGCAGAAGGCGGCGCACTGTTATTTTTATTACGGCATGAGGCGGCGCACTGTTTAGTGTGGGCGGCAGATGGCGGCGCATTGTTAAGTTTGGGCGGCAGAAGGCGGTACGCTGATAAATGTGGGCAACAGAAGGAGGAGAGCCGGTGGGCAGAAGGCGGCGCGCTGATGTGTGAGGGGGCAGTCCAATAGTGGGAGGGATAAGTGGCGCGCTGATGTGCAAATAACAGGAACAGAGCCATAGCACAATGGTTAAGACACTGACCACTCGTGCAGGGATCATGGGTTCAATTCCCCACAGTGCCCATTGAAGACAGCTGGCTGGGGCATTTCCATGTTGTGCAGCATAAGGCGGCGTGCTGTTAATTTAGTGCGCCACAAGATGGCGCGCTGATGGCTACAAGGCTGCGCGCGGATGCACAAACACAGGAACAGAGCCACAGCACAATGGTTAAGACACTGACCAATGGTGCAGGGGCCAGGGGTTCAACCCCTCACAGTGCCCAGTGAACAAGGCTGGCTGGGGCAGTATGTATCATGGTGAGGAGTGCTGTAGGAGGCCTTCCATTTATATTTTATTTCCCACCACTAGTAAACCCGCTCTCACAGTGTGTTAACATACGTATGCCCGTAAGGCACATGTTACAGTGCACTGTCTGCCAAGGCACCCTAGAATGTCCCCTATAGGGCACCATGTATGTTGCGACACAGGATAATGTATAGTGCACCCTATAAGGATGGCAACCATAAGGTGGCCTATAGGGCGCCCTATAAAGCACCCTCAGAGGCACCTAATGGGTATAGTAAGCTGTGTGTGGTTTTGCCGGCATAGACATATGTACAGTAAATAAAAATAAAGCTGTGGACAGCCCTATCAAAGGGCCCCACTGTGGGTTTGAACCCATGACCTCTGGCTGTACAGAGAGTGACATAACCATTGGGCTACAGCTCTATAGCTGACAGCAAGCCCCTGGCTGGCTGCAGAGAGCCTGCACGTCACCCCACAGACAGTCTGCTGTTGTAGACAGGATAGGGTTAGGCCACCCGTACTCATGATGCACTGCACATGCAAATCAGCTGTCCACAGATGCACACAAGATGGGGAATGCACCCCAACAGCTACCCGGCCTGGTAGGGGGAATTGTCCATGTGCACCCACACAGCACCTCGGCCTGGTAGGGGGTCCTGAGCGGGTGGACTACCAGCAAAGAGTAGCTACACACTGTCACATTGTGCGGGTACTGTGCTCACCCTGAGGGTGTGATGTGGCGCCCAGGACCAGGTCCACAACACCAGCCATGGCTGGATGAGGCCATGACAGAGCTCCACAACAGTACTAACCTGTGAGATAGGAAGGTGCTGCAGGAACATGTTGGATATCTCTGTCTGTCTCAGTTAGTAGAAACCCCCAGGTGGTCAAAGTACTACCACCCCCCCCCCATGGCAGCGAGTGGACCATCAAACCCCAGTCCTGCTGGGGAACAGACACCCTACAGGGCAGTCCAAGCAGCTCCACACACACATCCATAACACAATATCAGACAGACTTTAGGCCTGGATATCCAAAGATGCACCCCAGCACTATCTGATATTCACCTGCAGCAAGCCATCAGCCGCTGCACCCTGCAAGGCACTCCATAAAGACACATACCAGCTGTGAACAGTCTGCTGGTTAGCCCTGATAGAAATGCATGCACCCATAACTGGTGTGGCAGCACACACAAGCATAGAGTTCTGTGAGGAGGCCCCAACAGGAAACCCATATATATCACAAGAGAGAAACACAATACAGCACTATGGGGGTGCCTAGCCATGCTGTCATCACTGCACACTCAGGGTGAGAGTGCTCCCCCAGCAGCACATACAGAGGTCACCCTGTCTGTGTAGGTGGTGGCCTGGCACTACAATGTCACAGCCAGTGCCCTATGCCCGGTGCAGATGCATCCTGGCCAGCCCACCATGTCTGACCTATACCCATGGTACCTTGCTGCTCATTATGCACATTGGCAGGCCAATACTGGCAGTAGTGCTGGCAGTGTGGGTTGGGGAAGGTGTTTGCAGCCAACACACACTGTATAGACCAGGGGTCTCCAACTCCAGTCCTGGAGGGCCGCAAACCAGTCAGGTTTTCAGGGTATCCCTAATGAATATGCATGAGATATATATGCATTAGAAATAGCCTGTCAAACTGACTGGTTTGTGGCCCTCCAGTGCTGGATTTGGGGACCCCCACCTTACACCTCTGTCATTTAAGATTGTGAGTGGGCAAGGTACAGATGTCCTCAACATCAAAAGAGTAGATAGAATGTGTCACATACCTCCTCGCTTCTCACCACCACCAAAATATTGTCTATTAAACAACTTTTTGGTGGTGGTGAGAAACGAGGAGGGATGTGACACATTCTATCTACCCTTTTGATGTCGAAGACATCTGTACCTTGCCCATTCACAATCATACATGATAGAGGTGTATGGCAGGGGTCCCCAAATCCAGCACTGGAGGGCCACAAACCAGTCAGTATGGCAGGCTATTTCTAATGCATATATATCTCATGCATATTCATTAGGGATACCCTGAAAACCTGACTGGTTTGCGGCCCTCCAGGACTGGAGTTGGAGACCCCTGGTATAGACAGACACACACTCCCACACCTATGCCAGCATTGTGCTACTATTGAGGGGGTGATTAGCCTTGGCCACCACACCGGTCCTGGGCATGGCACAGGCATGGATATGGTACGCAGTACTGCTGGGGGTCACTCCCCAGGGTGGTGAACACCGTCAGAGGCCAGGCCTGGAGCACGCACCGCAGACACCAAACAGATTGTTCGGATGGGGTCAACTAGCAGTATGTGCGTAACGTAGGGATATCTATCAGCCTGTACTCTTAGCAAACGTTTCAGAGCTGTGTACCTCAGGTGTAGGGTGACATTGCTAAGGTATGCAGGTGCTGGTATTGGGAGATGCACGCAGGGTCCAATGTTCTGCCTCTACAGGAGACATTGGCCAATGGGGCCTGTGGGTGTGGGTGTGGGTGTGTCTGCCCCTGTTGGCTGCTGCTTTACGGCAGCGCTTCCCCACTCCAGTCCAGTTTTGCATCACACTGTTCGGGTCTTCCTGCTGTCCCTCATGAATATGCATGAGCTACATCTACATGCCGTTGGGGTGGTGCATAGATATACAGCACAGGCATTTGTATGAGTGGCAGAATGGAACCTGACTGGTGTGTGGCCCACCAGGACTGCATTTGGGGGATTCTGCTGTAGGTTCTGCCCCTGTTCATGGTGTCTGTGCTCAGTGGGGTAAAAGATAGATGTATTACCATTGCATATGTTCTCGTCACGAAAGGTGTGTCCTTACTGTCACTGTTTATTTGTGGGGAAAATATGTGGGCAAGATTGCTGGTAGCCCCAGCTGGGCTTTGAACCTCTGACCCTCGAGGTACTGACTCTGTCCGCTGCACCACACTATGGCCACATAGACAGTGCAGCCCCTGGAGGTAGTAAGCCTGGCAGGATGGAGTCACAAACCCTGCTCTACGCAAATTTACTGTGGGCATATGCACCCTGTCTGGTGACAAACGTGCACATAAACCCCAGAAATGACCACGGGAAATGGGGGACAACATATCACCATGCTGGGCAACAGTGATATTAATGGGCAACCATAGCAAACACTCCCAGGAAAGCTCCACAAAAGGAAATGTTGTTTGGAAGAGTCTCCGCTCCGTAAACCCTTCCAAAATTCATTTCTTTTTTCTGGAGCTTTGCTGGGTGTGTTTTCTGTATTTGCCCATCACTATAACTGTTCCCCAGCTGAATTACTATTTTTAATAGTTCTGTTGTGGTCATTTTCTATTTTTATTTGCACTTTTGTGCTGTGCACATGTATCACACTGCTCACGTTTTGCTGGTTGCCCCGGTTTTCCTGTACATTGCTGACGTAAATGGTTTCTCTTCCCTTTAAATGCTTTCTACCGCGAGTGTTTCACTGGCGGTATTTTTTCCTTGTAAATTCGGGCACGCTCCTGTGCGGGGAGTCTCTCCCCTCCCACATTCCACCCATTGACCCCGTCTCTCCGCCCCTCGGGGGCCTTTCTCCGCCCTCATTTCACCTTTCCACGCCTCTATCGCACATGAGCGCCCCGCAAACGTGCGTGTTTTCAGCGCACGCGTGCGGGACCCGTTAATGTGCCGCGCATGTGTACGGGGCGCTTAAGAGCACTTAAATGCATCATTTTAGGGCGCTCAGGTGCGCCCCGCACAAGTGCCCTGTTTAGTAAACATACCCCTAAGTGCTCTTAAGCGCCCCATACGCGTGCACAGCACATTAACGGGTCCCGCACGCGTGTGCCGAAAACGCGCACAGACAGGGTGACCTCTGTATGTGCTGCTGGGGGAGCACTCTCACCCTGAGTGTGCAGTGATGACAGCATGGCTAGGCACCCTCATAGTGCTATATTGTGTTTCTCTTGTGATATATATGGGTTTCCTGTTGGGGCCTCCTCACAGAACTCTCTGCTTGTGTGTGCTGCCACCCCAGTTTTGGGTGCATGCATTTCCATCAGGGCTAACCAGCAGACTGTTCACAGCTGGTATGTGTCTTGATGGAGTGCCTTGCAGGGTGCAGTGGCGGATGGCTTGCTGCAGGTGAATATCAGATAGTGCTGGGGTGCATCTTTGGATATCCAGGCCTAAAGTCTGTCTGATATTGTGTTATGGATGTGTGTGGAGCTGCTTGGACTGCCCTGTAGGGTGTCTTTTCCCCAGCAGGACTGGGGTTTGATGGTTCACTCACTGCCGGGGGGGGGGGGTGGTACTTTGGCCACCTAGGGGTCCATGGGGGTTTCCATTAACTGAGACAGACAGAGATATCCAACATGTTTCTGCAGCACCTTCCTATCTCACAGGTTAGTACTGTTGTGGAGCTCTGTCATGGCCTCATCCAGCCATGGCTAGTGTTGTGGACCTGGTCCTGGGTGCCACATCACACCCTCAGGGTGAGCACAGTACCCGCACAATGTGACGGTGTGTAGCTACTCTTTGCTGGTAGTCCACCCGCTCAGGACCCCCTACCAGGCCGAGGTGCTGTGTGGGTGCACATGGACAATTCCCCCTACCAGGCCGGGTAGCTGTTGGGGTGCATTCCCCATCTTGTGTGCATCTGTGGACAGCTGATTTGCATGTGCAGTGCATCATGGGTACGGGTGGCCTAACCCTATCCTGTCTACAACAGCAGACTGTCTGTGGGGTGACGTGCAGGCTCTCTGCAGCCAGCCAGGGGCTTTTTGTCAGCTATAGAGCTGTAGCCCAATGGTTACGTCACTCCCTGTACAGCCAGAGGTCATGGGTTCAAACCCACAGTGGGGCCCTTTGATAGGGCTGTCCACAGCTTTATTTTTATTTACTGTACATATGTCTATGTCGGCAAAACCACACACAGCTTACTATACCCATTAGGTGCCTCTGAGGGTGCTTTATAGGGCGCCTTATAGGCCACCTTATGGTTGCCATCCATATAGGGTGCACTATACATTATCCTGTGTCGCAACATACATGGTGCCCTATAGGGGACATTCTAGGGTGCCTTGGCTGACAGTGCACTGTAACATGTGCCTTACGGGCATACGTATGTTAACACACTGTGAGAGCGGGTTTACTAGTGGTGGGAAATAAAATATAAATGGAAGGCCTCCTACAGCACTCCTCACCATGATACATACTGCCCCAGCCAGCTTTGTTCACTGGGCACTGTGAGGGGTTAAACCCCTGGCCCCTGCACCATTGGTCAGTGTCCTAACCATTATGCTGTGGCTCTGTTCCTGTGTTTGTGCATCTGTGCGCAGCCTTGTAGCCATCAGCGCGCCATCTTGTGGCGCACTAAATTAACAGCGCGCCGCCTTATGCCGCACAACATGGAAATGCCCCTAAAATAATGCCTCAGCCAGCTGTCTTCAATGGGCACTGTGGGGAATTGAACCCATGATCCCTGCATGAGTGGTCGGTGTCTTAACCATTGTGCTATGGCTCGGTTACTGTTATTTGCACATCAGCGCGCCACTTATCCCTCCCACTATTGGACTGCCCCCTCACACATCAGCGCGCCGCCTTCTGCCCACCGGCTCGCCGCCTTCTGTTGCCCACATTTATCAGCGCACCGCCTTCTGCCGCCCAAACTTAACAATGCGCCGCCATCTGCCGCCCACACTAAACAGTGCGCCGCCTCATGCCGTAATAAAAATAACAGTGCGCTGCCCTCTGCCGCCCAAAATGAATATGCCTCCTAAACCACTTTTGCCCATAAATGTTGATGCCTCAGCTGGTCTTTTTTGTTGAGCGCAATGGGGGTTTGAACCCCTGGCCCCTGCACCATTGGTTGGTGTCTTCACCGTTGTACTACGGCTCTGTTGTTTGGTTTTGCAGCAGCGCCCCACTTAGCCTTCCCACGCGCTAATGTGGGCCCCGCACATTAGTGCGACGCACACACGTACGGTCCGGTTTTTTGCTTTTTTCTGCCTGGCCCGCCCACTCCTTATATGGCACCAGCACACTAATGGGAACCCGCACAGCAACGGTGTTTAGTAAACATGCCCCTTAAATGCATCATTTTAGGGTGCTCAGGTGCGCCCCGCACAAGTGCCCCGTTTAGTAAACATACCCCTTAGTAGTTCCATGTTCTAAAAGAATTCATGGGAGTAGAGGTTTATGCATCTCAGGTCCCTCTGTGTGGGATCAGTTGTCAGTTGAGGTAGATAATTAGCAGACTTGACTTTAGGAAATGGGTGAAAGCTTGCCATTTTTGTAACTTTCCCCCTCCTTGCCCTACGGTGCAGTGGCCAAGTTACAGAACAATTTTATCCTGAGCTGTCTACCTCTCTTTCACTCAGCTAGCACATACTGTTATCACCAGGGAGCAGGTTTGCTGTGGGGGAAGGGAAATCCTTTAAATTAAAGAGCTTCTGGACTACGAATTGGGTAATCCAAATATCTTTACAGCAAACAAAATGTTGAATTCAAAATACACGTTCTTTGGTAACATAGGCTGTATTACTTTATTTGGGTCTGTGATCTCAGTTGAAATATTTATCAGTTCCGCTGTTGGCAGAAGGATCCTGGGTTAGAGCTCCCAAGCACTTTGTAGATTACAGTGTCTTTTTCCCCTCCTCACTGGGATCCTATTTCTCAAATTCTCTCTGTATACCTTGTAAACAGTCACCCCACTGTACCCAGGGGCGGCCCAAGGGGGGTGCGGGGCCATGGGCAGAGACTCATTGCGGAGCCTCATTTGCATAAACATTTGCATAATGCTAATGTGCACGAACATTTAATGTGTACTTTTAATGTGCACCCCCACATCAGTTCATTTCCAGTCCTAGCCTCCCAATCAGTTCATTTCCAGTCCTAACTCCCCCATAAGCTATTTCCAGTCCTATCCTAGTCCCTCCATCAACCCTTTCCAATCCGAGCCCCCCCCCAACTCAACCCATTTCCAATCCTAGGCCCTCCATCAGCCATTTCCAGTCCTAGCCCCCATCAGCCATTTCCAGTCCTAGACCCCCCCCCAAAGGAGTCCCACGGCTGTCCAAATGCCTTTTAAGAGCAATCCGGCAAGCCCAGCTCACCTCTGACAGTGCCGAAGTGAAGAACACCATTTTTCTTCTCTTTGGCAGTTGTGTGTATTATAGGCTGCTGATGTGCTGAGTATTGGGAAACAGGATGTTCCCTTTAATCTGGCACCCCAGCAGCCTATAGTACAACACAGCTGCTGAAGTGAAGAAAAACGGTGTTGATTATGCTTGTTTTAGACCTTGATCTCTGATCTCTGGTGAGAAATCTTCTCTTCCCACTGCTCTTCGGTCCTGCCTATGTGCACCAGTATCTTAAATCCAGCTTTGAACCAACAAAGTGCATTGCACTTTACCTACTGGGAAGTCATAAGAATGTAAGAAATGCCATACTGGGTCAGACCAAAGTCCATGAAGCCCAGTCTCCTGTTTCCAACAGTGGCCAATCCAGGTCACAGTTACCCGTCAGGCTCCCCAAAAGGTACATAGATTCCATGATGCCTATCCTGGGGTAAGAAGTGGATTTCCCTGGTCCTCCTTAATAATGGTTTATGGACTTTTCCTCCAGGAACTTGGCCAAACCTTTTTTAAACCCAGATACACTAACACTTTTTACCACATCCTCCGGTAACGAATTCCAGAGTTTGATTATGCGTTGAGTGAAAAAATATTTCCTCTTATTAGTCTTAAATGGGTTACATTGTAGCTTCATTGCATGTCCTCTAGTCTTCTTACTTTTTGATGGAGTAAACAACTGATGTACGTTTACCCGTTCTACTCCATTCATTGATTTATAGACCTCTATCATATCTCCCCTCAGCAGTCTTTTTTCTAAGTTGAGGAGCCCCAACCTTTTAAGCCTTTCCTCATAGGGATATCCTTTCATTTCCTTTACAGTTTTGGTGGCTTTTCTCTATACCTTCTCTAATTTTGCTATATCCTTTTAAAGATATGGCAACCATGTGGTCGGTAGTACACCCCAGCTTCCATTACTTTCCCTTTTTTACATGGAATTTCTATCTATAGAGATTCTACAGTGTATTTTGTTTCCTGCAAAACTTTTATCCTGTGTGATTCAACACTCTCTCTAAGATAGAGTGCACCCCCCTCCACCAATTTGATCTACCCCATCATTGTGATTTAATTTGTACCCAGGTATCAAGATGTCACATTCTTTGTCCTCCTTCTACCAAGTCTCAGAGTTGTCAATTATATCTAATCTTTCCATTTAGTGCTATATAGTCTAACTCTATCCATTGGGGAAGAGCTGAAGACTTTTCAGAGTAAAGCCAGGATTTATGATGTGGTTGGATCAAAGCCCTCGGGAAGTCTGACTGCTGATGTAGCTGCACATGAAATGAGAGTCAGAAGCTGTAAAGATGTCTTACACATTGGAACATGGAATGTACGAAGCATGAACCAAGGGAAGTTGGAGGTGGTCAAGAATGAAATGGAACGTGTACAACTTGATCTGTTGGGTGTCAGTGAACTGAAATGGACTGGCATGGAGCACTTTGCATCAGATGATCACATGGTCTACAATGCTGGAAGTGAAAGACAAAGAAGAAATGGTGTTGCTTTTATAATAAAGAAGAAACTTGCAAGAACTGTAATGAAATACAATGCAGTCAGTGAACGCTTAATCTCTATTTGTCTACGAGGATTGCCTATCAACACAACTATAATTCAAGTATATGCCCCAACAACAGCTGCAGAAGAGAATGAAATTGAAGAGTTCTATGAACAAGTACAAGCTGAAATTGACAGAACATGCAAACAGGATATCCTGATAGTCATGGGTGACTGGAATGCAAAAAGTTGGCAACAAAGAAGAAGGCAAAGTAGTTGGAAAATATGGACTTGGCAACAGAAATGAAGCTGGAGAAAGACTGATAGAATTCTGCAAGACCAATGATCTATTCATCTCAAACACCTTCTTCCAGCAACACAAACGGCGACTGTACACATGGACTTCACCCAATGGATTGAATAAAAATCAAATTGACTACATCTGTGGACGTCAACAATGGAAAAGCTCTGTAACATCAACAAAGACAAAACTTGGAGCTGACTGTGGTACAGATCATCAACTACTAGTATGCAAACTCAAGCTAAAGTTGAAAAAGAGCAAACCACTCATGAATGCAGCAAAATATGACCTTGAGAATATACCACTGGAATTTAAAGACTGCCTGCAAAATCGATTTGCTGCTTTAGATACAAATGATATAGCTCCGGAAGAGTTATGGAATGACATCAAGAAGGTTGTGTTGGAAGACAGCGAGAAGTCTCTACAAAAGGTGAAAAAGCAAAAACGGCCAAAATGGATGACGGAAGAAACTCTGAAAATTGCCCAGAAACGCAGAGAAGCTAAAGCCAGAGGAGAAAGAAAGACAATCGCAGAACTCAACAGAGATTTCCAACGTGCAGCAAGACAGGACAAGGAAAAGTACTACAATGACACTTGCAAGGAAATAGAAGCAGAAACTATTAGAGGAAGAACAAGATCGGCTTTCCTAAAGCTATGAGAGTTAAAGAAAAAGTTCCAGCCTCGAATTGGAATGTTACAAGATGCTCAAGGTTCTATGTTGAATGATGCTGAGAAGATCAAGAAAAGGTGGAAGGAATATACAGAGTTTTATATGATAAAGATCAAGTGGACCAACAGCCGTTTCAACCTGTACCTTATGATCGGGAACCATTGGTGATGAAAGAAGAAGTTGAAGCAGCATTGAAAGCCTTATCAAAGAACAAAGCACCAGGCATTGATAGCATTCCCATAGAAGTATGGCAGCAATCTGATGCAGCTGTTACCGTACTCACAAGGCTCTGCCAAGAAATATGGAAGACAACATCATGGCCAACTGACTGGAAAAGATCTGTGTTTATACCAATACTAAAGAAAGGTGATTCAATTGACTGTGGAAATTATCGCACAATCGCTCTGATCCTACATGCCAGCAAGATTCTACTGAGAATTATTCAAAAGAGACTACAACCATACCTGGAACAAGAACTACCTGAAGTGCAAGCAGGGTTCAGGAAAGGGCGAGGAACGAGAGACATCATTGCAGATGTGAGATGGATCCTTGAAAAGACTAAAGAATATCAAAGGGATATCTATTTGTGCTTTATCGACTATAGCAAGGCTTTTGACTGTGTAAACCATGAGAAACTCTGGGCCACATTAAGAAGCACGGGTATACCAGAACACCTGATCATTCTCTTGCGCAATCTGTATATTGATCAAGAAGCAACAGTTCGAACGGAACAAGGAGAAACAGAATGGTTTAAAATAAGCAAAGGTGTAAGACAAGGCTGCATACTTTCCCCCTACCTGTTTAATTTATCTGCAGAACAAATCATCAGAGAAGCAGGATTGTATGAAGACAACAGAGGTGTGAAGATTGGTGGAAGACTCATCAACAACCTTCGCTATGCTGATGATACCACATTACTGGCTGAAAGTGAAGATGATCTGAAGCATTTGCTTCTCACAATCAAAGAACATAGTCTCAAAATGGGCCTGCACCTTAATGTAAAGAAGACAAAGATCATGACAACTGGCATAATCAACAGGTTCATCATTGAAGGAGGAGAAATTGAAATTGTGAACAACTTTAACCTACTTGGATCAGCTATCAATAAAGAAGCAACAAGCAGTCAAGAAATCAGACAATGCATTGCTCTTGGCAGAATGGCTATGAAAGACCTAGATAAGATTCTCAAGAGCAGAGATGTCTCTCTCCATACAAAGATTTGACTTGTTCAGGCCATGGTATTTTCAATAACATCATATGGATGTGAAAGCTGGACAGTGAAAAAGACAGATAGGAAGAAAATTGATGCCTTTGAATTATGGTGCTGGCGGCGAATTTTGTGTATACCATGGACTGCCCGAAGAACAAATCAGTCGGTACTAGAGGAGATCAAACCTAAGTTTTCTTTAGAAGCTCAGATGACAAGACTTCGACTTTCATACTTTGGACACATCATGCGAAGAGAGAGATCATTAGAGAAAGACATTATGCTTGGCAAGATAGAAGGTCAACGCAAGAGAGGAAGGCCAGCAATGAGATGGATCGATACAATAACAGCAGCTACAGGTACCAGTCTGTCAACAATGAGCCGCCTGACTGAAGATCAAACACAATTTAGGATAGCTATCCAGAGGGTCGCCATGAGTCGACTCCGACTCGACGGCACTTAACAACAACAGTCTAACTCTTCCATCTTATTTTTTAGATTTCTATCATTTGCATACAGGCATTTTAGAGGTTGTATTTTGTTCTTATTAACAATATGGTTGTCAGTTGACAGGGATAATTTGGAATCTTTCTACTCTGCTCTGTACTGAAAGGCATCTGGGTTACTTTAATTTTTATTGAAACCCCTCTATCAGAATGCCCTAACTTCTTTTTTTTGCTAGTATCCTTCAGAGATACATCCTTCCAAATCATGTGCTCTTGGGCAACTATTGGCTTTCCCCTATTATCTAGTTTAAAAGCTGCTCCGTTGCATAAAACGGAAACAGTGCATGCAAATATATGTGCATTGTGGTTATCCTGAAAACCTGACTGTCTAGGTATATCCCAAGGACAGGGTTGAGAGCCAGTATTATAAATCCTTCCTTGGCCATTGAATCTTTTTAAAGGTTAATGTCAGCAGCCTGGTCCCATCCCAGTTACGGTGGAGCCCTTCCTTTTGGAAAAACCCCTCCTTTTCCCAGAATGTTGCTCAATTCCTAACAAATCGAAACTCTTCTTCCTTGCACCATCGTCTCTTCCATGCATTGAGACTTTGGAGCTCTGCCTGCCTTTTAGGTCCTGCATGTAGAACAGGAAGTATTTCTGAGAATGCTACTCTGGAACTTCTGAATTTCAACTTCCTATCTAAAAGCTTAAATTTGGCCTCCAGAACCTCCCTCCCATACCTTCCTATGTTATTGGTACCAACATGCACCAAAACAGCATGCTCCTTCCAAGCACTATCTAAAACCCTACCTAGGTGACTTTCTCTTTCTCAGTAGATGCCAAAGGCATACCTGAGAAGCACTTATTGAACTTTCAATTACTGTTTTTGATTTGTTACAATATCCTGACTGCCATTGGAGTGTATATGCAATTCACTCTTAAGTGGCTGACAACCGAACCTTGGCCAAGTCGGATCTGTACCTTTGAAGGTTTTATGAAATAAAAGGTTTCTTTGTTTTTAAGTGGTATGGCTGTGTCCTCCCTGTGCTGTTCTGGTGACAACTCTAATAAAAGTGCTTTACAAAATGTATCCCCTAGAGTGGACTTGAAGCATTTTGGAGTATGTGGACTGATTTTGGAGTTTCCTTGAATATTAGCCAGTTGGAGCATTTGGACATTTGTCTTTCCCGCCCACTAGAACCCCTTTGTTTTCAGTTTTTTTCCCATTATTTTTGTATTTCCTCTTGGACAACCCTAACTCCACTGTAAGGAAGGGATACACAGTAACATCAATTCAGAAACAGTGGAAGGTAAAGTTTCATATATCATACAGTACACTTTGGAGCAACGCAAAAATTGTAGAGATATCTAAGTTATCACTAGGCAAATTTCTGTGCAAATTGGACCCCCCAGTGCAAATGTAATTTCATGTTGATAGGACAAATGATGGATATCGTCTCGATGAATGAAGGCTAGTAAGGAAAAAAGATTTAACACAAAGAATGATCATCCAAGAATAAGAAACTTTCAGAGCATTTCCTGGAAAGTGGGATTAATAGCTAAACTTGTTTAATATTTGGCAAATTCCTTCTGCTCAGGATTTTGTTGTCAATGACTTACTTATCACTTTCTCATCTAATAAAAATATTCATATCTTACATTGAAAAAAGGCAAACCAGACATTCTGCTGGTCTTAGAGAAGCTGAATAAATCTCCTTTATATAAGCATGATGGAGTATATCCCTCATAATAGAGGAACAGAGAGGAGAAAGAGGAGTGGACTGTTTCCACAGGGCAGTTACTCCAAATGGGTAAGTTTTGCGGATACCATGCCAGGTGTGAATCTCACTTCTAAGATAGGGCATGGGGAGTATGATCTCAGTCTCTCAAATTTACTGCTAAGGCTCGGCGTAATACTTGCATCGTGCCAAAGAAAGCCTCCTGCTGGAGTTCGTAAGATGTAACATGCATGGGTAGTTTGTTAAGATGTGCTTGGAAATTCTTCTTTCTCAAGCCGGTGGCATCCAACAAGATAGGAAATATTTCTGTATCTTTCTGCCACATTTTCTTGGTCTCTGACTGCATGTCCTAGTATTTCAGGATCTTCTGTCTCTCTATGCAATTACAGAGTAGTCGCTTGGAACTGACACCTTTATTATCAATGCTGTTTTCGTGTTTTTCTCCTTAACCACTATTTCCAGCTTCCTCGCATCCAGTTTTTTATCGGTCGGAATGGGAGTATTTCCAAGTGATCATAAACTCCTCATTTTTTGTAATTTTCTTAGGGTCATGATCCTAGTGCTTTTCAGGCACAGTGATGTTGTAGTGTTTACAGAGTTTCCAATGGATGAGGCGCACTACTTTATTATGTCTTTCTGTATATAAATTTTCTTCCATCAGAACTTCACAGCCAGCTATGAGATGAGTCACCGTTTCTAAGTCTTTCTTACAGAATCTACATATGTCTGTATTACCAGTTTTTTCAGTGCTCACTGTAAATCATCTCATCCGTAAACCACTTTCCTGGGATGCACCTATCAACCTCTCATCCTTCGGTTTCAGTTCACTCCTCCTTAACTATTCATGTGTCCGTTCTTGATCAAAAAATGGTTCCTGGAATAACACTCTGGATTTCCCACTGCATTTGTGCATCTGCCACTTGTCTTTCCTTGTTTGTTGATCTAATTCCTAAGAACATAAGAGCTGATATACTGGGTCAGACCAAAGTTCATCAAGCCCAGTATCTTGTTTGCAACAGTTGCCAATCTAGGTCACAAGTACCTAGCCGTTTCCCTAAAAGACACAGGCTCCACAATGCTTGTATTGGGGCAAGCAATAGATATCCTGGGACCCCTTTAATAATAGTTTATGGACCTTTCCTCCAGGAACTTGTCCAAACCTTTTTTAAACCCGGCTACACTAACAGCTTTTACTCCATCCTCCAGTAACAAATTCCAGAGTTTGATTACACGTTGAGTGAAAAAATATTTTCTCTTATTAGTCTTAAATAGGTTACCCTGTAGCTTCATTACATGTCCCCCTATTCTTTCTATATTTTATTGGTGTAAACAATCGATCTACGTTTACCTGTTACACTCCATTCATTAATTTATAGACCTCTATCATATCTCCCCTCAGCCATCTCTTTTCCAGGTTGAAGAGCCCTAACCTTTTTAGCCTCTCTTCATAGGGGTATCCTTCCATCCCCTTTACCATTTTGGTGGCTCTTCTCTGTACCTTTTCTAATAACGCTATATCCTTTTTAAGATACGGCGACCAGAATTGCACACAATATTCAAGGTGCGGTCACACCATGGAATGTTTTATTCTCCATTCCTTTCCTTATGATACCTAGCATTCTATTTGCTTTCTTGGCTGCTGCTGCACACTGGATGGAGGGTTTCAACATGTTATCCACAATGATGCATAAATCTTTTTCCTGAGTTGTGGTTTCTAATGTGGAACCTTGCATCATGTAACTATAGTTTTGGTTGTTCTTTCCTAGGTGCATGACGTTGCATTTGTCCACACTAAATTTCATCTGCCATTTAGATGTCCATTCTTTCAATTTATCAAGGTCCTCTTGCAATTTTTCACAATCCTCATGGGTTTTAACAACTTTGAATAATTTTGTGTCATCTGCAAATTTGATTACCTCACTCGTTATTCCCATTTCCAGGTTATTTATGAATATGTTAAATAGCAGTGGACCCAACACAGATCCCTGGGGTACTCCACTATTCACCTTTCTCCATTGGGAAAATTGGCCATTTAGCCCTACTCTCTGCTTTCTATCTTTTAACCAGTTCGTGATCCACGATAGTACACTGCCTCCTATCCCATGACTTTTTAATTTTAATAAAAGTCTCTGATGAGGGACCTTGTCAAAGGCTTTCTGAAAATCCAGATACACCAATCAACCGACTCACCTTTGTCTACCTGTTTATTCACACCTTCAAAAAAACATAATAGATTAGTAAGACAAGATCTTCCTTGTCTAAAGCCATGTTGGCTGTCTCCCATTAAGCCATGACTATTTACATGTTCAGTAATTTTGTTCTTTATAATGGTTTCTACCATTTATCCCAGTACAGACATCAGGCTCACTGGCCAGTAGTTTCCCGGATCACCACTGGAACCCTTTTTAAAAATTGGTGTTACATTGGCCATCCTTCATTCTTCAGGTATTAAAAATTATTTTAATGATAGTTCACAGATTACTAATAACAGGTCTGCAATCTCATATTTCAGTTTTTTCAACACCCTTGAATATATATCATAAGGTCCAGGTGATTTGCTACTGTTAAGTTTATCAAATAGTTGTAAAACATCTTCCTGGTGTATCGATATTTCTTTCAATTCTTCTGCGGCATCACCTTTAAATACCATTTCAGTCATGGGTAACATCCCTACATCTTCCTCAGTAAAGACCAAAGCAAATAATTCATTCGGTCTCTGCGCTATGGCCTTGTCCCCTCTTAGTGCCCCTTTTACTTCTCTATCATCTAATGGTCCAAATGATGCTCTCACAGGTTTTTTGCTACGAATAAGGGAAGGGTTAGGACAGCCATTATAGTTGGTGATTCAATCATTAGGCATGTAAATAGCTGGGTGGCTGGTAACATGCCTGCTTGGTGCGAAGGTAGCAGACCTCACGCACCACAGACAAGGTCGTAGATAGTGCTGGGGAGGAGTCTGCTGTCTTGGTACATGTCAGTACCAATGTTATAGGAAAGTATGGGAGGGAGGTTCTGGAGGCTAAATTTAATCTTTTAGGTAGGAAGTTGAAATCCAGATCTTAAATGGTAGCATTCTCAGAAATGCTTCCCGTTCCATGTGCAGGACCCAAAAGGCAGGCAGAGCTCCGGAGTCTCAATGCATGGATGAGACGATGGTGCAAGGAAGAAGGTCTTGGATTTGTTAGGCCATTCTGGGGAAAGGAGGGGCTTTTCTGAAGGGATGTGCTTCACCTTAACGGAGATGGAACCAGGCTGCTGGCATTAACTTTTAAAAAGGAGTTAGAGCAGCTTTTAAATTAGATAATAGGGAAAAGCCGACAGTCGCCCAGGAGTGCTTGGTTTGGAACAATGTATCCTTGAAGGATACTAGCAAAAGATTGAAGTTAGGGCATATCAGCAGAGAGGTTCCAGTAAAGAGAAAAGTAGCTCAAATGCCCTTGAGTACAGAGCAGTGTTTAAAGATTCCAAATTACCCCTGCCTATTGATAGCCAGATTAATATGAATAAAATACAGCCTCTAAAATGCTTGAATGCAAATGCCAGAAGTCTAAAAAATAAGATTGGAGAGGGGGGAGTTAGAATATATGGCACTAAATGAGAGGTTAGATATGATTGGTATCTCAGAGACATGATGGAAGGAGGACAACCAGTGGGTTTAATAGCAGCCATTACTGTGGCGTATCCGTGCCTGACTTGAACTGTGATGAGAAAAGAATATGGTCAAGTTTGTTTGGAAGGACCATGAGCTGTGGACAATAGGTAACCACTTGTACACCTGGTGGTACGATATTCTACCTCTCTGGATGTTATAATGTGCCTTTCCTCTTTTCTATTTCTTTAACTATCACTGTATCTCTTATTCTGTCCTATCTTATAAATGGCGTTCTTTTCATATTTTCAGTAACATTTATGTATTATTGTAAACCGCTCTGATGCTTTGGCCTGAGCGGTATATCAAATGTAATAAACATAAACATAAACATACCTGGGTACAAACTATATCGGAATGCAAGAGCAGTTCAAATTGGTGGTGGGGTTGCACTCTATGTTAGAGAAAAATAACACAGGTACACTAAAAATGTTTTTTTTTAAACTGCCTCTAATGTTTCGATTGATTTTTACGTTTTTTGGTGCGCTGAATCCAAATCTGGTAACCAATTTGCTCCATCACGTACAGATTTTTTGCTACATTGGGTTAGCAGTTTGAGGTGAACGTTTCAGATTGAGTGCGATCGAGATAAAAGTTTCTTGGATGAATTCTTTATACTAATTGTTTAGTAGTTATTCAAATAAGAATAAAGAAAATTGTAACAAGGCAGCACATAAGAATAGAGTAATGTCAACAAAACACACTGTGATGGTAGCAAAATTGTCTGCACTTAAAACAGCCACATACATGTGCACAAACATTGAGCATATAAGAGCGAGGTTAGACACAAAGCAAAGCAAAGCAATGTGCAAAAAATGTTGTACAGGTATGTATGTAAGAATAGAAAACGCAAACCACACCATTGCAATACATGAAGACAAACACCCGATGGTGTGCAAATAAAATTCTAATAAATGAGATCCGACACTGTGGTAATAACTAGCAAATTTTTATTTCAAAGTTTAGTAAAAACACGATATTTGTCAACACAGTTTAGATTTTAAAGTCATTCTTGGGTCAATCAATCTCCTGGTGGGCCCGTTTCTTCTTCCCCCGAATGCTTCTCTTGGTGCGCTGCTTGGCGTATTTTTCATCTGGGGTTTCCCGCAGCAGCAACCAGCAGAAATCAGCCATCATAGTGGTGCTCCATCTTCCTTGGTACCTTCTCTTTGCGTCCTTGATGTCCTGGTGAAACCTTTCACCTTGTTCTTCACTGTACGCCCCCATGTTTTCGGGAAAGTAGTTCACATGGGAGTGCAAGAAATGGACTTTCAGGCTCATGTTACAGCCTTGTTCTTTGAAGGCATTGAGCATCCTGGCAACAATATCCTTATAGTTCTCATCCCGCCTGTTCCCCAAGAATTTGAGAACAACATCCTTGAAGGAATCCCAGGCTTCTTTTTCCTTCTCAGACATCGTTTCAGCGAATGCTCCATCTGAAATGAGTTTCCTTATATCACGGCCAACAAACACTCCTTCCTTTAGCTTTGCTTCAGAAAGTCGGGGGAACTTTGAGCAAAGGTACCGAAAGCACTCAGCATCTTTTGGAAGGGACTTGATGAATTGCTTAATGAGATCCAACTTAATGTGGAGAGGTGGTAATAGAATTTTATCACGAGGTACCAAGCTCTCATGAAGAACATTTTTCTCACCGGGTCTCAAATACTCCCAAATTGGCCAGTCTTTTTTCCCCCAGTGTAGGTCGCGGGCCTGGCTATCCCACAAGCAAAGGAAGCAGGGATATTTGGTGAAACCGGATTGCTGCCCTAATAGCATGGATAGAATTTTAAAGTCTCCACAAATCATCCACTTATGCTCATCATAACGAATCTTCTGAAGAATCAGGGCCAAATTCTCGTATTTTTCTTGGAGAATAACAGAGTGAGCAATAGGAACTGAAGCGAATGTGTTGCCATTATGAAGAAGAACACCTTTTATGCTGTCTTTTGATGAATCAATGAACAGCCGCCATTCAGCAGGATCATACTTGGGTTTAAACTTTTCCATCACTCCGTATATATCGTTGCAAAATACCAAATCTTCCTCTTTGCTGAAATACTTCAAAAATTGTGTCTCGCGGTTGCGGTACCAATAAAAAGTTGTTCCTGGTGACAATAGATTTTTCTGTTTAAGCCGAGAACCTAGCAGTTGGGCAGCATCTTTTGGGAGTCCTAAATCCCGGACTAAATCATTCAATTCAGCTTGAGAGAAAAGTTCAGGTTTCGGATCTGGTTCAGTTTCAAACTCGGAAGTACTGGACTCATCGGGAAAAGCCATCTGATGAGTCTCATCATGATCAGAACCGTCCACACAAATATGATCCAAAGATTTTGGTGGTTCAGTCACAGGTACTTTGTTGCTATGAGGCATAGGCCTAATTGCTGAGGGAAGGTTGAGGTAACTTATTACGTTCTTATTTTTTAAGTTGTATCCCTTCACAATGCAAGAGCAAAAATAGCAGTCACTGCTGTGGTCTCTTTGTTGATGCCACATCATAGGTATTCTGAAACGAAATGCTTGTTTTTTACCTTTCATCCATAAGCGTAGATCTTCCTCACATGTCTTGCACACTTTGTGAGGAGCCCACGGTTTGTCTTGATCGCCTAACTTCAAACCGAAATAGGCGAAATATACTTTTTTAATAAATGCAGAAATGTTCCTCTGCCGCTTTTTCACGGTATATTCCCCACAAATAAAACAAAAACTGTCCGGAGAGTTGACGCAACCTCTGGCTCTGTGAGCCATCACAAATACACAGCACTGCAAACTACAACTGTAGTGAACCACTTCGGAATAAAGCTGGATTACGACTGAGCAAACAAAAGGTAATAATGAACTTGCAAGAAACTGAAATTTGACAGGAATGTTCATGTCGCAACCACCGTGTTTGAGCGAGCGAACGAGGCGAGGCGAACAGGAAAGAACATGCGCCAGCGCGAGTACTGGATTTAGCCCCCCGCCTCCCAATTGTCCTGTTAATGTATAAAATGAATACAAAACACTCTAAAATATCATGAGGGAGTGTCTCTAGTTAGTTAACCATTACAACCTCTATTTTGGGCCAAGAAAATAAACTGCAGTCGGCTAAAAAGAAATTATGTGAACATTCCTTATATGGGTAAGAAATCTAATTTTGCAAGAAAACATGACGTGATGGAACATTTTGGCTATTTTTCCTGGATTCAGCACCCCAGAATCTATAGGAATCAGTTGCAAAACTGGAGGCAGTTTTTTGGTAGTGTACCTGTGTAATTAAAGTTTTGCAGGAAACAAAATTCACTGCAGAATCTCTATGAATTGAAATTCCATGTAAAAAGGGGAAGGGGAAGGTGATGGCAGTGGGGTTGCACTATTGACTGCCTGTCCAGAGTGAACAAATGGATGATGAAATGCTCAAAGAAATCAGGGAAGCTAACGAAAGTTACAGTACAGTAGTAATAATGGGTGATTTCAATTACTCCAGTATCGACTGGGTCAGGGTCACGGCAGGAAATGCTAGGGAGATAACGTTTCTAGATGAAATAAATGACTGCTTCTTGGAGCAGCTTGTTCATGAACCGACCAGAGCAGAAGCCATTTTGGACCTAGTACTTAGTGGAACACAAGATATGGTGCAAGAGGTAAGGGTGTTGGGACCACTTGGCAATAGTGATCATGGCATGATTACGTTTGATTTAATAAATGGAGGAAGGACGGTAAGGAAATCCACAGTACTACTTTTTAACTTTCAAAAGGGAGACTATGATAAAATGAGGAAAATAGTTAGGAAAAAAACTAAAAGGAGTAGTTTCAAAGGTTAAAGATTTACATCAAGCATGGGTGTTGTTTAAAAATACTATCTTGGAAGCCCAGATCAGCTGTATTCCACGCTTTAAGAAAAGTGGAAGGAAGTCCATAAAACTGCCAGCATGGTTTAAAGGAGAGTCAGAGAGGCTGTAGTTGCCAAAAAAAGCATCTTTCAAGAAATGGAAAAAGGAGCAAAATGATGAAAACTGGAAACAACATAAGCACTGGCAAGTTGGATGCAAGGCATTGATAAGGCAGGCAAAGAGAGAATTTATGAAGAAACTTGCTATGGAAGGAAAAACACATGGCCCCGGAGAAACTTCCACAGTGTGAGAGGGTTTTACATCACCTGGAGGACAGGTCCTAGCTACAGGATCACTTCCTGCTACACCAGGGTGATGCTCTCCTGTCACATGACCTCTTTCCTCTCATGGCAACAGGGATGCTGCCAGACTGGAGGTGTGATTTCAGTACTACATCCCTGTAGGTCTCGTCTATGTATCTCTCTGTCTTCATTATGTCCTCCAAGTCCTGTACTCTAGCCTCCAGAGATTGGACTTGTTTCCTGAGAGCCAAGAGTTCCTTGCACCTAATGCACACGTAAGGCCCTCACCAACTGGGAGAAAATCATACATGTGACACTCAATGCAAAATACTGGAAAGCCCCCATCTCACTGCTGGACTTCTGTCTGCATCTTAATTTTAGGGTTGTATTTAGGTATTTAAGTTGTTTACTAAGGATACTTATACTAATAAAACTATACCTAATACATTTAATGGACTTTGTTCACCTCAAGTTTAACTAATCTCAGATTCTTAATATATGCCTGATGAGGATAAACAGCTGTACCTGAGAATGAATATGGCACCTCCTTTCCTTTAAGAAGTTAAAGCACTTATAAAACTACAATTATCCCAGGGATGGATGGGAGTCAGGGAGGGAGGGAGGGAGGGAGGGAGGGAAAGAAGACTTATTAAAAATTGGCTGCTACATAGTACCCTGTCCTGTGCTTCTAAGGTAATCTGTGACCAATTTCCTGGATGATTCACACAGCCCTTGCTTGAATAGAGGGAGTCTTTCAAAATGCCCCTTTGATCTGTCCCTTGGCTTTAACACCTATTTAATACAATTTCACAGGTCTCTTTCCCCCTATCTAGAAGACCTCTTTGTAAAGGTCTCTAGAAACAATTTATTGCTCAAGGAATACTGACCCTGTTCTTCCTTTTATTCTAAGTTATACTCTGAATTGATTTAAACTGAAAGCTCTTTGCTGATACTAGGCCCTGACTATTAAATTTAAATGTATTATCCTTGAAGAGCTTTTTATCTTGTTTTAAAAAGTCTGTTATTGCTTTCCCTGTGCATACTTGTGGATTTTCACTCATTCCTTCTAGTCATCAGAACACTTGTCCAAGTTTGATGATGGAGACAGATTCTGGACATTTACTTCATATTTCAGCACTTTTTGCATATTTGCATCAGAGGATGCAGTTCAGAAGGCGTGGAGGCCTAGGATAGTAGCTCTGTATGTGTAAGCAATCTCTATGAGTCTTAGTCCTCCTTCAGCTCTAGGGATATACAGTCTTGGCATACATTGATTCTTGCAAATCACTTCATGGGCATGAAGGAGTTTTCATGTTCACACATCCAGTTTTTCATGATCTTTAAGAGGCCAGTCCACAACCCCAAAGCTGTATGAAAGTACAGGAATTGCCAGCTGATGGATGGCTTATATTTTATTCTGTGATGTTAAAGCACTTTTTAATAATGATTTTAATCTCCTATAGTATTCTTTGCTTATCTTTTCTCTCAATAATTTCTATTTGAGTGTTGTCCCTTCTTCTACTCCGAGACACTTATATACCTGTTCAAGCCAGGGAGATGTTTTCTGTTTTGCTTAATTTTCCTCTAAAAAAGTTGCCTTAGCACTTTTGTCAAGGCCAAAGGTCATCCTGATTTTATCAGAAAAGCTTTTCATCACATGGAGTTGCTCTGCTAATTGTTGGTTGATGGAACTATAGAGCTTCAGATTGTCTACAAATAATAAATGAGATGCTGTTTCTGGGTTTTATTTATTTATTTATTTAATAGGTTTTATATACCACCTCTTCCAAAGATCAAGGGTGGTTTACAGAGAACATTGAACAGAAAAGTTACATTATAACTTGAAACTGTCTTCACCTTAACCTGTCTAAAACTTCCTCTACTTGGTTCACTTTTGGAGGCCCCTGTCCCTCACTTGTACCCTCCATTGGTAATTCCACAATTCCTCTGGTTTCTTCTTTTTGCTATCTTGGGGTTCTGCTTGATTCTAATCTTACTTTCACGGATCACATCTCTCACTTAACTAAGACATCATATTTCTTCCTACGTCAAATACGTTCTATCCGCCCTTTTCTCTCTATCTCTGCTCTAACTACTCTTACTCTAGCCATGGTCATCTCTCGGGTTGATTACTGTAATTCTGCTTTCACAGGTATCACTCGCACTCAGTCATGTCACTTGCAACTGTTACAAAATACCGCAGCCAGGATCATCACTTACTCTTCTCGCATGGATCATGTTACACCACTATTAGTTCATTTACATTTGCTTCCGATTAATTTCCGTGTTCACTTTAAGATTCTTATTCTGGTGCACCGTGCTATCTGTGCTCACACACCACAGTATCTCACTGACCTCCTTCAGTTCCACGTTCCCACATGCAGTCTCTGCTCTGTACACGTCAATAGTCTTCATCTTCCTTCTCCCTCACGAGCACACCTTCAATACACCCGCCACTCTGCTTTCTTCTTTCTTGGCCCAGCCCTCTGGAATTCGTTAACCATACCACTCTGACTAGAAACAAATTATAACATTTTTCAAATCTCAGCTTAAAACACACTTATTTGCCACTGCTTACAATCTCCCAGTTCCACAAAATTGACCTGAGTCTGTTTGTGTTGTTGTCTATGACTGTCTATACTCTCCTCTTTGTCTTGTCATTATGCTCTCTTATTTCCTCTTTTCTGTTGAAATTGTAGTTCCTCTTCCTCTTCTGGTCTCATGCCACTTTCTGTTTGTTAACGTGATTGTAAACCGCCCTGCTGATATTTAAGGGCGGTATATCAAATACAAATGCAAATAAACTGAAACTGAAACAATGTGCAACACTAAAAACAAGAAAATAACTATATACATGTTAACTATGTACAGGCAATGTATTTATAATCACTTAAGTGCATATTAGCTATGGAAAAAATCATTGACGATTCTTCATGTATTGTATCTGACTATAGTGAATGGGTGTATGTGTTCCTGATTTGATTGTTGTGTGCATATAGGTAAGATTGAATTCATCTATGATTTTTATTTATGTGGAGTGACTGGTGGGGAGGGTAAATCAGGAGGGAAGGTGTGGATAAGTCAGAATTTAATTTATTTAGTCATATCGTGATATATATATATTTTTTGTTGTTAACTTCTTTAGGATTCATGCTAAATCCATATCCTAAAGAGTTGATGAGAGTACTCATTGGATGAAGCGCCACACAAAACAGAAGAGGTGACAGGGAATCCCCCTGAAATAGTCCTCTCTGGATCCTGATGTTAGGAATGATATACTGACCATCTTCATATTTCAAAAAGAGTATGGTTTGCCACATTGTCATGGTGAACTTAATGTACTCTATCAAACCAGGCTTTATTTTATACATTTCAAGGCAATTTATTATCCATGAGTGTGAAATGCTGTCAAAAGCTTCCTTATAATCAATCCATGCTATACTGAGATTTATTTGCTTTTATATACCGCGCTCTGTAAAATCAGTGCGGTTTACAGATAACGTTTTTATGCATAACAGGATGTATGTTATGCACTTACAGTGAACGGGAGATACAACTTGGATTTCAAACTGGGGGAGCTATCTACAGTATCTACAGCTATTTACAGTATAAATATGAGTTGTCTGTGGCTTAGCTGGGTGTGGGGCGACTAAGGTTGGGCTGTGAGTAGTGTAGGAGAAAGAGGTGGTGTTTTAGTGCTTTCTGCTTTTTGGCCTTATTCAAATTAACTGTAAGGGGTGAGGTGTGCTATAGTGGGGGTGCCCATTCTAAGCTTCTAGAGGTCAATGAGAGTCAGCAGATATAAAGGCTGGGCCTTTTGAAGAGAGACTGTGCCTTCAACTGAGATCATCAGTCAGTGTTGGGGAGGCTATGTAAAGATGCCATCTTCTAGTTGCACCAGTAAGAGGAGTGAACTGTTTCTACTGGAAAGAGAGAGTTGTGAGGTATGCCCAGCCCAGGCTCCTAGAGGTCAACTGGAGTCATCAGGTGTGAAGTCTGGGCCCTTTGAAGTGAGATCCTGTGCTTGACCATCTGCATGTGGCCAGAGGCACTGTTCCCTCTAAGCTGTGCGCGTGTGCGCGCGCACACACCTCGCCGAGCGAGCGCACATACTTTACAAGAGAGCGCACAAAAATTACGGTTCTGATTCTGATAGAAAACAACACAGACGTCTTAAAATTTAAAAGTTGTTGTGTATTTATGGTTTTCACAAGTTCTACAATATTTTCTAGTGCAATCAATGTGGTGTACATACTGTATTCTGACGTGTAGTCAAATTTTAAAGTATATAACTCAGAGTATCGTTATGTGGCGCACAAAAATTTAACCTTCCTTCAAAAGCTGCACAGTTGATATTTTATGCGCACACAGCCTACAGACAATTAGAGGGAACATTGGCCAGAGGGGAATAGTCAGAGGGGTGTGCCCCTTTAATGCCTTTTCAGTTGCATTTGTGGATGTTTAATTGCAATGGATTGTATGATAGATCAAAGAAAGATCGAATTTAAGGCAGCTTTCATGGGTTCTTAAGCTGTGCAGAGTGATTACATGGGTTGATATGTGCAGGTGCATCTGGTAGTATCAGATATCTCTCTGCCTTCTCCTATAAATGGATCCTCGCTGGTGTCTAGGGCTTCTATAAGCCCCTTTGAGAGAAACCACCAGCTCTACCTTTGAGGGGAGAATGAATACTCAGTCTGTTCAGACTGTTCAAAATCAAATGACTGTCCCCTTAGTTTAATCTGAGATCCAGAGTGTAGATGTTTGGGAAGCTATGAACCCATTAGAAGGATGTGTTCCTCTGCTTAAAGTGAATGACTTGGTTGCCTTATTTACTTTTCCTTGGCAAGGTCATGAAGCTGTCTCGGGGGAGGTGGCTCTATTAATATTGCATTCATACTAATTCCTTGTTGTACAGATTTACTCAGAAAATTAGTGCTTTTTCCCAGGAGACAATAGCTAAATTGGAACAACAAGATGGGAAGCTCACTAAGGCGCAGGCTGATCAGGTTTCCGGGGTGGAATTATAACTGCAGTTCTCTCAAGCTGCAGTTGTTGTAACTAATATTAAGGATATCCTGACCTTTCATCGCTGCATGAGATTTTATAGATTCAATTAGATATACGAATATCACTGTGGAGCAATCCATTGTTTAAAATCAATAATGATAGTGTGTTTTGAACACTTGGATGCATAAGGGAGTTCATTTAATGGACGATGTCCTGTGGGAGGGATGCTTGATGCCATTGTCCTACTGCATGAAAACTTTGCAATCCCCTTTTCGCAATGTTTTAGATTCAATGACAATATTGCATACATGTCTGGGGAGAGTCTCTTAAGGATTTATCAGCTTCAGTGCCAGTTGAGATCTGCCATAAGACAGCTTTGAAAGATCATAAAGCAGCAGCCTTTTATAGAATCCTCATGGGGAGGGTAGTACAGAGGCAGGGGTGGCCCAAGGGAGGTGCGGGGGCCATTTGTTGAGACTCATTGTGGGGCCTCATTTGCACAAGGAGCCTCATTTGCATAACTATTTGCATAATGTTAACATGCACTAACCTTTAGTAAACATGCCTCTTAATGAGTGTCTGGATAAAGAAAGACTACCAGATTTCTGCATTACTATACTCCAGTGCCAACTGCCAGGCACATTAGGAAGTAATATAAACACTGACCATTTAGAACCCACAGCAAACCCGCAGTATCATAACAGCACTACCTGGACTCACAAAGCACCAAACCCTACCTATCAAAAGGCAACACTGCAAATATTAAACCAATACATCTCCTACTGGGGAAAGAGAACAAGTGGCACTGTCAAATAGAAACTACATAAACAGAATTCCTTAGCTTGGTTACACATGCATAACAAAGACTGTCAGCAAACAAAGAACAAAGAAGCACAATTTAGAAATAGGAAGACAATAATTAAATTGGGAACCCCTAAAGCCAAACTTGGAATGTACAACAACACTGGAGAAATAAAACTGTAAATTAATTTCCTCTTGTACTAAACAAAAATGCAAAGACGTTAGCGATACACATTTCTCAGAGCTGACATACTCCAGTTAATAAATTCAAAATAAAAAAGTATTTTTCTACCTTTTGTTTGGGCATTTTATTTTTCAGTTGCAATTGCTCCAGTCACTTTCTTGTGGTTTCATTGTGTCTTCTGCTAACTCTCCATTGTCTGCTGTCCATTTGTCCTTTCTTCTCTCTTCTAGGTTTTTCCCATTCTCTCTCTACATCTGCTTTAAGATACTGATCTTTCCCCTTTTGCTGTGTCCTCCATTTCTTTCTTTATTTTTTTATCATCCATTCAAATTTCACCCTTCCATCCTCAGTCCCCACTTACTCTCCCAAAAACTGGGCAATCGTAGATTTTTCTTCCCTTCCACACAAAATACCTTTTTCCCTCTCCATCCTCATTCCCCCAGCCCCATCCCCTTCTAGTCCTCCCCCAACATCAGCTCCCTTCTAGTTCCAGCCCCACCCAGCATCTGCTCCCTTCTAGTTCCATGCTCTCGTCCCTGCATCAGCCCAATTCCAGTCCTAGCTTCCCCATTAGCTCCTTTCTAGTCCTAGCTGCCCTATCAGCTCATTTCCAGTCCTAGCCCCCACATCAGCCATTTCCAGTCCTATTCACTCTTCACTCTTCATCACCCACTGCCTCAACCTCATCCTCTCTCCTCCAACCTATTTAGAAATCTTTATGCTATTGATATTTTCGTTCTCTCCTCCACTGTTTCTTCACCTCTTTCCTCCACTATGTCATCTAAGTCTGTTGACGAGGCAGTAGCTTCCTATAATGCTGCACTCTCCTCTGCTCTGGATGCTCTCGCTCTGCCAATGACACATCCTGTGAGACGTTCTGCACCCCAGCCCTGGCTTTCATCCACTACCCGCTATCTATGTTCCTGTGCCTGTTCATCTGAGTGTGCCTGGCTCAAATCCTGCTTCCTTGTGGACTTTCTACACTTTCCAGTCAGCCATAGCACTTTCCAAACAAGACTATTATGTCCATCTGACTGTCTTGCCTCTGACCCTCGCTGTCTCTTTACTACTCTCAGTTCTTTCCTCAAAGTGCCTCCGCCTCTGCCTCCAACCTCTCCCTACCTCCCTTTCTGCCCAAACCCTGGCTGACTATTTCCATGACAAAATCCACAAGATCACCCTCCAATTACCCACAAAGTCAGCTACTTCCCCTCCTTCCTCTCCTGCCCCTCTTCACTCCCAACTTTCCCTCTCTACCTCTGCTACCCTCTCTTCCTTTTCTGTGATCTCTGAAGAGGAAACTACACACCTTTTTTCTTCCTCCAAACTCACTACCTGCTCCTCTGATCCTATCCCCACCCATCTCCTAAGCCCCATCTCCTCCACTGTTGTCCCTTCAATCTCTCATATTCTCAACCTATCATTCTCCATTGCAACTGTCCCTGCAGCCTTCAAGCATACTGTAGTTACACCTCTCCTCAAGAAACCCTCACTTGATCCTACCTGTGTTTCTAATTATCGACCCATCTCCCTCCTCTCCTTAATTTCTAAACCACTTGAATGCACAGTTTACTGCTGCTGCCTTCACTTCCTCTCCATTCATGCCTTCCTGGATCCTTTACAATCTGACTTTCGTCCTTTACACTCTACTGAAATGACTTTTGCCAAAGTCTCCAGTGACTTGTTCCTGGCAAAATCCAAGGGCATTTACTCTGTCCTAATCTTTTTTGACCTCTTTGCTGCTTTTGACACTGTTGACCATAACCTTTTCCTTGATACCTTGTCCTCGCTTGGTTTTAAGGGCTCTATACTTTCCTGGTTCTCCACTTATCTCTCCCATCATGCTTTTAGTGTTTTTCAGGTGGCTCCTCCTCTGCTGCTTTCCCGCTCTCGGTTGGTGTACCCTATGGTCTGTCTTAGGTCCACTCCTTTTCTCTCTCTATACCCAGTCCCTTGGTGTGCTCATCTCTTCCCATGGCTTTCAGTACCATCTTTATGCCGAAGACTCCCAGATCTACCTCTCTACGCCTGAAATCTCCCCGGCAAGCCAGACCCGGAACTCTGCCTGCCTTTCTGACATCTAGTTGTCCTTCCTTCCCCCCTGGCTCAGTTGTAACCTACTCCTTGCTGGTCTCCCTCTGAATCATCTCTCTCCCCTTCAATCTGTTCAACACTCTGCTCATCATGCTCATATTACCCCTCTTCTCAAGTCACTTCATGACTCCCTATCCGTTTTCACATCCAGTTCAAACTTCTCATGCTGATCTATAAGTGCATTTACTCTGCAGCTCCTCACTACCTTTTCCTCTCTTATCTCTCCCTACATCCCTCCTTGGGAACTCCGCTCTTCTGGCATATCGCTTCTACCTGTGCCCTTCTCTTCTATTGCTAACTGTAGACTTCGCTCCTTTCACCTTGCTGCTCCTAATGCCTGGAACAAACTACCTGAGTCTGTACGTCAGGCTTCATCTCTGGCCCTTTTCAAATTTTGGCTGAAAACTCACTTCTTTGCTGCTGCTTTCGGATCTTGATTCACCTAATCTCTTTTGTGTTTCCTTACCATTCCCCCTAGATGTATTCTATGTCTATAAGTACTGTGTTGATTAGATTGTGAGCTCTGATGAGCAGAAACTGTCTTTTACATGTGTCTGTGCAGCGCTGCAAATGTCTTGTGTTGTTGTTAAGTGCCATTAAGTCAGTGTCGACTCATGGCGACCCTCTAGATAGTTGTCCTAAACTGTGTTCGGTCTTCAGTCAGGTGACTCATTGTTGACAGACTGTCACCCATAGCTGCTGTTATTGTATTGATTCGTCTCATTGCTGGCCTTCCTCTTTGGGAAGTTGGAAGTGGTCAAGAATGAAATGGAACATGTACAACTCGATCTGTTGGGTGTCTGCGAACTGAAATGGCCTGGCATAATGCACTTTGTATCTGATGATCTCATAGTCAACTATTCTGGAAATGAAAGACAAAGAAGAAATGGTGTTGCATTTATAATTAAGAAGAAACTTGCAAGAACTGTAATGAAATACAATGCAATCAGTGAACGCTTAATTTCTATTTATCTATGAGGAATGCCTATCAACAGAACTATAATTCAAGAATATGCCCCAACAACAGCTACAGAGAGGATGAAATTGATGCATTCTATGAACAAGTCCAAGTTGAAAATGACAGAACATGCAAACAAGACATCCTGATAGTCATGGGTGACTGGGCACACAAGTTGGCAACAAAGAAGACAAAATGGTTGGAAAATATGGACTTGGCAACAAGAATGAAGCTGAGAGAATTCTTCAAGACCAAGGAACTATTCATCTCAAACACCTTCTTCCAGCAAAACAAGTGGTGACTGTACACATGGGCTTCACCCAATGGATTGTACAAAAATCAAATTGACTACATCTGTGGAAGTCAAAGATGGAAAAGCTCTATAACATCAACTACGACAAAACCTGGAGCTGACTGTGGTACAGATTACCAACTACTAGTATGCAAACTCAAGCTATAGTTGAAAAAGAGCAAGCCACTCATGAATGTAGCAAAATATGACCTTGAGAATATACCACCAGAATTTAAAGACTGCCTACCGAATCGATTTGCTGCTATAGATACAAATGATAGAGCTCCAGAAGAGTTATGGGATGACATCAAGAAGGTTGTATTTGAAGAAAGTGAGAAATCTCTACAAAAGGTGAAAAAGCAAAAACCGCCAAAATGGATGACTGAAAAACTCTGAAAATTGCCCAGATGCGCAGAGAAGCAGAAGCAATTGCAGAACTCGAGATTTCCAATGTGCAGCAAGACAAGACAAGGAGAAGTACTATAATGATGCATGTAAGGAAATAGAAACAGAAACTATTAGAGGAAGAACAAGATCGGCTTTCCTAAAGCTACGAGAAAGAAAAAATTCCAGCCTTGAATTGGAATGTTACAAGATGCTCAAGGTTCTATGTTGAATGATGCTGAGAAAATCAAGAAAAGATGGAAAGAATATGCAGAGTTATTATATAATAAAGATCAAGTGGACCAACAGCTGTTTCAACCTGCACCTTATGATTTGGAACCATTGTTGATGAAAGAAGAAGTTGAAGCAGCATTGAAAGCCTTATTAAAGAACAAAGCATCAGGCATTGATGGTATTCCCATAAAGGTATTACAGCAATCTGATGCAGCTGTTACCATACTTACAAGGCTCTGCCAGGAAATTTGGAAGACAACATCATGGCCAATTGACTGGAAAAGATCTGTGTTTATACCAATAGTAAAGAGGTGTGATCCAACTGACTGTGGAAATTATCGCACAATCGCTCTGATCCCACATGCCAGCAAGATTCTCCTGAAGATCATTCAGCAGAGACTATAACCATACCTGGAATGAGAACTGCCTAAAGTGCAAGCAGAGTTCAGGAAAGGGCGAGGAATGATAGACATCATTGCGGATGTGAGATGGATCCTTGAAAGGACTAAAGAATACCTAAAGGATATCTATATTTATTTCATTCTCTTATATACTGCGCTATTCTGCATCAGTGCAGTTTACATTGAACAAACTGAAATTACATTGAACAGGGCATTATAACTTGGAGATAACTATTTTACAGGGAAAATGGGCTATGGAGAGTTAAGTGGCTTGCCCAAGACCACAAGGAACACCTGTGGGACTAGAAACCCCAGTCCTTCCGGCCCAAAGTTGCTGTCCTCTAGTGGGATTTGAACCCCCGACCTGAAGTACCTTGCCCCAACCACTAGGCCACTCCTCCACTCCATGTGTTTTATTGACTACAGCAAGGCTTTTGAATGTGTAAACCATGAGAAGTTCTGGGCCACATTAAGAAGCATGGGTATACCAGAACACCTAATTGTTCTCTTGCACAATCTTTACATTGATCACGAAGCATAGTTTGAACGGAAGGAGACTCACAATGGTTTAAAATCAGCAAAGATTATGACAAGACTTCATACTTTCATCCTAACTGTTTAATTTATATGCAGAACAAATCATCAGAGAAGCAGGATTGTATGAAGACAACGGAGGTGTGAAGATTGGTGGGAGACTCATCAACATCTTTTGCTATGCTGATAATATCATATTCCTGGCTGAAAGTGAAGACGATCTGAAACATTTGCTACTCAAGATCAAGGAACATAGGGGTATGTTTACTAAACTGCGTTAGTGCGATTCGCGTTTGGAGCCGCGGTAGAGACAGAAACCCCAAATAAGGACATGGGCGGTACATCGTTGCCGAGAACGCACTGAGAACGTGTGCTACAAGGCGCCATAAATGAACGAGCGCTACAGGGCACGTTACCGCCCGTTAATCTTAAGAAGGCGCACAGGCATACAATCACAGCAACAGAACTGTAGCACAATGGTTACAACACTGACTGATGGTACAGGCACCCTTTACATTTAAGTAGTGATTGTTGAGGCATGTGACATGTATTTTAATTTGTGCTGCCAGCAAACACACCCTCACGGTGGCATAACCTAAGGTGCTGCATAAGGCACCCCATAATGCACTCCATAGGGCATATTATAAAGTGTATTGTCCGCCAAGGCACCCTATAATGTCCCCTATAGGACACCTTATAAGGCTGTGAACAAAGCCCTGGCTGGCTGCAGGACTTCACGTCACCACACAAACTGTCTGCTGTGGTTACCAGGATAGTGTTAACCCACACGTACCCATGATGCACTGCACATGCAAATCAGTAGTCGAGAGATGGGCACAAGATTGGGTATGCACCCCCACAGCACCTTGGCCAGGTAGGGGGAACAGACCGTGTGTGGTACTGCCACAGAGTAGCCACAGACAGTCACATTGTGCGGGTATTGTACCCACCCTGAGGTTGAGGTGGGGCGCCCAGCACCAGGTCCACAGCACCTTTCATGGCTAAAATATGCCATGCTGCAGGTCCTCATCAGTGTGTGATAGGTTGTTCTGTTAGACACACCTAGGATACATCTGTGCCCTGCTGTATGTCTCGGTCATGTCTAGTCCTTATGGGCGATGATGCACCCAGAATAGTGCATATCCTGTGTTGGTGCCATGGTTACCTGCTGTAGGTGAAGAGGGGGTGTATGGACCCATGGACAGATCATGTACCACCACACAACCCACCCTCTGGGGCTCAGGGTGGGAAACAGGATCACCCACCAATAGAGCCACAGTCTACCTCCCTGCAATGGTAGCAGTAGAGGGGACCATCAACCCCAGTCCTGCTGGGGAACAGACAGAGCGGTACACATCCATAACACAATAGCAGACAGACGGCAGGCCTGAAAATGCTCAGCTGCCCCCCACCATTATCTGACATTCTCCAGCAGCAAGCCTCCAGCCACTGCACCCTGCAAGGTGCTCCATCAAAACACATATTAGCTGCAGACAGTCCGCCAGCTAGTCCATAGTGCATGGTCCTGGAGGAGCTGCATGTACCCAGAACAGGGATGTCAGCATACACATCAAGCAGATAAGTCAGTGATTGGGCCCCAAAAGAAAACCCATATATATCACATGAGAGAAATACTATATAGCAGTATGGGGGAACCTAGCCATGCCATGGTCAATGCTCAGTCAGGGTGAGAGTGACCACCCAGCAGGACATGCTATGGCCACCCTGTCCGTGCAGGTGGTACCGGGCACTACAATGTCCGAGCCATTGCCCTATGCCCTGTGCAGATGCGGCCAGGCCAGGCCAGCCTATCCAGGTTTTTCTCACGGTACCTTGCTCCTCATTATGCACATTGGCAGGCCAATACTGGCAACAGTGTTAGCAGTGTGGGCTGTGGAGGGTGTTGGCAGCCACCACACACTGGATAGACAGACACACACTCCCCACACCTATGCCAGCATTGTGCAACTATAGAGGTGTTGGGCAGCCCAGGCCACCACACCAGTCCTGGGCACAGTGCAGGCATGGCTATGGTACGCAATACTGTAGGAGTCACTCCACAGGTTGGTAAACACTGTCAGACACAAGACCTGTAGCACACTCCACAGACATCAGAAAGGTTGCTATGATGCAGCTCACTCAGAATATTGTACTTAACCTAGGAATTGCTATCTGCCAGTAATCATAGCAACCTTTTTAAAGATGTGTACCATATTCCCAGGTTTAGGGTGGCATTACTAAGGTATGCAAGTGCTAGTATTGGGAGATGCACGCAGAGCCCAATGTCCTGCCTCTCCAGGAGGCTTTGGATAATGGGGCCTATGGGGGTGGGTGTCTCTGCCCCTGTTGGCTGCTGCTTTACGGCAGAGGTTCCCAACTCCAGTCCTGCGGTGCCAAACACTGTTCGGGTTTTCATGCTGTCCCTCATGAATATGCATGAGATACATCTGCATACTATGGGGGTGGCGCATAGACTTGCAGCACAGGCATCTTTATCAGAGGCAGCATGGAACCGGAATGGTGTTTGGCCCTCCAGGACTGCATTTGGGAGACTCTGCTCTAGGTAATGTGCATGTTTATGGTGTCCGTGCTCTGTAGGGTAAAATGTAGGTGTCTTGGGCATGTTTACGTCATCTGCAATATAGGTGCTGTCTGTATTAGCACGTTGTAGTAGTGGGTAAAATATGGGGACTGGGTTGGTAGGAACCACAGCTGGAACTTGAACCTGTGACCCTCTGCTTTGGAATACACTGGTTTTGTGCACTGCACCACCTTGCTATCCCAGAGTCAGAACATTCCTTGGTGATACCATGACTGTCCGTCAGACGGGGCCCGTCTATTGCAGTACACGGCACCCACCTACACAGGGCTAGGCCAAAGTCTGCTCTGTGCAGCTGCCACTGCCCCCTCCACCACCAGTATCCCTCAGCCACCATGCTGACATGCCCTTCTGCTGGTGGTGCGCAGTCTCAGGCCATCCAGTGTGCAGGTAGGCGGCTGCCTATGGTGCGGGTTCTGGGGTAGGGGTGCCTGCATTGACGTCCACGTTCCCCTCAGCCCCGCCTGCCAATGTTCCGTGCCCTTGGGGGTAGCTGTTGGGTACTATCCCCTGTGACACTGTGGGAAACACGCTCGTGCCCATGTTTGGCCTTCAGGAGTTGCTGTCTGGCTGCTCTGCTGTTTCAGCATTCGTATGGGCCACCTAGGCATCACCCTAGTCCGCACTGTGGCCCAGCTCCACCACAGCATGTGCCGCCTGCGGCCCTCTGTATCCCCTTCTCCAGCATCTGTCCAGTTGCCATTCCGACATGCCCGCCCTGATGTTGCGGGACATGTGCATGCCATAGGAACCCTGTCCGATTGTGGGGGAAACCCTGAGTAGCGCTATTTCACTGTGGGCTCCTTCACCTTGTATGGGGACGTTTTATAGACCCTTCCACAATTTATATATTTTCTATGGAGCTTACTCGGGGGGGGGGGGGGGAGGGGTTGATGTTTCACATTGATACCACTATTGGCCAGCTTGGTTACGGGTTTTTTCCAGTTTTTTTGGGTCATTTTCAGTGTTTCTGTGCCCTTTTGTTCTGTGCAGATGTATCACACTTATCACTTTGTTTTGGTTTCCCTGCCTGGGCTGTACATTGCTGATGCGTAAATGGTCTCTCTCCCCTGTAATGTGCATTTAACGGCAGGTTTTCATTCGCGTTGGAATTCAGCTCTTCAGATCAGCACGTTAGTGTGAAGGGAGCCTCTCCCCGCCCACTCTCTGCCCACTGACCCCTTCTCTCCACCCTCTCTCCACCTTCTGCGGTGTTTTACCGCGCCGTGGGGCATTACGATCGTTAGCGCATCATAACGCGTGTTATGTAACGTTAACGATCGTAAGCACAGCATAACACGCGTTATGATGCGCTTACGATCGTTAATGTTACATAACGCGCGTTATGTACGATTACCGCAGTTTAGTAAACATACCCCATAGTCTTAAGATGGGCCTGCATCTCAATGTAAAGAAGACAAAGATCCTGAGAACTGGCAAAATCAGTAAGTTCATTGCTGATGGAGAGGAAATTGAAATAGTGGACAGCTTTAACCTACTTGGATCAACTATCAATAAAGAAGCAATAAGCAATCAAGAAATCAGATGATGCATTGCTCTTGGCAGAATGGCTATGAAGGGCCTAGATAAGATTCTCAAGAGCAGAGATGTTTCTCTCCGTACAAAGATTCGACTTGTTTAAGCAATGGTATGCCTTGTAGCACTATACAAATGTTCAGTAGTAGTAGTAGAGAGTTTTATTCTAGAGAAAATAACTTTGCCATAAGGTAAACATGAAGGAACCAATGAATGCATAAGAATATTCAAAGCATCCCTTTGCAAAAGTGAGTGTATTGCACACAACTGCCAAAGTGCCAGAAAGCAGAACCTAATAATAGAAGAAACCTGTTCTTCAGATGCAAGTTCTTCAGCAATATGACATCCAAGCATTTTAATACAGTCAACTAAGAGGATCTTATAACCTCATGAAAAAGGAGACTGTACCTGTGAAAAAGGAAAGTCTATAGTCCTCATAGCTTGACTTTTATGAGAATTGAATATTAGTTTGTTATCATCTAGAGAAGAAACAACTGTATCTAGACACCTAATCAATGCAGAGAGATCTGGAGCCTTAGAATCAACAAAATATGACAGTTTGATGTCATCTGAATAATAATATGACTGAATGAGTGTTGCTAGTGTACTGATGATGATATTAAATATAACTGGGGTGAGGAGGGAATCTTGAGGGTCTCCATATAATAAATTATGTGAGGAAGAAAGTTTGGAGGCTTAAGAGACTCCAAATATTTTATTTCTTAGAAACGAGGCAAACCATTGTATTAGCTGTCCTCTAAGGCCGAGCTCGTATAGAAGAACTAAGAGTAGCTCATGGTTAACCAAGTCAAAGGCTGAGCTAAGATTCAATAACATCAATATGGTAGGTCTTCCTTTATCCAAGGTACCCCTGATGCCACTAAGAAGAGAGGCTAGCACTGTTTGGGTGCTCAATCCTTTCCTAAATCTGGATTGTCCAGCGTGCAATGCATTTGTATTTACTAGGAAGCTATTGAGCTGGAGAAAAACCTCCTTTTCTGCAACTTTTGAAATAAAAGGTAGATTTGAGATTGGCATAAAATCTGAAGGATTGTTTAAGTCTACCTTTAAGGTTTTAGGTACAGCTTGGAAGTTTGCAGGCTCAAAAGCAAAGAGGAATACATGCCTAAAACACTATTGACCATATGAGCTAAACGTGGGAAGAGGAAACTATGGCAGGGCCAGACTGTTTGCGCAGCAGGTAGAGAGTGAAAGGTAGCTAGGGTGCAGGGTCTGGAGGTTCAAGACTCAGGAGCCAGAAAGAAGTAGTGGCAGCCAGTAGCATCTTTAGACAGAAATCTTTGGGACGAGCAACAAAGGCATAAGTTAGGTAAGCCAAAGTGACATTTCCATACATCTTACCCATCCTCATAGTAGGGTCATCTGCCCTTTAATTAGCTATAAAAGACATTACAAGAAGTCCCAAGGATTTGTAATAAATGCCTTCCTAGCCAGTTTCAACCACTCAGTATTGCTACCATTAAAATTATTTTGTAACATCAGTTCAACCAGTTCTACTGTATGCAATGTAATGTGTGCCTTCGAGTCAATGCTGACTCCTGGCGACCCAGCAGTTCCTGGGTTTTCTTGGCAGTGAGACCGGAAGTAGATTGCCAGGGTTTTCTTCTGAGGCAATAGAGGGTTAAGTGACTTGCCCAAGGCCACAAGGAGTTCTTTTATATGGACGTCTATATATGATGGAACAGAATATCAGGATAAACTTTGAATCTTTAGTTCAGAAGCATAGAGCTTGATTCTGAAAGGGCACATCCAGGCCATCCGGACGGCCCAGAGCAGGACAGGCCCGTTAGGACCTGATTCTGTACCATGGGAAGAAGATGTTTCTACAGCATACAGAATCGTGCCCAAGGATGGCTTGGCATGTCCCTGCATGTCAGTGGGGAGAGCCTCCCTGCAGGCTCCCCTGGCTCCTACGGCACTGACACTTTTCCTCTCCACCGCCTGACCCATGGCTGGCCAGCTGGGGCTTGGATCAGGTGGCGGGACCACCCTGCACCCGGTTTGTGCTGATTATTCCACCTTCGGCCTGTCCCCGCTCTGCCCAGACTCTGCCCTCTCTTCCCATCCTACTGTTCTAGCCATGCGGTGAAAGTCAGAGGGGGAATAGGGGCCAGATGGCTTGCAGGGCTGCACATCTCACTAGGACATGCAGCCCCGCAAGTCGCATCTCAGAATCGGGGACATAGTTTGTATTCACAGAAACTCTTCCAACAATGGATGCATAGCGGAACTAGGACATTTCACTTTACAATTCAACATATAAAAAATTCTATTCAAATTCTGGTGTCACCCCAGTAAAAGCCACACAAAGTCCGTCCACTGCCAGGCACTTTATGAACACAAAGCCCTGCAGAACACTACCATACCATACCATATCAGCATCAACTCACGGACTTCAAGCAGCATCAAACCTACCTATCTAAATGAAGCAAGGTAAATATTCTAGAACACCAATATACCTCCAACTGGGGAAGGAGAACAAGCGGGACTGCTACAGATTTCTACACAGAACTCACATACTAGCAGAATCTCTCATCTTGATCACACATGCGAAACACAGACAGACCATCATTTAATAAAGAATAAGAGACTACAAATGAAAATCAGAAATGTGCAGACAGAAATGAAATGGAAACCTTGAGAAACCAGACTTCATGAACAACAAAATACTAGAAATAGCAGAAATGCAAAATATAGACTAGAAATGCATATTTTCAAAGCTGACTTATTGCGCGCTGTTAAAAACGATTCATTTTTTGTACCATTGAGTCAATGGTGACTGCTGGAGACCCAGCAGTTCCTGGGTTTTCTTAGCAGTGTGATGGAAGTAGATTGCCAGGCCTTTCTTCTGAGGCAATGGAGGGTTAAGTGACTTGCCCAAGTTTACAAGGGCTACTAGTGGGAATCTAAACCTGGTTGCTTAGCTCCTAAACCACTGCTCTAACCACTAGGCTACTCCTCCACTTCACTGCTCTTTCTCTAAAATAATTTTGTACATCTTTGATCAATCAATTTTTCTAATTAGATTGGTCCTGGTTGTTTTGTTGGTCATTACCTAAGTCCATCTTCAGGATCTCATTTCCATTTTCTATTTCTTGTCTCTCCCATTCTTCTTCCCTTCATCTATCTCTGACATTGAACCTTGTTTCATTTTTTTCTCCATATTTCTCATCTGCCTTTCTATCAGCCATGGCTAGGATACACACCTCCTTATTTCCTCGTCTGGTTCTCAATAACTCACTCTTTCACCTCTCACCTATTAACTAGCTTTCAGTCTCCCACTCTTACCTCCTAGTCTTCCCATTTCTCTCTCTCTCATTCCTTTTCCTGCCTCCTATTCCCTCTGACCTTTACCCACTTTCCAGTCCACCATTTCCTCCCTCTGGATTCCACCTCTCCTCTCACTCAACCACTTTCCTGTACCTCTTGTCCTTCACCTATCCCAGCTTGTTCCCTGCCACTCCTCTCTCACCTGCAGTCCCTTTCTTCTTCCTTTTACCCCTACCCAGTATCCTATTCAGGGCCGGCCCGTCCATTGAGCAAGAATGTTTTTTGCACAGGGCCCCGCGTTTCAGGGGGCCCCGTGCAAAAAGCATTCTTCATTAGCACAAGTAGAAAAAAAAAACCCGGCTGCTGCTGCCGCTGCCGCCATGGCAGCGGCAGAATCAAATGTCCTGCCGCGGGGCTTCGCCTGCCCGGCAGAGCCTCCCTTCACCATCAGTTCCCGAGTCCCTCCCAATGCGCAGGCTTTCAGAGCTGCGAGAGCTTGTCTGACCTCTCGCGGCTCTGTTAATCCCGCCGGGGCTGATGAGAAATCCCATCAGCCCCGGCGAGATTAACAGAGCCGCGAGAAGAAAGGGAAACTCTCGTGGCTCTGAAAGCCCACGCATTGGGAGGGACTCGGGAACTGATGGTGAAGGGAGGCTCTGCCGGGCAGGCGGGGACCCGTGGCGGGACATTTGATTCTGCCCCTGCCACGGCGGCAGCGGCAGCAGCAGCCGGTTTTTTTTTTTTTAATCTATCAGGGCTGATGGGGGAGGGGGGTTAGGACTGGTAATGGGCTTTGGGGGGGTTAGGACTGGTAATGGGCTATGGGGGGACTAAGACTGGAAGTGGGTTGATGGGGGAGGGGGGTTAGGACTGGTAATGGGCTATGGGGGGGTTAGGACTACTAATGGACTATGGGGGAGGCTAAGACTGGAAGTGGGCTGATGGGGGGGTTAGGACTGGAAATGGGCTGAGGGGTTAGGATGTAATGGGCTATGGGGGGGCTAAGACTGGAAATGGGCTGATGGGGGGTAGGACTGGTAATGGGCTACAGGGGGGGCTAGGACTGGAAATGTGCTGATGGGGGGGTTAGGACTGGTAATGGGCTATGGGGGTGCTAAGACTGGAAATGGGCTGATGGGGGGTTAGGACTAGTAATGTGCTATGGGGGGGGCTAGGACTGGAAATGGGCTATGGGGGGCAAGGACTGGAAATGGGCTAATGGGGAGTTAGGACTGGAATGGACTGTGGGGAGGCTAAGACTGGAAATGGGCTGATGGGGGTTAGGACTGGTAATGGGCTATGGGGGGGGGCTAAGACTGAAAATGGGGTTTTGGGGGGGCTTAGGACTGGAAGTGGGCTGATGGGGGGCTTAGGACTGGTAATGGGCTATGGGGGGGCTAGGACTGGTAATGGGCTGGGGGGGGTGGCTAGGACTGGAAATGAGCTGAGTGGAAGGAGGGCTTGAACTGCAAATAGCTGATGGGGACGGGGGCTTGGAATGGAAATGGGCTGAGTGGAAGGAAGGCTTGAACTACAAATAGCTGATGGGGAGGGGGGCTTGGAATGGAAATGGGCTGTGAGGGGAGGGAGCTAGGACTGGAAATGGGCTGAGTGAAGGGGGCTAGGACAGGAAATGGGCTGATGGAGGGCTAGGATAGGACTGGAAATGGGCTGTTGGGGGGGCTTGGATTGAAATGGACTCATGGAGGGGCTAGAACAGGAAGTAGGCTCATGGGGGGCTTGGATTCGAAATGGGCTGAGTGGAGGGGAGCTGGGATTTGACATGGGCTGATGGTGGGGCTAGGAAAGGACTAGAAATGGGCTGATGGGGGGCTGGGATTGGAAATGAGCTGATGGAGGGACTTGGATGGGGGAGCTAGGACTGGAAATGGGCTGATGCGGGGACTAGAAGGGAGCGGATGCTGGGTGAGGCTGGAACTAGAAGGAAGCTGATGTTGGGGGATGATTAGAATGGGATAGAGCTGGGAGAGTGAAATGGAGAGGGAAAAAATATTTTGTGTGGGAGGGAAGACAAATCTACAATTGGCCGGATATTGGGAGAGTAAGTGGGGATTGAGGATGGCGGGGTAAAATTTGAGTGGATGAAATAGGAAAGAGGAAAGAGCAAAAGGAGAAAGATTAGTATGTTAAAGCAGATGTAGAGAGAGAATGGAAAAAAACTAGAAGAGTGAAGAAAGGACAAATGGACAGCAGACGATGGAGAGTTAGCAGAAGACACGAAGAAACCAGAAGAAAGTGGCTGGAACAATTGCAACTGAAAAAAAATGCACAAAAGGTAGAAAAATATCTCTTTATTGAATTTATTAACTGAAATATGCCAGCTCTGGGAAATGTGCATCATTAACGTCTGCGCTTTGTTTAGTACAAGAGGAAATTAATTTATAGTTTTATTTCTACAGTGTTGTTGGGCTTTTGGGGTTCCCAGTTTAATTATTGTCTTCCTGTTTGTACATTGTGATTTCTTGTTTGGTGACGGTCTATGTTCTGCACGTGTAACTGAGCTGAGGTATTCTGTTTATGTAATTCCTATTTGACATTGGCACTTGTTCTCTTTCCCCAGTAGGTCATGTATTGGTTGTTCTCTGAAATGTATTGGTTTAATATTTGTAGTGTTGCCTTTTGATAGGTAGGGTCTTGTGCTTTGTGAGTCCTGGTAGTGCTGTTATGATACGGCGGGTTTGCTATGGGTTCTAAATGGGCAGTGTTTGTAGTAGTTCCTAATGTGTCTGGCAGTTGTCACTGGATTATAGTAATGTAAAAATCTTTTAGTCTTTCTTTATCCATACACTCATTAAGAGGCATGTTTACTAAAAGTTAGTGTATGGTAACATTATGCAAATATTTATGCAAATGAGGTCCCTTATGCAAATGAGGCCCGCACCAAGTCTCCGCACATGGCCCCGCACCCCCCTTGGGCCGCCCCTGATCCCATTCACCTTTTGTTGCTCTATTTCCACAAACTCTCCCTTGCTTCAAAGACCTAACCTTTTCCTCTCTTACCTTATCCATAACCTTTCCATTGCCTCCCAATTACTCTCCATTTCCTCCAATTTATTCGCGCTATCTACTCATCTTTCTGCACAGTGTTTCACATTTCTACTCATGCGATTAATCTAACCACATAGTCCCCATTGTCCTCATAATCTCTGAATCCCTGCTCAGTTTGCCATCTGACTTAAGCCTTGAGCCCCATTCACTCTCCAGTGATACTCAATCATAAGTTAAATCTGTTCTGCTCTCTCAAGCAGAACAGATTTAACGCAAAACTTTCTATGAGTTCTTACCTATGTCTGAGTCCCTGTGCTGTCCCATCCCCATGTTCCCAGCATCTGCCCCACAGTTGGACCCTAACGATGACCGTCCCCCATATGGTTCTGTCTGCATCACTTGTCTATCTGATTTATTACTTTGTACATTTCAGTAGCAGGGACTGTCTCTTATATGTGCTTGTAAAGCTCTATTTTCACCTGACAGCACTATACAAATGACAATCATAGAAATAATAGTTGCAAGATATGCATTTTTTTTGTAGGTTGTGGTATCTTTTATTGGAAAAAAATACAAATTTAATAATGATGTTGTATGTTCTACTATGTGTATCAAAGGTTCAAAGTTAAATACATCAAAGGAATAAAATCCACCAGGAGCTGTGGGTACTGAGGGAGCTTGCAGCATTCACTGATCTATTAACTAGAAACACTAAACATATTAAAATATAATGCAAAGCACTCTGGATTTGCATGATTTTCAATGAAAAGACTGTTGTTTAAAGAGATTCTACTGGAATTCTGCCCAATTTCCATTTAAATCCCTTGTGTCCAAATGAGAAATTCTTTATATGCTAGCTCATTTGTATAATTAATATAGCCCCAAACAAAATGCTTGAAAATAAAGAGATAGTTTAGAATCAATCAATTACAGAGATAAAAATCAGCCCTGTGTTGCAACCAACATGGCAATTTAATTTTTTTCATACTAACCATTTGAGTTACTAACTGGTATCTTCTCATGACTTCTTTTCCTATACTGTATAGTTTTTTGAGGAATGAAAACCCTGTTCTCCCGCCCTTCTCCCCGTGATTACTGCAAGATGTAAACAGTTTGCACTGGCCATGTCCTGGTCTTCTCGACCATATGAAATCTATCAAGACTGTTAAGTTTTAAGAATACTAATGGCAATTCTCTTTGTTGTTTGATGTTTGTGGCATGTCAATGAAGATCTAGGACTGTAGGAATTTAAAAGTAAGTGGGCTACAGCAGGGCAGAAAGACCCGTCTAGGTTTCTTAATGTAAAGATGCTTCCTTTGGAGTATAAAGTGATAACTGGCTCATGTCTGATGCTAAACTACAGTTAAAAAAACAAGAATAATATGCTGTAACTCTAAGGAAAGTGGACTATGCCATTGCTAGGTTATGTGGACACCATGACAACGTTGTCCTAATATTCTGTCACAATTGTCCTGGTAGAAATACAGCAGAATATTTGGATAAATAAGAGGAAAAAATGTATCCGTACACATTTATCCTTGCCAGTTTGCACAAATTTAGCTGGATAACACTTAATATTCCTTAACATAGCATTACCAGCACTGACCTTTGGGTAGAGTGAATTAAAATATTATGTTTTGTTTTTTTAATTCAAATTTTAAATACTTATTCCATACAGGAAAATAAAAATAAAATGTATCACATAATACAGTAACAACAACAAAAAGCAATAATATGTTCAATAAACTTTAAACGCCCTTTGATGCAAAAACAATAGCTCACTTTACAGGGAACATATCTGTGAAGACAAGGTAAATGAAAAGGTAAGTAAGAGATTACACAATCTCAAAAAGACAGCAGATAAGCTAACTTAAGGCCTTCTAAAACACCAGCAAATTCTATTCACACATACTGAACAGAAAGTCAGGCAGACTCCAATTCCTGATGGTCCAACATGAATTTCTCAAGCTGAGAGGGATCTAAAAAGACATAATGTGTATTCCTGTAAGTTATCAAACACTTACAGCGATACCACAGAAAGAAAGTAGTCCCCAAAACAAGCACACTAGCCTTAAGGGCCAAAGCTAGTTTCCTCCTCTGTTGTGTAGATCAGGAAACATCTGGACAAATCAAAACTTTTGCTCTACAAAACATATACTGGCCCTCTTCTAAAGAGTTCACTATTTTAGATAAAGCTGATAGAAAAGAGCATTTAGATATCTGTATGGCATCTGCATTCTCAAGACAAAGAATGTCCTTAAAATACTGCCATAAAAGAATTTCTGGAGAAAGCAAAGAAATAGAGAGAAAGTATAAAAAAACGTGAGTTTTTGTTTATAAGGGTATTTTCCAAATTCTTCATCTTGTAATGCAGATTGAAAGAATCTTTGATATGTGATGCTATGACTGCTTGCACAGAGGAAACCTGAGATTTTAAAAGTTCCAACTTAGAGTCAGGGCTGATGCTACCGTTTTTGCTGTACTGTGCTCCCCCCCCCCCCCCCCGCCATGGATGCCATTGGAGCCCTCCACAAGCCTCTCTTTCATCCCAACATGAGAGGTAGCTGTGTTAGTCTAGCGCAGCTGTTCTCAACCCAGTCCTCGGGACACACCTAGCCAGTCAGGTTTTCAGGATAACCACAATGAATATACACGAGAGCAATTTGCATGCACTGCCTCTATTGGAAGCCAATCTCTCTCATGCATATTCATTGTGGTTATCTTGATAACCTGACTATCTAGGTGGTCCTCAGGAAAGGTTTGAGGATCCCTGTTGTACACTAACCAATTTATTGAGTCTCATGCCTCAATAAATCGGTCTGTCTATAAGATATCACATTCTTCTGATTTTTGTATCAATAATCAATTAATAAGTGTGTGAGTGAACATCATTTACTTGTATAGTGGGGTTAGAGAAAGGCTACCAGATTTCTACAAGATTCCTTCCAGCACAAAGTATCGTATAAATGAGGAAGCACTATAAAACCCCACAAAAAGGGCTGAGTGCATAGCAAGCCTGCCATAACATACTATAATACCAGGACTCACATAGCACCAATTCCAGATATGGAAAGGCAGTACTACACATATTTTTCTTTTTCATAGTGCTGTCAAGTCATTGCTGACTAAGTTGCCTCTTGTTTTTCTTGGCAATGTATCACCAGAAGTAGATTGCCAGGTCTTTTCTTCTAAGGCAATGAAGGATCAAGTTACTTGCCCAAAGTCACAAGGAGGGCCACTGGGACTTGAACCTATGATTTTTTGGGTACCAAGTAGCTGCTCCAATCACTAGGCTACTCCTCCACACCACTGCAAATAATAGAGAGCACTAGTACCTTCTGAACTGGGAAAACCAAACAAGTGGGACTTTTACAGATCTTTTTACACAGAAACTATGGGGTATGTTTACTAAGCAGTCTTAGCGTGCGCCCGGCGATAGTGTGCAGGCTGCCATAAAAGGAGTGGGTGTGTCGGTCTTAATGTAGCAAAACGGGATTATCGCACGATAACGTGCACTGCGCACATTATCGGGCGAGATGCTGCTAAGCATGTTAACGCGCGGTACTGTTAAGTAGGTGCACAGACATGCAAACACAGAAACAGAGGTGTAGCACAATGGTAAATACGCTGACTGATGGTACAGGGGTCATGAGTTTGATCCCCAGTGTGCTTAATGCATAAGGCTGGCTGAGGCATTAGCTGTTATGTGTAATTATTATTGTTGTTTGAGGCATTTTAGTTGTATTTTAATTAGTGCTGCCAGCAAACACACCCTCACATGCCGTAACCTAAGGTGCCAGGTCAATAAATAAAGTCGTTCATATATAAATCAATGTGCTTGAGAAATTTTCATCCAATAGTTACTTAATTGTTTAACTAAAGAGGTCTCAGACTTTTGTGGCTGTGCTGCATAGACTTACGTCTTTTGTAAAGCAGATTGCCCTTTTGCATCAACAACCTCAAAAACTCAGTCAGGGTGCACTCCGATGTTCATGTCAATCTTATATTGATGTAACAAATAGTACTTATCTTGCGTGCTTAACCCCACTGGTGTGAACATAAAAGGGATCCCGACGCTCTAACCAAGTACCATTCGTGCGTTTCACGGTTGTCTCGCATGCGTGGCGTTTTGGAGGCAACCGGTAACGAGAAAGCAAGGCATAACGCAGGCAGCATAAGATACGACACTAAGCAAAGAAATTTTTGAGATGTTGAACATGATAGATTGAGTGATCCCCTAATGAAATCATAGTGTGAAACGCACGAATGGTACTTGGGAAGAGCGTCGGGATCCCTTTTATGTTCACACCAGTGGGGTTAAGCACGCAAGATAAGTACTATTTATTACATCAATATAAGATTGACATGAACATCGGAGTGCACCCTAACTGAGTTTTTGAGGTCGTTGATGCAAAAGGGCAATCTGCTTTACAAAAGACGTAAGTCTATGCAGCAGAGCCACAAAGTCTGAGACCTCTTTAGTTAAACAATTAAGTAACTATTGGATGAAAATTTCTCAAGCACATTGATTTATATATGAACGACTTTATGTATTGACTTGTTATTCGTTCAAGAATAGACCTCTTGTAGAGTGTAACCTAAGGTGCCGCATAAGGCACCCTATAAGGCACATTATAAAGTGCACTGTCTGCCAAGGCACCCTATAATGTCCCCTATAGGGCACCCTATAAGGTGCTTTAGAGGACACCTGATAAGGCACCTTATAAGGCGCTTTATAGGGCGCCTTATGGTTACAGTACACTGAGGTTGTTTTTGCTGGCAGCACTAATGTACATTAAAAATAGACAATGCCTTGGACAGCCTTATCAAATAACCCCACTATGGGTTTGAACCCATGATTTCTGGCTCTACAGGGAGTGAAGTAACCAGTGGGCTACAGCTCTATAACTGCTAACAAGCCCCTGGCTGGCTGTAGAAGGACTGCATGTCACCACACAAACTGTCTGCTGTGGTTACCAGGATAGGGTTAACGCACCTGTACCCATGATGCACTGCACATGCAAATCAGCAGTCTATACAGATGGGCACAAGGTGGGGTATGCACCCCCATAGCACCTCGGCCTGGTAGGGTGAACTGACCGTGTGCACCCCCACAGCACCTCAGTCTGGTAGGGGGTACTGACCGTGTGTGTTACTGGCACAGAGTAGCTACAGACCGTCACATTGTGCGGGTACTGTGCTCACCCTGAGGGTGAGGTGGGGCGCCCAGCATAGGTACACAGCACCTTTCATGGCTGAAATACACCATGCTGCAGGTCCTCATTAGTGTTAGGTAGTCCCTGCAGACACACCTAGGATGCATCTGTGTCCTTCTGTATTTCTCAGTCATGTCTAGCCCTTATGGGCTATGATGCACTCCGAATAGTGCATATCCTGTGTTGGTGCCGTGGTTATATGATGTAGGTCAGGGGTCCCCAAACCTGTCCTGGAGGGCCACAATCCTGGCAGGTTTTTGGGATAACCCTAATGAATATGCATGAGATATATATGCATTAGAGATATCCTCCCAACCTGACTGGTTTGTGGCCCTTCAGTACTGGATTGGGGACCCCTGCCTTACACCTCTGTCATTTAAGATTGTGAGTGCGCAAGGTACAGATGTCTTAGACATCAAAAGGGTAGATAGGCTTTGTCACATTCCTCCTCGCTTCTCACCACCACCAAAATGTTGTCTATTAGATATGGGATAGACAGACACACACTCCCCACACCTATGCTAGCATTGTGCAACTATAGAGGTGTTTGGCAGCCCTGGCCACTGCACCAGTCCTGGGCACAGTGCAGGCATGGCTATGGTATGCAATACTGTTGGGGTCACTCCCCAGGGTGGTAAACACTGTCAGACACAAGACCTGTAGCACACTCCACAGACATCAGAAAGGTTGCTATGATGCTGCTCAATCAGAAAGTTGTACTTAACTTCGGAATTGCTATCTGCCAGTAATCATAGCAACCTTTTGATAGCTGTGTAGCATATTCCCAGGTTTAGGGTAGCATTGCTAAGGTATGCAAGTGCTAGTATTGGGAGATGCACGCAGGGCCTAATGTCCTGCCTCTCCAGGAGGCATTGGATAATGGAGCCTGTGGGTGCGGGTGTGTCTGCCCCTGTTGGTCGCTGCTTTAGGGCAGAGGTTACCGACTCCAGTCCTGGTGGACCAGACACTGTTCGGGTTTTCACGCTGTCCCTCATGAATATGTATGAGATACATCTGCATACCATGGGGGCGACGCATAGAAATGCAGCACAGGCATCTTTATTAGAGACAGCATGGAACCTGAATGGTGTTTGGCCCTCCAGGACTGTATTTGGGAGACTCTGCTCTAGGTAATGCACATGTTTATGGTGTCTGTGCTCTCTAGGGTAAAATATAGGCGTTTGACGCATGTTTATGTTCTCTGCAATAAAGGTTTGTCTTTACTACCACGGTTTAGTAGTGGGTAAAAAATGGGCACTGGGTTGCCAGGAGCCACAGCTGGGACTTGAACCTGTGACCTTCTGCTCCTGAACACACTGTCTGTGTGTACTGCACCACACTGTGGCCACAGAGACAGTGCAGTCCCTGGAAATACCATGGCTGTTTGTCAGACAGAGCCTGTCTGTTGCAGTGCACTGCACCCACGTGAACAGGGCTAGGCCACGGTCTGCTCTGGGAAGCTGCCACTGCCCCCTCCACCACCAGTATCCCTCTGCCACCATGCTGACATGCCCTTCTGCTGGTGGTGCTGATGGAGCGCAGTTTCAGGCCATCCAGTGTGCGGGTAGGCGGCTGCCTATGGTGCGGGTTCTGGGGTAGGGGTGCCTGCATAGCTGTCCACGCTTCCCCCAGCACCACATGCCAATGTTCCGTGCCCTTGGGGGTACCTGCTGAGTACTATCCCCTGTGACACTGTGGGGAGCACACTCATGCCCAGGTTGGGCCCTCAGCAGTTGCTGTCTGGCTGCTCTACTGTTTCAGCATTCCTATGGGCCAGCTAGGCATCACCCTAGTCCGCACTGTGGCCCAGCTGCACCACAGCATGTGCCGCCTGCGGCCCTCTGTGTCCCCTTTTCCAGAATCTGTCCAGTTTCCCATTCCGACATTCCCACCCAGCTGTTGTGGAACATGTGCATGCCATAGGAAACCTGGTCAATGGAGTCGGAAACCCTGCTCAGCGCAATTTCACTGTGGGCTCATTCACCTTGTATAGGGATGGAATATAGACCCTTCCAAAATTCATATCTTTTTTTTGGAGCTTTCTTGGGAGTGTTTTTTAATGCTTCCCATTGATATCACTATTGCCCAGCTTGGTTATGTTGTTTTTATATTTTGTTGGGGTCCTTTTCAATGGTTATTTGCCCTTTTGTTCCGTGCATATGTATCACACTTATCACTTTTTATAGGTTTCCCTGGTTTTGCTGTACATTGCTGACGTAAATGGTTTCTCTTCCCTTTAAATCAGCTCTAATGCCAGGGTTTCACTGGCGTTAGTTTTGAGCCTCAAATTTCACAGTGTTAGTGTGCGGTGAGCCTCTCCCCACCCACTCTCCACCCATTGACCCTCTCTCTCCGCCCCTGGGGAGCCTTCCTCTGCCCTCCGGGAGCCTTTCCCCGCCTTCAGCGCTCGTTTGCGCCGCTGTGCGCGTTATCACGCGCTAAGTTACCTGTGCGCCTGATAAAGCACCATTATTGCGCGATAAGGTACCTTATCACGCGATAACGTCACAGAGCGCACATTAAGACGGTTAGTAAACATGCCCCTATGTGCTAACAGAATTCCACACCTCAATCACACACCCAAATACAGACACACCCTCACCAAATCCAAAACAATGGACCACAAATTAGAAATAGAAAGACAATAAATGAACTGGAAAATCCAAGGAGTCAAACTCCACGTTTTTGACAACACTGGAGAAATAAAAATGGAAATGCTTCTCCTCTTGTACTGAAGAGAACACAGACATCAGCAATGCACATGTCCCAAAGCAAACATATTCCAGTTAATAACTTAAAAATAAAACACTTTTTTTCTACCTCTGTCTGGACATTTTGTTTTTTCACTCACAATGGCCAAAGTTTCTCTTCTGCTACTCTCTGTCTTCTTTTAACTCTCTTTCCAGTGTCTGCTGTCCATTTGCCACTTCTCCGTGCTCCTCCTTCTTGTCTATCTCTGTCTCGGACATACTGATCTTTCCCTTTTAGCTCCTTCCTCCATGTGTTTCTTTATTCCCTCTCTATGCACTCAGATTTCACTATCCACTCCTCAGAGCCCAGCATCTCTTTCTGATCTCACTCTCTCTGTTGACTCAGGGCTGGCCCAAGGGTTTCTGCTGCCCTAGACAGAAACCCCAACCTCTCCACCCCCCCAGCTGCCCCACCACCACCACCCAGATGTGGCCGCTGCCCCCCCAAGCTGCCGCCGATTATATCTCGGGAGGGGAGGCAGGCAGCGTCAGCAGCAGTATTTCCAATAGGGATGGCATTTTGTTACCGATTTTGGAAATACTGTCACTGCCGCTGCCTGCCTCCCCTCCTGAGATGGAATCAGAGGCAGCTGTGGGAGGGGGGTGGTGGCAGTGGCAGCTGGGGGGTGGCCGGGCATGTGTGCTGCTGCTGCCGCCCACCCGGGCCAACTGCCCTAGCGGCTGCTTAGCTCACCTAGTGGACGGGTCGGCCCTGTGTCTACCACTTATACAACATCTTCCTCTCACTGTTCACCTTTCAGAGTCCCGGATTTCTCCGTCCACCTCTCAGAGCCACCATCTCTATGTCATCCCCTCGTAGCTCAGCATCTCCCCTCTCTCTCTTTCTCTCTGTTCCCCCACTTAAGTACAGAATTTGCCCATCCCTTTTGACAGAAATGGTTTCCCATGACAAAGGTTGATTTCCGAAGTTTGTCCTCTCTGTACAACTTGCCTTTAAATGATGATACTGCACTTATACGTTGCATGCAGAATTTCAAATGATACAGTCTCCCTTCTTCAACTAGTACAGAAGTTATGCCCAAAAGAATTTCACAGATTCAGAGTTTATTACATTTCTTAGTACTTTTCCCTAGTAAACAGATCTAGCTAATGCTTATAATGTTAAGACTTATTTTCTTGGTAAACAGGCCAAGCAAATAAATATGCTACATCTGATTCATCTTCATCCCTTAGATGAATCCCCATGGATGTCTGCTACAGTCCATTATACAATGCATCCATAAGAGCATAAGAAATGCCATACTGGATCAGACCAAGGTCCATGAAGCCCAGCATTCTGTTTCCAACAGTGACCAATCTAGGTCACAAGTACCCGTCAGGATCCCAAAAAGATACACAGATTCCACAGTTCTTATTCCGGGGTAAGCAGATGATTTCCCTGGTCCTCTTTAATAATGGTTTATGGACTTTTCCTCTAGGAACATGTCCAAACCTCTTTTAAACCCAGCTACACTAACAGCTTTTACTACATTCGCCGGTAAGGAATTTCAGAGTTTGATTACTCATTGAGCAAAAACATATTTTCTCTTATTAGTCCTAAATGGGCTACATTGTAGCTTCATTGTGTGTCCCCTAGCCTTTCTACTTTTTGAAGGAGTAAACAACTGATCTACATTTACCCATTCCACTCCATTCATTAATTTATAGACCTCTATCATATCTCCCCTCAGCTGCCTCTTTTCCAAACTGAAGCTCCCTAACCTTTAAGCGTCTCCTCAAAGTAGTATCTTTCCATTCCCTTTACCATTTTGGTGGCTCTTTTCTGTTCCTTTTCTTAATTCTGCTATATCTTTTTTAAGACAAGGTAAGCAGAACTGCATACAATATTCAAGGTGCGGTCGCACCATGGAATGATACAGAGGCATTATAATATCTTTGGTTTTGTTCTCCATTCCTTTCCTTATAATTCCTAATACTCTATTTGCTTTCTTTGCTGCCGCTGCACATTTGGCAGATGGTTTCAATGTATTATGCACAATGATGCCTAAATTCTTTTCCTAGGTTGTGGTTCCTACTGTGGAACCATAGTTTGGGTTGTTCTTCCTTAAGTGCATAACTTTACATTTGTCTACATTAAATTTCATCTGTTATTTGGACTTCAGTCTTCCAGTTTATCAAGGTCCTCTTGCAATTTTTCACAATCTTCTTGTGTTTTAATAACTTTGAATAATTTTGTGCCATCTGTAAATTTGATCACCTCACTTGTTATGCCCATATACAGGTCATTTATGAAGATGTTAAAAAGCAAAAGGCCCAGCACATATCCCTGGGGTATTTATTTAAGTATTTTTATTATTTTGATGTTTATATACTGCATTTCCAATGTTCAATATGACTTACATATAACAGAACAGAGCATTACATGGAATGTGTGAACATTTTTTTTTAAGTACCATCAAGTCAGTGTTGACTCATAGTGACCCAGCTACCTCTAGGTTTTATCGGCAATGTATCACTGGAAGTAGATTGCCAGCCTTTTCTTCTGAGGCAATGGAGGGTAAAGTGACTTGCCCAAGGTCACAAAGAGTGCAAGTGGGAATTGAATCCTTGATCTTCTGGGTATGAGGCAGTTGTTCTAACCACTAGGCTATGCCTCCACTGTGTGAACATTATAAAGAACATTTTGCTCCACTATTCACCTTTCTCCATTGAGAAAATTGGCCATTTAGTCCTAATCTCTGCTTTCTTTTAACCAGTTCTTGATTCACAATAGTGCACTGCCTTCTATTCCATGACTTTTTAATTTCGCCACGAGTCTCTCATGAAGGACTTTGTCAAAGGCTTTCTGAAAATCCAGATACACTATATCTACTGGCTCACCTTTGTCAACCTGTTTATTTACATCTTCAAAAAATTGTAACAAATTAGTAAGAAAAGGCTTTTCTTGGCTAAATCCATGTTGGCTTTCTGCCATTAAACCATGACTATGTACATGTTCAGTTTGTTCTTTATAATAGTTTCTACTATTTGCCTGGTACTGACATTTGGCTCACCGGTCTGTAGTTTCCCGGATGACCCCTGGAATCCTTCTTAAAAATTGGCATTACATTGGCCATTCTCCAGTCATTAGGTACTACAGATGATTTTAATGATCGTTTACAAGTTATTAATAGTAGATCTGCAATCTCATATTTCAGTTCTTTCAACAACCTTGGATGTATACCATCTGGTCTAGGTGATCAGATAGTTGTAATATATTTTCCTGGTTTATTGAAATTCTTTTAATTCTTCTAATACAGCACCTTTAAATACCATTTCAGGCATGGGTAACCTCCCTTCATCATCTTCAATAAAGACCGAAGCAAAGAATTCATTCAGTCTCTCTGCTATGGCTTTGTTGCCGTTGCCAAGCCCATATATTTCAACAACTTACCTTCTTCTTTATTCCCAACAAAGCTGAAGAAAGACTGATAGAATTCTGCAAGAACAAAAATCTCTTCATCTCAAATACCTTCTTCCAGCAATACAAGTGAAGGCTGTACACATGGGCTTCACCCAATGGATTGTACAAAAATCAAATTGACTACATCTGTGGAATTCAATGATGGAAAAGCTTAATAACATCAAAAAGAAAAAAACCTGGAGCTGACTATGGTACAGATCACTATCTACTAGTATGCAAACTCAAACTAAAGCTGAAAAAGAGGAAGCCACTCAGGAATGTAGTAAAATATGGGCTTTATTGATTATAGCAAAGCCTTTGATAGTATAAATAATGAAAATCTCTGGGCCACATTAAGAAGCATGGGAATACCAGAACATCTTATAGTTCTCACACACAACCTTTAAATCTATCAAGAAGCAACAGTTCAGATTGAACAAGGAGAAGCAGAATGGTTTAAAATCATTAAAGGTATACAACAGGACTACATACTTTCCCCATACCTGTTTAATTCATAAGCAGAACAAATCATGAGAGAAAGAGAACTGTATGAAGACAACTGAGGTGTGAAGAATGGTGGAAGATTCATCAACAACCTTCGAATCCCGCTAGAGGACAGCAACCTTGAGAAAGAAGGACTGGGGTTTCTAGTACCACAGGAGCTCCTTGTGGCCTTGGGCAAGCCACTTAACCCCCCATTGCCTCAGGTACAAAAACATAGATTGTGAGCATTCAGGGACAAGGGAAATATATACTGTGGGCCTGGTTTCCCCACAAAATTCCCCAAGTATTACCAATTACCAATAAATAGCTCAGACAACAGTTGCTTAGCTACAAATCTCTTTATTTGGCAAAGCAAAATAATTTATAAATGCAGATAGCAAGTGTCTGTCTGAGAGGTGACGGGCAGCATTCTCTCTGCAAGGGGAGAAAAACACTGCCCACGCCCTTCTGCTGCTGTCTTGTTATATACCCCTCTGTCTCAGAGGTCTAGCAAATTCTGCATAAATTCTTTCTCGGGACCCTAGGACCCTCCCCTGTTAATCATTCTTTTGCAGTTGTTGTTTCAAGGTCTGCCTTATCTGTAGCCGTCTGCAGCCCTCTGCTCCTTCCTTTGTTCTGTACATGTTATCTCAGTTTCCTGGCACCATCTGTAATCTTCAGGGCTAAGAGAATTTGTTTGCTCATTAGTTTTGTGAATTCCTAGCTTGGCCTGTATTTCTTATCTGGGCCTAGGCCTATATCCTTGGACACTTCTGTCCAAAGTATGCTCCTTAGGCTTTATTATAATAGGCCACATATTTTCTCTTCTGTAGCCCACATGCATTGTTCTTGTGCCATTCATATGTAGCTGCGTACAGTTCAAGCAGACAGGGCTGCAGTTGCAGAAAGCAAGAGGCTGACCTGAAATCTAGACCTAAACCAAATTATCCCCACAGTCCCCACTTTTTCTTTTCTGGTGGAGGGAAGGAAAAGTAATCCTACTAAGGGCAATGGACAACAACCATTTGAGACAGAGAGGGATCATCAAGAGGCAGCTTCTGGTACTGTTCCCTAGAGATTGGTACTTTGTAACATCATTTTCTTGCAGCAACCCAATAATATTGAAAACACATAACATGAAAGTATGTCAAAAGTGGCAGTGCTTAATAATGTGATAAAGAAAGCTCTGAGAATAGTACAGCAAAACTTGAGCTAGTGTGGGTATTGCAATTGCTGAAGCCCAAATGGCTTGCAGAGTTCAGTTACTTTCTAAGAAAAACAATAAGAAAAGGATAACAATACGATCTTTCACAAAAGTCCCCAATCAGTCTAATAGTCCTTTTCATATTTTCAGATAATTTGGTCTCGCTTCTCAGCAGTTCTTCAGGACTTTGAAGTGTGCTTCACCTTACTCTGAAGTTTAAGTTTGGTATAGTTCGGAGTTCGTGGGATGGTCTGTTCCATCTGGATTTTGGCCAATTTGCTCTGCTGGAATCTCTGGATTGCAATTGGTGACATGGCTTCAGGACTCATTCAAAAGAGCAGCAACCAATATTAAATGAAAAGACTAAGGGGTATGTTTACTAAACTGTCTTAACATGCGCTCTCCCACGTTATTGCACGATAAGGTGCCTTATCGCGCGTTAACGTGCGCTAAGGCGCAAATGAGCATTGAAGGCAGAGAAAGGCTCCTGGAGGGCGGAGGAAGGCTCCCCAAGGGCAGAGAGAGAGGGTCAATGGGCGGAGAGTGGGAGGGGAGAGGCTCCCTGCACACTAACGCTGTGAAATCCGAGGCTGAAAATGAACACCAGTGAAACCCTAGCGTTAGAGCTGATTTAAAGGGAAAAGAAACCATTTCCATCAGCAATGTACAGCAAAACCAAGAAAACTTACAAAAAAGTGATGTGTGATACATGTGCATGGAACAAAAGGGCAAAGAAACAGTGAAAATGACCAGAAGAAAATGTAAAAAAAAACATAACCAAGCTGGGCAATAGTGATATCATTGGGAAACATCAAAAAACACCCCCAAGAAAGCTCCAAAAAAAAGATATGAATTTTGGAAGGGTCTATGCTCTGTCCCCATACAAGGTGAATGAGCCCACAGTGAAATTGCGCTGATCAGGGTTTTCCTCTCCATTGGACAGGTTTCCTATGATGTGCACATGTTCCACAACAGCAGGGCGGGCATGTCGGAATGGGCAACTGGACAGATGCTGGAAAAGGGGACACAGAGGGCTGCAGGCGGCACATGCTGTGGTGCAGCTGGGGCACAGTGCGGACTAGGGTAATGCCTAGCTAGCCCATAGGAATGCAGAAACAGTAGAGCAGCCAGACAGCAACTGCTGAGGGCCCAACATGGGCAAGAGTGTGCTTCCCACGGTGTCACAGGGGATAGTACCCAGCAGGTACCCCCAATGGCATGGAACATTGGCAGGTGGTGCTGGGGGAAAACGTGGACAGCTATGCAGGCACCCCTACCCCAGAACCCGCACCATAGGCAGCCGCCTACCCGCACACTGGATGGCCTGAGACTGCGCAGCACCAGCACCACCAGCAGAAGGGCATGTCAGCATGGTGGCAGAGGGGTACTGGTGGTGGAGGGGGCAGTGGCAGCTGCCAAAAGCAGACCATGGCCTAGCCCTGTTTAGCTGGGTGCCATGCACTGCAAGACAGGCTCTGTCTGACAAACAGTCTCTCCAGGGAATGCACTATCTCTGTGGCAACACGGTGGTGCAGTGAACACAGCCAGTGTGTTCAAAAGCAGAAGGTCACAGGTTCAAGTCCCAGCTGTGGTTCCTGCCAACCCAGTCCCCATATTTTACCCACTACTAAAACGTGCTAATACAGACCGAACCTTTATTGCAGATAACAGAAACATGCCCAATAAACCTACATTTTACCCTACAGAGCACAGACACCATAAACATGCACATTACCTAGAGCAGTGTCTCCCAAATGCAGTCCTGGAGGTCCAAACACCATTCAGGTTCCATGCTGCCTCTAATAAACATGGCTGTGCTGCATGTCTATGCACCGCCCCAATGGTATGCAGATGTATCTCATGCATATTCATTAGGGACAGCATGAAAACACGAACAGTGTTTGGCCCCCCAGGACTGGAGTTGGGAACCTCTGCCCTAGAGCAGCGGCCAACAGGGGCAGATACACCCTCACCCACAGGCTCCATTATCCAAAGCCTCCTGGAGAGGCAGGATGTTGGGCCCTGCGTGCATCTCCCAATACTAGCACTTGTATACCTTAGCAATGCCACCCTAAACCTGAGAATATTGTACACACCTATCAAACGGTTGCTATGATTACTGGCAGATAGCAATTCCTAAGTTAAGCACAATTTGCTGATTGAGCTGCATCATAGCAACCTTTCTGCTGTCTGTGGAGTGTGCTTCAGGTCTGATGTCTGACAGTGTTTACCACCCTGGGGAGTGACCCCAACAGTATTGCGTACCATAGCCATGTCTGCACTGTGCCCAGGACTGGTGCGGTGACCAGTACTGCCAAGAGCCTCTATATTTGCACAATGCTGGCATAGGTGTGGGAGGGTGTGTTTGTCTATCCAGTGTGTGGTGTCTGCCAACACCTTCCTCAGCCCACACTGTTGCCAGTGTAAGCCTGCCAATGTGCATAATGAGGAGCAAGTTACCATGGGTATAGCCCGGACAGGGTGGCCTGGCCAGGATGCATCTGCACAGGGCATAGGGCAATGGCTCGGACATTGTAGTGCCTGACAACCACCTGCACGGACAGGGTGGCCACAGCATGTCCTGCTGGGAGGTCACTCTCACCCTGACTGAGCAGTGACCACGGCATGGCTAGGTTCCCCCATAGTGCTGTACAGTGTTTTTCTCATGTGATGTTTATGGTTCCCTTTTAGAACCCAATCACTGACTTATCTGCTTGGTGTGTATGCTGATATCCCAGTTCTGGGTACATGCATCTCCTCCAGAAACATGCACTATGGACTAGCTAGCAGCCTGTCTGCAGCCAGTATGTGTCTGGATGGAACATCTTGCAGGGTGCAGCAGCTGGAGGCTTGCTGCTGGAGAATGTCAGATAGTGGTGGGGGGCAGCTGAGCATTTCCAGGACTTCTGTCTGCCTTGCCTTATGGATGTGTACAGATCTGCATTGCCTGCCCTGTATGGTGTCTGTTCCCCAGCAGGACTGGGGTTGATAGTCCTCTCTACTGCTACCATTGCGGAGAGGTAGAGTGTGGCTCTGTTGGTGGGAGATCCTGTTTCCCACCCTGAGCCACAGAGAGTGGGTTGGGTGGTGGTACATAATCCACCTATGGGTCCAAATACCCCCCCCTACACCTACAAAGTATGGCTTCTAACATGACAGCCACATATCTCTCAAGTATGGCTAGGGTTTATCGTATACACTGTTCCCAGTGAGAGTGCTGTAGGAAACTTAAAAAATATTTGGACTGATCTTGAAACTGCAGTGTCTACAAGGATTTGTGTAAGCTACTCATTAATTATGGTGTCTGACAAGCAAGATTTGGTTTTGTCCAATCAACTCAAGTTAATGTTATTGTTTTTATTTGTAAATAACTTTACAAATATTCTCATATTTTCTGGGAACGCAGTTCCATCTTTCCACTAAATGTGCTCTACATACTTGGGAACAAAGCAATTCCAGATCAAAACAAAGTACACTTTTTCTCTGGACACCAACAAGTAAAATTCAAATACAGGAAAACAGGTGAATTTATCCTAAAATTCAATATTGTAACAAATAAAACTGGAAAGATCAGTGTAGTGACCGCCTATGGTGTTACAGTCCTGTTCAGCAGTCATCAGCACTGAGCTTAAGAATGCAAAGTAATTACCTGAAATCTTATAGTTCAGAAAAAAGTCATTGAAATGACATGAAACTGATACCTTTTCATGAAAAGGTTGGTGGATATCTGGATTTCAAACACTCCCCTTTTAAGTTATTTTAAAGCAAATTACTTAGAGTTACAGCTAACCTTGACGTTATCTTAAACACAGAAAAACAGTAGGTTTCTTTTTTGTTCTTCAAAGCAACTGTAAATTACCATGCAGCTGAACAAGAGAAAGAGCCTTTTAACGTTTAATTTTGCTCGATAGCATATGCAGTCAAATTCAAATATATATATATATATATATATATATATATATATATACACCAGAGATAAAAGCAAGCACGATTAACTTCTTATTCACTCAGGATTTAAATCATTTTCAAGTTGCAATCTGGTAACTACTGGCTCAGAATGCCCCATTGTTCTGTCAGGGCTCTTACCCTCAACTTTGAAGGTCAAAGGAAAACAGAAGCAGTTTCCTTAATTTGCTATTTGTTTTTTTTTTGTTTGTTTCGTTTAGCATTAGTAAAGAATTCTAGGCAGTTCAGCGCCAGGGACCATAAAATCTACTGGAGTAGCCAGTAATGAAAGAAGAACAGTGTTTACTAAGACCTTTAAACACAAGACAAAGCTAAGCTTACAATGCATTATGCCTAACAGCCTATCTGATTTCACCCTGCATACTGAACACTGAACTAGACCCTCCCCCCTGGATAGTTCTGAAAAGCAACATGCCTTAAACAGCTACAACAAGTAATAAAGTCTTTGCTTCTTCACAATCTTATAAGGATTTTCCATAACAATTAATACTAGCTCTACAGGATAGTCATTTTGTTTAAAGCACTGAACTAAACATCTTTGCATCAGAAGGGTACATATTTTCCTAAACAGTTTGTATTTATTTACCTATAATTAGTTAAAAAGACACCTAGAAAGTTATTAGAATAATGATAACTAAAAGCAGTTAATTACAGAAGAAAAAGATAACTAGAAAGCTAATTACAGAAGAATAATACTTGACCAAAAGAGTTCTGAATTTCATCTCCTGTCACACTTCGATTGAATGGATCCCCTATTCAACCAGACAAGAGAGACTTCTCAATCAGGAGTTTCTCTAGGCGATGCGTCCATCCCCAGAAGAGACCCCTAATTTTTGCTAAAATGAGCGGGTCGAATGATCCTCCCGCTGGCCAGGCGAGAGTAGGATCCTTTTTCGCCCATTTCTCCAATTTTTTTAGAACAATCTTTTATTGAGGATTCCAACAGGGGGTTCTGTTTAATGAGGCAATCTATAGGGGAAGGGCAGGCTCAGCTCCTTTCTTATTATCAATTCCCTCATTGGATTTTTTCTTAAAAAGTCTCCTTAACTGTCCCTCTTCCTATAATCTGTAAACCTGGTGTTTTCACTGTTTGGGTACACTTTAATTACAGGAAAGATCCTGTATAATAAATTTGCCTTTTACTGATTCAAAATCGAACCTCTTTATCTACAGAGGTGCGTGTAACTTCGCTTTTACAGATGGAAATTCAAACCTCTTTACTTACAGAGGTGCAAAGTTACAAATCCAGGACTCATACAGACACACAGTCCTTGCACTTTGTCCAAACCCAGCCGTCCCACTCGCGGGAGTACGGAACCATGGATAGGGACACACAGTCACTTTGCACCAATGGTACATACAGTCTCATGCATACACCAAGCAATCCTGGAGTTATGAAGACCTAATGTCTGGGCAAACTTTCAAACTTTCTTTCCTTAATATTACAACTAAACACATCCTTGGCGGGATTAACAGAGCCGCGAGAAAGGGAAACTCTCGCGGCTCTGAAAGAAGCCCGCGTTTTGGGATTCGAAGCTAGCTGATGATGCAGGGAGGCTCTGCCGGGCAGGGAGGGCCCCGCGGCAGAACTCTTGATGCTGCCGCGGCAGAACTCTTGATGCTGCTGCAGCAGAAGCAGCCGGTTTGTTTGGTTTTTTTTTTAAATTTGGGATGATAGGGGGGAAGGGGGTTTAGGACTGGTAATGGGCGATGGGGGGGAGGCTAAGACTGGAAGTGGGCTGATGGGGGAGGGTTAGGACTAGTAATGGGCTATGGGGGGGAGGCTAAGACTGGAAGTGGGCTGATGGGGGGGGGTTAGGACTGGTAATGGGCTATGGGGAGGGGGCTAAGACTGGAAATGGGCTGATGGGGGGGGTTAGGACTGGTAATGGGCTATGGGCTATTTGGGATGATAGGGGGGAAGGGGGTTTAGGACTGGTAATGGGCTATGGGGGGACTCTAAGACTGGAAGTGTTCTGATGGGGGAGGGTTAGGACTAGTAATGGGCCATGGGGGTGCTAAGGCTGGAAGTGGGCTGGTGGTGGTGGTGGTGGGGGGGGGGGGGGTTAGGACTGGTAATGGGCTATGGGGGGGGGCTAAGACTGGAAATGGGCTGATGGGGAGGTTTAGGACTGGTAATGGGTTATGGGGGGGGCTAAGACTGGAAATGGGCTGATGGGGGGGTTAGGACTGGTAATGGGCTATGGGGGGGCTAAGACTGGAAATGGGCTGATGGGGGGTTAGGACTGGTAATTGGCTATGGGGGGGCTAAGACTGGAAATAGGTTGATGGGGGGCTAGGACTGGAAATAGGGTGATGGGGGGGTTAGGACGTAATGGGCTGATGGGGGGTTAGGACTAGTAATGTGCTATGAGGAGGCTAGGACTGGAAATGGGCTGAGTGGAAGGAGGGCTTGAACTGCAAATAGCTGATGGGGACAGGGGCTTGGAATGGAAATGGGTTGTGAGAGGGAGGGAGCTAGGACTGGAAATGGGTGAGTGGGGGGGGGGCTAGGACAGGAAATGGGCTGATGGAGGGGCTAGAATAGGACTGGAAATTGGCTGTTGGGGGGTGCTAAGATTGGAAATGGGCTGTGGGGGGGGTTTGGATTGAAATGGACTCATGAAGGGGCTAGAATTGGAAGTAGGCTCATGGGGGGCTTGGATTGGAAATGGGCTGAGTGGAGGGGAGCTAGGATTTGACATGGGCTGATGGTGGGGCTAGGAAAGGACTAGAAATGGGCTCATGGGGGGCTGGGATTGGAAATGAGCTGATGGAGGGACTCGGATGGGACTGCAAATAGATGGGGGAGCTAGGACTGGAAGTAGGCTGATGGTGGGGCTAGGATAGGACTGGAAATGGGCTGATGCGGGGACTAGAAGGGAGCGGATGCTGGGTGGGACTGGAACTAGAATGGAGATGATGTTGGGGGAGGATTAGAATGGGATGGAGCTGGGAGAGTGAAATGGAGAGGGAAAAAATATTTTGTGTGGGAGGGAAGACAAATCTACAATTGTCCGGATATTGGGAGAGTAAGTGGGGATTGAGGATGGAGGGGTAAAATTTGAGTGGATGAAATAGGAATGAGGAAAGAGCAAAGGGAGAAAGATTAGTATGTTAAAGCAGATGTAGAGAGAGAATGGAAAAAAACTAGAAGAGAGAAGAAAAGACAAATGGACAGCAGACGATGAAGAGTTAGCGGAAGACACGAAGAAACCAGAAGAAAGTGGCTGGAGCAATTGCAGCTGAAAAAAAATGCACAAAAGGTAGAAAAATATCTCTTTATTTTGAATTTATTAATTGTAATATGTCAGCTCTGGGAAATGTGCATCATTAACGTCTGCGCTTTGTTTAGTACAAGAGCAAATTAATTTATAGTTTTATTTCTACAGTGTTGTACATTCCAAGTTTGGCTTTTGGAATTCCCAGTTTAATTATTGTCTTCCTGTTTCTAAATTGTAATTCTTTGTTTGGTGACGGTCTATGTTCTGCATGTGTAACTGAGCTGAGGTATTCTGTTTATGTAATTCCTATTTGACATTGCCACTTGTTCTCTTTCCCCAGTAGGTCATGTATTGTTGTTCTCTGAAATGTATTGGTTTAATATTTGCAGCGTTTCCTTTTGATAGTTAGGGTATGGTGCTTTGTGAATCCTGGTAGTGCTGTCAGGATACGGCGGGTTTGCTATGGGTTCTAAATGGGCAGTGTTTGTAGTAGTTCCTAATGTGTCTGGCAGTTGGCACTGGATTATAGTAATGTAGAAGTCTTTTAGTCTTTCTTTATCCATACACTCATTAAGAGGCATGTTTACTAAAAGTTAGTGTATGGTAACATTATGCAAATATTTATGCAAATGAGGTCCCTTATGCAAATGAGGCCCCGCACCGAGTCTCCGCACATGGCCCCGCATCCCCTTGGGCTGCCCCTGCTTAGAAGATGAAGGAGAATCTTCAACGGCAGGGCAGATAGATTTACCTTCTCATGAAGACCTGATCAATACTCCAAGGAATAAAACCAAAAAGAGTAAGGGAGAAAAACGCAGGGAATGCCAGACTCGCTCTCAGAATAGAGTAGAGATACGGGCAGGGTTAGAATTACCATGGGTCCCCGCTGAGTTGATGGACAAGTTCCCCTCATTTCCAAAAGAGCAACAGGACGATCCAGCACTTAGTCAAGCTTTTAAATACGCCCAAGAAGGAAGGGAAACATTGCCAAGGTTTTTCCTGGATGAGGGTATTCTATTCAGGGAGAGTTTAGAGCCAGCTACTGGTAATACACGCAAGCAACTGGTAATACCCACTACATTTAGAGCCCTGGTATTAAGACTTGCCCACGATCATCCCATAGGAGCGCATAAAGGCATTCAAGGAACCTTAGATCAGGTATTAGCCCGATTCTATTGGCCAGGCGTATTTAAAGAGACTACTAAGTTTTGTGAGGCCTGTCCGTCTTGCCAGAGGGTTACCCCAATTAAGCCAACGGAAGTACCACTGATTCCGGTACCAGTAATTCCGGTACCCGTACACAGAATAGCAGTAGACATAGTGGGTCCCATGATTAGAACGCCGCGCGGCTACCAATACATATTAGTTATGGTGGATCATGCAACGAGATTCCCCTGGGCGGTTCCCTTATGCAGCATTTCAGCCCATACGGTGGCAGCAGAACTAATAAAATTGTTCTGTGAGGTGGGGTTCCCGAAAGAAGTATTGACCGATCATGGCAGTAATTTCATGTCGCGTTACCTAGCTAGGGTGTGGGATGCCTTCGGCATCTGACATGTAAAGAATGCAGCCTACCACCCGCAATCCAACGGGTTAGTTGAAAGATTTAACCAGACGTTGAAGAGTATGCTAAGACGGGGGTTGGAGGGACAAATGAAAGAGTGGGACACTCTGCTTCCCTTTGTGCTGTACGCGTGCAAGGAAAGGAACAAGCGTCCCTAGGAACCTCCCCATATGAACTGATGTATGGACGCTCACCCAGAGGTATCCTTGATATCTTCCGGGAGCAGTGGGTAGAACCTGGAGCAGAGGAAATTGCTGTGCCCCAGTTTTTGAGGGACATAAGAGGTCGTTTAGCACGAACCTCCCAAATAGCAGAAAGTAACCTAAAGGCTAGTCAACAGAAACAAAAGAATTACTACGACCGCAATACCAAGCCTCGCCAGTTGGCTATAGGCGAAAAGGTTATTGTCAGGGTGTCCGGAGCTGTACCCAAGTTTGAAAGGCAGTGGAAAGGGCCCTTCCGAGTAGTAGAACAGGTAGGTCCCGTGACCTATGCAATACAAAATAGGAGAGGCCGCAGGCAGATTTACCACATTAATCTGCTAAGCCCATGGCATGAAAGGGTGGCACTCTCCCAGCTGGCTACACATTCCCATAGATACTCGGAGAACAGGAAGGACATCAATAGCTTATGCAGGATTACAGGCTGCGATGATGTCATCAACCCAGCCTGTAATATCTTAAGTGGGGGAATATGTGATAATGACAGCAATGCTGAGCAGATGGATTGGGAAAATAATGAGCATTGTACCTTTAAGAGTAAGGGCAAGTCAGGTTCCCATAGAAACCGAAAGCTTCTAACTAGAACTGAGCCCAGCTATAGCAGTGATGTAGGAGCTGAGTGGAGCTCTAATGAGTTGCACATGAGTAGCCAGAGGGGTATGGCTGCTGAAGGATGCCGTTTTAAACCTGCTTCAGAGCTAGAGTTCAGGAGGAGAGGTGGTGAGAGAGAGAGCACTCAGAAGCCACAAGGGAAGCAATGACAGCAGACAGAGTAACGCAGGCAAGGAAGGCAAAGAGGAGAGCAGCAAAGAGGGAAACTTTGGAACCCAGAACTAGCAAAGGAGGATTCTGGAAGGTCCATTTCCTTTACCTCAGGAGCACAAGAAGCAAAGCCAAAACCTCTGTGGAAACTACCCGAAGAAAAAGTAGAAGAGCTTACCTATACGAGGGAGGAAAGCTCTGATTACAGAAAGGGCATTGCAAGTGAGAAAGGTACGTCTGCCATAATTCCTAGCCAGAGACTTGCTGAGGAGATTGTACAGCAGTTAAAGAACAGTGCTAATAAGAGCAGAGATAGCACTGCTGCGAAAACAACTCCAGTCAGAAACATTCTTAGTAAGTGTTTTGAAACAGACGTAAAGGCTGTTGCTAAGAGCTTACGTAAGAATCAGTTTCCTGCCCTAGAGAAAGTTACTGCCAATCAGAGGGACAACTTTATTGAACAGCTGCAAGAAGTTCTCAGTGACCTGCAGCCTAGAAGTTCCCCTAAGCAGAAGTATAATGATTGCAGCGAGGAGATGATTGTTGACGTAGAAAGCACTCCTGATACATCTGATATCTGTGAGATGGATTGTTCTTTATGTGAGATTGATCACTTGGACCTATGTTAGACAACCTTTGCATGAAGGTAATGCAAAGTTGTTTTCTCCTGAATGTTGGCTGTGAAGAAACAGTTTGCCATATGCTTTATTTTCTAACTTTGAATTGCTCCTGTTTCCTATTGTTTTGGAAAGTAATCCGTGTCATGTTTTGAGCCAAGAATCTATGTGTGAAAGGGAAAACCCCAAATAAAAATTTATCTGTTCAAATGACCCTTGTGCCACAACACCTTTGTTTGATAGTAAACTTAGACTACAACTCCCAGCGTCCCTTGCTGCTACCTTAGTCAAAAAGGGTACTTGAAGACAAAGTAGAGGTCACCCTTGCTCTAGAGTCACCGGCCCTAGGCGGGGGCAGGACACTAGACACCCAGTGGTGCCTAATCCTCATACAATCCTAACTGCTGTTCCTCAAGATATTAAATATTACTCCGTCGTGGACCTTTGCTCCGCGTATTTCTCTATTGCAGTACATCAAGATTCACAATGGATTTTTGTATTTTCATGGGGCTCTTCCCAGCTCACCTGGACACGACTTCCACAGGGATATGTGGAGTCTCCTGCCATATTTTCTGTCTGTCTCCACTGAGACTTGCAGGATGTAGAATTGACTTGCAATTCTGCCCTTCTTCTCTATGTAGATGATATACTTGTGTGTTCCCCTTCAAGGGAAGCAAATGTGCAGGATACTAAAGATCTGTTAATTAGTTTAGCTTACAAAGGTCACAAAGTCTCCCTGACAGTTTGCCCAAAAGGAAGTACACTATTTGGGCCATGTGCTATCAGAATGTCAGAGGAAATTATCTGAAAGCAGACTTCAGGGTATCATAAACTGTCCTAAACCACATACTAAAAGACAGATGAAAGTATTTTTGGGAATGGCAGGGTTTTGCCGAGCCTGGATCCCAGGGTTTGGGGAATTGTCTAAACCTCTCACTGCTATGACACGTAAAGAGGAATCTGATGAATTCAGACAAAAGAGGCAAGCAATTGCTTTGATCAGCTGAAACATGCCTTGTCCAAAGCCCCAGTCCTGGGTCTCCCAGATTACCGTAAGCCTTTCACCCTCTTTGTCTATGAACAGAGGGGGGTGGCTTCAGGGGTCTTCACTCAAGAGTTGGGACCACATAAACGACCCATAGCTTACTTTTCTTGCCAATTAGACCCAGTGGCCGAAGGATCTGTAAGTTGCCTGAGAGCAGTAGCTGCTACTGCTGCTAGTGTGGAAAAAGCAAATGAGTTTATACAGGGACATGCACTGACTGTGGCAGTTCCCCATTCTGTCCACATGTTGCTAAATCAAAAGAACACTCAACACTTTTCAAATGCTAGACTAAATAGGTATGAGACTGAGCTTCTGACTCCTATTTATTTTATTTATTTAACAGTATTTCTATACTGCCTTATCCTAGAATCAAGGCGGTGTCACAGCAATACAATCAAAAGTAGTGGATGTGTATTTCATGCAGTGAAAGAAATGTCATGAGTTGCGTGTAAGAAGTTAGTGTATTAGATTAGGTTGAACTATGTACATTGTGCGCTATGGTACAGCATGAGCTATAATACAATGTTCTATACAATTAGGGTTTAAGATATATCATGTGCCGTTGAACAATTTCTTAACAGGGTAGGGAGGGGTAAGTTGGTGGTTCCTGTTAGTATGATTAAGTGACATGTCCATAGTGTTCTATGAAGAGCGTTGTCTTCAGCTGTTTGCGAAAGTCTTTGAGGTCCGTTGTCGATCTCAGTTCGTCTGGGAGGGAGTTCCATATTGTTGGGGCAGCCAGGGAGAGTGCTCTCTCTGTGGTGTCCTTGCATGTTTTTCTGAAGTCACTCGGGGCGTTGACTCTGTTGGAGGTTCCTTTTCTTCTTGGGCGAGTGCTGGTGTCTGGTTGTATGAGGGTGTGCAGGCTGTTGGCTGAAGTGTGGTGTTTGATCTTGAATATGTTTATGATTGTTTTGTATTTGATGCGTGAACTGATTGGGAGCCAGTGTAGGTCTTTCAGAACAGGAGTAATGTGTTCATGTCTTGTTGAACCAGATATTATGCGGGCTGCAGTGTTTTGTGCTAGTTGTAGTGGTTTGAGTGTTTGTTTTGCTAGCCCAAGGTAGATGGGGTTGCAGAAGTCCAGTAAGGGAGTAATTAGAGCTTGGCATACGGTGCGGAAGTGTTCTGTGGCGAGGAGGGGTTTAAGTCTTCTGATGATTCTCATCCTGTGGTATGCATTTTTGATTGTTTTGCTTACGTGTGTCTTGAGATTCAGTTTGTTGTCCAGGGTCACTCCGAGGTATTTTACTTCCGATTTCATTGGTATGGTTGTGTTTTGTACTCTGATGTCCGGTGGGTGGATGAAGTCTGGGTTGCAAGTGATTATTAGTGCCTCTGTCTTGCGATAGTTGATTGCGAGGTTGTTGTCTTTACACCATCTTGTCATTTGTGTGAGGCAGTCTGTCACCCTCTCCGACCTTCCAACCCTCCTTTCCCGGCTAATCACCCGACCGACCTCGATTCTACACTTCACAGCGACCTTTAAATAACATGCATAGATGTATCGAAGAGTTATGTACATAGTTTTACCTGTTCTCCAAGTCTAAATTCCTTGTTTTACTGTAAGTCCAATGTAGACCCCCCACACTGGACATTTGTGTTATTTGTGAACCGCGCTGATGTTAAATAGTGCGGTATATAAAAAAATGTTAAATAAATAAATAAATAAAATAAAATAAAATAAATTTTAGAGTAGTCTGGGTTGTCAATTGAGATAGGCGTGTATATCATAATATCATCTGCATAGATTGTGTATTGAATGCTGTTCGCTTTCAGGATGTCGCATATTGGCTGGATGTATATGTTGAACAGAAGTGTCGAGAGGGCGGACCCTTGAGGCACTCCTTGGAGGACTTTTATGGGTTGAGAGGTGTTGTGGCCTACCTTGACCTGTATCTGCCTGTCGGTTAGGTATGATTGGAACCATTTTAATGTGGTACCATGAAGCTCAATTTTCTTTAGTCTTTCCAGGAGAGTTTGGTGGTAATCTTACCTTTGTCAGAACTAACACTTTAAACCCAGCTACTCTGTTGCCTGATCCTAATGATGGGGAACCTCATCATGATTGCTGCCAGGTAGTGCAACTCAATGAGAAACCCCGTTCTGATCTTTCTGATATTCCCTTGGAAAATCCTGACTTGACCCTCTTTTGTGATGGGCGTTCTAAAATTGTCCAGGGTGTTTGCCGCACTGGTTATGCCATCATTGACCCAGACTCTTCTGATCCTGTGTTAGAGTCTGCTGCACTTCCATCAAATTACAGTGCACAAGCAGCAGAGTTAGTGGCTCTCACACATGCCTGTGAATTAGCTGATAATGTGGCTGTAAATATTTTCACAGATAGCCTATATGCATTCGGTGTTATTCACTCCACAGGTCAGTTGTGGAAACAACGAGGGTTTAGTCAGTGCCTTATTAGAAGCTATCCAGCTCCCTGTAGCTATCTCTGTCATGCACTGTAAAGGTCACTCCCGAGACTGATCCTATCTCTATAGGTAATAGAATGGCTGATTATGCTGCTCAGAAGGCTGCCTTGCTACCCCCATCTACCTCATTATACATGCAAGCCTCTGTCTGCCCAAGTGCTGCCGAGTCCCCTGGTCCTCTATATACTAATTTACCCCCTGAGACAGTAGAACAATGGACATCCTGGGGTCTCATCCATCACCCAGAAGGGCCATGGACTGCACCAGACAGCAGAGTAGTTATCCACACTCCTCAGTTAATGCAGCTTTTAAGATTGCTACATCAAAGAACTCATTGGTCAGCTATGAAAATGGGAGATTCAGTTAGCTGCCAGTGGTTTGCCCCTGGAGTCTACTCCCTAGCTAAATAGATCGTTAAGGATTGCTTGCTGTGCGCAGCAAATAATCCCAGGGGGGGAACCTAGAGGACCTCCAGGTGCAAAACCATGGGCTTTTGTTCCTTTTGAGAGATTGCAAATTGATTTCACTGACTTAAATCCTGCCAAAAGGTTTAAATATTTATTATTGTTGATCAGTTAACTGGATGGATTGAAGCATTTCCTACTACCAATAAAAAGGCTCAGCAAGTTGCAAAGATATTGGTAAAGGAAATTGTACCAAGATATGGTCCACCTAGGGTCATTGATTCAGACCAGGGACCTGAATTTGCTTCAAACCTCATTAAAACTTTGTCTGCATTTTTGGGTTTCACCTGGAAACTCCACACTCCTTGGCATCCTCAAAGTTCAGGACAAGTTGAGAAAATGAATCAGACTTTAAAACTGCAACTGTTTAAGCTGTGCAAAGAAACCAAACTGATTTGGCAGGATGTTTTACCCTTAGCTCTGTTTAATATCCGCAGAGCCCCAAGGGGAAGACTTAAGGTCTCCCCATATGAGCTGTTATATGGAAGACCACCTCTAGGGTGCAGACCCCAACCCCAGGAACTTCCTACATATGTTTTACAAGACTCTCACCTCACTTCTTATATTTTGCAGCAGCAGCAATTGTCCTCTCTCCACAGGTATGCACAACAGTTCCAGCCTCTTCCATTAGATGTGTCTGCACATTCATTCCAACCTGGAGAGTGGATCCTCATCAAGACCTATCACCAACAAACACTACAGTGACCATGGGAAGGGCCCTTCCAAGTGTTGCTGACCACCCCGACTGCAGTTAAAGTTGCTGGTAAAGGATCCTGGACTCACTACACACGCTGCAAACACGCACCACCCCTACAAGTGCCTGGACCAGGACGAGAAGCAGCTGATGACGGGCAGCCAAAGCCCTAGCAGCTGGTGAGGGAGAGGAGAAGACTCCTGAAGAAAAGTGGTTTACGGAGGTCATACCAGACCAAGGCCTGAAGATAAAGTTCAAGAGACTGAAATAATCTTATCTTTATTGATATTGTGACTCTCTATGCCTGCCTGCTATCTTTTTGGAAGGAGACCTTTGCCAGAAGAAACTCCATTGCTTTACAGAAGGACTTTAAGGACTGAAAATGTTGTATATATCTACTTTTCTTTCTGCTGTTTGCATTATTGTTTATTGTTATATTTCTTGAATGGTTGGTTAGGATATGGGTAACCTCCATAGTCACAAGCCCTTTAGAATGATGTTTACTTATATTTTCTGCATTGTCTTCCTGCCCTTGAAAAGCCCTGGTTCTATGGCATTATAGGGGAGCCGGACTAGGGAGAGGAGTCATTGCCTATGTCATACATATAAGGATTACTCAGGCTGTCCCTCCAATCTGATGAAAGTTGAATACCGGCTTTCTACTTCTTTATGTCTAAAGCCAGAGCTTATAGGTACTCTTAGACTTACTTCTCATAATGCTTCTGTTTGTATAAAGGTTGATTCTGTTTGTGGTAAGAGTGTGATGCAGGCTCTGAAGGATAAACACCCATTGCTGAACAAGAACTTGATAGGTCACATAGGCCGCAAGGTGCCTCAAAACCAATGCACCTTTGCCACCCCAACCTCTGACCTTGAAGTCCTTGATCACTTTGGTCATTGGGGACAAAATTTACATATAAAATTACTTAAAGATATTGCCTCAAGGACAAGTCAAAATTGTTATATTTGTTCCCATGTTCCTTTACACTATCAAAGTGGTGTTCCCTTAATAAGCATAGTGGTTGCTTACGCTGATTATAATGTCACTAGCTTCACTCTATCCAAAGCTTTTAATACTTCTTCTACCTTCTTTTCACTGACAAATTTAGGCCATGGGACTGTTTGCTTCCAGAGAGATGGAAAAGGCCAGAACTTAGGAAGAAGGGTCTGTCTGTATAGAATCATATATGAAAGTGCCAACACCTCTGGGACCCTCCAACACTCTTTTAGTCTTTATGACTCCACCTCACATATACTCACCTCTCCAGATTTAACTACTTTGTTATGCAATATTTCCTCTTGCTCTCTTTCCCCTCTACTTATAGGCAGACTGGCTTCCTGGGAACCTCTTCCAGGAACTTACTGGGTATGTGGATTCAGGGCCTTCTCTGTATTTCGAAAAGAAGGAAAAGGTACTTGTTTTATTGGCCTTGTGGTCCCTGGAGTGCGAATCACCTCTAAACTCCCTGAAGGACGGTTAAGGAACCGGAGATCTCCATCTCCTAAAGAAGGCCATAATAAAGCCTTAGATAACATAGTGACCCAGTATGATGGGGACTCAGTGGGGAGAGGAATTATACCCAGTATTTTCTTTAGTGTAGGTGTTATGATGAATCATAGAGACATACGTACTGTTGCTTCTATTTTATCTGCTTTCCTGAATGAAACAGCAGGTGCTTTTGAAAATGTTAAGGAAGAATTAGGTCAGTTGAGGAACCTTGCATTACAGAATCTATGGGCCCTTGATTACCTCCTTGCCGCCAAAGGGGGGGGGGGTCTGTTATCTCATAGGAAGTGAGTGTTGCTCTTACGTCTCTGATCAGACCCTAAATTTAACCCACCATATTAATGCCATGCAAGATTTACAGAGACCCGTCCAAGATATTATTAGGAATAAAACTGGCTTAAGGAACATTGCTGAGTGGTTTGGAAACTGGGGTTGGCTACAACAACTTGTGTTCTATTCAATCATAGGTATTGCTCTCCTAGTTTCTGTCTGTTGTTGCATTCAATGTCTCCCAAGTTTGGTGCAGATCTTCAAAGCTTGCTTTACTCCAGTTACAATAATGAATGCTAATTTCCTTGTCTCTGGAATTCCCCTAATTGAGTCTCAAGTATGCTTCAAGCATCAGAGATGTAATCAGACATGTTTCCCACTCTGGCTCAAGGACCCCCCTGCTTACACAATGGCCAAGAAGAACCTGAGCAGAGGGAAGCAGGAGCAAAAGGTATGATTGCCTCCTGGGACAAGAAGGCAATCAAAGGGGGGAATGAGATGAGAAAGGGGATAGCATGCTAGAAGAAAATGGCTTGCTGGCTGAAATATCTGGCAACAAAGACAGGAGCAGCTGCACAAGAATACCCACAGGCTAAAACAGATAAACTATCTTTACAACCAAGCTGACAAAAGAATGGGAGGGGGAAGGTAGAGAGATGCCTTTGCTAAAGTTATCTTCTCAGGCACACACACAAAGGAGTGGGGTGTTAGCCACAAATACCTTAGACTGCAGAGAGAGATAAGGTAGCCACCCCTCAACTGACCAATCAGGGAATCCTATCCATTAGGTACATTCCAGATATGCCACTTAGGTAAGCAAGGGGCCCAGAGAATTCTTCCAAATTACTATTCTGCTCTAACCCACGTGACAAATGTCTATGCTAAGACTGCATAAAAACCCAGCATGAATCCTTTGTGACTGTTGGACTCCTTGATAGTTTACTATGAGCCAGCCCAGCTATAGCTGTGAATAAAAAGGTATCTGTCTGGAAATTTTGTTTCTCTCTTCCTTGCATGCTCCTGTTCTCTCCTTACCAGGTATCATCTGGACTGGACCAGGACCCCGCTAGATGCTCGTCCCACGACACTAGGGTTCAGTATCTTGCTGTGGGCCGGGGAGATCAAGGAGCGAGTCGTGGAATTCCAGGGACACCTGGTGACCTTACGGGGTTTATGGAGAATTTCCTGGAATTGGTTACCGCCCGCACTACCCTCCTTATTACTGTGCTCTTGAATCTGATAAAGCGTTAATTCTTCTATCATATTTTAGAAATTTCAGTGAGCAGTCTATGGGCTCTTATGTCCACATTTTTCCTGATCTTGCTAGGGATACCCAATTGAGGAGAAAAGAGTTTCTGGGTTATAGACCTAGAGTCTTATCCCTCAGAGGGTCGTTTATGTTGAGATTTCCTGCTAGATGTCATGTTTCCTATAAAGAGAGATTATTTTTGTTTTTTGAGCCAGGCCAGCTACTCGAGTTTCTAGTGGCTAGGGATGATTCAAAGATTGTTGGTGCTTCTCATACGGCTGATGTATAAGTCTCACAACTTGTGCTTTTTGTTATTTTTTTCCTATTTGCCCCCCTTTTTAACTTTAGTGGGCTAGCTTAGGTGATTGTTAAATTTCTTGTATTAGATTTTCTGTAATAAGTGTTTTTGTTATTGCTAATTTTCCTTTCATTCAATTGTTTGAATGTAATGGTATATATGGAATAAAAATTGAGAATTAAAAAAATAAAAAATAAAAAATAGGGCCATTATGGACACTATAGAGGTTCCAGGGCCCCTCCCCTTAACATCGGGCCTTTTGTGGCCTTTACCCCATCTCCGGGGATCCCCCTTCATCAAATGGGCCTGATGTTGGACCAATGTGGCTTCGAGACCTACCCTTTTTCTTTTAAATGGGCTCTCTATGGCCCAATATGCCTCCGGTCCCCCCTCTGTTCCCCTTCCCGACACTGGGGAGAGAATGGAACCTACTGTCACTCTCCCCAATTGCAGGAAGGCCTATTCTGCTCCTCCTCCTCCCTCCCCTTACACCCGGAAAGAAACGACAATGAGCCGCACCCCTCCCTGATGACAGGGGAAATATTCTGACACCTCCTATCTCATCGGGGACAGCCGCACAAACCTGTGGCTCCCACTGATGCCCCCAGGCTCTCTCCTAAGTGACTGGGGCAGCCGCACAAAACCGCAGCTGCACCTGATCACCACCAGCTTGCCTCCCTGACTATTGGGGCCAGCCGCGCAAACTGCAGCTGTACCCAACAGCCAGAAACCAGCTCCTCTGCCTCCTACAAGCCCTGGGCCGGGTCCTGCAGCAAGCCACAGGAGCGAGGCTCTCCCAGACCCAAGCCCATGGCCCCTCAACTTCCATTTCAATTAAAAAAAAAATGGAGGTGTGGTTGCCAGCAAACGGGCTGCAAACCTCCCCCAAAGTCAAAACAATACATGTCAGCTATGAGCTGCCTTCAGGGAGACCTGGGATACCCCGAAGCACAAAATGGACCCCCTGGCAATGTAAACTTGTTAAATTTTTAACTTCTGGTTACATTCGTCCCTGGGAATTTTCTCAATGCTGCCCCCAGCATTGACTTTAATATCCTTCAACAATTCCATCAACACTTCCATGCATCCAACACTCTTTACCTCCATCCTTCTCCAAACATTCTATTTCCTATCTAACCTGGATCTATTTCAAAATATAATCCTTCATTAGGTGAGTAGAATATGTGACTACTGATCCGTGGATATTCCATCTTGTGACACTATGTACCCTAGAAATCTGACTTCTTAGCAGAGGAATTTACACTTGGATGGCTTCAATTTGAGTCCATACTCTCCCAACCTCATAAACACTTTGTCCAACCTTTCTAACTTTTGATCAAATGTTTTCACTTATACCAAGATGTCGTCCAGATATAATAGAAGGATATCAAACACATAATCACCCAATATTGATTCCATGAGGCATTGAAAACTTGCTGGAGCGTTACATAAGCCAAATGGCATTTGAGTCCACTCCCAACAACCCGAATGGTGTGGTTATTGCCGTTTTGCACATGTCTTGAGATTCAATGGCCATCTGGAAATATACCGGCGTTAGATCCAACAAGGAAAACCATGCAGCTTGTCCCAATGCACCAAGTGATTCATCAATTCTCGTAAGTGGAAAGACATCCTTAATAGTAATGTTGTTTAACTTCCTATGGTCACAACAAAATCTTAGAGATCCATCCTTCTTTTTAATGACTACTGCTAGTGATGCCCAGAGACTGTCACTTCTTCATAGGATCCCTTGGTTAACCAATTCATATGTGTGTCATTTGAATTCCTCAAATAAGTGTTTTATGGGTTCTTCAGTTCCAGCATTTATCTCATGCTGTACTATAGTTGTGTACCCAATATCTACTGAAAACACAGTCCTATGTTTATACAATAGTTGTGACAACTTTAAGACCTGTTCTGTATCCAAATTCTCCCAATCTGCTTGTGGTAAATCTCTCAATCCAGTTTCTTCTTTAGAGGCAACCACATTTGAATGGACTTTTAAAACTGCATCATTGATATATGTTTCTTCTTCTTTCAGCTTTACAGAACTTACTACAGATTCTGGCTTGTATATTTCCTCTATTCTTATTCTTGGTGGTAAGACTATCTTGTTTTCTCCAAAATTCATCACTCTCACTGGAACCATTCCATCTTCCATTTTGGTCAACACATTAGCTACAAAAAGCCTATCAGGCAAATTGACTTCTTGAGTAGCTGAAATCATGAGGTTGCAAGCTTGCATACCACAGATGTTATGACATTTACCAAACAATATAGCTTCCGAGAAAGGATGAATTGCATGTCTTTCACTCCCAATGGTCTTCACATAACCAATCCTGTGTACAGATTCATGCTCATTGCATTCTTTCTTCTTTTGGATGTCTCTCAGTATTCTTGCTATATTAGTCTTACCAGAATTGCCAGATAGTTCATTCAAGCTTTTAAATAGGCTCTCTAAGTATTGTAACACGTTCATTCCATCAGTACCTGGGGTGTTTTCTCCTGATTGACCTGGCCTACTCAGGTTATCTTTCACCACAAATATACACATATTAGGGATAGCCTTCCTAGACATTGCACATCAACTTCAATACATCTTAATACTGCTAACTCAGTTCCATTAGCAGCAGTCTTTTAACAATTCGGGGTGGTCAAAATTCTTATAATAGAAACTTGCCAGTACTGTATGGTAGAAATATCCGATCCTGTGTCTACGATGCATCTGGTTGCAATACCCCCAATCAACAAAGTTTGAATCAGGCTTCTTCCAATTGCTTTTTGTCTCAGGGTATCCCATACGTCTTCAGACACCTCTTTTGATGCTTGACTTTGGACCAGTGGTCTTATTTCTTTTTCCCTCTCATCCATAGTACCTGGCTTAGCACTAGTGCCAGCATCCGAGCTTGGACCAGGTTTTGGACTAGCATCTATTCGGAGTTGATCCCAGCCTCCATTAGATCCAGCAAATTTCCTTTCGCTTCTGCAATAGCGGGCAATATGACCGGTTTCATTATAATTGTAACAAAGCAAAGGCACCTTGATATTTCCTGAGAGGTGTCTTCTTAGGGTGATAAGGAATAAAATCTCCTCTTTCTGTACTTCTTGTCTTCCTCTTCTTTGAAAATTTTCTTCTAATTTACTTTGTTTTCTTTCTATTTTAGAAAGGATTTTGAAAATCTCAGACATACCTGGTATGGATTCTGTCTCCACTGCTGGGTTTCTAAGTGACACTTCACTCCTATTCCTTTGTAATATTCTCGCTAGAGGAGCATCATCTGTTCTATAAGGTACTTGTTCTTCCGCTGCCCATCTAATGGCTGCCTGCTTAAGCAGGAGCGGCCCAAGGGGGCTACTGGGCCATGTGCGGATACTTGGTGCAGGGCCTCATTTGCATACATATTTGCATAATGTTAACATTCACTAACCTTTAGTAAACAAGCCTCTTAATGAGTGTCTGGATAAAGAAAGATTACCAGATTTCTACACTACTATACTCCAGTGCCAACTGCCAGGCACATTAGAAAGTACTTCAAACACTGCCCATTTAGAACCCAGAGCAAACCTGTCATATCATAACAGCACTACCAGGACTCATAAAGCACCAAACTCTATCTATCAAAAAGGCAACACTGCAAATATTAAACCAATACATCTCAGAGAATACCAATACATCTCCTACTGGGGAAAGAGAACAAGTGGCAATGTCAAATAGAAACTACATAAACAGAATACCTCAGCTCGGTTACACATGCAGAACATAGACCATCACCAAATAAAGAACACGGGATCACAATTTAGAAATAGGAAGAGAATAATTAAACTGGGAACCCCAAAAACCAAACTTGGAACGTACAACACTGCAGAAATAAAACTATAAATTAATTTCCTCTTATACTAAACAAAATGCAGACATTAAAGACGCACATTTCCCAGAGCTGACATATTCCAGTTAATAAATTCAAAATAAAAAAGCATGGGGTGATGGGGGGCTTAGGACTGGTAATGGGCTGGGGGGTTACTAGTACTGGAAATGGGCTGAGTGTTCCATCTTTAATAAAAGTAACTTTAAAAAATGATCAACTTATATCCATTTACCTCACAAAACACAACAGTGCTTTCAGTGTATCCAGGTTTACAGATGTACAGAATAGCCTATTATTCATCCTTTCTGTCTACCCCTACGTGCAGTGGTGATTTTCTGTTTGGTCACACCAGGTCGCTGACCTGGAACAATTTTGAACTTCCAGCCTTTTCCCGATTGCCTGCTCGTCCAACTTGGCCCCTTTTTTAAAGAAAGTGACCTCTGTCTACGTATAACTTATTTACAATTCTCTTGTCAGACTTTACAATGATTAGCCAAAAGAAAACAAAAACTAAGGAAAACCGATAAGCAATCCAGCACATTCCAGTGCTTTGCATCACATAAACATGTACTGTGTTGTCCATGCAGCAATTACTATGCACAATGTGCACGGGAAATATACTGTAGGTTTTCTTATGGATTCAAGTCAATCGCTATCTAATAATTAGAAGGCATTTCTTTTCATGTCTAACATCCTTCCAATTCTGCAATACATTGTTTGACTAAGAAACTCATTTCCAAAGTTCCAAAAAACAGCTAAAAATAATGTTCATACTAACAATAATTAGCAAACAGACTATATGAGCGATCACACTCATTCCCACAAAGATTTCTTGTGTTCGTAGACCAATCCATTACCTGCTTCAATGAACCGTCTTGTTGTTAATTGCAAGGCTTTCACCCTTAGGTGATGGAAATACCTGCCTTGTTTCCAGACTACCATTAAGTATAGTTTTCATTATTATGTATAATTCATGGGAAAATTTGTTTGTCAAGCATTCCAGACAGGTCACTTAGATTTGAGATCAACTGATAACATTTACACCAAAGTGAACCACCTTGAAGGGAAACAGCCTTAAGCTTATTTTCAGACTTCTTTTTTTTGAAACCTCTTTGTCTTTCACACTTTTGAGATTAATTTTAGACATGTCTTGCTATTGGGGGAGTGTACTTTGTTGATGGTGCATCCGTCTGTCCAGTTGTACGTTGGAACTCAAAACCTACTACACTTATTTGGCTGAATTTCAGCATGGGGGATTGAGATTAAAAGTTGGCAGAGAATTGTGATATTGGTTCCAAATGGTCCAAATTTATAATCGCTTGACATCTTTTAGTCTTGATCACTCACTCAAGGGAAAGAAAGCGTGTTTTTGTATCATGCTTCTAGCATGCACTTTCTGGCTTATTTAAATTTGATGACATCAAGTGGTTTTAGATAAGGCAAAGTCTGAGGTCAATTTTCAAAATAATTTATGCAGGAAATAGTGATTTACTAATGTAAATTGCTGTCTGAAAATTGCCTTCTCCAATGTGGCTTAAGGCACGCACATTATTCCACAGAGCATACACATTTAGCAAAATGGAGAGGTGACGTTCCCGAGAGCATGTTTGGTTGATGGGAGGAAAAGTATATATGTGGATTGCATTTTCAGCTTTACATGCTTACTTTTATAGCCCATTTCTAGCCACACAAAAAGTAGGTGGAGATATCCATGGGGACATGGTATCCATTACAAGTTTCAAAGTGAAAGTGTGCATACACCCTAGCTTTGCATATAGGTGTAATGTCTTTGAGTTAAAAGTACCTGCAAACTTTGTCCCAGTGTGAAATGTTTGCTAATTGCCTACTACAGGCTAAATCTACTAAGGTGTATTACTGGAGTAGTGCATGCTAATGCGGTTAACACATGTTGTTAGAAAATATGTCGCACTGCATAAAATGGGCCCTGAGGTAAATTACGAATGTTCATGCATGTTACTGCGTGATAACATGGTAATGCCTTTTAGTAAATCTAACATGCATTATTATACATTATTTCAGTCTGCATGCTCTCGATTTGTTATAATATAATGTGGGACCTATGCAATAAAGACTGGCATGCACATTAAGGCCAGTTAACTGCACTTGGAATATAAGCTATCCACTAATGCCCCAGCAAGCATGCTACACTAAGGTCAGAGTTAATATTAGGCACATGAAATCCGAATATTATGTTCTCCCCTGCCCACTATTTACTTTGGACTCGCTAAAGATTAAAACTTAGCATGTACCTTGAACCAGGTGTGAGCTATTATTATGCCACAAAGCCAGCACACTAACTTTTAATAGAGGAGGGAAGCTATATCCTTGTAACTATCTTCCCAGCCTAAGAGCCTTCCTGATCTAAAATGTATTATTTATTTAGCTTTTCTTATATACCGCCTTTCAGTGTTATCAAGGCAGTTTACATTGAACAGTTTTACATGGAACAGTTAACATTATAGCTATATACATCACAAAGTTGAACTGTGTAATATTTCAACAACAACTATTTACATTTTTAGTATAGGAAACTCAGTTTAGGGTAGCGTATGATAATGTGGGATGGGTGATTGGCAGAAGTTTTGTGTGTTTATTTATTTATTTATTTATTTATTTATCTAATTCTTCTATACCGCCCCTTCCAGAGATCAGGGGCGGTTTACATGGAACAAAGTAAACAAATTTGTACACTAATGTATACATTACATGGAACATAGTTTTTTAACTTTATACAGATAATATTTAGTAACTTTATACAGATAATATTTAGTAACTTTATAACTTTCTAACTTTATACAGATAACTGTGCATTAATTGTTGTAACTATTTACATTTTGTATATAATTATAAATTTCTGTATCGTAGTGTCAATCAGAGTATTCTACCTTGTTTACCGGTAGTCAGGGTCATATATGTGTGCGGAGGAATTTATTTCCTTTTTCTCTTGAGAGTGTTTTGGGGTGTCTGTGATGGGTGTAAGTGGTGGGTGTATGTGTGTGGGTAGTTGAGTGTAATTTTAGGGCTTTGTGTTTGAGTGTCTTGGGATGGTATGTGGTTGGACTTGGGGGTAAGGGATTTCAAAGTGTTCGGAGAAAAGGTATGTCTTGAGTTCCTTTCTAAATTGGGTGAGGTCTTTTATGATCCGAAGGTTTATTGGGAGATCATTCCAGAGCATGGGGGCAGTGAATGTGAAGGCTCTGGTGCTGGTGGATTTTTTAGTTCTTTTGAATGATTTTGGTATTTCAAGTGAGTGTGTTGCGTTTAGTCTGCGGGTTCTTGATTCAGATGGGGCATGTAATAGTGTGGTTAGATATGAAGGGGCGATGTTGTTCAGGAGCTTGAATGTGGTTAGGAGGATTTTATATCTGATTCTGCTATTTATAGGGAGCCAATGAAGTTCTAGCATTATTGGGGTTACATGATCTGCTAGGCTGGCTTTAGTGACTACTTTCGCACAGATGTTCTGAGCTCTTTGAAGCAGGTATGTACTTTTTTGTGGTAGGCCAATTAAGAGACTATTACAATAGTCAAAGTGTGGGGTGATGAGTGTGTTAACAACTGATCTAAAGTCTTGGGTGTCTAGAAGGGGCCTTAGATGTTGTATGGTTTTGAGTTTGTAGAATATAGTTTTTACTGTCTGTTTTATATGCGGTATCATGGTAAGTGTGTGATCTATTATTACACCTAGGTATTTTACCTCTTTTTTGACTGGAATTGTAGTATTTATGATTGAGATTGATGTTGGATAGGTGTCTTCAGTCATAGGTGGTCTTGTTACAAACATTGCTTCTGTTTTTTTGAGATTGATGCTAAGGTAGTTAGATTCCATCCAGGAGGTGGTTTCCACCATGCATTTTGATAAGGCATCATAGGTAGGGTTTTTGGTAGATATGGGGAGAGCAAGCATGATGTCATCAGCATAGATAAAGTGACTGATTTTGTGTTTTCTGAATATTTCTGTAATGGGTTGGAGGTACAGGTTGAAAAGGAGGGCAGAAAGGGCGGATCCTTGGGGTATTCCTTGTCCTTGGGGGAAGGTTTCCGATACTTCCTGGTCTATTTGAACACGTATTAGTCTATTTGTGATGTAAGACTTAAACCAATTGAGTACTGTCCCACCTATTCCTAGATTTTCTAGTCTATTGATCAAGGTAAGGTGGTTGATGTTGTCAAAGGCGGCAGAAATGTCTAAGAAAAGGAGTATGAAGCCTTGACTGCTATCATCTGTGCCTCTAATGAGGAAGTCTATCAGTGTAATTAGTAGGGTTTCTACACCGTGATAGGGGCGGAAGCCAAACTGGTGAGAGTCTAAGGGTTTGTGTTCATCGATATAGTCTTGTAGTTGTAGTTGGACGTTTTTTTCTATTATTTTAGCTATAAATGGAATGCTGGCTATCGGTCTGTAAGAGTTTGGGTCTTTTGAGTCTAGTTTATTGTTTTTTATTATTGGTCGAAGCGTAGTGAGTTTTAGGGCATTGGGCATGATGCCCTGATTAAGGGATTGATTCACTATGTGTTGGATGTTTTCGGTGAGTTCTTCCTTTGTGCATTTGATCCATGACACAGGACATGGGTCAAGTGGGGAAGTTGTGGTGTTGATAAGTGTTATGATCCTGAGTAGGTGTTTTTGGTCTATCATGTGAAAGGAGATCCATGTGTTATTAGATTCAGTGTTTGGAGGCAGTATCATTGGTATAGTGTTGGATTTGTACTTTAGTTTTTCTGCAAAGTGGGTTGCTAAGGTCTGTATGCTTATAGTTGATTGTTTTGTCTCTTGGTTTTTAGCTTTTGTCAAAGTTTTTACGATTGCGAATAGTTCTCTGGGGCGGTTGATAGCCATGTTTATTACTTTGGAGTGGTAATCCTTTTTTGACTTGTTAATTGCATTTTTGTAATTGTTGAGGGTGGTCATATATTGGGTTTTATTTTCGTCAGATTTAGTTTTCCTCCATATCTTTTCTTGTTTCCTCAATTGTTTTTTTAGATTTGCTAGTTCTCTTGTGAACCATTTTTCTGTCTTTTTTATTTGTTTATGCATGGTATGTGTGGGGGTAGCTGCTTTCTGGACTGTTAGATTCCAGTTGTTTACAGTAGAGTCAATGTCAGGGAGGTTTGTGTCGAGTATGGGTAGTACTTTGTCAAGGAAGTTAGCTTTGTCAAAGTGTGCAAATCGAGATATGTGGGGTGAGGAGTTTGTTTTATTCAGTGTTGTCTGAGCTGGGAGGTGGAGTGTAATAAGGTAATGATCAGACCATGGTACTTCTGTTATAGTTGGAGGGGTATGTTGGTGGTGATTATTATGAAGAGAGGAGGGGAGGAAGATGAGATCTAGGGTGTTGCCTTTTATGTGGGTGGGAGCATGTATTATCTGTGTATAACCCATTTGGGTCATGGCATCCATGAAGTTGTCTGATTGGGAGTTATGTAGGGAAGGGAGATTCAAATCACCTAAGATTATGAGTGGTTTGTTTGGTGTTGCTGTGCATGCATGTTCTAAGATGGGGGAGAGGTTTTTTTGATCAGTTGAAGGGGGTCTATATATGAGAGTAAGTGCAAGGGTTCTATTTTCTATGTTGATGATGTCTATTCCATCTATATTATTTAAGCTTGTTAAGGTGAACTGTAGGTCTTTTTTAGCGAATATGAGAGCGCCACCTCCTCTTTTTGCATCTCGATGGCAGCTGAATGTGTCATATTGATGTGATGTTAGCTGGTTTAGTAGTACGGTGTCCGTGGGAGTGAGCCATGTCTCAGTAATGCAGATGATTTCAGGGTTTGTGTCTTTTATCATGTCATTGATGATTGGTATTTTATTTCGTATAGATCTAACGTTTATTAAGATGAGCTTTGTTTGGTTGTCTATGTTGGATGTGTTGTTGCTTAAGCCAGTGTGTGGCTGGTGTCTTATTTGGATGAGTCTGCGATGGTGTCTGTTTGAGTTATGGCTTGAGTAATTATTGTGGGTGTGTGTGTAGGTTGAACAGTGTGGTGTGTTTTGGTGAGGATTGTGGGTATTGATAATGTTGTTATATGGGTTTCGGTAATGAGTATGTATGATGGGGATATGATTGTATGTGTTTTGATTGGTTTTGTACGAGTAGATGTGTTGAGTTAGGAGAGTTATTAGGATGAGAGTGGTTGGGAGGTTTAGCTGCCTTGTGGGAGACATTGTGTATATATTTAGATGGGGGAGTGAACTCTGAGAACGTGGTTCAGAGAATGGGGGACTAGTGGATGTGTCAGTGTATTAATGGTATTTAGCTGTCTGACAGTTCTCAGTGAACTGAGTGACAACTGGCAGTAGAAGATGACTAATAGTTTACACTCTATATTGTTGTGGCTACTGGGTTACAAATAATAATATGATAGTTCCTGTGTTACAGATGACAGTATAACAATAAATCAGTATCAGAGGGGAAGGTGAGAGAACTAGTTACTGTTAACAATACTAGCCACTGGTAATAATACAATGTGTGGATTAATTGCTATCAACAGTATAAAGGTTGGCTGCTGTCAACAGCATATAAGCTAACTACTGGTAACAGTATAAAGATCTAATTTACTGGCAACAGTAAGTTGAGGGATTATTACTAACAGTAACCAACAACGGTCACTGACATCAGTAACCAATTACTGACAACAGTAACCGGTAACAGTTACTGACAACAGTAACCAATCACTGACAACAGTAACCAACAACAGTCACCGACAACTACCACCAATCAATGTCACCAGCAGTGGAATGAGTTTCTAGGATTGGTTTCAGAGACTTGTACAGATAATATGTTTCAGAGACTTGTACAGATAATATGTGGTTATTGGCAATTAGTAGAATTGTACAATTGGATATACTGCTATTGTCTGAGGTACATTTAATTTTAGTTATTGTTAATAGAACAGTTGTACTTGCTGTGTTCTGGTATTTTTTTGGTCGTGTTACTAAAAGGGGTGAACGCAGTTTTCCCGTATCTCTGGCTGTCAGATACTTGTGTTCATTTGCAGGGCGGTCCGTTCTGTTGCTGTAAAGAAGTGTGTTGTTGGGCTCCAGTTCAGCGCTCCTTTTAGCGTGCTGCTGTCTACCCCTGTTGGGTATTACTGCCTGGGGGTGGTTTGACGTTTTGTCTTACTTGACCGGCGCTGTGGGAGCCGCTGGAGAGGCTGATGCGCTGTGTAGGGAGGGTTTTCGTTACTTCACAATTTCAGCGACTGGTAAGGAGGGGTTCCGGGTGGTGGACCTTCTGGTGCCTCCGCCTAAGGGCCACGCCAAAGGGCCCTCTGGCGAGGCCCTCAGGCGCGGGCCCGCCTGGCAGCGGCTTCCTTTTTAATGCCGCCTGCTGCTCCTCCCCCTCCCACAGCCCCGATTGGACTGGAGGTGCTGATTCGGGAGTGCAGGCTGGCCGGGTCAGGCGTCCCCGATCTGGGGCTGAAGATGGCGATTCCCGCCGGCAGCGGCTTCCTTTTTAATGCCGCCTGCTGCTCCTCCCCCTCCCATAGCCCCGATTGGACTGGAGGTGCTGATTCGGGAGTGCAGGCTGGCCGGGTCAGGCGTCCCCGATCTGGGGCTGAAGATGGCGATTCCCGCCGGCAGCGGCTTCCTTTTTAATGCCGCCTGCTGCTCCTCCCCCTCCCACAGCCCCGATTGGACTGGAGGTGCTGATTCGGGAGTGCAGGCTGGCCGGGTCAGGCGTCCCCGATCTGGGGCTGAAGATTATTAAGGTTAAGGTGTGTTAGGTTATGTGCCTAGGGGAGTGTCAAAGTATTCATTGAACAGGTGAGTTTTTAGATTTTTTTGGGAGTTGGAGGTGTCTGTAGTTGATCTTAATTTATATGGGAGTGAGTTCCAGAGAGACAGGCTGAAGTATTTGAATGCTCTTTGGAGTATTGTTTGGGAGTACTGGTCTTGGTGGTCAAGAGGTTGTTTTGATGTTGTTTCCTCCTTGATCAAATATCAGTTACCATCTGGATTAGCTGTTTTAAGCAGTCAGCAGACTGCTTGTGCAAGGTCTTGAATGTCATCATTATTGATTTGTATTTTATCCTTGATCGTATAGGTAGCCAATGAAGGTATTTTAAAACTGGAGTGATGTGCTCTTGACTTTTTGATCCGGTGATTAGTCTGGCAACAGTATTTTGTGCTGTTTGCAAGGTTTGAGTTGTGCTTTTGAGCAGGCCTTGAAGTATCAGGTTGCAATAACCTAGATGTGGGGTGATTATTGCCTGACATACAGTGCGGAAGTGGTTATGGTCAAGTGGAGGCTGCAGGTTTTGTAGAGTCCTCATTTTATAGTAGGCTGTGGATGTAATCTTCTTGATGTATAGTTGAAGGTTTAGCCTTTGGTCTAGGGTTACACCTAGATATTTCACTTCCTTCTTCATGGGAATTGGGCGATTTTCTATTAGCAGATTGTCTGGTGGAGTATAGGCAGTGTCTCTTGTAAGTGTGAGCATTTCTGATTTGTTATAGTTGATTGTGAGATTGAGATGTTCCAGCCAGTTTGTAACTGATGTCATGCATGTAGCTATGATAGAGTAATCAGGTTTTCTTGTGTCAAATGGAGCATAAATCATCAGGTCATCTGTGTAAAGGTGGTAGTGCATATTCTGTTCATGTATAATTTTACAGACCGGTTGTACATATATGTTGAATAGAAGGACAGATAGTGCAGAGCCCTGTGGTATTCCTTGGTGCAATGCGAAAGGTTGGATGTTCTGTTCTTGATCTTGATTTGAGACTGTTGACTGGATAGGTAAGAATGGAACCATCCATGATTGTACTAAACAAATTATATGATGGTCACTTATGTCAGAGCTTAATCTTAATTATTCAGACGAATACTCTGCAATGTACTTGAAAAGCATGATATATATCCTCATTTGACTCTCATTATTGCAGATACTTTACTAACGTGTTTACATATAAGTTGCCTCAAGGTCTCAGAAACATAAGGCATCCATTGACTACTTAAAAAACGTCTAATGGACAAATGCCTCAATCACATCAACGACCTTGTTTAAGAGGCAATCACTTTCAGACTGTTCAAAAACTGTTTTAACTGTATAAAGTTAGCTTTCATTAATTCTCCAAAGCTGTTCACGTCCCTTAGGATTAGAGATCTTAAAGATAAACCAGTGCTTAGCTTTGATGAACTTCCTGACGCTGTCAGGCGCGCTTCTATTTGTAGCGTTTCACCCTCTCGGTTTCCTCAGGGGATTATTCTTAGTACTGTAATTTAACGAGTTCATTATGTACATGCCTCTCATTAATTATTTTTAACGGATACTATGACATTTAGGAACTTACGAACCTCTAATGTGACTGGTAGCGATTCACAAAACCATTCCTTGTGCGGGCTCATCAGCTTTTTGTGGACACTGCACATGCGAGTTTTAAATAGAGTTATGTGATTGACTATCACCTGAAGTTGTCATGTGACCTAAAAGCATACTTCCCATTCTATCCTGGCATTCAGTCCTTCAGGGGATACCGATCGTAACTTATGTATCCAACGTTGTTCAAAATACAATAAAGTTTGCTCTAATGATTTTCCTCGTTGTGCCGTTCGTATTTGATCAATGCAAAAACATCATTAATGAGAGGCATGTACATAATGAACTCGTTAAATTACAGTGCTAAGAATAATCCCCTGAGGAAACCGAGAGGGTGAAACGCTACAAATAGAAGCGCGCCTGACAGCGTCGGGAAGTTCATCAAAAGCTAAGCACTGGTTTATCTTTAAGATCTCTAATCCTAAGGGACATGAACAGCTTTGGAGAATTAATGAAAGCTAACTTTATACAGTTAAAACAGTTTTTGAATAGTCTGAAAGTGGTTGCCTCTTAAACAAGGTCATTGATGTGATTGAGGCATTTGTCCATTAGACGGTTTTTAAGTAGTCAATGGACGCCTTATGTTTCTGAGACCTTGAGGCAACTTATATGTAAACGCATTAGTAAAGTATCTGCAATAATGAGAGTCAAATGAGGATATATATCATGCTTTTCAAGTACATTGCAGAGTATTCGTTTGAATAATTAAGAATGGAACCATGACAACAGAGTGCCACTGATTCCTATCTCCATCAGTCTGTCTAGGAGTATGGAATGGTTTATCACGTCAAAGGAAGATGTTATGTCTATGAAGACAAGTATGTATCCTTGCTTGAGGTTTTCAATTCCCTTAAGTACTGTGTTGGTTAGAGAGGTTAAAAGTGTTTTTACCCCATGATATTGTCAGAACCCATGTTGTTGTGGATCCAGTGTGATCTTACAATTGCCTTTGTATTATTTTTTTTCTATTATCTTTGCTAGGAGGGTTATGCTGGATATAGGTCGGTATGAGGATGGTGAGTTGGGGTCAAGTGCATTGTTTTTTAATGTGCTCCCTCCTGGGCATTTCCTACACATCCCTGATGCTACAGTGAACAGCCACTTCCAGGGCAATCCTGAACTCACTCTTCAGTCTTTTTGTTTGTCTCTACTAGGAGGGAGTGCAAAGGCCACTTGCCAGCCTGCTTGCCAAAATCCCAATGACACCACTTCACTACAAGAAAGTTACAGGTGTTGTTGGCAAGGGACCTGGGTGATGGGTGAAGAAAGTCCCCCGGTAAGTTAAAGCCCCCAGGTAAGTGAAACATTAAATACCTTTATAGAAATAGGTAAAAGGGGCAACATCTGGAAAGCAGTGTCTATAAATGCCCATAACATGGGAAATAAAATCCCAGATGTTGAGGCTTTAATTGAAGAGGCTGACTTGGATTTAGTAGCAGTTACAGAGATATGGTTCACAGACAACCATGACTGGGATGTCACTATACCAGGCTATACATTATTCAGAAAGGACATGATAGGAAGAAGGGGAGGAGGAGTGGCACTATATGTAAATAATAATATTAAAGCTATGAAATTACAGGACTTAAAAGGGAGAGAGGAGGCAGTGTGGGTTAAACTAGAAAGAGGGAAAGGGAAATCCATTTACATTGACATGATATAGAGACCTCCATCACAGGGAGAAGACGTGGTCAGAGATTTAATAGAAGACATATGCAGCATTGCCAGGAAAGGGGAAGTGATACTGATAGAGGATTTCAATATGCTGGATGTTGATTGGCGAATCCCTGCTGTGGTGTCATCTAGAAGCAAGGAGATCCTGGATTCTTTAAAGGAAGTAGTCAGGCAACTGGTAACAGAACCCACACATGAAGGGGCCATACAGGATTTGATGCTTACCAATGGGAAAAGTGTTTCTGATGTTATAGTGGGAGATCATTTCGCATCCAGTGATCACCAGATGGTCCTAGACTTTAGGAAAATTAACTTTGCCAAGATGAGCCAATACCTCAGGGAGTCGTTAGCAGGATGGGAACATCTGGGGGATATAGAAAAACAGTGGGCAAAATTGAAAGTGGATCTTTTAAGGACAACCAACCTTTTTGTTAAAATGGTTAATAAAGGTAAAAGGAAAAGGAGGCCTCTATGGTTCTCAAAAGAGGTAGCTGAAAAAGTTAGGAAAAAGAGGGAGGCCTTCATGAAATACAAGAGATCACAGAGAGAGGAAGACAGACATCTATATCTGGAAAAACTTAGAGAGGCTGGCCTAGTAGTCAAGCAAGCAAAGATACAAAAAGAAGAAGAGCCAATGGAATAAAATGGTGTGTGTGTGTGTGTGGGGGGGGGGGGGGGGTGGGGGTGTGTGTGTGTGTGGATAAGACATTTTTCAGATGAGACGAGGAAGGGCAAAAGTGTAATCATCAGACTCAAGGTTGAAGGGGAGGAATATTTAGAAGCTGATTAGGATAAAGCGGAATTGCTTAACAAATATTTCTGTTCTGTGTTCATAGATGAAGGGCTGGGAGCAGGTCCTAAGACAACACCCATAAACAGGAACAAAAGTGAGGGACATCTCAAATAATTTTCAGAAGACTGTGTTCATGAGGAACTAGCTAAACTAAAAGTGGACAAAGTGATGGGACCAGATGGGATACATCAGAGAATACTGAAAGAACTTGGGGACGATCTAGCAGCTCCACTGACTGACCTTTTCAATGCCTTTTAGGAGTTGGTGTTGGTGTCAGAGGACTGGAGAGAGGCACATGTGGTCCCTTTACCCAAAAGTGGAAGAAAGGATGTTGTTGAAAACTACAGGCTGGTTAGTTTAACCTCGGTGGTGAGTAAATTATTGGAAATGCTGCTGAAAGAGAAAATAGTGAGGTTTCTGGAGTCCAACAGGCAGGGGTGGCCCAAGGGGGGTGCAGGGCCATGTACGGAGACTCGGTGCAGGCCTCTTTTGCATAAGGGGCCTCATGTGCATAAATATTTGCATAATGTTACCATATACTAACTTTTAGTAAACGTGCTTCTTAATGAGTGTATGGATAAAGAAAGACTAAAAGCTTTCTACATTACAGTCGTCCCTCGCCACTTCACGCTTCGGCTTTCGCGGCTTCACTCTATTGCGTTTTTTTCAAATACATGTATATTCATTAAAAGGTTGATTGAGACAGTGAAAATGATACAGCACACGCTCGGTTGTCTGAGTCAATTATACACCCCTGTATTACAATTAAAATTAAAATTACTGTACGTATGGACTCTAGGCCTTTATCTAAGCCCCATGATGTCTCCTAAATGTGCTGCTTCTTCTAAGCCTTCTCACGATGAAACTAAGCGCCGGAGGAAGATGCTTACCATCCAGGAGAAGGTAAAGCTCTTGGATATAAATAAAGAATCCTACTTTGCGGAAATTCACTTACTGCGGTAGAGTCTGGAATTGATTAACCGCGATAAACGAGGGCCGACTATACTATAATCCAGTGACAACCGCCAGGCACATTAGAAACTACTACAAACACTGCCCATTTAAACACATAGCAAACCCGCCATATCATAAGAGCACTACCAGGATTCAAAAAGCACCATACTCTATCTATCAAAAGGCAACACTGCAAATATTAAAGCAATACATTTCAGAGAATAACTATACATGACCTAATGGGGAAAGAGAACAAGTGGCAATGTCAAATAGGAATTACATAAACAGAATACCTCAGCTCAGTTACACATGCAGAACATAGACCATCACCAAACAAGGAATCACAATTTAGAAACAGGAAGACAATAATTAAACTGGGAAACCCAAAAGCAAAACTTGGAATGTACAACAACACTGTAGAAACAAAAATATAAATTAATTTCCTCTTGTACTAAACAAAGTGCAGACATTAATGATGCACATTTCCCAGGGCTGACATATTCCAGTTAATAAATTCAAAATAAAGAGATATTTTTCTACCTTTTGTGCATTTCTTTTTCAGTTGCAATTGCTCCAGCCACTTTCTTCTGGTTTCTTCGTGTCTTCTGCTAACTTTCCATCGTCTGCTGTCCATTTGTCCTTTCTTCTCTCTTCTAGTTTTTTTCCATTCTCTCTCTACATCTGCTTTAACATAGTAATCTTTCTCCTTTTGCTCTTTCCTCATTCCTATTTCATCCATTCAAATTTTACCCCTCCATCCTCAATCCCCACTTACTCTCCCAATACACGGCCAATTGTAGATTTATCTTTCCTCCCACACGAAATATTTTTCCCCTCTCCATTTCACTCTCCCAGCTCCATCCCATTCTAATCCTCCCCCAACATCAGCTCCCTTCTAGTTCCAGCCCCACCCAGCATCCGCTCCCTTCTAGTCCCCGCATCATCCCATTTCCAGTCCTAGCCACCCCATCAGCCCATTTCCATTCCTATCCTAGCCCCACCATTAGCCCATTTCTAGTCCTATCTCCCCATCCATTTCCAGTCCTATCCGAGTCCCTCCTCAGCTCATTTACAATCCCAGCTCCCCATCAGCCCATTTCTAGTCCTTTCCTAGCCCCACCATCAGCCCATGTCAAATCCTAGCTCCCCTCCACTCAGTCCATTTCCAATCCAAGCCCCCATGAGCCTACTTCCAGTTCTAGTCACTCCATGAGACAATTTCAATCCAAGCCCCCACCACAGCCCATTTCCAATCTTAGCACCCCCCAACAGCCAATTTCCAGTCCTATCCTAGCCCCTCCATCAGCCCATTTCCTGTCCTAGCTCTCCCCCACCACTCAGCCCATTTCCAGTCCTAGCTGCCCCCCCTCACAGCCCATTTCCATTCGAAGCCCCCCTCCCCATCAGCTATTTGCAGTTCAAGCCCCCTTTCCACTCAGCCCATTTCCATTCCAAGCCCCCCTCCCCATCAGCTATTTGCAGTTCAAGCCCCCTTTCCACTCAGCCTATTTCCATTCCAAGCCCCCGTCCCCATCAGCTATTTGCAGTTCAAGTCCCAACTTCCACTCAGCCCATTTCCAGTACTAGCAAACCCCCAGCCCATTATCAGTCCTAGCCCCCCATAGCCCATTACCAATCCTAAGCCCCCCATCACCCCATTTTCAGTTTTAGCCCCCCATAGCCCATTACTAGTTCTAACCCCCATCACCCTATTTCCAGTCCTAGCCTCCCCACATAGCCTATTACCAGTCCTAACCCCATTGCTCTATATCCAGTCCTAGTCCCCCATAGCACATTTCCATTCCAAGTCCCCATCCCCATCAGCTATTTGTAGTTCAAGTCCCCCCTTCTACTCAGCCCATTTCCAGTTCTAGCAACCCCCCAGCCCATTACCAGTCCTAGCCCCCCATAGCCCATTACCAGTCCTAAGCCCCCATCACCCCATTTTCAGTTTTAGCCCCCCATAGCCCATTACCAGTCCTAACCCCCCCATCAGCCCACCTCCAGTCCTACCCCCCATCAGCCCATTACCAGTCCTAACCCCATCACCCTATTTCCAGTCCTAGCCCTCCCATAGCCCATTACAAGCCCTAACCCCCCATCACCCTATTGCCAGTCCTAGCCCCCCCATAGCCCATTTCCATTCCAAGCCCCTGTCCCCATCAGCTATTTGCAATTCAAGTCCTCCTTCCACTCAGCCCATTTCCAGTACTAGTAACCCCCAGCCCATTACCAGTCCTAAGCCCCCCATCACCCCATTTTCAGTTTTAGCCCTCCCCATAGCCCATTACCAGTCCTAACCCCCCATCAGCCCCCCATCAGCCCACCTCCAATCCTAACCCCCCCATCAGCCCATTACCAGTCCTAACCCACCCATCACCCTATTTCCAGTCCTAGCCCCCCCACAGCCCATTACCAGTCCTAATCCCACCATCACCCCAATACCAGTCCTAACTCCCCCCCAGCCCATTACCATTCCTAACCCCCCTTCCCCCCATCAGCCCAGGGAAACCTTAAAAGAAAAAAGAAACTTGCTGCTGCTGCCGCTGCGGCAGCAGCAGAATGAAGTGTCTCCTGCAGTCAAGTGTCTCCCATGGGGCCCCCTCCCCCGGCTGCCCAGCACAGCCTGCCTCAATTGCTCTCCTCGGTGCAGCTTTCAAAGGCGCGAAGGGAGAGTTTCTCTCGCGGCTCTGTTAAGCTCGCCGGGGCTGATGGGAAGGGGCTGGGGGGGCAGGGTTAATTCCTCTCAGCCCTACCCTGGCATTAGGAGGCCAAATCAGGGGTTGGGCTACAGGGAATTAACACTTTGGATAGGTGTCCGGCATCGTGACTTTTAAATTGAGCCGCGGTGCCGTGGCAACATGATGCCATGGCACAGCGGCTCCATTTAAAAGTCCTGGCTGAGTTAGGCGGGCAGTGCCTGTACGTGCAGCCCTGGACTGAATCACAGTTGGCCTGCACATACAGTCTTTTTCATGATTCTGATCCTGCGGGGCTAGACATGATCTGCAGGATCAGAATCGCGATCCCCTTTGTACATGCTGTTCAGCGCAGACGTACAAAGGAGATGTACAGTACGTTGGGGTCAGAATCATGCCCTATAGGAGGTGACTTACTTCTGTCCGCAAAAAAAGAAGAGGACTTAGGCGTGATTGTGTCTGATGACTGCGAAAGCTTGAAGGATGCTTAGTTGCATAGGGAGAGGACTGGCCAGCAGAAGAAGGGAGGTGGCAGTGCCTCTGTATAAGTCTTTGGTGCGACCTCACTTGGAGTATTGTGTGCAATTCTGGAGTCCACACCTTCAAATGGCTATAAACAAATTGGAGTTGGTGCAGAGGGTGGCCACTAAAATGGTTAGTGGTCTTTATTTTATTTATTTATTATTTATTACAGTTTCTTATATACCGCGCTATTTAGAATCAGCGCGGTTTACATCATAACAAAACGACCATTACGACAAACTGTCAGGTTTTACATTGAACAGGAGTACAAACTTGGATAACTGGGTTAACTATATACATAATCTATCTACACTGCAGTGTGAGGGCATTTCTAGATTGGGTCATTATAAAGCATAGGAGGACAGACTTAAGGACCTTAATATGTATACTTTAGAGGAAAGGTGGGACAGAAGTGATTTGACTGAGACATTTAAATACCTCCATGGCATAAATGCACAGCAGGACAACCTCTTTTGATTGAAAGTAAGCTCTGCTACGAGGGGATATAGGATGAGGGTGAAAAGGGATAGACTCAAGAGTAATATGCAGAAATATTTCTTTACGGAAAGAGTGGTAGATGCGTGGAATAGTCTCCCAGTGGAGGTGGTAGAGATAAGGACAGTTTTCTAAATTCAAAAAAGTATGGGACAAACACAGAGAATCTCTGAAGGAAAAAAGGGGACTCTTGTAGTGGGTGATATGGAAGGGCAGACTAGATAGACCATGTGCTCTTTTTCTGCTGTCATGTTTCTATGTTGCTATGTTTTTTAACTTGGGGAGATCAGGTGAGGGGTTGCTATAGGGAGGCTTATTCATACTAACATCAGATTTATGCTGTGTGGGAAAGATGTGGGTTGAAAAGGGCCACCCAAATGCCAGGTTAGGGCTGAGGGGAATTAACCCTGCCCCCGCAGCCCCTTCCGTCTCCCAGAGCAGCAAAATTGAAACGTCCCGGGAAGTTCCCCACCATTTCGCCGGTCCTGGACCTACGGGTTTCAGGCTGGCTGCAGGAGCTGTGGATATTTCACAAAGCTAAGACTCTAATTTTCTTTCTTATCTCTGATGCTTTCTAGTTACCAATATAGAGTCTAACTGTCTGTTTTGTGGGAATTGTTAATATAGGGGATATTCAGCCTACTGGAACCTGAGTATCCAGATAACAAAGGTTTAAATCTGTTGGAGAAGGCTTGCTCTTTCTGGGAGGAGGAGGTGAAAGTTTTTGCTCTCAGTTTCTGCTCTCAGGCAGGGGTTAATTTGAGCCCATCTTACACCTGGCCAGTGGCCACACCTACGGGTCTCTGAGGCTGGCTGCAGGAGCTGTAGATATTTCACAAAGCTAAGACTCTAATTTTCTTTCTTATCTCTGATGCTTTCTAGTTACCAATATAGAGTCTAACTGTCTGTTTTGTGGGACTTGCTAATATAAAGTTTAACTGTGGTTATAAATTAAGCTTGGGGATAATCTGACTGACTGTCTCCTTTTCTGGGTAGCCTTGGAGCAGATATCGGTGGGTGCCCCCAGTTCAGGAACAGCCTACTGGCCAGAGACACTTAGGTTCACGCCCACCCTACCCCTCGCCCCACCCACCCCAGGGGCTGCATTGCCTATATAGTGGTCGCATACGTTGCCATCTATCCTTTTAATTTGGGTTAAGGCCCACCTCTTCTTCTTCCTTTCTTCTTCTACTAGGACTGCCATCTATCCTTTTAACTTGGATAAGAGCCCACATCTTCTTCCTCCTTCCTTCTTCTTCTTCCTCTTTTTCTAGGACTGCTTATTCAGCATGTCGTGTATTCGGTGCAATAACTGCAATACTTTCATTCCAAGACAAATCATATGGAACCTCAGAGCTTGTCCTATGTGCCTCAGGTCCAACAAAGGAAGCATGAAACCACGTGCAAATAGACCACCCAGTAGAAAACGTGGATTGCAATGAAGGAACGTATAAATGTAACCTTTATTGAAACTTATTGTTATTCCTCTTCAGCCACTGGCCCGACACAGGCCATGTTTCGTGAAAGCCTTCTTCAGGGGCTTGAATGGCTAAAATGTGTCATATAAAATGAATTATATCATACAAATATAGTTCAGTAATTAATAACATCAGAATCAGGTATGTTTCTCATATTTATCACATCCTTTGCGTGTTTTTAGTTTGTTTTTTATTTATTACATACAATTACAATTGGTTTAAATCATTTTAATAATTTGTTTATTTATTATCTTATACATGAATTTTTTATGTAATTGTCCACATATATTTATTCATTTATTGGTTTATTCTTTTTTATTTGTTATTATATTATGTATTTATTTATATTTTATAATGTAACAAGTTTATATTTATATGTGGTAACATTTATATATTCATTAGCTCCGATTTTTAATGCATATTTATATACGTTATCTTATTTTTATATATTCTTTTATGTTTTTAGTTTTACATGTTTGCATCAAAAGATATCCCTGCATAATGCCTTCTCTGCCTTGGCTAATGAGGATGAGGAACTGAGGGAGGAACTGGCTGCAATGAAGCACACCTCTTCTAAGATACAAACTGAACAAAGTTCACCACCACTCCCACAAAGAATGAAACACCCCAGGAGCAAATGGATCACAGTGGGTTCTGGTAGATTGCGACCTGTGACACAGAGGCATCCTATGCATCAGGAGATATCCCTGCATAATGCCTTCTCTGCCTTGGCGAATGAGGATGCCCAATCCAAAAAAACTGAAGGGCCCTTAAATGAGACAGACAATGCCCAATCTCCTACTAAAGGACCAAATATGAAGAAAACCTCACCAATCAGCAAACTACTACTACTTGGTGATTCCATCATCAGTGGCACCAGCTTGGGAACACAGGAGGATGTTGGGCTGCATACAAAGAGGAATCACCAGCAGAAAGGAAGAGGTACTTATGCCACTGTACAAGTCAGTGGTGAGGCCTCACTTGGAATACTGTGTTCAGTTTTGGAGTCCATAACTTACTAAGGATGTAAAAAGACTGGAAACTGTTCAGAGGAAGGCGGCCAAAATGATTTGGAGCCTGTGTCAGAAGCCTTATGAGAAAAGACTTGAAGACCTAAACATGTACACTTTGGAGGAGAGGAGGGACAGGGGAGATATGATTCAGATCTTTAAATACTTGAAGGGAAATAATGAGCAAACAAATCTCTTCCAAAGACGGGGAAGCTGTAAAACTAGAGGGCATAACAGAAAGCTGCAAGGTGGTAAATTGAAAGGCAATGTCAGGAAATACTTTTTCACTGAAAGGGTGGTGGATGCTTGGAATGCCCTCCCAATGGAAGTGGTGGGGGCAAACATGGTGACGGAATTCAAAATGGCAGGGGACAGACACAGTGGATCCCTTTAAAGCAATAGGGGTGTCCTGCATGGAGTGGTGGATTCACCCCTAAACAGGGACGTGCGGAGGGGTGGCCTGCACGGAGCGGCAGGTGCACCTACTCTTGCCATCTTGCTGGGCAGACTAGATGGACCATGCTGGTCTTTATCTGCCATCATTTACTAAGTTACTATGTTACTATCTTACAAAGTGACGATTGCACGTTCAGCCAATTAGCAGAGGGAATTTTGTGATGTGTATGCTAATCTCTTTGGGTTTGTGTGCCTGTGAATAAAGTGTGTTTGCTCTGAGGGTAATTTAGTTGCAGACATGAGTTAAAAATGATATATAAGCCATTGAGTGCCTTTAATTATGCATGCTAATATTTAGCTCAAGCCTGCAAGAATTTGTTTTAGCATAAATTTTAAAGCATGATACTTCACATGTCTCTTTTCATGAACTGAAGGTTCTGAGGGGAATTTTGTCTAAACCAGAATGTCTGAAAAAAATGCATGCACATCCAAGTGCAGACATTATTTCACAAACTTAGACATCTGCTGGGGCGTCTACCTAGACATCCCCAGAACAGTATTACAGAATCTGGACATCTAGGATAGTCTGATGGTTAGAGTAGCTGGTTGTGGCCAGGGTTGAAATCCTGCTGCTGCTGCTGCTGCTGTTGTTGAAGTTGTGCTGAATGCTGGGGCTGAGAGAATGCATTGTTCTCCATACCCTCTGGATGTTTTTCAGATGCTTGCTTGTCAATGTTTGCACTTCAGAGCAGGTCTAAGGTTAGATGCCAGGCTGAGCATCCATGACGTTTGTCTGATCAGGCAGGGACACCTCTGTTCCTGGGAATTCCCTGACCATGCCTTCTCTGCATCCCAGGTCAGATTTAGACATCCCCAGATCCGGCTTCTAAAACGGCTCTAGAGATGTCTCTGTACTTCAGATATCCCTATGCTCATTTTCAGATGTCCAAAGCACAACTAAGGATTCTGAAATGACCCCCTTTGTGCACAGCTGGATCTATAGCTTGCTGGTGCTATGCTTTGCTCAAATGCAGCTCATTACTTACAGCAAAGAGTGCTCTAATTGTGGGAACATTAGAGTCAGCTTTTACCAATGCTGGATATTTTGAATTTTGTTAATTTTTCAAATCAAAGCTCCAGGTTATTCAGGTACAATAAACTGATTCCTTACCTAGAGGACTTATACACTATTAGTACCTGATTTAATGGATTGTTAGGTCACACTAAGCATCAGGGAGCAGAGCAGGATTCAAACCCTGGTTCTCAAACCATTGCTTTAATTAATTGGTCACTTTTCCATATACCATTTTTGTTTAAACCCTACTGGATTCCTGCCTATTCAGAAACTGTAAAATTTCATAGGAGGTGATGCCATCATCATTCCCCTATGCTGTTTTCAATGTTCCTGCAAAGCTGCAGAGGAATCCTCCACCTGCACTACTTCTGGTAGACGGAGGAGCTGTGATATCACGCTTTTACACATGAGGACGAGGTAGTGCAATCTGTAAAAGGCAGCCCTAAACTACTTGGTTAGCAGTTGGAGAAGCCGTGCAATGGAGGCAATGCATGCTTATCTATCTCATGAATATTTATTATGAATATCCTAAAAACCACTGATGTAGATGGTCTTAAATTTCTTAACTGTCTTTGCTTTGATGACAGAGGCAGGTGGCACCTTATAGACAAGGGATTTTCAATCCGATCCTCGGGACACACTAGAAAGTCAGGTTTTCAGGATAACCACAATGAATATGCATGAAATAGATTTGCATACAATGGAAGTAGTACATGCAAATCTCTTACTTGCATATTCATTGTGGTTATCCTGAAAACCTGACTGGGTAGATGTGTGCCAGGGACTGGTTTGAGAACCCCTGCTATAGCCTAACCAACTTATTGAGGCATGAGCTTTCAAGGACAAGAGTCCACTTCATCCACCTCCCTACATCAAGCATATACTCCCTTCTTCAAGGGATAACATACAAAACATAATCGAATGAACAATCCACCCCTATGCACTGATACCCTACTTGTATATATTTGAAACTACTTGTACATAGTTGAAACTGATATGATCTGCCTATACGGTAGAGTCAGTACGTTGTTTAAATTGTTACACAATCTGTGTTAGTTGAATTATTCTGCTTAGTATTTAAACCTTTGTGTGCATGTTAAGATGTTCTATGTAAAAAGTTATTTTGTTCCATGTAAAACAAGCTCTGCATTGTTAACTGTTGTTAATTGTACACCGCAACTGATCGCTGGAAGATGCGGTATATAAATAAGTGTTAAATAAATAAAATAAAAAATCTTTGCATCATTTCTACCTGAAAATAAAGTGTGAGACCTTGGCAGCAGAAGAAACCTTGCAGGGAGTAGTGTTTGTATTGACAAAGTAGTGTTTCTCCTGCTAGAGGTCCACTTCAATGTCTTTTCTGATCTGCGTGAAAAAAGGACACATTTGCATTCATTTAGGATTTGGATTTTAGATTAAATTGCTCACCTTTCCAAATTTGAATTCAAGGTGAGTTACAAACAGGTACACCAGAATTTAAATCATTCAGTGGCTATAATTAAAAGTATGTCAGTCATATGCTCCATCTACTGATTTCATTATGGCTATCAAAAAATATGTACCAGTTTTGCTTATTGATTCTGCAAGCCTGGAAATGTTTATCTTGCCTTCTCTCAAGATTGAATAACTTCGAATAACTTCTGATGATTGTACAGAAGGATCTTCTCGACCTATCCCCTTTCCTTTCAGAAAGACTCAAGAGAGTTAGAACTTGTAAGCAGGACAACAAAGGAGGTATTATTTTATTTCATATCCTGGTAGAAATGGTTGCTTATTAACCAAACTTGTGACTATATGCTAATGGAAATGTTTTTTATTCAGCTCTGTACATGGCTAGAGGTCTTTTCTGTATATTAATGAATAAATATAGTTCATTTTCCATTCTTGGTAAAACTATTATGGGTCACGTGAAAGTTTCATTGATCCTACTGGAGAGGAGCAAAACCCCCCAAAACAAAACAAACACAAAGAAAACTCTTGTTGAATCAAGAAGTGATACCAGTTGCTGGGTTTTTGCTGCTTCCAGATTTTCTGTTTTACTGTTCCGGCGTGGACGGATGGGCACAGTGCTTATGGGAACAACTGAGGAGAAGAATCTTGTAGTTTAAGAGAATATCAATGAATCATATTTGGACAGACTATCAACAATCTGTATAGTCGTGGGGGTGAGGGAGTGGGCAGAAGCAGAGAAAATAGGCAGCCTAAGTTTGCTTCTTGATAAAATAGCCACACAGTACTGACACATAGGACTGAGCTGCCCATAGTTAACTCATCCAGGAGCCCTGCTTATTGTCAATATTTGACCCAATCCCAGTGATTCATGCTCCTAAGAAAATGCTGCTTTTATATTTTTTCATCCACCAAATCTCTCATTGCAGACCTAAGTTATTCCCCCAACCGCTGCTCTACATCTGGGTGACATGAAAGATAATTGCAGGACGCTTACAAGGCTGATAAACTATGGTTTTCTCTGCTCTGGAGTCCTTTGAAGTTGCAGACAGTTTTGTGATAATTGATAATCTAATCCCTGCCTAGCTTGTGTTCTGAGGTTGAACTGGTCCAGTGAGAAAGGGAAATATTGCAGCACATGTACTGATGGCTGCAAGCAGAGGTCGTCGCGTGGGGATTACACTTTTATCACTGAGGTTGTTGTTAAAGGTGCTGGTGAGATCCTAATAATAACCACTAAATGTAGTTAAATATGGGGCATTGGGGGGGGGGGGTGTAGGGGAGGGAGGAGAAGAGGGAAGAAGGAGAATTTTTTTTTTTATATATTCACTATTGTCCCTCTAGGCTATACATGGTAATTACTAGTGCGGAGGCAATAAAGAACTTGTTAATTATATGTTTTATACCCTTGTAGCCCAAAGTAGGAATGAAAAGACTGAAGGTTAGAAAAGTGATACTTCTCAATAAAAAAACAGAAACAAAAATACTATGGGCCCCTTTTACTAATGCTTACCCATGGTAATGGGCATTACCACGCGCTATCTGCTGCCATGATCATAGCACGATAACGGACTGTGGCAACAGTCAGTGCTTACTAACACCAATAGTGCATGCTAAGCTTTAATATGATTTTGCATATATGATTTTGTTTTAAATTTCAACAACTTAAATGGTTAGAGCAAGTTTGAAGATGTTGAAGTAAGACTGCATTCATAGCTTGTATTGCGTTAAGCTCCACAACTTTCTGACGCTAACCGCTCTTCTTCCATAGCGCCACACAGGGCTGTTTTCCTGTGATGCTTTATAACAGCTTGCAGGGTGCCAATTTTTAAATGTTCTACATTATTTATTCTTTCAACAGCCTTAAAACCAATTACAATAATGTTAGCAAACAACAGACTGTGCAATAGCAGCGTCCCCCAGCCAGTGCTCTAACCCCTTTCTCAGACTTCAAGCCTCCGCCTTTTGAGGAGAATATAGGAAGGTGCTGTGTGCCCAAAGACTGCAGGGACTTTATGAGAGTCAGATTAAATTCTTTCCATTGAAGCAGCTACATGCTTATACATGTGTATACTTGACTTTATAGAATACTATTGTAAATGTCTGAAAATGCATATTTTTTTTTAATCTTTATTTTCATTTTCACATGACAGAAACACTTTCAACCAAACCCCATTAACATTTAAACAAAACCGACCAAACCCCCCCCCACCCTCCCAACCCTCCCCCCTCCTCCAGAGCACATCCCACAGTAATGCAATTAACTTCACAGGTTCACGAACAGAAGAGCATTATTACAGACGTCATAACCACCTGTCACTTTGGCAATGACATTACCTGATATATACATCCTTGTTCCTATCCCCTGACACCCCTAGTCCGCCTTAGCTACCTTCACAAAATCATTTAACAATTTCCACCTAAGACTCTGATTACCTGACTGTGATTGATCTTTTCGAAACATTTGTTCATATTGGCTATATAAGCACACTCGATTCCACCATTCCTGAACAGAAAGATTAGCAGTACATTTCCAGTTACTAACAATTAAAAATATTGCCAATCCTATCATGAAATCCAGCAGAAAGCTACCCTCCTTGGGTAGAGAAGGCAGCTTCGCCGCTGATCTTAAACCTATGATCTGCCAGGACAGGGGTTCTTTGAATTTGAGAATAAGCTGTATTGGTGCCCACACATGCTCCCAAAAAGTTTGTATCCCCGGGCACTTATATACTACATGCATCAGAGTACCAATCTCACTGCCACAAGTCCAGCAGAGAGGGCTGAAACTACTGTCCCATCTCGCTACCTTAACAGGAGTATAGAAGCATCTATGCGCAAAAAAAGAAAAGAGTCTACGTTATGGGGCCGACCTCTGAGACTCTCACTTGTTTGCACCAAAATTTCCTCCACTCCTGTGCGGAGAGATCGATTCCCGTGTCACGCTCCCACCTGTTCTGAGTTGTCTGCATCGGTGTATCCCGGGTCAGATTCAATTTTTTGTAAAAGCGCGACACTATTCCCGTAGTTTGCACAATCTCTCTAACAACCTCTACCACCCCAGCACTACCAATCCCTTTTTTGGGGTCAAGCTTTGCACATTCCAAGCAGTGACAGAGTTGCATCCATTGAAAATGACACTTAGACGGGAGGCCAAACTCTAGTTGCAATTCCCTGAAATCCTTCCACTTATTAACAGCGATTAGCTGACTAACATTCCAGATTCCTTTCATATACCATTGTCTCCAGGCAATAGGTTTCTTCTGAAATTTGAATAGGGGGTTATTCCATATGGGTAGCCCAGCTGGAGAGCATTGATCGGTCCCACATGCTTTAATAAGGGTCCCAAAAGCTTGGAGTGTATCAGTTATCACTCGGGGATACTGTGCACCCTGCTCCAACTGCATCCCCAGAGTATATTCCAATGACAACGATGCTAATAACCTCTCTTCCACATCTACCCAAATGGGTCTACTATCTATGCGGCCCTCCAGCCACCTAGACCCTTGTTTAAGGAGAAAAGCCTTATGGTAGGATTGAAAATCGGGGAAGCCAACGCCGCCTTGCTCCCAATTGAGCTTTAGTTTCTGCTTCGCTATTCGCGGAACTTTGTTTTTCCACAAGAATTGACTCAGTACATGTTCTATTTGTTGATATATAGAAACTGGAAACAAACAGGGGATCATCTCTAAAATGTAATTAACCTTAGGGACTACCATCATTTTTATTGTCTCAAGTCACCCCCACCATGATAATACTAAGGGGGACCACTTCAAAACCAATTCGCGGATCATAGTGACTACCCCATCCGCATTCCAACGGACAGTTTCTTCTAGAGGATATCGGTAGTGGACACCTAAATACTTTACCATGCCAGGCTCCCAAACAAAAGGATAGTCGCTTATATCTTCTTTATGTACCAAACTATTTAATGGAAATGCCACAGATTTGGTCCAATTAATTTTATATCCGGAATAAGTCGAGTATCGCTCTATTTGTTTTAAGATCTTGGGGACAGACTCAGGTGAAGTGAATAAGAGAAGGTCATCCGCGTATGCGGAGAGCTTGATTTCGAGTCCCGCAACTGTCGCCCCCCCGTATCCCTGGGCAGTGACGAATAAGAAGAGCTAGTAGTTCCAGCGCAAGTTTAAATAGCATGGGGGATAAAGGGCAACCTTGTCGAGTACCGCATTTTAAATCAAATGAGCGGGACTTGATCCCATTCACACAGACCCACGCTTCAGGGTGAGCATACAAGACTTCCAAGGCTCGAACAAAACCATTCCCAAAGCCGAACCACCGAAGGACTGCAAACAAAAAAGGCCACTCCAGCCGATCAAAAGCCTTTTCGGCGTCTAAGGAAAGCCCCACTAAAGGCACTGTCATCTTTTCAGCACCCGCCAATATGTGGCACAGCATTCTGGCATTATCGGCTGTCGATCTCCCCTTAGTGAAGCCACATTGATCAGGATGAACTAATAGAGGCAAATGTCCCGCTAACCGGGCTGACAAAACAGCCACATAGATTTTATAATCTGCATTCAAGAGCGAGATGGGCCGGTAATTAGCAGCCAACAGCGGGTCTCTGCCCGGCTTTTCAAACACCACTAGATTAGCCATTGCAAAAGCTCCAGTTTGCTGCTCCGCCTCAGTTAGCATAGTATAGTACCGAGAAAGCTGAGGAATCAAGTCTGCAGTAAAAGACTTGTAGAATTCCGCGGGCAAGCCATCTGGTCCCGCTGCTTTGCCAGTGGCCATTGAGGCAATCGCACACTTTATCTCCTCTTCAGAAAAGGGCTTGTCTAACTCTTCCCTGACCTCCTCATTCAAGACTGGCCGTTGTACGCCCGAGACCAATTGATCAAATCCATCTTGCGAGAACTCTCGCTCAGACTCGTACAATTGAGTGTAATATTCTCTAAAGATTTCAGCTATCTCCGAGTCTTTAACAACCATTCCCTGCCCGCCCTGAGGACGCAGGGCGGCAACTCTTTTGGCCTCCCGTCTACCCTTGAGTGCATTAGCCAACATCCTGCCAGCTTTGTTTCCTTCGCGGTAGTAACCCCCTTGCTGCGTTTTGATATTTTGTGAGGCTTCAGAAGTCAGTATCGCATTGTATTGAAATCTTAACCGCTGGAGTCTCAGCAAAACACAGGCGTCGGTTCGCCGACTTAACACCCGCTCCCCGATTTTAATTTGTTGCTCAAGAATTACCATCTGCTGTTTCCATTGCCTTGCCTGGCAGATATTAAAGCTGGTTATGACCGCTCTTATTGTTGCTTTGAAGCCCTCCCACCAGGCCCATCCCGCGGTGTCTTGCGGAGGGTTAAAGTGAAAGTATTCTGCGATGGCCCCCTTTATCTCTAGACAAAAATCTGAATTATCAAGGAGGGCTCTATTAAAAACCCATTCAACTGAGTCAGTCCCTAGTTTGTTATCTTGTACCACCAAAGAGATGGCCGCATGGTCAGATATATGTGCTGGATGAATGCGCGCATCCACTATGCTCGGGACCAGCATTTTGGACACTAGGAAAAAATCAATTCTAGACTGCAACAGATGTCGGCAGAAAAATAAGTGAACTCCAGCTCCGTGGGGTGAAGCACCCTCCAAATGTCTACCAATGCCATCTCTTTGATCAGAGAGGCGAGCATGAGTTGTCCTTTGGAGGGTTTAGCAGTCCGGGGCGGTTGTCTATCCACTAGAGAGTCTATCGTCTGATTGAAATCCCCCCCTAAGATTAATGGTTTCCGTGCCTCCAAAGGTACTTCCTTCGCTATTGTGGCAAAAAATTCAGGATGATCTGTGTTGGGGGCATAAAGACACAAGATGACAACCTCCAATCCCCCCACTTTCAACAAGGCCTTACACCATCTTCCTTCTGTATCAGCCTGGCTGTGCAATAAAGTGGCGTTTAGGGATTTTCTTACTAAGATGGCTACCCCATTTCTTTTCTTAGAGGCCGCCGAATATGCCACTACGGCAAAGGGTTTTATACTAAGCTTTAATGATTTGTTATGGTTTAAATGCGTTTCTTGGAGTAGCAGTACATCAGCTTTCTTATGCCGCGCATAATCAATAATCTTTCTTCTTTTAACTGGGTTATTTATCCCTTTAACATTTAAGGACATAACTTTACAGGGGGCCATTGCTATGTTTATCTAAGTGCGGCCCCTTAGGACCAGTGCGCTGTTCCTGCTCACTTATCGCATGAAAATTAAGACCAGAGGGGAAAGTACCAACCCTCAACCCCCAGTTATGACATCTTCTAATCTGACTACTAGACCCTCGAGACCTATGCAAATATGTGTGCTCTAGAGGAGAAACTTTACCCAGGAGAATTATAGGTGAGCGCAGGCCGACAGGACTGGCTCGGGAGACCCAACACCCCCAAATCCATACAATACATTATTCCATCTTGTACAGCAACAGTTATCCACTAAACAGATTCCCTCCACCATCCCCTTTTTCAGTGATACAGGAAACATATCAATCCGTAACAGTTAACTTTAAACCACCCAGCAAAGGGCCTCGATTATCCATGTTAGTGGCTAGGAGTGGTCTCACCAGCGCACCATCAAGTGTCCGATCTTGCTTAACAATGCATCCGCAGCCCAGGCCATTCTCAAGTTGACATGGACTCTGTGCCAACCACCATCTCCCTCAACGCATTTGTGCTGCCTCCTTTTCCTCCAGATATGCAAGGAGAGAGTCCGGCTCATCGAATGTTCGGGTCTGGTTGTGCAGGGTGACACGCATCTTTGCCGGATACATCAAGCCAAATCGTGCTTGAAGCTGCTGCAGGCGCGGTCTTAGAGCCAGGAATCTCTTCCGTCTGTCTACGGTGGGTTTTGCCAAGTCAGGATATATGGAGAGTCTGTGTCCCTCAAATTCCACAGGTGCTCGGCACGTGCCATGTCCATTATTTGTGCAGCTTGTTGATAGCGCAGGACTCGAAAAATGATAGGCCGTGGCTGCGTGCTATTTGATATGACATGAGAGGGAACGCGGTGGGCCCGATCAATTTCAAAGTCTTTCTCAAAGGTGAGCTTAAGGGCTGAAGGGATCAACTTTACTAGGAAGGCTCTCATATCTGTACCTTCTGCTCCTTCTGGAACACCAACCACTTGCAGATTATTTCGACGGGCCCGATTGTTGCCGTCTTCGACTTCCCTTTGCAGCACTCGGAGCTGCCTCTCCATCTTGTCTACTTTTTCTAGGCGAGCCCCATGGGCTGAAAGGATTCCTTCCACTTTTTCTTGACGGAGCGAAATACTTTCAAATTTACTGTGCAGCGCATTTATTTCTTCGTGCACATTGCATAGGGAGGCGCCGTTGACTTTGACCAACTCTTTCACCCCGCTTATCTCCACAAGGAGCTCCTGCAAGGCGTCGGGCCCTTCGCGTGCAGCCGCCATCTTTTGCGGGGAGATGGGCTCCGTTTTAGATCGCTCCGCGCTGTTATTCAGCGTACTCGCATAATCTAGCCGGGTTGGCTTGGCCCCGCCATCCGTGGACTCACCTCTGTTGTAGCTAGCTCGACACTACAAAATTATGCAATATTTTCAGGATTCATGATAGATCTCCCGGGAGCCTCCACACTAGGTGGCCATCCTGTTTGGCGTCAGGCTCCGCCCCCGAAAATGCATATTAATGAAAGGCGTGATTACTGATACCAGCCCTAGGGCGAGTGGAATTGCCCACACCTATATTTGTAAGGGGCCACAAAAATTGTGAACTCCTTTCTTGGGAAGGGACAGCTGCCAACAGCATTAAAAAGGGCTGTGGTGTGCCCCCTCCTGCAAGAGAACTCCTTTCACCAGCACAGACCTGAAAACTACTGGCTACTACTGACCATCTCTTTTCTGGGAAAACCTATAGAGCAGTCTGCTTTCAACTCAGCAACTGGTTAACAAAAAGGAACTGGCTAGACCCATCTCAATATGGCTTCAGAGACTGGGTAAGGAACCAAGGCAGTTCTTCTATTCCTGCTTGATGATCTCCCATAGAAACCGTGACAGGGATCCCTATCAATACTAGGGCTGCTCTAGGACCACAATATCATGCTTGCACAACTGGTGGAAAAAGGCAACAGTGCCATATTATATGCATGGTTCAAATCCTATCTGCCAGACAGGCAACAGTCAGTTCAGTTCAATAACACCGTATTATCATCTTGGGCACTGAATTGCAGGATACCACAAGGATCCATACTGTCACCTATCTAATTTAATGTCTACCTCAAACCTCTAGCTGAGGATTTTCGGATTATGGACACAACATTCTATATTTATGCTGATGATATAATGCCCTGTATATTGGTCAGACCACAAAAAGTGTTGTCCAGCTCCATTTAATTCAAAATGCTGCAAAACAACTGGTAAAGGATTGCAAGCATCATGACTACATCACATTCTTTCTACAAAAACTGCACTAGCTACTAGTAGCCTACAGGACCAAATATAAAACTCTATCTCTGATTTTCAAAGCTTTCAGATAGAAATGGACAAGAATTCCGACAGAATAAGCTAGCCCTCTACACAGTTCCTCTCGCAGGTCCTCTCAAGGAGCCACTCTAACTGTACCCTTGCCAAAAGAAATCATGAGTTCTGACACCTGCCAGTGAGCTTTCTCAGGATTAGCCCCCATACTTTGGAACTCACTTCCAAAGGGGCTACGTCTAACTCAAAACTAACTCTACTTCAGGAAGCATGTGAAAGCTTAGCTCTTCTCCCAAGCCTTTAATGGCTGTAGTGACTGACTTTCCATTCATTCATGCTTTCTTCAAGACCAGCTCATTGCACACCCTGAAAATGAGACCAGATCCACATATCTTACTCATGTGTATCTATAATTTACCTTCAATCTAGTTGGCGATTTGTTTGTATCCCTATGCCTTTGTTCTACCCATCTTGTCTGTCTAGATGTCCAAACTATACCTGTCCTCTCAGCTGCCCATTAGGATGTTTCATCATAGTGTTGACATTGCGAGTATCCTCTCAATGTTATATGTATGTTCTACTGTGTTGCCTACTAAGGTGTATCATTTGTATTGTGCTGACACTGTGTCATACTGTATTTCTGTTATTTGAATGTTTCTATTGTGTTGTCTTAAGATGTATATCACTGATATTGTATCATTATATTGCTATCTATTACTGCCTTCTCCAAGTTTATCTCTGCTCGAAGTGTCTATTATGCTGACAGTACTAACTATTTTGCTATTATGCTGATACTACTATGTAAATTGTCTGTGTCAGGGGAGATCTGTTGTATACCTCCTTGGGCAGTTAACAAATCCTAATGAATAAATAAATTGTTAACATAAATTGAATTGTTTTTGCGTGTAACCTTGCACTCCACTAATGTTCTGCCGAATCTCTGCCCTTGTGCATGCCCATAGTGAAAGTGGATGTGTGCATTTCTTGGGATACAAGTTGCATTGGTAACCACAGGACTTTTCTTTCCCTGTTGTAGAGACCCTTCAGGGTTCTACAAAGGGGAGTGTGCATCTGTTTCTTAAGCAGGGAAGATTTCTACTGGGGGGGAGGTTTCCCAAGTGCGAGCTCATCTTGAGTGATGTGGCAGCACATCACCAAGGGTGGGGCAGAAAACAGAAGTGACTCAAGGAGTCACGGGGGGAGTTGACATCATCCAAGGAGCTGGGGAGGCAGCAGAGGGCTGTAACTCTCCAGGCTTCATATTTATTTACTTTCAAAACAATTATTTTTGTGAATATTGGACTTTGAATCTTTTACATTGGGACTATGATTATACGTGAGACATAACAATGGCTTTAGAACAAAGAAGGCCAATACTTGAGTCATGACTATAATTATATTTATGCTTTACATATGGAATAACACCTAAAGATCACTTGGGTAGATATTCAACTTATCTGCATAGCTACACCTGGTATATATGGATAAGGGCCACTGCCCAGTGTATTCAGGGGTACTATCCTAATATCCTTTCTGACTGTCTGGATTCTATCCAGATAGTGCCGGAGCAGTCCATGGGTGGCATGGTGAATCATCCGTATAGCGGCGATTTTCACTGTTGTTCTGCAGATGGCTATTTGCGTAGTATAGGGCAGAAAAGCTTTCCTAATGGCTCTCTGGATAGCCTATCCACTTGGTGATGCTGAAAAACACCGCTAAACATATAGTGCGTGCGCCGGCTGCATGGCCCTCATACTCAATGCCAGTTACTCTCTGGATAATGGCACAGAATATATCAGCTTTAAATAAAATACTGACCACCACGACTGAATATTAACTTGCATATGGACAGGTTTATGTTTTTTTCGATAGTTTGACATCTTTTCTGATTGGATTGTAAGTAAGGGTGTTGCTAATTTTCTGATGGCATCAGGACTACTAGGTATCCTCTTTCCCCTCCCAGATTTTGTACTGTGGTTACTGAACATGTTCATTGCACAGGAGCTAAACATGCAAAAACAGAGAATTGAACCAACACGGGACAGGATGTTATCAGAAATCCAAGGGAGAGCCACATAAAGTTAATGCACGCATCTTAATATTTGGGATTTTAAGAAGGGACTTTTATTCTTCGGGGACTCACTGAAAAGGAACTATCCGTGAGGTCACTCTCCAGAACGGAGTAGGTGAAAGCATACATCTAGTGACTGTGTTTACTCTCCTAGTGCTGCAACATTGGGAGTCATAGCCCAGTGCCCCCTGTGTTAGACAAATCATCATAGTGATAGATGGGAGCATTTGGCACTGTCACGGGAGAATGAAGCATGCCGTGGACACAGAAACTGTAAGAAATGCAGCGTTTCATAATACTTCATATTTATTTGTAGAATCACAGCAGAGTATTTTTGTGGTTAGGAAGAGCACATAGTTAGTTCTTTCCTTCTCCCATAACCTGATCTTTCCCCTTGCCACTGTGTCTAACGGTACTGCCATGATCTCACTGAACTAGGGAAGAGGTTTCTTGGGCTTTGACAGAGCCCCTGGTAGTAAAGTCACTGCATCTTTCATAAAGTAGTGTGATTGCTGTGCTCGCCCACTTTAATGGTAGTTAAATAGAAAAGGAAATCAAAAAGGAAAATAGGTTAAGTTAGTCCAATAAAAAGGTATCACCTTATTTTCCTTTTTGGTTTCTCTTTTTCTTTAACTGTATCATCCAGCAGTGTGCTGAGCATGAATGTGGGACCCAAACCACTTAAGTTAAGGCAGGGTCGCTTTCCTATTCCATCTTGATAGCTATCACAATGAAGCAATCCAGAATCTTTTCTCTGTGCTTTATTTCATCATACTCTCATTGTTTGAATTGCTTTGTTCCTTCAGTTTGTTTTTGTCCTTTGCCAAGACCATGGCTGGCTGGGCATCAAGGAGTAGTTTGTAACAACGCCCATGTAATTCAGGTGCATAGCGATTTTTTTTTTAAGAAGACATTTTTTGAAAATTCTTTGAGTGGGCAAATTTGTGCAAGTATACCCCCTGGTTATTTCTTCCATGTTGGATATCTTTGCTCATATTTCTGTGATTGCCACTCTGTCTAGCTATTCTTTCGCTTGCCTCAGCTGTTGGCCCTACCTGTATGCTGTAGTTTAAAAAGTCCCTCTTTATATTTTCTATTTCCTTTGATCCATGGGTAATTTCTCACTCTCTGTACTATTTCATGCCATTATCAGTATTCGTTTTAGCATTTGAACTGTGTACAGCTGGGGCAAAAGAGAGAAAAAAACAAAAGCCTGATACTCAAAGGCATTTATACAGTTGGCAGGGGGGCTAACCACCAAGGTACTTCTTTGCAAAAATCTCCAACACTTTTATGGAACGTTTTGGTCCATATAAGTCACTAACAAGGCAATTTTATAAAGTCATTCAAGCGTGTAAATGACCTTTTATAAAATGCTAACGCATACAAGTGCGCCTTTTGGCATGAATGTGCGCATTTTAGGATAGGCATAGTCAGGGGTGTGCTGCATTTGGAGTTTGCATGTATGCATGTTGATTATAAAATACCTTAATCCACTATATGGATGTACATGTGTAGGTATGCGTGGTCATTTACACCTGTGCATGTGCAGATGTAGAGATCATACCTACTCTCAAGGTATATTTTCTTCCATATACTTTTTTCTGTAAAATAGGGCTTAAGTAGCCACCGATGTAGATGCCCACCCATGGAACCTTATTATAAAATCCCCTCTACAGGGGTAATTTTATAAGAGGGTGCATACATTTAGGTGCTAAATAGATTCCTAACTAAGGGTTATTTTAATCATTAACACATGTATATGAGCCACATACTCTCATTACTGATAAAATACCAAGCAGACTACATGATGCTGTGCAGTTTGCCAGTGGACTTGTGCATGGACGGTATTTGGGCAGAGGATGGGTTCAGTGCATGAGTGTGCCTGTAGATTATACAACATTATAATTTATGTGTTTTCTTGAAAAATCTAGGCATGGGCATTTACACGATTTCTGCCTCAAATAGGCACCCACTAGATAAGTGGGTGCCTACTTTATTTTATAAAACAGGCTTAACGTAGGCACTTTAGTGCTTTAACTAGGTGCCTATATGGCTAAATCATGGGAAATTTGGGGCTTTCCAGGGGCAGGGTTAAAAGCTATAAACACATATAGTAAGTAAGCTAGAAAGTTGTTGATGTTTACACTCTCTATATAAACATCAACAACTTTCTAGCTAACTTACTATATGTGTTCAAGTCTGAACCCAGAAAGAGCAGGAACAACTTTGAAGTGATAAATTCTCATTTTTAAAGATATGATGGCATTTTCAGTATTGTGGCTTGAATGCTTGTCCTGGCTGAAAATCCACACAGATACCGAGGACCAAATTTTTATTCATTCTCTGTTAGACATAAAACACAAATTCTCATGGGATTTGCAAAGACTGTCTGCAGATTTATATTGGAGTGGTATGTGTGAAATGGAGGAGTAACCTAGTGGTTAGAGCACTGGCTTGGAAACCAAAAGACCAGGATTCAATTCCCACTAGCACCCTTGTAGCCTTGGGCAAGTCACTTAACCCTTCATTGCCTCAGAAGAATTGAAGTTATCAATGTCCTTGTTTAACCGCTTTGACCCGGTGAAAAGCGGTATATAAATGCAGTTAAATAAATAAATAAAGTGACTTGCCCAAGGCCACAAGGAGTGCTAGTGGGACTTGAACCCTGGTTGCAAAGCCAGTATTCTAACCACTAGGCTACTCCTCCACTCCAAAGTAGCATAAAAACCTGTAAAATAAATATATACCAATTACTGATCCATTCATTTCCTTGTGCTCAGTTTACACATCTACATATTTGCTTTTCTAAATAGCTGCAGTTAATCTTATGTTTTCAGGCAGTATAATCTTTTCTAGCTTTATACGCTCCAGAAACAAGCATTATTTTTTCTTGTTGAGTTGAGATGACATGACATATAATCTAACAAAGATACTCCAGAGGATAACGATCAACCCATTGTATTGAAAAATACCCTCTTAAAATCACTTAATATATTCCTAAAAGCTCCATATTGGCACCATAAATCATAGTAACATAGTAAGATAGTAAATGACGGCAAATAAAGACCAATATGGTCCATCTAGTCCACCCAGCAAGGCAGCAAGTGTAGGTGCACCTGCCACTCTGTGCAGGTCACCCCTCCCCATGCCTTTGTTTAGGGGTGTATGCACCGCTCTATGTAGGTCACCCCTATTTATTCAGATATAAGAGATAGTTATATTTATTTTGATTTTATCCTATTGCTATAAAGGGATCCCCTATGTCTGTCCCATGCCATTTTGAATTTTGTCACTGTATTTGCCCCCACCACTTCCATCGGGAGGACATTCCAAGCATCCATCACTCTTTCAGTGAAAAAGTATTTCCTGACATTACCTTTCAATTTACCCCCTTGCAGCTTCATGTTATGCCCTCTAGTTTTACAGCTTCCCCGTATTTGGAAAAGGTTTGTTTGTTCATTAATATTCTTTAAGTATTTAAAGGTCTAAATCATATCTCCTCTGTTCCTCATCTCCTCCAGAGTGTACATATTTAGGTCTTCTTCTCATAAGTCTTCTGACGCAGGCTCCAAATCATTTTGGTCACCTTCCTCTGAACTGCTTCCAGCCTTTTTATATTCTTTGTGAGATACGGTCTCCAAAACTGAACACAATATTCCAAGTGAGGCCTCATCAGCGACTTGTACAGTGGCATTAGTACCTCTTCCTTTCTGCTGGTAATACATAGGTGTTTGGGAAAGACCTCAGTACTAAATGGCTGTATTGTCGGCTTATATGTACTACATCATTGGACATAAAAAAATCTTCTACGGTATCTAGTACTCTATAAGCAAAAGCAGACATGTAAACAAAGGAATAATCTTATCTTAAACACTGTGGGCTCGATGTTCAAAGCGATTAACACGGTTAGCAGAGGTGCTAACTATGTTAATCATGGTGAACGGGATATTCAACGGCACTAACACGGTTAGTGTCCCTGAATATCCAAAGCTGCCGACTCTACATGCCACGATGCTACCCGCCTAGCATTAGGTGGTGTCAGGGGCGTTGCGGGGTGGAACAGAGGTGGCACTGCTGGTTTAACTTTAACTGTGACGAAATCCTAGCATTGAATATCTGGGTTTAATATTCATCACCAGTGATAACCACGTTAGTAGTGCTAGCCACCGGTGCTGGATACTGGGCCCTGTGTTCCTCACAGTCCAGCATTCAATCGGCCGCTGACAGCGTTTTGTCCATTTAAATCACTGGTTACTATTTTACAAACTGCCACCTTGGCAGAGACACACCGCTAGACGTTTTCACAGCAAGTGGCACTTCAAGAACTGGTCACGAGTGTTTAAATGGGCACTCCCTGATGCAATTTATGCCAAACGCTACCAGTGTCACAGTGAATGCTGGAGCGTGAAGAACACTGTCTTTAAGCTAAGATTATTTCTTTGTTCACCTGTTTGGGGGGGGGGGAGGCATATTCAGCTGCAGTGCTAGGCTATTTAAAGTGACTAGCCACTGCCACTTTAATTAAACCCAGATATTCAGCATTGGAGCTTATCCTGAGTCTGGTGCTGAATATCCAGTTTTGGCAGTTAGTGTGGTCCTATTCGGCTAGCTGAAATATTCAGCTGCTAACCAGATAGTGAAAAATGCTTAAAGTTATTTATATACCATGCTATTCTGCATCAGTGTGGTTTACACTGAACAAACTAAAATTATATTGAACAGGGCATTATAACTTGGAGATAACTATTTTACAGGGAACATGGGCAATGGAGGGTTAAGTGGCTTGGCCAAGACCACCTGTGGGACTAGAAACCCCAGTCCTTGCAGCCCAAGGTTGCTGTCCTCTAGTGGGATTTGAACCCACAACCTTCTGATCTGAAGTACCTTGCCCCAACCACTCCTCCACACCAAAGTTAGGACAGCTGCTGAGGACCTAACTTTAACCAGTTAAGCTATTCGGTTAGCAGATGAATATTGCCACTAAGCAGATAACGATCAGTACCATTCCCAATCTGCGCACAGACCACCTTGGTTTTGATCAGGCTTTTCTTATGTGGTCTGTGGGGATGTTCAGCAACATTAACTGATCAGTACCCCTGAATATCGGGCTCAGTGCAGGTCTGCTAACCAGCTAAAATGCTTTGAATATCTACCCCACTGTTTATAGAGCACCAGATACTGGAATCTAGAAGATTTTTTTATGACCAGTCATGCAGTACATGTAAGCCAATGATACAGTCATCTAGTGCCGAGATCTTTTTCCTTCCACTTATGTATGACTTACGGTTGAGCCAACATAAAGTTTTTGCAATGCAATGTGTGTGTCTTTGAGTCAATGCTGACTCCTGGTGACCCAGCAGCTCCTGGAATGTATTGATTTATTTTGGAGAGGATATTTTTTCAGTATATAATCTGTAACCTTGTAAAAGTCCTTATTCAAAAATGACTTTTCCCCATTCTATACTTAAGAAACCAAGCTGTATGTTATCGGATGCAGTTCAAGTACAGGCATCATTCATGCTTGCAATTGTGAGTTGATTAATGTTTGCATATAAGCAAAATTAGGTGGCTGTGTGTCCTTTAGATGTCCACACAATGGGAAGAGAATGAACCCACACTATTTAGCTCTCTCACAGATGCCAAAAAAGTACAAGAGAATATCATTTCCATGCTGTCAACTTATCTCTATCTACTTTGCCAGCAATGCAAATTTCCAGGTTTTGCCCTTTTGTAGTGTAAACAGAAAACGATGCCTCCAACCCATACTCAAGTCATTAAAAGGCAGCTTTTATGCCTCGTCTTAATGTTCAGTGACAGAAGGCACTAGCACTGATGTGGCTCCACAGCTGTTGCCAGGAGGAGGAGGAATTGCATCCTGCCACATCTGGGGTGACATCTTTGAAGAGGCATTTAATCTGCAGTGCTGAGGTATGCTAAGCCTCTTCGCTTTTCTTTCTGGCTTTTTCCACTAATGCTGCTCCTGGAGAGCAGTGCTGATTTCAAGTCCGGGGGGGTGGGGGGAGTGAAAGAACAATTAAGGAGAGCGATACTCGGATGTATTGTGCAAAGCCGAAAGGCAGGACAATGGCCTGATTCCTTGATCAGTCCAGCAGAAGATGTGCTTTGCCACACTTAAATTGCAGGATTGCTTACACTCAGCTGCGCTGCGGCACAAAAACAAAAGCCCATCAAGAATGTTTAATCACTGTGCGCACTAGTAAAGACAGCAAGACTTAAAAGAATAGCAAGAGGGTGTCTGATGTTATTGAACTGGATGGCAGCAAATTTACCTTCTCGCAGCTTGCTGGCTTTGCATCATGGGAAAACTAACATTTAGGAAGCTCAGACTGTAAACCTGATGTATTCCTCCTCTTTACGGCAAGCCCCTCCCAACCGTTCTAAGACGGAATCTCTCTTCCATTCATACCAGTGATTTCACACTCTGGTGTAAAATCTCACTGGCTGAAACACTGTCAACTTTGTATATAGTTTAATTAATTATAAACCATACTGGTTGCTTTGTAGATTGTGATACTTTGTATTGGATCAATTGCAGAACTACTCAAAGTTGTACATGAGCTTTTGAGACTGTCTAGGGCCCGTACTTCAGATGGGACCTTATAAATCATCCTGAGAAGAGTCCCAGTCAGCGATAGCTGAGCTGTTCTCAGACCCACTCAGGCATGCTGCTGCTTTATCTTCTAGGAAATAAAGACAACACTGAGTAATTTGAGAGAACCATAGACCTTTTGGAAAAGATGTGTTTAGTAAATAAGACAAAATGAGTCGATACTGAGGCCTGCCGCTGGGATGGCTGGGCCGAGTTGGGAGAAAACATAAAAATGGAGGAAACAAAGCCTCTGGTAGTCATAAATGAATGTGGATAAGGTCATAGCTCAACAGAGGCCCGTTCCAATGGAGCAGGAGCAAATGATGGTAAAAGTAAGAAATGTTGCTTGAGAAGTGACAAGCACAGCAGCAGCATGAGAAGTCAATACAGAGACCTGAAAAACAGCCAGAACAGCTCCAAATAAAAGGCAAAATTGGTTAAGGACTATAATATAACTCTGACCCACTTCCAGTCAGTCCTCTACCCACTGAGGGAGGTAGCTCAGCAAAGATGATAATACAAAAGCTTTCCTGGATATTTTGGTTTGGATATTACCCTTGACGAGCACAGGGAAATTCTGGGGAAATGACAAGGTAGAAGAAAGAAGGTATGAGGCGGTACTCAAGAAGCCAGAAAGTTATGAGCACACAATACTACAGGCTTTCTTGCATTATCATCCGTTGTCCCTCCTAAACACAGCCGTGATCCTGCAGGTACCTTGGGAACGAACTTAATCAGAAGCGTTCTGCCACTGTTATTACTGTTCTGCATGCTGTCCTTTCCATCTGCTGTGCCTGCTTTGCCTGCTTACCTGACCTCAGTGTTTTACTGTGTTTTCAGGCTTTCTTGCATTACTCTCAGTTGTCCCTCCTAAATGTGACCGCGGTCCTACAGGTACCTTGGGAAGGAATTTAATCAGAAGCACTGCAGAGTTCTGCACCATGGCACGTGCCCAAGGAGTAGGTCATACTCCTTGGGCGAGCTCCTTGGGGTGACTCCTGGGGTAGCTCCAATCTCTCCAGAAATTCTTTTTCTAATCACCCTCCATGGCTGCTCCGCATGTCTAGTAGGTACTTGTGCCTTGCATTATCATTTTTATTTCTTCGCTTGTGCCTGCCACATTTGGCTCATTGGAGTAGACATCCTGGTCACAGCCCACGGTTTGCCCTCTCAACTTCAACCCATGTCTTACAGGACCTCGTGGCCTGTCCTGTTACTACCCCCTTTTGGACACCTGTAGCCCTGACTGAAACTTGGTTACGGGAAGGTGAGGAGCAGTTCCTCCACTGCTGCCTCCCATCAGGATGCATAGTGTTTTCTATTGCCAGGGTAAGTCGTGCCAGGGGGTGTGTGGCTGCTCTCTTCTGGGCCACCCTTCTAGTCTCCCATGTTTCAACCCCAGTTCTCCCCTACTCTCAATCACTCTTGTTATGCCTTGAAGGTTCACCTCCTACTTTTTTTCTACTAGTTTATGTTCCCCCATCTCTCCTTCCCCACCTTTGGGACCCCCTTCTTCAAACTTTCTCTGAAATGGCACTCTTCTATCCCAACCTCCTAGTTCTGTGAGATTTTAATGCCCATTTTTCCTTTCCTCTTAACTCTCACAACCATATTCTTTGTTAACTTTTCTCTGATCTTTCCTTACCCAGCACATATCTTTTCCTACACATTCAGCAGATCATGTTCTTGAGCTAGTTCTTTCATCCAATTCATTGTTCTCATCTCTTTCCTTTTTCTCCTCTCTCCAGGTTCTGTGGTCTGACCACGTTTGCCTTTTCTTTTATCTCCAGTATTACTTATCCAAAATATCATCCACTGATTATCCATCTACTTCCCAACTATTCTATAGCCGCAACCTTTCCTCCCGCAACATGGATCAGTTTCCTCTAGCCAATGACATCTTTCCTTCCAATTTTCCTTCCTTTCTGTAGACACACAGGCTTCCCTGTGGTACTCTGTCCTTGGCTTTGGATAATGTGGCTCCCCTCCATCCTCCCTATCATTCTTTGCATCCTACCCATCCTTGGTTCCACCATGGTATACGACTTCACTGTTGCCAGCTCCACTGGGCTGAATGCCTCTGGTGAAAACACCCCTCCCTGTCTTCTCTTCTGCTCTAAAAAGATGTATAACAGCAGTATTGCTCCATTATTCAGACAGCTAAAAAAAATCACTATTCTGCCATAATTTCTTAATTGGCTAATCAGGGGCGGCCCAAGGGGGGTGCGGGACCATGTGCGGAGACTCGGGGTGCGGGGCCTCATTTGCATAAGGGGCCTCATTTGCATAACTATTTGCATAATGTTACCATATACTAACTTTTAGTAAACGTGCCTCTTAATGAGTGTATGGATAAAGAAAGACTAAAAGATTTCTACATTACTATAATCCAGTGCCAACTGCCAGACACATTAGGAACTACTACAAACACTGCCCATTTAGAACCCATAGCAAACCCGCCGTATCCTAACAGCATTACCAGGACTCACAAAGCACCATACTCTACCAATCAAAAGGCAACACTGCAAATATTAAACCAATACATTTCAGAGAACAAGAATACATGACCTACTGGGGAAAGAGAACAAGTGGCAATGTCAAATAGGAATTATATAAACAGAACACCTCAGCTCAGTTACACATGCAGAACATAGACCATCACCAAACAAGTAATCACAATTTAGAAACAGGAAGACAATAATTAAACTGGGAATCCCAAAAGCCAAACTTGGAATGTACAACACTGTAGAAATAAAACTATACATTAATTTGCTCTTGTACTAAACAAAGCGCAGACATTAATGATGCACATTTACCAGAGCTGACATATTCCAATTAATAAATTCAAAATAAAGAGATATTTTTCTACCTTTTGTGCATTTTTTTTCAGTTGCAATTGCTCAATCCACTTTCTTCTGGTTTCTTCGTGTCTTCTGCTAACTCTCCATCGTCTGCTGTCCATTTGTCCTTTCTTCTCTCTTCTAGTTTTTTTCCATTCTCTCTCTACATCTGCTTTAACATACTAATCTTTCTCCTTTTGCTCTTTCCTCATTCCTATTTCATCCACTCAATTTTTACCCTCCATCCTCAATCCCCACTTACTCTCCCAATACCCGGCCAATTGTAGATTTTTTATCCCTCCCACACAAAATATTTTTCCCTTCTCCATTTTACTCTTCCAGCCCCATCCCATTCTAATCCTCCCCCAACATCTGCTCCCTTCTAGTTCCAGCCTCACCAAGCATCCATTCCCTTCTAGTCCCTGCATCAGCCCATTTCCAGTCCTAGCCACCCATCAGCCCATTTCCAGTCCTAGCAACCCCCCAACCCAATACCAGTCCTAGCCCCGCCATCAACCCACTTCCAGTCCTAACTCCCTATCACCCCATTTTCAGTTTAAGCCCCCCCTATAACCCATTACCAGTCATAACCCCCCATCAGCCCACTTCCAGTCCTAACCCCATCAACCCATTTCCAGTCAGCCCCCCATAGCCCATTGCCAGTCCTAACCCCCCTCCCCATCAGCCCACAGCCTATTACCAGTCCTAACCCCATCAGCCCACCTCAAGTCCTAACCCCTCCCCATCAGCCCATTTCCTGTCCTAGCCCCCCCATAGCCCATTATCGGTCCTAACCCCCCCCATAGCCCATTACCAGACAGCCCTCATCAGTCCACAGCCCATTACCAGTCTTAACCCCCCCATAGCCCATTACCAGTTCTAACCCCCCCAACAGCCCACAGCCCATTACTAGTCCTAACCCCATCAGCCCACCTCCAGTCCTAACCCCTCCCCATCAGCCCATTTCCTGTCCTAGCCCCCCCAGAGCCCATTATCAGTCCTAACCCCCCCATAGCCCATTACCAGTCCTAACCCCATCAGCCCACCTCCAGTCTTAACCCCCCCAGCCCATTTCCAGTCCTAGCCCCCCCATAGCCCATTACCAATCCTAACTCCCCCCCCCCATCGGCTCAAGTACAATTAAATAAAAAATAAAAAAACGCTGGCTGCTACCGCTGCCGCTGCCGCCGCAGCAGCGGCAGAATGGACTGTCCCGCGGGGCCCCCTCTGCCCGGCTGAATCCCTCCCTCCCTCGCTCCGTGACGGCTGAGCCTCTCCGTGCCGGCTTTGAAATTTCCCATCAGCCCCTGCGGGCTTAACAGAGACGCGAGGGAGACACTCTCCCTTCGCGACTCTCAAAGCCGGCACGGAGGGGCTCAGCCGTCGTGGAGGGAGGGAGGGAGGGATTCAGCCGGGCAGAGGGGGCCCTGTGGGACAGTCCATTCTGCCGCGCCACGGCGGCAGCGGCAGCAGTAGCAGCCAGCGTTTTTTTTTTTAAATTTAATTTTGAAAAAAGCAGAATGTTCTTTGCGCGGGGCCCCCTGAAACGCGGGGCCCTGTGCAAAAAACATTCTTGCTCAATGGACGGGCCGGCCCTGTGGCTAATTCCACACATTGGCTGTATTCCATTCTTGCCACATTTTCTAAGCCGTCTACTGTCAGTTTATCTCCACCAACTCATTCCTCCCCTTCATCATATATACTGGCTAATCATTTTCATGACAGATCTCCTCCCTCTGATCCACTTTCAGTAATTGTCCCCACTCTCCACATCTTCTGCTTTTGATAATTATGCTGTACCATCTACTGCTCGTTCTCCCTCTAGCCCTCACTGTTCTGAACCAGCCTCTATAGCTGCCTCATTTGCATCTGCTCACTCTGATCCTCTTTCCGCTTCTATCTCCTCTCTATCCCAGACTTGGTCCTCCCTCTCTCCAGTCACATCAGCAGAGCTTCTTAAAACCATTACCACCTCCCACAAGGCTACATCCCAGGCCGATCCCATTCCCTCATCATGGTTATCTGCACATTCTTTCACACTTTTGCCTCTGATTCTTTCCTTGCTTAACAACAGTTAGTCCTCAGGTGCATTCCCAACCCCCTGGAAGCATGCCACCATCTGCTTTATCCTAAAGAACTCATCCCTTGACCCCTCCATCCCAGCTCACTGTCATTTATTTTATTTATTTTATTTAACACTTATTTATATACCGCATCTTCCAGCGATCAGTTGCGGTGTACAATTAACAACAGTTAACAAAGCAGAGTTTGTTTACATAGAACATTGAACATTATAACTTATTACATAAAACATCTTAACTTGCATAATTCAATGATTCAACAACTAATCAGGATATTTCAGCTATAACAGAGTGTGTAACTATTTAAACAGAAGTACTGTCTGTACCGCATTAGGCAGAACATACCAGTTGTAACTATATACAAATAGGAATATAAGGCATAGGAGTGTAGTGTTATTTATGTCAGTTTTGAATGTTATCCTTTATAGTAGGGTGTATTAGCTTGATATGGGTAGATTCATATTTTAGCCTTTATCTAGGTTGAGTGGAGGGTTTTCCAAGGTATTATAGTGTTTGTTAAATAGATACGTTTTCAATTTTTTTCTGAATTCCATTATCTCTGATAGTGATCGTAAGTCCTCTGGTAACGAGTTCCAGATGGTTGGAGCTATATGGGAAAAGGCTCTGTTATTTGTTAATTTGTGGGTTTTTATGAATTCTTTTGGAATCTTTAGTTTGTTTGATTGTCCTTTTCTAAGAGTGGGCTTAGGTGGTTCTTTGCCTATTAGATTACATAATGTCTTCGGTGCCAAGTCGTTTAAGGCTTTGAATGTCGTTATTATTGTTTTGTATATTATCCTGCTTTGTATTGGTAACCAGTGAAGGGATGCTAATATCGGTGTTATATGTTGGAGGGAGTTTATTTGTAATATAACTCTAGCGGTTGCATTTTGCGCAAGTTGGATTCTTCTGATGTTTTGTTTTGAGATGCCTATAAGTATTAAGTTGGCGAAATCGAAGTGGGGAGTTATGGTAGCCTGAGTTATATTAATGAAATCTTGTATAAATACAAGGGGGCGTAATTGTTTGAGGATTTTAAGTTTGAAGTAGATTTTCTTTATGGTATTTCTGATGTGGGTTTCCATTGTAAGGTGTGTGTCTAAGATGACACCTAGATATCTTATTTCATTTTTTATTTTAATTTCTTGGTTTTGTAGTGTTATGTGGGTTGGGGGCATATATGATTGGTTTTTTGTTACGATTAATACTTCGGTTTTAGCATGGTTTATGTGGAGGTTTTGGGTTTTTAGCCAGATTGTGATTTCATTGTAACACTCTGATAGAAGTTGGATCGGTAGGTTAGGAATTGTGAAAGGTATGTACATCATAATATCATCCGCATAAAGGTGATATTGTACTCCAAATTTTTTAAAGATGTTGCAGACCGGCTTTATATAAATATTGAAAAGTAAGGCTGAAAGCGCTGAACCTTGTGGTAAACCTATTTCTTGTTTGTATGTGCTTGATGTTTGATTACCTATTCTTACATTTTGTGTTCTGTTATTTAAATATGAGGTGAACCATTTATGTACAGTAGAGTTTATGCCTATTTGTCTTAGGTTGTTGAGCATTATTGAGTGATGCACGCTATCAAAAGCTGCTGAGATGTCGATGAAAAGGAGGATGAACGCTTGGTTATGATTGTCAATTCCTTTTAGGAGTGTATCAATTAATACTGTTAGAAGTGTTTCTACTCCGTGGCGGGGTCGGAATCCATATTGTTGATCGTCAAGTGGGTAAGATAAATCTATAAATTCCTGGGTCTGTAATTGTACTACTTTTTCAATTATTTTGGCCATAAATGGTATGCTAGAGATGGGCCTGTATGATGTTGGAGATGTTTTGTCTAGTTTGCTGTTCTTTAGAATTGGGCGTATTTGAGCATGTTTAAGGAGAGGTGGAAGGTATCCTTGGGTTAGTGATAAGTTTACTATTGGGAGAATATATGTTAGTAGAGTTGGTAGTGTATTTTTTATCCACGATACTGGGCAAGGGTCTAAATATGAAGTTGTGGTATTTAGGTCTGAGATGATAGTTTTTAATGACACTTTTGACATGGGGTAAAATTCTGACCATTCGTCTATAGATTGACAAGGGATGTTGTTATTGTCTGAGGGTATAGTAGGTTTTTTTGATTTGTTTTGATAGTGATTAGCTAAGGTTTGTACTGAGATGTCTGTGATTTCGTTGCTAGAAGTTTGATCGTTATTGGTTAGGTTTCTGACGATAGAGAATAGCTCTCTAGGTCTATTATATGATTTTGATAAGGTTGCTGCGTAATAATTTTTCTTCGTATTGTTTATTGTTTCCTTATATATTTTGTTAGATGGTTATTATATATTTCCTTCCTCCACTTTTCATTCCATGTCTCCACTTTTCATTCCATGTCTACCCTTCCCTTTCTTTCTAAAATTCTTGAAAAATTGTTTTTCTCTCAGCTATCCCTTTATGTGGATTCTACTCATGCTTTGCACTGACGCCAATCCAGTTTTCATCCTGGGCACAGTACAGACACTATCCTTCTTTCTTTCCTGAGTGAACTTCACCAATCCCATGATCATGGTGACATCTCAGTGACAGTTTCTCTAGATCTCTCCTCCACTTTTCATTTGGTAGATCACTCTATTCTCCTTTGAAGGCTGCACTATTTCGGTCTTCGTGGCACAGTTCTTCATTGGTTTCATTCTTTCCTCTCTCAATGGTCCTTCTCAGTTTCTTTTGGCAATTCCTTCTCACCCTCTCTTCCTCTTTTTTTGTGGTGTTCCTCAGGGTTTTGTGCTGACCCTCTTTTATTCAACATTTTTCTTATTTGACACTCTTGGTTCAACAACATGGTATTTCTGCTCACTTCTATGCTGATGATATAATACCACTCTATCACACTAGTCCTGTCTCTGTTGATCATCTCCTCTCAATGCTTATTTGTCCAGCATCTCCACTTGGTTCTCCAGTAACCTCCTTCATCTTAACCCTACTAAATCTGTGGCCCTCTGGTTCACTTTCAGGAGTTCTTCTCCTGCTCTTGTTCCTTCACTACCAGGTTCCCTTATTCTGCTTGTTGATTCCCTCCATTATTTTGGTGTTACCTTTGACTCATCTCTGTCCTTCAAAGCTCATATTTCCTCCCTAGTCTATCATGCTTTCTTTGCCCTCCAGCAGATTTGGTCTGTCCATCTCTTTCTTTTGGTTTCATCCCTAACTACTTTACTTCTCACCCTAGTTATATCGACAATAGATTAGTGAAACATTGTTTTCCTTGGTCTGCCCCAGTATCAGAAACAATGACTCCAGCTTGTTCAAAACACTGTTGCTCACATACTCACCAATGCCTCCCAGTCTGAACACATCACTCCCCTCCTGATCCGTTATCATTGGCTCCCAGATAAATTCCGTCCCCAATATAAACTGCTCACTCTGATCCACTGTGTCCTTCAGATTGGTTGACCCCACTATTTCTCCAACTATCTACTTCTCCATTTCCCACTTTATGCGCTCCGTAACATACATGCCAACTGTTTATATCTTCCCTCCATGTCTCAAGCTCACCTTATGTCCACCTGCTCTTCCACTTTCTACTTTCTAGCTCCGGCTTCCTGAAACTCATTACCCTCAGCCCTCAGATTTGAATCCTCCTACCTGAAATTCAAAACCTTTCTAAAAACCCATCTCTTCACCATTGCATTTAATTTACCAGCTCCCTGACTGTCTCCACCCTTGACTCCATTCTCACTATCTCCTTCCCCTCCCTCCCTTCTCTTGTCTCCCCTGGAATGAGTGTTTTTACTTTCCTTTTAAGAATGAAGTTCCTTTCCTTCTTTATTTTTAATTTGTTTTTATGTCTTTGTCCACCGTCTTGCTGTGACCTGCAAAGGGCTGTCAATCAAGTGCAATAAACATAAACATACTAATAGTTTTGGACTAAAATTTCAGATCTGCAAGCTCTAATGGTGGAGGAGAGCTATATATTTTTGATATCACAGAGTTATAGATCAATGAGGCATAAATTCCATACAGTCAGAAAGGCTATAAGAGTTCTGAGGCTCTCAAAAGACCTTATTTCTTTATCTTTATTATTATATTTGATTGACCGCCAAGGCTGTGGCATCAGAGTGGTGTACAATGAAAAATAATAAATCTTGCTAAACAGAGAGAAAAGAACGCCAATGATATGACAGGACAGCAAAGATAACGGCACACAGAAAGAGAGCGAGAAAAAAGCTATGCAGCCTTAAGAAGGAGAGGGAGAAGGGGAAGGGTGTGCTGCATGAACCTAGGTGGAGGGGAGATCAAAGGCAATGCCGAAGAAGTGGGTCTTCAGCATTGCCTTGAATCTGGGAAAAGACTGCTCAGCACGGAGGGTGGATGGCAATGAATTCCAGAGGGCTGGACCAAGAAAGAAAAAATGCAGAGTGGCAAGTAGATTCCAGTCGGGCACGTGCCAGGGAGGGCTGGGAGAGGCGGTTGTTGTGGATGGATCTGAGGGCATGGGAAAGGACACGAGTGTGCAGTAAGTCAGCCAGATATTTTGGTGTACCAGAGTGAAGTGCCCGGTGCACGGTGATAAGAACCTTATATTGAAACCGGTACTGAAGAGGGAGCCAGTGCAAATTATAGAGGAGAAGCAACACATGATCCATACGAGAGGCACGTGCAATAAGCCAGGCGGTAGTATTCCATAACAACTGTAAACGGTGGAGCTGATAATGGGGAAGGCCGACCAACATAGAATTACAGTAGTTGAGTCTGGATAGCAAAAGGGATATTGTAAGAGTTACCAGGGAGGTCTTTGGGAGGACAGAATGCACTGCTCTTAGCTGTCGTAATGTGAGAAAAGACCAGCGCATGACAGAGGGATGTTGGTAGAACGAGAGAGAAGAGTCAAGTACAACACCAAAATACTGGTACTAGTGGTACCAGCGAGAGTGGGGGCCAAGGTGGGGAGAGGGACACCAAAAATGAACCAAATGGCTGCAGATTTGGTAGGATTTAAGTGCAGATAGTTAGAGGACAACCAGGAGGAGACATGGGCCAGACATGCATTTAGGGGGTCAAGAACTGGGGAAAGAGAACTAGTACAGAAAAGAATAATAATATCTTCCGCATAATAGTATGCCAAAAGTCCAGATTGTTGAATAAGTAAAGTCAATGGTGCAAGAAATAGATTGAAGAGCAGGGGTGATAGCATAGAACCTTGTGGAACACCACATGGGAGTGTTGTAGTGGGTGAGGCCGCAGAACTAAAGTGGACCGAGAAGGAGCGCAAGGTCAAAAAAGACCAAAACCACTGGTGGACTATGCTGCGGATCCCAAAGTCATAGAGACAAGATAGGAGAGTAGTATGATCAACTAAATCAAAGCAGCGGAGAGATCAAGTGATACTGCTATAGAAAAATCACCCGACTCGTGTGCCACATGCAATTCATTTAGAAGAGCGATGAGAATGGTTTCCATGCTGTGACCAGCACGGAAACCAGACTGTCTGGGATGAAGGGCCAAGGTAAAATCAAGGTGTGATGATAGCTGGGAAAAGACTGCCTTTTCCAAGATCTTAGATAGAAAAGGAAGGTTAGAAACAGGATGCCAATGTGTGGGAAGGGAGGGATTCAGAGATGTTTTTTTCAGGATGGGACAAATGATAACATGTTTCCATGAAGAAGGAAAAGACCTAGAGGAAAGACTAGAGTTTAGCATGATGAGCAAGAAGGGGAGAAGGGCCAGCAATGGCACTGACAGCCAGTGGGAGGGGATAGGGTCAGTAGGGCAAGTAGTCTTGTGTGAGGATCTAAGGAGCTTAGTGAGCTCAGACATAGTGACGGGATGGAAGGAAGTCCAGGTATGAATATATCCAATGTTAGCGGGAGAAGATGGGTCAATGGAATCAAAGGAAGGTAATGGGGGGGGGGGGGAGGTTAGAGAGAGAGGGGTAGGACAATCTGGGAAAGTCAGACGTAGGGACAGGATTTTGTCAGTGAAGAAAACCGCCAATGTGGCAGGATCAGGGGCAGTGGTGTGGGGAGGGGCAGGCAGATCAGTACTGCGAGGAGCAGACAGCGAACGACGAGTAGCATAGAGCTGATGGGATGAGTGGGAAGCTGAGGAGATACTATTAGAATAGTACATAGACTTAGCAGAATTAAACATGGATCTATAATATGAGGAGCAAAACCGGGCCAGTGAGGTTGGAGAGGGATGCTGATGCCAAAGGCATTCTGCACGATGCAAACAGGAGCGTTGTAGATGCTGTCTATAGTTAAACCATGGGTGAAGCAAAGAGGAGCAAAGGTGTCAAGCAGGAACCCTAGGGACGAGCCTGTCCAGGGCCGATGATAGCAACGTGTCCCAGAGCTGGACCTGTGAATCCGTGGAGAGGGTGGCAAAGTCAGGAGGAAAAAGAGTGTCGGCTGACAGGAAAGACTCGAGTGGCAGGAGTGATCTGATGGATCAGCTATACCAGAGGGCGCATGGAATCTGACTGGGAGGAATGCGATTCCGGCACTTTAAAAGTAAAAGACAGACAGAAATGATCTGTCCATGGAAGGGCCAGTGCCAAGATAACGGTGGGGGACAGGGAAGTCAGCTGATGAGAAAATAAGGTCCAGCATATGTCCAGCAGAATGAGTAGTGAGGTTAACATACTGCTGGAGGGAGAGATCATCAGAGAGCGTAAGGAGGGCTTGATCTCGAGGGCGCAACGGTGGGGAGAGGCATGAGTTGACATTGCCTAAGACTAGCAGGTGTGGAAAGGCAAGGGAGACTTCAGTCAATGTCGTGATGAAGGCATCCCAAAGGTCAGAATGAAGGGAAGGTGGGAGATAAACCAAAAGAAGGTGCAAGGGAGGAGAGAAGACCAGTCTGTAAAGAGAGCATTCTGGGTAGTTTCAGGGGTGTAGATATCTCAGCAAGTGCAAAAGAGGCACAATAGAGAATGGCTACGCCCGCACCGCTGTGGTCCACTCGTGGCATGTGAAAAGCCAGCAAGTTCAGAGGCAAGCGCCGCTGGAGAAGTGCTTCCTCCCCGTCCCTGAGCCAAGTCTCGGTGAGGAACACAGCATCCAGGGAGTGCTGGACACATAAATCCTGAATTAGTAAAGTTTTTGATTGGAGGGACCTAAAATTCAAGAGGGCCAGACTAAGGAACAGGTAGGACAGGACTGGCGGGGGTCGCGTAGGGGACCTGGAGAGTATGCACAGTGATAGATTGGCAACATTACGTGCCAGGTGACCAGGTAACAGTCCCGACAGCAGGCGGAGGGGGGGCACCAACCCCAGTGGAAGGTAATATTAACCATGGCTAAGAATAGGAACAATGGGAATAGAAAATGTGAGAAAGTGAACTTACATGGGGAGCCCATGCCCAGCAGTTTGGTACAGTCAGGAATCAGAGATGATATGCCTTTGCCACCGGAGCCGCCCAAAGGAGCTCACCCAAGGAGCAGGACCTGCTCCTTGGGCGCACTCCTTGGGCACACTCCTTTGGTGCGCACCTGTGGCGTGGAACGCCATGGTGCCCTTTAAGTTATAGAAGTGAGAGAGCACAGTCATAAGGTCGGCACTTCCGGGTTGGCGGGACAACCAGAGGAGCACACGGAAGGTACTTGAAAGACAGCAGCAATGAGACAAGCGTTGGTAATGGCAACTTTAGTTAAAGCAATACAGGCAGCAGTCAGAGGGAAGGTAGGAACAAGCAGTAACAATGGCAGCAATTACAACGCCGCGGTGCCCTTTAAGTTATAGCAGTGAGAGAGCACAGTCATAAAATCGTCAATTCTGGGTAGGCGGGACAACCGGAGGAGCACATGGGAGGTACCTTATTTTTCAAAATGGATGTCCACAAGTCAAAAACACTGTAGATTACAAACAGAAGGGGGGCTAGCTTACTACTGCTGGTGAATCAGATGCCATGCACCTGACTCCATTGTTTTAATTCACAGATCTCCCTCCCATATGTTTTGTTTGTGTTATTTGTCTGTTTGTGGTGTCCTCATTATATTGTATGGTGTAGAGGCAAGAACTGTACTATATATATCTGTAAAGCACAGTGTACATCTGATGGCATTTGTTTAGGAATGATAGTGTTTGCGAGAAGGGGCAGGGTAGCTCTTTACATAAAAAATAATATTAAAGCAACAGAAATGCAAGGAGTATGGGAAAAGATGGAAAAAATGTGGGCCATACTGGAAAAAGGTTATGGCACTTCTGATTATGCCAGATCCTTGTCTCAGATGGAGGAAATGGACAGAGATCTGGCCAAGGATACCCAAAAGATGGGAAAGAAGGAGGTGGTGGTGGTGATACCCTTAAACATTCTGGATTTGGAATGGTTTAGTACTGTACAACAGCCAAGGTGGAGAGGAATCGTAGAAAACTCAAAGTTCTGACTTCAAAACTATTGGCTTTGGTACCATATGGAAGTTCCTAAATGAAGCATTGGCAAAATAGAAAGAAGGAGGGTAAGATAGAACAGTGGGTTAAACAAATTATAGTAAAGGCAAAGGATCTTTGTCAGGAAAGTTAGTTAGTTAGAGGTAAAAAAAAACTGGCATGGGTTTTCTGAAGAGGTGACTGAAAAATCAAAGGCAAAGGAATTAGCATTCAAATAAAGACCATATGACTTATCCAGTCTGCCCTTCCATGCCAATTACTAAGCTTTACAGACCCTTAGAGATCCTCTGTGTTCATCCATTACTTTTTTGAATTCAAATACAGTCTTCATCTTTACTAATTCCACTGGGAGGCTTTGCTATGCATCTACCACTCTCCATAAAGAAATATTTCCTCAAATTATTCCTAAATCTATCCGCTTTCACTTTCATCTTATGATCCCTCATTGTGGAGCTTTCTTTCAGTTGAAAGTGGGTCTCCTCCTATGCATTTAAGCCACAGAGGTATTTAAAAGTCTCAATCATATCTCCCCTCTCCTGCTCAACTGCATGGCTAATCTTTCGCCAATGTCACATAACCCCTCTTCTTATGTCACTTCATTGACTTCCTGTTCATTTCCATATACAGCACAATCTTCTCCTACTGAAGTGCAAATGCATTAGTTTTGGAGTTCCTCGTAACCTCTCCTCTTTTATCTCATCAAGCAAATCACTTTTTCTATGCCCTTTTCTCCTACTGCCAATTCCAGATTCTGCTTTTTCTACCTTGCTTCACCATATGCCTGGAATAGACTACCCGAGTTGGTATGTCAGGCTCAATCTCTAGTCCTATTCATATCTTTTTAACATTTTTCTTAGTGATATTGTGGAAGGGTTGTTGGGTAAGGTTTGCCTCTTTGCAGATGATACCAAAATCAGCAATAGAGTAGAACCCAGGAAGGCGTAGATAATATGAGGAGGGATCTAGCTAAGTTTGAAGAATGGTTGAGAATTTGGCAGCTGAGATTTAAGCTAAAAAATGCAGGGTCATGCATTTGGGCTGCAACAATGCAAGGGAGCAGTACAGTGCAAGGGGTGAAGTACTTATGTCCATGAAAGAAGAGCGGGACCTGGGTTTGATTGTTTCTGATGATCTTAAAGTGGCTAAAGAGGTAGAAAAGGCAACAGTAAAAGTCAGAAGGATGCTTGGGTGCATAGGGAGAGGAATGGCCAGCAGAAAAAGGAGGTGATAGTACCTCTGTATAAGTCTTTGGTAAAATCTCATTTGGAGTATTGTGTGCAATTCTGGAGACCACACCTTCAAAAGGATATAAACAGGATGGAGTCAGTGCCGAGGGTGGCTACCAAAACGGTCAGTGGTCTTCATTATAAATCATATGGTGACAGACTTAAAGATCTCAGAATGTATACTTTAGAGGAAAGTTCGGATAGAGGAGATATGACAGAGATGCTTAAATACCTCTGTGGCATAAATTCACAGGAGTAGAGCCTCTTTCAATTGAAAGTAAGCTCTGCGGTGAGGGGACACAGAATGAGGATGGAAGAGGATAGACTCAAGAATAATATGTAGAAATATTTATTTACACAAAGAGCAATAAATGCATGGAATAGTCTCCCAGTGGAGGTAGTAGAGCCAAGGATAGTATCTGAGTTCAAGAAAGCATGGGACAAACACAAAAGATCTCTAAAGGTAAAAAAGGGACTATAGTAGTTGACATGGAAGGGCAGACTAGATAGGTATGGTCTTTTCTGCTGTTGTGTTTCTATTTTTCTAGGCTAAAAACTTGTCTCATCAAGGCTGCTTTTGGATCCTGACCTCTTTATGCTCCTGTTTACCCTCATGTCTATACTCACCAATCAACACAAAACCCACCTGCACAAATCTTCTCCAATGCCTTACCGATGTTTCACAATGGCTTACAGCAAACAACCTCTCCATCGACTATAAGAAGATAGAAGTGCTATTTGTCACCAAAGATCTCACCTTCTCACCTCCAGCCTTCATCAAACTACATGATGCTCAAATTAATATACAACCAAAAATAAAATACCCAGGCATCACCCTGCACCAACACCTCACCCTTAAACCACAAATAATGAACACAACCAAAGCAGTCTACTACTAAATCAGAACTCTACAGCACACTGCCCCATCCTGGAACCGACTGACTATAGATACTCACTTCAAGCCATCAACCTCCCGTACATCGACTACTGCAACTCCATCTACCAAAGCCTGTCTCAATTTACCTTACTTCCTCTACGCACCACCCTACACATGACAGCATGCACCCTGCAAGGAAGAGCGAGACACAACCACATCATGCCCATCCTCTGAAAACTTCACTGGTTCCCATTAGACAGCAAAATCAAGTACGAAACCCACCTGATGATTCACAAGACCATCAATGGACACTCACCCTCCCACCTGCAGACCTTACTCAAAACACTATACTCTAGCAGAGCCAGAGGACAATGCACCAAGAACACCCTGGTCATCCCTCAAGCAAAAATCACAAGCAACCACATGCATGTGCATGATCATTCCACCTATATGCCCCATCAATATGGAATATGCTCCCAGACAAACTCAGAAACACCACAGAACTCCAAACATTCAGAAAACATCTAAAGACCCACTTATTCACAAAGCATTTTGGCTCTACCTCATGAACCCCCCCCTTCACAATATCCCCCCACCACCTGGGCACTACGCTAAACCAATGTCAGCACAATATAGCACTCCTGCCTGTAAACAGACCAACACGAAAAGTGAACAAATGTATATAGTTACAATTACATGGATGTTGTTTACTCTATGGGACAAACACAGTGGATCCCTTTACAGCAACAGGATAAGAGCAAAATAAACAGTACCATCTAACTTCTGAACTATCTAGCGTCTCAACAAATAGGGGTGTCCTACATGGAGTGGTGGGTTCACCCCTAAACAAAAACATGGGGAGGGGTGGCCTGCACAGAGCGACAGGTGCACCTACTCTTGCCATCTTGCTGGGCAGACTAGATGGACCATGCTAGTCTTTATCTGCCGTCACTTACTATGTTACTATGTTACCATGTATTAAATGTAAATAGGTTCAAAACAAATGTACATAAGTTAATGTTTCATGTAATATATATAATCCTTGTTATATGTACACCGCTTTGTCCTGGCAAAAAGCGGTATATAAGAACAGCTAAATAAATAAATGCATAAATAATTTTCTGTTTTTGCTAATGTTTTTGCTAATGCCCTGTTTATTCCATTTGTCTGTCTTAACAGATTGCAAGTTCTGTGGAGCAGGGACGGTCTCTTACGTGTATGTGTACAGCACAGCATATGTCAAGCACCGTTATGTAAATGGTAAGTAGTAGTAGTAGTAGTATACATATTGAGATATTTAAGCTTGCTTCCACATGTCTTATGATGAAGACCATTGATCATTTTAGTAGCTGCCCTCTGCATCAGCTCCATCCTTTATTATATCGTTTTGAAGGTGTGGTCTCCAGACTTGCACATAGTATTCCAAATTAGGTCTCACCAAAGACTTATACCAAGGCACTATCTCCTCCTGGTTCAGTCTGGCATTCCCCTCCCTATGCATCCAAGTATCCTTGTGGCTGACACCATCACCTTTTCTATCTGTTTAACCACCTTAAGATTATCAGAATAAATCACTCCCAGGCCCAGCTTTTCTTTGATGGACAGAAGTACTTTACCCCCTATACTGTACTACTCCCATGGATTTTTGCAGCCCAACTACATGACCCTGTATTTTTAGCATTAAATATCAGCTGCCAAAACCTTGACCATTCTTCAAGCTTTGATAGATCCCTCCTCATGTTATCTACACCTTCCTGGGTGTCTACCCTATTGCAGATTTTGGTATCATCCACAAAGAGGCAAACCTTATCTGACAGCCCTTCCGCAATATCACTTACAAAACTGTTAAAAGAAATCAGACTAAGGATAGAATTGTGACACACCATTGGTAATGTCCTGCTTCTCAGAGTGAACTCCATTCATCTATACCCTTTGTTGTTTCCCACTCAACCAGTTTCTAAGCCAGTCGGTCACTTTAGGGTCCATTCCTATGGTGCTGAATTTATAAGGTGCTTGTGGAGAACAGTGTCAAAGGCTTCATTGAAATCTAGTGCTTTCCCTCAGTCCAACTTTCTGGTCACCCAGTCAAAGAAATTAATCAGATTTATCAAGCAAGACCTGCCTCTAGTAAAACGTATGCTGCTTCAGATCCTGCAATCCATTGGATTCCAGAAACCTAACTATCCTCTGTTTTAGCAGTATTTCCATTAATTTATTCACACAGAGGTCAGACTAACTGGCCTGTAGTTCCCAACCTCATCCTCACTTCTGCATTTGTGTAGTGGGCAGGGCCAGCACTGTCATTAAGCGAACAAGGCAGTCACCTAGAGTGCTGGCCGTCTGGGGATGCCCGTTGCTATCAATTCTCGGTGCTGCCACCTCTTTCTGGGGCTGGCAGTGGTGGCATTGGCTCTGAAACGGCAACGCAGCACTAACCTACTGCCTTTGGGACTGCATCATGAGTTCTCTTTTGCAAAACTAGAAGTCAGCATCAGAGGGAGGTAGAAACGGCAGACTGTGCAAGACAGAAACTGCGATGCAGTCTGGAGATGGTAGGTAAGTGCTGTGTCTCAGTTTTGACACTATTGCCACTGCTTTTGGCCCTGGAGAGCAGCAACAATGGGCTTGGGAGGGTCAGTGGGGGGGGGGGGCAGCAAGTTGGAGTGCCTCCAGTCCATGCACTGGCCTTGGTAGTGGGACCACATATGCCCTTCTCCAGTCCTCTGGGACCTTTTATGACTATAAAGAAGCATAGAAAAGATCAGACAGTGGAGCCACCAGAACTTCCCTAATCCTTTGTACTCGGCTGTTTCACCTTGTGGGACATTTAAATTTTCCCATTCCGATCGTCTGCCCTACCCTGTGGAACATATTAATAGCATACTAGTTTATACAACATGACTGGTTACTGTAGAATATGTATTTATTTATTTGACGGGTTTTTCTATACTGCTTTTAGCCTCCAGAGGTGGGAGCAGCGCGGGAAGCCATATCTGTCCAATCGGGACAGCTCCACCTACTTAAAAAGTTCGCGCCGGCAGGCGCACGTTCCTTCACCACCCGCCTCCTTCATCGGCTCTCCCCAGTCGGGGGATCGAGCCTCCAGAGGTGGGAGCAGCGCGGGAAGCCATATCTGTCCAATCGGTACAGCTCCACCTACTTAAAAAGTTCGCGCCGGCAGGCGCACGTTCCTTCACCACCCGCCTCCTTCATCGGCTCTCCCCAGTCGGGGGATCGAGCCTCCAGAGGTGGGAGCAGCGCGGGAAGCCATATCTGTCCAATCGGGACAGCTCCACCTACTTAAAAAGTTCGCGCCGGCAGGCGCACGTTCCTTCACCACCCGCCTCCTTCATCGGCTCTCCCCAGTCGGGGGATCGAGCCTCCAGAGGTGGGAGCAGCGCGGGAAGCCATATCTGTCCAATCGGGACAGCTCCACCTACTTAAAAAGTTCGCGCCGGCAGGCGCACGTTCCTTCACCACCCGCCTCCTTCATCGGCTCTCCCCAGTCGGGGGATCGAGCCTCCAGAGGTGGGAGCAGCGCGGGAAGCCATATCTGTCCAATCGGGACAGCTCCACCTACTTAAAAAGTTCGCGCCGGCAGGCGCACGTTCCTTCACCACCCGCCTCCTTCATCGGCTCTCCCCAGTCGGGGGATCGAGCCTCCAGAGGTGGGAGCAGCGCGGGAAGCCATATCTGTCCAATCGGGACAGCTCCACCTACTTAAAAAGTTCGCGCCAGCAGGCGTGCCCGCGCCTGAGGGCCTCGCCAGAGGGCCCTTTGGCGTGGCCCTTAGGCGGGGCGCGACAAGAAACACAAATAATCCGCATAAACACATCAGTGTCTCGACTGCCTGGTGAGTTTGAAACTAGCCTCACCAACATCATCAGAAAAAGATCTCCGTCTGCTTCAAACCTCCAGCTGGAACCCACCTATGGCAGAACTCGCTCCCACCCTGAACCAAACCACCCATCGATCACAGCAAGTATACCACAGCAAGTATACCACTTCCAGCACACCTAACTAAGCAGATATCATTATTCTTCTATGGTCACACTTATCCTATGAACTGTAGCCTCATATACTGTTGTCAGTAGCCATATAACATTGTTGATAGTACATATACTGTTGACAGTAGCCTATTTAACATTGTGGATAGTACCTATACTGTTGTCAGTAGCATACATAACATTGTGGATAATACCTATACTGTTGTCAGTAGCATACATAACATTGTGGATAATACCTATACTGTTGTCAGTAGCATCATTTACCGTTGTACATTGCTATACTGTTCTGTTCTGTATCTCACTACTGCACTGCTCTGTACTGCTAGACTGCAACAGATCTACAGTACCTCACACACAACCAGAACTCTCAAAATGGTCCTCCAGCTCTTCGCCCTTATCAGCTTTTACCTACTCACTCACTGGCTCGGAACCTCCCAAGCCCTCTACATATCCCATGGAACTATCCCCATCTTAAGTAGCCATGGAAAAAGATGGTCTGGACCCCCATACTCCCACCCAGGAAGGGACACCTACACGCGCCACTCCCATTTAATACACATAGCACTCCAGCTGCCCAAAACACCCACCCAGGAAAAACCTCCGAACTACCGACCCCTAAGATGTGCCATCATAAATGCGCGTTCTATTCGCAAAAAATGGCCTGTGGTTCTGGACACAATCTCCCTCTATAACCTAGAAATACTCTTGATCACGGAAACCTGGCTATCATCGGAAGATAACGTTCTCATCAACCAACTTCTACCCCCCAATTTCGCCATACACACAAGACATAGAGAAAACAAAAAGGAGGAGGAGTACTCATAGTCTCCAAATCGGACCTTAACTTCCACATAACAGATTCCTCTAGCTCAAACAATCTAGACATACTCTCCATTACAAACCAGCAATTCTCCCTCAACCTCTTATACAGGACACCGTCCGCTTCTCCAGATGACCTCCCAACCATTATTGACCTTGCTGCCAGCACCCTCAATCCCAATAAGCCAAATTGGATAATGGGTGACTTCAATCTCCCATCATTATCCCAAAACCACGCAAATGCCTTCCTTGGTGCTATGGGAGACCTGGGACTCAAGCAAATTATCACTAAACCAACTCATATAAAGGGAAACATTCTGGATTTGGTATTTGCTCCTCAGCCAGTCGTTGAGCAAAACCACAACCTACCAATATCAATAGTTGATGTACCCTGGTCAGACCACAAACTGATCATTTTCCAGATCCCCTTCATCAACGAGCAGCTGCACAGAAGCCAAAACATGCACAGCACATCACGGACGCCCACAAGAAGATTTAGACCATTTAACAGGGAACACATCGTGGCTGGGACCCAATCACTCCTCAACAAAACTGTACCGGACCTCGACGAACTAATCACCTCCTGGAACTCCAATCTGCATGCCATATCACAACCTCCAATTTCCAATAACACAAAGAGGAGAAAAAGAAGCACCGCCCCATGGTTCTCTCCTGAATTGCGTTCCTCTCTGACTCAACTCCGCAGACTGGAGCGTCGCTGGCGCCGATCGCTTTCTACTGAAGATCAGACCGCCTACCATACCCACCTCTCCACACACCGTGAAGCAATCACAACCACAATGAAACAGTATCACACGGACACACTAAAGAGATCACTGAATAAACCACGTGACCTCTTCAACCTTGTCAAATCCCTTTCAAAGGAACCTTCTCCCGAACAACACAGTGAGATTCATCCACAGAAATTCGCTGACTACATGCAATCCAAGATCGTGCAAACTAACAAGGTGTCAACAGTCCTGTTCCAAGAACCAGCGAATGCAACCTCACTAAATAAATTCTCCACTCCATCCACTAAATGCATCGAGGATACCATAGCATCTCTCAACACCTCCACTGCACAAACGGACCCATGCCCAGCTTTTTGGATTAAGGAGCTACGTTGTGTGTTCAGCCCCTTTATTACAAATCTAATGAACCTCTCATTCACAACAGGTTACTTCCCCACAGCACTCAAGCAGACTTCCATTAGGCCACTTTTGAAGAACCCCAAGCTAGACCCGCAAAAGGTCGAATCTTATAGGCCTATAGCTAGCATTCCCCTCTTAGCCAAGATAATTGAGAAGGAGGTACAACGGCAAATCCAAGAGCATATAGACACCACAGCTCCCCTAGATCACTGCCAACATGGATTCAGAGAATATCATGGGGTCGAGACCCTACTCACTAACCTATTCAACGACATTATCACAGGCATTAACAACATCCGACAAGGATTTGTACTCGTCTTCTTAGACATCGCTGCGGCGTTCGACTCTGTAAGCCACGAAATTCTCCTAGGACGACTGAAAGAGAAAGGTATCTGCGACAGTGCATTGGAATGGTGTAACTCTTATCTGAATGGAAGATGGCAATATGTGAAGTCTGGTTCAGAAGAGTCAAAACGCTTCCATCAAAAGCAAGGTGTGCCTCAAGGTTCCTCATTGTCTTCCCTACTATTTAATATATACATGCAGCCCATCTGCGACATCATAAGATCATTCAAAGTCAACTGCTTAATATACGCAGATGACATTCTCTTATATATGCCTTTCTCTACAACTCAATTAGACCTGGCACCACTAGTAGACTGCCTTAATACGGTCTCTGAGTGGCTCCAATCACAAAACCTACGCATTCAGCATAAAAAAACAGAGGTGCTTTTCATCGCCAGAGACCCCAACTTCACTCCTCCAACCCACGTCAGTGTCAAGGAAGCTGACCTACAAACTAAAGAAACAATAAGATACCTTGGAGTTACATTGGACCAACGTCTGGATATGAAACATCACATAAATAACATAGTCAAAGCGGTATACTTCAAAATCCGCTCTCTCAGGCATATACGTTCCCTGTTGGACCCGGACGACTTCCGGACCATATACCAAGCGCTAATCCTGCCACACTTCGACTTTGCAAATGCCATCTTACAAGGTCTCCCTCAATCCACTCTTAGCCCTTTACAGATGGCCATGAATGCCGCAGCAAGAGTCCTCTACGGAGCATCCAGAAGCGACCACGTAACTCCCATTCTTAAACAGCTTCACTGGCTCCCCATCCATGGGAGGATCATCTTTAAAACCCTAGTCCTATCATTCAAGGCAATCAAGGGTATCTCATCCTCCTCACTCACAGATCTGATTCACACTGTACCCCCCAACAGATCCAGAAGAGCAACAGCCGTAAACCTACTAACAACCTCGAAGGCATCAACAAAGTGCAACATGACAACCTCAAACAGAGCTTTCAGTTTATATGCCCCCAAATGCTGGAACGCTCTACCCTCCGACATAAGGACCATTACTGTCCTACCACAGTTCAGGAAGGCACTCAAATACCACCTATTCCTTCAATACTACCCTAACAGCAATTGAACCAAAAGAAGTGACACACTCTCTTTAAACCACCCTTCCGTGCTTTATATTACTATGACTATGACTATGACTCTATTCTGTTCTATGTAAATATCTCATGTATATAGTTTAACCCGGTTCTCCAAGTTGGTACTCCTGTTCGATGTAAACCAAACAGCTTGTTGTTATGGTCTTTATGTTATAATGTAAACCGCGCTGATGCCGAATAGTGCGGTATATAAGAACTTGTAATAAATAAATAAAGCGATTTATATAGAACAACAAGCAAACTCAGTTGAGATGCAATTACATCAAACCTAGGGAGAAGTCAACTTGGTTTAACAAAACAGGGGAATAGTATATTACAGTTTGGTGTGGTACAGAGTAAACAGTGAGAGGTTATGTTATATATGTATTTCACATTGGTTGTAATACGGCCAGTTACTTGTTAAAATTTATTCTGATCTGGCATTAGCAACATAGAAAATTTATCCAAGTGGAATGGGCTAAGTTGCTGCACCTTGCCAGGCTCCATCTGTGGCCCTGTTCGCATACAGGCTAAAAACTCCATTCTTTGAGATTGCTTTTGGATCCTGATCCCCCTGTCCTCCTGTTCGCCTCCTATGTGTTTCCTTACCATTCCCCAGATATATCCTAGTCCCCAGTTGTGTTGTTTGTCTTCACTAGAGTGTAAGCTCTTATGAGCAGGGGTCGTCTCTTACATATCTCTGTACAGTGCTGCGTAGGCCTTGTAGCACTATACAAATGATAAGTAGTAGTAGTAGTAGTGGTAGTAGTGGTAGTGGTGGTAGTAGTAGTAGTAGTAGTGGTGGTGGTGGTAGTAGTAGTAGTAGTAGTGGTAGTAGTAATAGTAGTGGTAGTGGTAGTAGTAGTGGTAATAGTAGTAGTAGTAGTGGTAGTGGTAGCAGTAGTAGTAGTGGTAGTGGTAGTAGTAGTAGTAGTAGTGGTGGTAGTAGTAGTAGTAGTAGTAGTGGTAGTGGTAGTGGTAGTGGTAGTGGTAGTAGTATTAGTCATTCAGTACTCTCAGATGTATCCCATATGCTCCACCATTGAAAGAAGGAAGGACAGAGATGATATTATAAGACTGAAAGGAAATGAGAAGGAATGTGTGGAGAGAGATGAGTTAAAAACAGAAATTCATCAAGTACTTCTGTGTTTTCTGCTGAAGAAAGGTCTGAAGAAGGACCATTGCTGGTTGTCAAAGGTGCATATGGGAGAGGAGTAGATGCCACACAAACGCTCTCTTCTGTAAATGATGTCACAACAACAAAATTGAAAATGGACAAAGCCATGCAGACAGATGAGATTCATTCTTAGATACTAAGGGAGCTCAAAAAGGGATCTAAGACAATAGGGTTATATCAGAGGAAGAAGGTATCAAATAAATCTGATTGATTTCTTTGATTGAGTGACCAGAGAATTAGACCTGTTGTTGGGTGTGTTGTACTTATATTTTAGCAAAGTGTTCAATACTGTCCTGCATAGGAGCTTTTTAATAAATTGAACAGCCAGGGGGTGGGTCCCAAGATGGTAAACGGGATTAGAGAATGACTGAGTGATAGATATCAGAAGATAGTGGTAAATGAAATTCATTCCGAGGAGAGAATGGTGCTTAGGGCAGCACCTCAGGAATCAGTCCTGTATTTGGTTCTGTTCCCTACTTATGTAAGCAATATTGCAGAGAAGTTAAAAGATAGTTTACTCTTTTGTGGATGACACAAAGATATGCAACATCACAATAGTGTGATGATCTCAAGACAGTGAAGCTATGTGACAAAGTGGTGGCCAAAGATAAAAGGATGGTGGGATGCATAGGGAGAAGCATAATCGGCTGAAAAACATAAGGTAAGAATGTCAGTGAGGCTTCACCTATTATTATAATCTTTGGGGGGTCATATCTCAGAAAGGCTTGAGATGGTCCAGAGAAAGGCATCTATAATGGTATGAGGTTTGTATCCAAAAGCTCTATAAAATAAAACCCTTCATATGTATAGCCTGGAAGAAAGGAGAAATGGGGACATATTTAAATATCTGAACTGTATTAATATAAAATTAGCAAATCTTTTTCCATGGAAAGTAATTTGACATGATCCTCCAAGAAAAAGCATCAGGAAGCATATTTTCCATGGAAAGGGTGGTGGATGCCTGGAGTGCTACTCTGGAACAGGAAGTGGAGACAAACATGCCAACAGAATTAACACCCCCTCCCCCAATTCATTAAACATAGAGCATCTGCAGAGACAAGAGGATGGTAATGAAGCAATGGGTGATCTGTAGGGAGCACAGCAGTTCAGTCCTTAACCACAATGATATGCTGCTTCCAAGAATGCCTTCGTGAAACCTGCCCATACCAGCAGTTACCACGGTACTTGCTGTTTGAGGTTATAATCTGAAAGGAGTGGTGGTTAAACGCCTAAACAGCAGTGGGATGATTGCATTTTGCATTTAAGAAAGTATCGTGTTAGGTACGCATGGAAAATTAGCTGTAACTATCAGCATTGGTGGTACAACAGCATTGGGCTTCCAAGAAGGCTGGAGTAACCTGAATGATTAAAACATACGGTTCAATGAGCATGGTGAGGTGAGACCTTTTTCACCATAGCATAACTGGGTTGGTGACAGTGGCAATTATTGGGGAAAAAAAAAGGAGAAGACATGACTTGAAATGACCCACTATTGCACTCTGGCAGCCTGCTCCATGAAAGAATTCCCGGATTGAATCATTGTGCCCGTAGGAATTCTTAATTGGTTACTAAGGTGCTAAATTTATTGGTTTTCTATAGCAGCCAAATATTTGCCTTTGGCTAATAAATGAATACATAACAATAAACAGCAGTGAATGGAAGGAAATTTAGAAAATTTATTTTATCAACTTTTTAACTGTACATTATTTTCAATACATCGTATCCAAGACAGAGATCTGTGCAACTATTAACAGCAATAAAACATCAATTAGCAATAATAAATGACGATACAACTAGAGAATTTTCCCACAGTGCTTAAATAACAACAGCACACTTCCAACAGAAACCTGTATGTCTTGTGCATTGAAGAGTACTCTACACACTTGCTGAAATGAAAGAGGAAAGAGGGGTCCGCCATTTGGCTAGAGCTCCCTTTTCTGTCTCAGGATTGCGAGAGGTTCAGAATGGATTGGATTATATACTTCCATTCCAAACTCAAATGGAGAAAAAATAAACTATCTAATGCTCCCTAGCAAGAAGCCTTGAGAAGACTATGACATTAATTGAACCGAATGGAAACTGTTTGGTATTTGTCTTGACAAAGCAAAAATTTGGCAGACTTTGAGGAATCATGTTGCGTTAAGAAGCATGATATTAAAGCAGAGCCCATGCATTTTATAGCTTGAAGCTGCTGATCCTCTACACCCCCCCCAGCCACTTCTCCCCCTCCCCACATTAACACAAATATTTGCAGCGGTTGCCAGATCCTGATTGGCCCTCTCTTCTTGCCTTCTCCCCCACCCACTCAATGATTTCCCATGTACAGTGAACCTTTCCTTTGGCTCTAGGCCACTGCTGCTGCTGTGCACTGCTCTATCTCACAGCATATGCATCAGTCTATAATTTATGTGAAATCATCTAAAAAAAAGATCCTTATTCAGATTCTTTTGTCTTGCCCAAAATACCATGGGGAGCGGCAGGTGCAGCATGTAACACACTTGAGAAAACAAATTTCAAGCAAATTAATCAGAGCAGTGGATTGAAGAACAGAGGAGGAGGGGAGCCTGAGAGATCACAAATGGTTGGGTGTGGGCTTGGTACTAAATACTCTCTGCTTTTTGCTTTATGAAATAGGAAATCATTGTATTCAAGTCCTCAAAGTTTTCTCTCTCAAAACCTCAAGATCTGTAGGTATCATAAATGCTTCTCTTTTGTGCTGCATAAGCAAAAACTGCAAACCTTATTATATCAAAGAGGTCCATAGTACATGGAAGACATCCTTCCATTGTCAACATAATTGTCCTCATTTATTCTGGCAATATCAAAATAACAATTGTTATGTATTCCGTTGAATAGTAATGGCTTAATTATGGTTCTAATAATCTCAGATTTTAGTCAAAACTGTTAGTTTAATAAAGGACTTCTGTCTAGGATTTGGTGACTGATATTTCCTTCTGAGATTTTGCAATAGGAACGGTGCACCTTGGATCACAGATGGTTCACTAGCCATAATCCAGCTTTGGTTTTCTAGTCCATTCTCCTTTCTAATAGGTGTAGTAACCTGGTACTAAGCGAGAGAGACCGCTCCTTTGCCTCTCTGGTAGAAAAGTTTAGTTGTTCCACTAAGGTAAAAAGAAATGGGAAAGGCAAGGAAAGGAAAGTTAGTGAAATCATTCTCTTTTACCCAAAAGTATTCCTAATTAGTTTCTGTCTTTCAAAATAAGAAAAGATAGCTGGGTAGACAAGCAGGTCTAGCTTTCTGTTATAGACACCTTGAGAGATGGGGCACTACAAAAACACTGGGGGGGGGGGGGGGATATCACAAGGCATTTACAAAGTTGCAAATCTTTTAAATGCTTTTGAGCTGGATATTCAGTGGCACTAACACAGTTAATACTGTCGAATATATGCAGGTGCCGCCGCTACACGGCCTGATGATAACCGATTAGCATTGGGGCATATTGAGGGCATTCTGGGGTGTCACCTGTTGCTAACCAGGAAGCGGTGATATTGAGCCACTGCCCGCTTAGCGATACACTACTAAAGTAAGGGGCATTAAATGCTGGCCTTACTTTAGCTATAGAAGCTAACGGGACAGTGGCTCAATATTGTTGCTGCCCGGTTAGCTTCCGGGCCCGGCGGTCAAGCCCGATATGGGCCTGGCAACGAAAATCCAGGGTTTAAGTTCAGTGGAGACAGCTAGCTGCTTTATAAGTGCTAGCCACAACTGCAGAATATTTCCCCACAGGCATTTTCGGTAACCTCTTGAATAAGAGATATTCAAGAGGATGAAATCTAAACAGACTTAAATAACTCTTATGCTTCAAAAAATAGAGGGGGTTGTCCTGCATGGAGCGGTGGTACAACCCTAAGCAAAGGCATAGAGGGAGATGATCTTCACGAAACAGAGGTTACAGCTACTCTAGCCACCATACTTGGCAGACTAGATGGACCATATTGGTCTGTATCTGCCATCATATACTATGTTACTATGTAAACACTGGTTCTCAAAGGCAGAGACTCCTGTCAAAGTAAATGGGGGGGGGGGGGGGAGGGAACACTACCCAGAGATAGCTGGCATGCCTTATTTCTTTTCTTCTAATTTTTAACAAGCTGAATGGAAAGACCCACAATCTTAAGCATTATTTTTAACAGAATGCTTTATTCCTGCTCAAGACCTAGCTTTTCCTCATCTTCAGCTAGAAAATGTTGTGGTGTCCAGGATAGACAAACACTGTCAAATTAGCCAATGAGAGTTGCTGCAAATGTTTAACACGAAGCAACATTTCAGGAAAACAATGCTACAACCTTTAGAAGACAAAAGGAGTTATTTTAGAAGCCTTATTCAGGATTTACACATGTATGATCAGGTAGATACACATGTGTAAATGACCATTTTAGAAAGGATCCAATTTATACATGGATGTCCTTAGTATGTGACAGTTTTGAGGGATAGAACAGAGGCATGGCCTGGGCAGGACAAAATTCTACACATATAGGGCCCGATATTCAAAGGCATTTCCACAGTTTGCAGACTTGCAAACCATGTAAATGCCACTAAATGGGATATTCAGGGAATATCCACGGGTGCCATCGCCACTGAATATTAGGTCCTTAGTCCCTATTTCATAGAGGGAATGCATGTGAGAGTCCAAAAATCTTCACCCTGAAGTTTACATCTGCTCCTTGGCACATGCAGGTTTTTTTTTTTGAAACTCTGTTTATTAATGCACAGCATACACTTATACAACTCAGGTCAATACATACATGGGACCCCTGACAGGGTTGTCTCTGATCCATTGTCCCAGGGCTCCAGAAAACAGGACTCACCATGATGAGCGGCATTAACAGCAAAGACACCAAGTCATTTTATAATTTTCATTTACCTCCTTCCCCTCCCCTCTCCCAACACCCCCATCCACCCCTTTCATTGCTGTAACCTCTGCCCCTTCAGTTTACACTTCTTAAGAATACATAGGTAGGGAGTGCCCATGGATAACACTCCCCTTGCCCCCCTCAAGACCCCTACACTCTAACTGTCACTTCGTAACATGGCACTGCGAACCTGCGGACCTAGCCGCTGGAGATAGGGCTCCCAGGTCATTAAAAAAGAAGCCCATCGTTTGGCACTCCCTCGGGCTCCTCTCCGCTCCAGCAGCATTAGCTGATGGAAGCTATTGCGCCACTCCCAAAAAGAAGGCATCACTGGCTCTCTCCACTTTTGTAGTAAGGGACCCTTACCCACCAGACATGCCTTCTGCACTAGAATCCTCTCCCACCTTCCCTTCGGGTAGAGCGGTCGGAGCTGATCCAAGACCACTAGGGACCCCGTCCATTGGATCGGTTGGCCAATAAGGCTACTCATATAGTTACCTATCCGCATCCAATAGCCATAAACTTTCAAGCACTGCCACCACATATGCCCCAAATCTGCCAAAGAACAAGAACACTTCGGGCAACCGCTGTCTAACGTAAGGTGGCTGCGCATTGCTTGTCGCGGAGAGAAGTGCGCTCATATCATACACTTAAACTGTATCTCGCGCCACCTAACCCCGTCCACAAGCCCTGAAATCCAACTTAATGCTCTCCTGATCGACCCCGGGGCTACCTCCAGATTCAACTCCCTCGCCCAAAGTACCTCCTCAGTCAAATAATCTAGTGGGGCATCGTACGCCCCCAACCTTCTCTTGAAGTCTTCAATCTTGGGTGGACTATCATCCCCTAAAGCAAAAAATGCCAAAATCTTCTCTGAGCGCTCCAGATCCAACACCGCCCTCGGCAGCGAGGCCACTTAGTAAGAAATCTGAGCATATGCAAAGAAATGTCTAGAAGGCAGCTCGTATTCCCTGCACAGTTCACCAAAAGATTTACACCCCCCCTCCTATTCCACCACATGGCCCACACTCTGAATGCCCACTTTCCTCCATTGCCGAAATGTAGCCGTGTCTGTTCCAGGGGAGAACCGAGCATTTCCCCATATGGGCAACCATTGCGACACCTCCGGGCTACCGCCCCAGTTTTTTGTAGCCGCTGCACGTCACACTTTCAAACAAAGTATCCCCTCTTCAGTGATAAAAATACAAGACCAATTGAAAGAACCATCAAACAATATCCCCAGAAATTATCAAAATCAAAGAAATTTTTTTGTCGGACATCACCGCAGCAAAGCATAGACTTAAACAAATGCTCCCAAGCGGCTCAATCCATTTTATTAGCCAAAGAAAATTTTAGTATATTGTAAAAGACTTAGGTCAGTCCAATAGAATTCCTTGAAGTCCTTGCACGACGTGCACGTTTCGGGAATATGTTCCCTGTATCAAGTGCTCTTCATTCCACAATTTAAACAACCGTCAAAAAACGCCGGGACCAAACCCAGCTGATTCTTAAAGGGCAAAGAGAACTTAGACAATGGCCCATAAGCCTGTCAATCCACACCAGATCCACCAATGAAAACAAACCAAGGCCGCCCCACTAATCAGGGAGGGCCCTGTGTCACAGAGGTGGATATCACATTACCGTATGCCACTCAACTTCCTTGTTTAAACCAAAGGGCATTACTGTCCGGTTGCGATGGAGGGGGCCACAGTCGCCCCATCGCAATACCAACAAATTTTTGGTATTGCAATGGGGGCGACTGTGGCCCCCTCCATCGCAACCCTTTATATGGGTGATTTTGAGGAGCATTATTTGTATGGGTCTTCTCATTTTGAGCGAATACCTTTTTGGAAACGCTTCTTAGATGTGTTTTTCCTTTGGATGGGTTCCCTGTCTGAACTACAGCTTTTTCTCGATTGGTTGAACGCCTTAAAGCCTAATTTGAGTTTTACTGCCCATATCTCTGAACAACAAATAGCCTTCCTGGATATGATGATTCATAAAGAAAAAGATCATTTTCGGACTGCTTTATATCGCAAGGAGGTGCAACGGAATAGTTTGTTGAGCTATCATAGTTTTCATCCTAAACCTCAACACAATGGCCTGCCTTTTGGCCAATTTTTGAGGCTTCGCCGCATTTGTTCCTCAATACAGGATTTCAAACATCATGCGGCTGACCTCAAACATCGCCTACTCAATAGGGGATGTCCTGGTAAGGTTGTCCATCTGGCGTATAAGCGGGCCCTTCACATACAGCGTGAATGGCTGCTTAATGAACAACCAGCAATCACTGCTGTTGATACCTCACTTGACTCCTTTGTTGGAGTCCTTCCGTACACTGTGTTAAGTGCCGATATAGTCCGGATTTTGAAGAAACACTGGTCAATTTTAGCTTTGCATGATTGCTTTCGGAAACCACTTACGATAGCTTTTTCTCGCGGGGCGAACCTGCGTGACCATTTAGTGCGATCGACTCCTCCATTAGATCGATCTGTCACTCTACCATTGCAACAGGGTGGACACTCTACATGTGGTACATGCATGTATTGTGTTTCTTCACTCACGGGTCAGGAATGGATCCCCTCTTCAACGGGGTTACCGATTAGGTGTCGTTGGCGGACTGACTGCTCTTCAACTTATGTTGTTTATGTACTCATCTGCCCTTGCCCTTTGCTCTATGTTGGCAGAACGATCAGGCCTGTTAAGATACGGTTGACTGAACATGCCTCCCGACTACGACAAAGAGTTGTCTCGGCCCCCATTGTTGAACATTGCATTGCATTCCAACACTCTTTTGATTGTTTACAATGGACTGTGATTGATCACATCCCTTTGGATCCTAGGGGTGGTAATCGCACTGCAAAACTTCAACGCCGTGAGCAACAGTGGATTTTTAATCTCCAGACAGTAATGCCCTTTGGTTTAAACAAGGAAGTTGAGTGGCATACGGTAATGTGATATCCACCTCTGTGACACAGGGCCCTCCCTGATTAATGGGGCGGCCTTGGTTTGCTTTCATTGGTGGATCTGGTGTGGATTGACAGGCTTATGGGCCATTGTCTAAGTTCTCTTTGCCCTTTAAGAATCAGCTGGGTTTGGTCCCGGCGTTTTTTGACGGTTGTTTAAATTGTGGAATGAAGAGCACTTGATACAGGGAACATATTCCTGAAACGTGCACGTCGTGCAAGGACTTCAAGGAATTCTATTGGACTGAGCTAAGTCTTTTACAATATACTAAAAATTTCTTTGGCTAATAAAATGGATTGAACTGCTTGGGAGCATTTGTTTAAGTCTATGCTTTGCTGCGGTGATGTCTGACAAAAAAATTCTTTGATTTTGATCATTTCTGGGGGTATTGTTTGGTGATTCTTTCAATTGGTCAAGTACGTCACGCTGGCATCACCAGCACATTACTAGTCACTCGACTCGGCACCGTTGAGCTGTTCAAATGCAACACCGCAGTCAAACTATGGGGAGCTACCAACTCCTCTTCTATCTCTATGGGGGTGTACACGTCTGTGTTGCCCAGCCAATCACCAATATGTCAGGCCTGGCAAGCCAGCATGTATGCTCCCAAGTCGGGTACTCCTATCCCCCCTTGTTTCCAACCTCCGTGCAGCTGGTGTATCGGGATACGCGCCCTAGCCCCCCTCCACAAAAAGCCCCGAATCTCCCTCTCTATACTTATTACATCCCTCCGTGGCATCCACACCGGGAGGGTCTGCAACCAATAGAGAACGCATGGTAAAATCACCATCCCCAGTGCCGCCGCTCTCCCCAGCAAAGACAACGGCAAAGGAGTCCAAGCTTGCAATTGCACCCTAATCTTAAAAAGAACTTTTTCAAAATTCTTTTTATACAGATCTTTCGGATCTCTTGTCAAAAGGATACCCAGATACACAAATGAGTCAGGTACCCATCTCAATGGAAATGTCCCTCCCCAGCTCGCTCGAAGCGTACCCGCTACATCCAAGGCCTCCGACTTCTCCATATTAATACGTAGTCCTACAAATCGCCCGAAGGCTTCAAATTCATCCAGCAAGCACTGCAGTGACCGCTGTGGGAGTGTCAAATGCACCAACATATCATCCGCAAAAGCAGCCATCTTGAACCCCTATAGTTACAGTTACACGATGCAAGGCTCCACATTAGAAACCACCACCCAGGAAAAAGATTTAGGAGTCATCGTGGATAACATGTTAAAACCCTCCGCCCAGTGTGCAGCGGCGGCCAAGAAAGCAAATAGAATGCTAGGTATCATAAGGAAAGGGATGGAGAATAAAACAAAGGATATTATAATGCCTCTGTATCGCTCCATGGTACGACCGCACCTTGAATATTGTGTGCAATTCTGGTCACCGTATCTTAAAAAGGACATAGAGTTATTAGAAAAAGTACAGAGAAGAGCCACCAAATTGGTGAAGGGGATGGAAGGCTACTCCTATGAAGAGAGGCTAAAAAGGTTAGGGCTCTTTAACCTGGAAAAGAGACGGCTGAGGGGAGATATGATAGAGGTCTATAAATTAATGAATGGAGTGGAACGGATAAACGTGGATCAATTGTTTACGCTATCAGAATATAGAAGGACTAGGGGACATGTAATGAAGCTACAGGGTAAACTATTTAAGACAAATAAGAGAAAATATTTCTTCACTCAACGTGTAATCAAACTCTGGAATCTGTTACCGGAGGATGTAGTAAGGACTGTTAGTATAGCTGGGTTTAAAAAAGGTTTGGACAAGTTCCTGGAGGAAAGGTCCATAAACCACTATTAAAAAGGGACCCAGGATATCAATGCTTGACCTAGTACAAGCACTGCAGAACCTGTGTCTTTTGGGGAAACTGCTAGGTACGTATGACCTAGATTGGCCACTGTTGGAAACAGGATACTGGGCTTGATGGACCTCGGTCTGACCCAGTATGGCATTTCTTATGTTCTTATGTTCTTATGTTCTCCCTGAATGTCCCTGGATGCCTCTATCTTCCACAACAGGGGGTCTAGGGAAAGCACAAACAACAACAGAGAGAGCGGGCAGCCCTGCCATGTACCTCTTTCTAAGCAAAATTTCTCAGACAATACTCTGTTGCACAGCACTCCTGCAGTTGGCTGCGTATAAAGCAAATTTACCATGCTACAAAACGACCCTCCTACCCCATAGCATGGTAAAAGCAAGTTCAAGTACTCCCAGTTCACTTAGTCAAATGCCTTCTCGGCGTCAAAACTGATCAAAAGGGACTGCTGCTCGGTAGCCCGCACACATTCCAAGGATGGCAAAATTTTCCACAGATTTTGCACCGCGTATCTGCCTTTAACAAAGCCCACCTGTGAGTCATGAACCAGCTCACCCATAAACTGGGCCAACCGATCCACCAGTATCTTGGCCAACATTTTCAAATCAAGGTTGAGCAGTGAGATAGGCCGATATGATGCAGCCTGCGTGTGGTCTTTCCCTGGCTTAGGTATAAGTGTGATATACTCATGATTATCCCGCCCATGCAAACCCCCCCTGCTCCACTCGTTTATGATACATCGCCACCAGTGACGGAGGTATCTGATCTCCCAGCATCTTACAGAATTCTGCCCCAAAACCGTCTGGGCCCAGCGCCCGATGACAATCAGCCTTCTGGATAACCTGATGGACTTCCTCCACCGTTATCGGAGCATCCAACTGCTCCCCATGATCATCTGTCAACCTAGGTAAGTGCACGTTTCGCAGGTACTGTCGCATAGTGCCCACTGATCTCTCCCTCCTTGAATATAGCTTTTGATAAAAAGATTGAAACACTTGGACAATAGCTCGGCTGTCTTTATGTAGTCTCCCCTGCTCATCTCGCAGGGCTGCCACTGCACGCGAGCCTCGACTACCCTGGAGGCAGCACGCCAAAAGCCTTCCAGGTTTGTCCCCAAAGCGGTAGAGCTGATAACAATAATACATCAAAGAATTTTTAGCCCTCCCATGCAGTACTTCATTCAAGGCGACTTGGGTCTCCCACAATTTTCATTTATTGGCCGCACATGGATTCAGTCCACACTGCCGCCTATCCTTCACCACCTGCTTTTCAAGGCGAACTATCTGCTCCGTTAGTACTTTCCGCTTTCATGCCACATACCCAATGATTTACCCCTGCAAAACCACTTTTGCAGTCTCCCAAAACAATTCTGGAGTCTTCCGGTGACTGTCGTTGTGGGAAACAAACTCTGTCCAGCCCTTAAGGTATGCCTGGAACTCAGCATCTTTGTACAATTCCACCGGGAACCTCCAGAATCTGGTCTGCCTCACGGTCGCAGCCCAATCCAGGTCTACCCAAATCAAGGCGTGATTCAATATCTCTGTGGGGCCGATTTGGGCGTCCTCCACTCGGGTAAAATCTTTCTCTGACATCAAAATATAATCGATCCGCGCACTTGAACTATGCGCCCGCAGCTGGTGGGTAAAATCTCTCTCCATTGGGTGCAACAGTCGCCAAGGATCCACCACCCCCAGCCGGCGCAGACTCTGTAGGGCTCTCGTTGTCTGTGCCTGTGCCCCATCCTCACCCCCTCTGGTCGTATCCAGCTCAATATCCAGTACCCCATTCAGGTCACCACTCAAGATCAGGGTAACCTCGGGCAGCTGCTCCACACGGGAAGCTAAACGGGCATAGAGAGCCTTATCTAGCACATTGGGGCTGTAGAGGCTCACCAGCACTATGGGCTGCCCCTCCAGAGTTCCATACAAAAGCACATATCGGCCCTCAGGGTCCACATAGTCTCGCTCCTGAACAAACCTGATCCGTTTATGGATTAGAATGACCACGCCACCTTTTTTCCCTTTCGCTGGCGTTCCCCATACCTGCCCCACCCAATCCCGCTTCAATTTAAGGTGCTTTTCAACAGTCTGGTGGGTTTCCTGCAGCATGGCAATATCACATTTTTGTCGGGCCAGAGCTCGAAGCACTTTATATATCTTAATGGGAGTCCCTATACTGCATACATTCCATGAAATAATCTTCAGGGTATCCGTTCCCAGGAAATTCCAATTCCTACGGCTATCCAGTTTAACATGGGAAGGACCTCCCCAGCCTGAGGCCCTCCCAATAGTTCATCCAGGTACTGTGTTCCCATACCCGACCTATCTCTGAGGCTATTCGCAACCCCCCCCAATCCTACCATACCCTCGCCTACAGATACCCAAGTCTGGACTAGCTCGCCCTGCCACGCTACCCCCCTCCCCCACCCCCTCCCTGCACTCCACCCACTACCCCCTCCCCCTCCCCCCACCTATCACCCCTTCCCCTCACTCCCTTCCATTATCCCCTCTAGCCTAGTTCCTAAACCCCGAACTCTCTGCTCCTTATTGATCACGTGTAATGTGCACGGATCCCCCTTCCCCACTCTTAAACCCATAGCCTCCCACAGTAATCAACTGCCCCCCCATTAAAGACCACCCTGCGCCCTCCCACCCGCAACTCTTACATTGCAACTGGTAGGGAGCAGGACAACCGCAGCACTTTACCCAAATGCAGTACAAAAGCAAGAGACAGAGGCAGAGGTCAGTGAGTTCATGCTCTACAACAGCCAATTACTACACATTATGAAGATAATCTCATAGAGTCATTTCTGCCCGCAGCCCCGGTCCCAGAACCACAGGCTGCCAAGGAATATAGTATAAGAGCAGCTCCTCCGCCATACATCAACACGCCTAGTAGGTGTACCTACAATCACAGCAGTGACAAAAAGGCAAGTAGGAGCCTAGGACAATCCCAAGACAGAAGGCATCAGAGCACCCAACGTGACCTCCTGACGTTCGAGATTTGAGGTTCCTGAATGCCCTCCCTCTTTGCTCCCCCCTCCATCCCTCTTGTTTCCGATCCAGGTGACTGGGGCCATCCGGCTCCCCCCCTCCCCACCATTGTTAGGCTCCTTGCAGTTGAGTGGCTCAATACAGGAGGTTCGGCACCATCAAATGGCTACAAGCCTGCCATACCCGAAGCCATACGGCCCACAAGGCTACTCTTTACAGTGCCGCACCTCAAGCCGGGGGAGTGAAAGGCCCCCCCTAATACAGTCATAGTCATAAACCCAGCATGCCATACAATTATAATACCATTCGTATATCTTACCCAACCCCTCCCAAAATACAAGCTCACCTCCTGGCTTCTCCTCTCCCCCACCACATGTCAATGGGCTACACAGACATTCCCCACTCCTCCATATCTCTCCTTCCACTGATATAACCACATATAACATTATATACAAACATTTCCACTTCTCAGTCCATTAGTCTTCTCCGCTCTATTTCCCATTGGTCGCTCCTCCGTCCGCTCTGAACGCCCTTCAGGTCTCACGGTACTCCATGCCGGTGTCCTGCGTCGACGGGCTCCCTCTGCACCATTCCTGCCACATAGTGGGCCGTCTCCATCGCCGAGTCAAAGGCTTTATGCACTCCCTCGTGTGTGATATGGAGTCTGGCTGGGTATTGCACTATAAATTTAATATTGGCCTCCACAAGTTGCTGACAGATAAGCCCATAGGCTCTCCTCTTTTGTCTCAAAGCCACAGAGTAATCCTGTGCCACCTGCAGTTTCAGGTTGTCGTGTGCTATGCCACCTCTTTTTCTGGCTGCCCACAGCACTGCCTCCTTCTGCGAGAACTGCAAAAATTTAGCCAAAACCACTCGTGGTCTAGAGTCTTTTGACTGCTTGGGCCCCACTCTGTGTGCCCGCTCTACCACAATTGGGCCCGCTTCGTCGCCACCCTCCAAGAGAGATGATGCCAGAGTCTCCACATGGGCCTTCAAATCCCTGTCCTGCACACTGTCTGGGATGCCCAAGAACGCAAGTTATTTCGTCGCGACCTGTTTTCCAGGTCGTCTATTTTGGCCTCTTGTACTTGCAGTGTCTCTTGTAGTCTCCACACCTCCTGCATGAGTGCTGTCACCCCCTCTTCGTTTTGCATCGTGCGGGTCTCCACTTCCTCCATCCGTGCACCGAGGGAGCTCAGAGAGGTTTGCACCGCATCCATTTTGCCGCGCAGCTCTTCAAACTGGGCTGACAAAGCCCCCGCCACCACCGCTGAGATCTCCTCTATGTATGCTGGTGAGGCCTGGGTGCCAAGCACTGGGGAGGGTGCCACCATTTTGAGCGGCTCCGCTGCTCGCTCCTTATCCCACCTACTTGCCTTCACAGCCGTCGCCATGCTCCGCTCTCCTCACACACTGTTTCCCTGCGTTCTCCTACACTCAGCTAGCCATCCGCAGGCCTCCCGACGGCCAAATCACGGCTCTAATCACTGGCACCAGGGTCGGGGGGTCCGGAGCATGAGCAATAGATGACTGCTCGCTCTCACCACATCACTTGACTCCCCCGGCACATGCAGGTTTTAAAAAGTAAGGGCCCGATTCCGATCCCGACGTACATCTCCTTTGTACGTCCGTGCTGACCCGGATGTACAAAGGAGATCGCAATTCTAATCCTGTAGGGCATGTCTAACCCCGCGGGATCAGAATCGCAAACAAGCCTGTACATGCAGGCCAGGACTGTGATTCAGTCCCAGCCTGCACATACAGGCACTGCCTTGCTAACTCAGCTAGGGCTTTTAAATGGAGCTGCTGTGCCATGGCGTCATGTTGCCATGGCACCACGGTTCTATTTAAAAACTGCGATGCCGGCCGCCTGCCCAAAATGTTTAATTCCCCACAGCCTGACCCCTGATCTAGCCTCCTAAGGCCAGGGGTGGGCTGCGGGGAATTAACACTGCCCCCTCCAAGCCCCTTCCTCCCCCTGGAGCAGCAAAATTGAAATGTCCATTTTGCCGGCCCTGGACATACAGGGCCAACATTAGAGTCGGCCCTGTACGTCCAGGGCCGGTGACCACCCACTCTCCGCCCCGTCCCGCATAACCACCCCACACAACTGGCGGGGAAGTTATACAGGGGCAGGTGCCAGCACAATTAGTGTCCATCCCTGCTTTTTGTGCCTCAGAATGACCCCCTTTGAGTTCATTCAGCCCTTTCCTGGAGGGATTAAGGGGGTTATCTTCCTTAATAACTTCTAGTTAATTTTCCCTCTAAATTGAAATGAGTTGAATATAGAGGGCTTTTTACTGGCAGCACATGTTCTGGTGTGCTCTGAAGGCATGCTGGGACGCGCGTCTCCAGATAGCACAGAGCCATAACAGTGTAGGATGATTTCTGTGCTAACTATGCAACTTGGGTTAAGGTCGCAAGTGGGTGGGATAGGGGGGGAGAATGGGAGTGGTGAGATCTGTGCTCTTAGCGCAGTGTTCACACCACATACTAACTGCATTAGCATGTGTTCACCTAATGCCACCTCAATAGGTGGCGCAAGGGGACAGGGCTCAACATTAACTGCCGGTGAAATGCTTTCCATGTCCCCAACAGTTCTTGTTGATATTGCACCTATTGCACCATGGTTTTGGTACTATTAGTGCATTATGTGCACACAGTAACACACATTAGTAAATGACCCCTATAGTTTCCTCTGTAGTTCAGTAGTAACATCTAAACTTTTTAATTTTGCAAAATGGCTCACATGCATATATTTGTTCATACTGTTTTTTTTTTTTTTTTTAATATTTAAAGTTTTTTATTGAGTGTAGCACAACGCATTACAAGGAATTACGCAATAGGCATACAATGACTCAAGAAAACAGAACAGAGCTCAAAGAGCAAATGAGCAGCATAATATGCCCACCTCCATATCCTGTGAGTTCTACACCCATAAGAGCAAACAGTGATCTATGACAGTAATACCCTCCCCACCATTAGAGGAGGCTCCTAGCATATTCAAGAACAATACCAATAAAGAAGAAGAAAGAAAGAGAAAGGGAAAAGAGAGAAGGAAAGAAAGAAAAGGAAGAAAGAAGAAATTACCCCCCTCTCTCTCCCCCAGAGGCGCTGCAGGCACCACAATAAGAAAAGGATAAGGAACTTCTTAGGAACTGGAATGCGTGAAGTTATAATCCAGAAGAGGTAGTGCAATAGAGAACAGTTAGCAGTACTGTCAAGTAGTACAGGTATAGAGATCTAAGGCCGACCATTTGGAGAGGTTAGGTAATCTGCCCCTTGTGCCCAGGATCCTATCAGAGGCTTTTTCATATTTTGAGAATAGACACAACTGGTTCCACCATTCTGAGTAAGTAGGTTTGGTGGGGTTTTTCCAGCGAGTTAGAATAAGCTTCAACGCTATCGTGATCATAAAGTTGAGGAGAAAATAGTTGTGTTCATCCAGCTCATGGAGTTGTGCAGTGTTCCGAAAGGCAACTATTTGCCAGGATAGATCAGCCCTGAATCGCAGTACGCGCTGAATTTGATCCCAAACCTGCGCCCAGAACCTCTGAATGGGAGGGCAATCCAGCAACATATGCCTGAGTGTACCCGCCGCTGTACGACAGGTCCAACACCATTTAGTTTCATTCTTATTCCACTTGCTCAGGGTAATGGGGGTGATAAAGGCCCTATGCGCCAAGAAAAACATGGACTGAGTAAGAGCCGCCGATCGGGATGCTCGGACCGAGGACCTCCAGAATTTCTGCCAGTCTGCCGGCGACAGCGTTAGTTGCACCTCGTCTTCCCAAATATGGCGGAGTCCAGAATTAGACGGGGTAAAGTGGTCTACGAACATAGCATAAAAACGGGAAGCAACACCTGATGTGGCGTTGATTTCTGCAACCACCCTCAGCAGACCCCAAGAGTCGGTCAACGTCGCGAGAGAAGGAAGAGCCTTGCCAATGCAGTGCCGCAGCTGCAACCATTGGAAGTAGCAGGGGGAGAGTAGGCCAAATTCCCGCTGAAGAGCGTTAAATGGCTTCCAGGCAGCAGTGTCCAGTAGCTGTCCGACAGTCCATAAACCCAGCTTGTACCAGTTTGCCCAACTACATGTCTTTTTGTTTACCCTGAAATCAGGGTTGAACCAAATGGGTACGGCCCTTGAGGGTGGGTTGCGATGTGCAATGATAGAGAGGAAGGACCGGGCAGCCATTTGAGTTGAAGTTATCATCCTTCCAACGTTAGAGGTCTCCAGATGAAGCATCCCCAACAGCAGCCGGAGCGGGCAGGGGGCAACCAACCGTTCTTCCAGCTGAAGCCATGTGGGCTTATCCTCTAGTGTGTCACTCAAAGCCCATAACGAGCCCTGTTTCAGCAAAAAAGCTTTATGGTACCATGAAAAGTCAGGGAAATAAATTCCAGCAGTTGCCTTAGCGGCTTTTAGCTTCTTTAGCGCTATTCTGGGGGTCTTTCCATTCCAGAGAAAGGCGCTTAGGGATCGTTCTAGGGCACGGTATACTGCAGGTGGAAACATGACGGGGAGCATACTCAGGATGTAGTTTATTTTAGGTACCAAGGTCATTTTAATTGCTTCCATCCGGCCCCACCACGTGAGATGGAGCGGGGACCATGACAGTGTATAGGAGCGGGCTATGTCCATTACCTTCTCTGCATTCAGGCGCACAGTGTCCTCAATGGATGTAGAGTACAGGACTCCCAAGTATTTTATAGCAGCAGGCTCCCAGTGAAAGTGGTACTTGTCGATCAGGTAGGGGGATGCCCATTTATTCATCGGAAAAGCCACTGTTTTCGCCCAGTTTACTTTGTACCCAGAGAACTGAGAGTAGAGGGAGATTAAATGCAGAAGTGGTGGAATCGATGCTGGCTGAAGGAAGACCAGAAGGTCATCTGCATAAGCTGATAGTTTGACGTGAAGATCAGCAACCAGAACCCCATGTATCTCTTCAGACTGTCGTATTAACAGAGTCAGAGGCTCTAGGGCAAGGTTAAACAACAGCGGAGAAAGCGCACACCCCTGCCTTGTGCCCCGCCGCAGAGGGAAAGGCTGGGAGAGGGTGCCGTTGGCCAGGATTCGCGCAGAGGGGCTGTCATACAGGATCTGCACCATAGCAATATATTCGTTAGGCAGTCCAAACCATTCTAGTATGTGATACAAAAAGGGCCATTCAAGCCTATCAAAGGCCTTTTCCGCATCTATGGAGAGGCCCATTATAGGATGATCACTGTTTTGAGTCCTTTCCAGCACATCACACAGGAGGCGGCCGTTATCTGCAGTGGACCGACCGGTCACAAAGCCGCACTGATCGGGATGAATTAACAAGTGCAGCACTCTATTCAGTCGTCTAGCCAGCACGCTGGAAAATAACTTGTAATCAGCATTGAGAAGAGAAATGGGCCGGTAGTTCCCAACTGCAGTTGAATCTTTACCCGGTTTTTCAAGTACTACAATGGTTGCTTCAGCAAAGGACCCAGTTCGTTGACCAGGGGAAAGAAAGTTGATGTAGTATTGTAATAGCTGCGGAAGCAACTCGGCCGCAAACGTACTGTAGAATTCGACAGGGAGCCCGTCCGGGCCAGCAGCTTTCCCCGTCTGCATAGCATTCAGGGCTTCACGCAATTCGCCAATGGTCAGGGGGTCCCCCAGTGCGGATTTCTGCTGTGGTTGTAGGGTGGGTCGCTCGACCTTGGCTAGCAGGTCTTCACAGGCCTTAGAGTCAAAAGACACCTCAGAGGTATACAACTGCTCGTAAAACGTCCGGAAAGCAGACGCAATTTCAGAATTATCAGTCAGAGAGTTCATCTGTGAGTCCACAATGTGAGTTATATGGGAGTTAGTACGCGGGGCCTTTAATCTGGCGGCTAGCAGCTTGCCTGCCTTATTGTTATCAACGTGATAGCGAGCTCGGCTGTCGAACAGGCCTTTCTCCACTTCTGTGCTCATTATCGTGTTGTATTGGTATCGCAGTTTTTGCAGGCGATTTAAGGTATTAGCGTCTGAGCATTGCTGCAACAATCTCTCACCCGCTCTGATCTGTTGGTCGAGTTCCTGGAGCTGTGCTCGAGCCACCTTAGCTTTGGTAATGCTGAAACTGGTGATGCGCGCTCTGATAGAAGCTTTGAAAGCTTCCCACCATGCCCAGTTAGGCGATTCAGCTTGCTTATTGCAAGCAAAATACTCCTCTATGGCTTGTCTGATGGTGGTCTGGAAAGCCTCGTCTCCAAGCAGGGTTCTATTGAAGGACCAGCACTGCTGTCTGACCAGAGCCTCGTCAGGGTGGAAATCCAGTGTTATTGCCGCATGGTCAGAGACATGGGTGCTAAGGATGCTGGCTCCGCAAATTTCTGAGAATAGTGGTCTGGAGACCAAAAAGAAATCCAACCTGGAATAGGAGCCGTGTGGGCAGGAGAAAAAGGTATAGTCTCTCTCCTTCGGAAACAGAATTCTCCAGGCGTCCATCAACCCAAGCTCGTGCATGAGCGATCGAAGTGCCATTTGCGCTCTGCCAGCTCTGGTACGGCTGGGATTGCAATCCAATAGAGGGTCTAAGACCAGATTGAAGTCACCTCCGAGGATTAGTGGATAAGCAACATCTTCCTGAAGTGCTTCTGCTAGAGAGAGGAAAAATGCCGGTTGATCACCGTTGGGGCCATAGACATTTACAATGACCAAGTGTTTGGCTCCCAAGGATATGTGAACTTTAGCCCAGCGCCCCTCACTGTCTGCTCTGGTGGAGAGGACCTGGAAAGGGAGCTTCCCTCGGGTTAGTGTTGCAACCCCATTTTTCTTCCCTAAGGCTGGGGAGAAAGTAGCTAGCTTATACTGATTGGAGCCCAGCTTCAGAGTCTCATTAGAGGATAGGTGCATTTCTTGAAGGAGTATAATATCTGCTTTCTGTTTCTGGGCATAGGCCATTATCTTTTTTCGTTTGACTGGGTGCTGGATACCTTTCACATTCAGAGACAGAATTCTAAGGGGAGACGTCGGCATCAGAGTAGTGAGAAAAATACCTCGACCTCTCCATGGTCTCAAGTAGATACATTCTAGTTACCTGCATATTACCCCGAGTAGGGAGAAAAGGAAACCCAACATGTCTGCAGCGCCCCAATCCCTCTCCCCTAGAGATAAACAAAAAAATTGGGTGAGGCAGCGTGGGATGCAAGAGAGAGGCACATCAGCACCGCAAGACCCCGAATCGAAAATAAAAATAAAAATAAAACACCCCTTACCCACAGATGGGTGGATAAAAGAAAACACCGCCCGGGGGGAGTCATTCCGAGGCAAGGGAAAGAGAAAAAACAAAGCCCCCCATAGGCCTGATGTAACGAAACAGGAAAACAGTACAATATATACAACTTATTTTACAGCAATGAAGATGTAATACCCCCCCTGTCCCCCCCCCTAATTAGAAAATCTCAAACAACAGCATGCACGCCAAATTACAAATACTGCCCCTGAAGGCAACCAGGCCAAACCACCCTGCAAGATATATCTGCCCAAGGCTACTTGCACTCAGTGGAAGAAAGAGAAGTCCGAAGAGCCCTGTCACATCAGGGGCTAGGAGACGTTGTCCGTTTGCATTTTCAGCGCTTCCTGTTCTTCAATGAAGTGCAAGAGCCCCTTGGGGTCATCGAAGGACTTAGTTTGGTTATGTAGGGTCACTTTAAAGCGCGCTGGGTAGAACAGGCCAAACTTTGCTTGTAGTTGTTGGAGACGGGGGCGCAGCTCCAGGAACTTCTTTCTTCTATCCATCGTAGCCTTGCATAGGTCCGGGAAGAAGGAGACTCTGTGCCCCTCAAAGGACACCGATGACATCACTCTGGCCGCTGACATGACTTGCATGGCCTGCTGGTGTCTCAGGAGACAGAAGATTAGGGGTCGGGGCCTCGAGTTGCGGCCGCTCGGGTATGCAGGTATGCGGTGCGCCCGCTCTACTTCCAGCGGTTTGCTAAGCTTGATTTTAAGCAGCGCAGGCAGGACTTTTTCAAGAAAGCCAATCGTGTCCGACCCTTCCGCGCCCTCAGGGACCCCGACAAGCCTGATGTTGTTTCTGCGGGACCGGTTCGACAGATCTTCAAATTGTGACTCAAGCAAATTAACCTTTTTCAGGGCCCTGGTCAGCTTCTGTAGGCGATCCTCGTGCGCGAGCACCGCGCCGTCGATTTTATCCATTCGCGCAGTAAGCCCCTGCGTTCTTTCTTTTATCTCCTGCATATCAGCCTGCATTTGCATCAGGGTATCCCCGTTAGCTGAAATCATCCCCCTCATTGCCCGGAGTTCAGCCAAGATTTCATTTCTTCCGTCATCCGCATCCTTCCCGGGCGCCATTTTAACAGGGGAAGGGGGATCCTGCTTGGCCCGTTTAGAGCCTGTGCCCCCACTCGACACAAAATCCAACTTGGACTGCTTTCCGGTCGCCATCCTTCAGGATTCCCAGAGACACAGTCCAGAAAGAGAAAAATACCTCAAAATAGCAAGGCAGAGGTGATTTATAATCAGGGATAGCTCAGTGGGTCCGCAGGAGCTGAGCACCTAAGCGTCCATCTTGCTCCTTCGCTAGGCTCCGCCCCCCTTGTTCATACTGTTTTATCATTTTTTAGTCAAAGCACCTCCGGGCACAAAGATCCTCTGCAGACTCTGCCGGACCGTCCAATGCCTCTAATACTGTTGGGCCGAAGAGCGGGAAGCCAAGCCACTCCTCACTTCCATGGCCCAAGGCCAATCAGAGGCCAGAAACGGGACTTTAAATTTAAAGGCGCCTCCGGGTACGAAATTCCTCTGCAGCTGCCGCTGGACCATCCATCGCCCCTGATCGGCGTCGGGCTGAGGAGCGGGAAGCCAAGCCGCTCTTCACTTCCATGGCCCAAGGCCAATCAGAGGCCAGAAGCGGGACTTGAAATTTAAAGGTGCCTCTTGGTGCGAAGATCCTCTGCAGTTGCCGCTGGACCATCCATCGCCCCTGATTGGCGTCAGGCCGAGGAGAGGGAAGCCAAGACCCTCATCACTTCCACGGCCAAAGGACAATCAGAGGCCAGAAGCAGGACTTGAAATTTAAAGGTGCCTCTGGGCATGAAGATCCTCTGCAGTCACTGGTGGACCATCCATCGCCCCTGATTGGCATTGAGCCGAGGAACAGGAAGCCAAGCCCTTCCTCACTTCCACGGCCTAAGGCCAATCAGCGGCCAGAAGTGGGACTTTTTAAATTTAAAGGTGCCTCCGGGCGTGCCTGTGTCTGAGGACCTCACCAGAGGGCCCTTTGGCATGGCTCTTAGGTGCGGACCTGAGGGGTGGACCTTAAATGACTCAAGCTACATTACCCGGAATCACTGACCAGCTATCCGTAAGTTTTTCAACAACCTTCTTAAGCACATACTCCTTCATAACATCTCTCCTCTCTTTCACCTATTCAATTCCATTCATACTGTTGCTCATCCTACAGTTCTATCACACCCATTCTACTTCAGCTTCACTCAGCCCAATCAAACCATACAAACATGGGCATTCTAACCAACTGGCTCACCCTCCTATACCTTTCATCCCTCCTGATACATTGCCCCTCAACACCCCCACCCTTCCCTCATCCAAAAGATATTATAATGCCTCTATATCGTTCCATGGTGAGACCACACCTTGAATATTGTGTGCAATTCTGGTCGCCATATCTTAAAAAGGATATAGTGATATTAGAAAAGGTTCAGAGAAGAGCCACCAAAATGGTAAAGGGGATGGAAGGATACTCCTATGAAGAAAGGCTAAAAAGGTTAGGACTCTTTAACCTGGAAAAAAGACGGCTGAGGGGAGATATGATAGAAGTCTATAAATTAATGAACAGAGTGGAACGGGTAAACGTAGATCGATTGTTTACGTTATCAGAATATAGAAAGAATGGGGACATGCAATGAAGCTACAGGGTAAACTATTTAAGACTAATGAAAAGAAACTATTTTTTCACTCAACGTGTAATCAAACTCTGGAATTTGTTACAGGAGGATGTAGTAAAGGCTGTTAGTGTAGCTGGGTTTAAAAAAGGTTTGGGAAAAGAAAGAAGGGCATCTTCCGCAAACAAACAGCCAAGGGGGACCAGCGGAAGATTGACCACAGCCTACCAGATGGTAATAAATAATCTTTATTGAGGTCCTCAATAAAGATTATTTATTACCATCTGGTAGGCTGTGGTCAATCTTCCGCTGGTCCCCTTTAAAAAAGGTTTGGACAAGTTCCTGGAGGAAAGGTCCATAAACCATTATTAAGAAGAGACCCAGGATATCAATGCTTGTCCCAGTACAAGCATTGTGGAACCTGTGTCTTTTGGGGAAACTGCTAGGTACGTATGACCTAGATTGGCCACTGTTGGAAACAGGATACTGGGCTTGATGGACCTTGGTCTGACCCAGTATGGCATATCTTATTTTCTTATGTTCATTCCCATAATTTACCTCCCAAGACCCATATCTCACTGCACTCCAACCCCACATTGCAGTTATCAGCATAGGAGACAATCCTGACTACTTTACATTCCCACCTCCCCCTCTACTGGGACCCCAATCCCTGTCCCACCCAGGCAATTAGATACAGACTAATCAACACACACTCCACCTGCAACAAAATTTAAACCCTAGCTGACCATGTCACAACAACACAATTGACCTTCTCTGCAACACCGAGACCTGGTTCACAGAAACAGGCAATGTTCTACTCAATCAGCTTAATACTAGCACCCATAATATTCATAACTGCCCTCAAACTGACAGCAGAGGAGGGGGAGTATGCATCCTCTCCAACAAACAACTTGGCTTTATCACCACTAGTACAACATCTGCTCATGGCCTGGACACCCTCATCATAAGCAGTAAGTGCCTCAACATCTGTCTTGTATACAGAGCACAGCCCCACAAGGTAGACCAACTTGACTCTCTCCTGGAAGAAGTATGTTCCTTTGTCTCATGCCAACAGCATATTGTTCACTTTGGAGACCTTAACCTCCCCTCAGTCAACCCCACACAATGTTTTCCTCCAAGCCAACTCATCAATGCTCCAACTCACCAAAAAAGAAGCGCCCTTGACCTACTCTTCCTCCCCAATGACCTACTCTCCTCCTCTCCCCCATTTCTCCCTCCTCCACCCCAGTCCCATGGTCTGACCACCACCTAATCTCCTTCACCCTATCCACCCGTACACTCAAACACCCTCTACTACTCAAACCTCCCATAGTGAGAAAATTCACAAGCTTCAACAAAGACAGCTTCCTTGAGCAAACCATCCCACATCTGAGGCAAACATTTCAGCATTCTGACCTTGATCTACTGGTACAAACATGAAATACCACCATCACTAATGCCTCTCAAGTTTCACACCATGGCCCTCCCAAAACCACCTGACCCCACATCCCCTGGTATTCATCCCTCCTTAGAAACCAGAAACACCTTCTCAGAAGACTAGAATGAAAGTGGAGAAAAACTAAAGATCTATACCTTCTGACCACTTATCTCGACCAATGTATGGCTTATTCCACCAAGTTTCTCAATGCCAAATGTGAGCACCACAGCAGTATCTTACTCCATGCCATAAACAAACCAAGATAACTTTTTCACCTCGTCAGAAGTCTCACAAACAACCCATCTCAAACCCTTCAGGACAACATCATCCATCCCCAAGTAATGGCAGATTTTCTCATATCTAAACACAAACATTCTGGCTTAACTACATTAATCATACCTCCTCCTACCACCTCAATCTCCGCAACTCAACCATGGATCTCATTCCGGGATGTCCCTCCTGATGAACTACAGAACATCATCACTCTCATCAATGGCACCACCTGCCATTTTGATCCATGCCCAGCAACATGGATCAAGCAAATAAAGACCTCGATGCTCCCATTTATATCTACAATCCTTCATACCTCTCTCAACCAAGTCTTCTCCCCCCCATCACTTAAGCTAGCCTCTGTGAGACCTCTCCTGAAGAAAGCCAACCTTGATCCCACCTTACCCACCTTCTAGAGACCCATTGCCAGCATTCCCTTACTCTCCAAGGTCATCGAAAAAGCAGTACATATTCAGCTCCAGGCGCACCTTGACAGATTCACACCTCTTGACGGCAACCAATATGGCTTCCGTCCATTCCACACTCCTTACATCCCTCCTAAACACACTCATAACTGGAACAGAAAACCCCCGCTTAGGTTTTATTCTACTATTCCTCGACATTTCTTCAGCCTTTGACACGGTATCCCACCAGACTCGCATCAATCAACTCAACAACATTGGCATCCAAGGCATCCCACTCAAATGGATTCATTCCACAGCCAATCCTCATCACCCTTCACCATTCCCTGAGGAGTACCTCAAGGATCCACCCTCTCCTCCCTCTTCTTCAATATTTATATCAGACCCCTCTGTCACATTGTCCAGAGCCTCAACGTTGAATACCAGCTCTATGCAGAATACATAATGATCTTCATTCCTTTCAACACCAACTCCCCTGACTACTCCTCCCTCACATCTGTTTCACAGAGATCATTATATGGTTACAGCAACACAATCTTGCAATTAACTTCAACAAAACTGAGCTCCTTCATGTCTCCAGGGATCCAGCTTTATCCTCCCACAAAGTGTCAAACTGGGCAACACTGAAATTCAAGTCAAACCACAGATCAAGTAACATAGAAACATAGAAATATGATGACAGAAAAAGACCACATGGCCTATCTAGTCTGTCCTTCCATAACAACTACAACAGTCCCCTTTCTACCTTTAGAGATCCTCTGTGTTAGTTCCATGCTTTTTTGAATTCAGTTACTGTCCTCATCTCTACCACCTCCACTGGGAGACTATTCCATGGATCCACTACTCTTTCCGTAAAGAAATATTTCTGCATATCACTCCTGAATCTATCTCCCTTCACCCTCATCCCATGTCCCCTCGTAGCAGAACTTGCTTTCAATTGAAAGAGGCTCTCTCCCTGAACATTTATGCCATGGAGGTATTAAAACATCTCAATCATATCACCTCTATCCCGCCTTTCCTCTAAGGTGTACATATTAAGATCCTTCAGTCTGTCCTCATATGCTTTATAATGAAGACCACTAATCATTTTAGTAGCCACCCTCTGCACCGACTCCATCCTGTTCACATCCTTTTGAAGGTGCGGTCTCCAGAATTGCACACTATACTCCAAATGAGGTCGCACCAAAGTACCTAGGCGTAACCCTTGACCGCTTCCTGAACTTCCACCCTCACATCATGAACACTATCAAAAACATCTACTTCAGAATCAGAACTCTCTGAAACCTACGCCCCCTACTACCCTACGACAGCTTCCACACAGTTGCCAAGCCTCCATCACTCCTCTCATTGATTACTGCAACTCCATCTTCCATGGGCTACCCAAAACCACCCTTGTCCCCCTTCAGCTTGCCCAAAACACAGCTCTAGACTTATCGCCAGAGTGCCCAGACAATCCCACATCACCCCCATATTAAAATCCCTACACTGGCTCCCAGTTGCATCCCATATCAGATTCAAGACTCTTGTCATCACCCACAGAGCTTTCTTCAACACCACTGTGGAGCAGCTAGAATCTCTAGTGCATCGACCTGACAACAGCAGACTCTGGAATCAAAATTCAACAAATCCTTTCCTACTACTAGCACAAAGTACCAAAAGACCTCGGCGCACCTACACAAGGGCTTTCCAATTCTATGTCCCCACCAACTGGAATAAACTACCCCCACCATACGCTGCCTCCAATCCCACACCCTTTTCAAAAAAACACCTCTTTGAGGAACACTTTAACACATCCACTGCTGCAAATCTCACTGCTCCCATGACACACCCCCCTAACCAACACGCCACCTCCCTCCACCTCCTGTCTCTCCACCCTCCCAGAAGATGAAGGAAATGCCTAGCCTCACAATATCTAAGCTGTGTGTAAATAGTTTCATTAGTTCTATGTAAACATACTTGTGTTAAATTGTTTAATTACTTTGTATCAAAGTTGACCTGTACATAGTTTCAGCCGTTCTCTGTAAACATGAATTTCCTGTTCATTGTAAACCGTTTTGCCTCGTAGAAAAATGGTATATAAAACCAGTTAAATAAATAAAGCAGTTTACATTGTAATTTAAAAGTGGTAATACACATTAAACAAAACCATTGATAACTTGGATTATTCTGAGTCAATGGAGGGTTAAGTGACTTGCCCAAGGCCACAAGGAGTGCTAGTGGGAATTGAATGCTGGTCTCTTGGTTCCCAAGTCAGTGCTCTAACCATTAGGCTACACCTCCACTCTGTTTACATGTGCAAGTTATAAAATGCTGGTACCTACATGTGAAAGTTGACGGGTCTTCTCTATTGATTTTTCCCATATGTAAATTTATAAAATGATGCTTCCCACTGCACATGGATATCAATCCATGTGTATCCCTGAACTTCCTTCTATGTATTTTAGAAACAGCCCCACATTTAGCAGAGCCACTGTCAGAACTGAATATGTTCTGACCTCAATATCTCAGTCCCAAATCCGTGCACCACTAAAGGAAAAATGCAGTATAGATAAAAAGCAATCCTTTATGTCAATAACTAATATAAAAAAAACTAAAATGAAAAACTGGCAAAATAACTTCTGATACCTATAAGGCTGAAATAAAACGGCAAGTAATTGTAGATCTAACTGTCTTCTAAACAGGAATGGCCCCAGGCTCACTGCAAGGTAATGGATGCCCTAAGCAAACCTTCAGCTTACGTCTCCAACCCTCCTGAGATATTGATGATTATCTTTCCACCACCCTTCCACCAACAATTCTGTAATGCATAATTGGACATCATACCTTGAAATGCTAAACTTTGCTTTGTATGTATGTGTGTGCCCACTCTCACTGTAAATAAAATAATCTGCTGATGGCTTTTTGAGTTTGTGTGACTATCAGGATTACTATTATTTTACTTTGCTGCTGCTCTTTGCTGCTCCCAGAAACTGCTGCCCCAGGGGACCACCTAGTCTTGGCTAATGACGGGCAGGACCTTCTTCAAAATAACCATCACCTATGCAAAAAAGCCCCATCAAAAGCAGGGCCAATGCATCCATTGTCAAGCTAGGCAGTCGCTAAGAATGACAATGGATCCAACAGTGGTCGCTTCTTCAGAGTCACGTATTTGTCAATAACGAAAAATTAATACTCTGATAATAATATCATGAAAGTATAGCTATATCTAATATTGCAAAATCATTCATATTAAACTGTATTATTACTCTCAGCAACGTAGGTCTCAGACTAACGGGCGTAGTAGTTATTCAGATTTATAATATATATTCTGAAAATCGCCCAAATTGCATCAATGACCTTTGTGAATGTAACGTTGCCTGAGGATTTTTTAAAATTATACATTAGTAGAAAACTCAAAATTCATGCTTAGCTTTTAACATCTTCCCCAACGCCACCTTCTGCGCCAGATCTGCGTTTCACCGCTCTCCGGTTTCTTCAGGGGGTTGTGTAGAAAGGACTATCTCTGAGTTTTTCAGAGAAGTATGTAGAAAGCACTGTGATTTAAACAAAAGTCATGCTTACAAAGTATAGCGACTTTCCAAAAACGAAACTTAAAACTGAATCACTAGTTAAGGAAACCATCTACTTGTTCTCAATCAAATCTCTGGAATTTGAACAATGTTGCACTGTTCTTCTCTCCCATCACATTTGTTCAATCCATGTCCGAGCATACCGGCTTACAAAAACGCCGCGCATGGGCAATGGATCTTATAGACCTTGATAATCCCTCCCTTCGCATGACGTCAACCAAAGGATTGCGAAATTCATCCACATACCTCCCATTCAATACGGGCATTTAAACTACCTGGAATCACCAATTTTAATCTATAGATCCAGCGTTGTTCATGCCAGAGTAAAGTTTGATCTTTAGATTTATCCTTCTGGCCTGTCAATATTTGAGCGATGCAGAAACACCGAAGCTCGTCAAATTTGTGATTGTTTTTGAGACAAAGATCAACTATGGGTGCTTCACGTCGTTGACATTTTAATCTGCTTTTATGTTCATGCATACGTATTTTAAACTCCCTTATAGTTTTTCCCACATACAGGAGGCCACACGGGCACTGTATGCAATACATCACATATGTTGATGTGCATGAAGTTGAATTAGTCAGCCGATAATCTACTCCATTGTAGTGGAATGAGGTGAGCTCCATAGTGATCTTACAAATATCACAATCACCACACTTCTTATGTCCCACTAGAGCCCTCTCCACCTCACTCATTGATCTTAAAATCGCGGGGCTCAATAATTCCTTGAGGTTCTGGTTACATTGCCAAACACAATGGACTGTTTTGCGTACTAAGTAAGGGATACTATTAAGTACATTTGCATGTCGTTTAATAATACGTTTGAGCTGGTAACTAAAGGGAGACTAGTGGGTAACCATGTTAACATTTGACCTTATACCCAGAGACCATTAATGATAACTATACCATCATATATACGTGACACCACTCACTTTTTACAAATTTTGGAACATCATACCCAGCTGGCAAATGTACCTGGAATCATTCTAGCCACATTGGATGTAACATCATTGTACATTGTAATACCACAAGACGAAGCTTTCGATAGTGTGATGGTAGCTTTACAAAAAAGAGGGGATTTATCAGACAGCCTCTTGCGTTTTCTATCAGATTTAACTAGGCTTACTATTTTTGAAAACTTTTTTGTTTTTGAAGGGGTGTTATACCATCAACGGGCAGGAGTGGCAATGGGTGCCATATGTGCCCCATCCATGGCCAATCTTTATATGCAACGCTTTGAGGAAGAATGGATTGACGCTGCGCCACCCATTAATTTGAGGTTGTGGAGAAGGTTTATAGACGACATTTTTTTATTATGGGAGGGAACAGAGGCGAGTTTGTGTACATTTACAGAATGGTTGAACAGCAGAAACCAACATCTCAAATTTACCTGCACATATCATAAGGAAGAAGTTACCTTCTTAGATGTTAGGATTAAAAAGATGATCTCTGGATGGCACACCACAGTTTTCCGAAAACAAACAGATAGAAACACATTCCTGCACTACCGTAGCGCACATCCGGTGCAACTACGAGATAGTTTGCCTTTATCACAATTTATACGGTACCGCCGGAACTGCACAGATGTGCAGGATTTTAAAACTCAATCAAAGATTTTCAAGAAAAATTTCAGTACTAGGGGATACCCAAAAGGAGTAATCGACAGAGCATACAAACAAGCTTTGTACAGTAATAGACAGCTGTTACTATTTCCACAAAAGAAGTCAACAGAGGAAATGGGCATAAGGTCAAATGTTAACATGGTTACCCACTATTCTCCCTTTAGTTACCAGCTCAAACGTATTATTAAACGACATGCAAATGTACTTAATAGTATCCCTTACTTAGAACACAAAACAGTCCGTTGTGTTTGGCAACATAACCAGAACCTCAAGGAATTATTGAGCCCCGCGATTTTAAGATCAATGAGTGAGGTGGAGAGGGCTCCAGTGGGACATAAGAAGTGTGGTGATTGTGATATTTGTAAGATCACTATGGAGCTCACCTCATTCCACTACAATGGAGTAGATTATCGGCTGAGTAATTCAACTTCATGCACATCAACATATGTGATATATTCCATACAGTGCCCATGTGGCCTCCTGTATGTGGGAAAAACTATAAGGGAGTTTAAAATACGTATGCATGAACATAAATGCAGAATAAAATGTCAACGACGTAAAGCCCCCATAGTTGATCATTGTCTCAACAACAATCACAAATTTGACGAGCTTCGGTGTTTCTGCATCGCTCAAATATTGACAGGCCAGAAAGGTAAATCTAAAGATCAAACTTTACTCTGACATGAACAACGCTGGATCTATAGATTAAAATCGGTGATTCCAGGTGGTTTAAATGCCCGTATTGAATGGGAGGTATGTGGATGAATTTCGCAATCCTTTGGTTGACGTCATGCGAAGGGAGGGATTATCAAAGTCTATAAGATCCATTGCCCATGCGCGGCATTTTTGTAAGCCGGTATGCTCGGACATGGATTGAACAAATGTGATGGGAGAGAAGAACAGTGCAGCATTGTTCAAATTCCGGAGATTTGATTGAGAACAGGTAGATGGTTTCCTTAACTAGTGATTCAATTTTAAGTTTCGTTTTTGGAAAGTCGCTATACTTTGTAAGCATGACTTTTGTTTAAATCACAGTGCTTTCTACATACTTCTCTGAAAAACTCAGAGATAGTCCTTTCTACACAACCCTCTGAAGAAATCGGAGAGCGGTGAAACGCAGATCTGGCGCAGAAGGTGGCGTTGGGGAAGATGTTAAAAGCTAAGCAAGAATTTTGAGTTTTCTACTAATGTATAATTTAAAAAAATCCTCAGGCAACGTTACATTCACAAAGGTCATTGATGCAATTTGGGCGATTTTCAAAATATATATATTATAAATCTGAATAACTACTACGCCCGTTAGTCTGAGACCTACGTTGCTGAGAGTAATATTACAGTTTAATATGAATGATTTTGCAATATTAGATATAGCTAGACTTTCATGATATTATTATCAGAGTATTAATTTTTCGTTATTGACAAAAAAGAATGACAATGGGCCAGAGGCACCCCATTGCCACCAGTGCTACCCCTCTCTGGGATCTGCAGTGGTGGCAATGAGTTCAGCGGTTACCTAAACCTCCATCGCTGTGGTTGCTTTTTCTCCCTCCGAAGCGATGCCTGATGACGACTTCCTGTTCAGTTATTTAAAGTTTCTAGGGGAATAGGGATACTTGAACCAATACAAATATACCTAATAAGTTTAAGGGACTTTGCTTAATTAATCTATTCCTAAGGCCTAATAACTTGTCGATGAAGACAACTGGTTGACCTGAGAGTGAATAAGATACCTCCTTTCCCTTAATTGGTTTAAGCAAAGTCCGGAATCCTTTCCTTCCAACTTTGATCTCCCCCAAAGAAACTCCCTATCTTCCCAAATACCCCCACCTGCCTAAATGACCCCTAGGCCTTCCTGAATAAATTGCTGGTAGTCTAGGGTGATTGTACAAGAGCATTCCACAGTTTCTCCTGCCCATCTGGTGCAGGGTTCAAACTAGCACCAACTAAATCCTAGTGGTAGTCTCATGGTGCTATCGCTAACCTTTCCCCTTCGCTATTGTATCAAGAGACTATTGTTAGAGTTCAGCTGGTGCCATTTTGAACCTGGAATGGGAAAGGACAAAATCAACTGGGGATCATGTCTAGACCACCAGGGATTTCTTCAGGTGGGCCTGGGGGACCTATGGGAGAATGGGGTAGGTGAGAAGGTCTTTTTTGTGGAGAGTTTGGGCTGGAAGGGGTCTTTGTGGAGGAAAAGTGTTCTGGACTTTGGCTCTGTGAGGAGTCTTCTGGGGGATGGGGGGGGGGGGAGGTGTTCTGGATTGGACAAACTTTGATCTATTTTAGAATGGCACCAGCCTCTTTAAGATGGAAAATGGGAACATTAGGTCATATGTTAGTGGCTAACATCAGTTTTGAACTTGCATTATTTTACCTGGAATAACACATTTCATTATGTTTTATGTTTTATGTTTTATTGCATTTGATAAAAACCGCCTTTCATATACAGTCAAGGCGGTGCACAATTAAAATAATTCGTAAAAGGAGGCCAATGGCCAATTAAAAAGAAAGGAAATGTACAATTCTTCAAAAGGACAGAGATAGTAAAAGTAAGCCGAGACATAGGGAGAAGATAAGAGGGGGAGGGGAGAGGAGTAAAGAGGATACACGAAAGGGGAAGCACCATCAAACGCTAGGGAAAACAGGTGGGTCTTCAGGTTCTTTTTGAATATGTTGAAGTGTGGTTCCAAACGGAGGGGAGGGGGGAGGGCATTCCAAGCAGCAGGTCCAGCAAAAAAGAAGGCGGAGGAGCGTGTGGATTGCAGGTGAGCACGGGAAGGGGAAGGCAAGGTACGGCGGTTAAGATGAAAGGATCGAGGGGTGTGCCTGGGGGAGTGAAAGTAAATGAGATCCGTGAGATACTGTGGAGTGCTAGTGTGAAATGCTTTATGTACCAGGATGAGAAGTTTAAAGATGGCACGAAAGGGGACAGGCATCCAGTGGAGACGAAAAAGAAGGGGAGTGATATGGTCCCGAGGTGATGAGTGGGTGAGGAGGCGTGCCGCAGTGTTTTGAATACGTTGAAGACGAGAGAGTTGGTATTTAGGAAGACCGATAAATAGGGAGTTAGAAAAATCCACACGAGACATAACCAGAGATAGAACCAGAGTAGTGAGGGCAGAGGGGGAGAGGAAGGGACGAATAGAGCGAATTTGACGAAGGGAGAAGAAAGAGGTTTTAGTGATGTGAGAAATATGCGAACGAAAAGATAGATCAGAGTCGAAATATACACCCAGATAGCGGAATGTGGAGACGAGAGGGACGGGAGCACCAGAAAAGGAAGGAGCCATTGTGGGAGGAGGGCTGTTGTGGGAGAACCAAATAGCGAGAGTCTTAGTAAGATTTAGGTGGAGACAGTTAAGAGTTAACCATTGTGACACAGCTGAGAGACAGGAGTCGAGAATGGTGAGATCGGGACAAGTGGGCGAGGTGTGATGTAACAGGAGGATATCGTCGGCGTAAAGAAAAGCAGACAGACCAAACTGTTGGATCAGGGAGGCAAGAGGGGCGAGGAAAAGGTTGAAAAGAAGTGGGGCAAGGACAGATCCCTGGGGGACCCCACAAGAAAGGTGATGTGGTTCAGAGGGGGGGATGGAAGCTGAAGATGAGAGGACTGCACAAGATCTAGAAGAGAGGAAAGAGTGGAACCAGTGGTGAACAGTGCTACAAAGGCCCGCATCCCGCAAACGTTGAAGAAGAAGAGAGTGGTCAACCAGATCAAAATCTGCAGAAAGATCAAGAGCAACCGCCACCGATATATCACCACGGTCGTGTGCAGTGTGTAGAGCATTTGTGAAAGCCAAAAGAACAGTTTCGACGCTGTGACCTTGACGAAAACCAGACTGACGGGGGTGAAGGAAATTAATAGAATCAAGGTGATGGGAGAGTTGAGCAAAAACGAATTTCTCAAGCAGTTTAGATAGGAAAGGAAGATTAGAGACAGGACGGAAGTGGGCAGGGACCAAGGGATCAAGTGATGGATTTTTTAGAATAGGACGTATGAGAGCGTGCTTCCAAGAATTCGGGAAAATCCCAGTGGACAGGCTAGAATTGAATATTACTAGAATGTAAGGAAGGAGACCCAGGGAGGGTGTGAGAAGCCAAGACGAGGGGATGGGGTCTAGAGCACAGAAAGTTTTTTTTGAAGAAGAGATAAGATGATGGAGCTCAGGAGTGGAAATAGGTTCAAAGGAAGCCCAAGAGTGAGAAAGTTGTGAGATGGGTGGGGGGGAGGGAACAGGAGGAGGGGAGATGAGAGGGTCAGGACAGGACGGTAAAGATGCTCTCAGAGATTTGACCTTATTAGTAAAAAAAGAGGCTAGTTGCGAAGGGGGGGGGGGGCTGGGGAAGATGAAGGGATTGACGTGGAAGTGTGTAGGGATATGAGAGATTGAAAAGTAGAATACAAGTGCCGAGTCTGGTTTGGAGCAGTGGTGATAGCATTAGAGAAAAAGGAGCGCTTAGCAGAATGGACCTGTGACCGATAATAAGAGTGGTGAGAGTTGAAGACTGCTAGAGAAGTAGGAGAGGGGGCCTTACGCCACAGCCGCTCCGCTCTTCGGAGTTGGGAACGGAGCAGCCGTAGACCACTATGGTACCAAGGGTGTGATGGACGGCGACGGGTGGGACGGGGACGCAGAGGGGCAATCTGATCAAGGGTGGAAGAAAGAGTGGAAGACCAAAGGGCAGCCTGGGAGTTGGGTGACAAGAGGGGGAAGTCTGAAGGAAAAATCTCAGCTGCTGGAGGAAATTGTGTAAGGGTGAGGGAGGTAAGGGGCCGAGTGTGATGGATGGAGGGAGAAGAGGATTGCAGAGGGGAGGAAGCGACAGGAAGAACTCCGGACCAAGAGCAGGAAGAGGTGAGGCAAACATGGTCCGACCATGGAAGACAAGTGGAGCTGATACTAGAAAGTGTGAGGGAGGAAGAGGATGATGTTAGAAGAAGGTCGAGAGTATGACCTGCCTGGTGGGTGGGAATGGAGACATGTTGAACAAGGGATAGGTCGTTAAGAAGGGAAAGAAAAGAGTGTTCACGGGGGGAGGAAGGAGAGTCTACATGGATATTAAAATCCCCTGCTATGAGAATGTGGGGGAAAGCTAAGGAGATGTCAGTAAGGGTTAGAAGTAGAGCGTCCCAAAGCTCAGAGCGAAGGGCAGGTGGGGAATACATAAGAAGCACATGGACAGGCGGTGAGGTATGGAGAAGGAGGAGAAGAGACTCGGGGTAATGCAACAGAGGGAGGAGATTTGTGTGAAAGAAATGGTGGGGTGAAGTAAGGCAGCTACACCCCCACCCGATCGTCCACTACGGGGAAGAGACACTGCAGAGTATCCAGGAGGAAGACATCGAGTGAGTAGAGCATCCTCTCCGTCCCTGAGCCAAGTCTCAGTGAGGAGGGTAGGTAAGTTTAAGAGAAGAGCAGATGACGAGATCCTGGACAAGGAGGGACTTGTTACGCAGGGAGCGACAGTTTAGAAGACCGATAGAAAGAGGGGAAGATGAAAGATTACCCGGGTCAGGAGAAAAAGAGGGTGCCGAGGGAGAGGAAGGAATAAGGCGAAGATTGGAGATGCAGCGAGTACGAGTACTAAACAATCTGCCCGGCCGTCTGCCCCAGGCCACAGGAATAACGGCCATAGGATCTGGGATGGGTGGTGCAAGATGATTAGAGTGAGGAGACCACGCACCTGTTAGAGACGGAGCAGGAACGACACTAGAAGGTGAGCAAACTGGATCTGGAGGTTCGTCGTTCGGAGGAAACTGGAGGGCGAGAAGGAGAAGAAACACCAAGTGGAAGCAAGAACGAACAGCGACGCGGTCACCGCGGCCGGAGCAGCCCCAAGGAGCGCCCCTAAGGAGCATGGCGTGCTCCTTAGGTGCGCGCCCCCGTCGCGCGCCGCGGCGACGAGCGCCGCAGGCGCTGGGGCTTTATGCTGGAGGTGCAGCGTACCTCGTTGAGCGCGGCCGCGTGAACGCGGCCGCGGCACTTCCGGGATGGGCGGAACCAACTGGCAGGCAGATGACTGTGAGCCTGCGTACAGAGGGGAGGACTGGGAAAACAAGACAAACAGGTAAATGCAGCAAGCAAACAGAAAAGGCAGCAAATACAAATACAAATACAAGCTAAGAGGCAAAACGTGTGCATTATTCCCTTAACACATTTTAATAGCTACCTCTCCTTAATTCATTGGGGGGAAGTAGCGCAACGAATTAAGGAAAGGTAGCTATTAACATGAGTTAAGGGAATAATACACACTTTTTGTCTCTTAGCTTGCATTACAAAGCGAAATTAAGAAGGGCACAGATAAAAGGGATCTGCTAGAGAAAGGGGAGTTCTTGAGGAGGGGTAGAGAGTGAGATAAGAGAGGCAAGGTAGTGAGGAGCCGCAGAATGAATGCACTTGTAGGACAGTAGGAGAAGCTTGAACTAGATGTGGAAATGGATAGGGAGCCAGTGAAGTGACTTGAGAAGAGGAATTACATGAGCATAGCGACACTGGTGGAAGATAAGTCATGCAACTGAGTTTGAACAGATTGAAGGGGAGAACGATGATTTAGAGGGAGAGCAGTGAGGAGCAGGTTACAATAATCAAGATGGGAGGTGACACATGAGTGGATGAGAGTCTTAGTAGTATGTGGATGAAGAAAGGAAGGGATGAATTTTGTTAGTTACCTTATGGTAACTAGTTTTGCCATATGAAGGGGTTATAACCATCCTGAGGTCTCTCTTTGTATAATAAGTAGCTTTAGGGTATTTTCAATAAGAGAATGTTTAGCCACCATTAGAAAATCTTTATAGTGATTAGCATGGCAAAATAGATTAGATAACTAAGAGACGTTTTGTTGTTGGATTAGTTTTGCACCTACCATAACAGCCATAAACCTTGTTTCTAAGCCAAGGTATGTGGAGTACGATCTCAGTCTCTCATATTTATTGCTAATGCTCAGCATAGCACTTGCATTGTGCCAAAGAGAGCTTCCCTTTGGCATTTGTAAAATGTTACGTATATGGGTAATTTATTAAAGTGCTTGGAATTTCTTAATTAAGCCTGTGGCACCCAACATGATAGGAAATAACTTGGCATATTTCTGCCACATTTTCTTGGTCTCCGACTACTTTATTTGGTACTTGACGATTTTCTCCCTCTCAATGCAATTCACAGAATAGTCACTTGGAAATGACACTCTATAATCAGTGTCGCTCCGGGATTGAGTCCTGTCTTGTAGTGCTCACTGTAGTGTCCATTCTGCAAACATGCAATGATAGCAGTGGCTTTCCACAGGTTTGTCTTAATAGTCTATTGACCTTTTCTCCAGGAGCTTGTCAAAACCTTTTTTAAACCCAGCTCCACTAACTGCTTTTATCACTTCCTTCCTTTTTTGTTGGATTTATAAAAGAGTTTTGCAAACATACATTCGGAGAGAGAGCGGTGGTAGTATCTGTAGCAAGAATAACAGGTAAGATAAGAGGCATGACAAGCTAAGTGTTTGTAACCTTTGTAGACCTTTTTTTTGGTTAAATAAATACACTGATTTTGTTTGCTTCAATCACATTAACCCTTTGACTATCACAGCCTGCTCATACGATGTTAAATATTTACTCCTCAGTACTTGTTTTCATTTCAGCTAGGTATTTGCCCTTTCCCTGCAATTTTTTGCTACAATATTTGTTTTAAAGGAGAAATACTAGCATCATGTGAACAGAGTTTATGAAGGAGTTTTGGGAAAGGGGTGGTGCAGCCTACCATTAATAGTAATGGGGGGGGGGGTGGCACTGATCTGTAGGTTGCAGTGGGGCACTAGAGACCCTAGTACCAGCCCTGATTATTTGCTTTTTTTATTTAATGCAACATGAGGCAGCTGCCACTGGCTTATTTTGGGGTGTGGGGGGGGGGGGGGGAGCTTTTTAGGATGGTTGCAAAGGGCAAACTAGTGATGTCACCGAAGTTATGAACTGAGAGATTTTGGAGGGAACTTTGTGTTTGACTCCATTATGCCAAGATAATAAAAAGGGGCACAGGAAGCTATGTCCTGGTTGCTGAATAAGAACCTGGGGACAGGAAAAGTAAGGGGTATAGTTTGTGTTACTTTTATCTTCAAAAGGAAAGTTAAGGGACTGGAGTGAGTGTGTGTGTGTGTGTGCGTGACATTTTTGTGTGCAGGAAGTTTTGTGCGTGTGCATATGCACCGTATAAGTAGGCATCCCTGCAAGAGCATGTGCACTTGTAAACAATCCAGAAGTAGGTGTTTCCTGGGATGACATTTGGGTGGACCTGGAGTAGGTTACAAGGTCCCCACCTACTTTATAAAATGCTCATGTCCCGCTTAGAGTGGAATTTTATGCACAAACATTTGTGCAATATTGGGAATAGTTCTGGGAACCTGGTCTATAAAGGTACCACCACCCTTTCCATAAATGCAAATGTCCAAAATTGGAGTAGACTTATAAGAAGACCTACAGTTATCTTGCCTGACTACTATAAATGTCAGACTTGAGCTGTTACATAATAAACTTTTTTGTAGGGCCAGCAGTCTCACTGTGCAAGAGTGGCAAGTCACTAGCTACAGTTAACTTATGTGGCCAGGTACTCGTGACCTGGATTGACCACTGTTGCAAACAGGATACTGGACTTGATGGACCTTGGTCTGACCCAATATGGCATTTCTTATATTCTTATGTTATGTTCTTAATGTAATGAATACATTTATTTAAATCAGTATCATCTCTATATCTGGCTCCAATACAACATGGGGTTTTAAACATGGCCATACACGATCATAGGAAAAGTAGTGGTAGTGGCGGGGGGAGGGGGGGGAGACAGGGAGAGAATGGCTTGAAAGAAGATGTAGGACACGAAGGGGGATGGGGAGAGACTGGAAAGAAGATGCAGAACACTGATAGCAGTGGCGGGCAGATACTGGACATATAGTGGAGGGGTAGACAGCAGACACTGGGTGGGGGAAATAATAGGATAGAGGGCAAATGGTGGATTCAAGGTGGGGTAGTGGGATGGAGGGCAGATGCTGGACAAAAAATGGGCAGGTGGAGGACAGATGTTGGACATGGGGTGGGGGAGAGAGGGGTATGCTGGACATGTAGGGGATAGGTTGAGAAAAGAGGAGAGGCACTAGATGTTGAGAGAGAGGGAGACACAAGACAGCAGGAGAGAAGGGGAGGGATGCTGGACACAGGGAGGGCAGAGGAGAGAAAGGAGAGAGTTAGACTGGGAATAATTGACTGGGGAAGGATCAAGAGATGGTGAGTGAGAGGGCTGCTAAAACTCTCGGGATCCAAAATTCTAACTAAATATTCCTATCAAATGGTATATAATACATGACCATAGCAGAAGGAAAATCACTATTAGAACATATTGAATAAGACGGGTACAATTTTCCTGGAATATGCAAAAATTAACCCGGCTGCAGAATGTGGATTAAAAATTTAAAGTAGGTCTTCAAAGTGATAGGAAGATGCAGTTAAAAGATTGAAAACTGGATGGTAAGAAGGAAAAATAAAACCTGAATTGATAAAGAAAAATAGAAGAAAGCCAGAAGGAAAAGATCAATGCCAGAGTTGGAAGTCAAGAGGGGAAAGAAGTTGTAGATAGACCAGAGACCCTAGAGGGTGAGTTAAGAGAAGACGAGGAAAGCAGAAACCAGAGATTTGGATAAACACGATTAGAGGATAAAATGACCAGATAGCAAAAAATAGAAAATATAATTTTATCCACAGTTTAGTGATTGGAAAATGTCTGTCTGTCGACTTCACAAGCCTGATACTCAACCTGCGACAGTCATCGTTGTAAAAGTGCCTGACCTCCATGGGCAAAAGTGAAACCAGATATTCGGTGCTAGAATCTGGATATTCCCTGGTGCTGCATATCCATTTTCAGTCCTGACTAACACAGCTATCCAGACAGCGGCGATATTCAGCCACTATTCGGATAGCTGAAACCGCATAAATTTAGGATAGTTATTGAGATGACCTGACTTTATATGGGTACATAGCTGTTTAGCAGACTGGAAAGCGCTGCTAACCGGCTAAGTGCTGGGACTACCCTTGTCCCGCCCATGGACCACCCTGGAGCTCTCCAGACAGTGCCACAATGTTTTTGTTTTTTTAATGTATTTTTATGCAATTTTACAATTAAACCAAGAAAGTAACTTGGTACAGAAACAGAGCAGAACATTAGACATAAAAATAATAATAACGAGAATATATATTGAGAAAACATAATAAATAACTGTGTGCTCAAACCAGTCCCCAAAACTAAGGGGGAAGGGCCTATAAGAAAAGAAAAACTCTTTATCCCAATATAAAAGAAAAAGGATCAGGATACTATCTAATCTCATATATGTGTTACAGCACTTCAGGCGGAGATTCAATAGACACCTCAAGGCGACGTGCATTAATGAAAGATACCAGTTGTGAGGACTCATAGAAATATATGAAACTGAATGGTATTTTACCAAACAGCGCAGTTTATAACGCCAAAATAAAATTAACCATGGTCATTTTGCTCCTTGGTATGTGATCACCTGACATCTCCTTTGTTTTTGCAGAATATTCAGTTAAATTTAATAGCATGCCAATCGAGTGTACAAAATCAGTATGTTTTACGTTAGATTCCTAGACTTTATAATGAAGCTGCTACATTTTTTGCTTCATAAAAACAGCATAGCAAAGTTAAAAACAAACCCTTATATAGCCTGGGAATATATTGCTTTCTTTATTCATGGTAATCCCAAAATATAAATCCTTATAATAGCACTAATCAACTGAAAATAGTCCCAAAATACATAAAGCCAGACTAATAGTGATAAAAAAACCCCCTTTTTTTGCTGGACCATTGATAAACGGGGCACAACTCACTCAAAATAAACTGTCCTTTTAATCACTAAAATTTAAAATGGACAACAGAATAACACTTAGCTTTTGAAGAATGAAGCTTGAGTTATCAGTCCATGAATCAACATGATCAACTCCGGCAGAAGTACTGGAAGGGGAAAGGGAAGTAGAAGATGTATCCAGAAAGGAGGAGAGCCAGGAACAAAGTTGGTGAGAAAGGTAGAGTTGGGCTTCTTGGGGGAGTCGATAAATGACAGCCACCCGGGTAGTGGAGAAAATAGGCAAATTGCATGGACTTCAGAGGAAGCAAAGAAAATAGATGGAGACAGAAGGAAAGGCTAAAATTACCACGAATGAGCGAGTAGGAACCCAATCTGCCATCACGGCCAATGAGCCAAGATGTATGGGAAAGTAGTAGTCTCTATGACTCTAGCAGAATCTTCAGGGAGAAGCCAAGTTTCATTAAGAGCCAGGAGATTCAGAGTATTAGAGTATTAGAGTATTAGAGTATTAGTATTAGAGTATTAGAGTATTAGAGTATTAGAGCCATAACCAATTTATATCAATTCAGGAAGGCACTCAAAACCTACCTCTTCATCCAATATTTCCCAGACAACCTTTGAGCCTAGATTTCCCCCTCAAGAAATCACCCCTCTAGAGATACCCCCTTACTCATGATCTGATTTTACCTATCCTGCAGTGTAAATAGCTCATGTATATAGTTAACCCAGTTATCCAAGTTTCTTTTTCCCTGTTCAATGTAAAACCAGACACCTTGTCGTATGGTAGTTATGTTATGATGTGAACCGCGCTGATGCCGAATAGCGCGGTATATAAGAAACTGTAATAAATAAATAATAAATAAATAAATAAATAAAGAGATAGAATGTGCAGTCCACAATGCACATGAGAAAGTTAGAGAAGAGGGAGAAAGGAGGATACAATATGAACAGGATTAGAAAGGTTACGCATTGATCTCCCTAGGAGTGTGAAAAAAGTCTAGGGGGCCAAGTTGGGGTCGACAACTCCAGATGAGAGAAGAAGGAATAGGAGAGAATGGGGAGAGAGGAAGCAGCATGATGGAAGTGAGGGTGAGGTCCCCTCAGTGAGACTGGAGATGGCTGAATGAGAGGAAGAAAATGGTGAAGTTCGAGGGCCGATGATAATGTAGAAGATAAAATGGTAGGGGAGGTGGGGGTGCTATGGAGTGGGTAGTGAGAAGTAGGGCCATAGAATCGTTGGAATGAATTGGGGAGTGTTAACATCAAGAACACAAAGAACACAAAGAAGAGGAAGAAGAGGAGAAAAATCAAGTCAAAGAAGATACAGGTGGAGAGGGAAGAGAAAGTCCTAGTGGGTGCAGGTGTAGCTGAGTAATTGCATCAATGAGCAGAGGAAGGCTACGAAAGAATGCTAAGCCGGGGTGGGGTAACAAAGTGTTGAGAAGGGAGACACAGCACTGCAGAGAACAGTATCAGGGTAAAGGAGTGATAGAAGATAGGGAGACTGACAAAATAGAAATATAGACAAACAATATAACAAGCTAGATTCTAAACAGGCACAGGGAAATGCCTGAACAAAGTTAGCAGAGGCATGCAATGAGGAAACTCTCACCAAGCAGGAACCACCAAATGGAGGGTCAGCAGCTCATGTGCTCAGAGAAGAAAGCTTCTGAACAGAGCCCCAGCAGGGGGAGGGGCTGGGCAAGTGCGGAAAGCAGGTAAGTGGAAGCAGGCAGATTCCACAGGAAGTGCCCTAGTTAAACTCAGGCAAAGTTAAAAAGACTTGAAACACCTACAAGACAGGCCTTGTAGAGGAATAGCGAGAAGGAGAAAAAAGAAAGAAAAAGCACTTCTAAATGTATAGATAGTACTAGTCAGAGAACAGAGGCAATAAAGTCTTGAGAAGGGAGACACAACACTGCAGAGAGCAGGAGCTGGGTAAAGGACAGACAGAAGATAGGACACAGACTGACAAAACAGAAATATAGACAGAACAACAAATAACAAGTTAGAGGAGGAGTCGGAGACTACCCAGATAGCAGTGATATTCAGCCATTACTTGCATAAGTTTTCTAAGGGGTGCTTTTTGCACTTCTAACTTTATCTGCAAAGCCCTATCCGGATAGTGGCTAAATATCAAGGCTATCTGGATTGGGCTGCCACTGACCCAAAAAAAACAGATATTCAGTGGCAGCCACAACCTGAATGCTACTGCTGAATATCTAGTACAATTTGCTCACGGTGGCCAGCAATTATTTATTTATTTATTTATAAACTTTTATATACTGCCACTTCCAGAGATCAATGGCGGTTTACAAGGAAAAAACAACTGAAGGTTACTTTATATGATTGGTTGAACTTACAGCTAACAGTCAGGGGTGGCCCAAGGGGGGTGTGGGGCCATGTGCGGAGGCTCATTGCTGGGCCTCATTTGCATAAGAAGTCTCATTTGCATAAATATTAGCATAATATTAACATACCTCTTAATGAGTGTCTGGATAAAGAAAGACTGCCAGATTTCTACATTACTATACTCCAGTGCCAACTGTCAGACACATTAGGAAGTACTAGAAACACTGACCATTTAGAACCCATAGCAAACCAGCCGTATCATAACAGCACTACCGGGACTCACAAAGCACCAAAGCACCAAATCCTACCTATTAAAAAAGCAACACTGCAAATATTAAATCAATACATCTCAGAGAATACCAATACATCTCCTACTGGGGAAAGAGAACAAATGGCACTGTCAAACAGAAAGTACAAGAATAGAATACCTCGGGGAAGTATTGCCTGCAGCTTAACACGCCATGGAGAGTGGAGAGTGAGAACAGCTGGTATTGGAGAGAGCTGACCCGTGCGGGGCAGCTAATGCCGACGTCATTCTGAGGCCCCATAAATTCATCTAGAGAGCTTACGGCGCCAGTTGTCGGCGCTTGTTGGGTTTTTTTCTAAGGGGTGTTTTTCAAGGGGTTTATCTGCCCCTTGTGAGCCCCTTAGGAGCACATTGGGAGCAAGTATAGATCTGCAGAGCTGCGATGCCCGGCGGTAAAAGGAAGAAAAAAACTCCTGTGTCTGTTCTAGCTGGTGGCCCTATGGATAAGCATGTAATATCTATGCCGGTTCTAAAACACCAGGTACTGTTTCGTTCGACCCCTCTGTTTCTGGGTGTGAGTCTTAGCTCCCCTGAGCGTACACCTGTTTTTTTGGAATTGTCTGATGTGTCTCAGTCCTGTTTGAGTCCACAGAAGGAAGTTGTGCTCCCCAAAATGATATCTTGGTCAGAGCCCTCTATTCCCTCTAGTGACTCACAAGTCTCCTCCGTTTCTCTTCTGGATATTTGGCAAGTGGTCAATCGTACTGAACGGATTCTTGCTGAGACTGTTCCCTCTTTATGTCAGTTTACTAGGGACATGGTTCTTAAATTTCAGAATATTGATAGATTGGAAGTTTGAGTTCTTCTATTTCGAATATGGATACGCAGGTTAAATCATTTTCTTCATTTCAGTCTGCTACTATGAAAGATAGTTCTATTATGTATAAAAACTAGAGATCGCAAGTGCACCGCAGGTCAAAGGACATTTCCTGTGTCCCGGCTCTCAGTGCGCCTGCAATCTTCATTACAATACAGCTGCTGAAGTGAAGGGAACAACGCTCTTCACTTCGGCGGCTGTAACGAGCTGTGCTGAGCCTGCCGGTTGCTGCTAAAGGAGGTGAGCAGCGTGCAGGATATTGTTGGCGTGGAGCCCCCTGAAGTGCGGGGCCCTGTGCGAACAACATTTTTGCACAATGGACGGGCCGGCCCTGCTTTCTGAATTCTCATCCTTCTCTTGGGCTCACAGCATAGTGCTCTTGCTGGGAGCTTCCAATACAGCGGCTGGAATTTTGCTGTAGCTTGTCCCATCAAAACCTCCTCCCCCCATCCTGCAGGTTTGCCCACTACTTCAGAGGGGAGTAGTGGAGTGGAGTGGAGGAGTGGCCTAGTGGTTGGGGCAAGGTACTTCAGGCCGGAAGGTCAGGGGTTCAAATCCCACTAGAGGACAGCAACCTTGGGCTGGAAGGACTGGGGTTTCTAGTCCCACAGGTGCTCCTTGTGGTCTTCGGCAAGCCACTTAACCCTACATAGCCCATGTTACCTGTAAAATAGTTATCTCCAAGTTATAATGCCCTGTTCAATGTAAACCACACTGATGCAGAATAGTGCAGTATATAAGAGAATGTAAATAAATAAATTGTGTAGTTACAGCAATCAGTGAGATGCAAAATCTGGGCTGTGGTGGGGGTGCTCTCAGGTCTCGACTTCAAGCATGGTCCTACCGTGAGGTGTCACTGAGTTCTCCAACCCTGATGACTGAGTTGCCTTTCACTGAACATGTTGGCCCATTAGACCCAAAGAAAGTATTGGTTTGGTTTTGGGGGGACCCTTTGCGCTTACACATGTTAAGGTAAAAACATTTAATAGTGAAAATACAGAAAGCACATGACCTCAGCAGCAAGCCACCATCTTGGAACTGCCTCCTTTTACCATTAGTTTTAAAATGAATACATATTCCTAATGGTTTTAATCTCTAAGTAAATGGCCTTCTGAGGACTTGTGATCTAATGCATTCATTTGAGATCAAGCTCTTAGAGGCAGCTCACCATTATAAAGACAGTTATCCAACCTTTTGGCTAATTTATACAAGCCATAACCTGAGACTGAAATCTGAGACAGAAATTGAAAACCTACACTTTGCCATTTGGCCTGAGATGAAAGTATAACAATTATAGCAAATCAAGAGGCTTAAACCTTGTATGATAAAGAGGGTCTCCTAATGGCTTATTGACAGTGTTATGGACTACCAAGTGGGGGAATCAGATTCCATTTTAAGTCTGGCATATAGTCTTCATGTTGGCTGAGGCAGGGTATTCAAAATACAAAAACAAAACCCATAGAGCCCCAGTGTATAGTATTTTTGCAAAATTACCATAAATCTTTAATCAAACATAGAGGGAAAAAGAGGAGAGGTCATACTCAAAAGATATGATGAATATTTATTGTGGACAGCCTGAAAATCAGAACTGTTTATTTTCTGTAGTCTCTACTGGTCTGGGGACCGTCACAGAGGCTATTTTCTGTGGTGTAGCAAACTGGGGGGTACAACCTCAGACATAACACCACAGCTTTCAGGTTAATTCTATGGGATTTCTGGTGTCCAGGTTTGGATCAGTTTAACTGGGAGGCCCCTCACTCTATTCCCCACCACTTCCTTTGAGTTCAATAATTTTTATTGCTTTCCTGTAAAGTAACAGCAAAAGCAAAACAACAAAATACATACTGAAAGAGAATCGTTATTTAGCTGATGTGGGTAAGCGAGTGAATCATCGTTGCAAGATATCCTCTGTGACAATACATACAGTATGCAGTGAAAAAGCCGCCTATTTTAGTGAACCTTTCCACCTTATTAAGGTACTTAGCAAGGATAGCTTCATATTTCTAATATTGCAAAAGCCATAGAGCTTCCCAGAACTTCAAACATCTGCATAATTATAGATCATGCTTGATGGGCGATTTCAATTACCCCGGTATCGACTGGATCAGTGTCACGACAGGACATGCGAGGGAGATAAAGTTCCTACATGACATAAATGACTGCTTCTTGGGGCAGCTGGTTCATGAACCAACCAGAGGGGAAGCCATATTAGACCTAGTCCTTAGTGGAACACCAGATCTAGTGCAAGAGATAAAGGTGTTGGGGCCACTTGGCAATAGTGATCATAGCATGATCGCCTTTGATTTAATTAGTGGAGGAGGGATAGTAAGGAAATCCACAGTACTACCTTTTAACTTTCGAAAAGGAGACTATGATAAAATGAGGAAAATAGTTAAGAAAAAACTAAAAGGAGCAGTTGCAAAGGTTAAAGACATACATCAAGCTTGAGTGTTGTTGAAAAGTACTATCTTGAAAGCCCAGACGAGCTGTATTCCACGCTTTAAGAAAAGTGGAAGGAAGTCCAAAAAACTGCCAGCATGGTTAAAAGGTGAGGTCAGAGAGGCTATTGTTGCCAAGAAAGCATCTTTCAGGAAATGGAAAAAAAGAGCCAAACGATGAAACCTGGAAACAGCACAAGCACTGGCAGGTCAAATGCAAGGCACTGATAAAGAAGGCAAAGAGAGAATTTGAAAAGTAGCTTGCTGCGGAAGCAAAAACGCAAAATAAAGATTTTTTCAAGTACATTCGTAGCAAAAAACCTGTGAGAGAGTCAGTTGGACCATTAGATGATAGAGGAGTTAAAGGGACACTAAGAGGCGACAAGGCGATAGCGGAGAGACTGAATGAATTCTTTGCTTCGGTCTTTACTGAGGAAGATGTAGGGATGTTACCCATGACTGAAGTGGTATTTAAAGGTGCAGAAAAATTGAAGGAAATATAGATACATCGGGAAGATGTATTACAACTATTAGATAAACTGAAGAGTAGCAAATCACCTGGGCCGGATGGTATACATCCAAGGGTGTTGAAAGAACTGAAATATGAGATTGCAGACCTGCTATTAGTAATCTGTGAACTATCATTAAAATCATCTCTAATACCTGAAGATTGGCAGATCGCCAATGTAACACCAATTTTTAAAAAGGGTTTGAGGGGTGATCCGGGAAACTACAGACCGGTGAGCCTCACGTCAGTACCGGGAAAAATGATAGAAACCATCATAAAGAATAAAATTACTCAGCATGTAGATAGTCATGGCCTAATGGGAGACAGCCAACATGGCTTTAGACAAGGAAGATCTTCTATAATCTGTTATGTTTTTTTGAAAGTGTGAATAAACAGGTGGACAAAGGTGAGTCAGTTGATATAGTGTATCTGGACTTTCAGAAAGCCTTTGACAAGGTCCCTCATCAGAGACTTTTGGCAAAACTAAAGAGTCACGGGATAGGAGGCAGTGTACTACTGTGGATCAGGAACTGGTTAAAAGATAGCAAGCAGAGGGTTGGGCTAAATGGCCAATTTTCCCAATGGAGAAAGGTGAATAGTGGTGTACCCCAGGGATCTGTGCTGGGTCCGCTGCTTTTTAACATATTCATAAATGACCTGGAAAGTCGAATAACGAGCGAGGTTATCAAATTTTCAGATGACACAAAACTATTTAAAGTTGTTAAAACCCAAGAGGATTGTGGAAAATTGCAAGAGGATCTTGATAAATTGGAAGACTGGGCATCAAAATGGCAGATGAAATTTAATGTGGACAAGTGCAAAGTTATGCACCTAGGGAAGAACAACCCAAACTATGGTTACACGATGCAAGGTTCCACATTAGGAACCACCACCCAGGAAAAAGATTTAGGCGTCATTGTGGATAACATGTTAAAACCCTCGGCCTGGGGGCGGAGCCAACAGCGGAGCAGAATGGCCACTTAATTTCAAGCTCCCGTTGCCAGCCTAGAATCCTGTTCAATACAGGCTCTAAATAAAACTCCCGAGAGCTAGAATCGCACCCCCCGTGCCGGTAATGATGTCGGCGCTAAAACCCGCACGCTTAGAATTTCAGCAAAGCTCGGGTTCAGCTCCAAAGAGGACGAAGCAGGACATGGGCTCCCCTCAGAAGATGGCGGCGGAGGGAAAAGAAGCGACGGCTGAAGGTATTAAAGAAATTCTAATGGAACTAAAAGGGGTTAAAAACTGATAGTAGCAAACACGACCTCATTGGGAAGCATACAGGCTGACCTAAACGAACTTAAAAGCAATGTACAAGATGTGAACGGGCGGTTGGAGCTCATAGAGAGTCAGGTGCAGAAACACGATGCCATGCTCGTGCAGATTGGGGCCCTCTCAGCACGCTGTAAAAAAATTGAGGCCCAGATTGAAGAACAGAACAATCGGGCTCGGCGAAATAATATTTGACTGGTGGGGGTTCCTGAAGATGCAGAAGGAGCAAATGTACTAGAATACCTAGAGAAACTGATTCCGGAGATTCTTCAGTTGTCTTTCCAGCAGCCCTTTGAGCTGGAGCGCGCACACCGGGTTCCCACGCACCGGTTCGATACCACCCGATATCCCCGGACGATCATCTTCAAAGTCCTGCGATATCCACAGGTATTGCTCATCCGACAAGCGGCCAAGAAGTTAGCGATGCTACAAGTGCAAGGACAAAAAGTTTATCTTTTTCCAGACTTAAGTAAGCAAACCATGGATCGGAGGAGAGCCCTGTTGGCCTGTAGGCCGCTTATGCAAAGACTCCAAGCACGATATGGCTTGTACTATCCGGGTACTATGCGGGTGACGTTAAATAATGTTACTAGAAATTTTACTGATGCTGAAATGTTAAAAATGTTTTTGCAAGATGCTGGTAGCATGGAGACATGAATATAGCGAGAATTGTGCAGTGGGTGGGGCGATGTAAGGCCAATACCGCCAATTTAAAAGGCAAGGAGAATGTATAGTATTTCTATGTGCTCCCGATGGTCGTATATCCATACCACGTTTGTGATCCGCCTATGATTAAGTGTTTTATGAGAAGTGGGGCTCGGGTTGATTAGGGGGCTGGATGCTCAAGGGGGGGAAATAATATCAACACATACTGTTTGCTGTATTGAAATTGTTCATATGAAAATGTTAGCATTGGCAACGGAGATAGGATTTATTAACTAAGGTAGTCTGCCAATAGCTGATGGTGTTCACCATACGGTGTTTATTAGATGAGTTAAACTGTTTTTGCAGATCAATCCAATCCAGTACTTCTTCCCATAGTAGGGATGCTGAAACAGGTGAAACCACTCGAGTCCGACCCATAGACACCTCCCTTTAATTCCAGATGGCCAATAAAATGCTGGTACTCACCCTCAATGTAAAAGGAGTGATGAGCCCAATCAAACGTAAGAAGATCTTGTCCTACTGTCAGCAGAAGAAGGCGGACATAGTGTATCTCCAGGAGACACATCTAACGGAGTCCGAGTCCTGGAAAGTATGTTCAAAATTCTACCAAGTGGCGGCGGTATCGCCTGCGATAAATAAGAAAGGCGGTGTGCTCATATTGCTGAGGAAGTCTCTGCCAGTCACAGTACAGGAAACCAAGGCTGACTTGGACGGACGGTGGGTGAAAGTGACGTTGCGTCGGGACCAGGAGTTATACACGCTGATGAACATCTATGCTCCCAATGTAGACGACCCTGCTTTCTACCGGAATATCACCATGGAACTAATGGCCGCAGCGGCCACGGAGCTGATTCTAAGGGGGGATTTCAATCTAGTTCTCGATCCACTGTTGGATCGGCTGCCCTACCGATCAACTGATAAAATTAGGTCCCACGGCGTATTAGTGAGTATGATGAAAGAATTGCATTTGCATGATATATATTTGCAAGATATACGCGAAGATACTAGCTAATCGTCTGAACAAAGTTCTATCCACACTGATTCGGGCGGATCAATGTGGCTTTATCGCTGGAAGATCCACTACGGATAATGGAAGATTACTGTCGCATATTCTAGCCAAATCCCAGACGGATCCTGAGCCGATAGTGGGACTGGCATTGGACGCCGAAAAGACCTTTGACAGATTGGAGTGGCCTTTTCTGTTTCGGGCCCTAAGATGGTATGGGATGCGAGAGGGCTTTATCAAGAGGATAGCGATGTTGTACTCCAATCCCATGGCGCGGATAACAGCTAATTCTGAAATCTCAGCACCCTTTAAACTCCAAAGAGGTACCCGTCAGGGTTGTCCGCTCTCTCCGCTTTTGTTCAACTTAGCTCTGGAACCATTGCTGATAGCCATTAGGCCTAATAATCCACAACCTTTGAGTGTCTTAATAGTAACTGAAAACCCTATGTGTAATAAATGTAGTGCTTTGATATTTTTTTGTTTTTTGTCGGAAGTTTTTGCCGTGAGTGATTTCTCCCTCTCGAGGCGTAACTTCCCTTTTAATTAAAGTTATAGCATAACAACCACTTTTGGTAAATATGTAGTGTGAAATAATTGTACCAGCATTTAGTGCTATAACACAACCACTCACAATTTGATGTACCGAGAAACGGCTTAACTTCAATCATGCAGATTGACTACGACGGATACTAGACATCTTACACATTCAAATGCCTATATCCTATCAAATTGTTGTATATAAGTCCGCGGTGGAAGGTCTTCTTTTAAACAAGCGGGAGGGTCAACTATTGGACATCATGATCGGTATGGCCATAAAGTTAATTCTGATCTGTTGGAAAAATAATGAGAGGGTTCACATTGATGGATGGTGGACATTGCTGTGTCAGCATAAGATATACGAGGAGATATATATGACAAAGGATCTGACAGCAGTTAAATTGGGCCTAAAATGGGAACCTCTAAATACATATATGGCACGTGCGGGGAAAATTGACTCTGTGGCACAGTTCCCGCAATGGGGCCCCTTTAGATATAGATGTTATTAACACAAAGAGATGGTCTTCACCTGTTCTGCTTGCATCAAATTCAAGGTAACACATGGGGAGCGGGATTGGATTGACTGTAATTAGTTTTAGTAATTGGTTAGTATGTATTCAAGGTTCCATACTCTGTTTGTATATTATGTTATGATGTGATAGTCGGTGTGATTGTTATGTGATTTCTTTTGTATATGTGTTACATGCAATAAAGACATTATTACAAAAAAAAAAAAAAACCCTCGGCCCAGTGTGCAGCGGCGGCCAAGAGAGCAAATAGAATGCTAGGTATCATAAGGAAAGGAATGGAAAATAAAACAAAAGATATTATAATGCCTCTATACCGTTCCATGGTGAGACCGCACCTTGAATATTGTGTGCAATTCTGGTCGCCGTATCTTAAAAAGGATATAGCGTTATTAGAAAAGGTAAAGAGAAGAGCCACCAAAATGGTTAAGGGGATGGAAGGATACTCCTATGAAGAAAGGCTAAAAAGGTTAGGGCTCTTTAACCTGGAAAAGAGACGGCTGAGGGGAGATATGATAGAAGTCTATAAATTAATGAACAGAGTGGAACAGGTAAATGTAGATCGACTGTTTATGTTATCAGAATATAGAAAGACTAGGGGACATGCAATGAAGCTACAGGGTAAACTATTTAAGACTAATAAAATAAAATATTTTTTCACTCAACGTGTAATGTCACCCTATGCTGTGGACCTTGCTGGTTAGGCAGGGCACCGCGCTGGGGCTTGTGCTTAACTGACTTAGTTATGCTGTGGAGGGTCTTGCTTGGCCCTCTGGGAGTTGTAGTTGTTGATTGCCAGTTAAAGAACTAGTCGTGGAACGATGGTAAGGTTTAACACAGGATTTATTTCCCCCTCCAAGAGGATTCTTTGCCGTGGTAGAAATAAAGGAAACACAAGCCCTTCTGGGCATATAACAAAGGAACAAAAATTAGGAACCAAAAGTAGCTTCTCCTCAGCTCATTAACAGGTAAAGTAAAGGTAAATTAAGCAGTCCTTCATAAGCACAAAAACCCTTTTCTTTACTGTTTTAGGCTTAATCAGTTCTTACTTCTTTTCATCGCAGTGAGGAAATGCTATCCGCTACTGTAAGCGTACAGTCCATGTATTCAGTGCTGGGCTGAGCTTCTGATATCTCACACTGCATATCCTCGTCACATACTTTTAACACTTCTTCCCTTTCAACATTAGGGACGTCATCCAACAATCTCTCTCTACTCTGCCGGGACTCTCTTCCTCCCTCTGTGAGAGTGTGCTGGATACAATTACCACATTCACTATAATGCTTCTGGTGAGAGCCTTTCCACTGCTGGTAGCTGTTAGGTGAGTTATAACATTCCCTTGCACCTCTATTAGGGTAAATTGGCTTACCTCTAGGCTCTGACTGGCTCAGGTTCCTGTGTACAGCTGTAGCTGCTGAGGAAGCATGAAACGGCAGTTTTGCATGCACTCGGCTTCTTAAATCCTCTCCAGATATAAAAACTTCTTCTGGCAAAAAGCCTTTATCCCTCTCATACCTGGTATAAGGGTAAGAAATCTTATCTATATCTCTCAAGCTGGCTTTGTAGGGCTCTGGCGTTTCTGTGTACTGCCTTCTATTGCCAACCCCTGGGCTTGCCCTTTCAGGCTGGAAATAAAACTGCTTGGCTTTTACCGTTCTCCCCACGGCTCCGTTCCAACCTGGGCTTTTCCCAACACGTTCTGGGCTCCTCTGATATCCAAAGCTTCCTGTCCTGGCTTTGCTACCTCCTCTGTAGCTCCTTCTACGTCTGCTGTTGCTTTCACTCTCAAACTCTGATTCCAGCTGTCTCTGATTCTCTCCCAAGCACTCGTGGTAATCAGTCAGGCTCTCATTCAGGCTTCCGTAGTGATTCTGCTGCAGGCTCTCTCTAACTGCTTGTGAGTTGTGCTTATCTACATACTCCCGAGCTCCACCTCCCCCCAGCTGGCTTGCATCAGGTGATGACCTACTAGCCTTTCTGCTGCCTGGGTGTGTCTCTCTGGCTCGTGACCACATTTGTTTCTGTTGCCCATAGCAACTTCCTGACATGTGTTTACTTAAAACGTCAGTGTCAGCCTGATTCACTGCCTCTCTGTCTATCTCCATGGGCTCTGTTGGATCTGCTCTGTGGCAGTAATCAAACTCTGGAATTTGTTACTGGAGGATGTAGTAAAGGCTGTTAGTGTAGCTGGGTTTAAAAAAGGTTTGGACAAGTTCCTGGAGGAAAGGTCCATAAACCATTATTAAGAAGGGACCCAGGATATCAATGCTTGACCTAGTACAAGCATTGCAGAACCTGTGTCTTTTGGGGAAACTGCTAGGTACGTATGACCTAGATTGGCATTGTTGGAAACAGGATACTGGGCTTGATGGACCTTGGTCTGACCCAGTATGGCATATCTTATGCTCTTATGTTCCTATAAGAATACAGTTCCAACAGAGATGAGAATCTTGCAGTTTTGTTCTATAGAGTTTTACTGGTGTCCAATAGGCTTTATGGGCCAAAATATACAGTAAGAAGTCCATCCCACATCGCTTACAATTAGTCCAGACCAGGCTGCAATCCTAACCAAAGGTTTACTGAAAGTCTTTAAGGGTCAAATAAACAGAAAACTAGCAGAGTAAAAAGAAAAAAAATAGAACGATCACAACCACTTTCCTTTTTCTGGGAATCCCCCTGACTCAGGGAACCACTCTCATTTACCTTATGAATACTTTCTGGAGCTGAACTGCACTCCTAGAGAACCCGGCTCTCCCCCTCTTTCCTTTTTGCAGGATCAATGGTGCCCCCTGGACATTCAGAGGTTTCTTCTTGAACTACCTTACACATGAGGTAGTGCAGTGGCCTCGTCACTACCCTTCTTCAGATTCAATGATCGAGTTAATCTCCTTTGTGATGCAATGGCTGTTACAGCCAATCATCTGCCACTGGGGTATAGCTTAGCCAGCCAAAGCTAGGAAACTGACTTTGGGCTTGGTGTTATACTAACAAGGTTTCCCTCCAATCAAGGCCTCCTCCTACCATTACCTCACTGGTCAGGAGAGCTCTAGGAAACACTGGGTGGTATAAAAGATCATATACAATATTTTAATAAAGCCACTAGAGGTCTCTGTCATCCAAGCAAGGAAGAACCTAAGGGGTCTCTATATGTTCTTTATTCTAGAAGGAGCTGCCTTCTGGCACAGGGATTGTTGTTTGCAATGGCAGGGCTATCCAGATGGGAGTAAAATTAGGGATAAAAACCTAATTCTAGTAGTACTGTTGACATCTAGTGGCCAAAGAAGGGAATTGCAAGTAGCATTACTTCTGATGCTGCTGCTCATCCCAAGTAGAGAAAATATGACATGGTAATAATAATTTTTCTGCTATTGAGTTTTATATATTTTTAATGATTTTTACTTATATATACAAATGTATTTGTATATATCTTATGAGATTAATTCTAATATTGCCTGAATCTATGCAGTCTGTGAGTACTTTTTATCCATGGACTTTGCACTCATTTTCAAAGTGGAAATACCCACATACTTCCACTTGAAAGTTTCCCAAGGAAAAGTACTCACACAAAGTTACACTTGGGTATATACTGTATTTACTAAAGTGGGCTAAGGGTTTGCACTTAACCCGTGTTAAAACTAATGCGCGGTAAGTTCAGCTGTTGTGCACTAACTATTGGGGGCAGGCCAGCAGGTTCCCAGCAGTTACTGTTCTGAAATGCACCCTAACATGCGGCAGTGACATTCACAGTTAACACGGATGCACTTAGTGCAACTCTGCACTAACTACAACACTGCAACACTGAAAATCAACACCTGTTAATAATCCTGCAATAACTGCAATGTGTAGTCAACACCCACTCCCTAAAGGGAACTGTCTGAGGGGGGTTCAGGAAGCCCCCATCACAACAGTCACAACCGGCTTGCCAGTTTTCCCCCCTCCCACCATTCCCCCCCACCCCACCAATCACCAAAGACAACCCTGCTATCCAGTCAGGGCCCCTCCCTCCCTCCTACCCTCCTATTCAATAACTACAACCTGGCTAGCCAGTCAGCAAAAGCTTGATCCCCCCTCCCCAGCCCTTACTTCAAAAATCCATAGTAGTCCAATGGGCTTGGGGGCAGGATCAGTACTCCCTGCTTCTGCCTCATTCTTTGGCACTAAGTAAAATGGCACCAGTAATATTGCTGTGTGCTTATTGAGGAATTGTACATACCATGACCATAAAACTCCGCACCTGAGAGCACTGGTTGCTTGTAGCTTGGCTAATTATTTGTATAGCACTACAAGGTATACACAATGCTGTACAGAGACATATAAGAGATAGTCCCTGCTATTCAATGTAAGGTTATCATCTTTGTGTGTACGTTGTTATTTTATGTATACATTTTTGTGAACTGCTTGGACCAAATGCTATTTGGATTAGTGGGTTATAAATGCCTTAGAATAATAACATAAACTAAACTAAACACCTTACAGGTATTTAGATACCTCTGTCATATCTCTCGGTGTCTCCTCTGCATATGTTGAATCTCAAGCCTTCTCATGTGGCTTTTGGTGCAGATCCCACATCACTTGACTGCCCTTTGCTGGATTTCCTCTAGCCTGATTTTATCTTTTCTGAGTTATAGCCTCTAAATCTGAACATAGGAATTTTTGCTTTCAAGGAATTTTAATTGCCACGTTTTCTTATATCACTTTTCTTTCGGTTTAGTTCCTCAGACGTGTCCATTCTATTGTACACCTTAGTACCTCATATCATCGGCAAAAAAGCAACCATTTCTTTCAATATGACTTTCAATGACTCTGGAGCACTCCGCCAGTCATCTGTAGGATCCCTTTGGGACCCTCACTAAGCCTGTATGCTCCTGGCAGTAGGACCATGCCATCTTAGTGGAGTAAGGAAGTGTAAACCATTCTGCTACAGCAATGTTTCTCAAGATGGCCCTGCTGTACCCCTGGCCATTCAGGTTGGCAAGATACTCACAATGAAAATGTATTAGATAGATCTGCATACATTTCCTCCATTGCATGCAGATCTGTTTCATGTATATTCATTGTGGAGACTATAAAAAACAGACTGGCTAGAGAATACACCAGGCCCAGCTTGAGAAACACTGTGCTACAGTAGCCCTATCTGGAACTGCTCCAATGGTTCTGCTGTACTAGGCCATTGACTTACGGTATATAGATTTAAGAAGAACCAGGGTGACTTTTTTGATGAGTCAGTGTGCATGTCATTTGGCTCGGTATAAGCTGTAGGTTGTTTTTTTTGTCTTATGAAAAATATCCCTTGAACCTTAATTTATGTCCTTCATGAAGTGCATGTGTGAAAAGAGGGTTTTTAATCCCCCCCCCCTGCCGTGTGGACTTCAATTCAAGGAGGGAGTTCTGAAGATGACAAAATTCTATTTTGAACTATAGTCAGAAGAGCAAAGGAGATGTAAGATCCCCAACTGGAGCTAAAACTAGGAAAGTTTATGGAAACTTTCTAGGGAGAGTTTTGTGGGCTGAAGAGAATCCCAGGTTTGAAGGGGAAACCCCAAGTTACATTAAAATTGTAAGCTCAATTGAAGGAACTAGGTTTACCCAGCAGTTGGAGACTTCAAAAACTTTATGAATTATAGATAGTAGAACATAAGAACATAAGAAATGCCATACTGTGTCAGACCAATGTCCTTCTAGCCCAGTATCCTGCTTTCAACAGTGGCCAATCCAGGTCACAAGTACCTGGCGGTTCCCAACAAGGCACACAGGTTCCACAATGCTCATCCCAGGGTAAGCAGTGGATATAATGGGTCCCCTTTAATAATGGTTTATGGATCTTTCCTCCAGGCACTTGTCCAAACCTTTATAAACCCAGCTAAACTAATAGCTTTTACTACATCCTCCAGTAACAAATTCCAGAGTTTGATTACACGTTGAGTGAAAAAATATTTTCTCTTATTAGTCTTAAATAGTTTACCCTGTAGCTTCATTGCATGTCCCCTAGTCTTTCTATATTCTGATGATGTAAACAACCAATCTACATTTAGCCATTCCACGCCATTCATTAATTTATAGACCTCTATCATACCCCCCTTCAGCAGTCTCTTATTCAAGTTGAAGAGCCCTAACCTTTTTAGCCTTTCCTCATAGAAGTATCCTTCCATTCCTTTGCCAATTTTGTTGTTCTTCTCTGTACTTTTTCTAATAACACTATATCCTTTTTAAGATATAGCGACCACAACTGCACACAATATTCACTTTGCAGTTGCACCATGGAACGATACAGAGATATTATAATATCCTTGCTTTTATTCTCCATTCCTTTTCTTATGATTCCTAGGATTTTATTTGCTTTCTTGGTTGTCACTGCAGACTGGGTAGAGGATTTCAATGTATTATCCACGATGATGCCTAAATCTTTTTCCTGGGTGGTGACTTCTAATGTGGTATCTTGCATCATGTAACCAAAGTTTGGGTTATTCTTTCCTAGGTGAATAAGGAAGGAATCAGAGATGCAAATGAAGGAATTATGCATTTATTTAAAAGGAAGAGAAGTGTTTAATCAATGCTATAATATGACTATGGGAAAAGACAACATCAAAGCAATTTCAGTTTCGCACCATCTCAGAGTAAAGTTTAGTTGCAACACCCCCCAAAAAAATTATGTATATTGCTGTTGAGACTGAGAGTCAACATCTCGGACCTTGAAGAAAAATCCTTTCATTCCCCTGTTGATGAATTCACCTTTGAAAGTGAGAGCTTATGTTACTTAGGGACGATGGAGACAAGATTGGAGCAAAGAAATACTTTTTGTGTGCGATGGACACATAGACGATGTCCCTGAGCAAAGGGTTACATACCCTTCTCTTCCCAGAGTGAATTCAGCTTACTAGACCCATATTTACAGTATCACTTAACCAGTTTTTAATCCAATCCTGCACTGTGGGATTCATTCTCAGGCTACTCAGCTTATTTATTAGATCCAAAGAGGGACAGTAGCAAAAGCTTTGCTGAAACTGAAGGAAAATCACATCCAGTGCAGGGCCTCGATGTAATTCTTTAATCATCCAACTGAAAAAATCACTCCGATTCATTCGACATGATCTGACACTTGTAAAATCATGTTTCTTGGATCCTGCAACCCACTGAATTCTGAATAGTTTACTATTCGTATCTTCATTAGAGCTTCCATCAAGTTTCTACTAGCAATTAGTCACTTGTGTGGAATCTGCTGCAGTGCAGTGCTGAGTATTGGGGCCCGAGTCACATGGCTGGCCTTCCCTATGGGTGCTATTTTACATATTTATTAAAGAAAGAAGTAATTTCATGGTTTTACCATTCTTTATATGGCCTTTCTGGAATGCTGAATTTTTTTGTGCAAGCTGGGTTTTTTCCTTTAATCTTTATTAATATTTTCCAACCAATTTCCAACGGAAATCATATAAGTACCTGCTACCAAAAACACAAAGCACAAAACAAGGTTACAGAATATTTTTTTTACTCCAGTCCAAAACCAGAATGTCTCCCCTGAGACCCCCACAAGTCCACTACAAAGGGAAGAGATCAAAAGGTAGCAAAACAAAATTTGGCAACAAATACAAAACAATTGTATATAACATGGCCGTTTATTAGCACAATACAAAAACACCTGCAGGATTAAATAGTCAATCTTCAAATAAAATTAACTGTTCTGTCCTTAATTACTTCAACTGAGAGGCTCTGTAAATACACATTTCTAAGCATAGAAACATGATGGCAGAAAAAGACCACATGGCCTATCTATCTTGCCTTTCCATACTAAATACTATAGTCCCTTCTTTTCCTTTGAAGATCTTGTCTTTGTCCCATGCTTTTTGAATTCAAATACTGACTTCGTCTCTACTACCTCCACTAAGAGACTATTTCACGCATCTACCACTCTTTCCATAAAGAAATATTTCTGCATATTGCTCCTGAGTCTATCCCCTTTTACCCTCATCCTATGTCCCCTCATAACAGAGCTTGCTTTCAATTGAAAGAGGATCTCCTCTTTTTCCTCTTCTGCATTTTGCAACTGAGGTATTTAGACATCTCTATCAAATCTCCTCTATCCCACATTTCCTATAATGTATACATATTAAGATCTTTAAGTCTCTCCAGAAATGCTTTATAACAAAGACCACTAACAATTTTGGAAGCCACCCTCTGCAGCTACTCCATCCTGTTTATGTCCTTTAGAAGGTGCGGCTTCCAGAATTGCACACAATACTTCAAATGAGGTTGCACCAGAGACTTATACAGAGGCACTATCACTTCCTTTTTTCTGCTGACCATTCCTCGCCCTATGCACCCAAGCATTCTTTTGGCTTTTGTCATTGCCTTTTCTACCTGTCTAGCCATTTTAAGATCATCAGAAACAATCACGCCTAGGTCCCGCTCTTCTTTCGTGGAGAGAAGTACTTTGCCCTTTACACTGTACCACTCTCTTGGATTTTTGCAACCCAAATGCATGACCCTGTATTTTTTAGCATTACATCTCAGCTGCCAAATTCTTGACAATTCTTCCAGCTTTGCTAGATTTCTCCTCATATTATCTACTCCTTCCTGGGTGTCTACTCTATTGCAGATATGGTATCATCCGCAAACCTTAACCGACAGCCCTTCTGCAATATCACTAATAAAGATGTTAAACAGAATCGGACCAAGGACAGATCTCTGCAGTGCACCACTGGTAACTTCCTTCTCCTCAGAGAGAGCTCCATTTACCTGTACCCTTTGTCGCCTCCCTCTCAACCAATTTCTAACCCAGTCAGTAACTTTAGGGTTCATCCCTACGGTGCTCAGTTTGTTTATGTCGCTTGTGCAGAATGGTGTCAAAGACTTTGCTGAAATCTAAGTACACCACATCTCCCTCGGTCGCCCAGTCAAAGAAATCAAGCAGAATTTTCTGACAAGACCTGCCTCTGGTGAATCCATGCTGCCTCAGATCCTGCAATCCATTGGACTTCAGAAACCTCCTTATCCTCCCTTTTAGCAGCGTTTCCAATAATTTACTCACCACAGAGGTTAGACTAACTGGCCTGTAATTCTCAACTGCATCCTTACTTCTGCTTTTGTGTAAAGGGACCACATGTGCCTTTCTCCGGTCCTCTGAGACCACTCTTGACTCTAAAGAAGCATTGAAAATGTCAGTCAGTGGATTTCATCAAACTCTTCCTGGAATCCTTGAAAAATATCCCATTCTAAGGGCTAAAGCATTGGGTCTCAAATAAAGAAATTCCTTCCTAACTAAATACAAGAGATCACAGAGAGAGGAAGACAGGCATCTATATTTGGAAAAACTAGCTAGAAGCTAGCAAAGTAATCAAGAAAGCAAAGATTCAAAAAGAGGAGGAAATAGCCAATGTAATAAAATGGGGGATAATACATTTTTCAGAAATGTTAGTGAGAAGAGGAAGGGCAAAAGTGGTATTGTCAGACTCAAGGGTGAAGGGGAGGAACATGTAGAAGCTGATGAGGATAAAGCGGAATTGCTGTTCTGTGTTCACAGGTAAAGAACCAGGAGCAGGACCTAAGAAAACACCCACAAACAGGAATAGAAGCAAGGGGCATCTTGAACAATTTTCAGAAGACTCTGTTTGTGAGAAACTAGCTAAACGTAAAGTAAACAAAGCGATGGGATCGGATGGTATACATCCTAGAATACTGAGGGAACTTGGGGATATTCTAGCAGCTCCACTGATTGACCTTTTCAATGCCTCATTGAAGTCAGGAGTGGTGCCAAAGGACTGGAGAGAGGCGCATGTGGTCCCTTTACACAAAAGTGGAAGTAAAGAGGGAGGAGTTGACTCAGTGTTTGGGACAGGTTACCTCAGGCCAGACAACCAGGGGTTCAATTCCCGCATGGGGACAAGCAACTTCAGGCCAGAGGGACTGAAGCCACTTAACCCTCCATTGCCTCAGGTACACTTAGATTGTGAGCCCTTCAGGGACAAGGGAATAAAAAGTACCTGTTAATATACATGTAAACCGCACTGATTCTAAAAAAGAGCACAGTATAAAAAATATATATATAAAAAAAGATGTGGTTGAAAACTACAGGCCAGTTAGTTTAACTTTGGTGGTGAGTAAATTATTGGAAACGCTGCTTAAAGAGAAAATAGTGAGATTTCTGGAGTACAGTGGATTACAGGATCCGAGGCAGCATGGATTCACCAGATGCAGGTCTTGTCAGACAAATCTGATTGATTTCTTTGACTGGGTTACTAGGGAGTTGGACCGAGGGAGAGCCCTAGATGTGGTGTATTTAGATTTCAGTAAAGCCTTTGACACCATTCCTCACAGGCGACTTATAAACAAACTGAGCACCCTAGGGATGAACCCTAAAGTTACTGCTTGGGTTCGAAATTGGTTGAGTGGGAGGCGACAAAGGGTACATGTAAATGGAGCTCACTCTGAGGAGAAGGAAGTTACCAGTGGTGTGCCCCAGGGATCAGTCCTTGGTCCGATTCTTTTTAACATCTTTGCTAGTGATATAGCGGAAGGGCTGTTGAGTAAGGTTTACCTCTTTGAGAATGATACCAAAGTCTGCAATAGAGCAGACACCCAGGAAGGTATAGATAACATGAGGAGGGATCTAGCTAAGCTTGAAGACAGGTCTAGAATTTGGCAGCTGAGATTTAATGTTAAAAAATGCAAGCTCATGCATTTGGGCTTCAGCAATCCAAGGGAGCGATGTAGTATAGGGGGTGAAGTACTTTTGTCCACTAAAGAAAAGCGAGACCTAGGAGTGATTGCATCTGATGATCTTAAAGTAGCTAAACAGGTAGAAAAGGTGACAGTAAAAGCTAGAAGGATGCTTGGATGCATAGGAAGACAAATGGCCAGCAGAAGAAAGGAGGTGATAGTGCCTCTGTATAAGTCTTTGGTGCGACCTCATTTGGAGTATTGAGTGCAATTCTGGAGACCGCACCTTCAAAAGGATATAAGCAGACTGCAGTCAGTACAGAGGGTGGCTATTAAGATGGTTAGTGGTCTTCATTATAAAGCATATGAAGACAGACTTAAGGATCGTAATATCTATACCTTAAAGGAAAGGCGGGATAGAGGTGATATGATTGAGATATTTAAATACGTCTATGGCATAAATGCACAGGAGAAGAATCTCTTTCGATTGAAAGCAAGCTCTGCTACAAGGGGACATGGGATGAGAGTGAAAGGGGATAGATTCAGGAGTGATATGCGGAAATATTTCTTTATGGAAAGAGTGGTGGATCCGTGGGATAGTCTCCCAGTGGAGGTGGTAGAGATGAGGAAAGTATCGGAATTCCAACACAGAGGATCTCTAAAGTAAAAAAGGGGACTGTTGTAGTGGTTGATATGGAAGGACAGACTAGATAGGCCTTGTGGTCTTTTTCTGTCGTCATGTTTCTATGTTTAACTGCCTGAGTCAGAGAGAAACATCTAGAACACAAACTCAATAGCTATAAAATGAAACCGTCTTTGGATTAATACTGAACTGTCATGGTCAATGTTATTTTAAGTGCTAGCTTTGGTGCTTAAATCGTGAGTCATGCTGAATATAAATCTAGACCAGTAAGTACTGTCGCTATATTGATAGTGACCTTTTTACTAGTCTAAATTTACTCTCATAGCTATATAGATAGTGGGCTGGATATCACTGTTATTTGTATAGGTGTACCTATGTTCCACCATCATTATTCCCTGACACTATATAGATAATGCTGGGACAATCTGTAGTAATTTTCAATGGCACTATTTAGAAAGTGCTGCTGATAATGAACATATAGGCACTTATCTGTACAGCAGCTACCGCTACACAGATAAATGCCTTTGAATATTGACCTGCCTATTTTTAAAGAATAGCAATAATATCAAGTCTCTTCCTGAATCTTGTGTGGGGCCACCAGGGTAGAGAACTCCAAAAGAGCTGTCAGCTGAATCATTTTCAGTTCATCCCGTTCCCTTGCCTCCAAGCCACCACACTGATTTAGGAATATAATACACTGTAGAAACATTAAGCAGGGATGCAGAATCAATATGTAAAATATCAATAAAATATCTCTTCAACATTTCTTCAAGAGAAATCAATTTACATACAGAAATGTCAAGAAAATGAAAATTATTGTATCTCACAGCAAAAAGTTCCAGCCTCGAATTGGAATGTTACAAGATGCTCAAGGTTCTATGTTGAATGATGCTGAGAAGATCAAGAAAAGATGGAAGGAATATACAGAGTTTTTATATGATAAAGATCAAGTGGACCAACAGCCGTTTCAACCTGTACCTTATGATCTGGAACCATTGGTGATGAAAGAAGAAGTTGAAGCAGCATTGAAAGCCTTATCAAAGAACAAAGCACCAGGCATTGATTGCATTCCCATAGAGGTATTACAGCAATCTGATGCAGCTGTTACCATACTTACAAGGCTCTGCCAAGAAATACGGAAGACAGCATCATGGCCAACTGACTGGAAAAGATCTGTGTTTATACCAATACTAAAGAAAGGTGATCCAACTGACTGTGGAAATTATCGCACAATCGCTCTGATCCCACATGCCAGCAAGATTCTACTGAAGATTATTCAAAAGAGACTATAATCATACCTGGAACAAGAACTACCTGAAGTGCAAGCAGGGTTCAGAAAAGGGCGAGGAACGAGAGACATCATTGCGGATGTGAGATGGATCCTTGAAAAGACTAAAGAATACCAAAAGGATATCTATTTGTGCTTTATAGACTATAGCAAAGCTTTTGACTGTGTAAACCATGAGAAACTCTGGGCCACATTAAGAAGCATGGGTATACCAGAACACCTGATCGTTCTCTTGCACAATCTGTACATTGGTCAAGAAGCAACAGTTCGAACAGAACAAGGAGAAACAGAATGGTTTAAAATAAGCAAAGGTGTAAGACAAGGCTGCATACTTTCCCCCTACCTGTTTAATTTATATGCAGAACAAATCATCAGAGAAGCAGGATTGTATGAAGACAACAGAGGTGTGAAGATTGGTGGAAGACTCATCAACAACCTTCGCTATGCTGATGATACCACATTACTGGCGGAAAGTGAAGATGATCTGACACATTTGCTTCTCACAATCAAAGAACATAGTCTCAAAATGGGCCTGCACCTTAATGTAAAGAAGACAAAGATCATGACAACTGGCATAATCAACAGGTTCATCGTCGAAGGAGAAGAAATTGAAATCGTGAATAACTTTAACATACTTGGATCAACTATCAATAAAGAAGCAACAAGCAGTCAAGAAATCAGATGACGCATTGCTCCTGGCAGAATGGCTATGAAAGACCTAGATAAGATTCTCAAGAGCAGAGATGTCTCTCTCCATGCAAAGATTTGACTTGTTCAAGCCATGGTATTTTCAATAACATCATATGGATGTGAAAGCTGGACAGTGAAAAAGATAGACAGGAAGAAAATTGATGCCTTTGAATTATGGTGCTGGCGGCGAATACTGTGTATACCATGGACTGCCTGAAGAACAAACCAGTCTGTACTAGAGGAGATCAAACCTAAGCTTTCTTTAGAAGCTCAGATGACAAGACTTCGACTTTCATACTTTGGACACATCATGCGGAGAGAGAGATCATTAGAGAAAGACATCATGCTTGGCAAGATAGAAGGTGAACGCAAAAGAGGAAGGCCAACAATGAGATGGATCGAAACAATAACAGCAGCTATGGGTACCAGTCTGTCAACAATAAGCCGCCTGACTGATGACCGAACACAATTTAGGATAGCTATCCAGAGGGTCGCCATGAGTCGACTCCGACTCGACGGCACTTAACAACAACAACAACAACATCTGTTTTTTGTTGCATCAGAATTTTGCTCTTAATCAGCACTTTGCTAGATGACCCCCATACTACAGTCTTAGCCTTTTGTTCAAAATCTTTCTCTTATATGCTCAAAGCTGATTCCTTTGAAACTGTCTCCTGAGTGAATTGACAGAGCTGAGACAGACAGCTGGATATGGTAACTTCAATTCTGGCATCTATTTTCCATAGCTCTACATTCACAATCGCTTTAGGAGGAGAACAAGGAACATCATCTTCTTCTCCAGCTCCAACTAGAAAAATTACGCACTTAAGAGTGTCCCGTGAAGCAGCATAGCTACTATCCAGTGGAGAAAAGGAAATGGGATCCTTTCCGAAAGAATCTTAACCTCCCCATCTTTCCCTACTATTATACCTGCAAAACACTTGAAGATTACAGGAACCCTAACCCAATATTAGACAAAATATTTTGGCTCTGTTAATCTTGAACTACTAATCCTCCTTGATCCACAAGTTCTTGGTCATCTGAGGATAGAACCAGGTGTCTACCAGGCAGTAAGGTTGAAGAGCGGGGAATGGGGCTAAGCAATACCTGGGCCAGTCTCATGTTTTCAAAGATAAAACAATTCCCAAATGTCTCCTGTTTGCCTCCAGATGTCACAGAAGAATCCATGCGACCATAATACAATTGCAGTTTTATTCTTATTAAGTATCTCACCCTCCCCTTCCTTTTTCCTCAGTGCAAGGAGGCAAACACAGCACAATGGACTTCTCTCTAAGGCTTACTCCAGTTGGCTTTGAGATGTTAAGATGGTTCCAAATAGGGTATGCCCCTTCAGATGTGTGCTTTTATCCATATAAACATGGCCACATACCACGGCCTCCTTCTGCTCTTAAAGGGATATACAGATGATATCAGCAAAAGCTAGTGCAATCAGGCACAAATCCTCACACAGCTAATTCCCTGCAGATAGCTGTGCTAGCAGTGGCTGGATTTTATACTCCATTTCAGATCTTTCAAGGCAGGTCACCTTCAGTATCTTCTGTAAGTCCTACAGCCTCCTTCTGCCTTTAAAGGGGGATGCAAATGCCTACCAATGATGTCAGCAAACAATATTCCAGTCAGGCAGGAACCCTCACACAGCCAACTACCTTATAGCAGCAAGGGCCAGATTTTACACTCCCTGTCAGCTCTTAAAAGGCAGCTCATCTCTAATTTTTTTAATTGCACAAGTTGCTTTTATCATGAAGATGTGTTTTTTACCTATTCATTCTATTTAATAATTTGTTTAATTTATAATATATATTAATTTAATGTGGAAAGCCCTAAGTTCCTACTGAGGGATTTCTTTGTTCTATTTGTTAACATGATGAACTTTCCAGTCTTGAGAAGGTTCAGTGATTGTGAGGGTTAGATTATATATAGAGGACTTATCTGTACACCAGGCACCTTCTCTGACTCTTTTCAAATCCAGGCTGAAAACTCACCTCTTCACTGCCGCTTTTGGATCTTGACTCACCTGATCTCCTTTGTGTTTCCTTCCCCTTCCCCCTAGACGTATCCCATGTCTACAGCTACTGTGCTGTCTGTCTTGACTAGATTTTAAGCTCTGATGAGCAGGGACCGTCTTTCACATGTGTCTGTGCAGTGTTGTGTATGTCTTGTAGCGTTATACAAATGTTCAGTAGTAGTAGTATGAGGATCACTGGGAGTCAGGGAAAGGGGCTGGTGCTCTGGATGCGCTAAACAGAAGAACAATAAGAAGAGAAATGAGAGCCTCCACGGGAATTAAGGGACTCTCTTATGAAAGTACTTTAAGTGAGTGTGGGAATTTGCACATGCTAACTGTTAGAACATTCCCATACTAATAGTTAATTTAGTGGCTTCCCAGTGAACACGTGCTAATTTCTGCATTAGCTGACAAACAAGGAATGGGGTAAGGAATGGGCAGGGACTGCATGGCGACTGCACCGTACATTTAACAGGTGGTATGGTTAACTGTTAATGGAGCAGATAATATGGAACAGTTAATGGCACCTCAATAGGTGGGTTAAGTGCATCCTGCAATGTGGATAATGCACAGCGAAGGTATTGCCTCTGCATTAACTTTATATATCCCGGGGAATTACAGAATTATGCACACACATAATTTTACACATAATTAATATTGGAATGATCATATAATTATGCTGCAGCAGAGTCCAAGAGAAGAAAATGTGGTCTGACACATGTGGGTACAACAGGAGCAGACAGGCAATTAGCTAAAGCCAATCAGTCTGCTGTGCGCTTTCGCTGGTCAGCAGAAGAGGGAACAACACAATTATGTTGCTGAGTAGACGGCACAGAGTTAGTCTGAGAGCTAGTGGAGTCAGTACCACCACTGTCTACTGCAGTCAGCTTGGAAGAAGAGAATTGTGAGCTAGGATAGCTACACCTTCCTGACCTTGTGGAGACACACAAGGGAAACAGCTGGGATGGCCTGCATAGCATGCTGAGTGAGGAGGGGAAACTGATCAAAACTGGTGAAAGAGAAACTTGGAAATGCCTTGGAGGGCAGGGGGCTGTTGCAGGAGAAAAGGGCCATGATCCTGATGGGGGAGGGGATTGAAAAGCCAGGGGTGCCTTATGATGAGGGGAGAGAGAGGATTGATGGGGGAAGGAGAAAGACAAGTAGAGATATTGATAGGGAAGGAATGGGCTGATGGGGAAGAGGAGAGTTTCTTGATGGGGAAGGGAGCACCTGATTGTTGGGGGGGGGGGGGAGGGAGGGAGGGAGGAGAAAGAGTAGAAATACTTGATGGGGAAGGGAGGGGGAGGGAGAGAAAGGGGTCTGATAGGGGAGGTTTCCAGATGGAGGAAGGGAACACCTGATGAGGGAAGGGGGGAGGGGTTGAAGATTGGAAAGGATGGCCTTAGGGGACAGCTACAGATCAAGGACTTGACTGGTAGGTGGTAGGAGGAGGGAGGAAGCCCTGCAAAGGAGTTGGGGAAAGACAGCAGGGTAAGGGTGGAAAGAGAGAGGGTGGCTGCAAATAAACACTATATTGCATACATGCAACCAAATTCTTACTCTGTCAGACACACTCTAATTTACTACTATAAACACCATAAATATGCCTGAGCTACACAGTTGGATTACACTCATGCTTTTCAGCATTAACTCAAGTTGTGTTGACTTCAGGTACAGCATATATTTCTCTTTCCAGTGGGTTTACAATCTAGGTTTGTACTTGAGGTAATGGAAGGTTTATTGACTTGCCCAAGATTACAAGGAGCATCAGTGGGATTTGAACTTCCTGGTACTTGGACTGCTGCTCTAGCCATTGGGCTACTCCTCCACCCATGCTCCTCCCTCTAAAATGCATTCTACCTACTACCACTCAGCCAGTGATAACAGGGGCAGCTCTATAATGAGGCGAAGTGAGGCGGCTGCCTCAGGCGGTAAAAATGCCCCCAAAACAGCTGCCTCACTTCGCCTTCAAAAATTTAAAAAAAAAACCCCAAGCGCACAAGTTGCTGCTGCTGCCGAGTCCGTTTCATGGCAGCGGCAGACTGGCTCTCTCTTTCCTATGGCAGCCACAACTCCTGCTTCCTAGAGCCGCGACTGTGCTGCTGCTAGCGATGGTTGTCCGCTTAAACCAATTTCATACCGGTGCAGAGCCTTTGCGATGCGGACTCGACAGCGGCAGCAACTTGTGCACCATCTGTCTCTTTGGGCTGTGATCTCTTGCATTGCCCCTGCCTACAGAACATGCTGTTTCTCTTGGGCTGTTGCCTCTTGCACATTACCAGGGAGGGGGAATGGACATGGAGGAGGGTATTGGGAGTGGTCATGGGGTGCATTGGGGGTGGACGAGATATGCTGGATGTGGAGGGGCATAGACTGACAGACAGGAGATGAAAGATGCAGGGGGGAAAGGGAAACAGTGGAGACAAGCTAGAGGTGGGGGCTAGGAGAAGAAGGGAGATACTGGACATGGGAAGAGGAATAGAGGGAACGGGCATAGGGAGAATCAAGGAGGGGAGATGGAGTGCTGAATGCAGGGAGATAGGAAGGGAGAGGACAGATATGGAAGGATAGAGAGAGAAAGAATGGATACTGGATGTTAGGAAAGATAAAGAGACACTGGATGAAGGGTGAGAAATGGTAGACATCAGGGGTTGTTCTTCCATTAGGCCGTCTGAGGCAATCGCCTCAGGTGACACTCCGGCGGGAGTGGCTCTCCCAATGCCGGCGGCACTCCGGATGTGTTTTCATTTTAGATTTTACAGCCTCTGGCCTGCCTCTGATTTCCCACATGGTAAGGGAGAGGCAGGGCAGAGGTGGCAAAATCTAAAATTAAAACAGCCGGAGTGCCCCCGCTGCCACCGGATGAGAGGTGCAGGTGGAGGGAAAGGGGACAGGAGGAGGACAACAAGAAGAAGAGACAACGGTGAGTGACGGGGGAGAAAGGGGGAGACAGGGGACATGATGCTGGGCAAGGGGAGACAGGGGATATGCTGGAGAAAGGGGGAGACAGGGGGACAAGTGCTGGACAATGGGAGAGACACGGGCACGCTGGACAAAGGGGGAGATGGGGAAATGCTGGACAAAAGGGGGAGACAGGGGGATACATAGTAGACAAATGGGAGTGACAGGAGAGAAATGCTGGACAAAGGGGAGAGACAGTGCAGGTTAGGATTATAATAGGATGATGGGGGGGCTAGCACTGGTAATGGGCAGATCAGGGGGGGCTAGGACTGGTAAAGGGTTGATTAGGGAAGGCTAGGACTGGTAATGGATTGATTGAGGGGGGGCTGGAAATGGTAATAGGCTGATCGGGAGGGGGCCGGGACTGGTAATGGGCTGATCAAGGGGGCTAGCACTGTAAATGAGCTGATTAGGGGAGGCTAGGACTGGTAATGGTCTGATGGAGTGGGGTAGGACTGGTAATGGACTGCTGGGGGGGGGGGGGCTAGCATTGGAAATGAGCTGATCGGGGGGCTAGGACTGGAAATGGGCTGATTAGTGGAGGCTAGGATTGGTAATGGGCTGATGGTGGAGTAGGACTGGTATTGGGATAGCACTGGTAATGGGGTTGAGGGGGGACTAGCACTGGAAGTGAGCTGATTGGGGGGCTTTGACTGGGAATGGACTGATGCTGGGGAGGGGAGGATAGAGCTGCTGTCCCTGGAAGAAGACTAGGGGCTAGGGCTACAAATGGGCTGATGCGAGGGGATGGGAGAATGGAACTAGAAGGGAGTGGATGCTGAGAGGGGCTGCCATGGTATTTGGACTAGAAGGGACTGGACAGTGGGGAAGGAGGGGGACTGGAAGGGATTGGACACCAGTGGCAGTCATGTGAATGCAAGTTGACATTGGAAGGTACTGGGAGGGAGGACTAGAAAGGGGCTGATACTGGGAAGGGTTACGGGGACTGGAAATAGGCTGATGGAAAGAAGTGAAAACAAAAGAAGAGATAAGAAATGACAGATGAACCATAGACCATAGAAAAAGAGCTAAGAGAAGACAGGGAAGCAGAAGCCTCAGATCGGGACCAGCATGATCAGAGAATAAAATGGTCAGACAACAAAGGTAGAAAAAATAATTTTATTTCATTTTAGTGATTGGACTTTGTGTTATCTTTATATTTTATACTGCATGGAGGAACTGCATATTTATCTGATGTTGCACTGCTTGAAGGGTCTGGCTTTTTGGGGTTTCAGTTTAAATGCTGTCTACATATTTTTGTTTTTACTTTAGATTGTAAGTCACTTATTCTGTACTTGGTGAGGGGTCTGTGTTCTGAGTGTGTGACTGAGCCCAGGTGTTCTGTTAGAGTTTGTACATAAAGATTTATACTGTACTGTAGTAATTTGACTTGTTCAGCTTTTCAAATAGGTGTATGGATGTTCCAGGGTCCACTGTAGTATTTACAGTGATGCTTTATTTTGGTGGGCTCCTTATGTGAGTTTTGGAAGTTGGTGCTGATATGGTATGGTATGGTAGACTTGCTCTATAGATATTCCGTGACTTTGTGTTGTAGGGTTTTGTATTAGTTCACAATATACCTGGTACTGTAGAATGTTTGTTGTTGTTGTTAGTGAGATGATCAGAATCAGATTTTTTTTTGTTTTTTTTTTTAAGATATTGAGTTCTGTGGGTGAATGTCCTGGTTCTGCTCTGCAACCACTGTTGAAGGGGGTTCTGTAGATGCAAAATATATGTTGAAAAAGAAAAGGTAATAACCATAACGCAGTTTATAACAACAAAATAAAAATGAGTTATAATTTAGTTTTATGAACTGTGCTGTGGTTCTCGCTTTCTTTTAGTTCCTTAGTGTGCAAACATCTTGCATTTCCTCCATATAATCTAATCAGCTTTTTTGTTTGGTTCAGTCCCTGATTGGAATTTTGAAAAAGCCCCAGGGTCCCGCCCCCGCCCTCTCATCCTTCGCCTCAGGCAGCAGATTGCCTTGAGCCGCCCGAGTGACAAGAATAACGTTTCCCTATTAAAAACATGAAAATAAATCCCCAGTCACTTATACAAAACTCAGTTGCTCATTCTTACGAACACACACGACATACTCAATTATATTGCAGCCACTAATCACTCATCCACTCACCCCACTTACACAAACACATTGCAATCAGTCATTAACTACCTATGCAGTCACCTATTCACACACTGCAGCACCTAATTTACACATACAATCACACAGGGCCGTACCGAAACAAAATTGCACATCGGGCATGCCCCACCTCTCACCCATACCTCTGTGGCCATCCAGCTGCTTCCTGCTCTTGCCCTGCTGTTGCCCTATTGTCTCCGTGGCAGTGCTGGCAGCAGCAGAGCACGCTTCATTTTAAAATGAAAAGGAAAAAGAAACCCCAAAAACCACGTGGGTCTTTCAACTCCGTACTTTAAACAGATCCGATCCCTCCCTGCTCTGACGTCACATCAGAGGAGGGAGGGACCAGACTTGCAGAAAGACCTGTGTGGTTTAGGGATGTTTATTTTAGGTCTGCGCAGCTGCTGCCGGTGCCGCCGCCACTGAGAGAACAAAAAGTGGTGGCGGCAAGGCAACAGCAGGCAGCCTAAATGTGCCCCTAAGCCTTTGCGCCCTGTGCAGGTGCACCACTCGCAAAGGGCTAGGTACGGTGCTGCAGTCACACACTTGCTCACATCCCACCCATGCACGCACTGATTCACATGCACAGACTTGATCATGCAGATTCCAGTACAGGCTAGACACCTCTCAGACCCATCCGCCTACCTCCAACCCTACGTCTCACCCACACCCACAACATGTGTGTACTTTGTGTCATGCTTTTACCATGTATTTTCCAAACAGCGGCCTAAGGCTTCTGGTTCCAGGAACATATAGAGGTATTTATTCAACAGGTTTTTTTTATACCACTTTATCATTTCAGTCAAAGCATTTATATTGTAACTTAAACTTCGTATAATGTACATTAAACCGGGACATTGCTAACTTGGATTTTTCTGAGGCAATGGAGGGTTAAGTGACTTGCCCAAGGCCACAAGGACTGGTCTCCAATTCAGTGCTTTAACCATTATGCTTCTCCTCCACATTACCAAGGTGCATTAATGGCATAACAGGACTGTTATTGGGTGTTATCGATGCCTGTTACTGATTAATTCGGAGGAAAGCACCAATAATGCTGGCTTAAGGGCTTAGGTCATTACCACGGGAAAGGGGGGAGATGGGCATTCCCTTAACATGTGGGGAGCTTAGTGCCTGTTAGATGGGACGACTACGGGAACCTTAATGCCTGCTCAAGAACAGGCGTTAAGGGCTCCCAGGCAGGAAGAACACTGTCTATGCACGTTAGAGACTGCAAAAGAAGCCCAATCTGGTGTGTGCATTATGCTCCACACACACTCCAGCCCATAAATGAATGCCAGTTGTGGCCCCTTCCTTGCAACAATATAGCATTGCACATAGCTGTGGCTGTGCTTTATGTTCTGTCCGAGGAAGTGACAGAAGGAACTGGGGCCTTAGAGGCAGCAGGCAATCAGGGGACACACCCCCTTCGCCCCTCCACAGGTGGTAGGTGAGAATGTGCAGGGGCAGCAGCCTGTAGAAGGGAAGTTCAGCCAAGAAGACCACATATCTTCTGAGATAGAGACATCCTTCTCAACCTTCCTAAGGACCAAGTGAGCTCCCTCCATAGACTGAGCTCAGGGGCCATACAAGAGCTGCATGAGGATGTGAGACCTGACCTCGAGCCTCTGACTGCTCTACATTTCTTTGCCTCTGGCTGTTTCCAAACATCAGTAGCTGCAGTGGGAGGAATGGGCCGGTCCACCTTTTCCAGATGCTTCCACCAGGTACTGTGTTTCCTAATGCTAGGCAACGGTGGGTGACCCTAAACCAGCAATTTGAAAGAATTACAGGCCTACCAAATCTGATGGGAGCCACTTATCCCACCCAGAAAGAGGGAACCGGTGTACTGCAACTGAAAGCACTTTCATTCCCTGAATGTGCAGGTTGTGTGTGATGCCAACATGCTCATTCTGAATGTGGTGGCCAGGTTTACTGGGTCCACCCACGACTCATATATCCCGCAACTCTCAGCACTGTTCCAGCAGTTCGAGGTTTGCAGATGGCGTGCTGATAGGGTAAATAATATCTGCTTGATGTACATTTGCAAGTGGCAGTGAATAAAAGCCAGTCAGGGCAGAAGAAAAGCTAATATGGTAACAGCCCACGTGATGAAAAAGACACCCACACAGTAAATGCACTTTGCCTACTCACATCTGGGACAGGGCTTGAACTAATGACTTTGGGAGTTCTATGCACTCATTTATTTGTTGAACCCACTAAAGCCATATATGAGCCATATGCTAGCTGTGGGGTTACTGCCTCCTTCCCCCACCTCCTCAGTAACTCTTACTCAGGTGTTGCTGTGAAGTAGGGTTGCCAACTGGCCGGTTTTCAGCCAGCCTGGCCGGTTTTTCCATGGCCAGGCCGGCTGCTGGCGCAGATGCAAAACCGGCCCTTGAAAAGCCGTTTTTTTGCTCTGGCCGCAAGATCGGGAGCGGCCAGAGCAAAAGACCGGCTTTTCTTCCGACCTGAAGTAAAAAAAAACCCCCACCCAGGGATGGCCCACACACCGGAGGGCTTCAGAGGGAGCCGGGGAAGCCCGCGCGAGGTCCCGGCTCCCTCTGTACAGCCGCCAGCGTGAAGATCCTTTTCCTTCACGCTGGCGGCTGTTTCTGTGAAGCCGCGATTGCTGGGAAAGGTTAAAGGCAATGCCCTTTAACCTTTCCCAGCATTCGCGGCTTCACAGAAACAAACTCCAGCGTGAAGGAAAAGGATCTTCATGCTGGCGGTTGTACAGAGGGAGCCGGGGCCTCGCGCGGGTTTCCCCGGCTCCCTCTAAAGCCCCTCAGACAGCCGCGGTGCTGGTCGGGGGGGGGGGGGAGGCCAAGGACTGCATGGGCTGTGATGGGGGGGGGGCTAGGACTACAAATGGGCTGGGATGGGGGGGACCTGGACTGGAACAGGGCTATGGGGGGGGGGGACTTGGACTGGAAATGGGGTGTGATGAGGGTGGGGGACCTGGACCGAAAAAGGGCTATGGGGGGGGGGGACTTGGACAGGAAATAGGCTGATATGGGGGGGACCTGGACGGTAAAAGGACTATGGGGGGGGACATGGACTGGAAATGGGTTGTGATGGGGGTGGAGGGGACCTGGACTGGAAAAGGGCTATGGGGGGGGGGGGAACTTGGACTGGAAATGGGCTATGGTGGAGGGAGGGGGAACGTGGACTGCAAATGGGCTGTGATGGTGGGGGGGGGGGACTAGGACTGCAAATGGACTGTGATGGTGCGGGGGGACCCGGACTGCAAATGGGCTGTGATGGTGGGGGGGCCTAGGACTGGAAATAGGCTGTGATGGGGGACTTGGACTGGAAATGGGCTGTGATGGGGGGGGGGGACCTGGACTGTAAAAGGGCTATGGGGGTGTGGGCTTCACTAGCCCCCTCCTCACCAGCAACCTACTGGGCTCTTGAAGCTACAGAAAACTACATTCAAAACAATGGGAAGGTTATCAAAAGACAGCAATAAAATACAACACAGTTCTATAGAAATACACCAAAGCTTTGTGGAGAGAAACAAACAGAACCAAGTTCTCCTTGTTTACTCTAACTTACTAGCCATGGTTCACTTTATTTATAAGGCTCTTTTGGATGATACAGCATAATTTCACTTTATTATGACACGTCAATTATTACGTCTCTATCACATCATAGGTCAACTTTAATCAGTGTGGGTCAGTATGAGGAGACATACATGGAGTCCGAGACATAATTGTTTACTGCTGACTGTGGCAGCATGAGGAGACATACACATATTCCAAGACATAACTGCTTGATATCTAATAATTGTTTACTGCTGACTAGGTCGGTATGAGGAGACATACACATATTCCAAGACATAACTGCTTGATATCTAATAATTGTTTACTGCTGACTAGGTCGGTATGAGGAGACATACACATATTCCAAGACATAACTGTTTGATATCTAATAATTGTTTACTGCTGACTGCTTGGTATCTACTAATCCCTGAGATTGCAAGGCTAGAGTACAAGCTGCCCTTTCTTGTTTACAGGACATGTAAACCTTCACTTAGTAAGCAAATATATGAAGTTTTATTTCTAAGCAAAGTTCTGAAGAGAATTAACTCTTTCTCAGGTTTAGTCAGTCTAATAGTGTACACTACCCTGTACAAACACCAATGCTTTCAGTCCCTCCTCTGATTCTGTAAAGAATCATTTCTAAAATAAGGAAACTCATATATTGCCATTAAAAAGAATTAAAACTAGATTCTGGGTCAATCCGTAACATCAATGTAGGGGTCAGTGATTCTACTGATTTCTTATAAAAAGCTGTGAAAGGTGAAGAGGTGGAAAGAAATCAGTGCTGACATAGAGAAACAGCTGTCAGTACATAGAGGAGTAATACTTCTAGAATGAGACTTCCCAAAATACCAAGCAAAGATGCTAACATGCCTTGCAAAGGCCTGAATACTGAATTCCAAAATGAAGGAACAGAATCAGTGAGAGCTGAAAAGGAATTTACATAACTCTCACTTGAAACAAAAGTACAGTTGCTAACTTTAGCTAATTGGCCTTTCACTATTTTTCCATTATTATCAAGCATACTACAACAAAAATCAACTATTATTCCACACACACCATTTTCCTTTGCTAGGAGAAAATCTAAAACCATTCGGTTCTGAGCTGCATAAGCTAACACGTTGTTTACTGGACCTTGCAATACACACTAATTGCCTCAGTAAGAAGCAGAGCAGCCACTATGACTTCATCCTGAGGATACACATCCCTTTTTCTTCTTAAAGATTTGTTCAGGATTGATAACAAATTAATAGTTCAATTCACTATGGGGTATCCACCAGGGCTATATAGCAGGTACTTGACCAACCTCTGGGAGGCTCTGCACTACAAAAGTACCACACACACAAAATAATCTCCTTCTAAAACCACTAAGCTCTCTGCTCAGATTGTCAAATTCTGAGGACAAGATATATTCTGTATACAATTACTCAAAACCACTTTAACTCTGGTTAGGTATGCCTAGGTCAGAACTAGAGGCATCCAAAAGGGTAGCCAGAACTACACACTTGGTTCCCTTTAACTGGCATTACTTGTAAATTACTGAAATATAGGAACCTGTACATGGGATCTTCATACCTTTATCTTTAATTATTCTAGGTTCTGTGTTTGTATTTGTGTTTGTATATGACTATATGTCACAAAACTCCGCAAAGGTCTTAGGCCTAACTCTTGGTAAAAATCCATGCTGAGTAGCTGTCACTGTTGGAAGGCAACCTTTGATAACTTGAAATGTTTTTGTCATCAAATGTAAAAATGTGCCTCAAAAATATTTGGATATTCCCTCTAACATCCTCATGATTCTGAATACAATACTGCTTCATTAATAATACACCACAGCACATCTAGGACCAGATTAGGAAATAGGCATAGCCAATATGCATAGCAACAAAAATATTCTAAAACAAGCTAAAGATATGCTTACTCTTCTTAATACTTTTCTTAAGATGATGAAGAGATATACTATAGCTATACTGGCCCTCTAATTCTCAATTACTTTATTAAGTAGAGGTTAAGTACCTAAAGGTCATTACATATATATCAGGAAAATACTAATCTAAACTAACCTCATCCCTCTAAGCCTTACTATAAATGCTAAATAAAAGCATTTTACATGAATAGTTCATTTGGAATTTACTTAATACAATAATCTCTCTGTAATGTCACTGTTGTTCTTTCAGAAAATACTCTAAATCATAAAAGTCCTTTTCTTCAATCACTGTTGTCCAATAAGTCTCTGCGTTGCAGACTCTTGATTCACTACACAGGAAGCCACCTTGTGCGCTTGTGAGGGGGCCACTGTATAAGATGCATTCAATGAGAATATCTTTTCACTTTACAAGCTGAATATCCCACCAGGAACACACGACATGGACCAGGATCTTCGGAGCTGGGAGTGTCTTCGGATGCAGTCTTAATCAGGACCCAATCTGGTGACCTCACTTCTGATGAAATAATTCTGCGGATCCCGGAAATTTAAAGAACATGGACTGGAAATGGGTTGTGATGGGGGTGGAGGGGACCTGGACTGGAAAAGGGCTATGGGGGTGGGAACTTGGACTGGAAATAGGCTGTGATTAGGGGGGCTAGGACTGCAAATGGACTGTGATGGTGCGGGGGGACTCGGACTGCAAATGGGCTGTGATGGTGGGGGGGCCTAGGACTGGAAATAGGCTGTGATGGGGGACTTGGACTGGAAATGGGCTGTGATGGGGGGGGGGGCTAGGACTGGAAATGGCCTGTGATGTGAGGGCTAGCACTGGAAATGGGCTGATGAAGAGCTGGAATAGGACTGGAAATGGGCTGATGTGGGGCATGGGAGAATGGGACTAGAAGGGAGTGGATGCTGGGTGGGTCTAGAACTATAAGGGAACTGATTTTGGGGGAGGACTAGAATGGATGGGGAATGAGAATGGAGAGGGGAAAAAATATTTTGTGTGGAAGAAAAGTCTATGATGGGCCGGGTATTGGGAGAGTAAGAGGGGCTTGAGAATGGAAGGGTGAAATTTAAATGGATGATAAAGGAATAAGGAAAGAATTGGGGGAAAGAGCAAAAGGGAAACAATCAGTATGTTAAAGCAGAAATAGAGAGAGAATGGAAAACATCTAAAAGAGAAGAAAGGACAAATGGATAGCTCGCAGAAGACACGAAGAAACCAGAAGAAAGTGACTGGAGCAATTGCAACTGAAAAATAAAACGCCCAAACAGAAGGTAGAAAAATACTTTTTATTTTGAATTTATTAACTGGAATATGTCTGGTCTGGGAAGTGTGTATTGCTAACATCTTTGCGTTTTTGTTTAGTGCAAGAGGAAATTACTTTATAGTTTTATTTCTCCAGTGTTGTACATTTCATGTTTGGAGTCTGGGGTTCCCAGTTTAATTATTATCTGACCAAGGAAGTTAGCCTACACGTATCCTCGGTAATTTTTGTGGGTGGGGCTGGGGGCGGGGCAGGTGTGGGACTAGGGGCGGAGAATGGGTGGAGCATGGCGAGCCACAGGTGTCGGGTTTTTCTCGGTGAAAAAGTTGGCAACCCTACTGTGAAGCCAGGGACTATGCATAACACACCACAGAGCTGCTGAGAGAAAAACAAGTATTTGCAGGTTTACATTCATAATTGCTAGTGAAGGCTCCCTCCCTCCCCCCCCCCGCACTGAGTTGCCAGGTTAACCATGCCCAGGAAGTAGTTGCAGAGTTTCAATGTTAACCCAGTTCCATGAGTGAGATTGTCATAAATCCAGGGATGGCTGACAAGCTCGATTCCAATGATTAAAATCAGGGACTACAAAAACCATGGAGAGCTAGTAATTAAAAGCCACACACTCTTACCTTTGCTTGGAATGCAGAGCCCCTGTTAGGAATGGCTCAATGTACAAGGCTCTGAAGACTTTTTATGCAGCCCTCAGTTCTTTCACAGGCTAATCAGGCTCACTAACTCCTGATGAGGAATCAGTAGCTTCAAAGAGCTAAACTCTGGTCTGGTTTGCAATCTCAGTTGTGGTACTGGGTAACATGGAAACTCTGTAAATGTGTTCTGCATATAGTTTCCCTGGCAGCTCAGAGCAAGGGGGGATCCCTCACCAGCAATTATGAATGTTAACTTGCAAATACCGTTGTTCTCTCAACAGCTGTATGGGTGTGTCAGGCATACTCCTTGGCCTCAAAGCCACACCAGAGTGAGAGAGGTACTGTGGAGATAGGGGAAGGGTGCAGTAACATTACAGCTGCCATACATTACTGACTGAGTGACTCCTACTCACCTATAGCTTTAGTAGGTGTAGCAAATAAATGAGTAGTTACTAACTTAAAGGTCACAAGTTCAAGCCCAGTCCTTCAGCAGAATTAGCAAAGTACATGCACTAGGTAGGTGTGTTTCCTATGACATGGTCTGTTGTTATATTGGCTTTCTTCTGTGTGGTATTTGTAGTCCCTGATGTAACCACTTGAATCACTGCTGCAATCCCATAATACATCTCACTCCTGGAACTGGGTAACTTGCCAACTAAGAATTCCAGCAACTGAGTTGCTTACCAGTTAATGCAGTTCTTGTGCCTGTGCTTCATGAAAGTAGGTATTGTAATGCAATATGGTACCTGTATTTCCTGCATCTTGCCTGTGCAAAGCATGGCTCCATGTCCTAGCATGTAACAGGAGAAGAGCAGTAGAATACCAGGACTGCATAGATGCCATGTTATCCAGTTGTAGATGTGCGTTTTGTGCACAGTTGTAGTTTGAAAATACCATTGCAGTTCGGTATGGTATTTGTACTCCCTGATCTAACCCAGTGGAATCCGTGCCACAGGTCCAATAATGCATCTTAATGAGCTCGTCACACATCCACGAGTGGCTTGAAAAATCTACCCCCCGAACTGTCTACCTTGGCAACTCTGCTACTGTGTTCTAGTTTCACTCCTGGATCAGGCTGCCAAGGAAAATTGAATGGCAAGGATGTGCACAGTTGCCAAATCATCCATTTCCAGATACTTAAGCACAGTCATGTATTTCCATGGACCACCTCCTGGTACATGCTAGGACCTCGAGACATGATTTCTACAGTCTAGATCCTGGCATTAACTGATTAAATAATGATATGGAACTTGTTTATAGATAGATGCAGATACGTTTACAACAATTATGAGATTATGGGGTATATCTACTAAGGTGCGTTAAGAATGCCTCCTTAACCTGTCTTTAGTATGTGAAAATGACTGCATTAAGGCCCCCTATATGTGGTAATGGTAGGGGTGGGGAGGAGGAATTCCCGCAGAAAGGGCGCTAGTGGCCGGTTGGTAGGCATTAAAGGGATAGCGGGTGTTAAGAGTGGCAATTGCATGGGTTAACGCATGGGAAGGATGGTTGCTGCACTGCGGGATAAGGGAGCCTATTTAGAAGTCAGAACTGAAGTGCTGGATGAAAGTAAAGGGAATAGATGATGGACATGTAACAACTGTATGTCCCATACATGTTAGATAGTTAGTGGGAGGATAATGTGGAAGACAGTAGGATTGTATGAGTGAGGGGTGGTCATATAATCTGCTGTGATATCAGTGGGTGGAATAGAAGTGGATATGAGTGTGCCAAGGAGGAGCGACAATGGCCGTGATGTAGGCATAGCAAGAATGACTGGGCAAAAGTGGTGACCTGTACATACTCTGCAGGTGATGTGTGTGTGATATGTCCTAAAGAGTAAAGTGCCACGGTGTAGGTCTGGGTATAGCAGCTGTGAGGAGAATACATGAGTGTTCATGATGCCTATATGGAGATAGATGTGCTGAAGGATGGATGGAGGTGGAAGAGTGTGTTTTATGGCCTTACTGCCCCAATGTACTCTTGCTGGAATTCGGCAGCCAATATTGGGGCCATGGATGTTTTTGTGGGACAAATCGTTTTGTTATTGTATGTTACATTAAGCATCACACAAAAATAATAGGCTTTGTCAGTGTGGCAAACCAAGCATGCAGGATAATTCATTATTCGGGTCTGTGACACTGAGGTATGAAGTTTGTTCTCTGAATCTCAACATGATCACAGAAAGGATGGACAGTAATCATGGCTTGACAGATGCAGCAGGCAACAATAGAAAGCACAGTGCTATGTGTGTACACCTGGCTGAAGTATGGGTCCCAAAAACTGTGAGACAAAAACATGTTGGGTAGCAGGAGCCACTTTTGTACGGACAGTCATAGCAGTCTTATAAGAGAAACAGTATGTTATTAAAGGGATGACAGTTTGTATCCCACTGAAACTCTGTGTGGACTCACCCAGGTGACATAAGCAGACAATGCAGATGCCACTCATTGTGTTGCAGCAGTACTAAGCACAGCTGTCAGTTTTGATGGCTTGACAGCTTCTGACAATTAGCCACACATCCCTCAAGGGCAAGATATAGGCTAAGGGGGGTCATAGAAGCATCACTTCCTGCTTGAAGCACTGTCGTACACAAACAGGGTGACATGCCAGTAATAGGGGAGGAAGTTCAGTGAAGCGTTGTATAGGATGGGCTGAAAGTATATGATGAATGCCAGCAATGGTTCTAATATGGACAATGAACTGCCTGCCACCGGCCCACATAGTGAAGGCTGCAGTCAAAGGCCAATGCACAGAGTGCTCTTAGAATCATGGTGCATGTGTGGCCCCAAACCACACAAATGATCCAGTCTCCACCAATACCTCCATCTAAGCACACCAGGCCTCTATTACTGGTGCTGTGTCTGCAAATATGTCAGTCATGTCTAATGCAATAACATCAATCCTAGGTAGTTGTGCTAGCACAATGACAAGGTAATAACCCCATACATCAAAGGCTGAGAGTTCAAGACCCACCACTGGTAGTATCACATGTATGTAAGGTTACCAGATGTCCCCAGCCTGTTGCTTATGTGGAGCAAGACAAAGAACCCTGTGACTACTACAAATCCATCAAATGTTTACAGGAAAGCATAGATGTAAAAAGAACTTTGCAAGTTCAAGAAGAGAAGTGAGTAATAAAACAAATGGAAAACCGTAATAGATTAATAACATCAGCTTTGAGTATATATGCTGGTATTTACATGTCTGACTCCAAAAGCTGCTACAATCTTTTGCTAATCTCATGAATGAATGCATGCCACTTACATTGCGCATGAGGAGACCTCACAGTGTGTAAACATCCTCAACAAGCCAGGACAACTGGTCCCTTTACAGCCCAGCTCTGCCCTGCTCAGGTGTCCCAGATGTCACCTTCCAAATGCAGATAACCTGTGTGGCATTGTCTCTGATATATCTATATTGGTTTCACAACTCTCTCATCTGTTATAAAGACCCTACACTCATCTGGACACACATGCATATAACAATTGGACACTTAACTTGTCTATGATCCAAGGACATAACAGTCACACATCTCTATAAGCTGCATGCAACTGGAAAGTGCACCTGTCCAGATAAGGCTATGGCCACATCGGGGATGTTCCTCTGACAGGTCTACACTTAGACTGTATGATGGAACAAGGTCCCTCGCATGATATAACACACCTGTCATTCCTTCACATCTCTGAATTGATGTGGATCTCATATTGCCAATATGGAGCATATACGAAAGTGTGATGATCTGTGCAGGTGGCCATCCCAAGAGTGTGACTTGACTTCATGAATCATATATAATATGTGATGGAGCAACAGATGTGCATTCAAGGTTATTAATAAAGTTCCCAGTCAGGTCATATGTCATGCAAATTCTGGGTGAAGTTGTGGGATTCTTGGCAATGTGTTGCAGCAGAGCCAATGAAGTCCATGTGGTCAGATAGGTCTCATCACAATGTGCATACTTGCAGACCAAATGTATTATGTAAGACATCATGTCAATCCATATGTGTCACTGTGTGGTGCAGATCAGAGTTACCTGAATGGTGAACAGATGCTGTCCTGCTGATAAGAATGTTCCGAGTCATTCATTGCCCCACAAATAGCCCCCTATGGCTCTCTGATTCATAAAATGTGCCTCTCAGTAATGGCAGGAGGGATCCACACTGTTGCAGCACACCCCTCCTCTCACCTCCACACATCCCCTCCACACATGTAAATACATTGCTTGCCTGTCTCCATTCTATAGTTCACCTTCTATGAGCAGATACATAGCTGTTGCCTAGGACATATATGGTCTCCTACTGTTAGCATGTCACTCTAACACCTGCATAATGCATATGGGGAAGACATGAGCTATGTGTGCACCTTATATGTCAGCTGTTTGTGGGATACCCCTGCCATGCAATAGCATGTGTACCACACATGGAATTGGTACTTGCAGTTATCATTTAATGGTTACCCTGCAAAGCATTGATGTATATCTGTGAGCAGCAAGGGATACAACCACATGGGTTCTAGATGCATGAGGTTGCCTAATCTTAACCCCTGGCCTAAGAAAATTACATACAGAGCTGCACTTTGGGGGTATGAGACAGGCATGTCATATCAACCTGCTGCCAGGGTATGGAGCCTTGCACCTTGTGGGCTAGGGCTAATCAAACCTGTCCACATGGTATGTCCAGCAGTGGAGGGCCTCTCACAACTTTCTCATTGGTATCAGTCCCTTCCACAAAACAATCTGCTAGCTGAAGTCTGGTGTGTCTCATAGGTCTGATCAGCACCACAAGGCCAATAAATATGTAAGCACATAGCAGCTCAGTGGAGCACCACATTGGCACCATCTCTGTAGTGTATGATGGAAACCACAGCTATTCATTCTAGACAGCTGCTATGAAGTGACAGAGGACACTAGGTCAAGTCCACACATAGCTGGTGCGATATGGGAAGGTGCACTCCTACCAATGCTTCAACATGTGAGCTGTCACTGCCATATGAAAGCTGTCTAATACAATAACACTGGGTTCATGGGGCCTCAAGAGAAGCCACAAAGATATCAACAAGGAAACCAATACCAAAAATCTTTTCATATACTAGGAATGGCCAATACAAATATCTGCAGGACCAAATATAGGACACGATAGCATCTATTCTGTACTGTGAATAGTGGGGATGGATGTCCCACTGGGAAATCCATTCCTGCTATTCACCCCCCCTTCCGTCCCCGGCAAAAGCCTCCCTATACAAAAAAGGAATTTGTATCGGAAGGCTTAGACAGAGGCAGGAGGGGGCATTGAAGAGGCAAAGTTAGGGCAGGCAGTGGGCAGTCCATGACCCTGAATGTACAGGGCCGATTCTGAAGTTGGCCCTGTACGTCCGGGGCCTCGTATCTAGATGGGGGACAGCAGGCCCGGGCAGTGGCAGAGAGGTAAGGGGTGCAGAGGGTTCCCTACAGTCTGACCCTGGCCATGGAAGGCCAGATTGGGGGGTCAGGCTGCGGGGAAAGAAGATTGTGGTCGGCGGCCGGGGATCACAGCTCCTGAATGGAGCCGTGGTGCCATGGCAAGGGCATGCCATGGCACCGTGGCTACATTCAGGAGCCTGACAGAGTTAGCCAGGAAGGGGTCCGTACGTGCAGCCCGATCTGAATTGGTTCCCAGCCTGCATGTACAGGCCCTAGACCCAATTCTGATACTGTGGGGCATGTCTAGCCCCCGCAGGATCAGAATCGGGTCTTCCTCTGTGCATCCAGATTCCGATCGGACGCACAGGAGCCTGGATGCATACATTAGAATGTGCTTCCACGTCCCTAAATTTAATACAGAGACGTTGCAGTAACTGTTAATTTTGGCCCTTAATGTGAGGTAACAGCACAATTTTAACACACTTTAGTAAATAAAGGTCCTAAATCAAAAACAAATGAGTGGTGTCAGAGTTATTCTGACCATACAACCATCAGTTCAAGGACACAAATATAGGCCATGAACCATAAATAAGTACAGCTGCTCAGAATCATATGTGACAAATAAATTATATATATAACATTAATAGAACAAACTTTAAAAAACACCTGACATCGCTTTTTCAGTTTATATGTCTGCATCAGAGGTGAAATCATGCAAAGGTGTCCTTTTACTAAAGTGTGCTATGCAATTAACATGCAATTTGGCACATGTTATGTGCACGTTTTGGCCTGCAGTAACAGTTACCATGTGGGCATGACAGTTAATGCCTGCTGATTTTCATACTAACTGCCAATCGTGTGAATGGGTGGGTTAGAAGCAGAGAATGGGTGTGGTGAGCACATTGTATTTAGCATGAGGGGACATATCATGCTGGCCCAAATTAGAGGCCTCCTATCTCTTCCAGGGGACCTCCATTCCTTAGTATCTAGTGCCTCCAACCCTTCTCATTTATCCCCTGGATTTCCTCATGCCCTTGTGGCCAGAGGCTTTTAACCACTCCTTCTAACTCAGACCCCTCCCCATGTCTCTGTGAGCTCTACCTCATACATACATTTATCTCAGGGCTCAGCCCCCCCCCCCTCCCATAACCTACACTCATTCAAAGATCCTGGGGGCAATGGGTAGAAAAATGGTGGTCACTGTTTCCTGGTGAGCCTGACATCAGTACTGGGCAAAATGGTAGAAACCATTATAAAGAATAAAATTACTGAAAATGAAGATAGTCATGATTTAATGAGAGAAAACCAACATAGATTTAGCCAAGGAAAGTCTTGTTATATTTTTTTTGAAGGTGTGAATAAACAGGTAGACAAAGATGAGCCGATTGATATAGTGTATCTGGATTTTCAGAAAGTCATTGACAAGGTCCCTCATGAGAGACTCTTGGCGAAATTAGAAAGTCATGGGATTGGAGGCAGTGTAGTATTGTGGCTCAGAAACTGGTTAAAAGATAGAAAGCAGAGGGTAGGGTTAAATGGCCAATTTTCTCGGAGAAACGTGAATAGTGGAGTACCCCAGGGATCCGTGCTGGTCGACTGCTTCATAAATGACCTGGAAATGGGAACAACGAGTGAGGAGATCAAATTTTCAGATGACACAAGGTTATTCAAAGTTATTAAAATGCAAGAGAATTGTGAAAAACTGCAAGAGGACCTTAATAAACTGGAAGACTGGATGTCCAAATGGCAGATGAGATTTAATTTGGACAAGTGCAAAGTTATGCATCTAGGAAAGACCAACATAAACTTTGGTTACATGATTTTATTTTTATTTTATTTATTTAAAAGGATTTATATACCGTTTTGTACTGAAATCAAAGCGGTTTACACTTCAAACAATCAAAAAATCAGTGTCAGTAGAGTTAGGCATGGTGTGCTATTTACAGGATGAGCTATATACAAGTGGTTATGTACAGGGAGAGTAGGGGGGGTACATTGGGGTTTTTCAAACAATGACTTAATATTATCTTGTAGTATTAACATTATAAATTGGGGGTCATTAATATTAACTTATATATTGGGTGTCTTTCAGACAATAACTTAATATTAACCTATACAATGATATAAATTTTACACAATAACAATAGCTTTTACATGATGGAAGGTATCACCTTAGATACCACCACCCAAGAAAAAGATTTAGGCGTCAACATGGATAATACATTAAAACCTTCCACTCAATGTATGGCGGCAGCCAAGAAAGCAAATAGAATGCTAGGAATCACAAGAAAAGGAATGGAGAATAAAACCAATGATATTGGAGTGGCCTAGTGGTTGGGGAAAGTTACCTTAGGCCAGAAGGTTGGGAGGTTCAAATCCCACTAGAGAACAGCAACCTTGGGCTGGAAGGACTGGGGTTTCTAGTCCCACAGGTGCTCCTTGTGGTCTTGGGCAAGCCACTTAACTCTCCATTGCCCAAGTTCCCTGTAAAATAGCTATCTCCAAGTTATAATGCCCTGGTCAATGTAATTTCAGTTTGTTCCATGTAAACCACCTTGATATCATGAAAGGCAGTATATAAGAAATGTTAAAGAAATAAATAAAATATTATAATGCCTATTTATCATTCCATGGTGCGACCGGATCTTGAATATTGTGTGCATTTCTGGTCGCCATATCTTAAAAAGGATATAGCAGAATTAGAAAAGGTACATTGAAGAGCAACAACAATGGTAAATGGGATGGAAGGATACCCCTCTGAGGAAAGGCTTAAAAGATTAGGGCTCTTCGACTTGGAAGATAGATGGCTGAGGCGGGATATGATAGAAGTCTATAAATTAATGAATGGAGTGGAACAGGTAAACGTAGGTCAGTTATTTACACCAGCCAAAAGTAAAACGACTAGAGGGCATACAGTGAAACTGCAATGTAACCCATTTAATACCAATAAGAGAAAATATTTTTTCACTCAATGCATAATCAAACTCTGGAATTCGTTACTGGAAAATGTAATAAAAACTGTTGGAGTAGCTGGGCTTAAAAAAGGTTTAGACAAGTTCCTGGAAGTAAGGTTCATCAACCATTATTAAAGAGAACCAGGGAACCCCACTGTTTACCCCGGGATGAGCATTGTAGAACCTACATGCCTTTTTGGGAACCTGCCAGGTACTTGTGGCCTGGATTGGCCACTTTTGGAAAAAGGACACCGGGCTAAATGGACTTTAGTCTGATCCAGTATGGCATTTCTTATGTTCTTGTGTAACTTGAGACTGCCCTTTCTGCTCTGCAGTTGCTTAGAACCTGCAGGAGTCAAGCCCCATGACACCTTTAGGAAAGTCGAGATTATTTGGTGCTTAGATATGTATCAGATGTATCAGATATAGTAAGACTGGTTAACTCTAAATGAAATAGAGGGTACTGAGCCCTGTGATGTAATTTACAGTATTCAGAGTAAAAGCAAACACAAAAATACTTGAACCAATCCTTTTCTTTCACTTTCATGAATAAGAAACAGTTCACAAAGAAAAAAAATGATACAAATATTTATCAATGCAAACCAAAGACAGAAATTGAATCATTAAATAACATTATCTTCCAAAATAAATCAGCAATTAAGCTAAAATGGTAGAATATGTAAATTAAATGTTTGTACTCCTGGCTGACAACAGAAACCAAGGCAGTTTGTTTTTTAACCCAGCTAAAGTAGTCAATTTGCTATTTGAAACCCCATTACTTTTGAAAATGTTGCACAAGTACTATACATTCTGTTTGAATCCAGATATAAGCCTAGTCCTATCCAAATCCTTGGTGCCTTTTCCTGCTAGGAAAGATCCGGCTTTCTTTATTTATGATTAGATTTCACTGTTTGGATGGCAGTTCAATTTGGTCTCTGGCAGTTGTAAGGCTTGACTTGTTACCAAGGGAACTTTGACATTGCAGGGTTGTCAGGAAATGGAGAATCTATACCTTCCTGGCAGATTGGTCCACAATCCGTAAATGCCGAATCTTTTCTTTCTGAACTCTAACTCAGAGCTGGGGCAGAATAAATCCTTGCTGTTTTTTTAAAAAAAAGCCTGAACCCATGGCTTGGAACTCTGGAGGACAGTTGAAGCCCAATTCTCAAGGTTTTCTCTCCCAAAGCTAGGAGCAGCTTCTTGATGATTCTTAGCCAGTAGCTGGCCAGCAAACAACTTCCTCAGTTCTAAAACATTGATAAGTTTCATCCAATTATGGAGGGCTGCAGTCTGATGCAAGAGCCAACCCCTCTCTGTTGCTAACTAAAAAGTCAGTCCAGCACTTTCTGAAAGTTCTAAAAGTTTTATTATTGTAATTCACTTTGGGATTTATTGTTAGCATTCTGTATGCTCAGGTTTGTAATTCCCAAAGCCTGTAACAAACATCATGCCTGGATCCATGTGTCCTTAAAGGCAGAAACCTCTGAAAAGGGGATATATTTTTATCAGTAAATTGTAAATATACACAAGGGCTAGAACCTCTGGATGTCCAGAGGTTATTTTAGTGAGGTCATCACACTTGCAACCACTTTAAATAGAAATGTGTGAAAAGCCGGTGTCCAATGGCACACCTTTTACACTTCTAGAAAAGCATCATTTACATGTGTATGTTTTTATTTTGGAAGCCTACATGTATCTATTGCCATAAACACTGGACCATAGCTTCTAGAAAGCTCAGTTTGCTCTGAAAGGCTAACTTTTCACCTGGAAAGAGGTGGCAAAGCATGGAAGGACCCTGTTTAGGCCCATTGGCCATAAAATTAGTGTATATATGAAGTAGAAGGTCTAGGTTGAGATTTGTGACAAAGTCATTATCCTTTCATGTGACCTGTGACTCATGGCTGTCAATGCCTTTTATCTCTGGTTCATCTATGATTACAAATTCATTTTACTGTTCCTTTCTACATATTCATAAAAAATGGTCCATTTTCTTGTGCTGACTAGGGGTTACCTACTGTATTTAGAGGATCTCATGGTGGTGAAGCAATCTGACAAGGCAGTGGCCAAAGCCAGAAGGATGTTAGGCTGTATACAGAGAAGAACAACCAGCAGGAAGAAGGAGGTATTAGTGCCCCTGTACAGATCATTGGTGAGGCCTCACTTGGAGTATTATGTTCAGTTTTGGAGACCGCACCTTATTGTTGTTGTTGTTAAGTGCCGTCGAGTCAGAGTCGACTCATGCCGACCCTCTGGATAGCTATCCTAAATTGTGTTCGGTCTTCAGTCAGGTGGCTCATTGTTGACAGACTGGTACCCGTAGCTGCTGTTATTGTATCGATCCATCTCATTGCTGGCCTTCCTCTTTTGCGTTGACCTTCTATCTTGCCAAGCATGATGTCTTTCTCTAATGATCTCTCTCTCCGCATGATGTGTCCAAAGTATGAAAGTCGAAGTCTTGTCAACTGAGCTTCTAAAGAAAGCTTAGGTTTGATCTCCTCTAGTACCGATCGGTTTGTTCTTCGGGCAGTCCATGGTATACACAGTATTCGCCGCCAGCACCATAAATCATAGGCATCAATTTTCTTCCTGTCTATCTTTTTCACTGTCCAGCTTTCACATCCATATGATGTTATTGAAAATACCATGGCTTGAACAAGTTGAATCTTTGTATGGAGAGAGACAGCTCTGCTCTTGAGAATCTTACCTAGGTCTTTCATAGCCATTCTGCCAAGAGCAATGCGCCGTCTGATTTCTTGACTGCTTGTTGCTTCTTTATTGATAGTTGATCCAAGTAGGTTAAAGTTGTTCACGATTTCAATTTCTTCTCCTTCAACGATGAACCTGTTGATTATGCCAGTTGTCATGATCTTTGTCTTCTTTACATTAAGGTGCAGGCCCATTTTGAGACTATCTTCTTTGATTGTGAGAAGCAAATGTTTCAGATCATCTTCACTTTCAGCTAGTAATGTGGTATCATCAGCATAGCGAAGGTTATTGATGAGTCTTCCACCAATCTTCACACCTCTGTTGTTTTCATACAATCCTGCTTCTCTGATGATTTGTTCTGCATATAAATTAAACAGGTAGGGGGAAAGTATGCAACCTTGTCTTACACCTTTGCTTATTTTAAAGCATTCTGTTTCTCCTTGTTCCGTTCGAACTGTTGCTTCTTGATCAATGTACAGATTGTGCAAGAGTACGATCAGGTGTTCTGGTATACCCATGCTTCTTAATGTGGCCCAGAGTTTCTCATGGTTTACACAGTCAAAAGCTTTGCTATAGTCGATAAAGCACAAATAGATATCCTTTTGGTATTCTTTAGTCTTTTCAAGGATCCATCTCACATCCGCAATGATGTCTCTCGTTCCTCGCCCTTTCCTGATCCCTGCTTGCACTTCAGGTAGTTCTTGTTCCAGGTATGGTTGTAGTCTCTTTTGAATAATCTTCAGTAGAATCTTGCTGGCATGTGGGATCAGAGCGATTGTGCGATAATTTCCACAGTCAGTTGGATCACCTTTCTTTAGTATTGGTATAAACACAGATCTTTTCCAGTCAGTTGGCCATGATGTTGTCTTCCATATTTCTTGGCAGAGACTTGTAAGTACGGTAACAGCTGCATCAGATTGCTGTAATACATCTATGGGAATGCTATCAATGCCTGGTGCTTTGTTCTTTGATAAGGCTTTCAATGCTGCTTCAACTTCTTCTTTCATCACCAATGGTTCCGGATCATAAGGTACATGTTGAAATGGCTGTTGGTCCACTTGATCTTTATCATATAAAAACTCTGTATATTCCTTCCATTTTTTCTTGATCTTCTCAGCCTCATTCAACATAGAACCTTGAGCATCTTGTAACATTCCAATTTGAGGCTGAAACTTTTTCTTTAACTCTCGTAGCTTTAGGAAAACCGATCTTGTTCTTCCTCTAATAGTTTCTGCTTGTATTTCCTTGCATGCGTCATTGTAGTACTTTTCCTTGTCCTGTCTTGCTGCACATTGGAAATCTCTGTTGAGTTCTGTGATTGTCTTTCTTTCTCCTCTGGCTCTGCGCTTCTGGGCAATTTTCAGAGTTTCTTCCGTCATCCATTTTGGTCGTTTTTTCTTTTTCGCCTTTTGTAGAGACTTCTCGCTTTCTTCCAACACAACCTTCTTGATGTCATTCCATAACTCTTCTGGAGCTTTATCATTTGTATCTAAAGCAGCAAATCGATTTTGTAGGCAGTCTTTAAATTTCAGTGGTATATTCTCAAGGTTATATTTTGCTGCATTCATGAGTGGTTTGCTCTTTTTCAACTTTAGCTTGGGTTTGCATACTAGTAGTTGATGATCTGTACCACAGTCATCTCCAGGTTTTGTCTTTGTTGATGTTATAGAGCTTTTCCATCATTGACTTCCACAGATGTAGTCAATTTGATTTTTATACAATCCATTGGGTGAAGTCCATTTGTACAGTCACTGCTTGTGTTGCTGGAAGAAGGTGTTTGAGATGAATAGATAGTTGTTCTTGCAGAATTCTATTAGTCTTTTTCCAACTTCATTTCTGTTGCCAAGTCCATATTTTCCAACTACTTTGTCTTCTTCTTTGTTGCCAATTTTTGCGTTCCAGTCACCCATGACTATCAGGATATCCTGTTTGCATGTTCTGTGAATTTCAGCTTGTACTTGTTCATAGAACTCTTCAATTTCATTCTCTTCTGTAGCTGTTGTTGGGGCATATACTTGAATTATAGTTGTGTTGATAGGCATTCCTCGTAGACGAATAGAGATTAAGCGTTCGCTGACTGCATTGTATTTCATTACATTTCTTGCAAGTTTCTTCTTTATTATAAATGCAACACCATTTCTTCTTTGTCTTTCATTTCCAGCATAGTAGACCATGTGATCATCTGATGCAAAGTGCCCGATGCCAGTCCATTTCAGTTCGCTGACACCCAACAGATCAAGTTGTACACGTTCCATTTCATTCTTGACCATCTCCAACTTCCCTTGGTTCATGCTTTGTACGTTCCATATTCCAATGTGTAAGACATCTTTACAGTTTCTGACTCTCATTTCATGCGCAGCTACATCAGCGGTCAGACTTCCCGAGGGCTTTGATCCAACCACATCATAAATGCTGGCTTTACTCTGAAAAGTCTTCAGCTCTTCCCCAGTAGCTAGTTGAGTGCCTTCCGACCTGGGTGTCTCATCTTCCAGCACTACAGCACAATTTGTTTTGTTGTAACTATCCATTGGGTTTTCATGGCAAGATACAGAAGTAGATTGCCGGGCCTTTCTTCCACGCAGTTTAAGTTTGGTGTTGTTGCCGTTGTCACAGAAATGTGATCCTCTGCCGTCCACATTATCCCATTCTGCTGCTGCCCAGATGGGTGGTTTGTCTTGGTCTGGCACCTCAGCTGAGACATGTCCATCTTGGGAGACCCTGCCAGTAGTTAAACTACCGATGGTTTAGCTCTCAGCATCACTGATGCACAGAAGCCCTCACAGCACGACAAGCTGCAAACCAAGTGTAAACCGCACCTTATAAAGGATATAAAAAGACTTGAAATGGTTCAGAGGAAGGTGTCCAAGGTTATTTGGGGCCTGCGCCAGAAGGAATATGAAAAAAGATTTGAAGACCTCACTATGTATACCCTAGAGGAGAGGAGAGACAGAGGGAATATGATACAGACATTTAAATATTTAAAGGGTATTGATAAACAAACAAATTTCTTTCAAAGATGGGAAAACTATAGGATTAGAGGACATGAAATGAACTTACAAGAAGCAAACTTAAAAGCAACATCATGAAAACCTGCATGCCTGGAATGCCCTCCCAAAAGAAGTGGTGGGAGCAAAAACGTAACAGAATTCAAAGAGGCATGGGACAGACATATGGGATCACTACAGAGCAAGAGGATAGAAACAAACAATCATAAGTAACTGCCTGTGCAGCATGTACAACTCTGGCACCTGACTGGGCAGACTAGATGGACCATGCTGGTCTATATCGGGCATGATTTGCTATCTGACCTTGTTATGCAACAGAAAAGAGATCTTGGCTGGATGCTACTGATACTCAAGTCAATCAACTTTATCAATTTCATAGTCATTATCCTACTAAGCCTAGTCCTGGGGCTACCTATGGGAGAGGGGTGTGTGTGTTACTGTCAGCACTTACTTTCCTTACTTACTGAGTCCTTCATAGGAAGCAAGCTCTGGTCTCTTCTTGTCTTTTATACTGCTATCATGCTATCAGTCTTAGCCCTGTGAAGCAGTGCTACCTTATTGGTCCTTCTGAATATCTCATGGATTGATTGGTTCCTCTATTGACTCCCTGTATTTGTGGAGGCAAATTCAGACCGGGGCCCGTCCGGACCATCCGGACACCCAAAATCTGGATGGATCGGATTTGCACCCTATTCTGCCCCCACGGGAGCTAGACGTGCCCGGGGGAGCAGAATCAGGCTTTATACGGATCAGACGTGCCTTAATTCTGAAGTGCTGCACATCGGCAACTTCCCTGCCTAACCCTGCCTATACTCCTGCATGGAGCCACGGCACCATGCAGGATTCCTGCTGCTCCGCAAACCAAAATACAGCTGTATTGCCGATGTGCAGCTCTACAGAGGGGCCTGCCAAGGCTGGGGTCTGGTGGAGGGGCCCTCACCTTCTGCTGATCACTACATTGGGGAGGCCTGCAGCCCGGATCGCCACAGTCCGGTGGACTTATTCCACCTCTATCCGTCTTTCTCCCCTAAGCTGGTCATACAGGACCGTGACCCGATGGGCACAGTATGTCTGTGTTGTGCACCACATCCCCGCACCGCCTACTCTCCTCCCTGTTGCTGCCCCTTCCCGCCCCCATCTGGAGCTCCCTGCACAAATGCCCTCTGCGTGTGAGGTGCTCCTGGCCCAGAATTGCTGACATACATCCCCTCTATGCCCTGTTCGGAATGACCAGCATACTGTATATATTCTGGAACTTCCTATCCCCTCTGTCCTTTGATGTGTCTCTTGTAGGAGCTCCGAGTACTGTGTTCTCTGCTGATTCTTGGTATCCTGCTCTACCTGCCCTGACTACTCTCTGTTCTTGGACTCTGCCTCCACCTGCTATTTTGGATATGGTTCTGCATTCATTTCTTTTTCTGCCTACTCACTGTCTGGCATCCTGTGCCCACTCTTCTCTGCCAGGAACACCCATGCCGCAAGTCCTGGCAGCTTCTGAGTACTAGAAGGCTCAATCTGAAAAGAAAGGGAACTGTTATAGATGAAGGTGCACTGTCTAGGACTCTGGAGTTCCCCTTGAGTGGGTCTGGACATGACACCCTAAAGGGCACAGCTGGAGAGCACAGGATATAGGATGTACCCAACACCTGAGGCGTGAGCCTATAAGTCAGGACTCAACAAACCCCAGGTGCCAGGTTGCCATAGTGACCAGAAATTTGAACCTGGCACCTGGGATCATGGCTGGGAAGCAAGTTGTCTGCCCTTGGGAAATTGGATCCCAAAGGAACAGGGGGGGAAATGCTGCAGTTGATGATCAGAGCCTGCAAAAAAAATAAAAGTTAGGTGGGGGGGGGGGGGGAGTGAGGCAGTAAAAATTTAAAGGACTAGTAACCTAAAAAAAGAAGGAAAATGGGGGAATAGAGGGTAGGGGTGGGATAGAAGAAGAGTGCAAGTTTTTGGAGGTAAAAGGAATAAATACATGGGCACAAAAGGACACTCCCACCCCCCAGAACAGACATATAACACCCCTCCCCTTCACTACAGACTCACACACACAGGCACACTACCTCCACATGAGAGACACGTATCGCAGCTCCACACTACATACATACACATGCACATAGGCACCTCACCTCTGCAGCATACACACACATACACACATTAACACACACACACACAGACAGGGGCACCCCCCCCCTCTGCACACCTCACACATAGACTCCTCAGCTCTGCAGCATATGCACACATGCACCACAACCGTGGAACCACACTCATGCAAAGGCACCCACCGCCACATTCCACACACAGACAGGCACACCACCATTGCACCGCACACACAGACATGCACACGCACACTTGCTATCTAAAGCTACAACTATTGTTCTCTAAAGATGACGCACAGTGTAGGAACTCTGGTATTGATCTTATGAGAACATGAGACCAGTATGAGAGACAACTGGGGGGGAATGCAAGGAGGTCACAATCACTTGCTCCAAAGATTTTGGCTTAACTCCTACATCCACATAAAATTTGTGAAGGCCGGCTGTAAGCGCTAAAATGTCCTCTGCATCCTCTAATTCTTAATGCTGGTCAAAGCCCTTATAAATAAGCTTGTTGGCCCTATTCAGCATCAGTTGTGTGCTATCCTCTCCACTCTGGGACCTTAAAGCCTTGCACCAGCGCCCCAGCCCCAATCACACCCTGACACACACACACACACACACACACACACACAAAGACAGAAAGAGAGACACCCACACACACATATCCACATCCTCTCTCACAGAGAAACAGTCTAAGAGAGGCAGGCCCAGAGGGAGACACCCCAGTACCTGAAGCCACAGACAAAGAGTAGAGGAAGACCAGGGAGCAGGAGCTGGGAAAGATAGGGAAGGTGGAAGGGACAGAGGGAGTCAGGCAACTGAACCACAAGCACATCTACATTGTGGCATTTCCAAAATTGCCATTTATATATGAATGTGATTTCCGCATGGAAATGCCAGCATTTCAACGTGTAAACGCAGTACAAAATGACCCGCGAAGGAGGTGATTTTAGAAGATTTGCATGACTTCTACATTTAAACACATACTGCACTACATATATAAGTGCAATACTGTTATTTACATGTGTAGAAGTTGCAGGATGCACAGATTTGAAGAAGGCATGTTCTGGACACCCTTTGAGTGGTCAAAGAGTATTTCCCATTTTACAATGAGAATACATGTAGATTTTATAAAAAATTCCCCTTGAGCATTTCCACTTTCTACAAGGCAGGCCTGAGTGTCCGTTCCCAGCTCCTTTGGAGCTAGAGTTTCTAGTGGTGATTGATGGGACTATTGTGCCTACCTCTGGAGTGTCTAACACCACTTCAGATAGTGAAAAAAAAGTGTTACTTCACTCCGCTCCTTAATGGACTCCTCTTGAACATTAGTTTTGTGAAACTTGGCAGTTACAGACATATGAACCCTCGAGGAGACTGGAATCTTCACAGCAAACGTTTCTTCAGGTCCCAGGAAATATTAGACTGCAGTCCACATGTTTGCATACAAGCTGTGGAATGCTCCGCTAGTGGATCTGCATTTTGAAAGACTTTGTCTGACTTTTGAGAAGAAATTAAAAACAGGGTTTTTTTTTTATCAGTTGGTAAATAACCTGGCTTTGAGGATTGGGTTGGAAGGGAAGGGTGGGCTTTCTAATTTGTTGCATGCTTTGGGCTTTTTGGTGAAGCATGCTACTAAGTTTTGTAAAAGTAAAATCAAGTAAATACACATCTATGTTGCAAGATCGGCATTTACTTGTGTATTTCCCAGCACGTACATGTGTAAAGCCTGGTAAGATGCCCTTGTTTTTTCTAATATGCATATTTCTTAAAGGGCTGTTGCCACATATATGTTTGTGTGAGGTGGAATTTTACAAATAATGTCCGAGTGCACTCAAGGATGTCCAAGCCAGAACAACTGAAACAAAAAGTAGTCACGTGCAAGCTCAGAAATCATTTCACAAACGTAAACATGACCGATATGGACATCTGCAGGGGCATCTACATAGATGTCCCAGGATTGTATCCCGGACCATAGATGTTTAGGAATAGCCTAATGCTTAAAGTAGTGGGCTAATACCAGGAACGTTAGAGTTGAAATCCCACTGCTATTATCATTTGATGTTTCCTGGCCAAAACAAGCTCTTTCTTGATGCCTATTCGTGCCTGGAGCAAGTATAAACTTAGATGCGACTCCAGATGTCCAGCATGTTTCTGAGATCAGGCAGTGACATGTAGGTTCATAGGAACTCCCCAGCAGCTATGCCCCCATCCAAACTTGGACATCTTCATGCTGGGGACATCCACAGACCCAGCTTCTAAAAGGGTTCTGGAGATGTCTCTGTGCTTTGGATATCTCTCTGTCTGTTTTCAGACATCCAAAGCACAAATATGGCTTCCAAAATAACCCTCATAGTGATGCAAAAGTTATCATATTTGCCCTGTAATTGTCACAGAATCCTGAAAAATCTGCCATAGAATTTTTTTCAGCCATTCTGCAGAATCTAACCATAATTTGTCACAGGAAACTGGGGAACTTAGGTTTATGTGTTCCCTTGCCACGTAGAGGCAGAAAGTGACAAAGACAGAAAAGATGAAGAGGTGGAAAAAAGTGCAAAAATTAAATTATGTGCTAGCAGTAAATGATTCCCACTAAATATCTGCCTGTTTTACACTCTTCACTTTTACAAAGCTCTGACTGCATGCACTTAGAAAAAAGTGCATAGCCATTTTTATGAGAATGTTGACTGAGGGTGGTCACCATCTGTGCAAACTGTCTGAAATGACAACTTCCTCTTAGCCTTATTCTCAGCTTGGGAGGAAACCTAATTTTATAGATAATCTGAGAAGTATCACCCATTTTTCAAATAATTGGCATTTTCCAGTAAAAACATGTTTGAACTTTCTTGACAAGACTCCTTTACAGCCTATAAAAGGGAATATATATTAGGCTGCTGAACAGGCACACCTGCACAGAACTCTAGAAACGGTTTGGCAGGATAAAATGTTGACATGGGTAAATGTGAGGGCTGTGCTAAAAAGCTTACCCCTTCTTCCTCACAGGGAATTTGGCTTGTCCATTCAAGTATTGTTCAGTTCTCAGTTGATGGTGCAGGCTCAAAGATACAGAGTTCTGGAATTATCGGACTTGGTGGAGGTGCATCCACCCATAGCAAGAGTGAAATCTTGCTTATTCTGGAAGAATGTTCTTTTCCTTCTATACCAGGTTTGTTACCTGAGTCATCAGACTTTCATACATAATAGCAGGTAATGATAGGAGATGGCTGATGGGGCAAGATCTACCACAAAATTGGCTATGCCAGAGCCAGATGTAGCTGGGTGAGCTTTGGTGGATGGTCAGAGTACACAGGCCTAAGTACTATATGGAGCATCTGAGAGTGTACCAGGGAGTGAAACCTCAAAGGAAGGCCCTAGACCAGAGGTTCTCAACTCCAGTCCTGGAGGGCCAAACACCATTCAGGTTTTCAGGCTGTCCCTAATGAATATGCATGAGATACATTTGAATACAATGGGGCAGTGCATGCAAATGCATCTCATGCATATTTATTAGGGATAGCCTGAAAACCTGAATGGTGTTTGGCCCTCCAGGACTGGAGTTGGGAATCTCTGCCCTAGACGCAGCAACAGGATGGAGCCTTTTGAAAGCCAGGCTTATCAAAGCTCTACAAAGAGTAACCTTGGATAATATCTGGACTGCTATTGTGGAGATGGAATCCTCTTTAGTTAACAGTAATTACTGTGTCTTGGGTAATGCTGTTAAGCTAGAATGATGAGTTGATGAAGCTGAACATCATGTGTTAAGATCAGTAACTTAGAAAGTCAAGTTGTGGAGATAAAAACATGAGATAATGTGCTGGTTAAAGACCAGGCTATAGTCTGTCTCCAATTGGAAGCTTCTGAGAACTATTTCAGAAAGCCAAATTGAAGGTTTTTCAAATTTCCCAGTCTGCAGTAAAAATGGGTAAATTTAGTAAGGTTTCAGTGTTTGTGCTTTTAATGGTATTTGTGTTTTTGAATTTTTTTGATGTGCTGATGTTTTATTTTATAAATGCAGTAATTGCACACCATTGTGAACAAACATTTATGTTGGTATTCATGGTGTATACATTTTAAATAAAAGGCCCGATATTGGAAGGCACTTGTCCGTTTAGCAGAAGTTGCTAAGTGGATGGACGAGGGTGAGAAGGACATTCAATGGCACTATCTGTATCTGACTATCACAGCACTGGCTGGATAGTGCCAGGGTGCTCCGTGGGTGGGGTGATGGGTGTCCCCACTTTTATCAGGTTAGCAACTATTTTCAGTCTATTAACCAGACAACAAACTGCATAAAAATAAGTCAACGCAAAAGCAGGCCCAACTTTATGCAATTTGGCTATCCAGATAGCTGCTGGCATTCTGTGCTGAAACTGCATATTTAGTGTAGCTTCTGTCCAGATATTGCTGCTGAATATCTGTTTTTTTACTCGCGGTGGCTGGTGTTTTAAAAAACGCTGACTGCTGTGGGCTGAAGGATTACAGAGAAGTTTTGCAAAATGCCCATTACTAGAGTGTTCTTTGTCCCAGGTGGTTCTATCAATAGAGGATGAGAGAGACTTAGAGGACTGGTCGACGTTTCCAATAACTGTCTAGTTGTCATTGAGCTATTAGAAGATTCCCAGCTAGAGCTTTTGCTCTTGAATTTGATAAGATCAGGACACTGAAATTATTTTTCAAATTTAGGAATGTTAAGTTTACGGGTACACTTGTTTCTTGGCTAAAAGGCAAAACTCTAGATATTGCATTGGTGGTCTAGGTCGGAAAAGTGCCGCCTAGGTCTGAACACGCACAATTTTCTGAGCATTTGATACAGTGCTTGCTGATGGTAGAACCTTTTGGAAACTATGGGGCATTTTTTTTTTATTCTTGTTTTTAAATTGTAAACCGCTCTGCTGTGTATTTTATTGAAGGGTGGTCAATCGAATCGAATGAACCATAAACCATACTAAAGGATTTAATGTGCATTAATAAAGTTAATGTGTATTAAGTGTGCAGAAGGGTTCTGGACACTTAATGCACGTTAACCTTTAGTAAACATGCCCCTACATATATGGATATGTTCTCTGACTGTGCCGTCGGATCTGACGTGGTTCTCTGACTGTGCCTGTGTGTTTGCTGTGTATATAGCAGGAAGAACTCTATTCTACATTCAGACTTTGGCGTCACTTTTAGATAGAGCACATTAAAAAAGAGAGGTGTCATTTGGGTTCTGAATGTGTAAATGCTGGCACTTATATGCCTAAATGCCAGATTTTACAAAACTGGATATCCAAGGAGAGTTCTGTAGCTGCGTAGGTCACTTACATATGTAAATGCCAATAATTTCACATGTAAATGACACAGAAGTCTTCTAAAATGACCCCTACATTGTGATTGTTGTGGGGGTCATTTGCATTGTCCATGTTTTTGTCTGGTCAAAATTCCCGGTAGTAAGTATATTTTTATAGATCATAAATTTGCCTCTAAATAATGTTTTCCTTTGATGCGTCCAAGGATTGGGAATGGTGTAACTAGATCTGTGGTTGAGAGGTTCCTCAGATACCAGTTTGCTTCCAGTCTGTCCTTTTGCTTTGTCTTTACATTTTATTTTTATGTTTAACATCCTTACAGCTGTATTTATTTCTTAATCCTATACTTATTTGCAGTTTTCTAAATATGCAATGATAAATAGGATATATTAAGTTACTTCTTGTTTTCTTTTTGCTTTTTTCATAGTAATGTTTCTTCAACTAGAGATATCTTGTGTAATTTGTCTTACATTCACAAAGAGTAAAATAAAAACAGGAATATATTAAGGAGATTTTCGACTCATTCTTGCAAAATGCAGTTCTGTGACTCAAACCACGTGTGATTCTTTGGGGCCCTTGTTGTGTTTCTTTTGTACCAGAGATAAGTTACCAGATGTCCCCAATTTTGGGGAAATGTCCCTGATTTTAGAGCTGTGTCTTCCACCTCTTTGGCAGCCTCTTGTCCCCAGTTCCAGCAATGGGGGCAGAAAAATGTTTTATTTTCGATATAGTGATTTGATTATGTCCATTTTTAGAATTGACATCCATTATCTTTACATTTTGAACAGTATGGGGTAAATGCATCACGGTTTCTATTTCTCTGTCCATTGGTCTGCATGAAAGTGATAATGGTGCTGTCATGGGATGATTGGTTGTGGGGGCAAGGTAATGACTCCTCTTCCCTCCCCCATGCCTTGTAGCTTAAACCAGGAATTAAGGTGTTCCTGCCTCCTCCCCCTTCCCCTCCCTCATACTTTGGAGAAGTGTCCTAGATTTGCCTGCAAAAGATCTGGAAACCTTAACCGGAGGAGTGCCTTTTGAATATAATATTCTTGATTTCAAGACTGAGAACCACAGTAACTGTTTGCTCACTCGTTGCTGTGCTACACAAGGGGGGCTTTTTATTAATGTGTACTAAGTTGCTACATGTAAAGCGCGAATAGCAGTGAAACCATGGCGCGTTTTGTGCAACACCCCCTCATTTACTGTCAGCGTCCCTGGAAGTTAATGTGGAGCCCTCTCCCATAGTTTGTGCTGTATTGACGGGGGTGCACCTAACACCACCTCTCAAGATGGTGTTAATCAATAGACACAATACACTTATCTGAAGAAATATTCCAAATGTCCTGGACCCATTCTTAGAACTGAGGCAGGGATCTAGCATCATCAATCTGCACTTGCAACTACCTGGAGATTTCCTCCCTAACTTATCTGCTTTCACAACTCAGCTGTCGCAATGACAGTCCTTTGCTGAGAGCCACATACTAAGACTCCTTCCAGAATGCTGGGTTCTAAGTCTAGCCATTATAGGGGACATTTTATAAAAAAAACTGCCTAGATTTATGTGTGAACAATGCACATAGCTCTAGGTATTTTAGTCATATAAGTGGTTGCTATTATCAAAGTACATGTGCCGAGTGGTTTGTGTGCACTTTCACTGTGGGTACGCACAGGGTCCAAGTTTGGATGGAGAACACAGGTAGACCCATAAATTATAAAACTACCATAAATCTAGGCACTGATATTTACAAAAGCTCTAGGGCTGGGGTAAGTGCTTGTACACTGAATTAACATGCATTCTTCACAATTAATGCCCCTGTTTTATAGCGCATGCACACACTAGACTACAAAATAGGTGCAAAATACATAGAAGTAATATAGGTGTGACTTATACAATTGCCCTCTCTCTTTCACCATTATGAAATGACTGCGGGGTTCCTCCTCTATGAGCAGGGGAATGGAAGACCTGACCTGGCAATCAAACCAAGGAGCTCCACATTTAAAAACTTGCCAGACACACTGACATTTCCTTGTCCTCTCTGCTGTGATCAGTCCTTAAGCATGGTCTGACAAGAAAGACATTTTCCTATTGTATCCTTAGGCAGCTCAGATGAAAGGATGAACTGGCGGAAGTTTTAAGAAGTTTAATGTAGCGTCTTTCCTCGGATCTGAGAAGGTGCAGTGGTGTTTATATAGCTAGCAGTATTAAAAGCAGCTGGCAAGAGATTCAGGTGGACAAATATTGGCTCTGCCAGGACAAACTGCTGTAGAAAACTAAACTGCTCAACACTTTTATAGCACAATAAAGAGGGTGTTGAACCATGCATCCAAATCACTGGCATTATACTGGCAAGTGAACTGAAAACTAGTGGCCAGTGAATGCGTGCAAAAGAAGTGTGGGTCAAGCATGGTATCTGACATAAGGACATGTTTACTAAACCCTGGTAATGGTTGATGTAGGGTTTAGTGCTCATCATGCGTGGTGTGACAAATGTTCACATTCACCAAATGTGTGGCTGTGTTAACAATCCCATGCTAACCGCCTAGCATGGGTTGGGGCTTAGCGTGGGTGGTCCAAGGGTGGGTGTGCATTTTGCAGTTAGTGTGGGCATCTTAACATGGATGCACATGCCACTACCTCAGTGAGTGGTATTAAGTGCATTGGTGATATTCACTACAAATGGCTTAGCATGGAGGCGGCATTGAAACTGCGCTAACTTCATAGTGACATGCCAGGTATGCCTCCATTTGTTAGCTTGGGGCCGGTGCCACGCTGTGCTGAGTTTTGGAGCTGAATGAGCAATAAGCTACTGTGTTTTAACAAACATGTTCCATAATTTGTCAATAGATTTTAGGAAAGTGAATATAACTTTTTAACTTATTTGTGTGAAGTAAGTAATTTTTTAAATATTAGAATTCATATACTAATGAAGATAATTCTGTATTTTTTAGACAAAGCTACAGTTTTATAAGTCATAGGGGATCATTCTAGAACATGAATAAGGGATGTCCACATGCGGCGGGGACGTGTAAGTGGCAAAAACATCCCCCACCATATTCTGAAACACCGCTGACATGCATGTCTAGGGCGGTAGCACAGGGAGTTAAGAACATGGGCAGGAGAGGATGAAACAGGGGCATGGTCAGACGCAGAGACATAGAAAGCTTATTCCCAAAAGGTCTGTGTACATTTGAGGTGTTATCCAGAAACATGCAAGTTATACCTGCTGAAATGAGGTATAAGGCTCGGACTTAGAAAATATTCAGCTCTGCCCCGAAATGTGTCCCATATAGGTGAATGGTTGTGACAAGTAGGTTTTGAAGTGGTGCCACTGCAGTAAAGGACAGATTCAAGATACAGTCATAAGGTACAGGGAGCAGAACTGAGGGAATGTTGTAGCGTAAAGAAGCATATCTAAACACAGTTGCATCAATATTAAGAAGAGCAACAGTGTCCAATCAGGCCATGCACCAATGTGCTGTATGTGCCAAAGGAGACAATCTATGGGACCCCAAAAAAACTATGTACATAAAATGGGACTGCTAATGCAGGGATAGTATAGATGTAAGCAGGGATACCTTTTGGGGTGAGAATGGGAGACCAGATATGTAGCCCTGGTACCCCATGTGCGTATGTTATCTCATAGCTGATATGTACAGATGCAGTGCAGCCCTCTGGAAGAATCATGTTGCTATCACAGAAAGCGAGAGTGTGTGTGTGTGTGTGCGTATGTGTGTGTGTGTGTGGTCTGAGGGGTGCACGGGGGAGGGGAAGCTGGTGTGAGCAGCAGCAGTACAGGGAGGACATGAAAGCCTGGCCAGTACCTGGACCGTATGGATGACCACAGTGTCACCAGGTGCCAATGTGATGAGGCAGACAAAGATAGAGAGGGCCCACCATAGTCAAATGTAAAAACATATGCCCAACAGTTCAAACAGCACTAATGCATGCCCATGATGCACAGTGTGTTGTTGAACATGTAGTAGTGCTATTTGCACACCTGAATGCCCTTAATCTGAGAGACACTAGTAATGATAGCAATATTTCCTGACATGTAGCGATATGGGAACCTATGCTAGTACCATCTGGAATATTATATACAGAGTACCCCATGTACAGCAAATAGCATTGGCAGTGTGATAGGGCAGCCACACACCCGCGGTGTCTGCCACCGGGAGACATGACTGATGTAGTGCCAACATTCCCAGGACTATCCCTTGTGGTGCATACACCTGTCCTGGCCAGGATCCATGAGAGCCTTGAAAGTGGTGATATATCTGGGGTCTGGCTACCTAGTGTGATGCCACAGGGCCCACCCCCTCATGCCCACACAGCCCTGACCAGGGGAGCAGTGCCATAAAGCTGGCTGTGGGAAAGCAGACAGGGTCGCCCCACAGGTAGTGGATGTATACAGATTGACATTCCCCAGATAGGACAGGTGTAGCTGCTGTAAATAATACCAGTACCCAGATAGGTATGCCTCAAATGAAATAGCCAGAAGGCCCCATGACAGTCACAGCAACCACCACTGATCATTTCTATAGCACCACAAGGTGTATGTAGCGCTGCACATACACATGTAACAGATGGCTCCTGCCCAGCAGGGTGTACAATTTATTTGGCAGGATATGTGCAAGGGGAATGGGCAGGAAACATAAGAAAGCCTAGGTGGATCAGACCCTAAAGTGGCACCAATGCGGTGGGTGCCCAGCCAGGATCTGAGAGCATCCAGGGACAAAGCATGCCTGACAGACTCAGGTGCTGTGACTCAGGAATATGGAGCTGTGAGGTGAGGGCAGAGATGTCCAGATATGGCTGTAGAAGAGAAGGACACAGGAAGGGGTGTAGGGAGAGATATGATGGGTATGGGAGATCAGAGCAAGCCCAGTGCACATATAGACTAGAGGCACAGTAGGGACAGGTATTGCCCAGCAATTGAAGGCAGTCGTCATGGACCTGCATCCCTTGGGGTGTGTGGAGCCGGTGAGGGTCCATCCCAAGCCATTTAAGGCATGTCTATAAATATGACCAGGGCAGCAATTACTGGGGCTGCCTCTGAATGTGACATACCATGTGATGCAAGGTATGTCCTGACATACATGTTGACATTTACATTCTGGAACCCCATATAGGTGTGCACTGGGCCTAGCTAATGCCCCACAGGGCATTAGGGGAACTGAGATATGGTCCAGGCTGCTGCAGCTGTAATATCACATTGGTAGTAATGTCTACTGTGCATTAACAGACTGCTGTCTGTGATGGGCAGCCTAGAAGATGCACGTTCTTCCCAAGGGGCGTGGCATCAGCAGGTAGAGCATGGGGATGGTGTGGTGGGGACGTCCAAAATCATTCCCAGTGTCCAAGGCATGGGGGTGACTGAATAGCGCCTGCACAAGCCCTGAAAAACAAGTCTCCGGTCCCGTGGGCACATGCAGACCTATGGTTGAGGAATCAGATGCAAACGGTGCCCGTGTCCAATATAGACATGTCCAAGGGCTGGACATGCATATAATGTAACCTCAGCATAATATGTGACTAGGGGAACCCATGTCTATACCATGGGCCTGCCCAAGACACTCCCTCAGACTGCCCACATCACCCCTCTGGGGAATGTTAAGATGGTACACATCCTGACAGCAATGAGACACCTAAGAGGGCATTTCCATGTGAACAGCAGTCCACACATGTAACTACTGCTGTCATGATGTGGGTATACCTCTGAAAGAACCCCCCAAATCTTTTTGCAAAGATGTGTGCTACCATCCATATATGATTATGATAAATGAACAAAGAGGAAGCACAGCGATTGAGGTGTGCCCCATAACTGTGAATATTGCCACCATAATCATGGCACCAAGTAAATTAGTCCCTGGGGGTAGGCCACTGAATATGTGTGCCAATGGCAGAGACAGGTATGAGGGGGGGGGGGGGGTAGGTCAACCAAAAGCTACAGTAGAATCATCTGCCCCAGAATGAAATGGGACCTAATGACTGTTGTACCCCCAGATGAGATATGTTAGTATCTAAAGCAAAAGTGTCCTCCCAGATGTAAAGTCACCCAGGCCACTGTAGGAAAGGCATAAAATATGTGGAAGTCAACCACCAGCAGTGGAAGGATGCCCATTGTTTAAAATCCCAGCCATGATTCGAGAGAACTATGCATTCCAGAGCTGTGATCTGGATAAGTGATACTGCTGGATAGATGTCCAAGGTGTGACAGCAGAGAGCCAGATGTAGAGTGGCAGTATCTGGCTGCCATATGTAGACCCACGCAGTATAATTTAGTAGGAGCAAACTCCACCCAGGCCCTACCAGATCATGTCATGGTGGTCAGATAGATTTGCGAGTGTAAGATATCTATTGTATAAGTCCTGAACACAAGAATGGCCCCCTATGTGTAACTCATGCTGGACAGGGTGAATGAGAGCTGTGGATGCAAAGAGCTAGCACAGGGGCTGGCCTCACACAGCACATGCCTGACGAGTCCCAACACCATTGGCCCATAGAAATACCAATAGCTAGAGGCATGGAAATGGATGCTGGACAAGGTGCCACAACATTCACATACCTGTCCATGAAGTGTGATGCCTGCCAACCATGAGCAGAGTTTGATGTCAGCAATGCGGGCTAAAGCTACTGGCAGCCATGCATATCACATAGTGGATGTGTAGCACCCTGGAAACAGCACTATCCAGGAACCAGACCTCCCTTTTCTTTCCAAGTTCCTAGAAAAACTTGTAATCTCTCAACTTTCTTTACATCTTGATGCCACCCTTTCCCTTCATCCCCGTCAATCTGGTTTTCACCCTGGCCATAGCACAGAATCTATTCTCCTTTCTATTTTGAATGAACTCCACTCTGCACATAATCACGGTTCTATCTCTATTGCAGTCTCTCTTGACTTGTCCTCTGCTTTTGATCTCGTTGAACACCACACTCTCCTCACTCGTCTCCATGAAGTCGGGATCTCAGGTTCTGTTTTTCTCTGGTTTCACTCCTTCCTGACCAACAGATCCTTCTCTGTGCTCTCTGGTTCTTCATCCTCTCCCACTCACCCGCTCACCTGTGGTGTTCCTCAGGGTTCTGTCTTAGCCCCCTTCTTGTTCAATGTTTTTCTAGCTCCTCTCACCCTTGTGGTTCAACAATTTGGTATTTCTGCCTATCATTATGCAGTTGATGTTTTTCTCCTCCACCACACTCACCCTATCTCCCCTGATCTTTCTCCACTTAATGCTTGTCTCTCCGCTATTGACTCCTGGATGTGCACCAACTTTCTTCACCTTAACTTATCCAAAACTATGGCTATTTGGTTCACTTTCAGTGGCCCCATTCCCTCTGCCTCTCCCCTGCTTTCTTCCTCCCCCATCCCAGTCGTTCCCTCTCTTCGTTATCTTGGCATCACCCTGGACTCTGCACTCTCATTTCATGAACATATCTCCTCCGTGGTCCAGCGCTCTTTCATCTCCTTGAGACAAATCCGTGCCATGCATCCTTTTCTCCCCGCTTCCTCCCTGACCACTCTGCTCATTTCCCGTGTTCTATCACGTCTGGATTATTGTAACATCTCTTTTGCCGGTCTCCCTCAATACCAATTGCACAGGCTCCATCTCATCCAGAACACCGCCGCCCGGATCCTCACTCATGCTACTCGTTTCAATCATATCACTCCTCTTCTCATCAACCGTCACTGGCTTCCTGTGCCCTTTCAAATCCAGTTCAAAATTCTCACCTTCATCTACAAAGTCATCCACACTAGTGTCCCTTACTACCTTTCTGACCTGATTCACTTTCATACCTCCCAACGCTCCCTCAGATCAATTCACACCATCTGCATGTTCTTTCCCTCCCCCTCCTCTGCCCGCCTAGAATCCACTAGCTCTGCTGCATTTTTCTTCCTTGGCCCCAAGCTTTGGAATTCGCTATCCCCTGCCCTCTGCCTTGAACTCTCCTTTCCCAAATTTAAAGCTGGCCTGAAGACTCATCTCTTCTGTGTCGTCTTCGACCTGCCCCCTCCCTCCCTCCAGCCCCCCTTAGTCTTCTGAGTGATTTGTCTTCCTCTGTTTATCCATTCTCTGAATTTCAAGCTTGTCTCTCACCTTTTCTCTACCTTTGATTCTACCCCTTCCAGTCACATCAGTGGAATTCTGTTTCTTTTTCCTGAAGTCAATTTATATTGTAAACCACCCTGATGCCTTGGTGTGGGTAGTATATAAAGAAATGAATAAGGATAAAGATAAAGATGGCCATGGGCTCACGACCTACCACCACCTAATGTGGCAATGTAACATCCACAGTATCACACTATGCAAAATATGAGGTGCACCATATGCAGCAACCACACCATGTTGGTCAGAACAGGCCCAGGGAAACATCTGCATGGCACAGCCAAGGACAAGCAAATGTGTCCAGGATAGCCACCACTATAGCCACTGGCCAGCAAGCAAGACAGGAGGCCTCAAAGGGGTCTCAGTACCACCAGTGCCCCAAGGCCTGTGGGAGCCCAGGGCACACATACCCTGAGCACAGGCAGAAGTCCCAGTACCCTGTAGAGGGTGCAGAGGCTGGCTAACTGGTGCCCACAACACCTTAGCAAAATCAGTTGTGGAAGGAGCCCCAGGGCAAGCACCTAATTTTATGGCAGTGGATGTGTGTCCAAGCAGATCCAGATGGGAGGAGGGTGTGATAAATATTGACAGTGGACACAGCAGGAACAGGTACCCCATGCATGCTTTGATGCTGGAAAATGCACCCATCAGTGACCACCAGAGGTGGCACAGAGGAGCACTGACCAGCAGACCAATGCCACACACACCAGGAACTGGGGCTATACAGTATGTGGCTGGCATGAACATATCAATGTGCAAATTCTGCAGCAGCATATGAACATATGTGTCAATTCCCTGCAGAACTGTGTGTCCCCTACACCCATCCAAGGCCAGACTTATGAGGCAGTGCTATCCTGTGGACTCACCTACTCCCCAACCACCCATACCCATTCACATGCCACAATGTCACACAGACAGCCCTGGAGCATGACTGACACCTACCCCACACATCCCTGCCCAAGCCTACACTGTGCACCCCCATAGGCCCCAACCCCACCCACCAAGCATGCTTCCCCTCACCCCTGGTGCTAGATGACCCCCTGCTGCCCCTCCCCATGCTGCTCTTTGCCCCTCCCCTCCCTGAGGGCACATGCATCTGTGCCTTGGTCACCATGGTCACAGGTATGCATGATGGTGAGTCCTCGGACCCAGAGGTGTCACAGCTCATGCTCAATACCCTCATGGAATGGGGGAAACACCATCCAAGGACTGCTGCTTGGTGAAACTGGCTCAAGGAGAGGGAGGGTGCATATGTGGTGGGCCGACCATCAACAGTGTGGGTATGTGCAGAGGCTCATTTTGTGACACCACTGGAGCCCAGGGAAGAGGTGCAGGTGCACATGCTGCTGAGGAAGCTGCATCTGCACCCCTGCCCAGACCCCATGGATGGCACACTGGAGTGTGCATAGGGTCGAGTAGGGACAGACCAGCCAAGGACATGGCACAGCTCCATTAGTATCTCCACCATGGTAGCCTGGAGGGTGCTGGTAGCCATGGTCAGCTGCTCTGTGGCCATGACATGCCTCTCCTGCAATGCCATGGACTGGCGCAGTAGCTCCAACTATTGCTTGGACCATGCTTGCTGGGCGGCACTGTGAGCAAGCAGATGCTCAGCACATTGACACAGGTGCTGCTGTACACCCCTGTTGGTGCACCCCCCAGGTCATCACCATTGTCAATAGGCTGCTGTGGTGGAGGCGATGGGGAGTGGACATGGAGCTCCAGATCATCCGGGCCAGGGCCGTCAGGTGCCTACTGCAGTGAGGTGACATCAGCAGTGCACGGCAGTGGGGCATCAGGCAGGGCCCCCGTGTCCTGTGGTATCCTCCATGGACACTGTTGACAGAGCAGGCTCTGCTGCCTGTGGAGCTATAGCAGGGGCACCTGTGAAGACACAGAAAACATTGAGAGGTCAGACCTGCAACTGCCAATGCAGAAAACGATGGGGTGGCAATGTTGCAGCCATGCGGATGAGCCAGTAAGCTGCACAGGCACAGAGGAGCTGTTGATATGATAGGCCATATACCCTGTCACCAGTTGCAGAGCCAGATGGGCACAGAGGCCTGTGTATAGACTCACATCCCAGTACGTTGTGCAGTCAGCCCTGCCATCACCAGCTGGCGGCCATACTGCTAATGCCTTCAACACACAGGCCAACATTGGAGCAGCCACAATAAATGTGAGTCCAATCGGCAGTGGCAGCACGGCTGGGAAAACATGCCAGTCAGTGGTGGTGGCTGTGTGCATGTGTGTGCATGCACACAGTGGGAGGGGTGTACATGTGGTAAAGGGCAGGGACACACACAGCACACATCTACCTTGACCCTGGGATGCCTGAGATGTGTTGAGAGGGCCTATACCCTTCGAGGTGGCTGGGTCAATTGTAGCAAAGATGCGCTGTTCGAGTTCTGAGAGCTGCTCCCCCTGCAAACCCTCGGCTCATTGCTGTGCCTTCTGGGCAGTGTTGCAGCGTACCTGCCACCACCTGTGCTTCACATCCTCGATGTCGTGGTTCTGGTGATACGTGGCATTGATATATTGGCATACATCAAGCCACTGCCACTGCTTCTCATAGGCATCCACATGTGTGGATGCATCACCCACCAATTGTGGTAGCCGCTAGAGGATCTCCTCCAGCATGAGGGTCACCTTACCCTCAGAGATCCTTGCCTTCCTGGTAGAGACCTTGGGTGCCATTACATAGACTGTCTGTGACACACTGGCAATGCTTGGAGGTCAGGGACAGGCCCGTCTGGGATGTGCATGCCAGAATGTGCCAATGCATATAAATCTGCATCAAAATGCCCACACCCACACCCACACGCACATGTATCTGTGACTGCACCCCCCCCACAGTAATGCAGCCGCACAGAGTTGTGGGGATGGCATGTGCATGGGATGCAGAAGGTCAGTGGTTTGCCTCCCGTAGCTGGCACAATGTAGAGAAATGCCAATGGAAAAACAGCAGTCTGTAGAAAGGAAGCAGCCATAGTATGTATGAAGAGGATACTGGACATGGTGAAGGTCCAGCGCATGTATACAACCTTTATGCTGCATCGATGGGAGTGCATGTGGAGGCTGCACGGCATCACGCGTGCATATGCCTGGGAACGTGCACCTCTGCACATGTGCCATAGACATGTCAATGCACCCTCAGGCCTGAACAGTTTTGTGGTAAGACTGACACAGTGTGGGATAGTGATGGTGCCACCTGCAGCTCTCCAGAATACATGACAATGTGTGCAATGGGTATCCATTATTATGCAGCCAGCTGGCTGGAATGGGACAGCATGCAGGACATCCACAGATGGTTCACGCTGGTCCTCCTGCACAACTGTGACCATGGTGGGCAGGATATAGAGTTGAAGCATCCACACACATGTGTCCCCATGTCATTGGGTCCAATACATGGACATGAGTGATGCAGCCTGTGTGACAAGGTACCAGTTTGACAGGGCTGCCATACATGACTTCTGCCAGCAGCTGGAGCAATGGCTTGAAAGCCCCACGCAGAAGGGACAGCCAATACCGTACACCTGAAGGTGACAATAGCGCTGGCCTTCCTGGCAACAGGTTTGTTCTAGATGGTGCTGTCAGCTGTTGGGGGACTCAGCCAGCCTGCAGTATCACAGTGCCTTACACAGTTTTTGGGCACCTACCTGCAGTCCATGGCGTAGACCATCTGCTTCCAAACAACAAAGCAGGACCAGAACTGGACCATGTTGGACTTTTACGCTGTGGCAGGGTTATCATTGGTCCTAGATGTGGTGGACGGCACACACGTCACCCTCTGGCCCCCATGAAGGAGTGAGGCTGCCTATCAGAACCACAAGACCTTCCACTCAGTCAATATGCAGGTGGTGTGCAATGCACATGGGGAAGATCACAGATGTCTGTGCCAAATACCCGGAATCCTGTCATGACGCCTACATCCTGAACCAGTCAGGGTTCCATGCACAGTTTGAGGCAAGTGGCAGTAGGCTGCCCTCCATGACCCCCAGGCCCTGTGTATGTTCCCCTTGGCCCTGGGGGGACTGTTGGGCATATACTTAGGGTACCCTAACCCGATGCCACCACAGTGAGGGTATGCGCAGGATGCCTTCCTGGTGATCCCCTGACATACATGGTCATGGTACACTCTGGCCCTGTATGTCCGGGGGTTGGTCCCAACCACCCCACACCCACCCTTTGCACGCATCCCGCCCTGGTCTCCCACAGCATGCACAGTGGTCCTATACATATAGTGGGAGATGAAGGCAGGTAACTGGAATGGCGGGAGTGAGGTTGCATGTACTGGCATGTCATAAAGCCCTATCTACTGCCACCCAGAAGTGTGCCAGATGTGGCCCAGGTGTGCTTTGTGGAAATAGGCCCCCCTGCACTGTACATTCTCAGGATGCCCAGGCCCAACCCCCAGCAGGGACCCCTGCGCCTTTGGGGATGCCCATGCACATGTGGTGGGCTGCAGATGCACAATGCCCCACTGACACTTTTGGGACCATCCAAAAGTGGACACAGCCACGCATATACAAGTCAATTGTCCACAGCCCACAACATACTGGTAACACATGCCTCTCTCACGGGCACACCAGCTGATCGACGGTTTGCTATTCTGTCTCTCACTGCAGTGACCAGGGCTACCCCCTACACAACTGGCTGCTGGCCCCCATACTCTACTCTAGAAGCACAGCACAGCACTGGTCCAACCATGCGCACCAGATCACACGGGGGATCATCGAGCACACTTTTGGCCAGTTGAAGTGCCATTTTAGATGCCTAGACCGGTCTGGGGGAGGTGCTCTACAGGCCTCACAAGGTGTGCCAGATCACCATGGCATGCTGCATCATCCACAACTACATCCTGTGGTGCCAGCACCCACTGCCAGATGAGCATGAGCCAGACCTTGGTGACAACGATGAGCTGAACGCTGCCGCAGATGTGCCCCAGGGCTCACAGTCCAGATGGGGGGTGGTAGTGCATGACAGCCTTGTCCAGGCACACTTTGTCTGATTGTCTGAGCCATATGTTCTCTGCCCATAACACCCAATGCACACGCCAGTACCTGGGGAGGGGCTGGGGAAGTGCAGTAGCCGCCACGGGCCTGTGCATGTCCATACTATGCAGCCATGGTCTATGTGGCTGTCCCATGCCTTTGTGTGTCATGCACATTGCCTGCCTGGGAAATTGGGCACAGAAGTGTGCCATCATGGGCCGCTGGTATGGGGACTGACTCTGGGTCTGAAGGTTCGGGGCTCACCCTGCCAATATTTTTGCTGACATGTGCCAGAGGCATAGTATCCGCCCAGCAACATGCCATGTCCCTCAGATCCCACATGTGCCATGACATGTGACCAGTGACATATTCCAATGGTATCCTGCATGGGAGCCCACATGTCCAGAAATGTGAGTCCATTGGTATGGCACCCACAGCTACCACAGCTTGGACACAGACATCACACAGTTCACCTGTCCCTTGTGCATCTGTCACCTCCCCATTGCCGCACACATGGCGGCTGTAATGGGGGGCCGGGTCATGCGCATGGTGTGCTGCGTACATATGGTACCCTGGCATGTCACCGTTCAGCCACACAGGGCATGCATGGCAGCCATTGGGCACCATGGACACAGTCCCAGGTCTGATCCTGTTACCATGGTGTGGCAAGGCCACCGTACAGGCAGCACCATGCATGGGACAGCATGTGGCCCTTGCTCTCAGCCTATCCACACTGCCATTAGTTCTGCTGTGCTGTAGCTGGACTCCCTACAGCACACTGACTTGCACAGTCACGCACCTTGGACCCCCATGCACCCAACCATCACTTCCTGCCTTGCCTATTGTGCCGCCAGCACTGGTGGACCATACAGGCCCTCCCACTTTCTCCCTTCTATCTGTTTGGCACTGCATAGTGTAGCTGGTCAGCTGTGGGCCCCATCCTGCCCATCACCATGCACTGCATGCAGCATATCCAGCTCCCACTCAGATTCCACATCCAGGGCCGCTGCTGCATGCAGCTATGACTGTGCAGTCTGTCCGCTGTGCCTGCCTATCTTCCCTATCATGGCTCTCTCCACATCTCTCCTTGGGGGTATCCACACATCTGGGCCACCCACATGACCTGGGTCTGCTACATCCATGAACTACTCTGGGCTGTTCTTCTCCCCATTCTGCTCCCTCTGCATGGCACCTACTACTGGCATATGTGCTGCGCCAGCCCCACCACCCTAGGTCATGGTGCACCTGTGGACCGCTGGCTGTGCTGCCACCATATGTTCATGGCTCCTCTCCCCTCCTGTCTGGTGCCTTCTTATTTCCCCTGGGTGTTTGCTCCGTCTCTTGGTACTGTGGTGGCCAGTCTACCTGGCTATTTGGTTCAACCGTGCATGAGCTACCATGAATGTAGAAACATAGAAACATGATGACAGAAAAAGACCACATGGCCTATCTAGTCTGTCCTTCCATATCAACAACTAAAACAGTCCACTTTTTATCTTTAGAAATCCTCTGTGTTTGTCCCATGCTTTTTTGAATTCAGTTACTGTCCTCATCTCTACCACCTCCACTGGGAGACTATTCCATGGATCCACTACTCTTTCCGTAAAGAAATATTTCTGCATATCACTCCTGAATCTATCTCCCTTCATCCTCATCCCATGTCCCCTCGTAGCAGAACTTGCTTTCAATTGAAAGAGGCTCTCTCCCTGAACATTTATGCCACGGAGGTATTTAAACATCTCAATCATATCACCTCTATCCCGCCTTTCCTCTAAGGTGTACATATAAAGATCCTTAAGTCTGTCCTCATATGCTTTATAATGAAGCCCACTAATCATTTTAGTAGCCACCCTCTGCACCGACTCCATCCTGTTCACATCCTTTTGAAGGTGCGGTCTCCAGAATCGCACACTATACTCCAAATGAGGTCGCACCAAAGACTTATACAGAGGCATTATCACCTCCTTTTTCTGCTAGCCATTCCTCTCCGTTTGCACCCAAGCATCCTTCTAGCTTTTGCCGTCGCCTTTTCTACCTGTTTAGCTACTTTAACATCATCAGACACAACCATGCCTAGGTCCCGCTCTTCTTTAGTGGACAAAAGTATTTCACCTCCTATACTGTATTGCTCTCTTGGATTGCTGCAGCCCAAATGCATGACCTTACATTTTTTAACATTAAATCCCAGCTGCCAAATTCTAGACCATTCTTCAAGCTTAGCTAGATCCCTCCTCATGTTATCTACACCTTCCTGGGTGTCTACTCTATTGCAGATTTTGGTATCATCCGCAAAGAGGCAAATCTTACCCGACAGCCCTTCCGCTATATCACTAACAGAGATGTTAAAAAGAATCGGATCAAGGACAGATCCCTGGGGCACACCACTGGTAACATCCTTCTCCTCAGAGTGAGCTCCATTTACTTGTACTCTTTGTCGCCTCCCACCCAACCAATTTTCTAACCCAAGCAGTAACTTTAGGGTCCATTCCTAGGGTGCTCAGTTTGTTTATAAGTCGCCTGTGAGGAACAGTGTCAAAAGCTTTACTGAAATCTAAATACACCACATCTAGAGCTCTCCCTCGGTCCAACTCCCTAGTCACCCAGTCAAAGAAATCAATCAGATTTGTCTGACAAGACCTGCCTCTGGTGAATCCATGCTGCCTCGGATCCTGTAATCCGCTGGACTCCAGAAACCTCACTATTTTATCTTTCAGCAGCGTTTCCAATAATTTACTCACCACCGAAGTTAAACTAACCGGCCTGTAGTTTTCAACCACATCCTTACTTCCGCTTTTGTGTAAAGGCACCACATGAGCCTCTCTCCAGTCCTTTGGCACCACTCCCGACTCCAACGAGGCATTGAAAAGGTCAGTCAGTGGAGCTGCCAGAACGTCCCCAAGTTCCCTCAGTATTCTAGGGTGTATCCCATCCGGTCCCATCTCAGTATTCTAGGGTGTATCCCATCCGGTCCCATCGCTTTGTCCACTTTAAGTTGAGCTAGTTTCTCACGAACACAGTCTTCTGAAAATTTTTCAAGATGTACCTCGCTTCTGTTCCTATCTGTGGGTGTTTTCTGAGGTCCTGCTCCTGGTTCTTCATCTGTGAACACAGAACAAAAATATTTGTTAAGCAATTCCGCTTTATTCTTCTCAGCTTCTACATATTCCTCCCCTGCACCCTTGAGTCTGACAATACCACTTTTGCCCTTCCTCTTCTCACTAATATATCTGAAAAATGTCTTATCCCCCCATTTTATTGCATTGGCTATTTCCTCCTCCTTTTGAATCTTTGCCTTCTTGACTACTTTGCTAGCTTCTCTAAGTTTTTCCAAATACAGATGCCTGTCTTCCTCTCTCTGTGATCTCTTGTATTTCATGAAGGCCTCCCTCTTTTTCTTCACTTTTTCAGCTACTTCCTTCGAAAACCATAGTGGTCTCCTTTTCCTTTTGCCTTTATTTACCATTTTAACAAAAAGGTTGGTTGCCCTTAAAATATCCCCTTTCAGTTTTGCCCACTGTTTTTCTACATCCCTCAGCTGTTCCCATCCCTGAGGTATTGGCCCATCTTCGCAAAGTTACTCTTCCTAAAGTCTAAGATCCTCACCTTGGAATGGATTCTAACAGCCCTAGTCCTAATACTGAACCACACCATCTGGTGATCACTGGATGCAAAATGATCTCCCACTACAACATCAGAAACACTTTCACCATTGGTAAACACCAAGTCCAGTATGGCCCCTTCACGTGTGGGGTCTGTTACCAATTGCCTGAATAGTTCTCCAAGTAGAGAATCCAGGATCTCCTTACTTCTAGATGATACTGCAGCAGGAATGTGCCAATCAACATCTGGCATATTGAAATCTCCTATCAGTAGCACTTCCCCTTTCCTAGCAATGCTGCGTATGTCTTCAATTAACTCTCTGTCTACCTCTTCCTCTTGTGAGGGAGGTCTTTATATCACACCAATGCAAATAGATTTCTCTTTCCCTCTTTCCAGTTTAACCCACAATGCCTCCTCTCTTCCTTTTAAGCTCTGTAATTCCAAAGCTTTAATAGTAGTTTTTACATATAGTACCACTCCTCCTCCCCTTCTTCCTACCCTGTCCTTTCTGAATAAAGTATAGCCAGGTATAGTTACATCCCAATCATGGTTTTCTGTGAACCATGTTTCTGTAACTGCCACTAAATCCAAGTCAGCCACTCCCACCAAAGCTTCAACATCAGGGATCTTATTTCCCATGCTATGGGCATTTATACACACTGCTTTCCATATGTTACCCCTGTTACCCATTTCCATAAAGGTATTTAATGTATCACCTACCTGGGGGCTTTCACTTACCTGGGGGCTTTCTTCACCCATCTCCAACGAATCTAGTTTAAAGCCCTCTTCAGTAGATTAGCCAGTCTACTACCGAAGATGCGTTGACCTTTCTTGGACAGATGGATGCCATCTCTGCTCTGCAACCCTTGGAACAGCATCCCATGGTCTAGGAAACCAAAACGTTCTCGATGACACTATCCACGCAGCCATGCATTCATCTCCAGGATGCAAGCCTCTCTGCCTTGGCCTTTACCCTCAACAGGGAGGATTGAAGAGAATACCACCTGTGCACCTAACTGCTTCACCCTCTGTCACAGAGCCATGAAGTCACTTTTGATACGTTCCGAGGTATACCTGGCAGTATCATTTGTTCCAACATGGATTAGCAACATTGGGTAATAGTCAGTGGGCTTGATGAGTCTTGGAAAACTCTCCGTAACATCTTGGATTTTGGCACCAGGCAGACAGCATACCTCTCTGGACCTCAAGTCTGGTCGGCAGATGGATGTCTCAGTACCCCTCAGAAGAGAGTCTCCAACCACCACTACCCTTCGTTTCCTTCTGGTCACTGATTCTGCAACTTTGGGGTACTTTAACTCTGGTTCTTCCCTTTCCAGGGATGCTTTCACCTCCTCCACTTCCAGGGCTGCATAATGGTTCTTCAGTTCAAGGGCTGGAGAAGTTGGATTGGTGATTTTGCAGGCCCTGGTGACTTGTGTCCAACCATCGACATTGTGTTGGCACCCATCTTCTCCTGTGCTGGAGAGCTTGGTTGCTGTAAGAAGCATCTCATCAATGTACTTCTCACTGTCTTGAATGCTCCTCAGCCTTGCCACCTCCTCTCTGAGTTCCTCCACTTGTTTCCTCAGAGCTTCAGCATGCAGGCACCCTGCACATGGAACTGGTCCTTCAACTGGCATTAGGACCTCTGTCTGGACCGAGGCAGAAGCTGTAATGGGGGCAACAGCTTTAGCAATACAATTTTTTCGTGTAGCATTCATCATAGCATCTCCCCTGTAGTGCTACACATATGACGGGGGTCATTATTGGTCAGGGTTGCTGTGGGCGACAGCCACATAGGCACACAAGGCACACATATAGAACAGCATAAAACTTTATTTACCCAGCAAACATGCATGGAACAGACACAGAATATGCACACACACTGGCTAACAGGTGTGCCCCATGGCACCCAACCCCCACCCCTGCTGCACCTACAGGGCCATTAACACTGCTGGCCAGTCTACTCTCATGGCTGTCACTGCACCAGCAGCCACTGGCATGGCTCATGCTGCTTGGTGGTATGGCTGCCTCTGCTTGCCTCCCGGATGGTGGGGCCCCCCTCAGTTCCCCACAGGACTGCCTGATATGCAACTGGAGGGTGGTGTGTGGGGCTGCAGGTGGGCCTCCAGCAGTAGTCGCAGGCACCCGAGTTCACCCCTCAAGCCCTGCACCTCACCCCTGAGGCCTTTCACATGGTGTGAGAGGTAGAAAAGGGGCCTGAGCTGCCATGCAAAGCCGTGTGCAAGCACCTATGTGGCCAGCGTGTCTTCAGGGCCTCTGCCTGCTTCTTGGTTCCCATTTTTGGGTCCCACATTAGATATGGGTGGGGTTTGTGGCCCACCAACAAGGGCACACCGCTCCCACATGCACTTGGCCACAGGCACCTCCACCGCATCACCGCCCTCTTCACTGTCATGACCTGGCACCACCACAGCCTCCTGGAAAACCCTGCTTCCATAACCTAGGCCCCCTTCTGACTCTCTCCATCTGTATCCTCCTCCTACCACTGCACTAGGAGCCCCCATCCACGCTACATACCCACCCTCGCCCATGCTCTCCCTCTGTATGCCCTCCATCCCCTCACCCTCACTCCCATCCTTCTGCCACTCACCCCCCCCACTTGCTCCCCCTGCATGCATTCCCCTCGCCCTCACCACCACCCTCCAGTCACTGACCCTCTCCCATGCACTCACTAGCTGTCCCCTTGCCGCCCCTGCCTGACCCCTCAGCCTGTGACACTGCAGCCTCCCCCACAAACTCCATGGGACATCCCCAGCCACCCTCCCTGTCATGCCAGAAACCCCCTCCACCAGGGGCTGGAGGATGAGGGTCCAGAGGTTGCCCCCTGTCTCTGCAGCACCAGTGGGACCTGGCCACTGTCCTGCTGCACTCTATCCCCCAGGTGTGCTGTGGGACATAGGCCCCCCTGCCCACTATCATCGGCTTTGCCCCCTTCAGGGGAAGTAGAAGGGAAAATACTGTCTCCCCTGCTGGGCCCTCCTTGTCCTCCTCTTCATCCGCTGATGGTGTTGGGCTGGATAGGAGGAATGGGCTTGGCGGGGAGTCCTCCTCCTTCTGTGCTGCCATTGTGGGGGACAGAGGTCGTGGTTAGCTGTATGGCTGTGGTGTATATGATGTTTGTTGGACAGGTCATCCATGGGAAGCTAGGTTCCTGATGTGCCAGTGGCACAGGGTGCTGTCTTTCCAGACCCATGGGTGGCCCTCATCAGGTATGTGTTTCCTGTGTCAACCTCCAGACAATGTTCCTGTCACTGCCACTGTGGTGGGGCAGGCAGGCCTCTTTGTGTCCCCTTACTGTGCTCTGTGCCATACCTCTATGTAGGATATCGTGGTGGCTGTGCCACACATGTCCACACCCTGCACTTCCTGTTGCTGCACTGCTGTGGTTGCTGGGGGTGGGGGGGGGGGGGGTGGGCATACACACAGGGTGTTCCAGCATGTCCCTAATCTGCAGAGGGTGGGGCAGTGTGGGCCATGACTATGTGCTGTGGGACCCTTGAGTGTGGGCATGCTGTTTCCGTGGTGTCCATCTCACAGTGGTGTGTGTTGTTACATGTGGTGCCCTGCCTCTGTATTGGGGGGGGACCTGTCAGCCTGCTGCTTGGACTGGGTATCTGCATGGCTACTCACATAGATTGTGAGCCCTTTGGGGATGAGGGATTATATCCAGTACCTGCTAGTAGTGACTGTAAATCACTCTGATGCCTTTCAGCCTGGGTGGTATATCAAGAAATTGCATAAACATAAACCCTGCCCCTTCTACAGCTGCTGCCGGATATGCCTTATCAGCTGCAGTTGCGTGTGGCGGATTGTGCAGTCATGCACATGGTATGCCTCTATGTCACCCAGGATCCGGAAATGCCTGTAAGGTAGAGATATACCTCATCATTCCCCCTTGCCAGGGCACGGACCTGCCTGCCCATGGGGGGGGAGGGGTGCTGCTGGTGCTGTGCGCATGTGCATCATGTGCCTGTCCCCATTTTCTATCAGTGGCACATCACCCTTCCATCAGGAAGAAAGCAGCAACTGCCACGTAGATAACCGCAGCAACCAAAACACAAACCATAGGCAGAATACAAACTTTATTGGTCCTTATGTGATTAAAAAAAAGGGGGGCCAAACCCAACACAGGCCGTGTTTCATGAGTACTTCGTCAGGGGTAAGGCACACCACAAACTACAAAACAAAAAATAAATAAATATAATAATAAACGAATTAAAAACTATATGACATTTGTTTTTATTTGTTTTATCATTTTACAGCACACCGTTCATTTAGCATCCCACAGCAGATCGATTTTCCTGTGCTGTGGTTATTTTCTGGTCCAAGGTAACTTGCCTTTTTACATGATTTTCCTTCTGATCTCCTCGCTCCTGTTTCTCTGCTTATAGGTCATATGCAAATTGTCCTCTATAGTTGAGTGATACACGGTTTACATCCCCTTTGGAGTTCTCCATTTATAAGTTTTAATGGCATTCATGTTTTAATAGTTATGTATATGTTCCCCTGATGCTTTTATTTATTTAATTTTTTGTTTTTATGACTATATTGGGTGTCTATGTTTTTGCTTGTTCTTTATGATGTTGTTATTTATTTACATGTATTGGTAGTCATGATTGTTTATGAGGATTGATTTTATTATTTATTTATTTAGTAACATAATATGACTTTTTATGTGGTGTAACACATTATTTAATAATGCATTTCATTTATGATTGGTTTATTCATGTTCACTCTTTTTACTCTTTCTTATCTATTTATTGTTTTATAATTGGTATTAATTGTGTATTTATGATTATTGGTATATCATATTCTTTTTAATTCGTTCTTATTATTATATTTATTATTTTTTTGTTTTGTAGTTTGTGGTGTGCCTCACCCCTGACGAAGTACCCACGAAACACGGCCTGTGTTGGGTTTGGCCCCCCTTTTTTTAAATCACATAAGGACCAATAAAGTTTGTATTCTGCCTACGGTTTGTGTTTTGGTTGCTGACATCACCCTTCCATGCCATGCTAGGGGGGGGGGGGGTGGGCGGTGTCTGCTCATTGCATTTGATGTACTTGCACAGGACCCGGTTCCCTCACCTCCTAGGGCCTGGGAACACTCACAGCTCTAGCCTGGTGGTTCTGAGTCTGACTCAGGGTGCTGGGTTTGCCTCCCACCTGGGGGCCTGTACTACTTAATTTTGCATCTGTATCATTCACACTGTGCCTCCCCTCTGACTTGCTCTGCTCTCACTTCCTAGGGCCTGGGAACACTCAGAGCTCTACCCTGGTGGTTCTGTGCCTGGCTCAGAGTGCTAGGTTTGCTTCCTGTGTGGGGCATGTACAGTGCCATTTTTTTGGGGTTCCTCAGGGGGCATCTGTGTGACCTGGGGCTGTGATTGATATTCTGGGACTGCTCTTTGCTATGTGTGTTCCTTCCATTAATCTCTGCGCCCCCCTGTGCCTTCACTGTGAGCCTGCTTGCATCCTGTTCATCCTTGTTTCCTGGGCCCCTGCTGTGGGACTGCTCTGTCTGTGCTGTGCTGTCACTATGTAGCCTGCCTGCTCTCTGCCAGGAGCAGGTCCTGGCTTTTCCTGCCCTTCCTCTCCACCTTGGTGCATACCTGTCTCTGTGCCAGCTTGCGTGCTGCTCCAGCCTGCCCACTTCTCTCTGCTTCCAGATTTGTCTGTCTGTGTTGTGATGTTCTTACTGGGTGAGGGTGGTCCTGATGTGTTTCCCAGTCCCTGCATGCTGCTGTGTGGGCTGGCCGCCTCTGCCCGGTGGGGAGAAGAGTCTTTTTCTGCTCCAGGACCATGGTCACCAGCAGTCTTATCTCCGCCTTGTTGAAATTAGGCTTTCTGGTAGCCATGTTGATATGTGCATTATGATGGGTTGGGGCCTTCTTCCTGATTCTAGTCGCATGTAGTCTGCAGGATATGGGGTTAGGGATGTTTTGGGGTTGCAGATGCACAGGGTAGCTGGAGCAACACAGGCAATGTGGGTATGGCCTACACATGTGTGTGGCTCAGGACACAGTGATAGGCCGCCCGTTAGGCGTGCTTTCCCGGGAACAGCCACATGCTAATTCTACATCCCCATGTGCGTGCCTAAGCGGGGTTGTAGAATCTGTGCCGTGCGTGCACATCCTCTCTGGATCTGTGCACGAGGCCCGGACGTGCCCATTTCTGAATCGGGCTCTTTTTGTAGTGACTGAATGATTCTGAAATATTGTTGTGGCAATACCTTGGACTTAATATTGCTGATGACTTTATTAGGCAAGCTTGTCACTTTGGTAAAATGATGTCTTAAGTCCTTACAGCAATTCACTGATTCCTGAATATCTACTAAGCCACTCAAAAAAGTCTGCACCAAAGTTGAACACAGAATAATAGCGAAAAAAGTCCAGGAGGTTTGGAAAGCTCAAGCAAGTTAACTATGTTAGACATTTTTGTGGCTAATCCAGGTCATAAGTACCTGTCAGGTTCCCAGAAAGTAGACAGATTCTATGCTGCTTATCCCAGAGGTAAGCAGTGGATTTCCCCAGTCCATTTCAATAATGGAGATGGCATCCACCTGTTCAAGAAGGGTTGAAGTATCTTCTGTTGCAGACTGACTAACCTACTGAAGAGGGCTTTAAACTAGATTCAATGGGGATGGGTGAAGAAAGCTCCCAGGTAAGTGAAACATTAAATACCTCTGTAGGAGTTGCTAAAAGGTGCAACATCTGGAAAGTGGTGTGCATAAATGACCATAGCATGGGAAATAAGATCCCAGATGTTGAGACTTGTCAGACGGCTGCCTAGGGTGAGAACTTACACAATCTTGACGATGCATATATTCATATGATTCTTGCAAGGTATTGTGGGTATTGTAGTTCATTCACTCCCAAACACAGCTGATGACAATAATTTGAGTTGTGAAACCAAGTGGTAAGATCAATAAAATACTTCTTTTATTGATGGGGTTTAATTCACCTAGCACATGTATGCTTGATAGCACTATAAATGAGGTTACTTGCTTGCAGTGTTTAAATGGATAACAAAAAGTCACAAAGTAAACCAGAAACAACCTTCAGCTTGTCAGGCAATTAGCTAATGTTTTCTTAGCAAATAATTACCAAATACAAAGGCACAAAGAAAAGAATAAACTTTGCTGGTTAGGTTAACTTCTGCTTATTTTCCATGCAGATCTCAGCAGTGATTCTCCCTTGCTCACACACACAATCAGGTGCAGCCCTAATTACTATCAATGGACCAGCTGAAAGCCTTTAGCTGGCTGGCTGCTACTGTGTGAGCCCAAATCCTGCTTTAAGAGCTGTTTGCAGTGGAAATAAAGAACAAAGTTAGGATTCTTTGTGATGGCTGATGTGTTTGCTCAGAGAAAACTAGCAATAGCATTTAGATAAAGAACAGTCCATGTAAATAGTTTCATCTGCTGTATTTCCCCCTGCATCAACAATCATAGGGTCAATATCATACATTGGCACAGATGAGTCTTTCATTAAGGCACTATCATGAGAATGCTTATTCCCTTGCTGCCATTCTCTATTATAGATAGGGTCTGGATCAGTGTTCATACCTGAGGCTCTCCTGCTATCATTATTCCTCTCTGTATAGCCTGGCCAATATGTAATCCAATTCTGATGTCCAGCCTTCCAATCTTGATCCCTGGACACTGGATCTCCTCTCACATACCTTCTGGCCTTGGTCTGAAAGTCCCTTCCACATGCAGTCTTCTCTCTTCCAGGTAGCCACTGGTGATTCCTATCTCTGCCACTCCATTCCTCTGGCTGAATCCAGTCCAATGGACTCTGCTGGCTTTTGGAATACCTCCCAGTATGAGTACTGCCTTGGAATCTCCCAGACCTTCCAATGGCCTTTCTTCTCTTCCTTCCAGAGAGTTTCCTTCTCTCTCTATCTGCTTGGCTTGGCTTCTGTTTCTCCAGGTGATACTGGTGCTTGTAGCCGTTGCTGAAGCTCTCCCTCAAGCTCTTTCTGTGGCTTTTGCTGAAGCTGTTCTTGAAGCTGGGCTGGAGCTTGTAGTAACCGTTATCTGAAGAATAATCTCTATTCTTATTCTTTCCTAATGTGTGCTGCTCCCTAACACAGCGCAGCTGTGTTGAATCAAGCCCTGCCCTTTGAGATGAGTGCTTAGGGATTACCTCATAGCTCTCTTGATTGCACACACATTCTCTCACTTCAGCCCCTCTCATGGCTGCTGGAAACCTGGTGCATTCTGGGACTGGTAGTCTTTTATGTGAAAACTCTGTTTTCTTGCTTCTACCAGAACTGACAGGTTGCTTGTTCAGAGTCACATCATCTTTTCTATAGCTCCTACCTGAGCTATGATAAGCTTCCTTATCACAGACTTCAATGGAAGAGGCTGACTTAGATTTAGTGGCAGTTACAGAGATAAGGTTAACAGACAACCATGGCTGGGATGTAATTATACCAGGCTATACTTTATACAGGAAGGACAGGGTAGGAAGGAGGGGAGGATGATCAGCATAATCACATTTGATTTAGTAGATGGAAAATCCACAGTACTGCCTTTTAACTTTCAAAAGGGAGACTATGATAAAATGAGGAAAACAATTAAGAAAAAATAAAAGGAGCAGCTGCAAAGGTTAAAAATTTATATCAAGCATGGGTGTTGTTTAAAAGTACTATCTTGGAAGCACAGACAAGCTGTATTCCATGGAAGGAAGTCCAAAAAACTGCTAGCATGGTTTAAAGGTGAGGTCAGAGAGGCTGTTGTAGCCAAAAAAACATCTTTCAGGAAATGGAAAAAGGAGCCAAATGACGAAAACTGGAACTAACATAAGCAATGGCAAGTCAGATGCAAGGCATTGATAAGGCAGATAAAGAGAGAATTTGAAAAAAAGTTTGCTGTGGAAGCAAAAACGCATAATAAAAACTTTTTCAAGTACATTCATAGCAAAAAACCTGTGAGAGAGCCAGTTGGACTATTAGATGGTAGAGGGATGAAAGGGGCAATTAAGAGGGGACAAGGCCATAGTGGAGAGACTGAATGAATTCTTTGCTTTGGTCTTTACTGACGAAGATATAGGGAAGTTAGCCATGACTGATATGGTATTTAAAGATGACGCATTAGAAGAATTGAAAGAAATATAGCTAAACCAGGAAGATGTATTACCACTATTTGAAAACCTTAAGAGTAGCAAATCAGCTGGACCAGATGGTATACTTAGTGTTAAAAGAAATGAAATATGAGATTGCAGACCGACTATTGTAATCTGTGAACTATCATTAAAGTCATCTGTAATGCCTGAATGGCCAGTGTAGCGCCAATTTTCAAAAAGGGTTTGCAGGGGTGATCCTGGAAACTACAGATCAGTGAGCCTGACATCAGCACAGGGCAAAATGGTAGAAACTATTATAAAGATCAAAATTACTAAACATGTAGATAGTCATGGTTTAATGGGAGAAAGTCAACATGGATTTAGCCAAGGAAAATCTTGATTTACTAATTTGTTATGTTTTTTTGAAGGTGTGAATAAACAGGTAGACAAAGGTGAGTCAGTCAATATAGTGTATTTGGATTTTGAGAAAGCCTTTGACAGGGTCCCTTATGAGAGACTGTTTGCGAAATTAAAAAGTCATGGGATAAGAGGCAATGTACTATTGTGGTCAGGAACTGGTTAAAAAATATAAAGCAGAGTATGGCTAAACGGCCAATTTTCCCAATGGAGAAATGTGAATAGTTGATAAAGTACCCCAGGGATCTGTGTGGGGCTCGGTGCTTTTAACATATTTGTAAATGACTTGGAAATGGGAATAACGAGTGAGGTAATCAAATTTGCGGATGACACAAAATTATTCAAAGTTGTTAAAACCCATGAGGATTGTGAAAAATTGCAAGAGGACCTTGATAAATTGGAAGACTGGATGTTCAAGTGCAGTTTTTTTTTAAGATAACCATAATGAATATGCAACTATCTCACCCCACTCTTTTCCCCTCCTCCCCAATGAAATAATCAAACTATGCCCAGAGTGAGAATGGTAAAATTACACAGCTCAAAATGTCTAGGAAGACAAATCCTAGAGCAGCATCAGTGGTGGCCTGCAAATTAGTCATTTTTTTCTGGACACATAGGGGTATGTTTTCTAAATGGCGGTAGCGGCTTCTGTGCGATATTGGAGCTGTGGCCCCATTGAAGTCAATGGGGCCGTGGCTCCAATATTGCACAGAAACCGCTACTGTGGTCTTATATAAATTGGGGTACGATAACCATACATACCATCATCATTCCAAGTGGCAGGTCCATAATACTCAATAATTCTTTCTGGTGGCCAATCATCACCTCGCCACTTCTCCCACTTGCCTATCTGTAAGGCCTCTCTTTTCTGTCTAGATGCTCCTTTGTGTTTGTGGGTAGTGTATACAGGGTATCCTAATTGTTCTCCATGTTCAGTGTTTAACAGGAAGAAAGAAGCTACACTACCGCCGATTAGTAAACATACTCCTTAATCTGCATGATCTTTCTTTACAAAATTACACTGATATCAAGTAATTAACATCAAGCTTGTAACTGTCCGTTAAAAATGTGTCTTACATGCTCAATCACTCTAACACCCACGTAGGATTAGCATGGGTGTTAGAGTGATTGAGCAGTTTCTTTTGTCCAAAGAGGAGAAATGTACCATCTGGAATGTTCTAGATTGTTTCCATTCCCAAGTTGGCATGTCAAAAGCCAGCATGTTGAAATGTAGGTAGTTTATTACTCAAACAGTTGAAATCATCAGACCATATAACACCCATTTAGTCTACCCATTGTTTAGATATGCCTCTGGTGTGGGATCTTGCGGACGTCTGCTGATGCACATAGGAGTATGTTCGTCAGTAGAAAGAAGTACCGTATTTTTCGCACCATAAGACGCACCCGACCATAAGACGCACCTGGTTTTTAGAGGAGAAAAATAGGAAAAAAAATATTCTGAACCAAATAGTGTAATAAAATATTTAATAAAGTATAACAGAATAATATTTGAACCATATAAACTGAACAGCAGTCAACAGTGGCATTAAGAACCATTATCACTGTCATTAACACATAAAGACAAAGGTTTGAGTACTCTAGTCTTCGGAAAACCCCAAGAACTCTTCTTCGCTAGAGTCAGAATTCATGAGGCTCATTTGGTCACAATCACTGACATCACTTTCTTCGCTGTCTTCGTATAAAATACAGTCTTCACTTCCATCTAAGGCATTGCTAATGCCACATTTTTTGAACGACTGTACAACAATCTCTTCCTTCACCGAGTCCCATGATCTTTTCACCCATTCGCAAACTTGAGTGATGGTGGGCCTCTTCATTCGTCCAGTGGGTGTCAAATCATGGTTACCAGCAGCCATCCACTTGTTCCACTCTTCTCTCATAAAGACCTTAAATGGCTTGTTTATGGAGACATCAAGAGGTTGCAACTGGCTGGTAAGACCTCCGGGAATGACAGCTAGATGGGTCTTTACTTCCTTGAAGCACTTTTTGGTTGGTTCACTAATATGTGCTCTAAATTGGTCAAGCACTAATAGGGCAGGTTTTTTCAGAAGTCCTCCAGAACGTTTGGACCACACCTTTTCAACCCATATTTTCATGCCATTGTCATTCATCCATCCTTTTTCATGGACGTGTACCACAACACCTCTTGGAATGGCATCTTTTGGAAATGTTTTCCTTTTAAAAATCAGCATGGGTGGCAATTTGGTGCCATCGGCACAGCAGGATAACACAGCTGTATAATGCGTCTTCTCGTGCCCTGAAGTTTTCACTGTGATGGTTTTGGCACCCTTCAGGTCGACAGTCCTATTAGAAGGCACATCAAATGTTAGCGGGACTTCATCCATGTTCCCAATCTGGCCAATTTCAAAGCCGTTTTTCTTTCTGGCTTTGATAACAAAACTGTGAAAGGACAGAATTTTAGCCTCATATTCTTTGGGCATTTTTTGGGCAATGCTGGTTTTGGTACGCATAGCAAGACCACATCTTCTCATGAATCTGTAGCACCATGATGGTGATCCTGTAAAGTCTTGAATGCCCCTCTCTTTAGCAATGCGTTTCGCTTCAAAAATGATCATTTTTGTTGAGACGGAGAAGCCATTATTGCGATGAAGCATGATCCATTCTTTCACGTCCACCTCCAACTCTGGCCACTTTGCAGCATGCCCACGCAAAGTGTGCTTGCTTTTGTCTTCTTTTTGCAGCTGATCCTCCTGTTTCCTCCACTCTCTAATCTGTTTTTCAGTTGGAGGCGGCCCAAAATGCCTCTCCGCTGCTCTGTTCCAATGCTCTTTAGCATATTTGATAACCTCCAGTTTGTATGAAATTTTATAGGCTATTCTTTTCTGCTTCAGCATCTTTGTAGAATGAGGTACAGTAGTACGGTACAATATTTTTCTGCAAGAAATGAAGGAACTTTCAGTATACCGGTACCATAATTTCTTCAATGATTACTATTGAGCACTAACCATTTGCGTTTTCACAGAGCAATCACCATTTGCGTTGTCATATTTTGTTCTCCATCATTCTAGGTACCAAAAGCACAAATCTGTCCACCCAACAGATCAGCAAAAGCAAAGTCGATCCCTGGGACATTCTGTCACCATTCCTTATTAGGTAGTATGCATCACCTAAACACACCACAGGACAGACAGATCTCTCTCACTACCGCCAGTGCAACCTAGGATGCAAAACTGAAATTCTGCAAAACCACGGGCTCTCCCTCTAGCTGAAAATATCCAGATTTCACTGCCCGTTCACATAAAATAAAAACAGCAAGCAAACTACCGGTACTGTAAATAGCGACTACCGTATTCCCAAAAACGGATGATGATATTTTTACCGTATATCTTATACGTAAAAATACGGGCAATATTGTAAAGGGAACCACAAAACACCTGCTCTTTGCTAAGATGCCAGAGCTGCCCGGGAAGGTACGGTAAACATGCACCTATGCAGCAGTACTGCGTTGTGCTGAAATAAGAAGCACGGCTGCATTTCTGCTTCCCTGTCACCCCAGAATCTTTTTTTCATGATCACAATGTGATATGTGATAACAGCACCTCAAAAATCAAGTCTGCGTTGTAAAAAAAAGAAAAATCAAACATGAACAGCCCAGGCATCACCAGCAACAAATCCGATCTTTTTCTATAGCAAGTCTGACCACTGGGGGTAAACACCGGTAAACAGCAGTCAAGTGCATTCACATCTACCGGTACTCTGCGACTTTGAGTCTCTCCTGTCTCAGAAGCAATGACATCTAAGGGGAATATTAACATTTGCTTTTTGAGAAAAATAATAATTTTCAGGCCAAATCCACTTACCGGTAGTACCCGTGCAATTCCAACATGTTGCAAGCAATCGGGAAAGGGGAAAGCAGGGCAGGAAAATACCGGTACCTAACAGGTGGCAGCATTTTTATTACCGTAATCTGTGATACACAACGTGCCTATCAATTTTTAACTACCGGTAATAAAATGCATAGTGATAACTCCCTATATGGTTTAACTCAGATTTTAAAATTCAAGGTAAGACTGTTACGGTAAATGGAAGTCGTGGTATTCTCAACGCATCTGGTTGCTAGGCCAGCTTTTTCAAGACTCCAATTGGAAAGCTTTCTCTGCTTTGCAAGAAGAGTTTGCTCTTCCTACCATAATTCTTGTTTTTACCAGTGGATACAGTTAAAGCATTGTGTTAATAAATCCAAGATAGCTGTGTTTCCTTTGACAGAGGAAGCGGAGCTGACAAGGAATACCGGTATGTCCTCGATGGCGGGTGAACCAGGGGTCATTTCAAGGTTATATACGGTAAATTACCGTAATCCGTGAACATAGCCACTGCTGACCCATTGGAATTGAACGGATTTGAGAACATGAGATTGGCAAATTGACTGCACCACGACTTTGGGCCAAATTCTGGGATTCACTGATGTCTCAATCTGCCTCCCTTACGCAGTTGCTCTATTTTTTGGCAGATAAAATTACCGTACTCCAGTTAAACAGGCTAAATGGAACAGCAAGGCTGGTAATGTACCGTATGCTGATCTTGCAAAGATGGCCTGGGTACATTTTCCCATATGTTATTGGAATGCCCTAACGTTCAGTTGTTTTGGTTACCCATGTGGGAACGAATTGAACAAAATCTTAAAATCTTAAACGCCATTGATTTGGCAAATACCGGTATTTTGCAAGGGGAATAAAAGTAAAGAGAGAAAGCTGCAGCAAAGCCGAGCTTACCGCGGTGTCGTAGAGCCGCAGGTCCAGGAAGTAGGGCTGCAGCAGGGACTCGCTGAGCGGCATCAAGCCCATGATGGAGAGCGGGGTGCCATTGGAGGGCTGCCCGACCGTCGTCCCCCAGCACGAGCAGCAGGCAGCGGGGAGGCAGCAGCAGCAGCGCCGGGGCCCCGCAGTTGCCCGCCGTCCCTTCCCCGGCTGCAGCGGCGGAGGAGCGGGGCTTGCGGGGTCTACTCGGGGAGGGAGCCATGCCGGGCTGTGCAGGAGAGGCTGGGCACGGGGAGGAGACGCCGCGAGCACCCAAGCCACAGCCAAAGCTCCCTTCCTGGAGGCTTCCCCCTCCCCTTAGGCCACCAGTGGGCAATAAGAGCTGAAGGGGGTGCGGAGGAGGATGTTCCCGCCCTCCCTGGATCCGATGGGCGGGAAAACGACGCGCTCTCGTCCGCTTCGTTGTACCAGGCAGCCCGGCCTTCCTGAAGTAAAGGTGAGGAAGAGATTTACCGTACGCGCCCGGGAGACGGTGGGGAGGGCTCGGATCGGATTCGCTGCGAGTGCGAGTGCGAGCGTGCCCCCCCCCCCATATTGCGCCCGGCCCCCCCTGCACAACTGAAAGAAAAAGAGTGACAATGGAAAGGAAAAAAGGGACAGTTTATTGGGAAAATGTAGTGTAGTGTAGTGTAGTGTAGTGTGTAGTTTTACCTCAGAAGCCGAGACTGGAGTGAGGGGCATGCACACTGCTGTGTACTGTAACACCGCCTACTACATGCTATCCTCCAATAGCATACGGCGGTGACACAGCACAGCAGCAGCATGCATCTCCTGTACAGATCGGCTTCCCGAGGACAAGGTAAGGTGAGGGGGGACCCGCTGCCGCTTTGCAACTTCTTGTATTCGCACCATAAGACGCAGGCACTTTTCCTCCCACTTTCTGGTGAAGAAAAAGTGCGTCTTATGGTGCGAAAAATACGGTATGCCTTTGGCTATTATTAGCATCTTTAATATAATCTGCTTAATTTAGCAGACATTTGCCATAGAGTTAACCCCATTTCTCTTGCTATGTATTTCCAAGTAATAAATACATATTACACCACTGACAGTGTATATCTTTTACTGTTTCACCCATTTGCTTTTAGACTGTCTACAGTTAAACAATCATGATACACAATAACCATCACAACTTACACTGCTCTGATATACAGTGCTTGTTATTCTTTTCTTTTCTGACACCCATAATTTAATAAGCCCCAGTCGCTTGCATCCATCCTTTTGAAATTAGTATATAAGCTGATATATTGCACGATCCACATTATGCCTAAAGAAGGGTGGCATACACAGACCACAACAGATGATTTACTGTTTTAAAAAGTAAAGCTTTTTATCTTTGAAAAAAAGCTATGATTTTATTTCAAGGACTTCTAGATGTGTGGGTGAGAGTAATCCTCCATTGATCCACCACTGTTCTTACTTCGGGGTCATTGCCCTTCTCCAGGTCCTTTTCCTCCCTTAAAAGAATATAAAAAAAGCATTCCCTATCAGGGCTTGCAGTACTTTTCTTAACTCATTCCTTAACTCCCCTCCTGAAACTCTCACACCCCATTTCTTGCATATGGCTGATATATGAATACAGCAGTGACTCTAATTGAACACAGAAATGCTAAAGCCAACTGATTTGTACTTGTACTACGCATGAATTTGGTTTTGATTTAGTTGACGCTTTTTCAGTGTTAGCTGAAGGAAAGTTACGTTCAGGTGCAATAAGCATTTCCCTGTCCCCAGAGAGCTTGCAATCTATGGGCTAGACTTACTATTCTGCATTGCTACATTAATGCACGTGATTGCTATTTAATGAGAGTTATTTAACACAGGCCCCATTAAGGTCCGTGTTTACAGATAACTGGAACTAACATAAGCAATGGCAAGTCAGATGCAAGGCATTGATAAGGCAGATAAAGAGAGAATTTGAAAAAAAGTTTGCTGTGGAAGCAAAAACGCATAATAAAAACTTTTTCAAGTACATTCATAGCAAAAAACCTGTGAGAGAGCCAGTTGGACTATTAGATGATAGAGGGATGAAAGCGGCAATTAAGAGGGGACAAGGCCATAGTGGAGAGACTGAATGAATTCTTTGCTTTGGTCTTTACTGACGCACGATAGTAAATCTAATGGTGCATTTGTACTCTCTCTTTAATGTCATCTTTCTAGTTATGAATTTGATACTGTTTCCAAGCACCTACTTTTATGTTTGTATACCTGTAAACAATTTTGTAAGAGCCCTTTTTTGTATTTGAAATAGGCTTTTCATCCAAGGAAATCTTTATAAAATTACCCTTCATGTGTTCCATAGTTTCTCCAGGACCAAGCAGGAAGTCAGTCCTCACATATGGGTGATGTCGGCGCCGACGGAGCCCCCGTGCGGAGCATTTCCCCAGCTTTCAAAGAAAGCCTTTGGGAATGCAGCGTGCATGCGTGGTCCCCTTCCCGCTCAAGGGTGCCATCTTGCTCAGTCTTCTTTTTTCCGCGGAGCCCGACGGACGTGTTTCATTTTCACCCGAGGAAAAAGTTGATTTTGTTCTGCGTGGACCCGTTTTTCTTCGGATCGACGCGGTTTCCCTTTCCTGCCTGTGCCCGATACATCGGTATCGAGCCCGGACTTCTTTTTTCGGTTTTTGTTCTTAGTGACTAGCGTACACGCCATTTTTCTGTTTTCACCAGCAGCCCTGTCTTTTGACCTCGCAGGGGCCCTTTTTCCCCTGATGGCTGCCAGCAGGTTTAAAAATTGTGATCGGTGTAAGAAACTTATGTCTCTCACCGACACACATGACTGCTGCCTCTGGTGCCTCGGACCCGATCATGACCCGATGATCTGTGGTCCGTGTGGGAAAATGTCCTCGAAGGCATTGAGGAGTCAGCAGCACCAAAAGGAAAGAATCTTCTCTTACTCCGAATCTGGATGGGCCCGGACTTCGTCAGAGGCCTCGACGTCTCGGGACTCCGGCCCCGAGCAACGCTGAGGCTCCTCTGAGAGGGGGTCTCCCTCGCGGGAGCATCGCAAGAAGAAAAAACCCGCAAGGGCAGCGTCGGTGGACGCACTTGGCTCCTCGAGGGCCAAGTCGCATAGCCCCGAGTGCCGTCCCCGGTCTTCGGAGTCGGAGAGGCCTGCAAAACAACCTCGTGTGGAGATGGAGTCCACGGGTCACATGAGTACTGTAGTCCTTGTGGACTCTCCTCCAGGGGAGCCGCCATCGGGGCCCGAGTTGGGGGCTGCTGAGTCTCCTGAGCTCAGACTCAGGTTGACGGCCTTGGAGTGCAGCTTGGCTGCCTTCATGGAACAGCAGCAGGCACTGATCGCTGGTCTCACCGGTGCATCTGCCCCGACCACTGGAACATCGACGTCCAAGTCAACCCCGGAGGCCGAGCCGATCCTCGAGTTCATGCGCGCTCGAGTCGATCCTCGGCCAAGGTCTCCCTCGGCCTCCCACTCGGGACCAAGGTCGTCGATGCTGGTACCCTCGGCGTCGGGGCGGATGGCATCAGTGCCTGCCCGACCGGAGCTGCTTGATTCCTCCTCTGAGGGGTCCGGCTGGGAAACGGAGGATGAGGAGTCACCCGACACCTTTCGGACTCGGTGTCCCATCGGACTCACCGGAGTCAAGGCCTCGGAGACGGTCCCCACCGGAGGATACCCAGTTCTCGGACTTCGTGCGGGATATGGCCAAGGCCTTGGCATTCCCCGCGGATCCCGAGGAGGAGCCTCGAGCCGAGGAGCTTGAGGCCCTACAGTATGACTCTCCTCCAAAGGAGGCCTTTACTCTACCGGTTCCTCTGATGCTGGAACTGTTGCTCTTCCGCATGTGGGAGGCGCCGGCCTCGACGCCGGTTTTGAGCAAGCGGGTCGATTCCATCTATCGAGTCCGCAAGAGCCCCGGGTTCCAAAAGACACAATTACCGCACCACTCCATGGTTGTGGAATCGGCCATGCATCATCTGAAGAGTCAGAAGATGCACTCCTCTGTGCCTCCTGGCCGGGAGGCCCGGAACATGGATACCCTCGGTAAGAAGTGCTTCCAGGGCTCTATGCTTGCTTGCCGTGTCCAGACCTACCAGCTGTACATGGGCATGTACCTTCGAGACCTGGCAAAGGAGATTGCCGGGTTCTCTGCTGGTCTCTCCGAGGAACCTTTGCAGAGGTTCAATGCTCTGTCATTGGGTATTCGTGAGTGCTCGAAGTTTATCTCTCGAGCAGCCTATGATAGCTTCAAGGCTTCGGCCTGTGTAGCCGCGGCCGGCATCGGTGCATGCCGTCAGGCCTGGCTACAGTCATCGGACCTCGAGCCATGAGTGCAGGACAAGTTGGTCGATGTCCCCTGCCGAGGTGAAAACCTCTTTGGCAAGCCCATGGCTGAAAAGGCTGCAGAACTCGAGACCGAGACTCTTACACGGACAAGGCTGTCCAGGAAAACCGCTGCCCCTTCTCAGAAGAAGAAGGGCTCGGGAAAAAAGACCTTTTACCCGAGGAAGTCATTTGTCTATAAACAGTACCCTCATTTTCAGGCCTCTGTAGCTCCCCAACAGGGTCAGCAGACCAAGGGGCAGGGACATGGGCCCCATAGGCAGAAAACCCCCAAGCCACCAGCTCTGGCTCCTGCTCAGCAGGGAGCGGGGTTTTGACTCCAGTGGCATAGCCTCTCCTCCTCAGCTGGCCCACATCAGCACATGAGGCCGGCTGGCCCTGTACGCCCACAGGTGGTCAGCTGTAACAAGGGATACCTGGGTACCAAGTATAGTCCAGAGGGGCTATCTCCTCCACTTCCACCAGGTACCTCCCTCCTACTCTCCAGGGGAGCTTCCAAGACTCCCTCTGCACAGGGACTTACTCCTGCAGGAGTTGGCAAGTCTTTTACAGGAGCAGGCAGTGGAACCGGTGCCCCACCACCTGAGAGGTCAAGGCTTCTATTCCAGGTACTTTCTGGTACCAAAGAGAACAGGAGGCCTCAGGCCCATCCTAGACTTGCGAAATCTCAACAAGTTCCTGGAGAGGGAAAAGTTCAAGATGCTTACCCTTGGAATCCTGCTGCCCTACCTCCAGCAGGGAGATTGGCTATGCTCTTTAGACCTAAAGGTTGCTTATACTCACATCCTTATTCATCCAGACCACAGACAATATCTCCAATTTGTAGTGGGAGGAAACCATTATCAGTACAGAGTACTACCTTTTATCTTTATCTTTATTAAAATTTGATATACCGCTACAGCAGCGCATTGAGCGGTGTACAATAAAATGTGATTAACACTACAGTCCAGGAAAAGAACGCCAAATTCAATACAGGAAAGGAAAGGAAAAGAGACAGTGACCAAAGCAAGACACTAAACCATAATTCATAATAAATTTGACACATCAGATGTTAACGATGTACAACAAATCATAACAAATCAAAAGAAATTAACAATAATCAAACCAGGGCATACAAATACAAGGTACGTGGACATAGACATTACTTAGTTAGACACATCGACAGGACCATTCAGGGTGGGTCTTCAGAGGGCAGGTCGAAAGCTTTGTGGAATAAGTAGGTTTTTAACCGGGATTTAAACTGGGAATAGGATGGTTCTAGCTGAAATGAGGTGGGAAGTGTATTCCAGAGTGAGGGTCCAAGGAAAAACCGAGCTGAATGCCGTGTCTGTTCCAGACGAGCTTGTGAGGGAGAAGGAAGAGATAACCGATTTGGCCTTACCTCCGCCCCCAGGGTATTCACCAAGTGCCTGGCGGTGGTGGCGGCCTAGCTAAGGGTTCAAGGCCTCTTTGTCTTTCCATACCTGGACGACTGGCTCATCAGGGGTCAATCCCCACAGGAGGCCAATCAAGCCACCCTTCGCACTGTCACTCTGCTTCAGCACCTGGGGTTTGTTATAAACTTCGCAAAGTCCACTTTGCACCCCTCACAGAACATGGAGTTCATAGGAGCAAGACTGGACACCCTTCAGGCAAAGGCCTTTTTACCCATGGACAGGGCCCACAGATTGATGGATCTAGCCAGGCAGTTCCACAGCAATTCTCTGGTCTCCGCCAGACAATTCCTGAGGCTCTTAGGCCACATGGCTTCCACGGTCCATGTAACTCCAAATGCCCGGCTACACATGAGGCCAGCTCAATGGGGCCTCAGAACTCAGTGGCATCAGGCCACAGGAAACCTCACGGACAGAGTGAGGGTGTCCAAACTGCTCGAGTCTTCTCTACGGTGGTGGCTCCATCTTCCGAATTTAGTGCAAGGAGTGGTTTTTCAGACACCCCCACACTCTCAAGTGCTGACAACAGATGCTTCTCTTCAAGGTTGGGGTGCACATTGCCAAGGAGTATGTACTCAAGGCCTGTGGTCTCCTTGGGAGGCCTCACAGCAGATCAATCTCTTAGAACTGAGAGCTATCCACTTAGCCCTGAGAACTTTCTCCCATCTCATCTTCCACCAGTCCGTCTTAGTCCAGACGGACAATCAAGTTGCTATGCTCTATGTGAACAAACAAGGGGGCACAGGGTCCTGTCTTCTGTGTCAGGAGGCGCAGAAACTGTGCTCCTTGGCAGTCAATCACGCCATTCTTCTCATAGCGGTCTATCTCCCAGGTCAGGAGAATTACCTGGCGGACAGATTGAGCAGGATCCTGCAGCCGCACGAATGGCAGTTGAATCCTTTAGTGGTTCAACAGATCTTCCTGAGATGGGGTCTTCCAATCATAGATCTCTTTGCCAGTCCTCTGAACCATCAACTTCCCAGGTTCTGCTCCAGACAACCGCATCCTCTCAGAGTAGCAGCAGATGCGTTTCTCATTCCATGGTCTACAGGCCTCCTATATGCGTTTCCTCCCACGCTTCTAGTGTCCAAGACACTGTTCAAAGTGATCCGGAACAAGGCCTCGGTGAACCTGGTGGCCCCCAGGTGGCCGAGGCAACCCTGGTTCCCACTTCTTCTGCAATTAGCGATGGACACATCTCTTCCTCTGGGGATGCAACCCGATCTCCTGTTTCAGGAGCAGGGATCTCTCTTACACCCCAATCTCCAGTCCCTCCATTTGATGGCCTGGCTGCTGAAAGGGTAGTTCTAGCACCCTTACTACTGCCTAGGGAAGTGGAGGACGTGGTCTTGGCCTCTAGGAGGCAGTCCTCCCGAACGTCTTATGCCCTTAAGTGGCGTAGATTCTCTTCCTGGTGTACTCAACACAACGAGAATCCTTTCTCATGCCTAGTACCAGTGGTGCTGCAATATTTGCTTCACCTGTCCAACCTAGGCCTTAAGTCCAATTCTGTGAGAGTTCATCTTAGTGCTCTTTCAGCACACCACTCCCCAGTGGAGGGTCAGTCTCTCTCAAGCCATCCTTTGGTGGCTCGCTTCCTCAGAGGTCTGCTTTTGCTTAAGCCTCCAGTGCGTCCACCTGCCCCTGAATGGGATTTAAATGTGGTCTTGCAACGGCTTACTTGCCCACCATTTGAACCTATGGCTACTTGCCCTCTGCGTTTTCTGTCCTGGAAAGCGTTGTTTCTGGTAGCCCTTACCTCAGCAAGGCGAGTGAGTGAGCTTCAGGCCCTAGTATCAGATGCACCTTATACTAGGTTCTATAGGAACAGAATAGTCTTACGGACTCACCCTAAGTTCCTTCCTAAGGTTGTCTCCTCCTTCCACCTCAATCAGGAGATGGTTCTTCCAACTTTCTTTCCCAGGCCGCATGCCAGCCGGGCTAAGATGGTCCTGCATATCCTGGACTGTAGGAAGGCATTGTCCTTCTACCTTGACCGTATGCGGGAGCACCGGAGGGCAGTTCAGCTCTTCGTCTCTTTTGGCCCCAACAAGTTGGGGTTGGCTGTCTCCAAGCATACTTTGTCCATATGGGTAGCCGACTGTATCGCCTGGGCTTACAGGGCAGTCAGCCTCTCGTTGCAGGGTCGAGTCACGGCTCACCGAGTCAGGGCGAAGGCTGCATCAATGGCTCATCTCCGCTCTGTTCCGTTGGCAGACATCTGCCGGGCCGCTACTTGGTCTTCAAGCCAGACTTTTGCAGCCCACTACTTGAGAGGGAGTCCCGCAGGGACAGTGCTTTTGGGCAGGCGGTACTCCATAATCTCTTTGGGGTTTAGGCAACTCCTACCCTCCGGCCCTGCTGTTGGGCTACCATTCGGGGGCATTATCAGAGAAGATTCTTTTCTTGCATGCTGAGGCTCTAGAGGGAGCTCATTTTTCATCTTTGGGTCTCCGGTAGCCTTAAGCTGGGGAGTCCCATATGTGAGGACTGACTTCCTGCTTGGTCCTGGAGAAAGCGTAGTTACTCACCTGTAACAGGTGTTCTCCAGGAGCAGCAGGAATCAGTCCTCACAACCCTCCCTCCTCCCCTTGGAGTTGCAGTCATATGATTCATTTTGTTTTTTGCTGTCTTTTAGCCATGTCATCCGACTGAGTAAGATGGCACCCTTGGGTGGGAAGGGGACCGCACATGTGCGCTGCATTCCCAAAGGCTTTCTTTGAAAGCTGGGGATATGCTCCGCACGGGGGCTCCGTTGGCGCCGACGTCACCCATATGTGAGGACTGATTCCTGCTGCTCCTGGAGAACACCTGTTACAGGTGAGTAACTACTCTTTCTTCTTGCTAGCCACAATTGCATTGATCAATGATCTACCAGTTCTCAGAGCAATAACTTACTTCCTACTAAGTTCACTCTATAGAAACAGGATGAGCAAAGAGTATATATGAAATAGAGCCTGACTACGAGTAAGGACATGGTCTCAGACAGACTGAAGCAACAGTTCTATAAGGCCGTCCATGGCACTGGGAAGGCCAGGAAAGTTCTATCAATAGTAATGGACCTAGCTACCAACAAGCTCCTCAACAGTAGCTATGTGAAAAAAGAAAGATGCATGAACAGTCTATTTTGAGTCAAGTGTACAGAAAACAATTAACAGACACAAAAATAGGCATTTCTTTACAGAAAAGGAGGTTCCCAACCTGCAGCACAGAAGGCAAAATGAAGGGTCGGCTTAAGTTAAATGCTGGGTGCCAGCATTTCAGACATTCAGCATCACACTCCATGAAGGTATTGGTGCAGAATATTCAGATCGTAAAGTCACTGTACTCACATTATCCTTTTAGTTTGGGCCTACTATTCAGCAGGCCTAAGATAAATGCGTATGTTAGCCATATAGCAACTGAATATCGCAACTATCCAGACAACCTTTTGGGCTGCCCTTGCTGCATTCTCCCTCCATCTTTTTCTTATATGGATAGTATCAAACGTCATTAATAACTGTTGTATTTATCACATGATACAATGGAAGTTATTTTAGAAGCCTTATTCGCAATTTCCATTTGTAAAGTCCAGTATGTACATGTGTAGATGGCATCCACATATAAAGATGATGAAGGGCTAAATTTACATGTTGATGCCCATAATATCTAGAAATTGTAAGGGAGTGTGTCTTGGGCATGGCTAGGGCATGGTCAGGGCAGAGTAATATTTTACAAATTTATTGAAAATCATTTTTATTAGTCTTATCCATAAGATAGCTAGTAACAATTCACAATACATCCGATCAGACCATTGCTCTCAGTATAACATTATCAGTCTGACAAAGGCAAGTCAGTTTTACAGCAACCTTAAACCTTAAACACTTTTACCGAACAGCAATCAGCAATGTCACCTTCTAGTGGGCTGCAAACACATCATTACTACACCTCCTTCTAATTCCTACACCATTGTCTTAGCACGTTTATCATAGAGCATACTTCCATAGCCCTAGGTGAACTATAACTCACAGTGATTAACATGCAATGATCAACATTCAAGCACTTTCAATAACTTCCCCTGTCGCTCCCCCATACCCCCTTCCCTCCCCCTCCTCTCTTTCCCCCTCCCTTCCCCCCTTCCCCTCCTACCCGAACAAAGCAAAATTTCTCACTTTAACTCATAGTGTGATGCACATCAGTCTACTCCGCATCCTCTTCCCCTCACCACTATTCGTTCCCTCTTATGTCAAGCCCACTCTTCAGAACCGGGGCCCAGATCCCCTTAAACTGATCCATCCGCTGCGTGCCTAGTAAATGCGCCGTGCAGTACTCCATAGCCAGTAAAACCCGCATCCGACTCTCCCACTCCGGCACACTAGGCTCTGTGGGCGCTACCCAGTGTCTCAAAATCATTTGCTTGGCCACCACAAAGCCCTTCTCACAAAGTTGGCATTTACTTCCTTCTATAAAGGCCTTATCTTCATAAGACCCAAATAGACACCATTCGGGCACTATTTTCACTTGCTGGCCAATCCAACCACTGAGCTTCCCTCCGACTCCCCCCCAGAATCTTTGAATGGTGACGCACAGCCAAAACTTGTGCGCCAACGTGCCCCTCTCCACTCCACACAAGTGGCATCTATCTGTAGTGGAAATACCCACTCGCGCTGCCCAGGTATCACAGAAATTTATATTGCACTTCCTGCATCTGCACCGATTCCGACACTGTTGCTATGTGCTGAAAGGCCTTTGAAGGCACTCTACTGTTCCTTCCAAAATCCCATCGGCCTTCCACCTGCTCTCTAACAGTGCCAACCCTGTCATATCTTCCCCCACTCTAAGCTCTTCCTGCAGTCTCCGGACCGTACGTTTTCCCTCCAGGGCCCGAAAGAGATCCACCATTCCTCTCGCCTCCCACTGTAGGCCCTTAGATGTTCTACGCCTCAGGCTTTGCACATAATGCCTCACCTGCAGATAGAAGTAAAAATCTTGTGCTCTCAATTCATACCTTCCCCGCAGAGACAGGTAGGAGTCCAGCTGTGCTGTTTGCTCCATCCTCAAATGGCCCACATACTCCACTCCACTGTGTGCCCATTGCTTGGCCATCCCCTCTGCCTCCCCGGCACAAAGTCCCCATTACCCCTCAGTGGGAGACAGTCAGAACATCTCCAATCACATCCCCTATACTGACATAACAGTCTCCATGCCTGACGAACCGCCCCAAGGTAGCTCGAATGCCTCCAAGACCCTGGAAACTCTTTACCCAGTCTATGCATCCAATACATCCTGTGATACGGCTCGGAAAGATGGTCAATCAACTCAATCGGGATTACTTCAGTTGTCCCCGCTACTAAATCTCGTAGCGGCCGCAGTAGACTAATCAGATTGTACTCCCGCAGCGATACCAAGCTCGTCCCCCCTTCTCGCTCCGGCCTTAACAAAGTCGCAAAAGCAATGCGCTATTTCTTCCCCTTCCACAAAAATTTTGACAAGTGCCTCTCCAGAGTCTTTAAGTCCTTCCTTAAGAGCCAAATCGGGGCATGCCTTAGAAGATAGATCCATCTCGGTACCTCGATCATTTTGAAAAGAGCTATTCTCCCCTTCAGCGAAATAGGCAGCTCTCTCCATTTCTTCAGCCTCTCTAATGTTCTAACCAACATTGGCTCTACATTAACTGCATACAGTTTGCGGAGCTCACGCGGGATCTGGATACCGAGATAGCGAATTGAATCCTCCGCTCATACTAACGGGAAGGTACCCCTCCACCTCCCCCTAACTTCCCCTCCTATATTTTTTTTTTTTTTTTATTTAACATTTCTTATATACCGCGCTATTTGTCATCAGCGTGGTTTACATCAAAACAATAGAACACTTGACCAGATACATTGGCCGTCGTTTACATAAAACGGGGAGTTAACATGGATGGGATTATATCTAATCCCATCAACTTTGCTCTATTTATTCTCAAGCCAGAGAACTCTCCAAACTGCTCAATTTGGAATAATGCGCACTCTAAAGAACTCTGCGGATTCGTCAAACACAGTAATAGATCGTCCGCAAACGCACTAACTTTCATTCCCCCTCTCGGCCATTCGATCCCCTGAATCCCCTCTGTCTGCTCTAACACTCTCAACAGGGGTTCCATCTGCATGATAAACAACAGAGGTGATAGCGGACAGCCCTGCCGCATCCCTCTTCGCAACTCAAAAGATTCTAAGCGCTGTCCACCCGTTGTTATAAAAGCCAAAGGTGCCATATAGAGTGCCTGTATCCAAGTCAAAAAGGCTCCCTCGAAACCGAACCTCCTGAGCACCTCGAACATGTACGCCCAAGACACCCTGTCGAAGGCCTTCTCCGCATCCAGGCTTACCAACAATAAAGGTTCGCCTCGTTGCACACTCAATTCCGCCCCCAGAAGAACTTTACTAATATTATAGAAGGCCTCCCTGCCTTTAACAAAACCTGTTTGACAGGGGCTAATCAACTTCGGCAGGATCATCTGCAACCTTTTCGCTAACACCCCAGCCAGCACTTTCATGTCATAGTTGATTAAGGAAATCGGTCTATATGAAGCCGGATCTTCCGCATCTTTCCCAGCTTTATGAATCACTGTGATCGCGGCCGTCCTCATATCACGAGGGAAACCTCCCTCATTCAACACTTCCCCATAAACTGCAGCCAGGGTGGGGACCACCTGCAATTCTAACATCTTGTAAAATTCTACACCGTAGCCATCCGGCCCGGGAGCCTTGTGTGGTTTCCCCCCTTTGATCACCTTCTGGAGTTCCACTCTTTCTATTGGTCTATTTAACTCCTCAAGGTCTTCCCTCGACATCTTCAGTAGTGCTATCTCATCCAAAAATGCCTTCTCGCTCCCTCTATCCTCTGACTCCGGGGTGTATAACTGTTCATAAAACTGCCGGTAGATCTCCACTATACTTCTGGGGTCTGAAAGCCTTACCCCTGTACCATCTCTAACAGTTACTACCACCCTAGGCCCTCCCCCCTACCTTCACCAAGTGAGCCAGCAAACTGCCCGTTTTATTTCCATATCTGAAGAACTGATGTCTGTAATATTGCATACTGTATATCGCTCGCTCTTGTAGAATGCCATTGAGCTTCCGCTGAACCTCTAAATAAGCCGGAACATGTTCTTTTCCCCGGGCACCCAAGGACAGCTGCTTCAACTGCCGCATTTCCTGCACCAATAGCAATACTTCCCCATTTATTCTGCGCTTCTCCTTAGCCACATATGCAATAATGTGTCCCCTCATTACGGCCTTCCCAGCCTCCCAACACAAGGTGGCAGATCGAGCGCTGGATTCATTAAATTGCAGATATTCTTCCCACTTTTGCACTAAATACTGTTGAAAGCTTTTGTTCTTCCACATCTGTCTAGGGAAAGCCCATCGAGACTCCCCTCTATCTCTCCCCCTCCAATCCATCCTCACCATGGCATGGTCAGACACTAAAATAGGCTCAATTTCAGAACTTATCACTCTGTCAAATTCTCTCTCCGCCACTAAAATATAATGAAGCCTAGACCAGGTGTGGTGCACCCTAGACAGATGTGTAAAGTCTTTTTCCCCCCCATGCAAGGTCCTCCAGGTGTCTACCAACCCCCTGTCTGACACAGGTAGCTCACTCCATTCTTACTCCAACCTCCCTTCTCCTTCACACCAGACTTGTCTAGCTCAGGATCATGAGGGCAATTGAAATCGCCCGCCACAATCAACGGAATCCGCGAGGCATTACCCACTTTGTGACTCATCCGCTGAAAAAAACAGTGATCATAGACGTTAGGGGCGTAAACATTCCCTAGAAAAAATTCCTCTCCATTTAACTTTAAATGCACAAACAGGTATCTACCCGAGGGATCCAAGTCCTCTCTCAACACCTCCACTTGAATCTCTTTACTTATCAGAATTGCCACCCCTCTTTTCCGGCCCCCCGAGGGAGCAGCAAGCACTTGCCCCACCCATCCCTTTTTAAGTTTGACATGCTCCTTTGCACTGAGATGCGTTTCCTGCAGCAATGCTACCTGGGCCTTACTTTTCCACAGGGCCTGTAGTATCTTTGTTCTCTTCACTGGTGAATTTATCCCCCCAACATTCCAAGATATAAATCGCATGTGCTGTCTCATTGGTTCCCATTAGCAAAGGGTGACACCATGCATTTCTCCCATTTCGCTGCCCGGGGTTGCCCAGCCTCAACCCCCAGCCTGGAAACCACCAAAGATAGGCTGCATTTCTGATTTATAATGTGGTCTTGCTCTTCCCACCCTTTTACTCATCCCTGCCCTGCACTTCCCTCGAACCCTATGAGTTTTCCCTTCCCCCTGCCCCCCCTCCCACTCCCCTCCCTCCCCTCATCCCCTTCTGCCCCCTGCCCTGTCCCCCCTCCTCAGCCCCCCTCCCCTCCCCAGGTAAAAAACTTTCTATCCCACCTTCAACCACCTTGGCTGAACTACGAGTCCCTACCGTGCACTACGGGGCTGCCCCGAGCCCCCTCTCTGGAGGGCTATCAAACTTCAGCTGCCCCTCCCAGCTTGCCCCCCAATGGCTTCCCAAACCGAGTTTATACAAGCAATTATGCATTGGAGGGCAGTATTCTCCCGCCTGCATTACATTCCTTCCCCCAACCAATACCAGGTACTCCATACCCTCAGGCTTAATAGATTACAGCAAAGAATAACAGAACAGGATATCAATAACATCAATCAAGTGTAAAAGACAAACATCAGTTCAGTAGCCACACGTTAACATAATGCAGTCATCTACCCGTTCAAACATTCACGGGCCTGGTTGCACCCGAGGGCGCCCATCTCTCTGTCACAGGCTTCACTTCCGCCTTAAAAGTTTTATCATATTATATTCAAAGCCCCAGAGTCCATCCGTTCTTATATTCCAGGGTCCAGACCTACTTCTCCGTTCTGCGCCGGCATATTTTTCTCCACGTCCGCCAGAAACGCCTGGGCCGCTCCCACCGTTTCAAATACAAAAGTTTTCCCCATGTTGTACACTCGCAAGGTGGCTGGAAACGCCAGCGTGAATCTGACCTTCTTCTGGAATAAAGCAGCACACACTGGTGTAAACTCTCTTCTCTTCGCTGTGACCAAGGCTGAATAATCTTGAAATAAAAGCAGCTTATTGTTATCCAAGATTAGCTGCCGGCGCTGGCGATATGTTTGTAACAGTTGTTCCTTATGTGCAAAATTGAGGATCCGCGCTATCACCACTTTGGGCTGTGGCCTGGACGCCATTTTCCCTCCGATGCGGTGAGCACGCTCCACTTTGATTTCTCCCACCAACGAGTCAAGTCCCAGAGCCTTCGGGAGCCATTGTTCTAGCAATGGCAACAGCTGCTGATCAGTAGTTGTCTCCGGAATCCCCACCAGGCGTATGTTGTTTCTGTGGGAGCGATTTTCTAGGTCATCGATTTTATTCTGTAAGGCCTCCAGTTTCGCCCAAGAGCCCTTGTGCTCCCTCGCCTGTCATCCTTCATCATCCTCAATTGCCGCCACTCTGTTCTCCAGCTCCTCTATTCTCTGGCTCATTTCCACCATCGATGTGCCCATGACCTCCAACTTTGATAATATTTGGTCAAATTTGGGGTCTAACTGTCTTACCACTTCCCTTGCCAGATCCTCAGTGGCAGACTCCACACTTTCCTTACTCGGTGAGGAGGGCTGCGTGCCCGCAAAGGTCGGGGCTCCAGGCCTTAGCACTCTCTCCTTCTCCTTCTCTTTGCGTGTCGGAGGCGGCATTTTTCTGCGCTTTGCTGTCTGTTATTTTTAGTCAGAGGCTGGAGCTGGTTCTCTCTCCACCCGCGGCCTTCCTCCGGGGGGGGGGGGGGGGGGGCAAACAGGTAGATTTTTAGCAGATTTCTCGAGGCGGCCCCGGAGTGAGCGGAGACACGTCTTCACTCGCTCATGTGTCACGTGGACTCCTATTTTACAAATTTATTTCCCATTTCATATAGAAAAATGCATGTGTATGACCAAAATTGCCCACTTATTTACAGCTACTCCCTTGCTTGTAAAGGTTTTTAAAAGGTGCTTTTTTGGCCAGTCTTTTATAGGAGGGATTAATGGATTATTCTTCTTAATATTCCACTGTTTATCCCCCCCCCCCCCCCAATTCTAATTAAATATAGAGGCTTCTGGAGTTCATTGGCAGCATTTACATGTTGCAAAATGGCCGCCATACATGTGTAAGTGCTGGTACTTACATATCTAAGCAATGAGAAATCAATTTACATTTGCAAGTAGCATTTATGTATGTTGTCCAGATTTCTCAGTTGAGTTTTCCCATGTATGGATTTGGCTTCTCTGGGTCACGTGTTGTAACATGTACATGCACTCTTGCACTTCCCTATTCTAATCTCCACATATTATCTAAAATGTGCCTTTGTCTTTTAAGATTTAAAAATCCATGGATAGGGAAGTTATGTGTTCACATCCTGTTAGCTTGTATAAGAATAAATAAAAAAATACATGCTTACGTGCTAAAGCTTTACCCTAACTTGATATAGTGCAAGTGTTCATTGAAGGGATATCAGAAATCAAGACTTATGGCATATCCAGTAGCTTCTCCTTTCAGTACATGTATTTTATTTATTTATTAAAACTGGTATACTGCAGATCTTATACATCCTGCAGATTTTACAGCAATACAGAATATATTGTAAACATATAGCCCGATTCCATCCCGGTTGTTGAAGCCTTCTGTATGTGCAGACCGGACTGTGATTCAGCCCAGCCCACACATACAGGACATGCCCAACTAACTCAGTCAGGGCTTTTAAATGGAGCTGCAGCACCATGGTGTCTGGTTGCCATGACACCACAGCTCCATTTAAAAGCCATGATGCCGGCTGCTGACTCCTGCAGCTGTTTCCCCGCAGCCCGACAGCCAATCTGGCCATCTACGGCCAGGGTCAGGCTGCAGGGAATGTCCTCGGCCCCTCCGCCTCAATCACCGTAAACTGGCGGGAAGTTAGACACCGGCAGGGAGGCCCACGAATAGTGGGGATGGATGTCTCGTTGGGTGACAGAATAACCCCCATAATAACTAATGGAACATTCAACAAGGCAAATTAAAAATAAACGTAGAACAAAATAAATAAATTAAAAAACATGAAACAAAATTGATGGCCAACAAAACAGATAATCATTCCCTACTTTTTTCATAAACCCCCAAAATAAACAATCTTGACTTTGTCTAAATATATATATCCTTCTGAAATCTTAAATCTATGGGGTATGTTTACTAAGCAACAGAACACCACTACAGCTATGAGTAGTTTTTGTTTTTTAAATGATATCTTCCCTTAAGAGCTCATTTAAAAAATGCTCAGAATTATGATTAGTGATATAAACCGACACATCCATGAAAAGGCGATAGTACATTCGCTCTCTGAAGATGATGTTACCACTCTCAATTAGTGGTATTGATATTGACATTGCTTTAGTCAGGGGAACTGATATTTAAAGAAATGCTCCCATCTCACTTATGGTAGTCTTCATGGCCTCCCAGTTATTTCAGAAAAATGTCAGTCAATGGTTGGTTTCATTCAACATTCTTATTGAATTTCTTCCCCTGTTGGTTGAAATGAAAATACTGTAGAGTGTTTCTTATTGCACCAATAGAAGCACAAATTATCTTCTGGGATTTCACAGGTTCTGTCTTCTAACAGCATATGTAAGACACGTGGTGGGAAAACTAGAAAGCTAAGAAAGATGGATCTGGCATCTTCCAGTGGAAGAACCACCAAAGAGCACCTTTTATAACCATCATAGGAACAAAGGTTTTCATGAGGTATGAATTTATCTGAAAACATTCTTGTTTCTTCCCTAATACAAACATATGTAATTTAATTTAATTTAATATCCGTTTATATATTCCACTATGTTCAATCAGTTCAAAGCAGATCGCATATTTTAATGTTCCACATTTTTAGGACATTCAATACTTGGGACCCTCAGTGTGGTGAAACATCTTGTTGCCTGCGAGGAAAGGAATGATGCTGAGTATCTTTTACAATGCCCTGTTAGCAAAGCAAATGAAACAGCAACCAAATGAATGCAAAATGGCAAGCAGGGGAAAACAAATTGAAATGAAAATTGGAGGAATGCATAGCTAATGGAATCTGCTTCGAAGTGGACTTGTTTGCATTTTACAAGTCAGGTAAATATATGCTCTATAAAGCAGATAGAGCCATTAGCATGGAACTAGCCTGTTAAATTTCTCCAACAACAGAGGGATATTGGTATCACAAAGTTCTCAGTTACATACCACCCTGAAAGTATGTTGTTATCTTCTGCGGAAACAAACAAACAATTTAGTCTGACCTATACTTTAATGTGTAAAAAAAAAAAGAAGATGGTCAATGGCTAGTGCCCCAATGTAGTAATAAAATGTCTAGACAGCAATTAACATCCATTTCCCCTAAGAATGCAACTGTGTCATCAGTGAGTCTTTACTGCTTTACAGGGACCTAACTAAATATATTTCATCATTAATCAGTTTCCAAATTTGAAGAGGATTTTCTTTTTATGGACTTTGTTTCAAAGACCAGTTTAAAGAAACACAAACGGATGAGATTTCTGGGTCCTATGCCATTGGGCTTCTCATTTTAGAAGCATGGTTAAGTCTTGTCTAGTGAGCATGTATTACACCTTTTGCATACCTTAGCATGGAAGAACTAATGGTTTTCACACAATTTCTGTCTCATTGCTCCCATTTGTCAGTGCTGTATGTAAAGAAGACGGTGAAAGTAACCTGCTTCGATATAGTATTCCAGGCTTCTCCTGCACTGGCAGGCTAGCAGCAGACTATGGTGATCTGATTAAAATGTCAGCCTAGTGCACACTTTTCCTTTCCCTCTCTAACCCACCTCTTCTCTGCCACTTTTTTGATGTGGGTACATCTACCCCTAGTGAGGCAATTTTCAGTGGGGCTGCTTACATGTCAGTAGCATGCAATGGTCCATAATGTTCATGCATCTTCAAGAGACATGTAGTGCACTGTCCCAGTGATTGACCTAATGAAGGTTTTTACCATTCCTTGTTTTGCTGTTGTGATTTTAGTCTCGTGGCTCCTTTTGTCGCCTCCCTGAAAGGATTTATTAACCGCTCTGAAAAACCTAGTTGGAAGGACTGTCTAGAACGTTTTCATAGGTAAATAAACAAACAAATAAATAAACCAACCAACCAGCCATTCATTCCTCTTGGCTTGCTTGTCTTTAAGCAGATAGAAAAATAGGGTCAATATCAGAGTGAATGACAATAGCCAAAGAGAAAAATCACTCCACATGTAGACAAGCTCCAAGTGTGTTGTACATAAAAAATTACACAGAGGAGAAAAGGCCTCAGAACTGTATCAAACATAGAGCTAACACAGTGGGTAGTAAGTATCCTAAGTTCAGTACAGAAACATCAGTGGACTAAAAAACTCCTCCAGTCTTACATATGATACTGTTCTCAACTGGAGCATAAATGGTAGAAAGCTACTACTACTAATAATAAGCACTTATATAGCGCCATGCATGCAGCGCTGTACAGACATACATACAAGAGACAGTCCCTGCTCGTCTGAGCTTACAAGACAGTACAAACATTAATCAAATCAATAGGTTTTACAGTTCGGTCATGAAAATGATGGGGTTAGGTTAAGATGAGGGATAGAAGTCAGGATTTGAACGCAACAGTGAAGAGGTGGGTTTTTAACCTGGATTTGAAGAGGGCTAGGGAGGGTGCCTGACGTATAGACACAGGTAAGCTGTTCCAGGCATAGGGTGCAGCCAGGTGAAAGGAGCGGAGTCGGGAGTTAGTGGTACGAGTGAAATGCCTAGATAGAAGTAGTTTGTTAGCAGAGCGAAGTTCCCGAGCTGGGATGGGGGGGGAGGGGGGAATAAGAGATGAGAGGTATTGAGGGGCCGGAGAGTGAATGCACTTATAGGTGAGTAGAAGAAGTTTGAATTGGATGCAAAATTGGATGGGGAGCCAATGAAGCGACTTGAAAAGAGGAGTAATGTGGGCATGGCGAGACTGGTGGAAGATTAGTTCAGCAGCATAATTTTGTACAGATTGAAGGGGGAAGAGATGGCTCACGGGGAGACCAGCAAGGAGTATGTTGCAATAGTCGAGGTGAGAGGAGATTAGGGAGTGGACAAGCGTTTTGGTAGTGTGTTCAGACAGGAAGGGGTGGATTTTGCTGATGTTGTAGAGAAAGAAGCGACAGGTCTTCGCTACGAGCTGGATATGTGTGGATAAGGAGAGAGAGGTATCAAAGATAACCCCCAGATTGTGGGCTGAGGGAACAGGGAGGATCATGGATCTATCCACGGAGAATGAGAAAGGGGGAAGAGGAGGGGAGGAGTTGGGGGGAAAGATGAGGAGTTCGGTCTTGGCCATGTTGAATTTCAGGCAGCGATGAGACGTCCAGACGGCGATGTCAGAAAGGCAGGCAGAGATCTTGTTTTGGATTGCTGGAGAGATATTAGGTGTAGAGAGGTAGATTTGGAAGTTATTGGCATAGAGATGGTACTGAAAGCCATGGGAGGAGATAAGCACACCAAGGGATTGGGTATAGAGAGAGAAAAGGAGGGGGCCCAAGACGGATCCCTGGGGAACACCAACATGGAGCGGGGTGGGAGAGGAGGAGGAGCCGCCAGAGCATACACTAAAGGAGCGATGGGAGAGGTAGGAGGAAAACCAGGATAATACGGAGCCCTTGAAACCCAGCGAAGAGAGGGTGGAGAGTAGAAAATTGTGATCAACAGTGTCAAAGGCAGCGGAGAGGTCGAGAAGGATGAGAACAGAGTAGAGGCCCTTAGATTTAGCGAGGAACAAGTCATTGGAGACTTTTGTAAGAGCCGTTTTGGTGGCATGTAGGGGACGGAAGCCAGATTATAGTGGGTCCAGGAGGGCCTGGGAGGTGAGGAAGTCGAGGCAGCGTCGGTGGACTGCTCATTCTAGAAGTTTAGATATGAAGGGAAAGAGGGAGATGGGTCGATAATTAGAAGGACAGGTGGGATCAAGTGAGGGTTTCTTGAGGAGAGGTGTGACAACGACATGTTTGAAGTCAATGGGGACAGTTGCAGTGGAGAGTGATAGGTTGAGAATATGCGAGATAGAGGGGATAATGGTGGGGGAGATCGGGTGTAGAAGATGGGTGGGGATAGGGTCAGAGGAACAGTAGGTGGGTTTGGAGGAGGAAAGAAGAAGTGCGGTTTCCTCTTCAGAGATCGTGGGGAAGGAGGAGAGGGTAGCAGAGGAAGTCAGGAGGGGGGAGGTAGATGAGGGAGTGGGGAATTGGAGGGTAATCTTTTGGATTTTGTCATGGAAATAGTCGGCAAGGGTTTGGGCAAAAAGTGAGGGTGGGAGTGGGGGCGGGGGCACCTTGAGGAGAGAATTGAGGGTATTAAAGAGGCGGCGAGGATCAGAGGCTAGGGAGTTAGTCAGATGGATGAAGTAGTTTTGTTTGGCAAGTGCTATAGCTGACTGGAAGGAGTCAAGCATGAATTTGAAGTGTAGAAGGTCTTCAGGGGAGCGGGATTTGGTCCAGGCACGTTCAGCAGAACAGGTACAGATGTGTAAATAGCAAGTTGTAGATGAAAGCCAAGGCTGAGTAGAACATCTAACGGGATGAGGGGTGGGCGGGGCAAGAGTGTCAAGAGCCGAGGATAGTGCAGCATTATAAGAGGCTACTGCCTCGTCGACAGATTTGGAGGACAAAATGGAGGAAAGAGATGGAGAGATGGTGGAGGAGAGTTTCAAGGGATCAATATTATGAAGGTTTCGAAATAGGTCGGAGGAGACAGGATGGGGTTGAGACAGTGGAAGCTGAAGATTGAAGGTTAAAAGGTGATGGTCAGATGAGGGAAGGATTGAGTTGTGGAAGTTTAAGGGAGAAGAGTTAGAGAAGAGTATCAGGTCAAGGCAGTGGCCATGCAGGTGGGTGGGGGCAGTGGAGCAAAGTTGGAGGTTAAATGAGGAAGTGAGGGTGAGGAGCTTTAAAGCATGGGGATCGGAGGGGTTGTCAACGTGAATGTTGAAGCCACCAAGAATAAGAGTGGGGTAAGAGGGGTCTAGAAAGCCAGGAGTTGAAGTCGGTAAGGAAGGTTGATTTTGATTTGTTGGGTGGGCGATAGATAACATCTACACGGAGGGGGAGTGGTGTGAAGAGGTGAATGGAGTGGACTTCAAAGGAGAGGAAGGAATGTGATTGAGGCAGCAGGAGGGGTTAGAATTGGCAAGAGGGAGAAAGTAGGAGCCCAACACCACCACCACGGCCAGTAGAACAAGGTGTATGGGAGAACTGGTAGCCCCCATGGCAGAGAGCAGCAGCGGATGTGGTATCATCTGGGAGGAACTAGGTCTCAGTTAGGGCAAGAAGGTGTAGTACATTAGAGATGAAGAGATCATGAGTAAAAGGAAGTTTGTTAGCGAGTGAGCATGCATTCGATAGGGCGCATGAGAACGGGAGAGCGGAGGGGGAAAGGAGAGGGATATGGATAAGGTTGGATAAGTTATGTGAGGATTTCTTTTCACAGTGAGGCAGTGGTCTAGGGGGGCTGTTACGTGAGGCTCTATTGCCAGAGTAAAACAGAGGTCTGGAGGGACCAGGGTAGGGGTGGGTGTCTCTGGATGCATGTGCCCTCCAGGAGGGGCATGAGGGAGGGGAAGTGAAAGGGGAATGAAGGGGAATATTGATGATATCAGATAGGGCATGTGAGGATTTCTTTTTAGGGTGAGACAGAACTCTAGAGGGGATAGGGTTGGGGTTGTGGTTGATATCTCTGGTTGAGACTGGGGCATGAGTGAGGGAGGGCAGAAGGGGGGAGGAGAGGGATATGGATGAGATTAGATAAGGTGAGTGAGGAGCTCTTCTTAGAATGAGAAAGAAATTGAGGGAGGCCGGGGTTGGGGTTGATATTACCTGATGAGAGAAGGAGAAGGAGTAGTAGAGAGTGGGGTTAGGCGGAGGCAGTATGGCAGAAGCGAGGATGGGGTTGCCTTAACGAGAGAGGGGCTGGTTGAATAAGGGGGAGGGTGCGATGTAGCTCAAGGGCAGATGCTAGATTAGGAGACAGAATGGAGGGAGAGGTGAGAAAGGAGGAGGGAGAGTAGGGGGGAGAGGAGTGAGGGTGTTGGTAGGAGGGGATGCAGTTGGGGAGTATGAGGAAGAGAAGGACAATGTGATGAGGGGCCATAGCAGAGGAGGAGTGGGAGCTAAGCAGCGTGAGTTAACTTGCAGGGGATGAGATGGCTTTGGATTTAAGGATTTTAAACACTATGCTGTATGTGTAAGTGGGGATTACGCACTATGCACATGGGTTGCGGTAAGGGTAAGGTAAGGGTAGTGGAGGGTAGGTAGGGGTAAGGTAAGGGTGGTGGAGGGACTGAAGCCAGTGCAGCAAGGTTTAGTGGTAGCAGTGAGTAGCAGTACAGTGCAAGCAATGGGGTAACCAGTTCGGAGCTAGCGATGAGTAACCAAATCAGTGCAAGCAATGGGTAACCAAGTCAGTGCAAGCAATGGGTAATCAGTTCAGTGCAAGCAGTGGGTAGGCAGTTCAGTGCAGTAATGGGTAACCAGTTCAGTGCAAGCAATGGGTAGGCAGTTCGGAGCTAGCAATGGGTAATCAGTTCAGTGCAAGCAAAGGGTAGCCAGATCAGCATGATGCAGGATTAGTTGCAGGTACAAGGGTAGAGGTAATGAGGGAGCAGTGGGTAGCAGTGGAGACATTTGGCTGCGGGTAGCAGTAGCAGTGGGGTGCTTACTTCGTAAGGAAGTTGGTTAGGGTCAGGCAGCAAGGTGTATAGGAGCATCGCGCTAAAGCACCTAGGTCACCGCCAAAGGGCAACGCCAAAGGGCCCTCTGGCAAGGCCCTACAAGCAATGAGGCAGCAATGGAATGTTCAGGCAAAGCAATAATGTTGACCTGCAAGCAATGAGATGGGAGTGAGGCGGAGGTGGGTCCTGTAGGCTATGCTGTGCAGAATTAGTTGAGCTGCTTACCCGTGGTGCTTACTGGTGGTGACATAGTCTGGGCAGCTTGTCCTGAGGTGGAAGGTGGATGGTTATTGTTGGGGCGCTGTGTCAGGTCCCCGATGTTGTCGGGCGATTCAGTCCCCGCTACAACTGTTTGTTCTCGTGACAGGGCTCCCGCCTAAGGGCCATGCCAAAGGGCCCTCTGGTGAGGCCCTCAGGCATGGGCCCACCGGCGCGGGTGCGCCACAGGGCGCAGTGGAGTGTGTGTGCTGGTGTTGGGCCTGATTGGCCTTGTGGGGCTGATCAGGGAGGAGCGATCCTCCCGTTTGACTCCCCGATGCTGTATCAGGCCCCCGATGTCCTCTGGTACTTGAGTTTCGCGCCAAGGGGCGCAGTGGAGTGTGGGTGCTGGCATTGGGCCTGAATGGCCTTGTGGGGCTGATCGGGGAGGAGCGATCCTCCTGCTCGACTCCCCGATGCTGTATCAGGCCCCGGATGTCCTCCGGTGCTTGAGTTTCGCGTGAACTTATCTCAAGATTGAAAGTCCTCAATTTCCAAACGACGGTCAGTCACATCACAGCATTATAGCAAGGTGAACCCCGACACCACCAACGATGCTGGCTAGGCATTTCGCCGAGCGATTTATCAAGGGGAACCTCATATGCTGCAGGAGAGAACAGAAAGTTACTATAAACAACAACCAGAAAAATAGCAAAACACAAAGTTAGCCCTTAACAATATACTATAGGGACATTTTCCATACAGAACCAAGTGCCAGACTAACCTGAAAAGATATAAGGAAAACGTCTCATACAATCAAACAGCAAACACCATACTGCCAACGCTCCAGCCATCTATAGGAAATGCAGCACATGTGCAGAAACATAAACCTGTGGCACTCCACCCACCAGCCGACTTCACAGCCCCAGACAAGCATAATTTAAAATACCAGAACTTCTACGGAGATCCCATTAGCAACACACCTAAATAGACTGACAAAGCATATGAAATGTATCTGGACACACAATCAAAAAAACCACCCACCAACCCCTTCATAAACAGATACTCCACACAATCTGGGCATAAAGCCCATGGGGAACAACTGTCCTGAGCCGAAAAATCCATTGTTGTTCCCATCGGCCCAACAGTTTTGTTGCATAAGATGTGCCACTAGTAACTACAACTTGATCAATACAAAAGCAGTGTAGATCTGAAAACTTATGGCCGGCGCCCAGACAATGCTGTACAATAGGGGCCTCAATCCGACCACACCATACTCTACTCCTATGTTCACCCTTCCGAACCCAAAATGGGCGAATGGTCTTACCAACATATATCAAACCACATGGACAGTGAATCACATACATTACAAAATTCGAGCCACACGTAGTGCTGCTGCGGATGGTATAGGTCATGCCCTTATGAAGAAAAACCAAAACGTCATCAGATATCTCACAAATAGAGCAAGCACCACAAGCCCGGTGTTCCAGTGGAAACTCCAGTCTCCTGGCCTCAATATCAGGCAACACAGTGGGACTTAACAAGTCTCCAAGGTTCCGATTCCATTTCCATACACAACGGAAAGTCTTTCCCTTAAGACCTGGCACAACCTGTGTAACATGAAAACACCGTTTAACTATCTTCTGTAGAAGGTAACTCAAAGGCAAAAATTTCATTATAAAATGTATAGGCTGCAAATCACATATGGTTGAACTAGAAGGGCGGGGGGACAACAGCCAGTCTCTATTATAAAATGTTGCCCGCTTATAGGCCCGTTCAACTACCCCACATGGATAACCCTGTGCTACAAAGTTGTGTTTTAAAACACGAGCACGACATTGAAAGTCAGTCAAGTCAGAACAATTCCGACGGAAACGTAAAAACTTGGAGAAGGGTAAACCCTCAACCAGTCTTCAGAGGTTGGCACTGCCAAAATGCCTGTTAGCAAAGCAAATGCAGTGCCCACCCCCCGAAGACTGGTTGAGTATTTATCCTTCTCCTGAGTGGTGGGCGGGTTTGTGAGACATTTGACAAGCTCGAAGAGTTCGCTGGGGCGGTTGATGATGAGTTGATACGTTTTGTATGATATTGTTGCTTAGCTTTGTCTGTGGCTGTGTGGTAGTCCCGTAGCAGATTGAGGTAGTTGTTGTGGTCTTCCTCATGTGATGTTCTCTGCCATCTTCTCTCAAACTTTTGAAGTTGGTTTTTCAACTGTCATAGGCCTTGGGTATGCCATGGGGCTTTGTGGAGCTTTTTGGTTATTCTGGGTAGGTTTGTTGACATCTCAGCTGCCATTCTTATGATGTGATTCCAGTTGTTTGTGAGCATAGTTGGGTCATCTGAGTCCATCTCTAGGTTTGGTAGGGTGTCTTTTAGAAAGGAGTCTTTATTGAATTGTTTGAATCTGCAATGGGGCTATTGGTGTGTGGCATGGGGTATTTGGTGGTTGAAGGGAAGGGAGAAAGTGACTAGCCTGTGCTCAGACCAGGGCACCTTGTGTGTTTGTATTGTGTGCAGGGGATGTATTGTGAGCAGGGGTGGGTGGAGGTGACTATCAGATCAAGGATGTTACCTTTTTCATGAATGGAGGCTGTTATGTTCTGATTGAAACCCAAGTCAGCTATGGCTGTGAGGAATAATTCCGCTTACTTCAGTTGCAGTGAGGGGAGGTTGAGGTCCCCTAGGACTAGGAGGAGGTCTTTATTTGTTTCTGTATTGTTCAGAATTTTTTCTAGTATGCTGGAGAGGTCAGATGGTGTGTTGGCAGGGGTCCTGTAGATGAAGAGATACGTTTATTATTTGCTATAGTCAGGGCCGGCCCGTCCATTGAGCAAGAATGTTTTTTGCACAGGGCCCCGCGTTTCAGGGGGCCCCGCGCAAAGAACATTCTGCTTTTTTTTTAAATTACATTTAAAAAAAAAACCTGTCTCTGGCTGCTGCCGCGTCCGTCGCAGCAGCGGCAGAATGGCGTGTCCCGCGGGGCCCCTTCTCCTCGTCGAGCCCTCTGCAAGGGCTTTCAGATTCGCGAAGGGAGAGTGCTCCCTCGCGTCTCTGTAAAGCCCGCAGGGGCTAATGGGAAATTTCCCATCTGTCCCTTTAGACGCGAGGGGCTGATGGGAAATTTCCCATTAGCCCCTGTGGGCTTTACAGAGACGCGAGGGAGCACTCTCCCTTCGCGAATCTGAAAGCCCTTGCAGAGGGCTCGACGAAGAGAGGGGGCCCCGCGGGACACGCCATTCTGCCGCTGCTGCGACGGACGCGGCAGCGGCAGCAGCTAGAGACAGGTTTTTTGTTTTTTTTTTTAATTTTCCGGAAGGGAAGGGAAGGGAAGGGGGGGGGGGCTGATGGAGGCTTTATGGAAATGGGGAGATGGGGGGTTAGGACTGGAAATGTGCAAGGGGGTGTTTAGGAATGAAAATGTGCAAGGGGGGGGGGAGTTAGGACTGGAAATGTGCAAGGGGGGGGGTTAGGACTGGAAATGTGCAAGGGGGGGTTAGGACTGGAAATGTGCAGGGGGGGTTAGGACTGGAACTGTGCAAGGGGGGGGTTAGGACTGAAAATGTGCAAGGGGGGGGAGTTAGGACTGGAAATGTGCAAGGGGGGGGGGGGTTAGGACTGGAAATGGGCTGGAGGGGGGGTTAGGACTGGTAATGGCTGGAGGGGGGGTTAGGACTGGAAATGGGCTAGGGGGGGTTAAGACTGCTAATGGGCTGGGGCTGATGGAGGCTGACTGGAAATGGGCTGGGGGGGGGTTAAGACTGCTAATGGGCTGGGGCTGATGGAGGCTGACTGGAAATGGGGTGAGGGGGGGTTAGGACTGGAAATGGGCTGGGGGGGGTTAGGACTGGAAATGGGCTAGGGGGGGTAAAGACTGCAAATGGGCTGTGGCTGATGGAGGCTGACTGGAAATGGGCTGGGGGGGTTTAGGACTGGAAATGGGCTGGGGGGGTTAAGACTGGTAATGGGCTGGGGGGGTTAAGACTGGTAATGGGCTGGGGGCTGATGGAGGCTGTCTGGAAATGGGGTGATGGGGGGGTTAGGACTGGAAATGGGCTGGGGGGGTTAAGACTGGTAATGGGCTGGGGGTTGATGGAGGCTGACTGGAAATGGGGTGATGGGGGGTTAGGACTGGAAATGGGCTGGGGGGGGTTAAGACTGGTAATGGGCTGTGGGCTGATGGGGGCTGTCAGGAAATAGGGTGATGGGGGTTAGGATTGCTAATGGGCTATGGGGGGGGGTTAGGACTGCTAATGGGCTATGGCGGCGCTAGGACAGGAAAAGGGCTGATGGGGAGGGGTTAGGACTTGAGGTGGGCTGATGTGGTTAGGACTAGTAATGGGCTGTGGGCTGATGGGGGGGGTTAGGACTGGCAATGGGCTATGGGGGGCTGACTGGAAATGGGCTGATGGGGTTAAGACTGGAAGTGGGCTGATGGGGGGGCTAGGACTGGTAATGGGTTGGGGGATTGCTATGACTGGAAATGGACTGAGTGGACGGGGAGGCTTGAACTGCAAATAGCTGATGTGGAGGGAGCTTGGAATGGAAATGGGCTGTGAGGGAAGGGAGCTAGAACTGAAAATGGGCTAATGGAGCAGCTAGGATAGGACTGGAAATGGGCTGTTGGGGGGAGCTAAGATTGGAAATGGGCTGTGGTGGGGGCTTGAATTGAAATGGACTCATGGAGGGGCTAGAACTGGAAGTAGGCTCATGGGGGGGCTTGGACTGGAATTGGGCTGAGTGGAGGGGAGCTAGGATTTGACATGGGCTGATGGTGGGGCTAGGAAATGACTAGAAATGGGCTGATGGGGGGCTAGGATTGGAAATGAGCTGATGAAGGGACTCAGACTGAAAATGGATGGGGGAGCTAGGACTGGAAATGGGTTGATGGGGGGCTAGGACTGGAAATGGGCTGATGCAGGGACTAGAAGGGAATGGATGCTGGGTGAGACTGGAACTAGAAGGGAGCTGATGTTGGGGGAGGATTAGAATGGGATGGGGCTGGGAGAGTAAAATGGAGAGGGGAAAAATATTTTGTGTGGGAGGGATGAAAAATCTACAATTGGCCGGGTATTGGGAGAGTAAGTGGGGATTGAGGATGGAGGGGTAAAATTTGTGTGGATGAAATAAGAATGAGGAAAGAGCAAAAGGATAAAGATTAGTATGTTAAAGCAGATGTAGAGAGAGAGGATGGAAAGAAAACTAGAAGAGAGAAGAAAGGACAAATGGACAGCAGACGATGGAGAGTTAGCAGAAAACATGAAGAAACCAGAAGAAAGTGGCTGGAGCAATTGCAACTGAAAAAAAATGCACAAAAGGTAGAAATATATCTCTTTATTTTGAATTTATTAACTGGAATATGAAAGCTCTGGGAAATGTGCATCATTAACGTCTGCGCTTTGTTTGGTACAAGAGGAAATTGATTTATAGTTTTATTTCTACAGTGTTGTTGTACATTCCAAGTTTGGCTTTTGGGGTTCCCAGTTTAATTATTGCCTTCCTGTTTCTAAATTGCGATTCCTTGTTTGGTGATGGTCTATGTTCTGCATGTGTAACTGAGCTGAGGTATTCTGTTTATGTAATTCCTATTTGACATTGCCACTTGTTCTCTTTCCCCAGTATTCTCTGAAATGTACTGGTTTAATATTTGCAGTGTTTCCTTTTGATAGGTAGGGTCTGGTGCTTTGTGAGTCCTGGTAATGCTGTCAGGATACAGCGGGTTTGCTATGGGTTCTAAATGGGCAGCGTTTGTAGTAGTTCCTAATGTGCCTGGCGGTTGGCACTGGATTATAGTAATGTAGAAATCTTTTAGTCTTTCTTTATCCATACACTCATTAAGAGACATGTTTACTAAAAGTTAGTGTATGGTAACATTATGCAAATATTTATGCAAATAAGGCCACTTATGCAAATGAGGCCCCGCACCGAGTCTCCGCACATGGCCCCGCACCCCCCTTGGGCCGCCCCTGGCTATAGTGAGGGCATTGGTTTCCTCTGTGCTCTCAATTGCGAGGAGTCGGAAGTGAAGATGAGATCTGGTTATGAACAGGACTCTTCTGCCTTTATGATGACTTCATGGGCAGTTGAAGAGGGAGTAGCCCTCTGGTCTGAGCAAGCTGAGGAGTACGTTGTCGGTGTCAGCGATCCAGGTTTCCGTTATGCAGAGAATGTGAGTAGGTCTCTGATGGTGGAGATTTTATTCCTAATGGATCTGGCATTTATGAGTGCACATGTGAGTGTTTGTGGTTGGGTCTGGTGAGCATTGGGTAGAGTGCAGGGGGTGATTGGGAGAAGGAGTGGGTGAGGATGGTGTTGTGGATAGTGGTTAGGATGATAAGAATACACAGGGTTTACATGGCTACATATGACAAGCATGGTTGGCATTCCGGTAGTTGGTATGTTCTTGGAGGTTGGCCTCTTCTTGTGGACTGTTGCATTTCTGTGGTTGTGTCTGTGGCAATCTCAGGCCTCAGGTGCAGGCTTTATGGACGAATGAGTCTGTCGCTGGGAGAAGAGCATCCGAGCAGTGGGCAGAGCTTACCTCCAGCTGGATCTGCTGCTTCGGTGCTCCCCTTCAGTTCAGGATGATCGTCGGATGTCCAGAGATGTGCGCAGGAGGTGCAGTTCGTGAATGTTCTAGGGCCCACAGGTTCTTATTCTTTGATGGTGCCACTGTTGGTAGGGTTAAAGTAGTGGCACTTGTTTGCATTGTGGTACTGGCTCCCTTTATTCGGGGTATGCTTATATGGCTGGTGAGGATGCTTGGTAGGCCTGCCAGTGTTCTTCTGTGCTGATAGGGTCCCCACCTAAGGGCCACGCCAAAGGGCCCTCTGGTGAGGCCCTCAGGTCCGGGACTACCAGGAGTGGACACACCTGAGGGTGCTTGTATTTTGAAGCTGGGTGCTTGTGGTGATCCTGGCCCTGATTGGCCTCTGCGGTGGGGTGCGAGAGACTCCTTTGTTCCCGCTCCTGGTTACTCATGCTGATTGGGCTTGCTGTGTCCGGTCACATCTTAGTGCGCTTGTAGTTTGAAGTTGGGTGCTGGTGGTGATCCTGGCTCTGATTGGCCTCTGTGGCGGGGGATGGGAGACTCACTTGTTCCCGCTCCCTTAATCCCCCAGTGTTTATTTCCCCCTCCATGTTACTTCAATAGATTTGTGAATCATCTATAATTGATGGAGAGCATCAGGATGTCTAGGTTTGCAAAATGCCCAGGATATATGTACGCATGTTGACATTAGCACGTGTGCTTTCTGAAATACTACCGCTGACTCGTATAAGCTGTTGCGGCTCCCTCTTTGTTCTTTTCCACATGTCTGTATGTAAAATGACTCCTCCCGCTTCACGTGGATGCCCATCCACTGAGTACCTGTGCTTCCTAGTTTAATCACACTGCATACGGTGAGGGGCAGAGATATATCAATTTGAGGTCAGACTTACACGTGCCTACCTTCTCTTTTAAAACTGACAAAGTATTGCAAATACATTCACATAGATGTTTCTGCATCCACATAAATGACCTTTCTGAAATGTGCCTTCACCCCTAAAACATGCTGCCTGACACGCTGTCTCTTTTGTGCATATAATTCTAAATGTACAGTAGTTCACATGTTCAAAATTACATATATAATGTCAACAATTAAAAAAACCCACATCCATTCGACGCTGACATCAAACATAAATGTTTTTGAATATCAGGCCCATATATGTATAGAGCTGGCGTAAAGCAAAAATCCTCTCTCATGTCTTTCTTTTCTCATCTGTAAACTTTTTTATTCTTAAGTGCACAAGCTTTGTAACTGGTACCACCTTCTTCATTGAAATGCATATAATTGTCCATTATCCCTCGTCCCCTGTGCTGTACCTTTCAATATTTGCTCCACTTACTTTTCATGTCGATATATCAATCACTGATCCCTGGCATTGGCTCAATTCATTTTCTGCAAGATGTTATTGAGATTGTAAATAAATGCCACAGCATTGAGGGGCAGACAAGACGGAGCCTGTCAGATCTGCAAGCCGACTGCAGCGTTATAATTACAGCTGAGTGCTGTGAGGTGAGTTCTTTGCATCCATAGATTTAATTGTCATTGGTTCCCAGAAAGAGAGACAAGGCTAGAAATTGGGAGGAGAGGCATGAGCAGAAACAGAAGCATTAGCAAATATTTTGTAGCTTGGATTTAGAATTTCAGTTTTTTTTTTTAAAATGAAAGCATCATAGAAAGAAAAGTCAAGGACTGCAACTGTTTGTGGATATGCAATTGCATAACATTTTTTAATTTTTAATATAGTTTTCAGAGGGTTAGGGCTTTGATTTCTTTCTTTAATATTTTTCACCATGTTTGAACATTTGCTCTTGATCATGATCTTTCATTAAAAAGCTTTCTTATATTTAGAATCAGTTCTATATATACTTTTTTTCAAATAGTGCTAATAGTTCAGTTTACATACTTGGAATCTTTAATCCTCTCTACATCATTTTTTAAATTCCACTGGGCGCCTTACCTGCTTATATAGTATTTGCTACTTTAGCCTATTGTTGGTTAAATCCCTAAATTCGGTAAGGAAGAAAAGTTCAACTCATTGCCCCACTTGCATTTTGAAAATGTCCTGGCACCTCAGTCTTCAATGACCATGGTAGTCATAATGACAATCAAAATAATAGTGATAATTATGTAGCAACCCCAGTGGAGCTCTTGCATTTCCATCCTTTTTAATTTTATAATTATACTCGTTAAGAAACTTTGCTGAAATTCAGCATATAAAAGTAGTTAGACTTTTGACTGATTAAACCAGGAGCTTAAAAGAATAAAAATACTGTATGCATTTCTCTAGTTAGAACCTTAAGGGTCTTTTGTGTCCTTCTCCTCCCCATGATGAGCTGATTGCTCAGGCAAAGCATCCTCTTGCTGCCTGAGAGCTGGAGAGACTCTCTCCTATAGTAACAGCAAGCAGCTTGGCAGAGTTCAAGAAAGCCCTGGATACATTTGTAGAAGACAAGGACATAAAGAGAAATTAGAAACTAGGTGGGGTCTGGTTGCTGCATACTTAAGATAACCTACCGGGAACACCTAGGGGCCTGTTTGCTAGTGAGGTAAGCACTTGCCATGTGTATTAGTATGTAGCAACAGGTACCACATTGCTGTGATATTTACTGTGTGCTAATTCACATGGTAAGTGCCTTCCGTGGAGGGGGTGGGAAATAAGTTGAGAATGGATGGATTATGGACATGAACGGTGCTTTGCAGTTAGTGCATGATAACTTAGTGGGGCATGTTTACTATCATGCATTGTTATTGTGGGGTTTGCCATGTGACAAGCATGCCAGGCTAACAGCATGGTGTCCCGCACTAAAAACGTCCATGCACGGGTGCACTTGATGCCACCACAATGGGTTGAGTTAAGTGCACCTGCATACCGGTTAGCACGGTGTCATGTATTAGCAATGCACTAATAGCAGGGAGACAGATGCACATGCCCCCTAAGTTAGGGCATGCTTCTCTTCTACTTTTGCAGCTGGAATGCATGCTACCTGTGTGTCCTTTAGTAAACAAGCCACATTGTGTGTGGTCACCACTGCCGATAACATGGATGCACTTAAGAAAGAGGCGCTATCAGCAATGCACTTATTGTAGGTCCCAACATCATATCTAGAACCCTCTACTTCGACACCTGAAATATCAGATTGACACCTCTTCAACATCCCCCAATACCTGAAATAACAGCATGATACCTCAACACCTGAATTGGCAGCCTCCTCCAACACCCTCCGGACTTCTTTCCATCCTTAACACAATCGCCTACTCCCCCTAGCTCTTACCTTATTTGGCAGCTTGACTCCTAGCAGTAGTGCTGGGATACTACTGCCAAGGGTCAGAGGCGCTATTTTATACCCATGCACCTGACTGAGTAGGAGCGAAAGAGGATTGCTCCTGCTTCCTGCTAGACATCAGGGAAAGCCCATGGTAAGATCTGGTGCTGGGGGGAGGTATCAGTGAGTTGGCAGGGGTTGCATTAAGGCTGCTGGGATGGGATGCAGGAGGGAGGTCCGTGGGCTGTAATTAACTGTGGTGGCCCATTAGTGCATTGCCGATACAGCTACAACTGCATTATTAGTAAATCACTTAGGGGCCCTTTTACTACAGGTTTTAATGCACGTTAATGAAGTTAAGGTGCATTAAGTGCCCATAGGTCTTTATTTCTATCGGTGCTTCATTAAAGCGAGTTAACCCTTACTAAAAAGGTCCCATAATGTGTGGTAAATGTCTGCCTGTGGGGTAACTACATAGAAGCTGACCACACCCTCAATAGATACTGCACCGGTTTTGCAGTTCCCGCAAGTTCATTTTGTAACTAATGTGTGGTAACTGCAATGCTTTACAACACTTTAGCAAATGGGTCCTTTAGATATGCTCTGGTTTGCGTTTGTGCATGTTAATAGTAACTTTGGAGCCATTGATGCGTCTAGAGTTGCTAGATGGACCATTGTCTGACCAAGTCCAACATTGCTCTTTTATTGTGGGAAGTACTTGATCCCATCAAGAAATGTATCAGAATTCATACTCCTCTCTAGGGTCCAATTGTTTCATTTTTAAACCAACCCTGAATTCTGCTGATCTTGTTGGAATGCAAAGGATGTCCAACAGAACTTTTGAACATATTTTTATAATCATGATTTGTAATTCACCTTGTTGTGATTGTAATTAGGAAAGGCAAACTATAATTTTTCTAAATTAAATTAAATTCTGAATTAAATTAAAGATATGAGCAGAGATTTACGGGGACATATAGGAGGTATTTTATAAAGCAGTGGTTCCCAAATGTGTCCTGGTTAGTCCCCAGCCAATGAGGTTTTCAGAATATCCACAAAGAATATATGAGAGAAATTTGCATGCAATGGAAGCAGTGCATGTAGATCTATCTTATGAATATTCATTGTGGATATCCTGAAAACTTGATTGACTAGGGTAGGAGTTCTCAACTCAGTCCTCGTGACACACCTGGGCAGCCAGGTTTTCAGGATAACCACAATGAATATGCATGAGAGAGATTTGCATGCTCTGCTTCCATTATATGTAAATCTCTCTCATGCACATTCATTGTGATTATCCTGAAAATGTGTCTGACTAGGTATGTCCCAAGGACTAGGCTGAAAATCCCTGGACTGGAGACCTCCATTAGGGCACATTTGGGAACCAGTGTTATAAAGGCATGGAAATTAATTATATAAAATTCTCCATCATATACATGTGTATATAGTATATGCAGGGAGTGATCTTATGCTTGCTTTTACTTATAAGTATATAAAGTGGGTGCTCTTGTGGGTAGAGCTGGGCAGAGTTTGTTGAACCTCCAGCTTTGCTCTTCTGCCCCCACTCATCAGCATGGTCATTGCCTTGACCTTGTTTTCTACTCTAATTGTTGACTCTCTAATTTCCTTATGTTTGTTTTTCCCTTATCTGATCATCATCTGCTAAGCTTCACTCTTCATCACTCCCTGCCTCAGTCTCTCCCAGTCTCCTCCTACTTTTTTGGAATCTTCATACTATCGATCCATTGGTTCTCTCCATTATTGTCTCATCACATCTTTCCTCCATCTTGTCTTCTAAGTCTGTTGATGAGACTTTAGTTTCCCATAATACTGCTCTCTCCTCTGCTCTCGATGCTCTTGCTCTACCCATTCCATGTCCTGTGGGGCATACTTTACTTCATCCCTGACTGTCTTCAACTACCCTCTGTCTATGCTCCTCAACTGGGCACCTTTGGCTCAAATCCCACTCCCTTTCTAACTTTCTTAACTTCAAATTCCTGCTTGCCTCCTTCCAGTCAGCCATAGCATTTGCCAAGCAAAACTACTATCTCCATCTGACAAGCTCTCTTGCCTATGACCCCCCCACCATTTCTTCTCAGTTCTCAACTCTCTCCTTAAGGCACTTCCTCCCTGACCCCTCTTTCTCTCTCAGTTCAAACCTTAGCCGACTATTTCCATGACAAAATCCACAAGATTACGCTCCAATTTCCCTCTCGATCTGCTTCATCCTCTCTTCCTCCTCTTTAGTACCAACTTTTCCCCTAAATCTCTGTTACCCTTTCATCCTTTTCTAAGATCTCTGATGAGGAAACCTCTCATCTTCTTTCCTCTTCTAAACCTACTACCTGTTCTTCTGATCCCATCCCTTCTTGTCTCCTTAACTCCATCTCCTCCTCTGTCATCCCTTCCATCTCACATATTCTCAACCTTTCCCTCTCCATTTTAACTTTCCCTGCAGCCTTCAAGCATGCTGTGGTCACTCCTCTTCTCAAGAAACCTTCACTTGACCCTTCTTGTCCTTCTAGATATTTACCGTATTGATCCTTCTCCCTTCTTCCCTTAATTTCAAAACTTCTTGAATGTGCAGTTCCCTGCCTTTGCCTTGAATGTTTCTCCTCTCAAGCCCTGCTTGAGCCACTTCAATCTGATTTTTGTCCCTTACATTCTACTAAGATGGCTCTCACCAAGGTCTGCAGTGACTTGTTCCTGGCTAAATTCAAAGGTCTTTACTCAGTCCTCATTCTTCTTGATCTTTCTGCTGTTTTGACACTGTTGACCACCATCTTTTCCTTGATAAATTGATAAATTTCCTTGATAAATTGTCCTAACTTGGTTCTCTTCTTATCTCTCCAATCACTCTTTTAATGTTTGTTCTGGTGGTTCCTCCTGTACTGCAATCCCACTCTCAGTTAGTGTACCAGAAGGGTCTGTTCAGGGCCCTCTCCTTTTCTCTCTCTATACCCATTCCCTTGGTGCTCTCTTCTCCTCCCATGGCTTTCAGTATGTTTTTTATGCTGATGACTCTCAGAACTATCTACACCTTGATATTTTTTTGATACTCCAAGTCCGCATCTCTGCCTGCCTACCTGACATCACTGCCTGGATGTCTCACCGCCATTTGAAATTGAACATGTCCAAAACCGAACTCCTTATTTTTCCCTCTAAACCCTCCTACCCCCTTCCTCTTTTCTCCATCTCTGTAGATAACATTCTTTTTCCTGTTTCCTCAGCCTGCAACCTCGGGGTCATCTTTGATTTCTCCCTCTGCTTCTCCACACATATACAACAGATACTAAATCCTGTTGTTTCTTGTTCTACAACATCAACAAAATTTGCCCCTTCCTTTCTGAACACACTACTAAAACACTTATTCACTCTTTAATCACCTCTTGTCTTGACTATTGTAACCTCCTCCTTACTGGTCTCCCTCTGAGTCACCTCTCTCCCCTTCAATCTGTTCAGAACTGTGCTGCACAGCTAATCTCCTCAGCCAGCTCCGATATACTCATATAACCCTTCGTCTCAAGTCACTTCATTGGCTCCCCTTCTGTTTCAGTATTCAATTCAAGCTTCTCCTTCTGACCTACAGTATAAATGCATTCATTCTACTGCTCCTCACTACCTTTCCTGTCTCTTCTCTCCCTAACCCCTCCTCATGAACTCCACTCTTCCACTGGCTTGCTTCTCTCTATGCCCTTTTCGTCCACTGCCAACTCCAGACTTTGATCCTTTCACCTTGCTGCTCCTTATGCCTGGAACAAACTAACTGAGTCTGTACATCAGGGTTCATCTCTCCCCCTTTTCAAATCCATGCTGAAGGTTCACCTCTTTGAGGCTGCTCTTGGATCCTGATCCCTTGTTTTCCTTGTGTCTTCTTAACTTTCCCTATTTGTACCCTTGTTCTCTGCTATTGTATGTCTGTCTTGATTAGATTGTAAGCTCTTCTGTGCAGGGGCCGCCTTTTATATGTATCTGTACAGTGCTGCATACACCTTGTAGTGCTATATAAATGATTACTAATAGTAATAGTAGTAGTATAGTTGTGTGTATAAGTGGCATAAACATGTATATTTAGGTATTTTCAGTGCAGGTGCAAATAAGACGTGATGCTTTTGCTGCTAGTGGCATGTAGAAGTGGTGATTTTATAAGGGAAAGAATACATGAAAAGCCAGTATTCATGCACAAATTATACAGGTACCTTGTGCTTGAATATTATCTGGATTTGTGTGTGGTAAAAAAAAGCAGGGATGCCTACTGCAAATCACCCTCCTCTCCCTGGCTGAAAGTACACATGGACTTCTATGGGGTTAGAAAGATGCGTTCCCAGGGGCCGCTGTGAATCGGGGTACTAAGATGGCATGTGTATTTGGTATTTTCATATGTTTTCATATTATTTCACACTTTCGTGGCCACCTCTAAAGAATAGCAGGGAAAACTCATGGGGGGGGGGGGGGATTTGTAACGTGCACATTTGGCACTTGGTAATGTTCAAAGAGAAGCAACATGCACCCTTTCCCCTTGGCGACTGAGCACAGTGTACACAGGTCCACACGCATGGCCTATGTCATTCCATTCCACTTATTACTTATATACCGCTCTCTCAAGAGCCGCACCTGTCACTGTGATACACAGCCCAATAAAATGCAAACAGAAAATGGACTATTGAAGTTTGCCCTCTTGATGTTTAAGGAAGTGAATTTCAAGGCTGCCATGAAAGCAAATGTGGAAATAGCTCCCTTTACCACACGCCTCAAGATTCTTATAAAATCATATGATTAATTGCAGTACTTTGTTGCCTTTTATGTTTCCTCAAGAGAGATTGTTGTCTGCATTGTAATTTCTCAAATCTGGTGTAATTTCATAGGCGGCCTCAATGATTTCCCTGACTTAGAATAAATGTTTTCCTTTAAAAATACGTCATCTTTTACTAACCACCTTTAAGAGTAAAAGATTGATGCTTCGGTATATCCATGGCGGGGGTAATTTTCTAAAGTTTTTTTTTTGTGCGTATGTGCCAGGAGGCACGTGTAAAATGCCACTTGTAAGCTTAGCCTGCACGTATAAGTATATATGATGACAAGAACGCATGTGCTTCTCTGCAACTATGGTGTAGACTTGCTCAGGAGCAGAGTCCGGGTGGCACATGAGTAGAGTCATGATTTACACATGTAAATGATAAAGTAAGCCTGACTGCACATATTATGCATGTGCACATTTGCACCTGCTATAAATATATGTGGCATGATTCCCACAGGATTTATTGAATCTTAGGTTTTTAGCTCTCTCCTTTCCAGTGGTAGTTCAAGGCAAGTTACATTCAGGTACAGTAGTTATTTCCCTGTCCCCAGAGAGTTTACAGTCTAAGCTTGTATGTGACATAGTTTAGGGTTAAGTGACTCACCCAAAGCCACAGCGAGTACCAGTTGGAGTTGAAGCTTGGTCTTTTTGGGTCTAGGCTGCTGCGCTAACCACTAGGCTACTCCTCTGGGATTTGTGCCAGTGTTTTATAAAGACAGATAGGCACTTTAGAAAATACCAGTACAAATCCTCCACTTGCTCTACACACATTGATGACCTGTTTCCCTCACATGGCTGCGTTAGGGAGCAAAAATACCTCTCAGCACAATGCTGTCTATTTCTCACAAGAGAACAGCGCCCAGTATCATGCAAGCAAGCAGCAGAGAGGCATCATTCTGGACTGATTTCTACAACTGCCTGCTTTTTTTTCTCTAAAGGTAAATGTCTAAATAATTCTAACTTTAAAATAGTAATTTCCTTTCTTGATGCAACTCAATAGGCAGATCCAGCAGTGCACCCAGAAGCTATTTGCTCATACAGATATCGGTAATTTTATAAAGCTTTTTCCATGTGTCTGGGTGTCCTGTGTATCCATTTTTTAAATATAGATGCCTAGATTGCATTTATAAAATAGGGTTGAAATAATTGTCTTTTTGGACTTCTCACATAGGTGTCTTGTTATAAATTTACTGTCACTGGAAAACATTTATCTATATCTATATTAGGGATATGCATTTCTTGTGCAAGTAATGATGACGTGCATCATATTTGGCTACTTCAGGGTCCAGCTAACCTAATGCACATGGGTAGCAAATTTTGATGAATTGCCATTCGTGAACTTTTGTTTTCATTGTGCACATGCGCATTGTCAGACACACTGTAGTCTTTCTGGGAGGGGGAAGAAGGGAGCAAGCTGCACAAGGCACTTTAGCCAATCAAGTTGGAAATTCTTCACAAGCAGCCAAGTATCCCTGCCTGAGTTGTGCAAATCCCATGGGTTATGATATCTCAGAAAGGCTGGAAGATACAGTCCAGCATAAGTCCAAAGAACCATCTGTGTGACTTTGAAGGAAGCAGAAGAGATTAAAAAAACAAAGGGAAACATCTTGCAGGGAGCAGTGCCTTCCCGTTTTAAGAAAAGGAGTGCTGCTATCAGTTTTTTTTTAACTTTTAGATCCAGAGGATTTTGCAGGGCTGGTTGTTTTTGAAGGAGAGTCTCTCGGGGAAGGGGAGGGGGAGGGGGAAGATGGTGGAATCAGGAAAGTAAGAGAAGGCTAGGAACGGTGTGCTTTTGCAGTTAGGGTCATGGTATTCCCAAGTAGCAGCAGGCTAGTGGGTAGCAGAAAGTGGTAAAAGACAGGCAGTCTGTCTCCCAAAGAGCTGACTATTAAGTCTTACCCTATCATAATGTTTGTGAACAGTTGTTGTTAAGTGCTGTTGAGTCGGTGTCGACTCATTGTGACCCTCTGGATAGTTGTCCTAACCTGCGTTCGGTCTTCAGTCAGGCGGCTCATTGTTGATAGAGTAGCACCCATAGCTACTGTTACTGTATCAATCCATCTCATTCCTGGCCTTCCTCTTTTACATTGACCTTCTACCTTGCCAAGCATGATGTCTTTCTCTAATGATCTTTCTCTTTACATGATGTGTCCAAAGTATGAAAGTCAAAGTCTTGTCATCTGACTTCTAAAGAAAACTTAGGTTTGATCTCCTCTAGTACTGACTGGTTTGTTCTTCAGGCAGTCCATGGAATTCGCAGTATTAGTCACCAACGCCATAATTCAAAGGCATCAATTTCCTTCCTGTTTATCTTTTTTCACTGTCCAACTTTCGCATCCATATGATGTTATTGAAAATACCATGGCTTGAATGAATCAAATCTTTGTATGAAGAGAGACATCTCTGCTCTTGAGAATCTTGTCTAGTTCCTTCATAGCCATTCTGCCAAGAGCAATGTGACATCAGATTTCTTGACTGTTTTTTTTATTGATAGTTGATCCAAGTAGGTTAAAGTTGTCCACTATTTTTATTTCTTCTCAATCAATGATGAACTTATTGATTTGTCAGTTGTCAGAATCTTTGTCTTCTTTACATTAAGGTGTAGGCGCATTTTAAGACTATGTTCTTGATCTTGAGTAGCAAATATTTCAGATCATCTTCACTTTCAGCCAGTAATGCATAGCGAAGGTTATTGATGAGTCTTCCACCAATCTTCACACCTCAGTTCTCTTCATACAGTCCTGCTTTTCTGATGATTTGTTCTGCATATAAATTAAACAGGTAGGGGGAAAGTATGCAGCCTTGTTGTACACCTTTGCTGATTTTAAACCATTCTGTTTCTCCTTGTTCCGTTCAAACTGTTGCTTCTGGATCAATGTAAAGGTTATGCAAAAGAAAGATCAGGTGTTCTGGTGTATCAATGCTTCTTAATGTGGCCCAGAGTTTCTCATGGTTTACACAGTCAAAAGCCTTTCTGTAGTCATATAACACATATAGATTTCCTTTTGGTATTCTTTAGTCTTTTCAAGGATCCATCTCATATCTGCGATGTAGTCTCTCATTCCTCTCCTTTTCCTGAACCTTGCTTGCACTTCAGGCAGTTCTCATTCCAGGTATGATTGCAGTCTTTGCTGAATAATCTTGAGTAGAATCTTGCTGGCATGTGGGATCAGAGTGATTGTGCGATAATTTCCACAGTCAGTTGGATCACCCTTCTTTAGTATTGGTATAAACACAGATCTTTTCCAGTCAGTTGGCCATGATGTTGTCTTCCAAATTTCCTGGCAGAGCCTTGTAAGTATGGCAACAGCTGCATCAGATTGCTATAATACTTCAAAAGGGAATGCCATCAATGCCATCAATGCCTGATGCTTTGTTCTTTGATAAGGCTTTCAATTCTACTTCTTTCAGGAGCAGGAGGTATACCTTATTCTCTTTGCAGTGGGGATAATGACGGCATCCACATCTGCATGTTTGTGCATGTGGAAACAAACAAATGTGTACAGACAGTGTGCATTGCCAGTTGGAGCCTCTACAACAGGAGGTATTGCTCATGCGAAATATGCCTGAAAACAGGGAAAAACCTAGATATGAAGAATGGAGGAAGGGCTTTTAGTGTTTCTGATATGGTTGTTTTTCCAAGATGACTGCTACAGTTGCATGCCCTGTATACTTTATCAGTGCAGTCTAGGCTAGGAAGTCAGTTGCACATTGCGTTAGACATTTCACATGATGACACGTGTTGCAATTTAAAGCAAGGTGTAATGGAGTTGCCTTTCTGCCAGATTCTGTGTGAGCATGAATACAAATTTATTTTGGGAATTTTGGAGCATGAACTATATGAGCAGCATTAATAGATGGTTCTTCACTACATGTGCTATCCGGTATTTGGGCATTATTATTCAGGAATGCTCTAGCTGTCTCAATGTAATGTTGCCCTTCAAGCCTTCATGTGGGGACAATGACACCAGATCATTCAGGTCTCCAGTATCTTTCCTGAGTGATAGGTCTTTAATATTTCCCCCCTGCTTATACTGTAAAACGCCAAACTATTAATTGATTTACACATTTTTAGTTTACTCCAACTAAAATGTTGCTTAATTGATGTAACTGCAGATTTTATACTTGGTACAGAAGCTGACTCCTTTACCTTTTAATACATACTGGTGTAGGTATTTTTAGCATGCTTCAAAAATGTGAAAAGTGCTATTAATCTAGTTACTTTCTTTCCGTGCATTAATTTAAATGTGATTATCTGTCAAAGGAGCTGTCCAGTCCATAGTTTTGAAAAGCAATGAAATGTGCTTTAATAAATCCCTAGATTTAAAGGTCATGCTTGAGAACCATGTGTTTGGTATGAGATGGCCACTATTACTGCTACTACTAGACATTACCCTACAGAGAGATGCACTACCATTAGAATATGTCCTATGTTCCTGTTCTACATACTACATTATTCTGCCTATTTGCCATATTTTTGCCTATTCTAAGTCACTATTCTGGCCAATGGCTGCTTATGATAGCACTGTTAGCATCACTGACATCATTGCTGTTTGCCCGGATGCTGCTGCCTAACTGACAAACCTGAAGGGGCCTGTCCAAGGGACGTAACCCTTTGAATTACATTTCAATCTTTTCTTATCATATTGTCTCAAGTACCTCTTAATGTTCTATGTTTAAATGTAGAATTCATTAGAGGAAATCTATCTTCGATGTATGAACTTCTTTTAGATGATAAAATAATATTTTCTGTTTAACCGAAATGTAGCTAACAGAAGATGAGGAAGTGTTACTAAACAAAACATGTCCCCTAGTTATAATGGGCTGGCATACTATAGGGCTGGACAGAGAAGTGGAGGGGGTGCTACTATTTTTAGGGCCACTTTGAATGTTTAAAGAAAGATTTTCGTCATTTGTGGGAATAAATGCTTTTTGATAGCTATGGGTATCAATGGAAGGTAGGCTGTGGCTGGTATATAGGCCTCTGGGACAGGTCTTAATTTTCAAGATATTTTAGTTGTCAAAGGGAATTAGCATTTTATCATTAGCACCAACAGTCATGGGTGATATTAATGTTCTTGGTCTGGGCAGGGATAACCTGAGGGGTATGCAGAAGGAAGAAGGGCCATGTAAAGAGACTGATTGTGGGACCTCATTTGCCTAAGTCAATAGGGATTGAATAGTGGGGCTGAAAAGTGGGGTCATGTGCAAAAACACAGTCACTCAATGAGTCCGGTTGCAGACTATCTGCTAGCTAAAGGGCTTATTCAAGGTATGACTATACTTGTTTTTTTGCAGTATGTTGAGAACCCTACATATCGAGCTGGTCATTCTCTTGATTTTTTATTTTATTTAGCTTTGAAGATTGAAGACGTTACAAAGCAGTGGGCCCAGAACAGATACCTGGGGTACTCCACTATGCACTCCACTATTTTTTTCATTTATATTTTATTGAGGTTTACTAATCTAATACATAAAAAACAAACAATACAATGTTTAACAAGCTTAACAACCTAAAGCATCCTCAGGATAGGACTAAGTGCATACAAAATAAATGGGAGAAACAAGCCACCTAAATCAAACAAATAAAAAGGTTAATATTCGATTCCACCTGGGGGAGTGGTCTATCCAAGATGGCGGCTGTGAGGGTATGAGCCACTATGCCTAAATGTAAGGGCAAGCTGCAAGCTTTTCCCGTGGAGCCCGTTCCTGCTGTTTTGGGGCCCATGGATTGTTTTGTGCGGCTCACTGAGAACCAGATTCAGGAGATCCGAGTGGGCTTGGAGGCGCCAGTGGAGGAGACTTCAGCATCCTCCACCCTTGATGTTTCTCTCTCCCCGAATGGGCGTACACCGCCAGCCCTTCCAGGCTCCTCGGTCACCTCCCCGGCATGTGGGACTGCAGACTTAGCAGTTGTGGGTGCGTCAGCAACTCTGGAGCAGGACTCGCCGGAAGAAAGAGTAGTAGGTCAGTCTTGTGTGATCTTGACTGTTGTGCCGGGAGAGGCAGGGATTACAGCAGTTGGTGTTCCTACACAAGGGATGAGTAGTGCTGATGGGCAGAAGAAGACCCCGCTGGCCTTTGCTACTACTGCACCTCCATTTTCCTTTGATATTGTTCGCCCTGCTTCTGTGACTCTGAATAACATCTGGAATGCAATTGTACAACTATCTTGGGTAGTTGGTCAACAGTTGGCTCTTTCTTCTACTAAAATATCTTCTCTTGAGGAGAGTGTCTAAATTGGATAAAGATATGGTGGAAACGCGAGTTAAATTAGAAGTTACCGATCAGAAGCTGATTCAGGTTTCTGACTTGACTCTCTCTTTGACTAAGGACAATACTGCCCTTCGGGCGAAGTTAGAGATATTGGAAAATGCTGTTCAGTCATCTAACTTACATTGTTTGAATTTTCCTGTGATTAATGGTGTGGCTCCTCTTGATCTTTTTAAGAAAAACCTCCAAGAGTTGTTATCAGTTCCCCCTGATTTGATACCACCAGTAACAAAAGTGTATTATTTACCATCGGGTAAAAAAACGGTAAATCTTCTATTGGGATCTTGGAAATGGACTTTCTTAATATCTCTGATCTTCTTCAAATTCCTAAAGAGGATGATGTGTTGGTTTCTACTTTGCTTGTAACCTTGGCTTTGTCTTCTGACAGAGAATGGCTTCTCAAACTTTATTATAAAAAAAGAGCTCTCTTGTTTTATGGGAAAGATTTTTAGATTTTTCCAGATGTGGCCAGGGAAACGCAGAAAAGACGTAGACAATTTCTCTTACTTAGACCTGGAGTTGTGCAGTTAAGTGCTTCCTTTATGTTATGTTTCCCCTGTAAATGTATAGTTATACATAAATTACAGAAATATGTTTTTTTCCAACTTGAAGATGTTTCTTCTTTCATTAGCACTCATGTATCCATCTCTTCACCCTCTGAGTAGGTTCCCCATTCATATATTGGCATGTTCTTGGACCTCCAGCTTCCATTTGATTTCAGAAAATGTTTTTTTTTCCTTTTTCTTATATCAGTGGGGGGTTCCTGCCCCCACTGTGTTTTCTTAATGCTGCTCCCCACCTTTTTGAGGATTAGTGATATTGTTTGCTGTAGTTTGATTTGTATAATTTTCCTTTTTTATTGTTAATGCAAGTTGTATCTTTTCTGTACAAGCTGTGTTGCTTGGTTTATTGTAAAAATTCATAAATATAAAATAAAAATAGAAAAGGTTAATATTCAAGTGAGAAAGAAACAGAGTAACTTCTCTTCATACATAAGCATCAATTAGAATTTACCCCCAAAACACTACCAACAGGTATCTAAGTAAATAAGAAAGCAGTTAGTTCAGAAAGGTTTTCTCGAAACTGAAACAGAGCTGTGCAGTTGGGTATGACCTTATTTTAAAAGTATCCACGGAAATATCTGGTGAAATATATAGGGAAAGATTATGTTTTTGTTGAACCCTCACAATTATTGGCTTTGATTCAGGTTCAGGAACAGACTCAAATTGATTGTATTAGTCGATCATTTCTACTGTTCATTTATTTAACAGATTTTTGATATACCACTTTTCTACCAGTCAAAGTGGTTTACATAGAACTTTGTTTTTACAAGGAACAAATTATGAACAGCATTAGAACTTTGTACAGTAAATATGGGGAACAAAGGACATTTTTAAAGCTGCTAACAAAACTATATACAATGGTATGAGGGGTTAGCTAGTGTGGGGTTTTGAGAGGGTGGTGGAGAGTGGGGTCATAGGAGTTTCATGAGAGTAGGATGAGTGGGGTCAACTGGGCTGTTTATTGTCAAAATGCTTCTGGAAGAAAGTGAGTCTTGATTTCTTTACAAAAGTCTGTGGAAGACTTGATGTTTCAGATCTCTGGGGGTAATGCATTGCAAAGGGTGGTGGCATATAGTGAGAGTATTCTTGATCTTGTTGCCTGCTTGCAATTGTGAGCCTGTGGTAGGATATTGAGGAAGCTCTGGGTGCTTTTTCTCTTTGGTCTAATAGAGTTTGAGGTGTGACCTAGGCATGTAGTTGCTCTGCTGAATTCTCGTCCAGAGTTTTGTGGATGAGGGTTAAGTCCTTGTATTGTATTCTTGAGTTGATGGGGAAGTTTGAGGATGGGAGTGATGTGGGTGTGCTGTGAGGTTTGGAAGATGGTTCTAGCAACAGTGTTTTGGACGAGTTGCAATGGAAGGATTGTGTACTTAGGTAGTCCTTGATAAATGGAATACAATAATTGAAAAGAGGAGTGATGGTGGCCTGGAAGATTATACAGAATGTATCGGTGGATAGGAGGGGCTGTAGGTTTCGGATGGTTTTTAACTTGTAGTATACCGCTTTGGTGATGCTGTGAATTTGTTCCCTGAAGGTCAGTTGTTAATCGAGTATTATTCCAAGGTACTTTATATGGGAGCTGACCCGGATCTCAGTGTTACCAAGTTTGACAAAAGCAGGGGTGAAGTTAGGGTCCTTAGTTACGTGGAGAAGCTCTGTTTTACTGAAACTGATGGAAATGTTATGATGGTGGAGCCAGTTGATGGTTTCAGTGAGGCGGCTTGAGAGCATGGAGTAATCTGGAGTGGAGGTGGAGAATGGTGTGAAAATCATTATCATCGGCATATATCAGAAACTGGACTGGGAATTGTTGGAGGATGTCACAGAGGCCGAATGTATATATTAAATAGTAGAGAGGAGAGAGATGATCCCTGTGGTACACCCTGGTTAAGGGTGAATGGAGTTGAGGTGTGTGTTTGAATCCTTATATGATTGCGGTTGGTGAGATATGAATGGAACCAACTGAGGGGGGTGCGGCAGACTCCAATGTGGTGGAGCTTGTTAAGGAGAAGCTGGTGGAATACAGTATCAAAGGCAGCAGAGATGTCAAGAAAAAGCAGGAGGAAGCCTTGTGTGAGTGATTCAATGCCTGTGATAAGTTTAAGAGGGAGGTCAAAAGGGTTTCCATACCATGATTGGGTCTGAATCCATGTTGCTGTGAGTTTAATGGTGCATGAAGGCCTATGTGATCTCGGAGTTATGTTTGTATGTTTTTTTCAATGATTTTGGAGATAAAGGGTAACAGGTCTCTGAGATGCCAATCATATCTAACCTTTCATTTAGTACTATATATTCTAGCTCTCCCATCTTATTTTTTAGACTTCGAGCATTTGCATACAGGAATTTTAGAGGTTGTATTTTATTCATATTAATATTAATATTCATATTAATTAGTTGATAGAGGTAATTTGGAATGTTTCAGCTATGTACTTAAGGGCATCTGGGCTACTTTTATCTTTATGGGAACAGCTCTTTCAAGATGCCCTCACGTCCCTCTTTTGGTAGTATCCTTCAAGGATACACCCTTCCGAACCATGCGTTCTTGGGCAATTATTGGCTTTCCCCTATTATCTCATTTAAAAACTGATCTATCTCCTTTTTAAAGGTTAATGCTAGCAGCTTGGTACCATCTCCATTAAGGTGGAGCCCATCTCTTCAGAAAAGCCACTCCCTTTCCCAGAATGTTGCCCAGTTCCTAATGAATCCAAAATCCTCTTCTTTGCACCATTGTCTCATCCGTGCATGGAGACTCTGGAGCTCTGCCTGCCTTTTGGGTCCTGCTCATGGAATGGGAAGCATTTTGGAGAATACCACCCTGGAAGTTCTGGATTTCAACTTCCTACCTAAAAGCCTAAATTTGGCCTCCAGAACCTCCCTCCCACACTTTTGTATGTCATTGGTACCAACATGTACCAAGACAGCAGACTCCTCCCCAGCACTATCTAAAACCTTGTCTAGGTAGCATGTGAGGTCTATTACCTTCATACCAGACAGGCATGTTACCAGGTGGTCCTCACGTCCACCAGCCACCCAACTATCTACATGCCTAATGATTGAATCGCCAGCTATAACGGCCATCCTAAACCTTCCCTCAGTGTGAGAGGGTTTTGCATTACCTGGAGGACAAGTCCTAGCTACAGTATCACTTTCTGCCACAACAAGATTATGTTCTCCTTCATTACCTCTCTCCTCCATGGTAACTGAGAGGTTGCCAGACTGGAGGTGGGATGTCAGTATTTTGTCCCTGTCGGTCTCATCTATATAACTCTGTCTTTTTTATGTCCTCCAAGTCTGTCACTCTAGCCTCTAGAGATTGGACTCGTTCTCTGAGGGCAAAGAGCTCCTTGCATCTGTGCACACATAAGATCACTCACCAACTGGGAGAAAGTCATACATATGACATTCAGTGCAAAAGACTGGGTAGCTCCCATCTCATTGCTGGACTGGTGTCTGCATATTAGCTATTTAAATTGTCTACTTAAAGTTGCTAGGGATACTTGTACTGATACAACTGTACCTAATATGTTTAAGGGGTATGTTTACTAAACCGTCTTAAAGTGCGCTCTGCGACGTTATCGCGCGATAAAGGTACCTTATCGCGCGATAACGTCGCATCTTGCGGCACACAGGTACCTTATCACGCGATAATGTGCGCCGCGGCGAAAACAAGCGATGAAGGCGGGCAAAGGCTCCCGGAGGGCGGAGGAAGGCTCCCCAGGGGCGGAGAGAAGGGGTCAATGGGTGGAGAGTGGGAGGGGAGAGGCTCCCTGCACACTAACGCTGTGAAATCCGAGGCTCAAAACTAACGCCAGTGAAACCCTGGCGTTAGAGCTGATTTAAAGGGAAGAGAAACCATTTATGTCAGCAATGTACAGCAAAATCAGGGAAACCTACAAAAAAGTGATAAGTGTGATACATGTGCATGGAACAAAAGGGCAAATAAACAGTGAAAAGGACCAGCAGAAAATGGAAAAATAAAATAACCAAGCTGGGCAATAGTGATCTCAATGGGAAACATCAAAAAACACTCCCATGAAGGCACCAAAAAAAGGATATTAATTTTGGAAGGGTCCATGCTCCGTCCCCATACAAGGTGAATGAGCCCACAGTGAAATTGCGCTGTGCAGGGTTTCCCTTACCATCAGACAGGTTTCCTATGGCATGCACATGTGCGGCAACAGCAGGGCGGGCATGTCGGAACGGCCAGCTGGACAGATGCTTGGAAATGGGATACAGAGGGCTGCAGGTGGCACATGCTGTGGTGCAGCTTGGGCACAGTGCGGACTAGGCAGATGCCTAGGTGGCACTTAGGAATGCTGAAACCGTACAGCAGCCAGACAGCAACTGATGAGGGCCCAACATGGGCACGAGTGTGTTTATCACAGGGGATAGTACCCAGCAGGTACCTCCAAGGGCACAGAACATTGGCAGGCGGTGTTGGGGGGGAAGTGTGGACGTCTATGCAGGCACCCCTACCCCAGAACACGCACCATAGGCATCCGCCTACCCGCACACTGGATGGCCTGAGATGGCGCACCACCAGCACCACCAGCAGAAGGGCATGTCAGCATGGTGGCAGAGGGGTACTGGTGGTGGAGGGGGCAGTGGCAGCTGCCCACAGCAGACCATGGCCTAGCCCTGTGTAGGTGGGTGCCGTGCACTGCAACAGACAGGCCCTGTCTGATGTACAGTCATGGAATCCCCAGGGAATGCATCATTTCTGTGGCAACACGGTGGCGCAGTGCACACAGCCAGTGAGTTCAAGAGCTAGAAGATCACAGGTTCAAGTCCCAGCTGTGGTTCCTGCCAACCCAGTCCCCATATTTTACCCACTACTAAAACGTGGTATTACAGACAGAACTGTTAGTGCAGATAACGTAAACATGTCCAAAACGCCTACATTTTACCCTACAGAGCACAGACACCATAAACATGTGCATTATTTAGAGCAGAGTCTCCCAAAAGCAGTCCTGGAGGGCCAAACACCATTCAGGTTCCATGCTGTCTCCACTAAATATGGCTGTGCTGCATCTCTATGCACCGCCCCCATGGTATGCAGATGTGTCTCATGCATATTCAGTAGGGACAGCATGAAAACCCGAACAGTGTTTGGCCCACCAGGACCGGAGTTGGGAACCTCTGCCGTAAAGCAGCAGCCAACAGGGGCAGACACACCCGCACCCACAGGCTCCATTAGCCAATGCCTCCTGGAGAGGCAGGACATTGGGCCCTGCATGCATCTCCCAATACTAGCACTTGCATACCTTAGCAATGCCACCCTAAACCTGGGAATACGGTACACATCTATCAAAAGGTTGCCATGATTACTGGCAGATAGCAATTCCTTAGTTAATCACAATTTGCTGAGTGAGCTGCATCATAGCAACATTTCTGATGTCTGTGGAATGTGCTTCAGGTCTGGTGTCTGACAGTGTTTACCACCCTGGGGAGTGTCTCCTACAGTATTGTGCACCATAGCCATGCCTGCACTGTGCCCAGGACTGGTGCAGGTGCCAGGGCTGCCAGACACCTCTATAGTTGCACAATGCTGGCATAGGTGTGGGGAGTGTGTGTCTGTCTATCCAGTGTGTGGTGGCTGCAAACACCCTCCACAGCCCACACTGCCAGCACTGTTGCCAGTATTGGCCTCCCAATGTGCATAATGAGGAGCAAGGTACCATGGGTATAGCCCGGACAGGGTGGCCTGGCCAGGATGCATCTGCACAGGGCATAAGGCAATGGCTGGGAAATTGTAGTGCCCGGCCACCACCTGCACAGACAGGGTAGCCACACCATGTTCTGCTGGGAGATCACTCTCACCCTGACTGAGCAGTGACCACGGCATGGCTAGGCTCCCCCATAGTGCTATGTAGTATTTCTTTCATGTGATATTTATGGGTTTCCTTTTGGGGCCTAGTCACTGACTTATCTGCTTGGTGTGTATGCTGACATCTCAGTTCTGGGTGCACGCATTTCCACCAGGATCATGCACTATGGACTAGCTAGCAGACTGTCTGCAGCTGGTATGTGTCTTGCTGGAACACCTTGCAGGGTGCAGCAGCTGAAGGCTTGCTGCAGGAGAATATCAGATAGTGGTGGGGTGCAGCTTAGCATATCCAGGCCTAATGTCTGTCTGCTATTGCTTTATGGATGTGTATAGAGCTGCATTGACTGCCCTGTAGGGTGTCTGTTCCGCAGCAGGACTGGGGTTGATAGTCCCCTCTACTGCCACCATTGCAGGGAGGTAGAATGTGGATCTGTTGGTGGGAGACCCTGTTTCCCACCCTCAGCCCCAGGGGCGGGGGGGGGGGGGCTGTGGTGGTACATAATACACCTATGGGTCCATAAGGGCTAAACCTTGACTGAGAAATACAGATGCATCCAAGGTGTGTCTGCAGACACTACCTATCTCAGAGATTAGCACTGCTGGGGTCCTGCAGCATGTCCTATTTCTGCTGTGGACCTGGTGCTGGGCGCCCTACCTCACCCTCAGGGTGAGTACCGTACCTGCACAATGCGATGGTGTGTAGCTACTCTGTGCCAGTGTCACACACGGTCAGTTCCCCCTACCAGGCCGGGGTGCTGTGGGGGTGCATACCCCATCTTGTGATCATCTGTAGACTGCTGATTTGCATGTGCAGTGCATCATGGGTATGGGTGGGTTAACCCTATCCTGGTGACCACAGCAGACTGTTTGTGTGGTGATGTGCAGTCCTTCTGCAGCCATCCAGGGGTTTGCTAGCAGCTATGGAGCTGTAGCCCACTGGTTACTTCACTGCTTGTGGAGCCAGAGGTCATGGGTTCAAACCCACAGTGGGGTTATTTGATAGGGCTGTCTGAAGCATTGTCTATTTTTAATGTACATTAGTGCTGCCAGCATAACACCCTTGGGGTACTGTAATCATAAGGTGCCTCAGAGGGCGCCTTATAGGGCACCCTATAAAGCGCCTTCTGGGCGCTAACTGGGGGGAGGAGCTCTTTCAAGATGGCCGCTGAGAGTTTCTTCTGACTGTATGCCGAAAAGGAAGGGGAGGTTGAGGGCTCTTCCCTCGGAGCCCCAACGCCCATCTACGGGCCCGATGGACCGTTTTGTGACTTTGACCCTGGAACAGAGAGCGGAGGTTCGAGCCGGCTTGGTGGCGAGCAGTGGAGAGGCCGCATCTCCGCCGTCGGAAGTGGATACATCACTCTCCCCCGCGCAGAGAACTCCGCCGGTATGCCCTGCTTCTACCGGCCCTACCTCGGATGCTGCGACGCCTGTCTCTCCTATGTTGGGGAACGAGGTTGTCGTTGGAGGGCAGCTCCTTGCTGCGGTGGCCGAGCAGACCCCTGCGGAAGGCGGGGAGGCGTTGGGCGTTTCTTCTCCGGTGGAACTCCCAGATTTGCCATCTTCGGGAGAACGGAGCTCTCCGGTTGTTTCTTCAATGTCGTCACTTTCAACTTTCAGCCTCTCGAGACCGAAGATTTTCACATTAGAATCCATTTGGAATGCTATTGCTGCTTTGGCTGGCGCTGTTCAATCACAATCAGCAGCCTTTGCTGCCGGTATTCAAGATAATGCTTCACGAATTCAGGAGAACGCTGGTAAAATTGTGACTGTTGTATCCACATGTGATTCTTTGGTAATATCGGTTGCTGACCATGGGACCCAGCTACATTCTCTTTCTGACCAATTTTCTACTTTGGTCAAGGACAATGGGATTCTTCGTTATAAAATTGAAACTCTGGAAAATGCTGCTAGGGCCGCTAATTTACGGGTTTTGAATTTCCCTCAGTCTCAGGGTGTTACCGCGCTTGATATGTTTAAGAAATATCTTCATGAAATTCTTAAAGTCCCACCGGATTTGTTTCCACCATTGAATAAGGTTTATTATCTTCCTCGGGGGAAAAAAAAAGAAGCTGTGGTTTCGTCAGATGTATCAAATGTTGATTTTGAAGTTCTTAATCTTTCTAATTTGTTAGAAGATACGGGTGGCGGGGGCTGTATACCAGCTACTTTGATTGTTCAATGTGCCTTAATTACTGATAAAAATTGGCTTCTAAAAATGTTTTTTAAGAAGAGTCTAGAATCTTTCTTAGGTTTGACCATTTCAATGTTTCCCGATTTAACCCGGGAAACTCAGAATCGACGTAAACAGTTTTTGTTGTTAAAGCCTGGTGTGTTGCAACTAGGAGGTTCCTTTTTCTTTCCTTCGATATCCGTGCAGATGCCTGGTCATATATAAATCCAATCGTTATTTTTTCACTAATCCGATTGATCTTGCTGCCTTTATAAATGCCAGGGTTTCTGCCGATGTTGTTCTGGGATAGATGTCTCTGCTGTTAGAGTTATCTGGGGTTTCTCGTGGCCATAATGAGTTCTTGTGGTATTGTTTCTTGTTAGTAAGTAGACCATTTTTCTCTCGATTGGTCTATCTTCTTTTCCTCCCCCCCCTTATCCCCCCCCTTTATGTTGGCCTACATGGGGTATAGGAATTTGTTTTTTTTTTGTATTGTATCCTATTTGAATTGTATTTTCCTATGTATAGACCTCATTTCTTCGCAAGATGTTTGTTTTCTTGCTTGTTTAGTGGAAATTAATAAATTTAAAAAAAAAAAAAAAAAAAGCGCCTTCTGAGGCACCTTATGGATACAGTCCATATAAGGTACCTTATAAGGTGTCCTATGGAGCGCCTTATAGGGGACATTATAGGGTGCCTGGGCGGACAGTGCACTTTATAGTATGCCCTCTGGAGTGCTTTATAGGGCGGCTGATGCGGCATCTTATGTTACAGCACTTTGAGAGTGTGTTTGCTAGCAGCACTAATTAAAACAATATTAAATTGCCTCATAATGCAATATTACACATAACAGGTAGTGCCTCAGCCAGCCTTATTCATTGGGTACAGTGGGGGATTGAACCCATGACCCCTGCACCATCAGTCAGTGTCTTAACCATTGTGCTACACTGCTGTTTCTCCTTGCATGTCAGCGCACCTACTTAACATTTCCATGCGTTAAAATGCACAGTGCTGCCATCAAAAACAGTGCTATGACCTTGCCGTGCCTCATAGGGCACCCTATATGGCGCCCTATAGGCCACCCTTTAAGCAACATTGTAGGGTGCCGTGGCGGCCAGTGCACTTTAAAATGTGCCCTCTGGGGTCCTTATGGGCTGCCATATGCAGCACCTTATGTTACAGCGCTTTGAGGGTGCGTTTGCTAGCAGCAGTAATTAAAATAAAATTAAAATGCCTCATAATGCAATATTACACATAACAGGTAGTGCCTCAGCCAGCATAATTCATTGGGCACAGTGGGGGTTTGAATCCATGACCCCTGCACCACCTGTCAGTGTCTTCACCATTGTACTGCAGCCCTGTTCCTCTGTTTGCATATCAGTGCGCCTGCTTATGCTTCCCACGCGCGTTTCTCGTGCGCTAATGTGCGCGACGCACATTAGCGCGCAGCGCACATGAGCGTGTGATAATCCCGGTTTGCTAGGTTAAGACTGAAACGCCCACTCCTTATATGGCATCCTGCACACTAGTGCCGGGTGCACATTAGGACGGTTTAGTAAACATACCCCTAAGGGACTTAGTTCACCTCAAGATTAATCAATCTATTCCTGGTGAAGATAACCAGCTGAACCTGAAGTAAATTTGACCACCTGTTCCCTTTTAATAGGTTTAAGAACCTAGAAAGCTAAGATTATGCCTAGGGTGGGTGGGAGGGAAAGAACACTTAGGAAAAGCTGGCATACTACACAGTGCACTTACCTATGCTTTTAAGGTAATCTCTTAACAATTTCCTGGGTGATTCACACAGCCCTTGGTTTGATAGAGGGAGCCTTTCAAATTGCCCCTTTGACCTGTCACTTGGCTTTAAGCCTATTTAAAGCAGTTTCACAGGTCTTTTGCCCCGTAACTAGAAGGCCTCTTTGTGAAGGTCTCTAGAAACAATTTATTTCTTTCTACTCAAAAAATATTTACCCTATCCTTCCTTCTATGCTAAGCTATACTCTAATTTGATTTAAATTAAAGCTCTCTGGGGCTATTGAGCCAAGAGTGAGTTAACAAATACATTGGATTCTAATACACAGATTTATCAACTTTAACCCAAAGAATTATTTTCCCCATGATTTAGAGAATTTCCCAGAAGTAAAGAAATACTTACAAGTGCAGATTTCTTTCCAGTAGTGGCAGTCCCTTTTGATAGTCCTTCAAGATACTAATTTTTTTCTAGCATTCCTAGTTTTATTATTCAAAATGAAAATAAGTCTGTTCCCATGATCATTGCATACAGCTACATAGACCTTTGAAGATGTGGATGTCTGCAGAGAGCATTATGAAAGAATAAAGTATGGCCAGTCTCATACAGGGTTCAATGAAGACATCCATTCTCCACTGCTTTAGCTATATATACTGCTGGACACAATCTTTCTGTCTGAGGAGCTGGCATCTGATCAAAAAAAGCTGATTACCAAGCATGCTACTGGGGCATGGACTAAGATATCTCCTGATATATTTATCAAGACCCTTGTTCAGGAAGAATAAGAGTGGAGGTCTTTCTATATCTGTGTCTTTTTAGATTAGAGAGCAACATAGGGTTTAGTGATCCCCGGGCATCTAAAGATTCATAAACTGGGACAATGGCTTTCTGAAAATCTTAAACAAATGAAATTCCAGAAATAGCAATTTGAATGTAAGTACTGGTATACTCAAGTATTATTTGACAGGATTGTTGATATTCTATTCAGAATTATATGCAGCCATTTTTAAAATTAAGATTTTTTTTTATTCTGCTAGAATCGTGGCAGGATGGAACTATTGAACCTTTTAACATTGTTTCTTGTCTGACTTCTCCACCAAATAGCATATCTACCTTCAAGGGTAGAACATGAAATATTTACAGCTTATTTTAAAGACACAGTTGCAGATATTAAGTCTGAGATTAAGCCTGGCCCTATGCATCTGACCACCAAATATGTGGGGAGTGCTGGCAAACAGAGTACTTCGCTATTAAGATTATTCCAATTTTTAGATACATAAAAGGCTTGGTATCATTGCCTCCATAGAATCTATAGTCTGCTTATTGGATGTGTGTCTCACATGCCTGGTTAAATCCACTAGTTTAGATTTCTGTGCCTTATTTCAGTATGATATTAATTCTTCTTTTTGAACATATTTTGACAAGGTCTTTGAAAATACTTTTTAAGACATGGTCAAATGATTATCTTTAGATCCATCTGATTTAATTACCACCCCATCTCTAACTTGCCAAAACCCATTGAGCAGGAAGTGTTTGAACAGACACCTACTTTTATTGATTGTCATCAACTACTGCAAGGAAGACAATCTGGTTTAGACTTTGTCACAGCATGGAACTGGAAAGCATTTTGGACTCGGTGCTTGATGATTTGCTTATCAGCACGGATAGAGGTCCATGAGCTCTACTGGTCCTTTCAGATCTCTGTGACGTTTAACACTGTCCAGCATAATATTTTGTTAGGCAAGGTAGCAGATATGGGGATCGCTAAACAGGCCTAGGCCTGGTTTGTGGCCTTTCTAGGAGGCACTCTGAGAAAGTTACTTTGGTTGGCTATCAGTCTGTGCTGAGAGCACTTACTCATGAAGTCCCACAGAGCCCTTATTTTCTCCATTCTTTGTTAATGCCTATTTACAGTCTTTGACCTTTCTTATTGAGGAATTGAGGCTTCTGTATTTTATGTATGCTGTTGATGTTCAGTTAATCATTCCACCACAGACTGATAGGGCTGTTACTACACAGAAAGCGAATTCAACTTTTTCTGAAATAGAGATTGACTTTCAGCTATTATATGTTGCTCAAATGCAGCAGATAGTGAAGTTCTTAAAACAAGTTCAAGGCATGAGAGGAAGGAGTGTAGCTGCCCGAGATGCTGTTATAGTAGGAAGAAAGCCATTTATCTGAAGGGACTGTCCAGCAGAGATCAGAACAGGCCTGTCACTCCTATGGCATTTATCTATTTCAGTTATTTGTATGTATTTAACTCACACCTTTCCAGTAGTAGTTCAAGGCGAGTTAAGTAACTTATTCAAGGAGTATCAGTAGGATTTGAACCATGGTATTTCTGGTCCCAGGCTGCTGCTCTAACCACAAAGGGTCTTAAAATTCCAGCCATGCTGAAAAAGGTGATAGAAAGAAGTGTAGTTGCCCGAGATACCACTGCAGGAGGGAGAGAGGCTGCTTACCTGGAGCAGCTGTGCAGCAGAGATTGGAACGAGCCTGTCACATGTCTGGTAAGGTAATCAAAATGCTGAGAGGGGCCTTTAAATTTCAGCTGGCAGTGGTGCAGCCCTTCAAAGCAACTGAGAATCACTTGATGGTCAGGAGCTGACTTGGCCTTTGGGTAAGCTGTGACTTAATTGTTCTCCATTTCAATGATAGGCAAGGGAAAGATCACGAATAAGGACCTTGTAGCCTCTTCACGAACACCAACGTTCCATGTTACAGTTTTAAAGGTTGATGGTGCAAAAGGCAAGTTGTGAATTCTCTCACTCACTTAGGCATGACCTTTGACACTCATTTGACATTCGACTCCCAAGTAGCTTCTGTCATCCGGTCCTCCTTTTTCTTATGTCAGATTTGTTCCATTAAGCCTTTTCTTAACCTTCAGGCTTTTCATTCGAAATATCCTGATTAGATTACTGTAACACCATCTACTGACACTAATTTTGACCATAATACTCCCCTTTTCCTTAAGCACCACTGACTCCCACTATCATTATTGTATCAATTTCACTTCAAGGTTCTCATGCTTACCCAAAAAACAATTTAAACCAGATACTCTCTCTGTCTCTCCACTTTACTCATTCCCTACTGTCCTGCATAGTCCCTTCGCTCCCAAATCTCAAACTTACTGACCAACCTTCTACTACTACTATTACTAATCATTTGTATAGCGCTATAAGGCATACGCAGCACTGTATATATAGATGTAAGACACAGTCCCTGCTCATGAGAGCTTACAATCTAATCAAGACAAAACATAGCAAAACTGGGGACTGGAGCATGGTAAGATACCCATAAGTAGTGGACAAGAGAGTGAGAAGCATCAGGATCCAAAAGCAGCCTTAAAGAAAGTGGTTTTAGTCTCGATTTGAATAGGGCTAGAGAAGGAACCTGATGCACTGTCTCAGGTAGTTTGTTCCAGTCATATGGAGCAGCACAGTGGAATGAACGAAGTCTGGAGTCTGCAGTGGCAGAGAAAGGAACAAATAAAAGAACCTGCCAGAGGAGCAAAGATCCCATGGAGGAATGTAGAGTGAGATGAGAGGAAAGGTAGTGAGGAGCCACAGAATGAATGCACTTGTAGTTCAGTAGGAGAAGTTTGAATGAGTGGAAACTAATAGGGAGCTAGTGAAGTGACTTGAGAAGAGGGGTTACATGAGCATAGCGACACTGGTGGAAGATAAATTGTACAGCTGAGTTTTGAACAGATTGAAGGCGAGATTGGGGCGAGAGATGATTCAGAGGAAGACCAGCAAGGAGCAGTCCTTCACTGCAACAATCTTCCCCAACCTATCATAGTACTTTTTCCCTTTTCCCTCTGCCACTCTATCTGCTGCTCTTCCTTCCCCAGTGCAGGCAGCAAGTCACACGTCTATTCCAGGATGCTGCAGATCCCTCATCCCCCTGTAGCCTATTGGTCATACACAGGCAGCCAATAGGCTTCAGAGGGAGGCGGGAAAAGTAGCATCTCTCGCTAGGCTGCTTTTTACTTCCTAGCACCAAACGTATGGAACTCCTTACCCACATATAGTCTTGTACACTCTGAATCTTCTTATAAGAAGGTCAAATTCTACTTGAAAACACACTATTTCAGTCTAGCCTTCCTGGGCTGTCCCGATTAGGCTGCATGCAGCTTACAATAGACCGACTCTGCTTGCTAGATCTTAGTTCTTTACTCCTCCGTCCCTTTTCTATATTATGTGGCATTCCTTTCTTTAATTTCTTTTAATTTTGACCTATGTGCACTGCCTAGATCACCCTTGCTTCTGAGGCAATATAGCAAGTCTCAAACAAACATAAACATAAGAGGATCCAATATTCAGCACTGGCGGCTAGCACTGTTAATGTGACTAGCCGCTGGTGCTGAACATTAAACCTGGATATTCAATGCAAGGGTCATATCTGGCCCCGGCATTGAATATCTGGGTTCACTGCATAAACCGATCGCTAACTGGACAGCGGTGATATTGAGCCACTACCCAGTTAGCAATATGCGCTGAAGTTAGGCCAGGGTTTCCTGCATCTGGCTTTTTCTGTATATCGCTAATTGGGTAGCGGCTCAATATTGCCATTGCCCAGGTAGTAATTTGTGCCTCCTCTGTTCCACCCAGGAGTACCCCCGATGTGCCACAATACTAAGTGGTTAGCATCAGGGCATGTAGAGTCAGCAGCTGTGGATATTCAGTGGCACTTACCATGATAGTGCAGCTGAATATCCTGCTCATCATGATTAATGCAGTTTGCAGTTCTGCTAACCTCATTAATCGCTTTGAATATTGGGTCTAGAATGTTTCTATATTCCAAGGCTAGTCTGTGTGGAGCCTGAGACAGTGGAGGAGATGGAAGGGTTGGAAACCCATTAGAGTTAAATTTGACAAGCTTCCTTGAGGAATCAAAGGATATCATCCCATCCTGTTTCACATTGCTTTTTTTATTTTACGAGAAGGAAAAGCTTTTAGTTTTGAAATCATGCTTTAAGAAGGATATCCCATTTTGTGGGCAGAGTTTGCAGATATTTCTGGATGTGTCACATATTATCCAGCTGCCAAGGAAGTCTTTCTTAATGTGAATTCTCAGACATTGGCCTTTGGGGCAGTGATGTACCAAGGGCGGGGTGGTGGGTGCTGCTCACACCAGGTGCTAGCCTGGAGGGTTGTGCGCCCTTTCCAGGCCGGCTGCAGGGACTGCCAGCCGCATGGGGGGGGGGAGGGGGGTGGCACCTGCTCTGGGTATCTAGAAGACTATTGCATAGGGTCTACCTTTTCTCAAGGTTCTCTTGTTAAAACTTGATGTAGTTTCAGGGTAGTACATACTCTTTTCAAGATCCGATGCATCTAGAACAGGAGTTCTTTACTCAGTCCCCGGGACACACCTGGCTAGTCAAGTTTTCAGAATAACCACAACAAATATGTATGAGAGTGATCTGCATACAATGAAGACAGTGCATGGAAATCTTCTCATGCATATTCATTGTGGTTATCCTGAAAATCTGACTGTCTAGGAATGTCCCAATGACTGGGTAGAGAACCCCAGATCTAGAAAATCTCTTTTTGATAGGACGAAAGAGTAAATATCCTTACTTTGCTATGTCTTTGAGGATTTTGGGAGTTGATAAGGGTTTCTAGAAATGAATAAGGATACGTGGGTTTTATGTTTCCTTTGCTATTTTGAATTTATTGTTTCGTTGTTTTTTCTTCCTTCTTGCCTTGTGATGTGGGCATGTGGTTGTATTACCTTTTTTTTTTTTTTTGTAATTTGGATCATTTCTTGTTATGGATGGTAATTTCCATTTCTTTGTTTGATTATTTGGGATGTATATTTCAATGTCAATTAAAAAAAGACGTAGTCAATGCATTGCAATTTTCAAAGACATTGGCAAAATACGCTCCAAAAAAGAGGAATTAATATGCTGGGCACAGAGATCTAGATTAGAAGCTTTAACCATCCATGTGGGGCACACATCCAACAAGCAGGGCATAGATGTGGTGATGTGTGTATCCAAAGGTTGGAATAATCTCAATATAGCCGCCATGACTCCCCAAATGTTTGGTAGTCAGATCCACAGGATCTTGCTTACTTAGTCCTAGATGACTGAGTAGGAAAGCATGAACTAATGCTGATTCCCATCAGTTGCTGGAAGATCTTCATCTGCTCCTCATGGATCAGGACGCTCTTTTTGGCATGGTGCAAGTATTACGTCAAGACTTAGCAGTAAATTTGAGAGACTGAGATCATACTCCCCATGCCCTGGCTTAGAAGTGAGGTTCACATCTGTCATGGTATGTGCAAAACACCCATTTGGAGAAACTGCCACGAGGTTTGTGATTTAGGTATAGTGTTGAATGGTAAACCTTTCTTTAGAGAATCATTTTCTCAAAGTAGCCAGGGCTGTTTTCTTCCAGTTTTGCCTACCTTTAATAAATAATTTTTTTTCAGTATCATATTTTTCAAGAATGGTTTATACATTTGTCCTTTCTACGCTCAATTACCGTAATGACGTTTATGTTGGCTTGCCAGATTGGTTACTTCATATTTTACAACTGGTTCAGCATTTCAAAAAAAATGACAGCTGCCAAAGGCATATATTTCAGACATATGAGCAAATGTCCAAATGTATCTATCCATTTACTTTAAAAAGCAGTCTGGATGCCGAGGCTGCTGCAAGGGCATTAAGCATCCTAGATGAACCTCAGCCTTGTGCCTCCACACTATTACTTCTCAGGCACTTAGCTCCCCCCCCCCCCGCTAAAAAATCAGTAATTAAACTCAGCAATCATGTTGTTGTTGTTGTTGTTAAATGCCGTCGAGTCAGTGTTGACTCATGGTGACCCTCTGGATAGTTGTCCTAAATTGTGTTCGGTTATCAGTCAGGTGGCTCATTGTTGACAAAGCACAGTTACTTACCTGTAACAGGTGATCTCTGGGAACAGCAGGAATAAGTCTTCACATATGGGTACGTCGGTACCGATGGAGTCTGCGCGGGAACGCTCCCCAGTTTCCAATCAGAACGCTTTTGGAAGCATCCCAACACGCCTGCGTTCTGCCTTCCCGCCTTTCCCATCTGTCTCTCCTCAGTTAAGTTTTAAAGCTGAGACAAAGAGAGAGAGAGAGAAAGGGAAAGATAGAGATAGAAAAATGCAACTCCTAGGGGAGGTGGGTGGGTTGTGAAGACTTATTCCTGCTGTTCCCAGAGATCACCTGTTATAGGTAAGTAACTGTGCTATCTCCAGGAACAAGCAGGAATGAGTCTTCACATATGGGGACTCCCAAGCTGAGATGCCTGGAGAAGTCCCAGCAAGTTGCGAATTTGAGAGCCATGCTATTTTACCAAAACCCCAGGCATCCTAGGGATGGAGGGTAGGAGTTGAATTAAAAAGATGTGCTGTGGAACAGCAGGACCAAACAGGATGCCTAGAGAGGAGTCTCTGTGCAGGTGATACTTAGTGGTAATATTGGGAGCAATAAACCAACCTGGACCTCACCTGGTGATATTGTAAAGGGGTATATGGAGGTTCATGCGTATTTGTGGATATGAACCAACAGAATATCCCCAGGGAGTACCTCAATGCAAGGAAATGTAGATAACTGTACAAAAAAACAGGTTGAGGTCAGAACCCTTAGGGTGAAAAGAAACAAACCCAGTGGAACTGGGGTAGTTCAATGAGGTAGGACTTTGCGGAAAACACGGAAGTCCCTATTAGATAAAAACTGAAGCTCTTTTGACTTTAAAGGGACAAAGTTCTTATAGGAGAAGGGAGCTTTAAAGATCCCTATATCCAATAACAAAGAGGAGTGATGAGGCAGTGTAGCCTCTCATCTTCTGAAGAGTCAGAAAGTCCCTCCTAATTGGAAAGGAAGTATATGGAGGACTTCAGGTGTACCTAAACTGAAAGGCATGGTACAAAAAACTTCTCAACTACTAAAGGAAGCGGTTGATTATGGAGAACCCTAAGTATGCTGGGACAGCATGGAAAGGGATAGAGAGTATCTGTTGAGTCCGTAGGGAAATATATATATATGTATAAGTATATATATATATCTAGGCAGACAGATGGAAATAGTATATAGAGATATATCTACCCACTATCCTATATTGCGAAGCATATATATAGATATATAAGGAAATAGAGATACATCCCTCATATATGTATATAAACAATATATATATATAGATATATATGAGCATAGACATGCAGATGTCCATATATATGCATATATATATATATATATATATTGTGAGAGATACTGAGTGATAGCTACCTCATATGACCCTATTAGGCGGCTGCCTAGGGTGTTAAGATTTTAGTTGCCTTTGATACAAAAAGAGTCTTGTAGTCAAGTGGTAAGGCAAAAATAATATTAGGGCTTTATTCCCTGCCCTGAGGGGATATTCCTGGGATACAACAAACAATATGAAACAAAAGAACTGTCGCACAGAAAAATATCTTCTTTCCTTTAGGTACCATCAGCTGGCTGCTTTGCACACGTTCAACATAAAGATACAATATCGTCAGATAAACAAATTGTACAATCTATGGGCACAGGGTCAGAATTATAGCTGCTGTTCTCCCACTGCATTAACTCAGAGTCACTTAAGATTGCATATGGGTCACACTCTTCACAGCTGCTGTCTTCCTTAAAACTCTCCTGTGAGTCATGGGCTAGCTTTTCTAGAAAGAGCTCTTTAAATCCAGGGCTCTGAATGCCTGGTATATTAAAAGCTTCCTTCTGGCTTTCCCTTCTTCTCCACGCTGGTGGAATTACTGTGTAACTTTCAGTGTCAAAGTTACTTCTGGTGCCACGCCCATGCCTTTCAAACCAAACAGAACTTCTTGCCTTTTCTTTAGTAAAGCTAGGTTCCCACCTCTTAGCTGTGGTTCTGTCTCTTATATCTGGGCTTCTGGCAGCTCTCTCCTGGGTTCTCCAACTACCAGGAATCCTAGCAGGGTCCTGGGCACGATGCTGGCTGTTTCCTGCTCTGCTGCCACACCTACTGCTTCCTTCCCTCAGTGGATTTCCTTCAGCATGACGTGTGTTCACTGGATGCTTGCTTAGTCCTCCTAGGTCGCTGCCCCTACTGGCCTTCCCTGGTTCTACCCTGCACCTTTTATCCTTGCTCTCTTTGCATGCTGCCTGGGTTTCTGAGAACAGGTGTTCCTGATTAGCCTTCCTGCTTCTAGCTACGTCAGGACTAGTGCAAGGACATTTTACTCTAATGCCTTTTTGCTTTTCTTGTGCTGAGTTTGTTTGCTGCTCAGCTAATTCTTCATGTGATGAGTTTGTCTGCTGCTCAGCTAATTCTACATGAGCTGAGTTGGTTTGCTGCTCAGCTAATTCTACATGAGCTGAGTTTGTCTGCTGCCCAGCTGATTCTAAGGTAAGTTCCTTACTTTCCCTTAACTCCATGGGCTCTGTGCCAGCTGCTGTGTCACAATATATATCTATCTATATATCTATAGATATATATACACATATACCCAGGTCCGCACATAGGGTATGTGGAGAGAGAAAGATTTATCTAACCACAAGAAGGGAGGTACCTGCTTGGGAAGATAGTTAGAGATTCTGTACTTCCTGGGTATGGATAGGAAGCCCAGGGAGTTCTCTCACTGGCAAGAGACGTCTAAAGTCCTCTATGAACTCTAGTTCAGGGACAACCAGGAATGGAGAACTTCCTGGAAAATGCAGAGGATGTTGTAAATCTGCATATAGTAAGTCTGAATCCTTCCATAATTCCAGCAGGTAGCTGGAGAAAAGATGCAATAAAAATACCATATGTACCCCTCATGAGGGTAAAAATGGGTATGGTGCATTCTTGTGCTCAACATGGATTACGCTATGAAGAGTTGAGGATGGAAGGAAAAGACAAAACAAGGATTGTCTATTCTGATAGAAAAACCCATCCCTGGTGAATGGGTCCCCTGGAGATGTGAAGCAATCCAGGGAATTGGATAATTCTTTAGGTATTCTCTCAATTAAAGGCTTGTGTTTAATTAAGAAGCCTTTAATGGAAAAATGGTAAGGACAGGGAGAACCCCACAGGCATGACTAGGTAAAGCCCTTCCTAACCATCTGACATCATGTGCTCTCTAACAAGGCCCCATAATGTAGAGCTGCTCCGAAGAGATGCAGAGAGCATGTTGCAGGTTAATTAGAAGAAAAACTGGTATTTAAGAGCCAGTAGGTATCATGAACCATTCCACCAAGCCTAAGGATTGGGGAATGCTAAGGATAGAAGAAAAGGTAATGTGTCTGCAACAATAGCCAGAAAAGGTTATTAAAAACCTTCTGGGACCTAGAGGTAAGGCCAGAACCATTGAAAATGGAGAACAAACCCTGGTGGCTTGGTCAGCAAGTCAGTGGTCTAGCCAGTAAGAACCCTTGCAGTTCTAACTATTGATAGGGCAGCAGTAGAAATCTCATGTCCCAACATTGGGAAAGAAATACAGACATAAGTAGGAGTGGTAAGACTCCACTATTGTCTGAGAGCTGCCAGAAAAATTAAGAATGCATGGGGGGGACCACGTTGAAGAAAACCTAGGGCTTAAGGAGAAGCCCTCAGTCAAGTGGTCTCACTCTTACAGACGAAATGTCTTAGTAAGAGTGGCAGAGTTGAAAAGAAGACTTACGGTGGAGTAAATCTTTGAAGTAATATGAGATATGCGGATACAGGAGAAAAAGTCAAAGGTAAAGGAAACCTTATTGACAGTTGTTACTCCTCTGAGTAGTCCAGAGGATGAGGAGTAACTGCATAAACCTGTAGAGCATAATCAACTTAAGAAGCTCATGGAGCTGATAGTTAGGATGTCCCCCTAAGAGGGACATATGTAAAGTTAGGATGGAATTGATGTAGATGCTTGTAGTGGTAGGAAGCAAACTACAGGATCCAAACCTCAAACAGGAAAAAGGATTCAGGGAAGAGTATATTAGCAATCCTGCGGCTGCTGGGTTTGCTGAACCTGTTGAGGTTGTGATTTCCTGAGCCTGGTTGATTGTTTCCCTTGCCTGGGAGGATCTGCATGATGGGTAGAAAATGGATAAAACCTTCTCCCATTAAGGGAACAAAGCTTAGTAGTGGATTTTCTACAAACTGGGACAGAGGAAGGCATAGACAAGCCTCTGAAAGCAATAGGGTCAGTGGTTAACTGAGCAGCCTGGAGTAAAGTCTCTTTATTAAAGAGATTCTCTCCAGTGCAAGGAGCATTTCCCAGATTATCTTGTAGAGATTTGTCTAAGTCTGAAGCTTGGAGCCAGGCTCTACGTCGTGCTCCTATGGCTATAGCAGAAGTTCTGCTAACAGACTCGAAAGAGTCTAGGGAAGCACAAGTAAGGAACTTAGAAATATTTTGAGCATGATTGACTAACATAGAAAAATCTGCTCTTTTAGGCTCTTGGAGGAAAGGGGTCAAAAGTAATAAATCTTTTGTGACCTCCTCAAGAGATAATCCCATATAGAAAATTTATGAAAGGATTCTTGCTGAAAGCATAGATGACTGGAAAGTTTGACATCCAAAGGCATCTAGCATCTTAGCCTCACGACCTGGCGGATAAGAAGAGTGCTTCTTTGTACTCCTAACATACCTCATTGCTGATTCTACAACAAGAGAACGATGAGGGAGCTGAGGCTTTTGAAAACCTGGAGAAGAGGGCACCCTGTATAGGAGATCAGTTGCCCTAGAAGGTGGGGATACCATTAGAGGAGTTTCCCACGTTCTAAATAAAAGATCCTGCAAGGTTTGATGCAGAGGAAACATAATGACTTCCTGTGGATTACAGGGGATCTGTGTAGGTTGTGGATCCCCTGGTGCAGGGTCTTGACCAGATATGGAAATGGCCAGAGACTTGGCCATATCAAGCAGGAAAGCGTGAAAAGAAGTCTCCCCAGAGGGGAGTTCTCGAGGAAGAGGAGGAAGAACTAGATCTGTTGAAGAACTAGTTCTAGCATCCACCGGTTTATTCAGATTCTATAGAATAGAAGATCTGGAGGGGTGGAGCATCAGATTATCTTTGAAAGATAGTTGTCAGTACCGCTGAAAAGCGGTACCGCAACTGGTCGGTAGCAAATCGTCCATGCTAGGGATCGATTCCAAACTCGGTATGGAGGGAAGCGAGCCGGCTGAAAGGAGCATGGGAGGTACTGACACCGATGTTGATGTCGATGCTGGTACCGGGATCGGTACCGTCGGTGACACCGATAAATGAAGATCAGTCTGTAATGGCATTATCAGTACTGTGGAAACCGAATGTGGCAGACGTTGATCATCGGTGGAATGTCTACGGAACCGTCTGCAGTCGGTACCGAGGCGGGTCGGTACCCAATCATCCAGACTAGAGATCGATTCTAGACTCGGCATCGAAAGAAGCGAGTCTATCAATGCATACCAGGAGGGTACCGACGTGGATGCCAGCATCGGTATCGGGACCGATGTGGGAAGACCAGTCGGTAGTGGCTCTAACGGCACCGAGGATACCGAGAGCGCTCGACTGCGATCATCGCTGTGGAGTGTTTCATCCAGCACCATTGCCGATGCCGGGGTACCGGCACTGCTCAAAGCGGATACCACCACCGGGCATGGCTCAGGCATGTTCACTGAGGTGAAAACCCCGGGAACAGCCTGAAACCCCGTTAGTGCTTTTGAGACAGAAGCCTCCCGCAGGGATTTTGCCAAAATGTCCTCAGGGGCAAGCCGAAAGGCATCTCTATGATATACATGAGATCTACCACCCGAGGACTGGCTAGTCTTTACAGACTTTTGTTTGGTTACCTGATCCTGCGAAAAAGAAGATGTAGCTGGTACCCTCAGGTCTGAGGGCAACGGCGTATCGAGTTGCGCTTGATGCTGAAAACTTCTTGTAGAAATAAAAGTGAAGGATGGACACTCCAGCGGATGGTGTTCAGGTCCCAAACATTGAAGGCACCAATTATGGGTGTCTAAAACTAATTTGTAAGTGCCACAATTAACACACATTCTAATGGCTAGCATTTCCCTGAGGGAAAGTGAAGAGGCCTAACAGGCCGGAACCTGTGAGGCACTAACAGGAACAAAAGTTCCCACAAGGGGAAAATTTTTCAGAAAAAAAGAAAAAAGAAACACCGGCGGTACCAGTGCGTCGAGGGAAGGTAGACGCGACCACAAGAAAAAACAAAAATAAAGGAAGAATTTTCTGTGGTGACAGGAGGACGTCCTGCCGGCTCTGTGGAAAAACGAAAACTGAGGAGAGACAGTTGGGAAAGGCGGGAAGGCAGCAAGCAGGCAAGTTGGGATGCTTCCAAAAGCGTTCTGATTGGACGCTGGGGAGCGTTCCCGCGCAGACTCCGTTGGTACTGATGTACCCATATGTGAAGACTCATTCTTGCTTGTTCCTGGAGATCAGCAGGTACCTGTAGCTGCTGTAATTGTATCGATCCATCTCATTGCTGGCCTTCCTCTTTTGTGTTGACCTTCTATCTGGGGACTGGGGTTTCTAGTCCCACAGGTGCTCCTTGTGGTCTTGGGCAAGCCACTTTACCCTCCATAGTCCATGTTCCCTGTAAAATAGTTATCTTCAAGTTATAATGCCCTGTTCAATGTAATTTCAGTTTGTTCAATGTAAACCGCACTGATGCAGAATAGCGCGGTATATAAGAGAATGTAAATAAAATAAATAAATAAAATAATATTCATCCATCTCTCTTAATTGAATTGGTAGATCATTCCATAATCTCTAGGGAATGCCCCAGAAAAACACCTGTGTCTAATTTGAAAAAGGCTCCAGTGCCTTGCCCTGTTGAGGCTTTCCTAACCAGGGCTCTACAGATCAACAAACAGTAAGGATTTGAGGGTTTGTTTGTTTGTTTTTATTATATTACATTGCTAGCTCTCTGACTGGGAGCTCGTAAAAGGTTTTTTTTTGTATATTTTTTAAAGCAAGGTTATTTTATTTTTGGTGCTTTAGGGGAACGTTTGCTGAACTCTAGTAACCTCCTCAGGTTTAGAAACTGCTAACACCTAATCAGGTGTTAGTTCCTTCCCTACCCACCCCGACTCCCACCCACCCCTAGTGAGCAGTCTTGCTTTATAGGGCACCTCCCCCTTTAACAAATCACAGAGAATTGGACCAGCACATTTTGAATATAATTAGAAAGATTTAACTGCTTTTTCTCTGAAAGGACAGCTGCGAAACTGGCTGGTACTTGGTAGATCTCTCTCTTTTGCTTTAACAGATACCTAAGCTCCACGAACAGAACAATGGCTGGGAAAAATCATATTGCTAAAGCTGTTGCCCCCATTACAGCTTCTGCCACGGTCCAGACAGAAGTCCTAATGCCAGTTGAAGGACTGTAGCAGCAAAGCGCAGACAAACCAATGATACCAGGAGTCTGTTCAGAAGGTCCAAATCATTTATTTGTGCACAAGTCTCGAACCAGTCAATTTCAAAATGGCTGAGCAAAGTTTTCAAGCATTACAACAACTTTTATAGACTTCTGTTCCATTCTAGGTATAGAAAAACATTTCATTGGTCCCGGTAACCTCCCGTACCTCCCGTACCTATTCCATTGGTCCCGGTACTGATAAGTTTATCCAATTATGTCCCTTCTGTGGGCATGACACCTGCATGCCCCCCGTCTAGTCCTAATTACAATGGCCAGTTCATCAACTTGTTACTTTCACACTCTCAAGGCCATAGAACCAATTTGTGCGTGCAGAAGAGCAAGGTTCTGTAACTCATCTGTCAGCACTCCTCATTATTTCTTTGCAGATGTACTTTTTCTTATCAGTAACTTTTAAACATGTCTTTTCTGTATTTTTCCATTTCTCAGTTCTACAGTTCTGCCTACCTAAGCTAATTCAATACTTCTACTGAGTTCTATCTTACAATAGCAGCATGTTGGGGGATGTGCAATCCTATATGCCTCTCCACAGGCCTCATTTACAGGTCAAGCTAGCCATGCTGGCCTGCTTATGTCAGACACCGTGGGTCACAGGCCTGCACCTGCCACATTCCCCCCTTTGATTAATCTCACCCTATTACTCAATAAGGTGTGAGAATTAAATCACTTTTAGAAGAATCACATCATGATTGAAGGATTTCTACTAGGACTAGCTTTGTATAAAGCCATTATTTTAGTTGCGGTCTTCCGCTCTACTGTACTATCAATAGCATTATGAATGGAACGCATACAACATGGGATTAAACATGGTAATAAAAAGATAACAGCAACAAGGATTAGTACTAAAACAATGAAAGTCTTAAATCCTCCCAGCCAAGAGAAAAGGTTAGCAAACCAGTTAGGAAATTTCAATGCGTGCCAAGTCTGTACTGGCACATAAGCATGTCTTTGCATATCTTTAGCAATTTCTTCAACTACTTGACCTTTATCATCTATTTTCAAACAGCAATTAGTTAAATTCAGCTTACCACATACTCCTCCTTCAGCTGCTAACAAATAATCAAGTGCTAAGCGGTTCTGGTATATAGCAGTGCGCATCTGAGTACTTTGTCTAGCTAAGAGCGTAAGAGCATGACTAGTTTCATTAGTTATTATTTCAACTACTGCTTGTAAGCGAATAATACGATTAATCATATAGATTGGAGTACGATAACCATACATACCATCATCATTCCAAGTGGCAGGTCCATAATACTCAATAATTCTTTCTGGTGGCCAATCATCACCTTGCCACTTCTCCCACTTGCCTATCTGTAAGGCTTCTCTTTTCTGTCTCAATGCTCTTTTATGTCGGTGGGTAGTGTATACAGGATATCCTAATTGTTCTCCATGTTCAGTGTTTAACAGGAAGAAAGAAGGTCTGATGGTTCCTAAGACACATGCTCCTCCCCAGTGTGGCGGGAGTTGTGCATATGCTCGGTTTCCACAGATCCAATATAGGCCAGGCGGGGCTTGCCAGGCTTGGACTTTGGCAAGGTTAGTCCATAGACCTGCAAGTTCAGGAAATCTGGCTAATGGGTTAGGAGGTTCAGGATGTCTGATTCCTGACCACCAAGCTGTCTTTTTAGTCGTGGCATTATAGTACTTCTGGCTAAGACAGACCAGCTGTCCTACTTTTTGGGTGAACTGGGGTCCAGTTCTGGCATAGCAAAGACGTCCAACGATTGAGTGCGCTAACACCCATTCACTGGTAGTCTTGTGTAATTCAGTCTGGTTGTAAGTCATAGAATAATTCAATTCTTGTGCTTCCCATGGCCATTGGTCTCCCATTTGGGTTCCGCCACAAAAATAGCAATCTGAGATCTTCAGACTAGATACTACTGCTCCGGCTAATTCTAGAAATAAATTCTGTGAAGGGTGAGGGATCTCAAACTTATTTACATGCATAGCTTCATAAAAGGTATTATGAATATGATACTTAGATGACTTGTGGGCTTGGGTATTCAATCTGATATACACAATGGTCCCTGGATCTATTGCTCCTCCAGCAATACGTAAACCAAACTTGTATCCTTGTTTCCATGCATGGGGATTGTGTATACGTAAGTGTAAGGGGTTACAAGCATCTTTCTGACATTTATCATTAGTGGTTGGCTTGGTTAGAGTAGCCATCCGTTTATCTATTTTCTCATCAGTTATACCAGTGTTCCAGGTAGCATAAAAAACACATCCCCAATACGGGCAATAGTAGTCTGCCGCTGTAGCAGTACTATAGCCTGATCCTGTTTTACCTGTACACTTCCACCAATTTGTGGCACCTTCTGGACACATATACTTATGGTCATTTCGATACGCTTTCTCCCATGTACCACAGGTGGACTGACTATCTCTATTAATGGCATTACATGCATCAAAATTCAAAACAGCAGGTTTAGTAATGTCCTTAAGTGGTGGTGTAGCAGCTAATATAGGTCCATCTGCATCCTTCCATCTTATTTCCAACGTGTAATAGGATGGATTCTGATGCGGATTATAGCATGCTTTGATTTTGCCATGAGTGCAAACATTTAGTTCAGTGGTGTTATAGATACACCGAGTTACTGTTCCCTTGCAGGTATAGTAAGAATGATAAAGCAAAGTCTGAGTTACTTTCAGTCCAGTTCTAGTAGAAGTAATGCAAGCAGTGCATGGAGGTAAAGCATAAGTCAGTTCAAAACCTCCAAAGAAGGCAACCAAGGCAAAGCAAAAACGAAGATACATGTTGATGTTGATTGGAGTTCTTCTGAATCCTCAGCTTGCTGATCTTGATCACGACGGTCTTTTATTCTTCGTCCCGTCTGCTAATGAAGCAATTTAACGGGTGCTGAGTGTTGATTGAAGATCCTCAAATTGTCCAGTACACATTAACCAACTTAGCAATTCAGTTGGCTTGTGAAGTCTGGCTTAGTCAATGTAGTCTCAAAGTAGTGTGTCAAATCACACACAAATTGGGTTCGTTGAAACAAAACTGTTGCTGCATGGAAAACAGCAATCCTCTTCGAAAGACTTGGCTACTGCAAAGCACTTGTGATGAAGTGTCTAAGCTGCTGGTTGCCGTCTCAAAGTAACTCGCAAGGGTACATCAGGATGCTGTTCTGCTGTCCACTGCTCTGGTTCAGGATCGGCGGCGGGCTTGACTCTGCTGTGGTGGATCCAGGCGTCGATCTCGGCTACCTTTACTGCAGTTGGGGTAGACAGGATGACGGTGTACGGTCCCTTCCAATGGGGTTCCAACGGTATCTTCTTCCAATCTTTGATCCACACCGAAGTACCAGGCTGGTAGGGATGCAAGGGTTCCGTCAAGTTGATAGGCAACTGGTCTTGGATCCACGTATGGAGAGTCTGCAGAACAAAACTAAGAGCTAGGAGTTCTTGTCTGGTTACTTCTGAACCAATCTGGGCTAAACTTCCTTTGACTCCCTGCACTATTGGTGGGGGTTTACCATACAGAACTTCAAAAGGGGAAAATCCTGTTGACTTTACAGGAGCTGAGCGTATTCTGAGTAAAGCTATGGGGAGCACTTGGGGCCATTTCAAGTGTGTCTCCTGACAAAGCTTGGACATTTGGGCTTTCAAGGTACGATTCATTCGCTCAACTTTCCCTGAACTCTGGGGTCTGTATGCAGTGTGGAGTTTCCACTGTATCTGCAAAGCTTTTGCTAACTGTTGAGTAACTTGGGAGACAAATGAGGGTCCATTGTCTGACCCTATTACTGCTGGGATTCCAAATCTGGGGACAATCTCTCTCATTAAGACTTTAGTAACTTCTCGGGCTTTCTCAGTTCTGGTTGGGAATGCTTCTACCCACCCAGAGAAAGTACAAACTAATACTAATAGGTAATGGTATCCATTGGCTTTTGGCATTTCGGTAAAATCAACTTGGAGGTTGTGCATGGGGGTGACACCTCCTGACTGAACTCGGGGTGCCGTTATAAGGCCTTGCTTGGCATTATTTTTGGCACAGGTTAGACATTGACGCGCTACTGAGGCTGATATGGTTGTCATCAAAGGGATGTAGAAATGTGGTCTGAGTGCTTTTTCCATAGCACTCTTCCCATAGTGGGTGGCTTCGTGGAAAGCTTTGACAAAAGATGGTCCTAATAGTTCAGGAATTACTATTCGTCCTGGAGGTTGACTGCCCTCTTCTGGTGGCAGCTCAATCCATCCATCTCTCAGTACTCCATTTTCTCTGTCACAATAGTAATCCAATTCTTTGGTGGTATATCGTGGGGTCCATAGATTCAAAGGTACTGGAAACAATGCTGCTTGCATTGGCATAACTTGTGGGGCAATCTGTCCTGTCATAGCTGCTTGTCGTGCTGAGGCATCTGCAAATCTATTCCCTCGGGCAACTTCTCCTTTTCCTGCTTGATGTCCTCTGCAATGCATGACAGCTACACGTGTTGGGGCCCAAACTGCATCAAGTAACATCAATATCTCGGGACCATATTTGACTGATTTTCCTCCGGATGTGATGAGTCCTCTTTCTTTATAGAGAGCTCCATGGGCATGCAAGGTAGTGAAGGCATATTTGGAATCTGTATATACATTTAGCACAAGTTTTTCTCCTAACAGTAATGCTCTGGTGAGTGCTATCAATTCAGCTTTCTGGGCGGATGTGCCTGAGGCTAGGGCTGATGATTCAACTACTTCGTGTTGAGTGACGACTGCATATCCGGCACAGCGTCGTCCATCAAGGATGAGACTGCTCCCATCAACATAATAGATCTGGTCAGGATTGTCTATGGGCACATCTGTCAAGTCAGGTCGACTGGAGAACACAGTCTCCATGACTTCGATACAGTCATGTTCTGGGAGTTCTTCACTGATGGGTATCAAAGTGGCTGGATTCAAGGCATGGCTCACTTCAAGTTGTATTTGTGGGTTTTCACATAACATGCTCTGGTACTTTAACATTCGGGAATTGGTGAGCCAATAATTTGCTTTCTGTTCCATAAGGGCAAGGACTGCATGTGGCACAGTGACTCGTATGTTTTGTCCTAATGTGAGTTTGTCTGCTTCACTCACTAGTAGCGCTGTAGCTGCAACTGCTCTCAAGCAAGGTGGCCATCCTTTGGCCACAGGGTCCAATTGTTTCGATAGGTAGGCTACAGGTCGCTCCCAATTTCCCAATTTCTGAGTCAACATGCCTAAGGCATTTCCCTGTGCTTCATGTACAAACAAGTGGAAAGGTTTGTGGACATCTGGTAGTCCAAGTGCTGGTGATGACATCAATTCTTCTTTTAACTTCTGGAAGGCTGTATCCTGCTCAAGTCCCCACTCCAGTGGTGACTTTTCTTCTCCTTTTGTGGCTTCATACAGTGGTTTAGCAATTTGGGCAAAGTTAGGTATCCAGATTCGGCAATATCCTGCTGCTCCCAGAAAGGCTCTGACTTGCTTTCTGGTTGTTGGAGTTGGAATTCTGCATACTGCTTCTTTTCTTTCTCTGCCTAATCTTCTGCTTCCTTGGGTAATACGAAAACCCAAGTATTTCACTTCTTTTTGGCATAGCTGTGCTTTGGCTCTGGAAACTTTGTATCCAGCTTCATCTAGTAACTGCAAGAGGTCTTTGGTGGCTAGTATACATTCACTTTCTGATATGGCAGCTATCAACAGATCATCCACGTATTGGAGAAGCACTCTCTTCCCCGGGGCTACTGGATAGCTTGAAAGGTCTTGATTTAGCGCAGCGCTAAAGATGGTAGGCGAATTCTTGAATCCTTGGGGTAATCTTGTCCAGGTCAGCTGGCCCCCTCTTCCAGAGATGGGGTCCTGCCATTCAAATGCAAACAATATTTGGCTTACAGGGGCTAATCTTATGCAAAAGAATGCATCTTTCAAATCCAGTACAGTGAAATGGGTAGCTTCAGCAGGTATCAGTCCTAGAAGAGTGTAAGGATTGGGTACAACTGGATGTATGGTTTCAACTGCATCATTTACTCTTCTCAAATCTTGCACTGGGCGATAATCATCTGTCCCAGGTTTCTTTACTGGCAAAAGTGGAGTATTCCATGGGGATTGACATACTTTTAGTAGGCCATACTCGAGCAATCTTTGTAGGTGGCGATGGATGCCTTCAATTGCAGTTCTTGGGAGAGGGTACTGTTTGACGTGCACTGGTGTAGCACTAGGCTTGAGGGTTACAATCACTGGAGCTATATGCTTGGCTAGGCCTGGGGGACTGCCTTCTGCCCATACTCCAGGTGGTGCATCAATGTTCTTTAAAGTTTGTTCAAAATAGGTATCTTGGATGGAGTCATCAACGTAATACCTCCATTCTTCTTCTCGGGGCACGGTCAGCAGCATTACTCCTGCTGGTTTGGCTTGGGAATTTACTGTCATTTGCATTTCTCCTTGTTCAGAGAAAGATATTTGTGCTTGAAGCTTGGCTAGCATATCTCGTCCCAGTAGTGGTACTGGACATTCGGGCATGTAAAGGAATTGATGAGTTACTTGCTGTCCTCCTAGACTGCATATTCGGTTTTGAAGAAAAGACTTTGTAGCTTTGGCACCAGTTGCTCCTATAATGGTGACTGCTTTTGTAGTGAATGGGGCTATCTTTTTGTCTATTACTGAATGCTGTGCTCCAGTATCAACCATAAAGTTCATAATTTGGTCTCCTATTTGTATTCCGACCATAGGCTCCTGGAGACCTAAAGCAAACTTGGAGCCCGGTCTGTCCTAATCCACGTCATCCTCATCATGGGCTGGTGTGGCCAATGCTTGAATGGCTCCTCCTCTCTCTCGCTGGTATTGTTCTCGATTGGCTCCTCCTCGGCCTCGGGGACGGCCTCATCTTTCTTCTCGCCACTGATGATCGTTGTCGTCATCTTGCTGGGCGTCTTCGAGTTGCGGGCACGTATCTCTCCAATGTCCTTCCTCTCTGCAATAGGCGCATTGGTTCACGCCTAGTCTCTGGGTCCGGCCTCCGCCTTGACCCCGCCCTCTTCCTCTGCTCCTTCGACTAGGGACACCTCCCCTTTTCTTTTCAACTATGGCCGCAGCCATAAAATCAGCTTTCTTCTTCATCTTTCTATCACATTCTCGCTGTCTTTCAGTATCACGATTCACATACACTTTATGAGCGACTTCCACTAACTGTGTTGCATTCATGCCCGCAAACCCTTCTAATTTCTGTAATTTACGTCTAATGTCTGGTTGAGACTGGTTTACAAAAGCAGAATTCACCATACATAAACTTCCTGGTGCCTCGGGATCATAGGGAGTATACATTCTGTATGCTTCAGTTAATCTCTCATAAAAATCTGCTGGGCTCTCATCTATCCCTTGGATAACTCCTGCAACTTTGGAAAGGTTCATAGCTTTTTGGCCCCCCCTTCTCAGGCCTTGTAAAAAGCCTTGGCGAAAACGGGCTAGGGCTGTGGATCCTTCATCTGTATTTGGATCCCATTGGGGGTCTTCATTCGGGAATTCTCTCTGAGCTGCTTCCCGACGGTCTATTATATTCTGCCCTGGCCCCGGAGCTACGGGGTTCTCTGCCATCCATTCAATAGCTGCTTTTCTAATTCTTGCTCGTTCTTCTGTTGTGAATAGGGTGGTCAGGAGCTGACGGCAATCTGGCCAAGTGGGTTGGTGAGTTTCCATAATACTAGTTACTAATTCTGTCAGCTCCTGGGGCTTACTAGTGTAGGAGGAATAATGCGACCTCCAATTTAATAAATCAGTTGTAGAGAAAGGGATATATACATAAGTTAGGGGTCCCGCTACCACTTCATCATTATCATTCTTTACAGGCACTCCCGGGACTTGCCGTAAGGGAAACAATTTGGCCGCCATAGGTGTCTTTTGGGATCTAAGGGTTATTGTCGTTGCCTTTGCAGGAGTCGCTTTCTTTTTCTCAACAGGTTTTGCTTTGGGTTTCTCTCTCACTGGCGTGCTAGTGCTAGCGCTGGCTTTCTCAATTATTTGTACACTGTCCTCCTCGTCTGGGGGATTCTCTCTTTCTCCTTCTTCTATCTCCACTTCTGACTCGCTTTTTATGTCCTCCTCTTCTTTTTCCACTAATTCTTCCTCTTTATCTCCTCCGGGAGGGGGATCAGGGGTTGGGTCCCGCCTCGGCTCTGGCCGTCTCTGGGGTTCTGGGGCAGGACGCCGGGCTACTCTTATTGGACCTGGGGTTCGGGGCTGCCTGAGGACTATTTCTGGGGAATCAGGATCTACCAAGATGGGCTTCTTCTTGGCTTTCTTATCCTGCTCTTTCATTCTAGGCTGTTCCGTTTTTTGTCTAGAATCTGTTTTCGCTAACATTATTCTGCACTGTTCCTCATAACAGCGCTGCGCCCAGGGGGGCGGATCTTCACAAATACTTAACCAGGAATCTATATAGGGGTACTGATCAGGGTGCGCTACCCGCACTCTACGGTGTATTGACTGAATAATCTCTACAGTGAACGTTCCCTCTCGGGGCCAGATGGGGTCTAGATCGGGCCACTCCCTAGTACACAAAATCTGCAAACGGGCTGCTGTCATTTTAATACCATAATCTCCTGAATATCCCTCTTTAAAATGTGCGATCATACATTCTAATGGAGTATTTCTAGTAGACCCCGCCCCTCCCATTTCGATGTGTGCGCGCAACAACAGACAGAAGGGAAAAAGGAGGGCGGACCGTGGGTAAGGGGTCCTCACGGTCCTGGAAACGTATAAGGAGTACAAATAACAAGACAAGACGACAATCGCTTCCCCCTTTTCGCGACCTGAACGCGGTCGCCCGGTCAGGAAATGCGCTACTCAGGGGTCCGCCTTCACTTTGTCCGTGCTGCCAGACCTCTCATTCACACTTCGTTCACACAATCATGCTAGCAACGTATCCCAGAATGCATTCGTTTCTATCTGTTCTGACTAGTCTTTTTCCCAATTACAAAAAGGATGAGGGTTTCACCCAGCGAATTCCCATGCGGGGTTACTCGGCTCTTCCTTGAGAGTTGATCATGCTCTCTTACCAATTCCCAATATCTCGAGATTACAAATTCCAAATTCCAAGTTCCAATGGCAGTACTGCTCTTTCTATTTCTGTCTAGACCCAAAATCAAAACTATACTCACCGGATCCGGTCCTCAAACTTCCCAAGCAGGCGCATGAGTTGGACCTCGGACTCCCCTCACTCGGGTTCGAGGCGTTGGCTCCAACCGGGCCCGGCACCCGCCGAGGTCCGACCAGCTCCCTCCGATACAAGGGACCGGTGGCGCCAGGGAGCAGCCCTCGTCGGAAGGGCGCGATCCCGGCAGGACCAAGCCTATAGAGGCGGAAAGTCGTGGTATATTGCCCTATATACACTTTGATTCCACAACTTTCCCGGCCAACGCACCAAGGAATATGTAGCAGCAAAGCGCAGACAAACCAATGATACCAGGAGTCTGTTCAGAAGGTCCAAATCATTTATTTGTGCACAAGTCTCGAACCAGTCAATTTCAAAATGGCTGAGCAAAGTTTTCAAGCATTACAACAACTTTTATAGACTTCTGTTCCATTCTAGGTATAGAAAAACATTTCATTGGTCCCGGTAACCTCCCATACCTCCCGTACCTCTTCCATTGGTCCCGGTACTGATAAGTTTATCCAATTATGTCCCTTCTGTGGGCATGACACCTGCATGCCCCCCTTCTAGTCCTAATTACAATGGCCAGTTCATCAACTTGTTACTTTCACACTCTCAAGGCCATAGAACCAATTTGTGCGTGCAGAAGAGCAAGGTTCTGTAACTCATCTGTCAGCACTCCTCATTATTTCTTTGCAGATGTACTTTTTCTTATCAGTAACTTTTAAACATGTCTTTTCTGTATTTTTCCATTTCTCAGTTCTACAGTTCTGCCTACCTAAGCTAATTCAATACTTCTACTGAGTTCTATCTTACAATAGCAGCATGTTGGGGGATGTGCAATCCTATATGCCTCTCCACAGGCCTCATTTACAGGTCAAGCTAGCCATGCTGGCCTGCTTATGTCAGACACCGTGGGTCACAGGCCTGCACCTGCCACAGGACCAGTTCCATGTGCAGGTTGCCTGCATGCTGAATCTCTGAGGAAACAAGTGGAGGAACTCAGAGAGGAGGTGGCGAGGCTGAGGAGCATTCAAGACAGTGAGAAGTACATTGATGAGATGCTTCTTGCAGCAACCAAGCTCTCCAGCACAGGAGAAGATGGGTGCCAACAGAATGTCGATGGTTGGACACAAGTCACCAGGGCCTGCAAAATCACCAATCCAACTTCTCCAGCCCTTGAATTGAAGAACCATTATGCAGCCCTGGAAGTGGAGGAGGTGAAAGCATCCCTGGAAAGGGAAGAACCAGAGTTAAAGTACCCCAAAGTTGCAGAATCAGTGACCAGAAGGAAACGAAGGGTAGTGGTGGTTGGAGACTCTCTTCTGAGGGGTACTGAGGCATCTATCTGCCGACCAGACTTGATGTCCAGAGAGGTATGCTGTCTGCCTGGTGCCAAAATCCAAGATGTTATGGAGAGTTTGCCGAGACTCATCAAGCCCACTGACTATTACCCAATGTTGCTAATCCATGTTGGAACAAATGATACTGCCAGGTATACCTCGGAACGTATCAAAAGTGACTTCATTGCTCTGGGACAGAGGGTGAAGCAGTTAGGTGCACAGGTGGTGTTCTCTTCAATCCTCCCTGTTGAGGGTAAAGACCAAGGCAGAGAGGCTCGCATCCTGGAGATGAATGCATGGCTGCGTGGATGGTGTCATCGAGAGCGTTTTGGTTTCCTAGACCATGGGATGCTGATCCAAGGGTTGCAGAGTAGAGATGGCATCCATCTGTCCAAGAAAGGTCAAATCATCTTCGGTAGTAGACTGACTAATCTACTGAAGAGGGCTTTAAACTAGATTCGTTGGGGATAGGTGAAGAAAGCCCCCAGGTAAGTGAAAGCCCCCAGGTAGGTGATACATTAAATACCTTTATGGAAATGGGTAACAGGGGTAACATATGTAAAGCAGTGTGTATAAATGCCCGTAGCATGGGAAATAAGATCCCTGATGTTGAAGCTTTGGTGGGAGTGGCTGACTTGGATTTAGTGGCAGTTACAGAAACATGGTTCACAGAAAACCATGACTGGGATGTAATTATACCTGGCTATACTTTATTCAGAAAGGACAGGGTAGGAAGAAGGGGAGGAGGAGTGGCACTATATGCAAAAACTACTATTAAAGCTTTGGAATTACAGAGCTTAAAAGGGAGAGAGGTGGCATTGTGGGTTAAACTAGAAACAGGGAAAGAGAAATCTATTTGCATTGGTGTGATATACAGACCTCCCTCACAAGAGGAAGAGGTGGACAGAGAGTTAATTGAAGACATACGCAGCATTGCTAGGAAAGGGGAAGTGCTACTGATAGGAGATTTCAATATGCCAGATGTTGATTGGCACATTCCTGCTGCAGTATCATCTAGAAGTAAGGAGATCCTGGATTCTCTACAGGAAGAACTATTCAGGCAATTGGTAACAGACCCCACACGTGATGGGGCCATACTGGTCTTGGTGCTTACCAATGGTGAAAGTGTTTCTGATGTTGTAGTGGGAGATCATTTTGCATCCAGTGATCACCAGATGGTGTGGTTCAGTATTAGGACTAGGGCTGTTAGAATCCATTCCAAGGTGAGGATCTTAGACTTTAGGAAGACTAACTTTGCGAAGATGGGCCAAATACCTCAGGGAGTCGTTAGTGGGATGGGAACAGCTGGGGGATGTAGAAAAACAGTGGGCAAAACTGAAAGGGGATATTTTAAGGGCAACCAACCTTTTTGTTAAAATGGTAAATAAAGGCAAAAGAAAAAGGAGACCGCTATGGTTTTCTAAGGAAGTAGCTGAAAAAGTGAAGAAAAAGAGGGAGGCCTTCATGAAATACAAGAGATCACAGAGAGAGGAAGACAGGCATCTGTATTTGAAAAAACTTAGAGAAGCTAGCAAAGTAGTCAAGAAGGCAAAGATTCAAAAGGAGGAGGAAATAGCTAATGCAATAAAATGGGGGGATAAGACATTTTTCAGATATATAAGTGAGAAGAGGAAGGGCAACAGTGGTATTGTCAGACTCAAGGGTGTAGGGGGGGAATATGTAGAAGCTGATAAGGATAAAGCGGAATTGCTTAACAAATATTTTTGTTCTGTGTTCACAGATGAAGAACCAGGAGCAGGACCTCAGAAAACACCCACAAATAGGAACAGAAGCGAGGGACATGAACAATTTTCAGAAGACTGTGTTCATGAGAAACTAGCTCAACTTAAAGTAGACAAAGCGATGGGACCGGATGGGATACACCCTAGAATACTGAGGGAACTTGGGGACGTTCTAGGTACTCCACTGACTGACCTTTTCAATGCCTCGTTGGAGTCGGGAGTGGTGCCAAAGGACTGGAGAGAGGCTCATGTGGTGCCTTTACACAAAAGCGGAAGTAAGGATGTGGTTGAAAACTACAGGCCAGTTAGTTTAACTTCGGTGGTGAGTAAATTATTGGAAATGCTGCTGAAAGAGAAAATAGAGAGGTTTCTGGAGTCCAGCGGATTGCAGGATCCGAGGCAGCATGGATTCACCAGAGGCAGGTCTTGTCAGACAAATCTGATTGATTTCTTTGACTGGGTGACCAGGGAGTTGGACCGAGGGAGAGCTCTAGATGTGGTGTATTTAGATTTCAGTAAAGCCTTTGACACTGTTCCTCACAGGGGACTTATAAACAAACTGAGCACCCTAGGGATGGACCCTAAAGTTACTGCTTGGGTTAGAAATTGGTTGGGTGGGAGGCGACAAAGAGTACAAGTAAATGGAGCTCACTCTGAGGAGAAGGATGTTACCAGTGGTGTGCCCCAGGGATCTGTCCTTGGTCCGATTCTTTTTAACATCTTTGTTAGTGATATAGCAGATATACCAAAATCTGCAATAGAGTAGACACCCAGGAAGGTGTAGATAACATGAGGAGGGATCTAGCTAAGCTTGAAGAATGGTCTAGAATTTGGCAGCTGGGATTTAATGTTAAAAAATGTAAGGTCATGCATTTGGGCTGCAGCAATCCAAGGGAGCAATACAGTATAGGAGGTGAAGTACTTTTGTCCACTAAAGAAGAGCGGGACCTAGGCGTGATTGTGTCTGATGATCTTAAAGTAGCTAAACAGGTAGAAAAGGTGACGGCAAAAGCTAGAAGGATGCTTGGGTGCATACGGAGAGGAATGGCTAGCAGAAAAAAAGGAGGTGATAATGCCTCTGTATTAGTCTTTGGTGCGACCTCATTTGGAGTATAGTGTGCAATTCTGGAGACCGCACCTTCAAAAGGATGTGAACAGGATGGAGTCGGTGCAGAGGGTGGCTACTAAAATGATTAGTGGGCTTCATTATAAAGCATATGAGGACAGACTTAAGGATCTTAATATGTACACCTTAGAGCTGTGGTCACCAACCTGCGGCCCGTGAGGTCCCTTCGTGCGGCCCGCGAGGCTCTACCCCGGTTAACATTACGTGCGGCCCGCCAAGGATTCCCGCCATTGTATCCACGCGCTCGCAGCTCACCGACGACCACCTGCAAGCGTCCCTGCTCCTGTCAGTGTCATCTGTGAAGCCGGACTTTAAGCGTTTGTCTGCTAGCATGAATCATCAGCCATCTCATTAAATTCAATAAAGGTGATCAGCCATTGTTTTCATAATTTTGCGTTTGTTGTTTTTTTTCGCGGGGGCGGGGAGAAGGGGGGTGCGGCCCACGAGGCTCCCGGTAGTCGGCTGTGCGGCCCGCGGCCCTCTGGAGGTTGGTGACCCCAGCCTTAGAGGAATGGCGGGATAGAGGTGATATGATTGAGATGTTTAAACACCTCCGTGGCATAAATGTTCAGGGAGAGAGCCTCTTTCAATTGAAAGCAAGTTCTGCTATGAGGGGACATGGGATGAGGGTGACGGGAGATAGATTCAGGAGTGATATGCGGAAATATTTCTTTACGGAAAGAATAATGGATCTGTGGAATAGTCTCCCAGTGAAGGTGGTAGAGATGAGGACAGTAACTGAATTCAAAAAAGCATGGGACCAACACAGAGGATCTCTAAAGGTAAAAAGTGGACTGTTATAGTTGTTGATATGGAAGAACAGACTAGATAAGCCATGTGGTCTTTTTCTGTCATCATGTTTCTTGTCAAGCATGATTTATTTATTTATTTAACAGTTTTTTTTTTCTACCGCCTTATCTTGTAATCAAGGCGGTTTACATTATAACTTCCAATTTACATTGTAACTTAAATGATGTCTTTCTCTAATGATCTATCTCAATGCAGGATGTGTCCAAAGTATGAAAGTAGAAGTCTTGTCATCTGAGCTTCTAAAAAAAGCTTAAGTTTGATCTCCTCTAGTACTGACTGGTTTGTTCTTCGGGCAGTTCATGATATACACAGTATTCACTGTCAGCACCACAATTCAAAGGCATCAATTTTCTTCCTGTCTATCTTTTTCACTGTCCAGCTTTCACATCCATATGATATCATTGAAAATACCATGGCTTGAATGAGTCAAATCTTTGTATGGAGACAGACATCTCTACTCTTCAAAATCTTGTCTAGGTCTTTCATAGCCATTCTGCCAAAAGCAATGCGTCATCGGATTTCTTGACTGCTTGTTGCTTCTTTATTGATAGTTGATCCAAGTAGGTTAAAGCTGTCCACGATTTGAATTTCTTCTCCTTCAAAGATGAACTTATTGATTTTGCCAGTTGTCATGATCTTTGTCTTTTTTACATTAAAGTGCAGGCCCATTTTAAGACTATGTTCCTTGATCGTGAGAAGCAAATGTTTCAGATCATCTTCACTTTCAGCCAGTAATGTAGTATCATCAGCATAGCGAAGGTTGTTGATGAGTCTTCCACCAATCTTTATACCTCTGTTGTCTTCATACAATGATGCTTCTCTGATGATTTGTTCTGCATATAAATTAAACAGGTAGGGGGAAAGTATGCAGCCTTGTCATACACCTTTGCTTATTTTAAACCATTCTGTTTCTCCTTGTTCCGTTCAAACTGTTGCTTTTTGATCAATGTACAGATTATGCAAGAGAACAATCAGGTGTTCTGGTATACCCATGCTTCTTAATGTGGCCCAGAGTTTCTCATGGTTTACACAGTCAAAAGCCTTGCTGTAGTCGATAAAGCACAAATAGATATCCTTTTGGTATTCTTTAATCTTTTCATGGATCCATCTCACATCCGTGATGATGTCTCTTGTTCCTCGCCTTTTCCTGAACTCTGCTTGCACTTCAGGTAGTTCTTATGCCAGGCATGGTTCTAGTCTGTTGAATAATCTTCAGTAGAATCTTGCTGGCATGTGGGATCAGAGCGATTGTGTAATAGTTTCCACAGTCAATTGGATCACCTTTCTTTGGTAGTGGTATAAACACAGATATTTTCCAGTCAGTTGGCCATGATGTTGTCATCCAAATTTCTTGGCAGAGCCTTGTAAGTATAGTAACAGCTGCATCAGAGTGCTGTAAGACTTCTATGGGAATGCCATCAATGCCTGGTGCTTTGTTCTTTGATAAGGCTTTCAATGCTGCTTCGACTTCTTCTTTCATCACCAATGGCTCTGGATCATTAGGTACAGATTGAAACGGCTGTTGGTCCACTTAATCTTTATCATATAAAAACTCTGAATATTCTCTCCACCTTTTCTTGATCTTCTCAGCATCATTCAACATAGAACCTTGAGCATCTTGTAACATTCCAATTTGAGGCTTGAATTTTTTCTTTAACTCTCGTAGCTTTAGGAAAGCCAATTTTGTTCTTCCTCTAATAGTTTCTGCTTCTTTTTTTTTTTTTAAACTTTTATTTTCATTTTACAACAAGCAAACAGAAACAACACACCAAAGGATACAAATACAAACATACAATAAGGAAAAGCAACCCCAATTACCCCCCCCCCATGCTTCTTCTCTAAGCTGATAAGTATCATTATATGAGCGCTTATAAACAACAGTAATTGTACATCAAAACAAACAGAAATAGTATCTGCAATACAGAATGATCATGTGACAGAGATTTACACAGATTTAAACAGTCAGATGAGAGCATTGAGCAGTTTGAACATAGTCGTTGAGCATCTTCCATTTAGACAAGTGGTGGGGGGTCTGAGCGGAAAAAGCTAACATACGAGGTATTTGCTCATATTTACTGTAGAGACAGACATGATTCCACCATTCATTGGGGCTCAGATGGGAGCTATTTTTCCAGTATTTCGTAATTAGAGAAATAGCTATGCCCAGCATAAAGTCTAAAAGGAAGTAAGCCGATTTGGGAAGAGAGGGGATCCCCGCAGCTGAGCGGAGTCCCACTATCTTCCAAGAGAGGGGCTCTTGAAAGTGCAAAATAGATTGAATACGACCCCAGACCCGACTCCAGTAGTACTGTAATGCAGGGCATTCATACATAACATGAGTGAGTGAACCAATGGCCGCATGGCATGTCCAGCATCTATTGCTCTGGGTGGCATTCCATTTGGCTAACCTGTCAGGAGTATAGAAACATCGGTGGGCTAGAAAGAAAAGTGTCTGAGTGAGTGAGGCGGATCGAGAGACCCGTGTCACCTTGCTCCAGACTAGGCTCCATTGCTCCGGGGTCAAAGTTACATGCATTTCCCGCTCCCAGGATTTCTGTGCTATAGGAGTGCCCCTATTTACAGTATTACATAAAGTTTTGTAAAAGTTAGATGCTACACCCGATAAGCTCCCGATAGATCGGATAATCTCCGATAATCCTTGGGTATGGGGTTCCGATGGCGGGAGCACCTTAGCACTCCGAAGACAATGCTGAAGTTGCATCAACTGAAAGTAGTGTTTCGCTGGGAGACCAAATTCAATTTGTAATTCACTAAAAGTCTTCCAGCGACCATCAGAGAACAGCTGGTTAGGGATCCAAATGCCCCTAGTGTACCAGGGGCTCCACGCCATCGGTTTATTTTGTATTTGAAATCGAGCATTGTGCCAAAGCGGGAGTCTATCTAGCGGACAAAGTCGGGAGTCTAGAGACTGCTCAAGGGTATTAAAGGCACCTAAAGTGTCTAAGAGCATTGGTGGATAGTGGGAGTCTGATGGGAGAGTCATACCAGGGAGATAAGTAAGAGGGATTGGTTTTCAAAGGTCCTCCTCTATATCTAGCCACACTGGTCTATTCGGTGTTAGGTCTTCCAGCCAACGAGCGCCTTGTTTGAGAAGAAAAGAGTGGTGGTATTTCAGAAAATCAGGGAAACGGACACCACCATGTGCTTTATCTGCTTGTAACTTATGTTTTGCTATCCTAGGTGTCTTGTTTTGCCATAAGTATCTAGTCAGAAGACCCTCTAAGTCTTTATATGTACGTCGAGGTAGGAGACATGGCAACATTTCTAAAATGTAGTTCACTTTGGGAACAATCATCATTTTAATGGTTTCTAGGCGGCCCCACCAAGTAAGTGTTAAAGGAGTCCAGCGTTGAGTAAGCGCCCGGACCTTAGAGGTTAAGTCTTTAGCATTAAAGGTGATAGTGTCTTCTAAAGGAGAGCAGTAGTGCACCCCAAGGTATTTGACCATGCGAGGTTGCCATAAAAAGGGAAAGGATTGCATATCTGCCTGATGGATCAAAGGATTTAATGGAAAGGCAACCGATTTGGTCCAATTTATCTTATAGCCCGAGAGTTGTGAATAGTTACCAATTTGCTCTAGGACAGCCGGCACTGAGTCTAGGGAGACAAAGAGCATCAGGTCATCAGCATACGCTGAAAGTTTGATTTCCCTATGAGAGAAAGGGACTCCATGAATATCCTTGGATTGCCGGATTAGTAAAGCTAAGGGTTCGAGTGCAAGATCGAAAAGAAGTGGAGATAGTGGGCATCCCTGGCGAGTACCGCGTTGCAGGGGAAACGGCTGAGACTTTAAAGCATTAGCACAGATACTAGCTGTAGGCTGTGCATACATGGTTTGGAGACAACGGAGAAAGCCTTCTCCGAATCCGTACCAGCGAAGAGTTGCAAACAAGAAGGGCCATTCTAAGCGGTCGAAGGCCTTCTCAGCATCAAGTGAGAGGCCAACCAATGGTCGATCAAGATTAACTGCGGCAGTCAGTACATGACATAGGGTCCTAGCATTATCAGCAGTTGATCTACCGGGAATGAAACCGCATTGATCTGGATGTATTAAAGTAGACATCTTGTCAGAGAGCCGGGTGGAGAGAATGGTGGCAAATATTTTATAGTCTGCGTTTAGTAGGGAAATTGGACGATAATTAGCTGTCTCTCCCCTCTTTCTCAAAAACTACTACATTAGCTGTCTCTCCCCTCTTTCTCAAAAACTACTACATTAGCCATTGAGAAGGATCCAGAGGGAGATCCCTCCTCGGCCAGAGCAGAAAAATAAAGTTTCAAAAACGGAGCTAAGTCAGCGTTAAAAGTTTTGTAGAATTCAGCTGGGAGACCGTCCGGGCCTGCGGCTCGACCTGTGGCACATCTCTTGAGTGCCGATTGAATTTCTGATAAAGTGAATGGTTTGTCCATGGCCTCTCTATCTTCGTCAGATAGGGTCGGTCGCTGTACCCCTGATAGTAATCGTTCAAATACTTCTGGCTCGAAATCACATTCAGATTGATAAAGCCGAGTATAAAAATCACGAAAGAGTTCTAATATTTCTGTATCGTTAGTGACCAAGCTCCCCCCCGACGGATTGCGGAGAGCGGTAACACGCTTGGCTTCTTTTTGACCTTTCAGGGCATTGGCTAGCAATTTGCCAGCACGGTTACTTTCCCGATAGTACATCCCTTGTTGTGATTCAATATTTTTAGCAGCAGCGGTATATAAAAGCTGATTGTATTGGAAACGAAGACGTTGTAAGCGAAGTAAGATACATGGGTCAGTACGGGACGTGAGGAGACGCTCTCCAGCTTGTATCTGTTGTTCTAGAATCAGTAACTGTTGCTTTCGTTGTTTCCCCTGTCGGATTTGATAGCTAGTTATAGTTGCACGGATAGACGCCTTGAAACCCTCCCACCAAGCCCAGCTCGCAGTGTCATGGGGTGAATTAAAATGAAAGTAGTCTTGGATAGCGGCCTTTATGTCAACCTGAAAATCTTTTTGGTCTAGTAGGGATCTATCAAAAAACCAAACACGGGGATGTTCACCTTGCGCAGTGACATGTAATGAGAAAGATATGGCAGCATGATCTGAAATGTGGAGAGGATGAATCCTAGCCGTGTCCACTTGGGGTATCAGTGCTTTGGAGATAAGAAAAAAATCTATTCTAGATTGTGAGTGATGGGGGGCTGAGAAAAAGGTGAACTCTAAGTCGGAGGGGTGAAGCAGCCTCCATATATCTACTAACGCAAGATCTTTCATCAGAGCTGTAAGGGTATCAAGACTCTTGGGTGGACCACTCGTTCTAGGCGGCTGTCTATCTATCAAAGGATCAAGTACTTGGTTGAAATCGCCGCCAAGTATTAATGGAGTATTGGCAGAGGCCTGTGCCAACTGCGCAATACTTGCATAGTAAGCAGGGTTATCCACATTCGGAGCATAAATACAAATACACGTGATTTCACTATCTCCAACCTTAAGGTGTGCACGGGCCCATCTACCCTCCTTATCAGAGCTAGTATCCAGTACAGTAGCTTGCAAAGACTTCTTAACCAAGATGGCTACCCCACACCGTTTGGAAACGGCGGGAGAGTAGGCAGCCACCATGTAGGGCTTAGCATTGAGTTTCAGTGTTTCAGCGGAGTTTAAATGCGTTTCCTGAAGAAACACTAAATCAGCATGCTCATGATTAAGATAGCTAAGGATTTTCTTTCTTTTGATTGGACTATTGATGCCTTTTACATTCAGTGATAAGAGCTTACATAAGGCCATTCAGAAAAGTTAAAAATTCTGAAAGAGAACATGATAACGCACATAATTTCACAATGTCCCTCATATTAACTGTATATGGCTGTACACATGACATGATAGAAAATAAGTTAATGAAAAACAATGAAGCGCCCCATATAAAAAAGAATCACCGAAGTGCATTAGAGAAGAAGCAGAACCCCAGAAATTACTGGCGACCATGTGTCTGCGGGGAGAAACCCCAGAGAAGGCCTTATTGAAACATATAACCTGTATAGCTGTGCGTGTTCCGAATCCAACCGAGGTGCACATCATGGAAGGATAGGAGACCAAGAAAGTTATAGATAGACAGAAAGAAAAGTCCAGGCAGTCTCTGTTCTAGGCGGTGATCACCGCGTCGGGCCATTCAAAATGGCGGGCAGATCCGGCGGGTTACAGATCCAAGTTGTTGAATTAGCGCATCTGGTCTGCTTCTTTGGAATCTAAAAATGTTGCTAGTAGATCAGGATCCTCGAATGTTCTGGTTTGGTTATGGAGAGTCACTCTGAGCTTCGCTGGATACAATAGGCCAAAGCGAGCCTGTAGCTGTTGAAGTCTAGGGCGAAAAGCAAGGAGTCTCTTCCGACGGTCAACTGTGGGCTTTGCCAAGTCAGGGAAGAAGGAGACTTTATGACTTTCAAACTCCAGATGATGATTCGCCCGGGCAGCATTTAGAATCTGCTCAACTTGTTGATATCTCAGTAATCGAAAGATGATAGGCCGGGGGGTCGTCCGATTGAGGGCCATGTTGGTAGGAACACGATGTGCTCGGTCAATTTCCAGATCTCTGTGAAAAGTGATCTTCAGCAAGGAGGGAAGAGTTTTGACCAGGAATTCTCTTATATCTCCTGCTTCGGCCCCCTCCGATACTCCAATGAGCCTTACATTGTTGCGACGGGCTCGATTATTGCTATCCTCTAACTCTTTTTGAAGATTCTGTATCTGACGCTCAGCCTTGTCCAGTTTCACCAAGCGTACCGCGTGCGAGTCGAGGACCCCCGCCATGTTGTCCTGCCGTAGTGAGAGACCTTCAAGCCGGTCTTGAAGCACACCGAAGTCTTCCCGCATGGCTCGGAGCGCCTCTCCGTTGGACTGTACCAGTTCCTTCACACCGCGTATTTCCTCCAAGATCTCCTGTTGCATTTCGGGGTTTTCCCGAAGTGGAACTGTCTTTTGTGGGGAAGACAACTCTGTTTTGGAGCGTTTTCCGTGTGAAGAAGAGGGAGACCCGAAGTCTAAGCGCGCTGGTTTGTGGGCCGCCATCCCCCCCGAGGTACCCCGGTAAGTTCGGAGCAAAATATTAAGTTTAGGTAGGTATTAAGTCAGGATTCTGAGTAGGCCTCTCGGGAGCTTCAGCGCGAAGCGTCTAACCCGCTGGACATCAGGCTCCGCCCCCTATATAGTTTCTGCTTCTATTTCCTTACATGTGTCATTGTAGTACTTTTCCTTGTCGTGTCTTGCTGCACGTTGGAAATTTCTGTTGAGTTCTGCGATTGTCTTTCTTTCTCCTCTGGCATTAGCTTCTCTGCGCTTCTGGGCACTTTTCAGAGTTTCTTCCATCAACCATTTTGGCTGTTTTTGCTTTTTCACCTTCCGTAGAGACTTCTCGCTTTCTTCCAACACAACCTTCTTGATGTCATTCCATAACTCTTCTGGAGCTCTGTCATTTGTATCTAAAGCAGCAAATCGATTTTGCAGGCAGTCTTTAAATTCCAGTGGTATATTCTCAAGGTCATATTTTGCTACATTCATGAGTGGCTTGCTCTTTTTCAACTTTAGCTTGAGTTTGCATACTAGTAGTTGGTGATCTCTACCACAGTCAGCTCCAGGTTTTGTCTTTGTTGATGTTATAGAGCTTTTCTATTTTTGACTTCCAAGATTTAGTCAATTTGATTTTTGGGTGAAATCCATGTGTACAGTCGCCATTTGTGTTGCTGGAAGAAGGTGTTTCCGATGAATAGATTGTTTGTCTTGCAGAATTCTATCAGTCTTTCTGCAGCTTTATTTCTGTTGCCAAGTCTATATTTTCCAGCCACTTTGCCTTCTTCTTTGTTGCTAACATTTGCGTTCCATTCACCCATGACTATCAGGACATCCTCTTTGCATGTTCTGTCAATTTCAGCTTGCACTTGTTCATAGAACTCATCAATTTCATCCTCTTCTGCAGCTGTTGTTGGGGCATATATTTGAATTATAGTTGTGTTGATAGGCATTTCTCATAGACAAATAGAGATTAAACGTTCATTGACTGCATTTATTTCATTACAGTTCTTTCAAGTTTCTTCTTTATTATAAATGCAATACCATTTCTTCTTTGTCTTTCATTTCCAGTATAGTAGACCATGTGATCATCTGATGCAAAGTGCCCAATGCCAGTCCATTTCAGTTCGCTGACACCTAACAGATCGAGTTGTACATGTTCCATTTCATTCTTGACCACCTCCAACTTCCCTTGGTTCATGCTTTGTATGTTCCATGTCCCAATATGTAAGACATATTTACAGCTTCTGACTCTCATTTCATGTGCAGCTACATCAGCAGTCAGACGTCCCGAGGGCTTTGATCCAACCACATCATAAATGCTGGCTTTACTCTGAAAAGTCTTCAGCTCCTTCCCAGTAGCTAGTTGAGTACCTTCTGACCTGGGGGTCTCATCTTCCAGCACTATAGTGCAATTTGTTTTGTTGTGACTATCCACTGGGTTTTCATGGCAAGATACAGAAGAAGATTGCGAGGCCTTTCCTCCATGCAGTTTAAGTTTAGTGTTGTTGCCGTTGTCACAGAAATGTGATCCTTCACCGCCAACACTGTCCCATTCTGCTGCTGCCCAGATGAGTGGTTTGTCTTGGTCTGGCACCTCACTTGAGACCTGTCCATCTTGGGAGACCCTGCCAATAGTTAAATTACCGATAGCTTAGTCCTCAGCATCACTGATGCATACAAGCCCTCACAGCACGACAAGCTGCAAACCAAGTAAGGGCAGCAATCATGATTACCCCAATATTATCCCTTCCAGAATGATCCTGTAAAACACATAGCTGGACATCACTGGGGTTATTTTAGAAGCCCTATTCATGATTTACACATCTAAGTATGAGCATTTACACATGCAAATTGCATTCATGTGCAAATAGCTATTTTAGAAAAGACTCATTTTACATGTGACTGTCCATATCACGTCAAAAGTGCACAGGGGTATGCTGGGAGCATGGTTAGGGCAGGAAAAAAACTACACATCTATTTCCCATTTCATATAAAGAGCACACATATAAGGCTAAAATTGTCCATATCCATATTTACACCTCCTTCCTGACATAAATAAGAATTGAAAAATTGTTCCTTTGGGCCATCCCTTTCCAGGAGGGATTAAGGGTGATATTCCCCTCGATCCTCCAATGTTTATTTTCCCTTTCAAAAGTGAAATGAGATAAAGAGCGTCCTTTGTAGTCAACTAAAAGCATCTGCATGTCTAGGTTTATAAAATGCAGAATGGCTGAGATACACATGTAAGTGCTGATATTTAGAGGCCGATTCAGACAGGGGCATGTCCATCCTAAAAAATGGATTGGGTCGATGTGTATTCAATTCTGCAACTGTGGGAGCTATACATGCAGAATCAAAGCACTTAGAGGGCCCAGCATGCCCCTGATCCTGCCATGGGGAATGTACGGGCTTCTGCCTATTCAGCCTTCCCAATGTTCCAGCTGATGTGCCGGTGCTATGACATCCTGTTGCCATGGAACTCACACATCCAGCCGGAGGGCTTGGATTGCCGGACCCCGAACTGCCCCTTCACCCCTTCACCCCTCTGCCCAACCCCAGCCATGTGTCCTTATGGTCAGGGTCAAGTGGCCTGTGTACTCCTGCAGCGACGTGAAAGGTTTGGGGGAGGGAAGCTGCAGGCCTCAATCAGCGGGACATTCAGCATTTATTCCACTTTTGAGGTGGAATAAGCGTAGCATCCCAGTGGCTGCCGGCAGACATACAGGGCCCTGACCTGAATAGGCCCAGTATGTCCAGGTGCTTTGGCATGCCCCCGCTCTGCCCCTTCTTGACCTCTGTCCCACTCCCCATCCAGTGCTCCCCATACAACAGACCTGTATGTGTGTGGAGTAGGAAGATCTGAATATGGTCCTGGGCCTAAACAGGGGTTGGCCGTCCAACCTAGATTATTCACGGGTCAAAATTGACCCCTTACTGTATATACGTCTGTTATGAAATGCTGGCACTTCATAGTAACATAGGGCCCAATATTGAGGTGGGCAGGCTATGCACCTTGGTGGTGCATATCCTGTCCACCAACCCCCCTAACCTGGATATTCACTTCCACTCCATCAGAAGTGAATATCCGGGTTAGCCCGGATGCCCCAGCAGCCGCATAGGCTATATGGGTAACAGCAATTTTCATTGCTACCTGCATAGGCTCTGCATCTTAAAGATAGACCAGGTTTGGGACTTAGCCGGGATATTTGAAAGGCACTACCCATGTAGGTACCCTTTGAATATCCCGGATAAGGCCCTTACATGGGTAACTACTACTACTACTACTACTACTACTATTGAGCATTTATAAAGCGCTACAAGTCGCACGCAGTGCTGTACAGACATGTAGAAGACAGTCCATGCTCGTTAGAGCTTACAATCTAGTCAAGACAAAAACAAACAAAACACAGAGCAACAGTCTGTTCAGGGCAAAAATACAAACCATGGCATTTACAATCTAGACAAGACAAAGGACAGAAGTCAAGATCTGAAAGCGACAGTGAAGAGGTAGGTTTTCAACTGGATTTGAAGAGGGCTAGGGAGGGTGCCTGGCGTATAGACACAGGTAGGTTGTTCCAGGCGTAAGGTGCTGCCAGGTGAAAGGAGCGAAGTCTGGAGTTAGCGGTGTGAGTGGAAGGCCTGGATAGAAGTAGTTTGTTAGCAGAGCGAAGTTCCCGTGAGGGTTTGTAAGGAGAGATAAGAGTTTAAAGGTATTGAGGGGCCACAGAGTGAATGCATTTATAGGTTAGGAGGAGAAGTTTGAACTGGATGCGGAAACGGATAGGAAGCCAGTGAAGTGACTTGAGGAGAGGAGTAATGTGGGCATGGCGAGGCCGGCGGAAGATTAGTCGAGCATCAGCATGTTGGATGGATTGAAGGGGAAAGAGATGGCTCACAGGGAGACCAGCAAGGAGTAGGTTGCAGTAGTCAAAGCGAGAGGTGATTAAGGAGTGGATGAGTGTTTTAGCAGTGTGTTCAGAAAGGAAGGGGCGGATTTTGCTAATGCTGTAGAGAAAGAAACAGGAGGTCTTATCTACGAGCTGGATATGTGTGGAGAAGGAGAAAGAGGAGTCAAATATAACCCCCAGATTGAGGAAACAGGAAGGATTATAGAGTTACCGACAGAGACTGAGAAAGGATGGAGAGGAGGGGAGGCGGGGGGGGGGGGAGATAAGGAGTTCAATTTTGGCCATGTTCAATTTCAAGTGAGACATCCATAAGCATACCAAGGGATTGGGTATATAGAGAGAATAGGAGCGGACCCAGGACGGATCCCTGGGGTATGCCAACTGGAAGCGGGGTAGGAGAGGAGGAGCCACCAGAGCATACATTGAATGAGCGATGGGAGAGGTATGAGGAGAACCAGGATAGTATTGAGCCCTTAACCCTTTGAAGGCCTACTTTAAATTTTTAATCCACATTCTGCAGCCGGGTTAATTTTTGCAGATTTCAGGAAAATTGTACCCGTCTTATTCAATATGTTCTAATAGTGATTTTCCTTCTGCTATGGCCATGTATTATATACCATTTGATAGAAATATTTAGTCAGAATTTTGGATCCTGAGAGTTTTGGGCTCGGCCTGGAAAGGGTTAAAACCAAGCAAGGAGAGTGTATTGAGGAGAAGGTTGTGGTCAACAGTATGAAAAGCAGCAGAGAGGTCGAGAAGGATGAGGACAGAGTAGAGGCCATTAGATTTAGCCAGGAACAAGTCACTGGAGACTTTGGTAAGAGCTGTTTCATTAGAGTGTAAGGGATGGAAGCCGGACTGTAAAGGATCCAGGAGGGCATGAGAGGAGAGGAAGTCGAGGCAGTGGCGGTGAATTGCACATTCAAGTAATTTAGATATGAAGGGAAGGAGGGAGATGGGTCAATATTTGGAAGGACAGGTGGGATTAAGTGAGGGTTTCTTGAAGAGAGGTCTGACAACAGCATGTTTGAAGTCAGCGGGGACAGTTGCAGTGAAGAGCGAAAGGTTGAGAATATGAGAGATGGAGGGGACAATGGTGGGGAAGATGGGGCTTAGGAGATGGGTGGGGATAGGATCAGAGGAACAGGTGGTGGGGTTGGAGGAAGAAAGGAGTGTGGTTTCCTTATCAGAGATCACAGGGAAGGAAGAGAGGTTAGCGGAGGTAGCAGGGATGGGGGGGGGGAGAAATGGGGAGGAGGGGAGGTAGATAAAGAAGTGGGGAATTGGAGGGTGATCTTGTGGATTTTGTCATGGAAGTAGTCGGCCAGGGTTTGGGCAGGAAGGGAGGGCAGGACCAGGGGCGGGGGCACCTTGAGAAGAGAACTGAGGGTATTAAAGAGACGGTGAGGATCCGAGGCAAGAGAGTTGATCAGATGGATGTAGTATTCTTGTTTGGCAAGAGCTATGGCTGACTGGAAGGAGCCAAGCATGGATTTGAAGTGTAGAAGGTCTTCCGGGGAGCGAGATTTGAGCCAGGCATGTTCAGGAGAATGGGTACAGGTGTGTAGATAGCAGGTAGTGGATGAGAGCCAGGGCTGAGGTGCAGAACGTCTCAGGACATGGGATGGGTGGGGCGAGAGCATCCAGAGCCGAGGAGAGTGCAGCATTATAGGAGGTTACTGCCTCGTCGATGGACTTGGAAGACATAATGGAAGAAAGAGATGGAGAAATGGTGGAGGAGAGAGTCAAGGGATCAATAATATGAAGGTTTCTAAATAGGTTGGAGGAGACAGGATGATGTTGAGGCAGTGGGAGCTGAAGATTAAAGCTTAACAGGTAATAGTCAGATAAGGGAAGAACTGAGTTACGGAAGTTCGATGGAGAGGAATTAGAGAAGAGTATCAGGTCAAGGCAGTGGCCGTGCTGGTGTGTGGGGGCAGTGGAACAAAGTTGGAGGTCAAGTGAGGAGGTAAGGGCGATGAGCTTTAAAGCATGGGGATCGGAGGGGTTATCAACGTGAATGTTAAAATCCCCAAGAATAAGAGTGGGGGAAGAGGAATCCAGAAAGAAGGAAAGCTAAGAGTCAAAGTCGGTAAGGAAGGTAGAAGCAGACTTGTCAGGAGGGCGATAAATAACAGCTACTCAGAGAGGAAGTGGTGTGAAGAGGCGAATGGAGTGGACTTCAAAAGAGAGAAAGGAGTGGGACTGAGGCAGCAGGAGGGGTTGGAATTGGCAAGCAGGAGAAAGTAGAAGCCCAACACCACCGCTGCAGAACAGATAGCCCCCGTGACAGAGAGCAGCAGTAGATGCAGTATCATCTGGAAGGAGCCAGGTCTCAGTTAGGGCAAGAAGATGTAGAGCATTAGAGATAAAGAGATCATGAGTAAAAGCAAGTTTATTAGAGACCGATTGTGCGTTCCACAAGGCACATGAGAAAGGGAGAGTGGAAGGGGAAAGTAGAGGGATATGGATGAGATTAGACAAGTTACGTGGGGATCTCTTTCCAGAGTAAGTCAGATCTAGGGGGGCTGTTGCGGGAGGATCTTTTTTCAGCGTGAGACAGAGATCTTGAGGGGTCAGGGAAGGGGTTGATATAACTGGATGAGTGTACGTTCCATAAGGCACATGAGGGAGGGAGAGTGGGAGGGGAAAGGAGAGGGATATGGATGAGATTAGACAAGGTACATGAGGAACTGTTCTTAGAGTGAGATAGAATTCAAGGGGGGCCAGGGTTGGGGTTGACATCTCTGGATAAGTGTGTGGCACATGTGGGAGGGAGAGTGGAAGAGGAAAAGAGAGGGATATGGATGAGATTAGACAAGGTAGTGAGGAACTCATCTTAGAGTGAGATAGAAATCAAGGGGGGCCAGGGTTGGGGTTGATGTTACCTGATGAGAGAAGAAGAAGGAGTAGCAGAGAGCGGGGTAAAGAGGAGATAGTTTGGTAGAAGCGAGGGTGGGGTTGCCTTAGAGAGAGAAGGGATGGTTGAATGAGAGGGAGAGTGATGAAGCTCAAGAGCTGATGATAGGTTAGAAGACAGAATGGAGGGAGAAGTGAGGAAGGTAAAGGGGGAATGGGGGGGGGGAAGGAAGGAGGGTGCTGGTAAGAGGGGAAGCAGTTGGGGAGTATGAAGAAAAGGACAATGTGATGTGGGGCCATAGAGAGGAATGATAGGGCTATGCAGCGCATGTTAAATTACAGGCAATGAGGTGGTAGTGAGGTGGCAATGGATTCTACACAATAAGCAATATATGTTAAATTACACACTAAGCAATATATGTAACTAAGGAAGTTTCCCATGTAAGGGCCTTCATATATCGGGCCCATAGTATATGACAGCAGATAAAGACCAGCATGATCCATCTAGTCTGCCCAATAAGCTGGCAAGAGTAGGTTCACCTGCCGCACCGTGCAGGTCACCCCTATTTGTTGAAATAGCAGAGACAGTTAAGGTTATTTTGATTTTATCCTGTTGCTATAAAGGGATCCACTGTGTTTGTCCAATGCCATTTTGAATTCTGTCATTGTATTTGCCCCACTACTTCCATTGGGAGGGCATTCCAAGCATCCACCACCCTTTCAGTGAAAAAGTATTTCCTGACATTGCTTTTCAGTTTATCCCCTTGCAGCTTCATGTTATGTCCTCTAGGTTTACAGCTTCCTCATCTTTGAAAAAGGTTTGTTTGTTTATTAATACTCCTTAAGTATTTAAAGTCAGTATCATATCTCCCCGTCCCTCCTCTCCTCTAGAGTATACATATTTAGGTCTTCAAGTCTCTTCTCATATGTCTTCTAGTGCAGGCACCAAATCATTTTGGTTGCCTTCCTCTGAATCATTTCCATTCTTTTTATATCCATTGCGAGTTATGGTCTCCAAAACTGAACACAATATTCCAAGTGAGGCCTCACCAGCGACTTGTACAGTAATATTAATACCTCCTCCTTTTTGCTGGTAATTCCTCTCTGTATGCAATCCAGCATTCTTCTGGCTTTAGCCACTGCCTTGTCACACTGTTTCGCCACCTTGAGATCCTCAGAAACAATCAGTCCAAGGTCCGAAATTAGTCGAGGCCAGGAGAAGGCACAAATAGTAGGGATGGACATCCCGTCGGGTCGTCCATCCCCGCTATTCATAGCATAGAATAATTCCCTAAGGGGGTAATCTAAGAGGCTCTTTTTTGACACAAGTTTGGATTTGCATTGTTTTGTGGGAAAGAGCCCAAAAATATATTTTTCCAGCTTTGAACAATCTGGAAACTTAAACCGTTCTTTGAAAAGGTGAAACCAATCATTCTTATTCATACATTATGATTGGACCATTTTAATACTTTATGTAGGAGTTTACCCAATAAGACATTTGCAGTTAGTATAAATTGCAATGATACATTTACTGATGTGTGCTACAGGGATCAGGTTCTATTAGAGAACTTCATTGATAACCAGAGGACAAGCGTGCAAAGTTCAACATGCTCTATTTAGTGTTCAGGGGATTAGAGGGTCAAGGGATGATCAGTATGAGGAAATATCTGAGTTACTGTGTTCCCACTTGTCATTTATATTCCTGGAATTATGCACTGTTGGTAGTTCCTGCTTCAGATGTTGATTGGCACATTCATCTAGAAGTAAGGAGATCCTGCATTCTCTACAGGGAGAACCATTCAGGCAATTGGTAACAGACCCCCACACGTGGAGGGGCATACTGGACTTGGTGCTTACCAATGGTGAAAGTGTTTCTGATGATATAGTGGGAGATCATTTTGCATCCGGTGATTACCAGATGGTGTGGTTCAGTATTAGGACTAGGACTGTTAGAATCCATTCAAAAGCGAGGGTCTTAGACTTTAGGAAAACTAACTTTTCCAAGATGAGCCAATACCTCAGGGAATCATTAGCAGGATGGGAACAGCTGGGGGATGTAGAAAAACAGTGGGCAAAACTGAAAGGGGATATTTTATACAGTATAGGAGGTGAAGTACTTTTGTCCACTAAAGAAGAGCGGGACCTAGGCGTGATTGTGTCTGATGATCTTAAAGTAGCTAAACAGGTAGAAAAGGTGACGGCAAAAGCTTGAAGGATGCTTGGGTGCATAGGGAGAGGAATGGCTAGAAGATAAAAGGAGGTGATAGTGCCTCTGTATAAGTCTTTTGTGTGACCTCATTTGGAGTATTGTGCACAATTCTGGAGACCGCGCCTTCAAAAGGATAAAAACAGGATGGAGTCAATACAGAGGGTGGCTACTAAAATGGTTAGTGGTCTTCATTATAAAGCATATGAAGACAGACTTAAGGATCTTAATATATACACCTTACAGGAAAGGCAGGATAGAGGTGATATGATTGAGATGTTTATTTAGTATACATTTTATTTATTTAGTATACATTTGTATACCACTACTTCCAGCGATCAGCAGCGGTTTTTGATTACAGATTGGAAATTGTCAAATCATGACAGGAAATTTTTGAGGTATAAACACATTGATTAGACAGGAAAGCACAGCACACAGAGAACTATTTTACAGGGAACATGGGCTATGGAGGGTTAAGTGGCTTGCCCAAGACCACAAGGAGCACCTGTGGGACTAGAAACCCCAGTCCTTCCGGCCCAAGGTTGCTGTCCTCCAGTGGGATTTGAACCCCTGACCTTCCGGCCTGAAGTACCTTGCCCCAACCACTAGGCCACTCCTCCACTCCATGACATAAATGCACAGGGGGAGAGCCTCTTTCTATTGAAAGCAAGTTCTGCTATGAGGGGACATGGGATGAGGGTGAAAGGGGATAGATTCAGGATTGATATGCAGAAATATTTCTTTATGGAAAGAGTGGTGGATCCGTTGAATAGTCTCCCAATGGAGGTAGTAGAGATGAGGACAGTATCTGAATTCAAAAAAGAATGGGAAAAAAACAGAGGATCTCTAAAGGAAAAAAGGGGACTGTTGTAGTTGTTGATATGGAAGAACAGACTAGATAGGCGATATGGTCTTTTTCTGTTGTCATTTTTCTATGTTTCTATTTAGGTCCCGTTATCAGTGGCCCAAACAGGGAATTTACCAGTGCTGCTGCCAATTCTGTGGATTAAGTTACCCAGTGAGATTAGAGTCATGAATGATTATCTGAGTTTTCATAAAACTTTGAAAACTTCTCTTCAATAAGCCTTTGGCTCATGAGTCCTTTTGGAGTATGGGATTGAGTATGGATTGTGATAAGTAGTGGAATAGTCAATTGAGAAGAATTCTATGAAAGGTTGGGAGTTGTTGGTTGTGGGCAAAGTATTCATAAATAAGTACTATCACTTGTTGCGAGGAAAATGGAGGGAAACGTTATGACAGACTGCCTAAATTGGAATGCCTAGGTGGCGAGTGGAGGAGTAGCCTAGTGGTTAGATCACTGGCTTGGTAACTAAGCAACCAGGCTTTGGTTCCCAGTAGTGCTCCTTGTGGTCTTGGGGAAGTCACTTTACCCTCCATTGTCTTGGAAGACTAGCCTGGCAGTCTACTTTTGGTCACATTTCCAAGAAAACCCAGGAGCTGTTGGATTATCAGGAGTCAGCATTGACTCAACGGCTCATTAGGGCTATTTTATAGACAACATAGGTGCCTAAGTGTCTTTATAAAACAGCTTCACAAATGCAGCAGGAATTATGGGGAAATGCATCTGTGTAGATTTACACTTGTACAGGAGATGGTGTACATTTACAGGAAGTATGTGTGTAGGTGTATATTTTATAAAATACACACAGAGGCCCATACTGATCTGGATGTCCCCCTCCTGTCCAGGCTCCAAGAATCGGGACATGCACCTGTTGCACCTGATTCTGACCCGTTGGGGCTAGACATGCCCGTGGGATCAGAATTGGGAACAGGGCCTGGATGTCCAGGCCGTGCCCCAATTCTGGGCGCCTGGATTTCCAAACCTCTTGGGTAGACCAGCCAGGCTCCTGCATGGAGCCGTGGTGCCATGGTGTCATGTTGCCATGGTACCGCAGCTCCATGCAGGAGCCGCAATCCCCGGCAAAACTCCACAAACTGCTTTCCCCACTTCCTGATCCCCGATCGGGCTTGCCGTGGCTAGGATAGGGCCATGGGGAACCCCCTGCGCCCCTCACCCTGACTGGTGGGTTGCCACTGATGAAAGGCTCAGTGGTTGGAACATCAGAAGCAGATGTATTCCAGTGTATGTTGCTGGGAACCAGGGAAGCTAAGTTTGCTGAGATTCAATTGTCAGACACTCAAGTATCTCTTCAATCTCTCTGGGAATTACTTGTGAAAATGGATTTAGCTGTGAACATTGTTCTTCTGATATTAATGCATTGGTTGCCATGGTTGATGTTTTGGGCTAGAAGCAATTTGACTCCACTAAAGAAACAGGATAGAATTAATAGCTTAGAAACTCAGGCCAAGGAATCAAAAGAGGCTATATCTGTTTTAATAAAGGATAAGTTGATAATCCACTGCAAGCTGGAAAGCTTTTGAAAATCAATTGCAGCATTTAAATTTAAGAGTTTTAAATTTTCCGAAGATACTTGGGATCTCTCCCAGAGATGCTTTTAAGAAATATTTAGTGAAGGTATTGCACATTCCAGAAGCTAATATTCCCCCCCATAAATAAAGTATATTCTCTTCCTACATGGGCATCTGGAGTTGTTACACTCCCAGAGGCTTTATATGTATCTGTTTTGCTGAAATCATCAGCAATGGAAGTTCAGAAACGATTGACTCTGTTGGTTTCATTTGTTTTTGATCAAGACTTAAATATGATTCTATGGACCCTGTTTACTAAGCATGTTTCCCATAGACACACAATGGGAGAAGACCTTAAGAAACAGGGCCCTTTGATTATCCTTTAAATAAAGCAAGGAATGTTTCTTTGGCCAGAAATATGGATCTATCCAGATGTGGCTTGTGTGACTCAAGAGTGGTGAAAATGGTTTTTGGCCCCGAGAATGGAGACTTTAAGCTAGAGGTTACTTTTTTGTTGTGCTACCTCTGTAAATACATTGCCAGATACTTGACTGTTCTTCATATATTTTAAACCAGATCTGTTATCTTCCTTTTTTGATTGAAATAAATGTGTCATATCCACTTATTCTTTGTGTCCTTTAGAAGGGACAGAACATGTGTAAAATAGCATAAGGACTTCCACCACTGCCTATTTTCCTTAAATATTTTCTTATCGGTTCTCTCTCCCCCTACCCTCAACCCGCTCAGTGATTTTGTGGTCTAAAGTTAGACTCGTAGTGTTATTTTGTTTCCTATTTACTTTTTTCAGATAGTGGAAGTGAGCACCTCTCATCCTTACTGGGACAAAGAAAAAGCTGCCTTCTCTCTCCCTTAATCCAGAAAGAACAGCCAATATCTGCCCCTCAGCATCTTGGAGTCTAGATAGCAGTGGCCATCTTGCTGCTTTTCAGCTCCCTACTCTAAAAGGGTACATTTATTTATTTTAGTGCCAGCCCTTCTCACTTACCTCCAGAGAATCCTTATTTGCAGAATGGTTGGTGTCCAGAAGTTCAAAGTCAGTATCAATGACACTGGGGAACCCATACCACTAATTCTGTCTATGTTGGCATGAAGATTACAATATTATGTAAATAGGCTCTTCATAGGAAGCAAACTCTGGTCTCATCCTGTCTTTTATACTGCTTTAGATCTCAGCCCTATGAAATGGGGCTACCTGATTGGTCCTTCTGAATAACCTATGGACTGATTGGGCCTTCTATCAAGAACCCTCTGATTGGCTCAGAGGCAAAGAGACTGCAGGTCCCTGGCTGCAATGGGTGGACACCAGGACATGAAACGATCTGGCTGGCACATTCCAAGACCATGGTACACCACACCTAGGTTCTGCCTCTAGCGGCACACATGCAGTACGTAATGCCCATGACACACAGTACTCTAGCAGCATTACAGACACACTGCTGCAGGCTACTTCCCTTGTGCAAAAACCAAGGCACAGGTGAGGTCAAGATGCCCATCCCTCCACTGTACCCCCATTGGCAAACAGCAGTTATGCGCGTAAGTCTGCCACACTAACTCCAGAGGCTGCACATGTTCATGGGTGCCTCTGGGATGCATAGGTACAGGGAGCCAGGATATATATATATAATCTCCTTAAAATTCCTATCCTCTGTCTTCAGATAAGTCTCTTGTAGGAGCTCTGGGTCCTTGTTCTCTGCTGATCTTTGGTGTCTGACTTCTGGTAGTTACAGTACAGTAGAACCTCGGTTTTCATGATTAATCCATTCAAAAAATATGACTAAAACCGAATGTATGAAAACTGAAGCAATATTTCCCATAAGAAATAATGTAAATCCAATTAATCTGTTCCGGACATCCAAAAATATTAACAAAAATACATTTTATAGATAATAACTATATTTTTACATACAGAAAACAATGAGAAATAAATATAAATGACTAATGAAATGGATAAATGAACATTTAACATCACTTTTACCTTTATTGAAGACTCTTGTTGGCGTATGGAAGACAGTCAATCAGCAAGAGAATCAAAATAAAGAAAATACCACTGTTGGCCACAAGATGGTGCTCCATTTTCAACTGTACAAAAACCGAGACAATGTACGAAAACTGGAACAAAATCTTGACGAAAAAAGTAAACGAAAAACGAATCGTATGAAAACTAGGGCATACGAAAACCGAGGTTTGACTGTACTTTTTATGAAGCTCTGGTTTAGCTTCTGCTTGTTCTTGGACTTTGCCTCTGCCTGCCATTTGCATTTGGTTTGATGCCTGGTTCTTCTCTGGCATACTTATATGCCTGGTATCCTGTGTCCACTCCTCTCTGCAACTGCACTGCCAGTCCTGGCAGCTTCTGAGTACTGGAGGGCTCAAGCCAAAGCTAAAGGAAGCTGTTATGGGTGCACTTCCTAGGACCCTGATGTTCCCCACGAGGGGGATTAGTATTCATTTCTGCAAATGTTAGCTAGGACATACAAATGAGATCGTGGATCATTTACATTAGCTAACGTTTGCATGAAAATTTTCACACATTGCCATAGACAGGAACTTTGTGTGTTCCAGATTTTGGCAATGTGAGAAAATTAAAAAAAAAATGCCCCTTTGCACAGAGGTGCATACAAATTAAAGGGCTCTCAGTCCATAATCAGAGGTTCCCTCAAACTTCTTTCCCTGGGGGACCTCAACTTCCTGGTGGCCAGTGGGCCCAACAGTCCCCCAGTGCTGACATTGGACTAAAATGTTTTAAAGTACCTTTCCCATGAAGACCGGCCCCTTTCTGAAATCTCACCTTTTCCCAGAGAAAAGAGCAGGTTACATCCCCCCACATTATCCCAACAGCCCTGGCACTCCAGTTTACCTAAGGGGGCCCAGGGTGATGGGGGCAGGAGTGATACCCATTTGATCCAGCCCCAGTGGCTGCATATCTCAAAATGGCCCAGCTGGTTCCTAGCAGTAGTTTTATGGTTCATCTGCTAGAGGTAAGATTCCTTATTTGGCAATTTGACCTCTAGTGGTAGTACGAGATACGCAGCCACCAAGGGAGGAGTAAATGAGAATTCCTCCTGCTGCTATTGTGCCTAGGGTTGCCAACTGGCTAGTTTTCAGCCAGCCGGGCTGGTTTTTATATGGCCAGGCCGGCTGCCAGCAAAGACTGAAAAACCAACATGTGAAAAGCTGTTTATTTTGGGGCAATAAAATATCAGCACAGCACACCTGTGAGCAAAACCCCGTGCTGATTTTTATTGGCCTTTTAGTGGTCAGTGGCACTTCCTGCACCACGATGACAATCAGCTCTCTAAATGGTGGCGTTGCATGGGGCCGGAAGGTGCAGATCTCATGGTTTGAGACATTAATCTGGGCTTCCTGTCCCTCATGGCTCCATCATTGTGAGAGCCAATTGCAGGTGCAGGAAGTTGCTGAGCAGCGGCCATCTGGAGGAGCACAAATTCCACAATGAGTAAGGGGATGCTGGGGAAAGGGGAAATGAGAGAGAGAGAGGGGAATAGAGGCTGGAGAGTTATGTGAGAGAGAGGGACTACAGGAAATCTAGTTGGGGTTGCGGTTATCAGAGACACTGGGTGAAGCCTGATGAGGCCTAAAGAGAGAGATATACAGGTTAGGGGAAGGCTATCTGTGTGTGTGTGTGGGGGGGGGGGGTGGTAAGAGATAGAAAGAAGCAGCAGCCTGGGGGACTATGAGAATGAGAGAGAGAGAAAGACTGGGGGAAGGCTGGGGGATTATGTGAGAGAGAGACCTGTGAGGGGGGTCATGAGAGAAAGAAAGATACACACACAGCCTCTGACACTTTGTATGGCTTGCTCACATGTATAAACACACACACACACACACACACACACAGTCTCTGACACTGTATGACAGACATACACACACACACACACACACACACACACAGTCTCTGACACTGTATGACAGACATACACACACACATACAGCATCTGACATTTTGCATGACTGACAGACACAAACACACACACACACACACACACACACTCACACACACACACACACAAACACACACACACACACGCATAGTCTCTGACACTCTGTATGACTGACAGACACACACACAGAGCCCCCGACACTCCCCATGACATATACACACACATCCCTGCATGAAGCCCTTGAGGCTCCCCATGAGAGGAAAATGCTGGACTCTTGAGAGGTGGACAGTGAGAGGCAGATGCTGGACTTTAAGTGGTGGACAGACAGATGATGGGCTCTGAGGGGTAGGCAGATGGTGATATATGAGTGGATAGAGAGGTAGTAAATAAGACATGGAGGAAGGAGATAAAAGGGAAAGATCATTATGTCAGAGACAAAGATAGGGAATGGAAGAAGATAGAAGGAACTAGGAGAAATCAAATGGATAGCAGATACTGGATGGGGGTTAAGAGATGACAGAGTAGCAGAAGAGAGAATGGGACATTATTACTGAAAAAATAAAATAACCAGACAACAATGGTAGAAAACAAGTATTTTATTTTGAATTTATTAACTGTAATATGTTAGCTGTGGGAAATGTGCATTGTTGATGTTTGTGTTTTGGTTCAGTACAAGAGGAAATGCATTTTTATTTTTATTTCACCGGTATATGCAGAGTTTAACTTCTTGGGGTTCCCAGTTCAATTACAGGCTTATTCTGTCCCAGACGTAGATCCCCTCTGTATGTCTGGTCTGAGGCGAATGTACAGAGGGGATCGCGATTCTGATCTCGTGGGGCATGTCTAGCCCCGCGGGATCAGAATCGCAAATTGTCCTGTATGTGCAGGCTGGACCTGCGATTAAGCCCGGCCTGCACGTACAGGACTGTCTCCGGCTAACTCAGTCAAGGCTCTTCTATGGAGCTGTGGCACCATGGTGTCATGTTGCCATGGCACCGTGGCTCCATTGAAGAGCCACGATGCTGGCCACTGGACTTCAGGAACTCATTTCCTGCAGCCTGAACCCCGATCCGGCCTCCTACGGCCAGGCTCAGGCTGCAGGGAATGACTTTGGGCCCCTCCCCTGCCCAATCCAAGCCCTTTATGTACAAGTTATCGGCCCTGTACGTCCAGGGCCGGTGACCGCACACCGCCCGCCCTGCCTCCGCCTCCAATCCTCCCCTTCCCCACCCCCATCTAACTTCCTCGTACAACCGGCGGGGAAGTTAGACGTGGGCAGAGAAGATACGAATAGCAGGGATGGACGCCCCAACGTGGCACAGAATTGGGCCCTTATTGTTTTTCTGTTTCTAATTTGTGGTCATTTGTTTTTGTATATAGGCTGTGATTTATATATTTGACTTAGGCAGGGCATTCTGTTAGCAAGTAGTTTCTGTGTAGAGGTCTCTAGAATGGCTGGAACTGTTTTCTAGTGGGGGGTTGGAATTGTTTTCTAGTGTCTGGGCAGGAAGGGCATTGAGGACTGGGCTCGAGTGGGGTTGGTTCTTTTGAGTGTCAGATAAAGGACTGATGCCAGCTGGGTGGAGTTCATGTGTGTTGTGGGCATTCAGGATTTTCTGAATTCACTGGCATGAAAATATGTGATTCACAGAATTAGAATACTACATACATTGTACTTTCCCTGTCAAAGCATGGCAATGTGTTTCTGCTGTTGTATGTGTGTTAGAAATTAATAAAAAAAATTCAAAAATATATATGACATATATAGACTGGTGTAGCTGCATTCAAGATTAATAGAGTGAATGTAGAGGGGGTATGGCAGGGGAGGGTTAGGGGAATGTCAAGGGAGAGGCATGGAGCGAAGGTGTCAGGTTTTTTTCCTTTCAAAATGTTAGCCTGTACCTTTGTCCTCTGCTGTTGTTTGTAGTGGGTGGGACAGGGGGCGGGCATTGGCAGAGCATGGCTAGCATGGTCCAAGGGCACTTATTGCCCTCCGATTCCACTTCCTTTAGCATGGGGGTGGAAGTGGCTTGCACTGTCATGCAAACAGGAAGTGGAAAGGAAGGGCGGAGGAAGCATAACGATGCCACAGCATTGTAGCTGAAGGTAACTCTGGCACTTCGGTGCCATTTTAAATGAATTACTGCTGCTGCACGTCCTGGAGAGGAGCAGCAGCAGCAACCGCAGCAGAGGCTGGAGCAGGGAGGCGCTTGGAATGAGATTTGTCTAGGGCACCTCATATCCTTGCACCGGCCCTGGCATGACCTATGATGTGTAAAATGCGTAAGGAGAATATTTCCCATACTGTCACTGCACGCTTGCAAAATGTTGAATATCTAAAAATATTCAAGAACAACATTCTACACTAGCTGGTTTGTTCATTTATCTGTATGACTACCATTTGTACCAGAAGCCCCAAAATGCGTCAATTGACGCAAATGCATCTTCGAAGTTGTATACCAGCGCCACTGCTAGAACCATGTCGGTCATGTTCCATTTATTTATTTATTTTCTTTAACTGTATTTATATCCCGCTTTTCACCGGGTCAAAGTGGGATATAAATGACTTTGTTAGCGGGATATAAATGACTTTGTTAGCAAGGTGAAGATGTTCAAATATGTGCATCGAAAATTAATGACAGATGCACCATCTAGCGGGAAAATGAATTTATACTTAGAAGCCCCAAAGTACGTCAATTGACGCACTCAATTGTCTTGGATGAGTCAATTGACGTACTTTGGAGCTTCTAGGTATAAATTCATGTTCCCACTAGGTGGCGCATCTCAATCACTGTTTACAGTTTTACTCCGACATTACAAACAATAAACACATGATGACGTCATGTAATGACATCACATACTGCACGTATTTAACAAATAAGTAACCACATTAATTCACATCTGCATTTCATGCTAAACGCAGTCGTCGTGATAATGTGTCAATTGACGCACTTTGGGGTTTCAAGGTAAAATTCCTTTTGGGGCTTCTAGTGTTAAATAGATATTAAGTAAAAAATATGATTTTTGTTTAAGATATATTTTTATGTTTCCTGATAAATAACAGGCTCAGATTTTGCCTTCTGCTATATAAAATGCTCATTTCTCCAAGACAAACAAAAAAATCCAGCAAAAGAGGTTTTATACTTTTGTATGTTTATGTATAGGTAGAAATCTCTATATATTCTATTCAACTGTTATTGGAATTAAGTATAATATAATCCTGCAATGTAGTACTAGTACAAAATCCTGAGGATACCTGGGGATTATTATATAGTCAAAACACAGCAAACTTTGGACAAGAAAATTATATTTTAAAAAATCCAACCAAACAAAACAACAACAAAACCACACCCATTCAAACAGGGAGGGCATCAAATACGTGTTTCTAATTTCCTCTTGATTTGATATACCGTCCTTTGACTCTAATAGGCATTTTCTGAACAGACTTGTCCATCGAGCCCACCCATGAGCTATCAGCCCATTATACAGGCAGCTGGCTTAAAAAGAAAAAAAAAAAAGAATCTGGTTATATTTATTAAATCTGCAGGAAGGATCCATCAATCACAACAATGGGCTTTAAGTGTTTGCCGGGAGAGGGGAGAGTCCCCTAAGCATTCTTTGAAGTGTCTTTTACTGAAGGTAAACATCTGAAGAACATAAATAGCCCTGCTCCTCTTTCCAGTGACTAACCTTGTCAGAATGGCAAGAATAGAGAGGATGGGGGAAGGGTGACATCATGAAAAGGAAAAGCAATAAAGGATTCCTTATGACAGCAATTTGCACATTTACTGCTCTTTGATATGTTAACTAGATTTTGCAAAATGGAACTCTTCATCTTTTAGAGGTCCTTGGGCACTGATAGTTCAGTCAAGGCAATGTTTTCCAATAGCATAATGCATCTTCTAATTAATAAGGTAACTCGAGCAACCTCTGTAAATCAGTAGCCTTATCATTATAACAGCCTACCACAGAGCAGTGCTTCATTTAAAAGGAAAGATTCCTCCTAGTTTCAACATCATAATTTACTCCGTGTGTGGTGACTAAAGTGAACTCAATTGAAATAAATACAAGGGTGATCAATAGGTGTTGGTCCTATTCACTCAAGGGCTGATTCATCCCTGTTGTTTTTGGGTTCTAGAGGGTGAATGTCTTGGGGAATTCAGATTTTGACGAATAGTAACTGCCATGAAAGGGGCTAATTGGGAGACATGTGGGATAGATAGAAAAATATGCAACGCAGCTAGAAAAACAACAATATCTGAGGTGTGGGAAAAGCAGAGATACTTTAATTATTCTAGTAATGCTTGCTGTTTCTCCTAAAGACTAACTCCATAGCATATTTGCTGATTCATTTATGCCATTTTTCTTCATGTTTCGGATTCTTAAACTTTCAACAGTTCAATATTCAAACGCTGCGGTATTTAAAGATTACATATATATTCAGTGCTGATATCCAGATAGTGAGTGGCACTGGATATAAATGGAGATCGGTAAGAGACAGCAACCTCCAGCAGGATAACTGCAGCCATCTCATCTGCCGCTAGCGGAGATCTAGCTGCAGTCAGTCTACATGCACCTGCATCCAGGCAACATGAAGCTGCAGCCAGCCAACATCCTGAGCCCTCACGGGGAACACCAACCATCCAGCTGCTGCACCAGCCACTAGATGTCAGTGAGGTGAAGGCTAAGCCACCAGCTGCCGTAGATCAGCCACCCCAGTGCTGCCTCCAGCCCATGCCACAGCCCCACCATAGACAGAAACTGAGAAGAAGGGGTAGGCAGATGTGACCATCACCCTTGTTGAAGTGCAGGGGTTGCCTTGTACAAGACTGTAGAATGTGGCTGTTTCACTTGTGGATGGGACAATACAGGAGGGCCTAGAGGAAGTCAGTGATCTCAAGGCTGTGGACATGGAGAAGGAGGAAGGGGAGGGTTGGGACATGACAGCAGGTGTGGGGAGGAAGAGAGTTAGAAGGAGCAGGAGGAGAGGAGGAGTTGGAGGGGGAGGATGGGGGAGGAAAGGCTACTGCATCAGTGTCGGATATGGTCAACCAACCTGTCTAGCCTACCTCTGTGCTGCACCAATTACCCCACTATGAGATCCTCTGGCCCTATGGTGATGTTGAAGTTCTGCATAGCCTCTTGTCCCTTGAATGGCTGGTGCAGCAGGGTTTCAATGCCATTTCTAGGCCCCAGGATCTCATGGTCGGGCACCTGCAAGGGCTGCGGGTAGAGATGCATCCTGTGGTTATGGCAATCAGCCAATTCATGGCATGCATATCTGCTCCAGGCAGGAGGGTGGAGGATGGAGAGGAAGTGCTGGGAAACCTGTAACTGAACTTTTATAGGTCATGTTGACTAGTAATGAATATTATAGTTTGTTGTAAGTATGTGTCCTTTCCTTTGTCTTGCTTCAGTGTGCACCTGACTGCCTCTGTTGCTCTTCACCTTTCCTTAACACTCAGCAGATGCCCAATGGCACCATCTAGAGATGCAGTGTCAGCTGTCTGCCTGGCAGTATGGTCCTACCTGACACCCTGACCACTTGCATTCCAGGGTATTGCAGCAATATTCCCATCAAAACTGACCTGTACCAGGTCCACAGCAAGGTAATGAGTGTCAAGACACTTTTGACAGCCTCTCTCCTCACAGATTCACATGCGTAAACCCATAAAACCATGATCATGTTCACCACCCACCCACAAAATTATTGGAATGGCATAATTGTCCATCCTAAAATTCTGCAGACTGGGGGAAACTCCTCTGCATCTTCCTGCTATGATCTAGGCATTCCTGCCTACCATGGCTCGAGGAGGAGGGGCTAAGCAGCCGATGTCATCCAGAGCCAGCTTTAAATCTTTGGCTCACCATGGGCCGCAGCTGCAGGCGCATACCCATGGGTGGGTGACCGAAAGGATGTGACCAAAGGGGCACACCAGCCCTTTTGGTGCCCTTTCAGTGTCCGGAGGTGTTTTGTGTCCGAGGAGAATCCGTATGGGGAAGAGGAAGAAGAAGGTGCAGTCGGCAGCCTTGTGAAGTCTGTTTAGGTCATCGGTCCAATGGATCAGCCTGTGCAGCCGACTGCCCTGAATGCTTCTACCCCCAATCTGTAACTGTGAGTACAATTTCGGATGCATCCCCTCCATTGAAATTGGGTCTTACCCCACCGAACCTGGAGGTTCATATTGGGTCGAGCCCTTCCCCTGTTATATTGGTGCATAACTTTGCACTTTTCCAGGACAGTTCAGAACAAGCTGAAATGTGGATTAAATGTTTCTGTTAAGAAATCAGAACCATTAAATCTCTTAGCTCTCCCAGAGAAAATAAATGAGCCTAAGGCTATATCGTTATGTGATATATGGGAAGTAGTATCACACACCGAAGTTTCTCTGCGATCATCCCTAACCCAGATTGCACATTTTTCTACTGATGTTGTAACTAAGTTTTCTGAAGAAGACGCTCATCTTCAAAATTATAGTTCTGCTGTTTCGAAGTTGGAGGGGCAAATAGCTCTTGCCCATGCTGCTTTCTCATCGTCTGTTCGAGATAGTTTAACAATTCATCAGCATTTAGAAACATTTGAGAATGCAGCATGGACAACATAAGAACATAAGATATGCCATACTGGGTCAGACCAGGTCCATCAAGCCCAGTATCTTGTTTCCAACAGTGCCAATCTAGGTCACAAGTACCTAGCAGTTTCACCAAAAGACACAGGTTCCACACTGCTTGTATTGGGTCAAGAAGTCGATTTCCCGGATCCCCTTTAATATTGGTTTATGGACCTTTCCACCAAGAACTTGTCCAAACCTTTTTTAAATCCGGCTACACTAACAGCTTCTACTATATCCTCTGGTAATGAATTCCAGAGTTTGATTACACATTGAGTGAAAACATATTTTCTCTTACTGGTCTTAAATAGGTTACTCTGTAGCTTCATTGCATGTCCCCTAGTCTTTCTATATTCTGATGACGTAAACAATCGATCTACGTTTACCTGTTCCACTCCGTTCATTAATTTATAGACCTTTATTATATCTCTCCTCAGCCCTCTCTTTTCCAAGTTGAAGAGCCCTAACCATTTTAGCCTCTCTTCATAGGAGTATCCTTCTATCCCCTTTACCATTTTGGTGACTCTTCTATGTACCTTTTTCTAATAATGCTATATCCTATTTAAGATACGGCGACCAGAATTGCACACAATATTCAAGGTGCAGTCGCATCATGGAATGATACAGAGGCATTATAATATCCTTTGATTTATTATCCATTCCTTTCCTTATGATTCCTAGCATTCTATTTGCTTTCTTGACCGCTGCTGCACACTGGGCGGAGGGTTTCAACATGTTATCCACAATGATGCCTAAATCTTTTTCCTAATGTGGAACCTTGCATCATGTAACAATAGTATGGCTTGTTCTTTCCTAGGTGCATCACTTTGCACTTGTCCAAATTAAATTTCATCTACCATTTGGTCCACTTGCAATTTTTCATAGTCCTCATGGGTTTTAACAACTTTGAATAATTTTGTGTAATCTGCAAATTTGATTACTTCACTCGTTATTCCTATTTCCAGGTCATTTACGGATATGTTAAAAAGCAGCAGACCCAGCACAGATTCCTGGGCTACTCCAATAGTCACCTTTCTCCATTAGGAAAATTTGCCATTTAGCCCTACCCTCTGCTTTCTATCTTTTAACCAGTACACTGCCTCGTATCTCATGATTTTTAAATTTTGCCAAGAGTCTCTCATGAGAGACCTTGTCAAAGGCTTTATGAAAATCCAGATATACTATATCAACTGACTCATCTTTGTCTACCTCTTTATTCACACTTTCAAAAAAACATAATAGATAAGAAAAACAAGACCTTCCTTGGCTAAACCCATGTTGGCTGTCTCCCATTAAGCTATGACTATCTATATGTTCAATAATTGTGTTCTTTCTAATGGTTTCTACCATTTTTCCTGGTACTGATGTCAGACTCACCGGTCTGTAGTTTCCCGGATCATCCCTGGAACCCACGTGCTGATTGCTGCATCGAGGTCAGCTTCCATTTCTGTAAATATGTCTTTCAGAAGTGGGAGGGTGTTTCCCAGAAAGGAGTGTTCACTGAAGGCTGTAAACCATCTTGCTGTGAGGTTTGCAGCTTGGGGAGCATATGTGACATGGTGCTGGGGAAGCGTGAATGTGACAAGGTGGTGGTCCGACGAAGGGATGGGGGTTGTAGCTGGAGAGGTATACTTGGGCGAGGTTAGAGGGGGTCAGGGAGGAAGACCAGATCAAGGATTCCACTTTTGATATGAGTCGGTGTGGAGATGAGTCGTGTGCATTGCAGGTCTCTCATGACCTGGAGGAAGGCAGTGCTTTGGTTGTTGGATGCTGATGGTAGGTTTAGATCTCCTAGGAGGTTAAGGTGTTCCTGGTGAGATGCGTGGGAGCAGACTGCATCTAGCAGAGTGTCTAGATCTTCAGCCTTGTTGTTCAGTGCCTGTATGCGAGGCAGATGGTGAAATGTTTGTTTGCTATAGCGAGGATGTCCATGGATGATGTGGAAGTAGAGCTGATGTTTTTGAATTTCAGTGTTTTAGTGGAGAGGATGCATACACCTCCTCATCTGCTGCCGTTGCATGGGCACAATGTTCGCTTATGCTTGCATTACAATAAACACACACCTTCACACAAAGTGTCTGTGTATGAGGTCATTTCTTGCAGCCAACCCATGTTGATAAAATTGTCCTGTTTCTCCAAGTCTTAGCTCATCTGCATTTGTATCATGGTCTTCTTCTGCAGTGTCCTGTTCTGGAAGAGGTTGTCTGCACTGCAATGCAAAATTGGACAGCATACAGCAGGCCATGAAGGGCTATAGAGCAGTTCACCCCCCCCCCCCCAATCTGAAGTGGCTCGTGAGCGTGAGCTGCTCAAAGGTTCACTCTATGGTTGGCTGTGTGTGCCTGTGGGCCCTATTACTGTTCAATGTAACGTTCCTTTGAGTTCTCTGTAAACCGCTTTGATTCATGAAAAGCAGTAAATAAGCACAAATGAATAAAATAAATAAATAAATAAATAAAATAAATCCTGCTACCTTGTGGAATTGTAGCATGGTTTGTTGCCTCTGTTCCACTGTCAGTGGGAAGGTTAGATAGCCAAGCTGTGTAGGTTAGGAAGGCACTCAGGAACTGGAAGATGCACTGTGAAACAGCTGATTGGCTGAGGCTCGCTATGGCAACCAAGACAGATTGGAAACTGTCAGTAGCTAAGAAAATGAGGGCCATGGTGATCTTGAGGTGGACAAACATGGGCTGACCCTAGTGTGTGGTGGAGTGGAGGAGTGGCTTTAGCTCCTGGCAGAGATGGTGGATGGCTGCCTTATCAAAGTGGAACCTGGTGAGGCACTGCTCATTTGTGAGGCCCATGAATTGGGTTCTGGGCTTATAGACCTTGTGATGTGGGTGCCTCCTCAGAGTCCTCCTACTCTCTCAGTTGCCCTCATTCAGCAGTAGCGGCACAAAAAAATGTGTTTATTTCTTTCTTGACTGCTGCTTTCCACCACCAGTACCCTGTGAGTCCCACCACCAGCTCCCATGCCACCACACACACATTTCCTCACACTCCTATATCCCCTCACCTCTGTGCTGGGGCCAGTGTGGTTTGCCATGTTCATTAACAATCTGAAAAAAGGAATAATGATTGAACTGATCAAATTTGCAGCTAGCACAAAAATATTCAAAGTAGCTAAAACACAAGCAGACTATGAAGAACTACAGAAGGACCTGCCAGATTGGAGAAATGGATGTCAAAGTGGCAGATGAAATTTAATGTGGAGAAAAACAATCCTAATGATACGTATACAATGCTAGGCTCTGTATTAGGAGTCACTATGCAGGCAAAGGATCTTGGCATCATTGGAACAATACGCAGAAACTCTTAGCTAAATGTGGGATGGCAGTAAAAAAGCAAAGGCAATGTTATGAATTAGTAAATAAGGGATAGATAATAGAAGAGCATTATATAATGCCACTGTATAGATTTGTGGTGCTGCTGCATCCAGGGCCAGCCACATGGAAAAGCTTCAGCCTTATGCCCCCGCCCAAGATTTTGATAATTAAACTCGACAGTCATGATCATCTGAACAGCAGATCCCACAAAAATGCATACATGGACATCATACTTTTAAGTATTAAACTTTGCTTTGTATGTATGTGTGTGCCAACCTTTCCTGCAGGTAAAAGATTGTGCTGATGGTTACTTGAATTTCTGTGGCTGTCACAACCTTTTGTTTTGCTTTGAATGCTGCTACTCTTTGAATCCCCCCTCCCCAGAAGCTGTTGTCCTAGGTGACCACCTAGTCTTGTCTAATGCCTTGGCTGCATCTTGAATATTGGGTATAGTTCTGGTTCCAAGAACCATGTTCTTCTGAGCAACTATTCACTTTTCCCAAGTTTCTAGTTTAAAAGTTGCTCTATCACCTTTTTAATTGTTAGCACTGGTAGCTGGGTCTTGCCCTGGTTAAGGTGGAGCTCATTCTGTTGGCTTCCTCTTCCCTAGAAAGTTCCTCAGTTTCAAACAAATCTACAGTAAAGTCTTCTTTCTTGCACCATTATTTCATCTACTCTTTGAGACTCTGAAGCATAGCCTGTCTGTGGACAGGAAACATTTCAGAGACTGCAACCGTGGAAGTTCTGGATTTCAATTACCTATTTAAAAGCCTACATTTAGCTTCCAGAATCTCCCTCCTGCATTATCCTATGTCATTAGTACCCACATGCACCATGACAACTGGGTCCTTCCTAGTACTCTATAAGGTCCTTGCAAGTTAACGTGCAAGGTCTACTGTTTTTGCACCAGGTAAACAAAATATCAAACAATCCTCATGTCCACCAGTCACCCGATTTTCTATATTCACAGTGATTGAGTTGCTAAGTACAACAGCAGTCCCCAACCATTTCCTCATAGGCACGCTATCCTGAGACATATCCTTGGTATGAAAAAAGAATTCATCACTTGGAGGCAGATCCTAGGTACAGAATAATTTCCTGCCACACCAAGGTAATGATCTCCTTCCAGGTGACCTTGCTTCTCCAAAGCAGCACAAGGACAGACAGATCACAGTTGGGACTGTCCTGTTCTATTCCTGAGGGTCTCCTTTATATACTTCTCTGTCTCCCTCAGCTCCTTCAAGTCTCCAGAGATCAGATTCATTCTCTGACAGCAGGAGCTTATGGCACCAGGTGAACACATTACTACTTCTACTGAACGAACACATACAACTCACCAACTGGTAGATGGCACCGTATTATCCATACCCCCTTCTACCTGATCTACATCAAGCACATTCCCAGGCAAGTATTAATAATTAGCATTCTTTAAGTCATCGGCATTTGGGATTAATAACATCTCCTTCAAATATTTCCTAAGAAATATTTCTGGAGATAGTAAATATATCATAGGGAAATTGAAAATACGTACGTTTATAGAATGTGGAATGTTTTCTAGAGCCTCTATTTTATGATATAGCAGCATTGGCAGATTGCAATGAAGGGGCCTGATGTACCAAAGTCTTAGTATTATTGGCAATAACTTTAATTCACCACCTAATCTTCCTAATTTGGAAAAAGTCTCAGAAGCAATTTGACATAAATGGGCTATCAACCCCTTCAAAATATTTTCTGTTCTTTTAACAATTTTCCAAATACCTACCAATGAAATTGAGTCAGGAGGACAAAGCTTTTCTAGGACTATTGCTAAATCTGGAGGAGAAATAGCTGTTGACATCTAAAATCCTAAGAGGGTAACACTTCTTTCCCCCTCTTGAGTCCATTCCTAGGAGAGAATTTGGTGGAGACTTCCCTTTCTAATAACTGGAAAGAACTCTGTATTTTAGGAGGGAATGGAGTGATAGGCCACCAGAGCTTAACAAAGCTCCTGACTCGGGGAGACAATCCCACTGTGATGTGAGCCAGATTCAATCTTACCCCAAGAGAGTAGGTATTTATCCATAGGGCCTCTTCTAGCACCTGGAGAGGGTTTGTATCCCTATCTCTTCCTCTTCTTCTGCACAATATAGTAATACAGTAGGAAAATATCAAACAACTCAACAAAGCAGGAGATGATTAAAGAAAAGCCTCTTGGGCTCCAAAGAGGAGTTGCCTGTTTAGACTATGCCCCTGCGGCTGTGCGCTGTAGAACTAGTCCAGTTTAAATGCTCTCCATGGTACTGTGCTGATGTCAGCTGTGATGTGCTGCCTCTGATCACACCTGAGAAGAGCTTTCTCATGACTTCCTTCTGGTCTAGCAGGTATCCGCTCCACCTCCTCTATCTCTGAGGTCTTCAGAACTAGCCGGGTTCAAGTACTCTCTGCGATCCCATGCAGGTACCCACTCCTCCTCCTCCTCCCCTCTCTCCTTGGTAGAACAACTCTGAGTAGTAAAGAGTTTCCCAGATGATATCAGTATGGTTTTTGGTCTGGATAAATGCAACCTTCCATAATGGAGATCTAAGGCAAACTGAAAACATCTCTCTAACAGAAGACTGTAGTATAAAAGAGCTTCAGTAGGAAAGTGTAGATAAATATCTAAAAATAAGGTGGTGCAATAATGCAGCACAAGTTACTGAGAGAAAAGATCAGTAAAGAATATTGCAGAAAACGGAAACTGATATTGAAAAGTACTTTAACAGCACATAATAAGATGCAAGCTATCAATCAGCTTGCAATCATCCTAAGATTGTATATCTTTGGAACTATAGATTAGCCCCATAAAGATCTTGAAAAATTGGATATAAGTACAAGAGAGACCTCCGTGCCCACCAGATATTCCAATTCAATTTCTATATGTACACTTTTTAAATCTTAGTTTCTTTTAAATAATCAATCAGTCCCTTGCGATTATTAAAAAAGAAAATACGATTTAAAAAAGCATTTTTATAGAAAAGGAATATAAGTTTTTTTCTGACCTTCTGGCTTATGATATTAGAGACTTGAGAGGCTTACATTGACTGAACAGTAATCTCTGAAGTCTTTTTCCTTGCCCTTTTAATTTTCAAAAAATTTGCAATGTTGCATGAGATAATAGAAAACTTTATTTGGAAGACACAGGATTTCTTGATTCTGGTAGGCCCATCTTACAAGTGTCATTGGTAGGGATGACTTTAACGTTAGCATGGCACCAAAGGCAAATCGATTTCAGTGAAGGTGAAGCTAACATCCTTGTGCAGGCTGTCCTAGATAACTAGGAGATTCTTCTGGGCAATTAGAGCATCAAAATAAGTGCTTATCAAAAGCAGAGGAAGTGGATGGATAGATGTAGGAAGATAAATGCCATGTACCACAATAACCAGGACATCAAAGATATGAGAAGGAAATGGTATCAGGTCAACAGAGCCACACGCATGGAGGCCAAGGCCATTGGTCCTGATGGGCTGCCTCTTCTACTCAGTGAGCTAGAACAGCAGGTGCTCAGCACCATTGATACTGGCACTGTGTAGGGAGCGGGGAGCTTGGACACATCCAGGGCACCGCCGGATCAAAATGAGTATATGCAGGATAGCAAGAATATCCCATTCCTTGCATGCCTCACCTGTGCTGCCTGCCAACACCAGCCACCTGCACTCTCTGACTGTTTGCCCACCATCAGGCATTTAAATGCAGCACCTCTGATTAATGTCATATATGGATCATGCACTGAGAAGTCTATATTGGGGTGAGGGTGGACGGGGTAACACTCACATGTACTATAATGAAACATATGTGCCTCCAACCTACGTGCCTCAGTATCCCACTTGTATCCCACTCTATTCAAAATATCTGTATTGTGTGCCCGGTGCTCCCATAACCCCACCACATGTGCATGCAGTTCGAACCATGAGCTGGCACCCTTGTGCTAACCTCCTTCGTATGACATATATACTTCTATGCAATACAGGGGTGCCCTCTGCTTATGCAGAATGCAACCATGCCTCCCCTCTTATAGGGCTATGAACCAGCAGAACTGGTTAGTCTATCAGCCTAGCAGATGAGAAACAAAATGTATGGTTCTAAAAGTTATGGCCCTTTTTTGTACATGGTCATAAATTGTGCCCTTGGAGAGAAGGACCATACAGCAGAGGGCAGGGCTAAATGGCAAATTTTCTCAATGGAGAAAGGTGAAAAGTGAAGTACCCCAGGGATCTGTGCTGGGCCCGCTGCTTTATAACATATTTATAAAGGACCTGGAAATGGGAATAATGAGTGAGATGATCAATTTGCACCACAAGCACCCTAATGCACTCCACTACCCACTGATGTCCTCACACACCTAATCACTCAGTAGTATAGACACTCACCCACCCACACACACATGCGCAGGCACATACAGACACACACAGACACTGACACCCACACCAACACACACACAGGGGCCAACTGGACAGCACAGGCACTGGGCAGGGAGGCACACAGACAGAAACGGGAGTCAAATAGCACAGCACAAATGCAGAACAAAGGGAGCCACACAGACACACAACACTATGGGACTTAATGCACAGCTCACAGGACTCTTAGTCAGAGAGACAACAGAAACAGCATGGGAGAGGGCTTGGTACACTGGGGATGGAGGCTGCAAATGGATGGAGTGGAATCTGGGAAGGTCTGAGAAACAATCAAACACTGGATAGGACAAGGCACAGAAAGGGTTTCTGGCAGGACACCTATGTGCACAACAACAGTCAGGCCAGGGGTTCAAACACCAATCTCTTCCAATCACCAATAATGTGGCCAGTTCAAGCAGTCAGCAAAGTCCCCTGTGGATTCCCCCTTTATTGCAGGTCTAGCACGGCATGTACAGGGGCAGCATCCTGCATGTATCTGGGCATTTCCAAAATACATTCTGGACACGCAGCTTTGGACACACCCATGACCTATCTCTACACACCCCCAGACACCCCACTCGGAAATGCCTATATATGGATGAGTGTGCCACATGCATGTTTTGTCACCATCATTTCAAAATGGCGATTTGTATTTGCCCGCAAATTGCAAATTGCATGGTTTTCCAGCATCACTGGCATGCCCAAATTGTGTTTAGAACTTCTAAAATGACCCCCATAGAGGGTGGACAATTTTATAATCACCCATTTTCTTAAGACAGTTATTGCTGAAAATTTGGATACTGTAGGTTGAATGATTCTGGAGATGATGTATATACAGACAGACATAAATTTAATAGGAAAACCTCCTTTTTATCAGTTTTGGCAACTTCCATATAATTTATGCTGTAGGTTGAATGATTTTGGAGATAATGTACGCACAGACACAAGGTAATCACAGTCATTTTTCAAAAAAGAAAATACTTAAAAATACTTAAAAAAAGAATGCTAAGAATAATCTGATCAAAGAGTCACGAGGGTCTCCAAAATACATTATTTTCTGATTGGCAACACATTATTTGTAAATAATATATCCTGTTTATATATTTTACTATTTTGATCGAGATACAGTATGCTAGTTACAGAACACCTTGGTGTCTTTTAATTATTTTCATTGTGTGTGTTTAGCTGCATCTTTAAATATTATTCTGAGAAGAATATACACTAAGTTCTCTTTAGACATAGCTAGTGCTTGGCTGATGGGAGCAGGGGAAAGTTAGTGCCATGGTGACAGCTAATGCGATGGAAATGCAGATATTGCAGGCAATTTTCTGTGATAACTGTATTGTAGAAGAGGGGGGGAGGTGGGATCAGGGCGAGGAAAAGGCAGGGTGATCAGAGGGAGCCACTGCATGAGCAATGTTCACGTGATGGCTGCCCAAATCACCCCAATCGCAGTTGCAGATAATGGCATCTCAAGAGGTGGCCTTAACCACAGCCAGGCTATTTATCATTTCATGGCTGCTGCCGAATGGGCTGGTGCAGCTTTGTGGCTGCTGTCAATCTCCACTTCAGGCCCCCCCCTACTAGTAAATGGATGCCAGTACCTTGGATCTGCCCTTCTGGGACACCAGCAGCAGTATCTATTCTCCTCCATCCCCCCTTCAGCATCCCCACAGACAGCAGCCAAACCTGTAGCCCTGGCATCCAGGGGAAACCTCAGGGCACATCCCTTTGCTCTTCCACAGTTTTAAATATAACGCCTGGCTAGCCAGTTTCAAAGCCACTAACCCCCCCCCCACCCCCACCCACACACACCTCCCATCTCCCTCAGCCCTTAACTTCAATATCCCTGGTTGTCTACTGTCATGGGGACAGAAGCAAGCCTCCCTCCTCCTACCCCATCACCATTACTATCTAATATGGCATTGGTCTCGCAGTGCTGCCCCCTAGTGAGATCTTCTCGTTAGTGTGCAGCCCCGCGAGACCGACGCCATTTTAGATAGTGACGACGATGGGGGCAGGAGCAGGGATGATCTCTCCTGCCGCCATGACACTAGGAGGGATAATTTTGAAAGTCTTAGCTATAATTTCGACGTCCAATGATCTGCACATGGAGGTTGAAAACACAGAGATGTGTACGTGGAGATTAAAAACACAGATGCTTCTGGAGTCATTTTAAAAATAACTTTTAGAGACATGTCTGGTGCAGGGACATAAAAGTAGGCAGTGAGTTTGTTGGAGGCGTTTCTGGGGAGGAGCAATGAACTTAGACGTCTCCTTTCAATTTCAGAGATGTCGGGGATATCTGCAGGCACGTCCACGTTTAGACCTGCTCCAGGCATGGACAAGCATCAGAAAAGTACTTGCTGTGGTCTTAAAACATTATAAGGATGTAGAATTATGTAACTAGCCTAAAATCACAAAGGCCTACCCAGGGATTTGAACCTTGGCCACTAACCCACCACTCTAATCATTAGGCTATTAAACATCTCCGTTTTGAAATGCTATTCTGGGGTTGTCTATGTAGATGTCTCCATAGACATTCACTTAATATATATAGCCATAGAGACCTCAAACTCCACAAAACATAAAAACACAAAGCATCAACAAGAACTAAGGTGCGCCCTTATCAACGCACATTCGGTCCGTAATAAATGGCCGGTAATCACTGACCTAATCACTATGCACAATCTAGACATGCTAATGGTCACAGAAACATGGATCTCTGAATCAGACAATGCCATATTGAATCACCTTACACCACCTAACTTTTCGATCTATACCTGTAATAGGGAAAACAAAAGAGGAGGAGGTGTACTGATCCTTGCAAAAACAATGTTACAATACCGGACTAGCCTTACCAAGAGCACGCAACTCCTGAATACACTAACCATCACCAGCAAATACAATACTATTAACCTCATTTACAGAACCCCAGGAATTGGATCAGATGAGCTCTCAGACATCATTGACCTAGCATGTAATCCAGAAGACCCCTCCAAACCTAACTGGCTACTAGGAGACCTTAATCTCGCTTCCACTCAACCCACCCTAGCCAAAGCCTTCCTCGAAGCAATGGCTGACCTCAACTACAAGCAGGCTATAACTGATCCCACCCACCAAGGAGGAAACCCCCTTGACCTAATATTCATCCCACATACAGCCATGAGTACATCAAACCAATTTGACCTTAATATCTCACCAGTCCCCTGGTCACACCACAATCTAATAACGTTCCAGTTACCAACGCAACATTCTACGTGCCACCGCCCAAGTGCAACGGAAACATCAGGAACCACACGCTTCAAGCAACTCAACAGGGAAACAATCGTTAGTGACGTTCTCCCAAAACTTGATCAACCAGCAACCAACCTGAATGACATGATGTCCAACTGGAACGAGACCCTCTCCCATTACGCTCAACAGCCTGCCAACAACAAAAAAACCGCATCGGACAGAAGAGACACCAAGAAACACGCCGCCCCATGGTTTTCCCCGGAACTACGAGCGTCCCTACTCCGACTCAGAAAACTCGAAAGGAAATGGAGAGCTACTAGAAATACCTCAGACCAAGCCATCTATCAACAATATCTGAAGACCCATCGCGAATCAACGTGGGCCAAAAGGAAACAATTCCATGCAGAAATTCTCAGCCACTCACTAAATAAGCCAAGAGACCTTTTCCAGCTGGTGAAATCCCTTACCAACCAACCTTCCCCTCCTCAACAAGAAGGTATTCAGCCACAAGCATATGCGAATTACATCCAATCAAAATCAATAAAGGTAACTACAACGGCATCATCACCTCATCTTAACCATACCACAAATCCCAAAACCACTCTTTCCCAGTCCACACTCACCAAACTCTCACCGCCATCAACAAAGACCATTGAAGAAGTAATTGCATCAATCAACGCCACGACCGCACCAACCGACCCCTGCCCAGCGCACTGGATCAAGACAATGCGCACGGAGTTCAGCCCTATCATAGCCAACATCACCAAGTTGTCATTCGAAACAGGAGACTTCCCAGATGCGCTCAAGCACACATCCATCTGCCCACTACTAAAAAACAATCAACTTGACCCAAAGAAAGAGGAATCTTACAGACCAATCTCCAGTATCCCTTTTCTGGCTAAGATCCTAGAGAAAATAACCCTTAGACAGATCCAGCAGCATGTTGACTCCTCCTCACCACTGGATCCCTCTCAACATGGATTCAGAGAAGCACACGGTATCGAAACCCTACTGACAACATTAACCAGTTCACTGATCAATGGAATTGACAGTATAAAGAATGGCTTCGCACTAATCTTCCTTGATATATCAGCAGCGTTTGACTCCATAGACCACCTGCAGCTTCTCACCCGGCTACATGAGAAGGGAATCCGAGATCAAGCGTGGGACTGGTGTAAATCCTACCTCGAAGGCAGATGTCAACAAGTCCGGATTCAAAGCACCACCTCCGAACCTTTCCAACAGCACCAAGGTGTACCCCAAGGTTCCTCCCTCTCCGCGTTGCTCTTTAACATCTATATGCAACCAATCTGTGACATCGCCCGTTCATTTGGCATATCGTGTCTTATGTATGCCGATGATGTCCTGCTATTCACACCCATTGCCATCAATTGTCCCGACTATACAGTGCTAGTTGACTGCTTCAACACAATAACTGACTGGCTACTCACTCAGAACCTCCGGATAAACTTCAAGAAAACGGAAGTACTAATGATCACAAGGAATAAAGCCTTCTCTCCGCCACCAACACTCAAAGTCAGAGATGCGGAACTTCCAATCAAATCCAACATACGATATCTCGGGGTAATTCTAGATCAACAACTCAACTTCAAGGAACATATCAAACGCACTGTCAAGACCATCTATTTCAAGATAAAAACCCTACGGCATCTTAGGCCCATGATGGAATCCGCGGATTTCCGCACCATCTTCCAGGCACTAGTCACACCGCACTTCGACTATGCCAACATAGTTCTACATGGCCTTCCAAAGAGCTCCCTCAAACCATTACAGCTAGCCATGAATGCGGCAGCCCGTGTGCTCTACGGAACCTCAAGGGTCGACCACATCTCCCCCATTCTAAAGGAACTACACTGGCTTCCCATAAGCAGTAGAATCCTGTACAAAACCCTCCTCATTACGTTCAAGGCCTTCAACATGATAGCTCCCCCATCCATTTCCGACCTCATAACGCATTCTCCAGACAACAGATCCAGGAGATCCCAGGCTGCCAACATGCTACTTATACCAATTGAATCCACAAAACTCAACCAGATCACCACCAATAGGGCTTTCAGGAACTATGCCCCCGTATGCTGGAACAAACTCCCCCCACACATTAGAGCTATTAGAGACCTTATTCAATTTAGAAAAGCCCTCAAACACCACCTTTTTCTCTTACATTATACCCATCCTGATACCCCATTACCTCCCACACACCCCCACTATATCATACAGCCGCTACATGACGTATAACACTGTAATCATACCTAATATGTAATACAACCGATTTGTACATAGTTTCCTAAGTTTGCTATAAACATGAATGTAAATAGTTCCCCAAGTTCTCCTCCATGTTAACTCCCCGTTTTATGTAAACGACGGCCAATGTATCTGGTCAAGTGTTCTATTGTTTTGATGTAAACCGCGCTGATGACAAATAGCGCGGTATATAAGAAATGTTAAATAAATAAATAAATAAAAATAAATAATTCATATCATGCATGTCCATGTATGTTAAATGTACTAGCCCTCTATGGTAACTGTAGGGCTGGTGCTGATTACTCCCCCTGCAGATACTGCACAGCAATTTTTACATATGGTGCATAGTAGCTGGAAAAGCACTTACTGTACCTTAGTAAACATGGTCTCTTTTATTTATTTATTTATTGCTTTTATATACTGTGCTATTTAAAATCAGTGCGGTTTACATATAACAGATTTGTACATAGCAGTCACCTGTTGTATACTTACAGTAAAACAGGGAGGTACAACTTGGATATCAACTGGGGAAACTATCAACAACTATATACATTTATACATTTATCTGCAATAATAACTTGAGGTGATTGTGGCTTTCTAATTCGTGGCCAGGTTTTTGGTGGGCGTGGTTGAGATACCAGATTGGGAGCAGTGTAGGAGAAAGAGGTGGTATTTTAGTGCTTTTCTGAACTGGGATAGGTCTGTGATTGCTCGGTTGGTCGTTGGGAGTGCATTCCAGCAGCTGGGAGCGTAGAATTTGAATGCTCGGTTCCTTGTTGCCTGGGTGCATTTTGTTATGTCCTTGGGGATCTGTAGGGTATTGGTAGCAAATGCTCTCCTTGTTCTGTTTGCTGGGGTGCGGTGGAGGAGGCCAGTCAGAGAGGTCGGGGATATTTTGTTGATGGCCTTGAAGGTCATCAGGACTACTTTATATATGAGCCGGCAGTAGATTGGAAGCCAGTGTAAGTCCTTCAGTATTGGGGTGATGTGGTCCCTCCTGGAGGCTCCTTGTATGAAGCGTGCGGCTGTGTTCATTGCAAGCTGTAGAGGGTTTAACGTGCTTTTGGGTAGACCCTGCAGGATAACATTAGCATAGTCAAACTGAGAGGTCACCATGGCCTGAAAAACTGATCTGAAGTCCTCTGGTTGCAGCAAGGGTCGGAGGTGTCATAGTGTTCGTAGTTTGTGGTAGATTTGCCTTGTGATGTTACTGATGTGGGTTTTAAAGTCAAGGTGTTGGTCTAGCATTATGCCTAAGTAGTGGATGCTGGATTTAGTTGGGAGTTCAGTGTCTCTTGTCCTTAAAAATGGAGGTGGTGAGAATGCTTAGTTTCTGGTTTTGAATAGGACGTCCGTTTTGCTGAAATTTATTTTGAGACTCTCTGAGTGTAACCAGTCTGTTATGGCGTCAAAACATTTTACTAGTGGGGATAAGTCTGGATGATCGGTCATGAATTGGGTGAAGAGAAGCACATCATCCGCATAGATCAGGCAAGATATGTTAAATGAGCAGATTAGTTCACATATAGGCTGCATGTATATGTTAAATAGGAGGGCAGAGAGGGATGAGCCCTGCGGTATCCCATGTATTTGTTGGAATGGCTCAGAAGTTGTGGATCCTGTCCGTACCTGTTTCCACCTGTCTGTCAGGTAGAATTTGCACCAATTCAATGCTGCACCATTGATTCCATTGTCCTGGAGCCATATCATGAGTTGTTCGTGGTTTATTGAGTCGAATGCGGCCGCGATGTCTAGGAAGATTAAGGCAAATCCGTGTTTGATATTGTCAGTCCCTGTGATCAGCATGTTGGTGAGGGTGGCAAGAAGAGTTTCAACGCCATGTGCTTCCCTAAAGCCATGCTGGCATGTGTCAAGGGGAGCTGTGTTATCAACGTGGTCCTGTATTTGCCGTTGAGCGACCTTCTCAATTATCTTTGCTAGCAGAGGGATGCTTGATATTGGTCGGTAGGACTCAGCTTTCTGGTCTCTTGGAGGACATTTCAGCTATCATCTACTCTTACGGTAGACATTTGCCACCTGTTTGAATATGTATATTGGGGAAAGGCCTAGAATGAGAAGTATTTTGCTGTCTGGTTAAAGGAGGATACTGCTGAACTTGGCCATATGGGCCATATGTGGAATGTCCTAGAAACTACTGTACACCTTGAGTTTGTGTGCAGTTCTGGTTGTTGCATCTCAAAAAAATGCAGTGGCAATTATAAAGGTAATGGAAAGGACAACCAAAATGTTAAAGGGATGGAAGAACTCCCCTCTGAGGAAAGCCTAAAGAGATTAAAGCTGTTCAACTTGGAGAAGAGATGACTGAAGGGAGATAAGTGAAAATCAGCTGTGGAGTGGAACATATAAACGCAAATTGGTTTACCCTTTCAAAATTCCAAAGACTAGGGTACATGTCATGATTTTACTAAGTAGTGCATTTAAAATTGATCTGAGAATATGTTTTTTCACTCGACACATAATACCGTGTAACAAATTTTTACCTTTTTTTGTTCCTGGGTAATAAGTATTATTTTCCGATATCTTATGTCTCAAAACCTTAGGAAATAGCAATTTTGGCCCACAAATATTGCTTTTGGGACCAGTAGAGTGATATTTTTTAAAATTACCTATTTTGCAGGACATTCTAGATAGATTTAGTGCAAAGTAAACTTGGAGTACGTTTTGGAAAATTCGAGAACTTTCTAGAGCTTTCCAGAACTTTGTAAAACTTTTGGAGCATTGTATAACTTTTGAAAACTTTTAATAAAAGCCTGGGTGACCGTTATAATGTCACTTCTGCCTTGCATCTACAGTATATAAACAATGGATTTGCGTGGAGTGAGCAAAGTCATTCAGCAACCTCCTTACTGACTAGACACCTAGGAGTGAGCAACAACATGTGTCTTAAGCTCACCAGTTTATTTTCATTCTAGCTTCTTAAGCGGACTGACATGGCATCAAGAGGCTGTAAGCATCTGGCAGATGCATTTTGCTATGTCTGTGGTGATTTTTATCAAGACGAGCGAAAAAGTACTCCGTGCAAGCATCTGCCAAGATGACGCTTACAAGGCATATTTCAACATGCCTGTTGGGGATCAGGACAAACCCTGGGTGCCTGATTGCACTTGCGAGCACTGCAAGAAAACTCTGGAAGATAAGATGGACAATTGATGCTGGCTTAGACTGCAGAATTTTATGTTATGAAATCTTTATTGTTAATGAATTTTTACATAATGTATGAAATATTTAGCAAGAACATCAATAATTCAATCTAATTTTATTATATATATATATATATATATATATATATATATATATATATATATCTTGTCACCACGTGGCTAGCCCTCCGCCTAGGGCGCAGAGGGTTGGTCTGCCATGATAATTTCTCTATGCAGAAAGGGAGACTACGGTTAGGGCTCTTGCTAGGCCTCTTGGAATTTGTAGTCCCTTATTAGCTCTCTGATAAAGAAGCAGTTGTAGTACGAGTGTTCAAGGCAAAATGACAAGGTTTTATTTCCCCTCACAAACAGAACTTCGGTGCAAAACAAATAAGAACAGTGTCCAGGAGTTTAGCATGAGGATTATATACAGTAATTACAGTGAGTGCTTCTTCACTCTCTGGTTCCCAAAACAATACAGTGCTTGTAGTAAATACAAACTGAAAATAAACAGCTTCTTGGAACAAAGAAAAATACCTCCTTTTTCTTTGCTGTTAACTCAGCACTCTTACTTCCGGGTTTCAACACAATGACTCAATGTGGTCAGCCAAACACAGCGTGCAATCCATTCTCATATCAGCTACGTCATCCACATTGGAGTCTATCTGCATCTCTTCTATATCAGGGCTGGCAGTGTTTGTTTGCAGACGGTTACTAAAGGATTTAAAATAACTTCCCTCTTTATACCCAGGTGTTCTCCCTCTATACAACTCTGCACAATAAGGGTTTAAAATACCTGATACACTGGAGTTTCTTCTGTGGCTCCCCTCTAAGTCTTGGCAGTTATATGGGAAGGTTTCTGTGCTGGGCTACCACCTGTGTAAGCTCTGAAGGCTCCCTTCTGATTGCGGGACTCCCTGCTCTCTCCGTTCCAGCAAGTTCTTGGACACAGGGCGTGCCTTCCTTTCTTCAAGCCTGTTTGCTTTCCTCACAGACCGGTAAGAAGTTTCTCTATCAGGTCTCCAACTCCCTGGAGTTTCTGAGCCTCTCCAAGCCTGCCTTACAGGAACTCTCTCTTCTCTCCTGTCTTTCCTTCCTTGAGCTGCTTCTCTGCCACAACTCCAACTCTCTCTGCTGCCACGGCTCCAACTGCCGTCCAAGCTGCAATTACCCTTCCAGCTTGCCCTCTGGCTTCTGCTCCAGCCTTTGTCTGCTGCTTCTTTCTCTGCTTCCTTCTCTGCTTCCCTCGTGGCTCTTCTCTCTGCCCTCTCTGCCCTCATGGGAGCTAATGACGACGTTTTATAATTCTGTTCCCCTGGGCTTGGCTCTGCTCCCACCCTGAACATGTGTGCTTGATTAAGCTCGGGGCTTGTTATTACGTCAGAGTCTGGGCATGTCAATTCAGCTCCTGTCTATGCTCTAGCTGCCTATCAGTTTTAAAGGTGGAATCTTCCTTTCTCTCTATTTCCATGGGTTCGGTATGGGTCTCTACGTCACAATATATATATATATATATATATATATATATATATATATATATATATATAATTATTTTTTTATTTTTTTATTTCCACAGTTTTATTTTTTTCTTTGGAAGGATGGTACAGAGGGGGAAAAGAGAGTCATGAAGTTTGCTAGCCCAAGAATTTAGCAGCAACCCATTGACCACTTGAGCAATTGCTACTTCTGCATGGGGAATTCTTCCAAACATCAAACTGGCAAGAATGCTCCTTCTGTCATGTATCTGAGGATTCTTTCATCCATTGCCCCGGTGCTGCACTGCCCAGAGCTCCCTGTACCCACTCTCTGCAGAGAAAGCAGCTGTCTTCAGAAGAAAGCAGCAAGTTGCAAAACGAAGAAGACGTTGCATATCTGGATTACAATATCAGACATAGAGCTGAGGACGAAATCCTTACTACCCAAACCAAAATGACATCAACAACTTTGTCAGAGATCTTGGTCTCACCAAGTCCAATTCCCCTCTTCTCCAATTCACCCCACTCTCCTTCATGTCTTATTTTCTGATATCTTTGTTAATACCAGTCCTCTACTGTCTTTCTCCCTTTTCTCTCCAACCACTTTCCTATCAATTCAATGGCGTTCTTTTTCCTCCTTTACTTTCCTGCAGCCCTAACCTTTTATTGTACACCGCCTTAACACTTCGGTAATAGGTGGTCTATCAAATGTCACAAATAAATATAAAGATAATGCCAAACTTTTGATGTCCAGGTTCAAGAGGTGGAACTTTAGGATGAAAGTGTTTAAGTCACAGGTCAGAGGAAGCATCACCACACTTTTTCTAGCTTCTTCACTAGTCAAGATGGCAAAATGGTAAAGGGGATGGAAGGATACCTCTATGAAGAGAGGCTAAAAAAGTTAGGGCTCTTTAACCTTGAAAAGAGACAGCTGAGTGGAGATATGATAGAAGTCTATAAATTAATGAATGGAGTGGAATGGGTAAATGTAGATCAATTGTTTATGCCATTAAAATATGGAAAGACTAGGGGACATGCAATGAAGCTACAGTGTAACCTATTTAAGACCAGTAAGAGAAAATATTTTTCACTCAACGTGCAATCAAACTTTGGAATTCGTTACCGGAGGATGTAGTAAAAGCTATTAGTGTAGCCGGGTTTAAAAAAGGTTTGGAAAAGTTCCTGGAGGAAAGGTCCATAAACCATTATTAAAGGTGACCCTGGAAATCTATTGCTTGCCCCAGTACAAGCGTTGTGGAACCTGTGTCTTTTGGGGAAACTGCTAGTTATTTGTGACCTAGATTGGCCACTGTTGGAAACAGGATACTGGGCTTGATGGACTTTGGTCTGACCCAATATGGCATATCTTATGTTCTTATGTTCAAGTTGGGCTCTGCTTCTGTCACAATGTGTCCAGTCTGTTTGACGCTATCAGAATTGCATGTAACCTAAAGGAGTGGCACCTGTTCATTGACAGCCCTTCCAGGAGCCTCAAAGCCATGCTGCTACATAATGGGAACAAGTACCCGTCTCTTCCCCTAGCTCACTCAGTGACCCTCAAAGGAGATTACAGTAGTGTCAAGACCTTGCTAGAAGCCTTGAAGTATGCTGAGTATGGCTGGGAGGTTATCGGAGACTTTAAAATGGTGTCATCTCTGATGGGTCTCCAAAGCGGTTTTACCAAGTTTCCCTGCTATCTTTGTCTGGGACAGCAGAGACACTATGGTGCACTACCACAGGCGGGACTGGCCACAACGAACTGAGTTTTCTGTTGGGACAAAGAACGTGAAGTGGGAGCCACTGGTAGAACCACAGAAGGTGCTGATGCCACCACTGCACATCAAATGGGGCTTATAAAACAATTTGTCACAGCTCTAGAGAGTCGAAAGCCTTCAAGTACCTTCAAGACTTATTCCCTAAACTGTCTGAGGCAAAGGTCAAAGCAGGTGTCTTTGTTGTACCAGAAATAAAAAAGATTTTTGAGTGCATGGAATTTCCCAAGCTGCTTACTAGGAAGGAGAAAGCGGCTTAGAACAGCTTTGTTGCAGTAGTTCGTGGCTTTTTGGGAAATCACAAGGCCAAAAACTATATAGAGCTGGTTCAGACTCTGGTTAAGAATTACGGCAAAATGGGCTGCAGGACGTCTCTCAAAGTCCATATTCTTGATGCTCATCTTGATAAATTCAAGGAGAACATGGGAGTGTACTCAAAGGAGCAAGACAAACGTTTCCAACAGGAAATTCCAACTGGAATTTTAATGTCCCTTCCAAGCACTGTATAATGAGAACATGATGGGAGACTACATCTGGGGGGCTTATTCGTGAAAGTGATTTGTAATATAATCATAAATGTCGAAAATCTTCTCAGTTCTAAATGTTTTATGGTCTTTCTTGAATATCTGAAATATAAGTAAATATTACAGTATATGTTGTGTTTTTTTAAATTCATGTGAACAAAAAGGCACAAGTAAACCTGTTTTGACAATGGGAATATGTAAATTTCACAAATATCAATCTCCTGTTCATAAAAGCAATGTTTAATGAGAATAATAAGCATTTTCCAGTTTTAATTAATAAGCAATTAGGAGATAAGAGTAACTACCTAGAAACAAAAATTGTGTTACATAGTGAATTAAACTTTGGAATTTGTTGCTGGAGAATGGGTCAAAGTATTTAGCAAACCTGGGTTTTAAAAAGTTTTGGAAATGTTCCTGTATAAAAAGCCCATAAACTTTATTAAAGTAGAGCTAGGTAAGGCCACTTATCCTTTGGGGTAAGCATCATGGAATCTATCTACTCTGGGATCCTGTGAGATACTTGTGACTTGGATTGGCTACTGTTGGTAACAGAATGCTGGGCCTGATGGACCTTTGGTCTGACCAGATGGGGCAGTTCTTATGTTCTTACATAAGGCAGATCGGAAAGAAGAGCAACATGCTTGTAGGACTTGCTAGACTGGGAAATGCTGATTGCCACTTTGTCACTCCTATACCGGTGGAGGAGCAAAGAGGTAACTGCATAAAGTGAGATGTGCAATAAGTATAGGAGTTCTGGTGAGGTGAGCTAAAATCCAGGAGGTATTCTTGTAATCAACATAAGTAAATATTTTTTTGGGAAAGCTATTTGTTATGGGACAGTTAGAAAAATATTGATTCTATATTCATTTCCAAAAAGCTTATTAACTTGCACAAAAACAAATGAAAAAAGAAGCTCGGTTTTCCTTGAGGGAGGAAATTGTACTGATCTAATAAAGGTGCTGGCCTATGCTTGTGAGCCCAATCACATTGAACTGAAAGGGAAGGAGATTCTGCCTGGGTCTTGCTGCTTTGACAGTGAAGCAGGGACAACCATGGATATAGCACTCTTGCGTAAATGCCTCTGAGTCACTGCAGCGGCTTTTGTAGGAAAGGTTGTGAGAACATCAGCCTGAACCTCTGTGCATTTTTGCTTAAAAGATCAGTGACTTCGTATCTGGTTAAACATCTGGAAGTCACTGCAGGTAGCTTTATAACAACTTAGGGGTTTATATTAAAAGGGGTTGTCCAGGTAACTTCAGGAGTTACCCAGACAAATCTTAGCTATTCAAAATTTAACCAGTTAAAAAGGGAAGTTGAGAGGCTTTCAGGGATGTGGTTTTACCTGACAATCGCAGACCATGAACGAACGAAAATGTTCCAACGCCACAGTCCTAACTTGTACATAGGTTATACCTTAGATGTTGTAATGTACATGAGTTAACTTGTAATCAGAGCCTGCATGCCCATGGGCACCCCCCCCCTCCCACACTAAGAGTTTATTGATCACAGAGAAGTTACAATGTAAACCGCTTAGACTGAAGGATAAGGCGTTATAGAAAACGAGTTAAATAAATAAATAAATAAAGTTACATCATGCCAATAGCCAAATAGTTGACCCAAAATTAGCTATAAGTTATTTGGTTAAATTAGGAGTAATATATTCAGTGGCCTAATTTAAGTTATCTGATTAAATTTAGCTGACTTACCTGGTCAAGTTGTGCTGTTGGATATATTCACTTACAGGCTCATTCTGTCCTGGACGTAGATCCCCTCTGTACGCCAGGTCTGAACTGGACATACAGAGGGATCGCGATTCTGATCCCACTGGGCACGTCTAGCCCTATGGGATCAGAATTGCTATGTGCAGGATGGGACTGCGATTCAGCCTGGCCTGCATGTACAGGACCTTCCCGGCTAACTCAGTCAAGGCTTTTCAATGGAGCCGCGGTGCCATGGCATCATGTTGCCACGGCACTGTGACTCCATTGAAGAACCGCAATGCCGGCCGCCGGAAAAAAAGCTTATTCCCTGCAGCCCGACCCCTGATCTGGCCTCGTAAGGCTGCAGGGAATGTCTTTTGGCTCCCCCCTGCCCCATCCACACCTCGGGCACAAGAAAAAACGCATCCAGGGAAGTTACCACCTTGGAAGTGGAATAACTTTCTTGCACAAGTCGCCGGCCCTGGACATACAAGGCCAACATTAGAATTGGCTCTGTACGTCCAGAGCTGGTGACCGCCCACCACCCATCAGACTCCGCCCCCGAGCCATCCCTTCCATGCCCCAATCTAACTTCCCTGCACAACCGGCGGGGAGGTTAGATACGATGGGGAAAGGCACGAATAGCGGGGATGGACGTGTCGCTATTTGGGGCAGAGAATAACCCCCTTAATGTTAACTGGATAAATTTATTGGTATAGAGCTACCTGCAATAACTCTCTGGTTATGGGACCTTTTAAAGTTTGCCATAGTCACAAAACCCTGCTTGTGCACTAACATGATGAGGGGACTGTCAGTGTGGGGCCTGTTTCTGTGGGGCTGGATTGAGTGAGTGTTTGGCACCTTGCCACATGTAGTTTGATAGATAAGGCTTGTGGGACTGAGCTCCTGGAACTTTGCCTAAATGGCTGGAATTCTTTTACATCCTGCACATTCTGATAAAAGAGGCAATAGGAATCCTTGAGACTTGATGAATTAAAGAACTAATTGATTGTAAAAACTCAGCTGCAGGAGCGTGAATAATAACTTACAAAGGGAAACTCTTGCAAGTTTTTGGGTTGCAAGATTTGTTTTCCAAAAGGATGGTGCAGTGGAGTTTTTCTCTCCTGCTTGTTGATTATCGTGTCAGATTTGAAGATAGTGGGTACTAGTAAACCTTAATGTCTGTCTATCTATCTATCTATATGTCTGTTAGACTTCTATTCTTTGATGTTTATAAATTGTCAATTTAGCTGTTTATCTTCTAGCTGTTTAGGGATTCTTAGAAGGTACAAAATATTGGTGCTTAACAGTGTTTTGGTGCTGTAGGCATTTATTTATTTATTTGAAATTATTGATATCCCACCCATCCACAGTTCTGAATGGGTAACAATCAACATACACATAAAACATATGAACATAGAATACATTATTATACAATATATACAGTCAAGTCACCATATAGTAAAACACAATTTATACATCTACCCAGGGCCATTCCAAGGGCTGTGCGAGTGGTGCAGTCACACAGGGTTCAAGTACAGAAAGAGCACTGATAATATCACTGGGCTTCCAGGAAGCTCAGAAAAAGTGAGTTACTGCATGTCGCTGAGAGTGTGCCAGAATCATTAGTTGCACAGGGTGCATTTCCAGCTTGGTATGCTCTTGACGCTACACTGCTTCTCATTGGAAGAACAACTCCTAAATTCCTCCCATAATCATCTCAGCCTTCATTACCAAAAACCTGACTGAAAAATAAATTTGGCTGTTTTCTAGAAGAAGTATCTTCTATCAACCTTAGTACTAAAGGGAAATTGTTGCATTCAATGGGTTCTGCAACTGTAAACACCCTGATCCTTGTTTCATATAAACGAGGTTGTCTTACAGATGGAATATAAGGTAACCAAGTCCATTCTAAATGTAAGGACCTGATGTGCTTATAGATTCTAAGAGCCATGCTAATTTATTCAGATGCCTCACAGGCCATAGCATGGTGAATCAAGGTTGCGTCAACACATACACTACTTCTGGCCTCTTCCAGTGGAATCAAATATGTATATTTGCATCACTTAGCAGTCTTTGGTGCAGAAGAGACACAAAAACTAAGGGGCTTGTTTACAAAGCCGCGGTAGTGGTTCGCGATCGCGATCGCAGCCGCGGCCCCATTGAAATCAATGGGGCCGCGGCTCCGATTACGATCGCGAACCGCTACCGCGGCTTTGTAAACAAGCCCCTAAGTGGAGGATGCAAGATAAGCCAGGGGAAGGGTGAGAGTGCTAGGGGAAGTAGTGCTTATCTAACAAACATCTGTTTGAATTATTTTGCATCAGATGTTTTATGAGTGTCTTGGTTAGTACCTAAAATCAAAAGTCCTATCTATATCTACATCAGAAGCCTTATATACATATTTATGATGATGGTGACTGTGTCATCAGGTCCAGTCTAACTCACAGCAATTCTCTGGGCAGTTCTCCAATAGAATGTTTGGTTTTCTGCGATATGTGTGATTGTTGGTAAGGTGGTGTTCATCGTCGTTACTGAGTTGATCCATTTAGCTTCTGATCTTCTTATTTTGCTTTCCTTATAACTTTATTTATTTTATTTTATTTATTTAACAGTTGCTTATATACCGCTACCTTCCACAGATCAGGTGCGGTTTACATTGAACAAGGAATGAACAGATTAACAGGTCTGTTTTACATGAAACATTAATTAACTAGGTACAATTTTGCTAAATACATGAAACATTAATTAACTAGGTACAATTTTGCTAAATACATTTAAACATGAATTGGACTAAGTATGGTAAATAATTTGTTAAACAACAATCAAACTATTTACATATTTTAAACTATTTACATATATCTATTTACAGGATTTACAAATAGTTATTTAATCGACTTTAATTGTAGTTAGATAGAAAAATTGGAATTGGTGTACCCTGAGGTCTCTATTAACCATTTCCTGTTAGTGGTAAGGTATTTTCTAGTGTGCCGAAATGGGAGATGAATAAATATGTTTTTAATTTCTTGCGGAGTTCTTTTGCATCATTTAATGCCCTTATTTCTTCGGGGAGGGAGTTCCATAGGGTGGGAGCTGCATGTGAAAACGCTTTTTTTTCCCCCAGTATAATATTCTTCTCCAGTGAGCCTTTTCTTCTCATGTGACCAAAATATGAAAGTTGAAGTTTAGTCATTTGGGTCTGTAAGGGGCATTTTGGTTTGACCTTTTTTTGTGTCTATGGTACTTGTAGTAATTTTCTCCAATTTCATAATTCCAATTCATAGATCTTTTTCTTGTCTTTTTCCTGTCTCAAAAAGGTACTTATACTGTGACAAAAGGTGAGTTATGCTTCTTGACCACAATGTGTCATTATTATATCCAGATGTTCTGTGCTTAAGAGGCATAATTCACCTTGTGTTACAGTACAGTATGCCCATGTGGTCGGGAATTAATCATACATTACTTGTTATATGTTATAATGACATCAGGTAGTGAAATAAAATATAGTGAAAGTGAACGGTGATTTATCCCTTTAATTCTGTTTATATTGTGTGTCCTGTAGATGAATGTTAAAATGCATTTTGCCTAGAGGATTATGTTCTATTTGAAAGAGGTCTTCAGACATCAGACATGATCATTTTCTAAACATGTACAAGTTCAAAGTATGGTGCAGATTTAAATTTTTTATTGATGCAGTGTCTTAAATACTTATGCTGGGAAGGGAGGGAGGAGGTAGAGGTACCATTGCACTACACTGTACAGAAAGCAGAGAGGTGGTGGATCTTACCATCACTGTCAGTCCCAAATCCCAGGGCCCGAGCCACTCAGAGAATTGAAGAGGAGCTTTAGAAGCAGAATCAGGAATGCTACAGGGTTGCAAATGTAAGGACAAAGGCTCCACAAAGAAGATAAAAAAGAAACAAATAAGAGGAAAAAGACCATAAGAAGTTTAGAAGAGACATCTGCTTGCCTAAGCTATCATCAGTTTTAGCTAGATTCCTTATTTATAGGCAATAGTAGATTCTACAAACCCCTCTTCCCAAAAAAATGCTGAGACCAACTTGGAAAACTAATTTTCTAATTTAAATCTTGTTCATTTACTAGCACACAGAGTACAATGGAAATTTAAATTCCTCTTATCTTCAATAATTATATAAAAAAATATATAGATATTTGTGCTGTTGTTGACATGGCTATTGGTGAGAAATAATGAAACTAATGTTAAGAACATAAGAACATAAGATATGCCATACTGGGTCAGACCAAGGTCCATCAAGCCCAGTATCCTGTTTCCAACAGTGGCCAATCTAGGTCATACGTACCTAGCAGTTTCCCCAAGGGACACAGGTTCCACAATGCTTGTATTGGTTCAAGCATTGATATCCTGGGTCCCTTCCTAATAATGGTTTATGGACCTTTCCTCCAGGAACTTGTCCAAACCTTTTTTAAACCCAGCTACACTAACAGCCTTTACTACATCCTCCGGTAACAAATTCCAGAGTTTGATTACACGTTGAGTGAAAAAATATTTTCTTTTATTAGTCTTAAATAGTTTACCCTGTAGCTTCATTGCATGTCCCCTAGTCTTTCTATATTCTGATAAGGTAAACAATCGATCTACGTTTACCCGTTCCACTCCATTCATTAATTTATAGACTTCTATCATATCTCCCCTCAGCCGTCTCTTTTCCAGGTTAAAGAGCCCCAACCTTTTTAGCCTTTCTTCATAGGAGTAGCCTTCCATCCCCTTTACCATTTTGGTGGCTCTTCTCTGAACCTTTTCTAAAATTGCTATATCCTTTTTAAGATATGGCGACCAGAATTGCACACAATATTCAAGGTGCGGTCTCACCATGGAACGATATAGAGGCATTATAATATCTTTTGTTTTATTTTCCATTCCTTTCCTTATCATACCTAGCATTCTATTTGCTCTCTTGGCCGCCGCTGCACACTGGGCCGAGGGTTTTAACATGGTATCCACAAGGACGCCTAAATCTAAATAAGGGCTTCTTGACATAGAATGGGAGAAAATCCTTACTAAATTAGGTCCTTTTTCACCTACACTTGAACCTTAGATGTGGGTCTTCTGTATCCCAAAGCAATTTCATAACTCTAAATATTGACCTTAAAAGATGAGCTTTGCTTCATTCCCTAAGTGCCAAGAGGCCTTTAAAGCACTTATTTGCTTAATTTAGAAACATGGAATCATGATGGCAAAAAAAGACTAAATGGCCTATCTAGTATGCCCTTCCATATTAACTTCTACAGTCCCTTTTTCTCCTTTAGAGATCTTCTATGTTTGTCCCATGCTTTCTTGAATTCAGATATTGTCCTCATCTCTGCTACCTGCACTGGGAGACTATTCCATGCAACTACCACTCTTTCTAAAAATAAATATTTCCGCATATTACTCCTGAGTCTATCCCCTTTCACCCTCATCCTATGTCCCCTCATGCATGAAGTGTAATTACAAAAAGTCTGTTTTTTCCCTTGTAAAACATGAGCTTGACAAGAAATAAAGTGGAAAATTACCAATGTGATCTACTATAGGGTGTAATAACACTGAAAGCACCTGGCAACGTAAGTGTGTACCATGGACAAGCAATAAAGAATGAAATGTCTTCATCTAAATGACATTTCTATGTTTTTCAGTTGTGGCAAATTTAATCCAGTCTTTTCTTTTTTTTTCTTTTATATTTTTTATTTAACGCAGGAAAAAAAGAAGAAATTATACCAAACATATAAACCAGCCCACATCAAGAAGGACACCTAACAATAATAAAGTTATATAAGCATAACGATTGATGAAACACCCCTGGAAAATATAGATAATAACCCACTATAATTAGCCTGTACTCAAAACAATGATATCCAAGAAAAGTTATAAAACAACATCACTCTTTCCCTCGAAGAAACTGCTCCAGCTGATCTGAGTTAAAAAACAACAACAACATAATTATGCCTTGATATGCTAACAGACATTTACATGGATATTTAAAAAAGAAAGAGGCCCCCAGGGCCAAGACACGGGGTCTCCGCTTCAAAAGGGCCTTCCTGCGCAGTTGTGTTGTTTTAGAACATTCGGGAAAATCTGTATTGCCTGTCAATAAAATTTCTTATTTTTCTTAGTAAAATATAAATGCAATATACTATTTTTATCACTATGGGAAAAAACGTAACTAGCAATATTCCCTGAGAGGAAATCTCTTCAACAGAGTACTCAAGATAAGCGGAGATATCTAAACTCACACCCGGATTTAATTGATTCACTTCCCCACCAGAACCAAAATCCTCTGCAACCGCAGACTTCTTCCTCAAAGTTCAGTTCGTAAAACTATTTCCCAAATATACCATAAGGAAATCTCCTGCTCAGGGACTGCAGTCTGCCTTTTCTAAAGTATAAACATACCAAATGAAACTGGATGAAATGAATATATGCTTTGAAAGTATGATTTTTGTACTTTACAATTTGCAATACTGTTGAATGTACTAAACTACTCCAGTAGGACAGTAATTGAGATATCATGATGGGTGCTTTCTCTGTGACATATTTTAAAGTCTATATATCAGTTGGGGATTGATGAAAATATTGACGCTGTCCATAATTTATTTAACAATTTTTTTGATATTCCGTTTTTCTACAAGTCAATATGCTATATGCTATATGTATGTCTTGTCTCCCCTTTCTTTATGTTCCATGTAAACCTTCAATTGTATTGTAACCTTTAGTTGTATTGTTGCCCACTTTGATTGAAGGATAACGTGGTATACAAATCTGGTTAAATAAATAAATAAAATAAAAGTCAAAACGGTTTACATAGAACTGAGTGAATACAATGAACATTTTGCACAGAACAAAAGGAACTAGAAATATAAGTAATAAAGGTACATACAATGAACTAAGTATAAAGCTGGGAGAAATGGAACTTATAAATAACGCATATAAACAAGTTGTTTATGGGTTTAAATAAAGTGTAAGCACTATGGGCCCAATATTCAAAAGGCATTTATATGGTTAACAGCTAGTTAACCATGTAAATGCCTGATAACTGGATATTCAATGGCACATGCATGGGTAGTGCCATCAAATATCCCCAACTAAGTCCCCTACGTGCCCCGATGCTAAGCGGCTATCATCGGGGCTTGCCGGGTGCATTCCTGAGCAGAGCAGAGGCAGAGACTGGTGCTAATTGTGCACCACTGATATTGGAAGCTGCACAGTTAGCGCTTGGCACCTATAAAATAGGCGAGAAATATCCTTGCCTACCTTATAGGCGCCGAGGTTAACCATGCATCATCCTATATCGATGCTGCACAATTAGCCTTGGAGTCTTCCGGGCACTGTGGCCAGACCCGGATATTTACTTCTGTTGCCGCGGAAGTGAATATCTGGGGTTTGGTGGCGGGCAGGCAGGGCTAAGCAGCCTCAGCGCTTAGCCCTGACCAGTTGAATATAGGGCCCTATATATATAATAAGGTATGGTCTGGGGATGGTGGAATAAGGGGTTATGGGGGGACTTCATGGAGGTAGGCTGGAAGAGATCCTGTTTGTGAAAGATCGTGTTGCTTTGAATCTAGCTGGGATTCGGTGCCAAAGTGTACTTGAAAGAGATGGGTTTTTAGTTTCTTACAAAAGTCCACAGTGGATTTAATGCTTCATATTGAGGGAGGTATGATTTCCAGAAGGTGGGGCGTACAGTGTGAATGCTCTGAGTTGTGTTGTCTTGATGGTCTGAGATGGAAGGCTGAGGAGATTTTGAGTTTCTTCTTGGTCTTTTAGTATTGGGAGTGTGAATTAGTGTCTGAAGGTGCTCTGAGGATTGCTTGTTTAGGGTCTTCTGGATGATGGTGAAGATTTTATACTTTATTCTTGAGCTGATGGGTAGCCAGTAAAGAAATTTGAGGATGGGAGTGATATGAGTTTGCCTTGAAATTTGGCAGATAGTTTGAGCTGTAGTATTCTGGGCGAGCTGAAATGGGAGCAGAGTATGCTTAGGTAAGTCCTGATACATAGAATTGCAGTAGTTGAATAGAGGAGTGATGGTGGCCTGGCATACAGAGTGGAATGTTTTGGTGGACAGGACGGGGCATAGGCTCTGCAAAGTTTTGGACTTATAATATACAGATTTGGTGGTGTTTTGAATTTGGGCTTTGATGTGCCATAATGGCTTTTCTGGCTATTTCTAAAATATCCCATTCTACTCATTTTCAATCAAATTCTTGGCACTAGAAAAATATATTTTAAGCATGTTTAATCATTTTTTAAATTCAGATTATATCGGCAAATATTTTCAGTGCTCTACAGTGTTGCCTTCTTATTCAGAGTTGTTAAATTGCCTGTAAATTGTGAAAAATTGCACAAGAACTTTGGGAGACTGGGCCTCCAAACAGCAGATGAAATTTAATGGGAACAAGTGCAAAATGATGCATGTAGGAAAGAATAAACCCAAGTTAAAGCTACACCATGCTAGGATCAACTTTAGGAGACGCCACCCAGGAAAAGGATCTCGGCATCATCATGGATGATACTTCAAAATCTTCTGTTCAGTCTATGGTGGCAGCCAAAAAAGCAAACAAAATGTAGGAATTATTAGGAAAGGAATAGAAAATAAAACAAAGAATATCATAGTGACTCTATATTGCTTCATGGTGTGACTGCACCTTGAGTATTATGCAAAAACCTGGTCTCCGCATCTCAAAAATATTTATTTAGCTGTATTTATATCCCGCTTTTCACGGGGTCAAAGCAGTTAATTGGGGGATACATTTAACATGAGGGGATATGAGACACATACACTAATACTTACAGGGAACATGGGCAATGGAGGGTTAAGTGGCTTGCCCAAGACCACAAGGAGTGCCTATAGGACTAGAAATCCCAGTCCTCCGGCCTGAGATTGCTGTCCCCAGGTGGGACTTGAACCCCTGGCCTGAAGTACCTTGTCCTAACCATTAGACCACTCCTCCTCCTCCTGCTATCCAGTTATAGCAGAATTAGAAGATGTTCAGAGAAAGGTGAGCAAAATGAAAATGGGGATAGAACAACTCCCCTTTGAGGAAAGGCTAAAGAGGTTAGAGCTCTTCAGCTTGGAGAAGAGATGAGTGAGGGGAGATATGATAGAGGTTTATAAAATCCTGAGTGGAGTGGAAGGGGTAATTGTGAATAGACTTTCAAAAAGAACAAAGACCAAAAGACACGCAAAGAACCCACGAAGTAATACATTTAAAACAAATAGGATAAAACATGTTTCCACTCTATGCATAATTAAGCTCTGGAATTCATTACCAGAGGATATGGTAAATGTGGTTACCGTAGCCATATTTAAAAAAGGTTTGGATGAGTTCCTGCAAGAAAAGTTAATTAACCATTATTAAGGTGGACTTGGGATAGCTACTGCTTATCCCTGAGGGTAGGCAGCACAGAATCTCACTACATTTTGGGAACATGACAGATACTTGTGACCTGGATTTGCCACTGTTGGGAACAGGATGATGGGCTTGAGGGACTATCCATATGACCCAGTATAGCAATGTTGTAATTTACCAATAGATATCATCCAAAAAGTAGATTTCAACATTCATTAATTCTAGATGTTGTGAGCAGGGGCGGATTGTAGGAAAATATTGGCCAAGGCATTCTTTTTCATACCAATCCATGGAGTATGAAATTACACGGAGGTCATACCACTCTCCAGGCTCTGCCTACCCAGGGCGGACACTCTCATTAGGTGAACTAGGTGGTTGCCTAGAGTGCCAGCCCTCCAGGGACACCTGCAGTTGCAATGGCTCCTGAACTGTGACGCAGCACTTACCAATATACGCAAATGCTGCTTTGTGGTTCCTTTCTCTTACTAAATGCTATTTCCACCCCTCTCCAACGCAGCTTCCAGTTTGCATGAGCAGGAAGTCTATGTCAGAAGGGAGCAGAAGCGGCACAGAGAACCACGATGCTGCTCTGGAGTATATTGATAAGCCCTGCATTGTGGTTTTGGAGCCATTGCCTGCTGCTATAAGCCCGAGAGAGAGGCAGCAGCAGCAGGGATGGGGAAGGGGGGCCATGCAGGGTCTGCCTCGGGCACCTCTAATCCTTGCACTGGTCCTGTGCTTACCCCCACCCAATCAACATTTATTTCTTTATTTATTTGAACAGTTTTTATATACCGCCCCTTCCAATGATCAAGGGCGGTTTACATCGAAGAAGTAACTCAGTTACAAAGAACATGTTGAACTATGATACCGTAATATAGTGGTAGTCGGGGTCCTTAATGATTTTCAGGACTGTAGGATAATAGGAATGGTTTACAGAAGATTGTTCACTCATCTCATAATTGGATGAGGCGTGTTGATTTCAGCAGGTCTGAATTTAGAAAAGCACATTAAGGTAGTATAGTTCATCCAATGAAAACTATGCGAATACTATAACACTGCTGTACCAAAAATACATTTTGATCATGATCCTGACAGGACAGCAGAGAATGAAGAACTAGATATTTCCGCTTGGAACTCACCATAAAGTATTCAAATTTTGGTGTCACCACAGCAGAAGCAACATAAACTTCCTCCACTGTCAGGTATATTGTGCAACATAATGAGAATCACTCTTGCTCCCACTAGATACCAGGAATCCCAGTAAAAGCTAGGGGTGAGATCAGGGGAGTGAAGGGTCTTGATGTTGGGGGTTCTGATCTCAGGGAGAGTGATTGAGGGATACCGATGTCAGAGGGGTGTTGGGGGGAATCTTGATATTGGATTGTGTGGTCAAGGAAGAATGGAAGATTGGGGTGTCAGGGGAGTCTTCATGTCTGTAGGAAATTGGTTTGTGGGAGTAATGATATTGCTGTCAGGGTGATCGGGGGTGGTGGCATCAACCTTTGCACTTGCCCCTTCAATCTGGCATTTGTGCATATCCCAAGGCAGGTATAAAAGCCGATGTGATAACATTTATGTCTAAACGTGTATTAGAACATAAGAGCATAAGATATACCATAATGAGTTAGACCAAAGATCCAACAAGCTCAGTATCCTGTTTCCAACAGTGGTTTATGGTTTATTTTTTTTTAATATACTGCCTTTTCAAAGTATACAAAATGGTTTACAATTCCAAAAATCAAGAATAATTAAAAAGTTGTGAAAAGAACTACAAATGTTGACAGGAGAGAGGAAAAAGATAATAGTAAAGAACCACACAATCAAGAGCAACACACAGAAAATTATTCCCCCTCATATAGAGAGCACTACTTATCCCATGTGACCAATTCAGGTCACAAATACCAGTCAGGTTTCCAAAATGTAGACAAATTTCATGTTGCTTATTCAAGGGGTAAGCAGTGGATTTCCCCAGTCCACTATAATAAGTTACAATGGCTCCCTATTAGAGAGCGCTGATGTTTTTGTTTGTTGGTGATCATATTTAAGATTCTGAGGGAGGGGAAACTACAGTATTTAGTGAAGAATTTGCAAGCCAATCACCTGAGCAGGGTGTTGTGGCCTGAGGGGAAGAATTTGCTGGGTGTCCAGACAGAAAAGTGATAAGGTTAGAAAAATGGAGAATGAGGCCTTTTAGGATTGTAGTTCCCAGATTATAGAATGCTTTTCCAGAAAAGTTGTGGACTGATGTATCCCTCCTAACATTTAAGAAGGGACTGAAATTCCATCTGTTCCAATAAATTTGTTTCTTGAAGGAGGACTGGATGCTATTAATTGGGTAGTCTTAAAGATATGTTGGTTTTGAGGTCCTTCTTTTAATTGTTAATTTCTGTCTTTTAGATATTATTTGTACACCATCTTGATTGGCTTGAACTCCTTTCCCCCAACTCTAAGAGGATGCTTGGGCTTGACCGAATTACGGAAAAAACTAAAAACATATCTCTTTCAAGAGGAATAGCACATCCTTGGACCCAGAGCCACAACCACCCTAGTAACATCCTGTCAGAACAACCCTATATACGCACTGTGAACATTCTCTTATACCCAGCATAGTGTATCTAGTGGGATCTAGTGGGAGCACATCACACCTACACTAAAGGACTTACACTGGCTCCCAATCATTGCTCGCATCAGATACAAGACTATCATAAACCTATTTAAGATAAAAGAACGCACATCAGCCAACAGCCTCCACCTGCTCATACAACCGGAAACCAGCGCACGTCCCAGAAGAAGTCAAACACGCAACCGAGTCAGCACCCCAAATGAGTACAAGCACACACGCAAGGACACAACAGACAGAGCTCTCTCCATGGCTGCTCCAACAATATGGAACAATCTACCGGACGATCTAAGGGCAACTCCAGACCTCAAAGACTTCAGAAAACAACTGAAAACCATGCTGTTCATAGAGCACTATAGTCACATCACATAACCTAAGAGAATGGATAACAGCACTCCAATCCTCCCAAACAACTGAATATATATAAAATATGATTCTAGCACCACTGTAAATAGCCCACCCTGTATATAGCTCAAACAAATCAAGCACCCAACACAGCCATCACACAACTAAGTTTTATCCTCACTGCATGTACAACACACACACTTTACCTGATTGCTTGCTGTGATACCACCTTGATTATTAAGATAAGGCGGTTTAGAAATACTGTTAAATAAATAAATAAATAAATAAATGTTGAATAACTACCCCCATACTTACATTTAAATAGTTCAGAGTTAATACGCATGTCACTGTTTTACTGTTTTGTTCTATGTACAATAGAGTGCTCCTAATACCCTGTTACATTTGTTGGTTAAATGTAAGCCGCTTTGAATAGTAGAAAGGCGGTATAAAAATACATTTAAATAGATAAATAAGAAGAGGGTATACAAAGTGCTATAAATAAACAAAATAAATAAAGATTTATGAACTTTTCCTCTATGAATCGCTTTTAAACCCAGCTACACCAACAGCTTTTACTATATCTTCTGGCAACGAATTCCAGAGTTTGATTACGTGCTGAGTGAAAAAATGTCTTCTCCAATTAGTCGTGAATGTGCTATATAGTAGCTTCATTTTCATGCCCTCTATTCTTTCTACTTTTGAAAGGAGTGAACAACCAATCTATATTTTTCCCTTCCACTCCGTTCATTATTTTATAGACCTCTATCATATCTTCCCTCAGCTGAAGAGCTCTAACGTTTTAAGCTTTTCCTCAAAGGGTATCTTTCCATCCTCTTTATCATTTTGGTCTCTCTTCTTTGTACCTTTAATAATTCCACCAAATCCTTTTTTTAGATATGGTGACCAGAACTGCACAAAATACTCAAGGTGCTGTTGCACCATGGAGCAATAGAGAGGCATTATAATATCCTTGGTTTTATTTTCCATCCCTTTCCTTATAATGCCTATCAGTGGTAGATAGAAAGAGGGAAACACACAATGCATGTATTGATACCGTATATACTTTCTCCTATGGAGTTGGCCTGGTCATCTTTCACAGCCACCCCCGGAGGGAAAGTATGGACCAGAAAGGAAGTTTTTGTTACACCACATTGAAACACAGTGGAGGAAACCTGCCCATGAACCATGAAACTACGCACAATTAAATTGTTTTGCCTGCACATCCCTACTGGCTGGCAACCAGCCATTATATGTCAATGTCATGGAGGCACTGGAATGCAAGAGCATGGCCTCTCTATGCACCAGCTAGAAAACAGCTGCAACTGCCTCCAGCAGTAGGCTATCAAATATGTACTTCTATATGATGTGCCTGCGTATAAGGTCATTTCTTGCCACTGCTCCTCATTGGTATAGTTTTCCAGTCTCCCCATTCCTTGGGTCTTTCACCATCATGGTCTTAATCTGCAATGTCCTGTTCTTCTAGAAAGTATTCGGTCTGCTTTCAGAGGGTAGTTACTAAACAACTGTATTATAAAAGGTATCCCTCTAGTAAAATTAATCAAAGCTGATGTATCATAATCCACTAGATACAATCACAAACTCCTTATTCTTATGCCAATTCGTTTGTCTTATTATAAACCACTGGTCTCAGACTATAGCGTGCACTGCTCAGGAACATGTCTCAAGAGCTACGTGCTACAGTGACATCAATGACCAGGTTATCATGTTTTGAAGTATGGCTTGAAAAGATGTCATGTACCAAATTTTGGGATTCTTAAATAATCAGACTTATCTTAAATATTGATCCAGTTTCAGTATTTGCCACTATTGCAAATACTGAAACTGGATCAATATTTAAGATAAGTCTGATTTTTTAAGAATCCCAAAATTTGGTACATGACATCTTTTCAAGCCATACTTCAAAACATGATAACCTGGTCATTGATGTCACTGTAGCACGTAGCTCTTGAGACATGTTCCTGAGCAGTGCACGCTATAGTCTGAGACCAGTGGTTTATAATAAGACAAACGAATTGGCATAAGAATAAGGAGTTTGTGATTGTATCTAGTGGATTATGATACATCAGCTTTGATTAATTTTACTAGAGGGATACCTTTTATAATAATGTCCTGTTCTTCTGGCAGGGGTTATTGGTGCCCAATGCAAAATTGTGGAGTATGCAGTAGGCCATGACGATTTCATATTCCCTGGCAGGGTTGTAAAGCACTTCACCCTCAGATCTGTCAAGGCACCTGAAATGGCTCTTCAACTGGTCAAAGCTTCTCTCTATGATTGCTTAGATGCAGGGCTGGCCTCAGCATTGGTTCAAGGTGTTGGCGCCATAGCTAAACCTTAAGCCTTATGGCCCCCCTGACTATAAGAATCTAGGGCTTGCTAGTCAGCAGCAGCAGCTAGAGCGATTGTAGCAGTTAACCATAGCTGCTGAACACAAAACCCGGATATTCAATGCTGGGGTCATATCTGGCCACAGGCATTGAATATCTGGTTTGGCTGGTGAAGCAGGAAGCCAACCGGACAGTGGTGATATTCAGCTACTTTTGCCACCTGGTTATCTTTGGTGGCAAAAGTTAGGACAGCCTTTAATGTGCCCAACTTTCACTGCTGATGGATAACTGGGCAGCAGCTGAATATCACCACTGACTGGTTACCCCTGGGTGCTGCCCACGGAATGCCCCAGTGCTATTCAGTGGCACTAACTGTGTTAACACTGCTGAGTACCCTGCTGAGCAGCATTTACATGGTCTGAAAGTCAGCAAATGCCTCTGAATATAAAGCCTCTGTTGTTTGCTCTTTGCAGGCCCCCCCCAGAAGCTTCCACCCTAGATGGCCACCTAACATTTGGGCTAGCCCTGCTCATATGTGCCTGTGGGCCCTATTGTAACACTCTTATTCCTGTAGGTCAGAATCCAGGTTTTCAATGGGTAGTATCTATCACCTGCATTGGAAAGGGGAAGTGGGCACCCATGTTAGGTTTGGGACCTAGGTGCCTCATGTGGTTGGTGCACAGTGCAAGCCTAGCCTTTGTCTGCCAGGTGCTGAATCTCCTAGGGAATGGGAGGCCTCCATGCAGATGCTTGTCTGTGCTACACACTGCTATGTGGAGGATCTGAGTTTGTTTCTTTAGAGAGGTTTCTGCTGCTGTGGAGGCCATATTCAACACCCCTGGGGGAAGAAAAAAATGCTCATCTTTCAATGCCAATATCTAATAGCTAGAGGTAGGTCACATATTAGCTGGGTTCTGAAGCAAGCTATGGTTTGCGGTCCCTGATCACTGGATCAAACATGGCTGATTTGGGAGAGGAATATAAAGAAGGGAAATCTCTCTAGATAGCTGTTCTATCAATTAAGAACGAAGCAGGAGATAACTCCTAGATCTATATATGTTTTTCTAGCTTTCCTTTAGAGAGTAGATTTACCATACTAGAGGAAATAATAGGCCTTTGTAAAAATACCCCTCAAAAAAGAAAATTTAGAAGTGGAGTGTCTCATCTAAAAATCTAGAAGTGATGAGTCCCCCTATGATAATATAGCAGTGATTGAGAAATGCCTCCTGAGACATCCCAGGTCCTCTTATTCTAACACATTTTCTCCCAAGCCTTTACCTCCAAGGCTTCTATGCCATCATTCCTTTCTGGTTCCTCTCTATCCTAGCTTTCTCCCTTTGCTCCCATCTTGTTTTTTTTCCTCCTTTACCGCATGGTCTTTTTCCAGTCCCTTGCTCATTTTAACTCACCCCTATGGTCCCTTCCTGGACCACTCCTACATTTCAAACCTTTGCCTCCTGTTACTTCATTTGGCTGGTCCCGAATCCAGTAGTGGTGGATATATTTAGTATGCAGAAGCATCAGGAATAGGACGCAAAGTCAGTTGGGACCGATGAGCTGGCACAGGCTCACAGATCCTGCAGATGGCTGTTCCCCTTGCAATAATTTCCTTGGCAATTCTGTGGGAGGAGGGACTGGAGCTATGGCAGAACCTGCTAGCTTGCACCAGATGACAGACTTTGAATTTATTTGCCCTTCTATGGCTGGTGCTTCCATTACTGTTGCTGCCTGAAGATCGTTGCTTGCCCTAAATGGCTTTTCTGGGCCAATGGGCTTCTGGGCCCCCTTTATCCTTGGTCTCCCATACTCTGGTGTCAGCTTGGGCAGACTTTATATCACTGCATGCATTTTAACTTCTGTCTAATCTATCTGACTAATTTGTAGAATTATATGAACTTGAATGTGCAAATGCTCACTCTCCTCATTTCATCAAGAAGGTAGACTAGGAGGATATCTATCAAGAAAGAAAACTACTCAATATTTCATTTTACACCTATGGAAACTTGAATAAAAATATTTAATTATAGATTTGCAGTTTATAGATGATATATCTCCCAAGGGACTCTAGGTATAAGTGAAGTAATCAGTAATGAGTTGTAAATTAGATTTGTACCTGCAGATGAGTTCGTTCTCAGGAAGTCCAAACAACATTGGCCTTTCCCTAGAGATCCTGAACCTGGGTTACTGAGGTTTCTTCTTATTTGTAAGTTCTGTTTCCTCTCCTTTACTCTGGGCTATTCGTGAATAAAACGCACACCTCTAACATTCTATCTGTCTTTGTTTCTGCAAGTAATGTCTGTTCAGAGATAAGGATGAATACTTCCGTCTTGACCCAGAATGTGTGTGTCTCAGATATGGTCTAATAACTTTTAAGAATTGTAATTTTAGGTGTCAAAAAAAAGAAGAGCTAATTTTGTCAGAATAATTATTGCATATTTTAGCCCGGTTTTGTACATACTGTGGGACTAATTTAAGGTTATCAGATATTCCCAATTTTTGGAGATTCTCCCCAGTTTTGAAGCTGTGTCCCTGATTACCATCGGCTGGGTAGTCTCCTATCCCCAATTTCAGCAATGGAATAGAGGGGGGGAGAAAAAGAAATTTGCAACCACTTTAGCCACCTTACTGGGCAGTCTAGATAGACCACACAGGTCTTTATCTGCTGTCATATACTATGTTACTATGTTATTGATTTAGATATGTCCGTTTTTAGTATTTATATCCATTATCTTTTTATTTTGTACAGAAATGTGCAAATGTATCACTGTTTCTATTTCTCTTTCGATTTGCTTGGAAGTGATACTGTTGCTGTGATGGGACTGATGGCGACGTGACAGAGGAGTGACTCCTCTTCCCTCCTCCATACCTTGTTCAAAAACCCAGAAGTAATGTGTCTTTTCCTTCCCCCCCCAACACATACTTCGGATAAGTGTCCCAGATTTGTCTGAAAAATCTAATAAACTTAGAATATTTAGACCTTAATTCCTTCTTTGCAAAGATAAATATTATTGTATCACTAAACCACTCATTTAGCACTCATTAAAAATGTGTGATAAGTCCTTAGTGCGTGTGGCTCTACATTGTCTGGCCTAAGCCCTTTAAATTCACAGCAATGCCATTACCACCCTTTGGTACATACCGTAGCATTCCTTGTATGTATCAAAGACATTTCCTGACTCCTTATTCAGGCACTCTATAGCATGGTTTATCCCTTTTGTCATCTGAGTCATCTTGTCTTTTAATAGCAAGTTGAGTTGACCATCAGAAACACTGAAGACAAGTGGACTTTCAAAAGCAGCCCCGAAGAAATCTGGCTTTACTCCACAATGTTAGGTAGAGGTAGGAATCATTAGATTAACCTCACTTGGCAGGTCAGACTCAGCAAATACAGTATTCTTAAAAATAACTTTTCGAGTAATTTATGACCTTTTGGGAACATGATCAATAGTGTTAAGAGGAGAGGCAGCCAGACAGCCTTTCCTGCTAGAGAAAAGTTTCTTGTCTTTGTAATGTTTGCATTCTGTCTGCTTGTGTGCAATACAACTGACTGCCAGTGATATCATACCCTCTTTACTCCCATCAGTTCAGGAGACATTCATTTTTATTGTCAATTTGCCGTCTCCTCTGTTATTTTGTACAGTATCTAATTCCAGCACAGGCCTGTGTTATGAAATGGGATTGCAAAGCAGCACGCTGCATTTACCAATTTCTTCCCTGTCTGTTGTCTCCCCTTTGTACAAGCTGATGGACAGCAGTTCTATTACTGTTGACAGATTCTAGGTGGAATGGGGAGGGGGTGGCTCAAATATTTCATTACAGGAAGAAAAGAGGAACAGGGAAACAAGAGCTTAAGGTTCCTCAGCAGTTGTTTATTCTTCCTATATGCACTTTAGTGGGACATCTTACATATGAAGCAGCTTTAGCATTAACAAGATATTTGTCTTTTTCTTTTTCCCAGGCAGCTTAATTTAGTGCTTGTCTCATATCAAAAACTCTGAAAACTGTAAGAAAAAAATAATAAAATTAGGAAGATTATTTCCCTTTATTCTTTCGTTTTGAAGTCTGCATTTTCTTGTTTTTAATCTGTTACCAGCCGCATGATTGCTACAGAAAAAAACTTGTAACACAAAAGATCTTTTGTTCCTTTGGGAGAGATAAAGGAGAAAAGACTTGCCATTAGTTTTCTCTTCTGAACCTCACGGGTGTCACGAGACAACGGGCTTGAAGTTTGTGCCATACATTTCATCTAAAGGCTGCTAAGGATTCACAATATAGCATAATACACTGCAGTGGCAAGAACTGCTCAGTCGAACAGGCTGAAGAGTTTTGGAAGAGAATATTGCAAGGCTGCCTAACATGTAACGAACACTGAATGAATCAGGTCCACAGTCAGCTGCAAAATTTGGACTACTGGCTTATTAAAGCCTCAGTACCACTACAGATCTGCAAAAGTATTGGTTTGCCAGGTTTTTATCCTCTGCCTATGTACTTTATCCTTATGTTCTCTATATAGTTTCTCTTGAGATGGTTTACTTGTCAAATGTGCACATAAAATCCCCTTCTTGAGCGCATTATACTGCTAGTACAGAGATTTGGGGGCATTAGAGTGAGTTTAACAGCGCAGGACCTAGGCTACAAATCTCATGCTAAGTGGTTAGCGCCTGATTGGGTTGGCACTGGGCAGATTAAGGGCATAATGCGGGTGTTGATGATGCACCGCGTTCAGCGTGGGTGTCTTGGGCATGCTCTAACTGCGGTTGTTGCTGTTAGGTGGAGCAGTGGGTGGGTTTAAGTGGACTCATGCCGATTAGCAGAGTGTCATGTGGTGACAACATGCTAATTGCAGGGGAAAGGATGCACACGTCCCATGAGGTCAGCGTGGGCCTCCCCACTACATGTGCGGATTTTAGTTAACATGCTGCTTGGTGATGGTCAACCCTAAATCATCTGGATTTATTTGAGTCTGTAGGTTGCAGGGCTCAGAGTGGCTAAGTAGAGCAAGCTATCAAACCCTTATGTTCTCTTCGAAGCAAAAGAGAATATGAACCATTAGGCTGATATTTCAAAGATCTGGGCAGCCAGTTTTAAGATTTAAATGCCCCACATCTGACTAAATTAAAATTTGACCACCACCGAGCACCTATATTTAGCCTCTTTTATTCCCAAGAGTCAGCTAAAAATTGGAAGGAGACAGATTTGGGAACACTGCTCTACTAACTTGGAGGATGATGTATTAAACTGAGAAATGTTTTTTGGCAAAAGGGGTTTCACAAGGCAAAACACTCAAAAACATCTTAAGACATGCAAACAGTACTAAGAGGAGGATAGCAGTAGTGGCTGCTACGCTAAATAAAGCACCTACCTAGATATTCAGTGGAGGAGCATATCTGGTTTCCACTGCTGAATATCCAGGATGGCTAGATGCCAGCACAGCTATCTAATCAGCAGAGATATGCATCTGCTAATTGGATAGCAGGAACATTGAGAACTTGGATTTTTCTGAGGCAAAGGAGTGTTAAGTGACTTGCCCAAGGCCACAAGGGGTGCTTGTGGGAATTGAACCCTAGTCTCTTAGGGCCCCAACCAATGCTCTCACCATTAGGCTACTCTTCCACTCCAGCCCCAACTTTAATCAGTTAAGCTTTCCTGTTAGCTGCTGAATCATTGCTAACCAGATAGCGGCTATCACCGGCCCTGCTCCGCCCATAGATTGCTCTGGTTATAACTGGATTGGAGCTTCGGCTGAATATCCTTGCTGAGTCATGCAAACCGGCTAAGTCTCAGCAATTATCAGTTTGCCCAATATTCAGCCGGGATTTAAGTAGATTACAGTTTGTGACAGCTTTTTATATGGCCCAAGTAATTGGTTAAATCCTTGCTGAAAATCAGTGCGGAGACTTAGCTGGTTTGGCCCACCATGCCCACGTTCCATCTCCCGGACCGCCACGGTAGTAACCGGACAGTGCCAGAGATGACTGTGGAGATATTCAGTGGCACTCTCTGGATAGTGCCGCTGAATATTGTGATCAGCGCCCTTAAGTGACTGCCTCACTTTGGCTGGTCGGCTAAGGGCCTGGAATATCCTAATGCAAAGCCCCTTTATAATAAACTTTCATGCATGGTCCACTATGAATGAAAGTTTATTTAAATTCAACATTAGAGAGCTGTTACAAGGCAAAATCATGCAAAGCAGCTCGTTAATATTCTTTTTGGTGAAAATGTCTCTGACAAAATGACTTTGAAGTGCCCATTTTTGTGAAAAGATAACTACACCTCAATGAAACATAGAAACATGACAGCAGAAAAAGACCACATGGCCTATCTAGTCTGCCCTTCCAAATCACCCTCTACAAGAGCCCCTTTTTTTCTTTAAAGAGCCTCTGTATTTGTCCCATGTTTTTTTTGATTTTAGATACTGTCCTCATCTCTATCATCTCCACTGAGAGACTATTCCACACATCTACCACTCTTCCCGTAAATAAATATTTTCGCTTATTACTCCTTAGTCTATCACCTTTCAACCTTATCCTATGTCCCCTCGTAGCAGAGCCTGCTTTCCGTCAAAAGAGGCTCTCCTCCTGTGCATTTATGCCACGGAGGTATTTAAACATCTCAGTCATATCATCTCTGTCCTGACTTTCCTCTAAAGTATACATATTAACGTCCTTAAGTCTGTCCTCATATGCTAATAAAGACCAGTAACCATTTTAGTAGCCACCCTCTGCACCGACTCCAACCTGTTTATATCCTTTTGAAGGTGCGGTCTCCAGAATTGCACACAATACTCCAAAAGGGGTCATACCGAAGATATATACAGAGGCACTATCACCTCCTTTCTTCTGCTGGCCATTCCTCTTCCTAAGCACCCAAGCATCCTTCTAGCTTTCGACCCAAGGACACATTTCAGATAAAATGAAACATTTTAAAGGTGTGGCATTGTCATTATAAAATTCCTACCAAGGACAGCCATATTCACAGTGGCTGAGTGGAGGTAAATGTACCTAGTTCCTCCAGCCAATCACAGGCTGAGCTACAAGAAATGTCATAAAGTACCCTTTCCAAGACAGGAATGAGTGAGACTCTCCTGCATGCTACTTTAAAAAAAAAAGCTTATTTATTAGTTTACAAACATATTGCAAGCATAATACACTTATCAGAAAAGTGATATAAACAGTACTAGCATAAGAAAAAAATTCAAAAGTAAAATAACAACTCCATTGCACACAAGCCCTCACACCTGAGAGGGAGAACATACCGAAAAATAACATAAAACACGTCACAGCTGTTTGGGATATGAATTAGCCTGAATCCTAAAGAGGTTAACAACCCAGAGGTAACATCCCATTTACTATTTGTAGATGACCTGAAGCTCCACAGTTCCAGTAACCAACAATTAGCAGAATAACTCTGTGTAGTGAGCTTTTCTGATGACAACAGGATGACTTTTGGCATTCACAATTGTGTTAAGGCAATGTTTTTTTAGAGGAAAATTGAGAAAAATGGAAAGAGATGAGACTTGAAGACCTAACTATGTACATACTGGAAGAAAGGAGGGATAGGGGAGATATGATTCAGACCTTTAAATACTTAAGAGTATTAATGATCAAACAAACCTCTTCCAAAGATGGGGAAGCTGTAAAACTAGAGGGCATAACATGAAGCTGCAAGGGGTAAACTGAAAGGCAATGTCAGGAAATACTTTTTCACTGAAAGGGTGGTGGATGCTTGGAATGTCCTCCCGATGAAAGTGGTGGGGGCAAGTGCAGTGACAGAATTCAAAATGGCATAGGACAGACACAGTGGATCCCTATATAGCAAAAGGATAAAACCAAAATAAACATAACTATATCTCAGCAAATAGGGGTGACCTACAGGGAGCGGTGTGTACATCCTTCAACAAAGACATGGGGAGGGATGACTTGCACGGAGCGGCAGGTGCAACTACTCTTGCCGCCTTGCTGGGCAGACTAGATAAACCATACTGGTCTTTATCTGCCATCATATACTATGTTACTATGTTTGAGGGCTATGACATCAAGGAACGTGAACAGGAAGGTGCATATAAATATTTCAGAGTAGAGGAAGGAACACTCAAGCACAAATTAGTGAGAGAAAAAATCAGTAAAGAATATTATAGAAAATTAAAAAAGTTACTAAAAAGTGCTTAAACATCATGGAATAAGATACAAGCCATCAATCAACTGACAATTCCTGCACTCTCATACAGCTTTGGGATTGTAGACTGGCTTCTTAAAGATCTTGAAAACTGGATGTGCGAACAAGAAAACTCCTCCATACCCATGAGGTAATCTATATCCCTAGAGCTGAAGGAAGGCTAGGCCTCATTGAGATTGATTACACATACAGAGCTACTATCATAGTAATCCAGACCTACCTAATAGGTAGCTTTTGGGAACTGCTGACACCTAATCAGGAGTTAATTCCCTCCCTACCCACCCCGACTCCCACTCACCCCTAGTGAGCAGTCTTGCTTTATAGGGCACCTCCCCATTTAACAAAGCACAGAGACTTGGAGCAGCACATTTTGAATATAATTAAAGAGATTTAACGGCTTTTTCTCTGAAAGGACAGCTGGGAAACCGGCTGGTACTTGGTAGATCTCTCTCTTTTGCTTTAACAGATACCTAAGCTCCACGAACAGAACAATGGCTGGGAAAAATCATATCGCTAAAGCTGTTGCCCCCCATTACAGCTTCTGCCTCTGTCCAGACAGAGGTCCTAATGCCAGTTGAAGGATCTGTTCCATGTGCAGGGTGCCTGCATGCTGAAGCTCTGAGGAAACAAGTGGAGAAACTCAGAGAGGAGGTGGCCAGGCTGAGGAACATTCAAGACAGTGAGAAGTACATTGATGAGATGCTTCTTGCAGCAACCAAGCTCTCCAGCAGAGGAGAAGATGGGTGCCAACAGAATGTCGATGGTTGGACACAAGTCACCAGGGCCTGCAGAATCACCAATCCAACTTCTCCAGCCCTTGAATTGAAGAACTATTATGCAGCCCTGGAAGTGGAGGAGGTGAAAGGATCCCTGGAAAGGGAAGAACCAGAGCTCAAGTACCCCAAATTTGCAGAATCAGTGACCACAAGGAAGTGAAGGGTAGTGGTGGTTGGAGACTCTCTTTTGAGGGGTACTGAGGCGCCCATCTGCCAACCAGACTTGATGTCCAGAGAGGCATGCTGTCTGCCTGGTGCCAAAATCCAAGATGTTACAGAGAGTTTGCCGAGACTCATCAAGCCCACTGACTATTACCCAATGTTGCTAATCCATGTTGGAACAAATGATACTGCCAGGTATCCCTCGGAATGAATCAAAAGTGACTTCATGGCTCTGGGACAGAGGGTGAAGCAGTTAGGTGCACAGGTGGTGTTCTCTTCAATCCTCACTGTTGAGGGTAAAGGCCAAGTCAGAGAGGCTCGCATCCTGGAGATGAATGCATGGCTACGTGGATGGTGTCATTGAGAGCGTATTGGTTTCCTAGACCATGGGATGCTGTTCCAAGGGTTGCAGAGCAGAGATGGCATCCATCTGTCCAAGAAAGGTCAACGTGTCTTCAGTAGTAGACTGGCTAATCTACTGAAGAGGGCTTTAAACTAGATTCGTTGGGGATGGGTGAAGAAAGCCCCCAGGTAGGTGAAAGCCCCCAGGTGGGTGATACATTAAATACCTTTATGGAAATGGGTAACAGGGGTAACATATGGAAAGCAGTGTGTATAAATGCCCATAGCATGGGAAATGAGATCCCTGATGTTGAAGCTTTGGTGGGAGTGGCTGACTTGGATTTAGTGGCAGTTACAGAAACATGGTTCACAGAAAACCATAATTGGGATGTAACTATACCTGGCTATACTTTATTCAGAAAGGACAGGGTAGGAAGAAGGGGAGGAGGAGTGGCACTATATGTAAAAACTACTATTAAAGCTTTGGAATTACAGAGCTTAAAAGGGAGAGAGGAGGCATTGTGGGTTAAACTAGAAAGAGGGAAAGAGAAATCTATTTGCATTGGTGTGATATACAGACCTCCCTCATAAGAGGAAGAGGCGGACAGAGAGTTAATTGAAGACATATGTAGCATTGCTAGGAAAGGGGAAGTGCTACTGATAGGAGATTTCAATATGCCAGATGTTGATTAGCACATTCCTGCTGCAGTATCATCTAGAACAGGGGTCTCAAACACGCGGCCCGCGAGAGACCTTTGTGCGGCCCGCGATGCATAGGGGGAAAAAAAAACACCCCGGCTTCTGCTGCTGCTGCCGCCGCTGCCGTGGCCGGCAATAGCAGCAATATCGCAAGTCCCGCGGGCTCCGCTCCCCCCCCTTTCCCTTCCCCTTCCCCTTCCTTCCTGCTTGCCTGCCAGTTCTCCGCTTCGGCTTCGCCTTTCAGAGCCGCGAAGGGAGAGCTTCTCCCTCGCGACTCTGTTCAGCCCGCTGGGGCAGATGGGAAATTTCCCATCTGCCCCAGCGGGCTGAACAGAGTCACGGGGGAGAAGCTCTCCCTTCGCGGCTCTGAAAGGCGAAGCCGAAGCGGAGAACTGGCAGACAAGCAGGAAGGACGGAAGGACGGCAGGCAGGCAGGGGGGGGGAACGGAGCCCGCGGGACTTGCGATATTGCTGCTATTGCCGGCCACGGCAGCGGCGGCAGCAGCAGCAGAAGCTGGGTTTTTTTTAAAGTTTAATTTTCCCAGGGGGGGGGAGGGAGGGAGGGAGGGAGCAGGATGGGGGGGGAGCAGGACTTGATGTGGGGGGGGGCAGGACTTGATGTGGGGGGGAGCAGGACTTGATGTGGGGGGGGCAGGACTTGATGGGGGGGGAGCAGGACTTGATGTGGGGGGGGAACAGGACTTGATGTGTGGCTGGGGGGGGGTAGTAATGAAAATGGGGTGATGGGGGTTAGGACTGGTAATGGACAGATGGGGGTTAGGACTGGAGGTGGTCTGATTGGGGGGCTAAGACTGAAATGGGGTTATGGGGGGGCTAAGAATGAAGATAGGGCGATGGAAGGGTTAGGCCTGGAAGTGGGCTGTTGGGGGGCTTAGGACCGATAATGGGCTAGGGGGGGGGCTAGAACTGGTAATGGACTGGGGGGGGGTGCTATGACTGGAAATGGGCCGAGTAGAAGGGGGAGCTTGAACTGCAAATAGCTGATGGGGACAGGGTCTTGGAATGGTAATGGGCTGCGTGGAAGGGGGCTTGGAATGGAAATGGGCTGATGGGGAGGGGGCTTGGAAAGGAAATGGGCTGTGAGGGGAGGGAGCTAGGACTGGAAATGGGCTGATGATGCGGGGACTAGAAGGGAGCGGATGCTGGGTGGGGCAGGAGCTGGAAGGGAGTTGATGTTGGGGGACGATTAGAATGGGATGGGGCTGGGAGAGTGAAATGGAGAGGGGAAATATATTTTGTGTGGGAGGGAAGAAAAATCTACAATTGGCCGGGTATTGGGAGAGTAAGTGGGGATTGAGGATGGAGGGGTAAAATTTGAGTGGATGAAATAGGAATGAGGAAAGAGCAAAAGGAGAATGATTAGTATGTTAAAGCAGATGTAGAGAGAATGGAAAAAAACTAGGAAAGAAGAAAGGACAAATGGACAGCAGACGATGGAGAGTTAGCAGAAGACACAAAGAAACCAGAAGAAAGTGAATGGAACAATTGCAACTGAAAAAAAAAATGCACAAAAGGTAGAAAAATATCTCTTTATTTTGAATTTATTAACTGAAATATGTCAGCTCTTGGAAATGTGCATCTTTAACGTCTGCACTTTATTTAATACAAGAGGAAATCAATGTATAGTTTTATTTCTACAGTGTTGTACATTCTAAGTTTGGCTTTTGGGGTTCCCAGTTTAATTGTCTTCCTGTTTCTAAATTGTGATTCCTTGTTTGGTGATGGTGTATGTTCTGCATGTGTAACTGAGCTGAGGTATTCTGTTTATGTAATTCCTATTTGACATTGCCACTTGTTCTCTTTCCCGAGTAGGTCATGTATTGTTATTCTCTGAAATGTGTTGATTTAATATTTGCAGTGTTGCCTTTTGATAGTTAGGGTATGGTGCTTTGTGAGTCCTGGTAGTGCTGTTAGGACACGGCAGGTTTGCTATGGGTTCTAAATGAGCAGTGTTTCTAGTAGTTCCTAATGTGCCTGGCGGTTGGCACTGGTTTATAGTAATGTAGAAATCTTTTAGTCTTTCTTTATCCATACACTCATTAAGAGGCATGTTTACTAAAAGATAGTGTATGGTAACATTATGCAAATATTTATGCAAATGATGCCCTTATGCAAATGAGGCCTGCGTCTTGTGCGGCCCCCGGGTTACTCTACAAGTCCTCATTTGGCCCTCAAAGCAATTTGAGTTTGAGACCCCTGATCTAGAAGTAAGGAGATCGTGGATTATCTACAGGGAGAACTATTCAGGCAATTGGTAACAGACCCCACACGTGAAGGGGCCATACTGGACTTGGTGCTTACCAATGCTGAAAGTGTTTCTGATGTTGTAGTTGGAGATCATTTTGCATCCAGTGATCACCAGATGTGTGGTTCAGTATTAGGACTAGGGCTGTTAGAATCCATTCAAAGGTGAGGATCTTAGACTTTAGGAAGACTAATTTTGCCAAGATGGGCCAATACCTCAGGGAGTCATTAGTGGGATGGGAACAGCTGGGGGATGTAGAAAAACAGTGGGCAAAACGGAAAGGGGATATTTTAAGGGCAACCAACCTTTTTGTTAAAATGGTAAATAAAGGTATAAGGAAAAGGAGACCGCTATGGCTTTCGAAAGAAGTAGCTGAAAAAGTGAAGAAAAATACAAGAGATCACAGAGAGAAGAAGACAGGCATCTATATTTGGAAAAACTTAGAGAAGCTAGCAAAGTAGTCAGGAAGGCAAAGATTCAAAAAGAGGAGGAAATAGCCAATGCAATAAAATGTGTGGGGGGGGGGCGGGGGGGGATAAGACATTTTTCAGATATGTTAGTGAGAAGAGGAAGGGCAAAAGTGGTATTGTCAGACTCAAGGGTGCAGGGGAGGAATATGTAGTAGCTGAGAAGGATAAAGCGGAATTGCTTAACAAATCTTTCTGTTCTGTGTTCACAGATGAAGAACCAGGAGCAGGACCTCAGAAAACACCCACAAACAGGAACAGAAGCAAAGGACATCTTGAACAATTTTCAGAAGACTGTGTTCGTGAGAAACTAGCTTACCTTAAAGTAGACAAAGCGATGGGACCGGATGGGATAAACCCTAGAATACTGAGGGAACTTGGGGACTTTCTAGCAGCTCCACTGACTGACCTTTTCAATACCTCGTTGGAGTCGGGAGTGGTGCCAAAGGACTGGAGAAAGGCTCATGTGGTGCCTTTATACAAAAAAGGAAATAAGGATGTGGTTGAAAATTACAGGCCGGTTAGTTTAACTTCGGTGGTGAGTAAATTATTGGAAACACTGCTGAAAGAGAAAATAGTGAGGTTTCTGGAGTCCAGCGGATTACAGGATACGAGGCAGCATGGATTCACCAGAGGCAGGTCTTGTCAGACAAATCTGATTGATTTCTTTGACTGGGTGACCAGGGAGTTGGACTGAGGGAGAGCCCTAGATGTGGTGTATTTAGATTTCAGTAAAGCCTTTGACTCTGTTCCTCACAGGCGACTTATAAACAAACTGAGCACCCTAGGGATTGACCCTAAAGTTACTGCTTGGGTTGGAAATTGGTTGGGTGGGAGGTGACAAAGAGTACAGGTAAATGGAGCTCACTCTGAGGAGAAGGATGTTACCAATGGTGTACCCCAGTGATCTCTCCTTGGTCCGATTCTTTTTAACATCTTTTTTAGTGATATAGCGAAAGGGCTGTCGGGTAACGTTTTCCTCTTTGCGGATGATACCCAAATCTGCAATAGAGTAGACACCCAGGAAGGTGTAGATAACATGAGGAGGGATCTAGCTAAGCTTGAAGAATGGTCTAGAATTTGGCAGCTGGTATTTAATGTTAAAAAATTTAAGGTCATGCATTTGGGCTGCAGCAATCCAAGGGAGCAATATAGTATAGGGGGTGAAGTACTTTTGTCCACTAAAGAAGAGCGGGACCTAGGCGTGGTAATGTCTGATGATCTTAAAGTAGCTAAACAGGTAGAAAAGGTGATGGCAAAATCTAGAAGGATGCTTGGGTGCATATGGAGAGAAATGGCTAGTAGAAAAAAGGAGGTGATAATGCCTCTGTATAAGTCTTTGGTGCGACCTCATTTGGAGTATAGTGTGCAATTCTGGAGACCGCAACTTCAAAAGGATGTGAACAGGATGGAGTCGGTGCAGAGGGTGGCTACTAAAATGATTAGTGGTCTTCATTATAAAGCATATGAGGACAGACTTAAGGATCTTAATTTGTACACCTTAGAGGAAAGACAGGATAGAGGTGATATGATTGAGATGTTTAAATACCTCTGTGGCTTAAATGTTCAGGGAGAGAGCCTCTTTCAATTGAAAGCAAGTTCTGCTACGAGGGGACATGGGATGAGGGTGAAGGGAGATAGATTCAGCAGTGATATGCGGAAATATTTCTTTATGGAAAGAGTAGTGGATCCATGGAATAGTCTCCCAGTGGAGGTGGTAGAGATGAGGACAGTAATTGAATTCAAAAAAGCATGGGACAAACACAGAGGATTTCTAAAGGTAGAAGGGGGACTGTTGTAGTTGTTGATATGGAAGGACAGACTAGATAGGCCATGTGGTCTTTTTCTGTCATCATATTTCTATGTTTCTATGTAATAGCATCATCAGATCCAAATACGCAGAGAGTACTGAAATATAAAAGTAAAAGTTCAGAATCTGTCTCCATCATCAAACTTGGTGAAGCGGTCCAATGACTAGAAGGAATGAATGAGAATCCACAAACACAAACAGTGAAGGAAGCAACAACATTTGCAAAACAAGAGAAAAAATTCTTCAAAGAATTAGATTACCAAAGAGGAAAAACATCTGGTAAATACACAAATAGAAATGGAAATACAAAGTGTTACTCCAAGAATCCTTTTCTTATCAAGAATGGACAAAAATCGAAGGATTAAAGATTGATAGTTGCAGCCGAGGACAGCAGATTATGGATGTGATGGTTTACAGCAAGCATTGATAAAACTGGCAAAACTGAGATATGTCAATTCTGTAAGAAAGACCTGAAAACCGTGACTCACCTCATAGCTGGCTGTGAAGTTCTGATGGTGAAAAATTTATATACAGAAAGACACAATAAAGTAGCACACTTCATCTACTGGAAACTCTGGAAACACTACAACATCACTGTGCCTCAAAAGCACTGGGTTCATGACCCTAGGAGAATTACAGAGAATGAAGAGGTTATGATCACCCGGGACATTCCCATTCTGACCGATAAGAAACTGGATGCGAGAAAACCCGACACAGTGGTAAACGAGAAAAATAACAGAATGGCATTGATAATAGAGGTGTTGGTTCCAAGTGATTATTCTGTGAATTTGTGGAGAGGGAAAAGATCCTGAAGTACCAAGAAAAACAGTCAGAGACCAAGAAAATGTGGCAGAAAGATTCAGAAATATTTCTGATCATATTGGGAGCCAGAGGCTTGATAAAGAATAATTTTCAAGTATATCTTGACAAACTACCCATACATGTTACATCTTATGAACTCCAGAAGGAAGCTGTCTTTGGCACAATGCAAGTACTATTATAATATTATAATATAATATATAATATAAATATTATAATATAATATATAATATAATATAAATAAATATATAATATTATAATATTATAAATACGAGCATACTCCATACCCTGTCCTAGAAGTGAGGTATACGCAAAACTAACCCATATAGAGAAACTCCCCAGAAAAGACAGCCAGGAAGAGACAACTTCCTATTCCATATGTATTCCGAATATCTAAAGCCCCTAGACCAGGAACATACAGACCCAGCTTAAACTTCACTCCACCCATAAAGATACATATCCAAGATGTAGATCTAGATGTAAAGACAGAAATAAGATACCTGGGGGTGATCCTGGATCAAGCACGCTCCATGTCATCCCATATAAAACAAATTACCAAAGCCATTTTTTACAAATTACGTATGCTGCAACATCTTAGACCATATCTTGACAATTCTGATTTTCGATCAGTACTACAAGCTAATATTCTTCCACATTTTGATTTCTTAAATGGTATTCTGCAATGTCTACCAAAACAGAGCATTAATCACCGACAAGTGGCCCAAAATGTAGCTTCCCGTATTATATACAGGACAAGCGCCACAGAACACATCACACCAATACTACACAAGCTACACTAGCTACCTATAATGAGCCGTGTTAAATATAAATATAAATATAAATTAAATATAAATAAAATATAAATAAAATTATTGTTACAACATTTAGACTTATGAGGGAAATTGCACCATCTTCTTATCCACCCTGATTAACAGCACACCTAACTTGAGATCCAGAAGAAGCTGTAACAATAATACTCTAGCAGTCCCCACCAACTATCATAACACAAATTGGGTCACAAACAACAGAGTTTACTTACTTCTCGCCTATACTCTGGAATGCACTACCAGATAATCTGATCTTAAAGATTACCACAAAAGAGAACAAAACTTACCTATTCAAAGAGTATTTTGATGATGCAACTGAGATACACAAAATATACCCTATATAAAATGAATATCCTTGAATATACACACTGACCTTCCCTAATATATCCCTCAGCATAATCAAATCCAAGGTATCTTACTAGTGCACTTCACAAATGCTCATATCCCCATTGTAAATAAGTTGATTGTATAATATGTTTATTGAAAAGAGGTTTATTGTATGTAAAAGAAGTTTACTGTAATTTGTGTATACTAGGTTCAAACATTATTATGTAAGTTATAAATAAGAGAATATAAGAACATAAAATATGCCATACTGGGTCAGGCCAAGGTCCATCAAGCCCAGTATCATGTTTCCAACAGTGGGCGATCTAGGTAGCAGTAGCAGTTTCCCCAAAAGACACAGGTTCCACAATGCTTGTATTGGGTCAAGCAGTGACATCCTGGGTCCCTTTTAATAATGGTTTATGGACCTTTCCTCCAGGAACTTGTCCAAACCTTTTTTTAACCCAGCTACACTAACAGCTTTTACTACATACTCTGGTAACAAATTCCAGAGTTTGATTACATGTTGAGTGAAAAAATATTTTCTCTTATTAGTCTTAAATAGTTTACCCTGTAGCTTCATTGCATGTCCCCTAGTCTTTCTATATTCTGATGACGTAAACAATCGATCTACGTTTACCCATTCAACTCCATTCATTAATTTATAGATCTCTATCATATCTCCCCTCAGCCGTCTCTTTTCCAGGTTAAAGAGCCCTAACCTTTTTAGCCTCTCTTCATAGGGGTATCCTTCCATCCCCTTTACCATTTTGGTGGCTCTTCTCTGAACCTTTTCTAACAACGCTATATCCTTTTTAAGATACGGCAACCAGAATTGCACACAATATTCAAGGTGCGGTCACACCATGGAACGATACAGAGGCATTATAATATCCTTTGTTTTATTTTCCATTCTGGGAAGTCCACGGGCCAGGTCCCGGTGGACGCCGGTAACCTGGCGATCGGCCCGGGTCCGGCGTCCTGCTTAGGGGCTACGGGGGGGGGGGGGGACGAGACAGGCATGGGTGGCGTTACGGACGCGTCCGCATAATTTGAAATCATTGGCTCCGCAAGTACAGAGAGCGGAGCCAATGAGATGCCCTGCACGCCCGAGGCTTTAAAGGGAGGGAGTGTGGCGGCCCCCTCCTTTCCTGCGTCGGGCGTGCAGCGGGACGGCTTCGAGCAGTAGGCTTCTGTGCGGCGTGTACCTCCAGTTCCTTGGGCAGGTCCGGTAGGCCATCGGGAAGTCGGGATTGCAGATCGGCGCGGCTTCGTGGTGGCCTTGCTTGGCAGTGCTGGGGAGAGTGAGGCGGTGAGTCACGGCGGTGGCAAGTTCCGGTGATCCGGTGCACGTGCGGGGTGCGTCAGGCCGGAGGTCCTGAGCTGCAGCGTCGGGCAGATAGTGGAGAGTGGAGAGGCTCCCCCCCCCTGCTCTTCGGTTAAACGGCAAGTAATTCCGTTTTAATTTCTCTGCAAGCAGCTTTTGGTGCCTGAGTTTTAACTTGCGGGTAGGAGTGTTTACAGGATGGCTCGGGGGGCGGATAGGCCTGGAGCACGTGGCCGAGGCAGCCTCAAGGGAAGGTTATGCAGGGGGGTGCGCCGAGGCCTACTGGAGCAGGGGTGCCAAGTCAGGGGAGGGGTGTAGGCAATCAAAGGGGTGGGGGGCAAAGGGGGACCAGAAGGGAGACCCCAAGGGGGCGGAGGGGGACTGGAGCGAGTCCAACTGATGCCAGAGCCCCTTATGGGAGCAGAGGTGGTACAACTGTGGTCCGGGGCAGGGGTTCTGCTGTCTCCCAGGCACGGGGGCGCAGAGGGCGAGGGCAGCGCCAGAGGATGGACATGGGGGCTGATTTGGCAGTGGGGTCTGTGGGTAGTGGTGTGCATAGTCCTGGTGGAAGTGGGAGTGAGGTACCTAGGGCTGGAGAGATGGCTCAAGGTCAGTGTGAACTGACGCAGGGTGGCTGGAGCATGGGGGGGCTGGGTGGGGGAGCAGTGCCGGGGTTAGCGGTCACACAGCATCTGGCCGGTGGAACCTTGTCGGCTCCCATGGGCGGGCCGACAGGTCAGGTCATGGGAGGGGGTTGGGCTGGGCATCCAGCTTGGGCACATTGGTTGGGGGGGGTCAGGGTTCCTCAAGAGCCGACTGGCTGGATGCCTGGCGACCGGTGTGGCCCTCTGCTGTCCCCCCCCTTTCTTCTCCCTTTATGTCTCCACAGGTTCCGGCGATGTCGTCGCGGGCTGCAGATCGCGATACGGGTGACGGCGCGGGAGTGCGTGGACAGCAATATGCAGTGCACCCAGAGAATTCGTATGAAGACCGGCTAAGAACAGCGCCCGGCACGGTTGTGTCCCGCGATGTGGAGGTCCAGCGGCGGGATAATGGGCATGGCCTGTCGACTGTGGATCCTTCGGCTGAGGTGGTGGCTGCGGCAACAGTGGCGGGTGAGTTACCGGAGGCATGGGAGGACGGGGGCAAAGGGGGCAGGGGGCGGGGGAAGAGGAAGCAGAAAGGGAATAGACGGCGGCGGCATTCGGGTAGGAGGCGCAAGAGGTCTAGATCGTCGGTGTCGTCGACGTCGTCGTCGTCTTACGACTCGTCGTCTACGTTGTCATCGGCCGAGGGAGGGCAGGAGGCCAGAGGCGGGAAAGGAGTTTCAGGGTGGGGAAGGACGCAAGGGGTCCCTGCAGCGGTAGCTATATCTGAGTTGTGGGAGGGGGTTCCGAGGAAATTGCGGCACAGAATAAAGAGGCGCCGGTATATAGATATATTCCGTCTCTTAGAAGGCAGGAAGCGTTCGGGAGAAAGTAGGAAGAAGCGTAAGGAGGATGAGAAGGCGGGGCGTATTAAGAAAGTGGCGCGAAATGTGGTTAATTGGACGCGATCCTTTTTGCGTTTAGCGAGCGTTTGGGGACAATATTACCCTGGGCATTACGAGATGATTTTATCGTATGCGGATTCAATTTTGGAGGCTTCGCAGACGCATGAGGGCTGGTCATGGTTAAACTATGACGAGAAGTTCAGAGACAAAATGGAAGGGAATCGTTCGGTTTCATGGGGTATGCAGGACATTAATTTGTGGTTGACCCAGATGTCGGCCAGGCCAGCGGGGTTTGGGGGGAGCGGGGTGAAAGGTGCAGCTGTGGTTCTCCCTGGAGGGGGTCGTTCCTTTCGAGGAGTCGGGGCGGTCGGACTGCAGCGAGCCGGGAACAGTGGCGCAGATGATCTCTGCTGGAGGTTTAACAAGACCTCGTGCCCGTTTCCAGACTGCAAATTTCGACATGTATGCTCCATTTGTGGGGGTGCACATCCCGCAGTCAAATGCCTTAAGAAAGGAGGGTCGCAGCCCCCCGTGCCTAGCGCAAAACAGTGACGATTTATTTGACCTGGCCCCTATGCCGATTCGACGAGAGGTTTTAAACGAGTGGCTGGCCCACTACCCGAGGCGGAAGGATAGGGAAATTTTGTATGAGGGCTTTAATAGGGGCTTTCTAATTCCCGTGTGTAGACCATTGGATGGTGCGGTGGTGCGGAATTCCCTTTCAGTTCGGCGTTTTGCGCCGGTTGTCAGGAAGAAATTAGAAAAGGAATTGCAGATGGGCAGAATAGCGGGCCCGTTTGGGAACCAGCCATTCGGGAGGATGGTAGTATCACCTTTGGGGATAATACCTAAGAAAGAGCCTGGGAAATTCCGGTTAATACATAATTTGTCTAGCCCGGTCGGCGAGTCGGTCAATGACTACATCCCGCGGGAATTGTGTACGGTGCGATACGCATCCTTCGATAAAGCGGTGGAGTTGGTCAGAGAGGCGGGTTTACGGGCGCAGATGGCGAAGGTGGATATTGAATCGGCCTTCCGTCTGCTGCCAGTGCACCCGTCTTCCTTTTATCTATTGGGTTTTCGTTTCGAGAATGGACTCTATTTTGATAAATGCTTGCCAATGGGCTGTTCTGTGTCCTGTGCATACTTCGAGAAATTCAGTACCTTCTTGCAGTGGGCCATTGAGCGCAGAAAGGGTGAAGTGAAGGTAGTGCACTATCTGGATGATTTTTTGTTTGTGGTATCCGCGCATTCAGAGGGGTGTTGCGACATGCTGGAAGATTTTGTGGAGTTGTCGAAGGAGTTGGGTGTGCCGTTAGCGAAAGACAAGACCGAGGGCCCTTCTACGAGGATCACGTTTCTAGGGGTGGAATTGGACTCCGAGGCCATGGTGGCACGACTTCCTCCAGCGAAAGTGCAGCAGTTGCGGGTGTTAGTGGCTAACGCAGTAGCAGCATCCAAATTGACATTGAAAGAAATGCAGGCCTTAATCGGCTCCTTAAACTTTGCTTGTCGTGTGATTCCTATGGGCAGGGTTTTCCTGAGACGATTAGCTGCTTCTACAGCGGGGGTTCGCATGCCGCATCATCACATCAGGGTTTCAAAGGCAATTCGGGCTGATTTGAAGGTGTGGCAGGTCTTTTTGTGTGAGTATAACGGGACCTCCATATTGATGGAGGCTGAGTGCAGTAGTGCGGATCTGCAATTGTACACAGACGCAGCGGGTGGCATTGGGCTGGGTATTTACTTTGGGGGGTTGTGGTGCGCAGAACGTTGGCCGCAGGCTTGGTGCGAGAAAGGGCTCACGAGTAATATAACATTTTTAGAATTGTTCCTGATATTGGTGGCATTGGAGTTGTGGCCCGACAGGTTGCGTAATAGACGGGTGCTTTGGTGGTGTGACAATGCGGCGGTGTGGTGAATAATTACACGCCTCATTGTTTACAAGTAGCAAACTTGATGAGAGCGGTGGTCTTGACCTGCTTATGTTTGAATGTGGCATTGAGAGCTCGGCATATACCGGGGCTCGCTAACGAGATTGCTGATTCTCTTTCTCGTTTCAAGTGGGATCAATTTCGAAGACTGGCACCAGAAGCGGATGCGGAAGGAGTTGCGGTCCCTTGGAGGTTGTGGAGTCTTGGCCATTCGGAATGAAGGACTTGCTGCGGAGATCCTTGGCCGCTGGGACGTGGTCGGCCTATGTGCGCGGATGCGGGAAAGTGGTGGCCTTTCTGGAAAACTGCGGTTGGCAGTATGGGGCGGTGCCCGCTCAGTTGTTGGGTCGATATGTCGCGTGGGCAAAAGCGCAGGGGGTCGCACGTTCTTCGGTGCGCAGCCACCTGGCGGGCTTCGAATTCTTTATAAAGGCGGTTGGATGGGGTTTTCCGGTGGAAGGCTTCTTGGCCCGTAAGCTTTTGCAAGGTTGGGGCCGCGTGGCACCGGCTCCGCCGGACACTCGGCGACCAATCACGCATGACTTGTTGGTGAAGTTATGTAATTCACTGGCAGCGGTAGCTTCGTCCAGGTACGAAGCTGTCCTCTTTAGAGCCACCTTTAGTCTTGCCTTTTTTGGGGCCTTTAGGATGGGGGAGCTGGTGTCGAACTCGAGCAAGGGGAGGGCTGAAGGGATAGTGCAAAGGCAGCATGTGGTTACGGAGCGATGCTGGTTGAGAGTCTTCTTGGCCAGATCTAAGACCGATCAGCAAGGGAAGGGTTTGTGGGTAAGGCTGGGTGCGATTGACGGCCTATCCACATGTCCGGTGGCAGCCATGAGAGATTATTTGCGGGTGCGACTGGCCGTAGCCGGAGGGTTATTTTTGCACGAGGATGGGCGGCTCCTGACGCACTTTCAAGTAGTGGCGGTGATGAGGCTGGCATTGCGGTTCGTGGGTGAATGCCCAGAGCAATTTTCGGCGCATTCCTTTCGGATCGGTGCGGCTACCAGTGCAGCTGCAGCAGGTCTTTCACAGCACGACATACAGAATGTTGGGAGATGGCGTTCTCTGGCTTTTCGGGGTTATGTGCGCTTATGACGGGTGGGGAAAGGTTTCGAATTCTTGAACTGATTATGTTTTCTTTTACAGATGATGGAAGGAATGTGCCCATTTGCTGGATGATAGGACATTCCTTCGTTTTCTGGGCTGGCCGGCGAGCATCAGAGAGGCCGTTTGGGCTTAACCTGGGACTGGCTCTAACTGCGATGTCGATTCTATGGCTAGGTGAACGTGGACTGCGGTGGACGCAGCTCTTACCTTTGCTGCGGCATCATGAGCGCGTGCGACGCCCGCCAAACTTCATTCTTTTCCATCTGGGTGGAAATGACCTCGCTGTTTGGACTTGTAAGCAGCTCATCCGAGCGGCAAAGCGGGATTTGGCGATGGTGTTGCGCTTGTTCCCAGGGGTGGTGCTATTATGGTCTGACATTGTTCCAAGGCCTGCTTGCCAAGCCCAGCGGCGGTGGTCGCAGGGTCTCACGAAAATAAATCGGCAAATTGGGCGATGGATATGTGAGCGGGACGGGGTTCAAATTCTACATCCCTGGGTGGACATTACTTGTGCCGGATTGTACCGGTAGGATGGGGTGCATCTATCCACGGTGGGTGTCGATTTGCTTTTAAACGATTGGCAAGAGGCCTTGGAACGATTGGGGGGACGGGAGGACAACTGGTCGCAGTTGGGTTTTGGGGGGGGCGGCACAATGACATGAGTGTCACCGTGCCGGTGGCGGGATCCCGGAGGTCTCCGGGGTCCGGAGCCTTTAGGACATACTTGGGCGGGGGGGGGGGGGGTGCCCCCGACCCGGATAAGCCCTGCTGGCCTTTGCTAGTCACATGGCGAGGTCGGGGAAAGGGCGGTAGCAAGTTGGCCTGTGCCAGGACACGGCCGAAGTGGAGGCAAGGTCACTTTGCTAGTTATATGGCTGGTGAGGCATTGCTCCGCTCGGGGGGATTGTTAGGAAGTTTTGTTATGATTGGACTGTTAATTGTTTATAAATATAATAAAGCTGCGACCAGTTGGTTCTTCCACATTAAGATGTCTATGTGTGATTTGTAAACGAGTTGGGGAAAGAAGTGGGGGTGGTGGGGGGGGGGAGAAGAAAGTGAGGGGGAGGGGGGGGGGTCGGAAAAAGGGGGTTACGCAGGAGGGATAGGATGCCGGGTCCGATCTGCCACGGTTATGGGAAGTCCACGGGCCAGGTCCCGGTGGACGCCGGTAACCTGGCGATCGGCCCGGGTCCGGCGTCCTGCTTAGGGGCTACGGGGGGGTGGGGGGGGGGCGAGACAGGCATGGGTGGCGTTACGGACGCATCCACATTATTTGAAATCATTGGCTCCGCAAGTACAGAGAGCGGAGCCAATGAGATGCCCTGCACGCCCGAGGCTTTAAAGGGAGGGAGTGTGGCGGCCCCCTCCTTTCCTGCGTCGGGCGTGCAGCGGGGCGGCTTCCCTCCCTCCCCTGGTTTAGCTATGGGAGGTGTGGGTGGTTTGGGGTGTCGCAGTTGGGGGGCAAGGCGAGATCCCGGAGGTCTCCGGGGTCAGGAGCCTTTAGGACATACTTGGGCGGGGGGGGGGGGGGTGCCCCCGACCCGGATAAGCCCTGCTGGCCTTTGCTAGTCACATGGCGAGGTCGGGGAAAGGGCAGTAGCAAGTTGGCCGGTGCCAGGACACGGCCGAAGCGGAGGCAAGGTCACTTTGCTAGTTATATGGCTGGTGAGGCATTGCTCCGCTCGGGGGGATTGTTAGGAAGTTTTGTTATGATTGGACTGTTAATTGTTTATAAATATAATAAAGCTGCGACCAGTTGGTTCTTCCACATTAAGATGTCTATGTGTGATTTGTAAACGAGTTGGGGAAAGAAGTGGGGGTGGTGGGGGGGGAGAAGAAAGTGAGGGGGAGGTGGGGTCGGAAAAAGGGGGTTACGCAGGAGGGATAGGATGCCGGGTCCGATCTGCCACGGTTACTTTCCTTATGATACCTAGCATTCTATTTGCACGCTTGGCCACTGCTGCACACTGGGTGGAGGGTTTTAACATGTTATTCACGATGACGCCTAAATCTTTTTCCTGGATGGTCGTTCCTAATGTGGAACCTTGCATCATGTAACAATAGTTTGGGTTGTTCTTTCCTAGGTGCATAACTTTGCACTTGTCCACATTAAATTTCATCTGCCATTTGGATGGCCATTATTCCAATTTATCAAGATCCTCTTGCAATTTTCCACAATCTTCATGAGATTTAACAACTTTAAATAGTTTTGTGTCATCTGCAAATTTGATAACCTCACTATTTATTCCCTTTTTCAGGTCATTTATCAATATGTCAAAAAGCAACGGACCCAGCACAGATCCCTGGGGTACTCCATTATTCACCTTTCTCCATTGGGAAAATTGGCCATTTAGCCCTACCCTCTGCTTTCTTTTTTTTAAGACGTTTATTTTCATTTTACAACAAACAAAAGTAACAACACACCAAAAGATACAAATACACACATACAATAAAGAAAACAACCCCAATTACCCCCCACCCCTATGCTTCTTCTCTAAGCTAATAAGAGTCATCACATAAGCGCTTACACACATCAGTTATTGTACAGCAAACAAGCAGAAATGGTATTGATGATACAGGCTGATCCTGTGGCAGAAATGTATACAAAAGTAAACAGCCAAATGAGAGTAGTTAGCAGTTAGAACATAATCATGGAACACCTTCCTTTTAAACAAGCAGTGAAGGGCTTGCGTGGAAGAGATTGACATACGAGGTAGTTGCTCATAATTACAGTAAAATGGACATAATTCCACCAATCATTGAGGTTCAGATGGGAGCCAATTTCCAGTATGTCGTAATGAAGGAGATAGGAAATAGCTATGCCCAGTAAATGGGCCTCCTGAAAAAACACTAACTCAGAATAATCATGATTAAGAGAGCTAGGGAGTGTCCTTCTTTGGAATGGACTATTGATGCCTTTTACAGTCAGTAATGATAACGTACATAAAGCCATGCCAAATAGTTAAACAATCTGAAAAGAAACATAATAGCGCACAGAGGTACACAATGTCGCTCATAGTACCAGCAAATGACTGCAGAAACAACATGATAGGAATTAAACTAAGGAAAACCATGAAGCGCCCCTTATAACAAAATAAGCACCGAAGTGCCTTAGAGAAGAAGCAAAACCCCAGAAATTACTGGCGGCCTGATGTCTGCGGGGAGAAACCCCAGAGAAGGCCTGAATTGAAACATAAATCCTACAATGCTATACAAGCTCCGAAACTGACCAAGGATCTCATCGTGGAAAGAAAGGAGACCAATAAGGTATATATAAAGAGAAAGAAAAGTCCAGGCAGTCTCCGTTTCAGGCAGCGATCACCGCATCGGGCCATTCAAAATGGCGGACAGTTCCAGCGGATTCCATCCAAGCTGTTGGATTAGCGCATCTGGTCTGCTTCTTTAGAAGCTAGAAATGTTGCTAGCAGATCAGGATCTTCGAAGGTACGAGTTTGGTTATGGAGAGTCACTCTAAGCTTCGCAGGATATAAGATGCCGAAGCGAGCCTGTAACTGTTGAAGTCTAGGTCGAAAAGCAAGGAGTCTCTTCCGACGGTCAGCTGTGGGCTTAGCCAAGTCAGGGAAGAAGGAGACTTTATGATTTTCAAACTCCAAATGACGATTCGCCCGGGCAGCATTTAGAATTTGCTCAACTTGCTGATATCTCAGTAGACGAAAAATGATGGGCCGGGGGGTCGTCCGATTGAGCGCCATGCTGGTAGGAACACGATGTGCTCGGTCAATTTCCAAATCTCTGTGAAAAGTAATCTTCAGCAAGGAGGGAAGAGTTTTGACCAGGAATTCTCTCATATCTCCTGCTTCCGCGCCCTCCGGTACACCAATGAGCCTTACATTGTTGCGACGGGCTCGATTATTGCTATCCTCTAACTCTTTTTGTAGATTCTGTATCTGACGCTCAGCCTCATCCAGTTTCACCAAGCGCACCACGTGCGAGTCAAGGACCCCCGCCATATTGTCCTGCCGTAATGAAAGACCTTCAAAACGATCCTGAAGCACACCAAAATCTTCTCTCATGGCTCGGAGTGCTTCTCCGTTGGACTGCACCAGTTCCTTCACACCACGTATTTCCTCCAAGATCTCCTGTTGCATTGCGGGGTTATCCCGAAATGGCACCATCTTTTGTGGGGAAGGCAGCTCTGTCTTGGAACGTTTTCCGTGTAAAGAAGAGGGAGATCCGAAGTCTAAGCGCGCTGGTTTATGGGCCGCCATCTCCCCCGAGACACCCCGGTAAGTTCTGAGCAAAATATTAAGTTAATGTAGGTATTAAGTCAGGATTCTGAGTAGGCCCCTCGGGAGCTTCAGCGCAAAGCGTCTAACCCGCTGGACATCAGGCTCCGCCCCCCCTACCCTCTGCTTTCTATCTTTTAACCATTTCCTGGTCCACAATAGTACACTGCCTCCTATCCCATGACTTTTTAGTTTTGCCAAACGTCTCTGATGAGGGACCTTGTCAAAGGCTTTCTGAAAGTCCAGATACACTATATCAACCAACTCACCTTTGTCTACCTGTTTATTCACACCTTCAAAAAAACATAACAGATTAGTAAGACAAGATCTTTCTTGTCTAAAGCCATGTTGGCTGTCTCCCATTAAGACTTGACTATCTACATATTCAGTAATTTTGTTCTTTATTATGGTTTCTACCATTTTTCCCAGAATGACGTCAGGCTCACTGGTCTGTAGTTTCCTGGATCACCCATGGAACACTTTTTTAAAAACTGGCGTTACATTGGCCATCCTCCAATCTTCAGATATCACAGATGATTTTAATGATAGTTCACAGATTACTAGTAGCAGGTCTGCAATCTCATAATTCAGTTCTGTCAACACCGTTAGATGTATACCATCTGGTCCAGGTGATTTGTTACTCTTCAGTTTATCAAATAGCTGTAATACATCTTCCCGGTGTATCAATATTTCTTTCAATTCTTCCGAAGTATCACTTTTAAATACCACTTCAGACATGGATAACATCCCTACATCTTCCTCAGTACAGAAGCAAATAATTCATTCAGTCTCTCCGCTATGGCCTTGTCCACTAAAGGTGCCCCTTTTACCCCTCTATCATCGAATGGTCCAACTGACTCACAGGTTTTTTGCCAAGAATGTACTTGAAAAAGCCTTTGTTATTCATTTTTGCTTCCACAGCAAGCTTCTTCTCAAATTCTCTCTTTGCCTGCCTTATCAGTGCCTTGCATTTAACTTGCCAGTGCTTGTGCTGTTTCCAGTTTTTGTCATTTGGCTCTTTTTTCTATTTTCTGAAAGATGCTTTTTTGGCAACAACAGCCTCTCTGACCTCACCTTTAAACCATGCTGGCAGATTTTTGGACTTTCTTCCACTTTTCTTAATGCGTGGAATACAGCTGGACTAGGCTTCCAGGATAGTATTTTTAAACAACACCCAAGCTTGATATAAGTCTTTAACCTTTGCAACTGCTCCTTTTAGTTTTTTCTTAACTATTTTCCTCATTTTATCAGTCTCCCCTCAAAAGTTAAAAGTTAGTACTGTGGATTTCCTTACCATCCCTCCTCCATTAATTAAATCAAACGCAATCATGCTATGATCACTATTGCCAAGTGGCCCCAACACACTTATCTCTTGCACCAGATTTGGTATTCCACTAAGGACTAGGTACAAAATGTCTTCCCCTCTGGCTGGTTCTTGAACCAGCTGTTCCAAGAAGCAGTCATTTATTTCATCTAGAAACTTTATCTCCCTAGCATGTCCTGCCGTGACACTGACCCAGTCAATACCGGGGTAATTGAAATCACTCATTATTATTACTGTGCTGTAACTTTTGTTAGCTTCCCTGATTTCTTTGAGCATTTCATCACCCATTTATTCATTTTGACCCAGTGGTCAATTGTACACCCCCACTGCTATCTCCTTCTCCTTTTTACATGGAATTTCAATTCATAGAGATTCTACAGCAAATTTTATTACCTGCAAAACTTTAATCCTTTGTGACTCAATGCCCTCTCTAACATAGAGCGCAACCCCTGCACCAATTTGATCAGTTCTATCATTGCAATATAGTTTGTACCCAGGTACCGCAGTGTCCCACTGGTTGTCCTCCTTCCACCATGTCTCTGAGATACCAATCATATCTAACCTCTCATTTAGTGCTATATATTCAAATTCTCCCATCTTATTTTTTAGATTTCTAGCATTTGCATACAAGCATTTTAGATACTGTATTTTATTCATATTAATCTGGCATCAGTAGACACGGGTAATTTGGAATCTTTAAGTTCTGTCTGCTCCATACTCAAGGACTTTTGGGCTACTTTTGTCTTTATTGGAACCTCTCTGCTGATATTTATTTATTTGGTTACATTTTTATACCGCTACTTCCAGTGATCAGAAGCGGTTTACATTATAACAGTAAACTCAACTAGAACCGTTACATATAACAGGTCCTTACTTCATTTTTTTGGTCGTATCCTTCAAGGATACATTGTTACGAACCATGCGCTCTTGGGCGACTGTCGTCTTTCCCCTATTATCTAGTTTACAAACTGCTCTATCTCCTTTTTAAAGGTTAATGGCGGCAGCCTGGATCCATCCCGGTTAAGGTGAAGCCCATCCCTTCGGAAGAGCCCCTCCTTTCCCCAGAATGTTCCCCAGTTCCTAACAAATCCAAAACCCTCATCTCTGCATCATTGTCTCATCCACGCATTGAGACTCCGGAGCTCTGCCTGCCTTTTGGGTCCTGCGCGTGGAACAGGAAGCATTTTGGAGAATGCTACCATGGAAGTTCTGGATTTCAACTTCCTACCTAAAAGCCTAAATTTTGCCTCCAGAACCTCCCTAGCACACTTTCCTATGTCATTGGTACCGACATGTACCAAGACAGCAGACTCCTCCCCAGCACTATCTAAGACCTTATCTAGGTGGTGCGTGAGGTCCGCTACCTTTGCACCAGGCAGGCATGTTACCAGGCGATCCTCACGTCCACCAGCCACCCAGCTATCTACATGCCTAATGATCGAATCACCAACTATAACGGCTGTCCTAACCCTTCCCTCATGGGCACATGGCCCTGGAGAAACTTCCTCGGTGCGAGAGGGTTATACATCACCTGGAGGACAGGTCCTAGCTGCAGGATCACTTTGTGACACACCAGAGTGATGCTGTCCTGTCATATGACCTCCCTCCTCCATGGCAAAAGGGATGCTGCCAGACTGGAGGTAGGACTTCAGGACTATATCCCTGTAGGTCTCATCTATGTACCTCTCTGTCTTCCTTATGTCATCCAAATCTGCTATTCTAGCCTCCAGAGATCGGACTCATTCCCTGAGAGCAAAGAGCTCCTTGCACCTAGTGCACACGTAAGACCCCTCACCAACTGGGAGAAAATCATACATGTGACACTCAATGCAAAAGACTGGAAAGCCCCCATCTCACTGCTGGACTGCTGTCTGCATCTTAGTTTTAAGTTTGTGTCTAGATCTTTAAGTTCTTACTTACTAGGGGTTGCTATGGGTATTTATACCAATAAAACTGTACCTAATACGTTTAATATACCTTGTTCACCTGAAGCTTAATTAATCTCAGGTCCTTAGTGTATGACTGATTTGGGTAATGAGCTTCACCTGAAAGCACCTCCTGTCTTTTAAGATGTGTAAGTACCTATAAAGCTATGATTATCCCAGGGGTGGGTGGGTGTGGGGAGGGAGGGAGGGAAATAGCACTTATTAAAAGAGGGCTGCTACACAGTACCCTGTCTTGTGCTGCTGAGGTAAGCTAAATTCTGATTTGATTTAAATTATAGCTCTTAGCTGCTGCTAGGCTCTAACTTCTTATGAACTTTAAACTACAAGCTCTCTGCTGGGTTCTAAAAAGCTCTCTTCTGTGTTTTAAAACTAAAAGTACTTTTCTGATGCTAGGCCCTGAGTGACTATTAAATGTACTATTGGGGAATAATGGAATAATGGGGATGTCTGCAGGAAACACTGAAAACATACACGGGACTTTCCTGAATATGCTTTATATGTCACTGCAGCTGATCACGACCCCATTCCACCTCGCTCTGAGATCCCTGTGTTAGCGCTGTAGATGTACAGGGTCATGGGGGTTTCAGAATATAGTCTTATATGTTTTTGCTAGAGAAATGTCTATGGCGCATGTCCAAACAGCTTATTCATGTTATTTATTTAACAATTTTTCTATACCGTCTTATCGTTTAATCAAGATAGTTTACATTAAACTTCAACTTTTACAGAAAACTTGCATGTACAAACAATAATAACAATAAAATTTAAACAATTACAGAAGAATTTCTGTGGAGAACAAGGGGAAGGGGTAGGCTGGTAGTGCTGAAAGCATAACTTATGTACACTATGACAATTGTGAGGGGGTGAATGGGTAGTGCAGGAAGCACAACTTATGTACAATGTGACATATAAATGGCTTTTGAAGAGGAGTGGGTATGAGTCCGTAGGTTGACTGGAGTGTTAGGGGTGTTCAGTGAAGAGGAGGGTTTTGAGTTGCTTCCGTAAATCCTTTACGTCTGTTCTGGACCTTAACTTTTCTGGGAGAGAATTCCAAATAGCGGGGGCAGCAAGTGAAAGAGCTCTCATGGTGGTGGATTTTTTGGCTTTTGTGAATAAGCTAGGGGTTGGTATGGTGTTTTTGGTGCTGCTCCTGTCAGGTGTTTGCTGACTTTGGTGCTGATGAGCTCTTGTAGAATTCCTGCTGACATGTTATTTTTAATTTTAAAGATGGTAAGATCGGATTTGTATTTAGAGCATGAGGTAATTGGCAACCAGTGCAGTTCATGCAGGAGGGGAGTTATATGGCCATGTTGTGATGCTCCAATGATGATACAGGCAGCAGTGTTTTGGACTAGTTGAAGGGGTCGGCTGGTTTGTTTGGGTAATCCTTAGAAAAGGATATTACAGTAGTCCAGTGCTGGTGTAATGATGGCCTGGCATACTGTACTATGTTATGAAATGACCTCCTAAGTATATCCAGAATGTTTCTGTTTCAGTTTTTGTTGGTGATATTTTCACAATACTAAAACAGGAGCAGGTCTTGTCAGACAAATCTAATTAATTTCTTTGACTGGATGACTGAGGGAGAGCCCTACACTTCAGTAAAGCCCTACATTTCAGTAGAGCCCTACATTTCAGTAAAGCCTTTGACATCATTCTGCACAGATGACATATAAATAAATTGAGCATCCTAGGAATAGATCCTAAAGTGATTGACTGGGTTAGAAATTGGTTGAGTGGGAACTGACAAAGGCTACAGGCAAATGGAGCTTAATCTGAGAAGACGGATGTAAGTAGTGGTGTGACGCAGGGATCTTTTCTTGGTCTGATTCTTTTTAACATTTTTGTTAGTGATATTGCAGAAGGGCTGTCGGGTAAGATTTTGCAGATGATACCAAAATCTGCAATAGAGTAGACATCCAGGAAGGAGTAGATAACATAAGGAGGGATCTTGCTAAACTTGAAGAATGCTCAAGCATTTGGCAGCTGAGATTAATGCTAAAAAAACATGCAGGGTCATGCATTTGAACTGCAAAAATCCAAGGGAATGGTGCATTATAGGTGGTGAAGTACTTCTGTCCACAAAAGAAAAGCGGGATCTGGGGATGATTGTTTCTGATAATCTTAAGGTGGCTAAACCAGTAGAAAAGATGATGCTAAAAGCCAGAAGGATGTCTGAGTGCACAGGGAGAGGAATGGCCAGCAGGAAAAAGGAGCTGATAGTGCCTCTGTGTAAGTCTTTGGTGAGACCTCATTTGGAGTTGTGTGTGCAATTCTGGAGACCACACCTTCAAAAATATATAAACAGGATGAAGTCTGTGCACAAGGTGGCCACCAAAATGATCAGTGGACGTCGTCATAAGGCATATGGGGACAGATTTAAAGATTTCAATATGTATACTTTGGAAGAAAAGTGGGAGATATAATAGAGATGTTTAAATACCTGCGTGGCATAAATGCATAGGAAAAGAGCCTCTTTCAATTGAAAGAAAGCTCTGCAATGAGGAGGCATAGGATGAAGGTGAAAGAGGATATACTCAGGAGTAATATGTGGAAATATCTCTTTATGGAAAACATGGTAGATGCATGGAACAGTCTTCCAGTGGAGGTAATGGAGACAAGGACAGTATCTGAACTTAAGAAAGCATGGGACCAACACAGAAGATCTATAAAGGAAAAAAAAAAGACTATACTAGTTGGTATGGAAGGGCAGACTGGATAAGCCATATGGTCTTTTTCTGCCATCATGTTTATATATTTCTATGTTTCTACTATTATTAATGGAGCATATGAACTTAAGGAGGAACAATAGGAGCAAAAAGACCAGCACACCCTCTCAAAATTGGAATAGACTTTATTGGTAAACCCCAACACCAGCAGTGTTTCAGCAACTCGTGCCTTCATCACGGGGTGTAACTTAAATCTGTCTATTCCTTTGTGAACACAAGCGTGTGCTTGACAAAAAAATCCAATACGCTTATAATCTTATGCAGCAGGTGTTTCTAAAACAGCAATTTCATGTTATGGATCTTCCTCAATATTTTTGATGATCTTAATCTTTTTAAATACCCATCTATCAGAGACACCTCCAGACATAATTGGCCCGATATTTATCTATGTCTATCTATCTATGTCTCCTATGCACCCCGATGTTATCCGGCTTGCATTGGGGCATGTTGGGGGCGTTCCAGGGTGGAGCGGAGGCAGGAACACGAGATAACTGGGCAGTAGTGATATTGCATGCTGCCCAGTTCGTGATCTGTGCCGAAAGGTTAGGCAAGGAAAACCCTCGCCTATCTTTACGGCACAAGCACTAGCTAGGCAGCCTGCAATATCGCTGTTGTTCAGTTAACTTTGGTGGCTTCCAGGTTATGCGGAAATACACCGATATCCAATGCTGGCATGCACATGACTCTGGCATTGAATATACAGGTTTAAAGGTCGACAGGCACCGATCTGGCACATAGCTCGCCCAGAAGAATATCGGGCTCAATGATTTTATTTTTCCTTCAATGTGCTTTTTCCAAGGAGGAGTTTATCTGACCCTGTGTTTTCATTGGTAGAACTCTTTTATTAGTGCTTTTTCTGCACAGTAGCATATTTGGTTCATTTCTGTGATCTCCGTAAATTATCCCTTCATATAATTTCATTTAATGTAATTTCTTTAAACCCACTCTATCCCAATTGATCCAGAGAATCTTACAAAAGTCTAAGGGGTACATGTATGTTTATTAAACCAGACTAATGGTTAACCCAAGCTATCTGCACTTAGGCCCCATGTTATTCAATGGGACTAGTTGCAGATAGCCCAGGTTAACTGTTAGCCCGGTTTAGTAAATCTATCCCTAAGAAGTTACATAAACTGTGAAATACAGATTATCATATACAAGAATTCTAATAAAAATACTTATGATACAAAATGACCAGTCTTATGAGAATGATGGAACTGCAGTCTCCCAGTGGAGGTGGTAGAGATGAGGACAGTATCTGAATTCAAAAAAGCATGGGACCAACACAGAGGATCTCAAAAGGAAAAAAGTGACTATTTGTAGTAGTTGATATGGAAGGGCAGACTAGATAGGCCATGTAGTCTCTTTCTGCCGTCATGTTTCTATGTTTTTGTATTTCTATAACTGTCCAGAGATCTCATTTCAATTGGCAACTGATTCCACTCTAGAGCAGCTCTATAAGTGAATATCTTGTCATAACATTTTTTATACCTTATGTCTCTAGGAGAGAAATACTCTATTAAAAAGAGGTACGCTGACCAAGGCACTCGCTTAGATATAAAAGAAAATCAAACAGTTTAATGGTTCTGCTGCTAAACCATTTACAGTTTTAAAAACAAAATGAAGAAATTTAAAGTTAATTCTTTCTTTGATGGGAAACTAGTGTACATGAGATAATGATGGAGAAGCCCTCTGAAACCTATGACATCTAAAGATTGATCTATCATCTGTATTTTGAAGATATTGTAATTTTGCTTTTTGTTTTGCTGATATATCTAACAAAAAATATTGCAGTAATCTAAGGGGTATTGTCTACTAAGCTGGGCTAACAGTTACCTGGGCTATCTGCAACTAGGTCCATTGAATAACATGGAACCTGGTTGCAGATAACGCGGGTTAACTGATAGCCTGGCTTAGTAGACATACCCCTAAGTGAGACATTTGTATGTTTGCACCAATATTCTAAAATGGACTTCAGTAACATATGAATGAGTTTTATGTAAACAACCTAATTTACAGATCACTTTTTTGTATCAGCATATTAGCATATAATTCCGTTGAAAGAGTTGAATCTAGAATTATCCCTAAGATCTTCAAAGATGATCTTAATGGAATCTCTATTTCCCCTATAATAGAGTTTACTAAAGGGAAATCCATTTTTTATTACTCAAAGAAGACAAGTTTTATCATAATTTAACTTCAACTTATGGGCACACATCCATTTAGATACATTTGTGAACCCTTTCTCCAATACATCATCTTATTTATGTACTTCTAACTTCTGATGTTAAATTTAACTTGGGGCCCCTTTTACTAAAGACTGCAATGGATTTGCCATTAATGCATCAATCTTCCTTGTATTAATGGCAAAAGCCACAGGTTAGTTGTTGGAGGCATGTTCAGTATGTCCCCGGCAGCTAGCGCATGAAGGGTTTTGCTAACGTGCTCTCCACTAGGTCGGGTTCACTCAATAACTCTATAGAGGAATTGTAGGTGAACCCACTTTAAGAGCCGTGTTGCCACTGAGCATGCTGCAATTTCCCTTCTGCTAGTGGCAATGTGTTCTTTATGCCCACTCTCCATCCATTCCTTACCCCATCCCGCGATCGCCAATAAAGCATTTTAGCCTGCAAAGACAGAGACTATCAGGCATTAGTGTTTCCGATTGCCTGTAGCTGCACATTAAAACACTTGTTAACTAGCTAACAGACTTTAGTAAAAGAGGGCTTTAGTAAATTTTTCCCTTGCCTGGAATCCAGCATGTTAATTTCTTTCGCTACAGGCCAGGATCCCAGTTGTTAATTACTTCACCTCTAGGTCTGCCTCCTGCCTATCTTTTGCTGCTTCAGTTCACTTCTTGGCCTGTTCTCCATTTATTTCGCTCTCCCACATTTCTGGATCTCATATCTCCATCTGTATCTCAGTCTTCCTCTGTTCCAAGCATCCTCTTCCTTTCCCCTGTTCTTTTCCCATTCCCTTCTTTCTCTTGCTGATCTTTTCTCCTTTATGAATCCCATCCTTCTCCCTTTGCCCCAGCCCTTCATCTGGTGCTCCTTTCCAGAATATTCTCTCTCTTTCTGCATCAAGTTTTCAGTTGGCCCTTTCTGAGGCTGGTCCTTTTTCTCTGTACCCCTTTCTTATGGTATTTCCTCCTAGGTCTCCCCTTTTTCACTCTATTTTTCTACAGAAGCCTTTAATCATTCTTGTAGTTGAACTACTGGAAAGGCATGAGCTAAATACTAAGGGGGTTATTTAAAGAGATAAACATCCAACATAGACATCACAAATGCTGTGACATCCTGAAGATGATTTTAGATCTGACCAAATCAGCATTTCCCTGCAGTAGCTATATGTTCAAGTGTGAACGTCCCTGGGGGGGCTTGGTTGGGGGGCATTTCTGGGTGTGACTAGGGAAGAACAAGCATCCACATGTCCAAAGTGTATTTTGCATAGTGGCCGGAACGTACTGGTAGCTAAATGCCCTGCTCTACACCTGGCGTAAATCATAAATAGGTAGGGGACTTTGTTGTCCATGCTGACCACTGTTTGTGATTGTGGCTGAAGAAGCTTGTACTGGAGAGACATTGGCGTGCCTGTTGTCTGTGTCTACTGAGCAGTGCTTGTAGTGTATCTCCCTTGTCTCTACTGTGCATTCCTCTCCCAGGAGTGCTCACTGACCCCGTTGTTTCCCGTTTGCTGACCCCTAGTCCCAACGACCCTTGTTTACATCTTGAACCCTGTAGCTGTGCATCCCCCTGTGCTTCCTCATAGCCTGTGTGTGTTGGTGTACTGGAGAGGAGATCTATAGCATGAATGATAGCAGCAGCAAGTGTATATCACCATCTGTCTGCCTGTCACTGGTTCAGGGAGCACAGGAGGGAGAGAAAAGGGCATCCCTACCAAAGGGTGTACCGGGACTCACAATAGCCAGGCCTGTATCTGTGTGCTGGATATAGTTGCTTCTCATTCTATATGACTAGAAAGCATAGCCTCCTGGTCTTGGCATATGAGAAGTGCAGTTGCCATGTAGCCATCTCCCTCTCATTCAACTCTGTCCTCGTGCCGGTTAGTTAGTTTAACTTCTGTGGTGAGTAAATTATTGGAAACGCTGCTGAAAGAGAAAATAGTGAGGTTTCTGGAGTTCAGCGGATTACAGGATCCAAGGCAGCATGGATTCACCAGAGGCAGGTCTTGTCAGACAAATCTGATTGATTTCTTTGACTGGGTGACCAGGGAGTTGGACAGAGGCAGAGCCCTAGATGTGGTGTATTTAGATTTCAGTAAAGCCTTTGACACTATTCCTCACAGGCAACTTATAAACAAACTGAGCACCCTAGAGATGGACCAGTAAAGTTACTGCTTGGGTTAGAAATTGGTTGGGTGGGAGGTGACAAAGAGCACAGGTAAATGGAGCTCACTCTGAGGGGAAGGATGTTACCCGTGGTGTGCCCCAGGGATCTGTCCTTGGTCTGATTCTTTTTAACATCTTTGTTAGTGATATACCAGAAGGGCTGTCGGGTAAGGTTTGCCTCTTTGCGGATGATACCAAAATCTGCAATAGAGCAGACACCCAGGAAGGTGTAGATAACATGAGGAGGGATCTAGCTAAGCTTGAAGAATGGTCTGGAATTTGGCAGCTGGGATTTAATGTTAAAAAATGTAAGGTCATGCATTTGGACTGCAGCAATCCAAGGGAGCAATATAGTATAGGGGGTGAAGTACTTTTTTCCACTAAAGAAGAACGGGACTTAGGCGTGGTTGTGTCTGATGATCTTAAAATAGCTAAACAGGTAGAAAAGGCGATGGCAAAAGCTAGAAGGATGCTTGTGTGCATACAGAGAGGAATGGCTAGCAGAAAAACGGAGGTGATAGTGCCTCTGTATAAGTCTTTGGTGCGACTTCATTTGGAGTATAGTGTGCAATTCTGGAGACTGCACCTTCAAAATGATATAAACAGGATGGAGTCAGTACAGAGGGTGGCTACTAAAATGATTAGTGGTCTTCATTATAAAGCATATGAGGACAGACTTAAGGATCTTAATATGTACACCTTAGAGGAAAGGCAGGATAGAGGCAATATGATTGAGATGTTTAAATACCTCCGTGGCATAAATTTAGAGGGGAGAGCCTCTTTCAATTGAAAGCAAGTTCTGCTACAAGGGGACATGGGATGAGGGTGAAGGGGGATAGATTCAGGAGTGATATGTGGAAATATTTCTTTATGGAAAGAGTGGTGGATTCGTGGAATAGTCTCCCAGTGGAGATGGTAGAGATGAGGATAGTATCTAAATTCAAAAAAGCATGGAATAAACCCAGAGGATCTCTAAAGGAAAAAAGGGGACTGTTGTAGTTGTTGATATGGAAGGACAGACTAGATAGGCCATGTGGTCTTTTTCTGTCGTCATATTTCTATGTGTCTATGTTTCTAACATCCATGTCCCCGTGGCAGTGAATGGGTGTTTGGCCATCCCCAACCCCATATTTTCCTTGGGCTACACATGCCGTTGCCATCTCAGTGCCCTGCATGCAAATTCCCAGATACCCACATGGCGATTTCAGATGGTGCCTGCACATTCCCAGGCCCGGTTCTGAAATCAACTCCATTTGCACAGTCTCCACACTCCCAAGACATCTTTTCTAAAATGTCACTTTACATTTTTGAAATTAGGGATCTTAAATTTGCACTGGATACTTTTTGCAGCTTTTCCTATGGCAGTATGCTTCTTTCTTCTGGTTTTTGATAGACTCTCTTTGTATACCCTCTTGCTTTAAATATAGGGTTTGTAGCATAAAGGTAGCAATCCATTATCTTTTCTCTGTCTGCAGTCCACTTAATTGTAGTTAATCCTCTTAACTTTTTCATTAACTTCTATGGTTTATCTTCTGCCACAGTGGGTACATGAACAAGTTCAGCATGGCCTTTATCTATAGCAGGGATGTTATCTTCATCTGCAGTGTTTGCACTACAGCTACCACCATTGTTAGCCCTAGTATATAAGATAGGGGTGGGCACCTTTTCATCCAGGGTGATATGATGCTAGTATGTATTTTTCTTTTTCTTTCATGCCATACTTCGATTACCTTATTTATTTATTTATTTTATTTATTTATTTCAATTTCTTATATACCGCACTATTCAGAATCAGCGCGGTTTACAGAGAACAAAAAAGACCAGAACAACAGGCTGTTCGGCATTACATATAACAGGAGTATCAACTTGGAAAACATGGGAGAACTATGAGATTTGTTATAGATTTATACCATGTGAAGGTACTCAGCACGACTTGAGGAAGAAACTTTGTTCTCTTCCCCTAAGAGATATATAGCAGTACACCAATCATTGATAGGGAATTTTATTTTGTGCCACAGGGCAGTTTCTCCAAATGGGTTAGTTTTGCATATACCATGACAGTCATGAACCTCACTTCTAAGGCAGGGTGTGTGGAGTATGATCTCAGTCTCTCAAATTTACTGCTAATGCTCGACATAGTACTTGCATCGTGCCAAAGAGAGCTTCCTTCTTGAATTTCATAAGATGTAACATGTATGGGTAGTTTGTCAAGATGTGCTTGGAAATTCTTCTTTATCAAGCCTGTGGGAGCCAGTACAATAGGAAATATTTCTGTAGCTTTCTGCCACATTTTCTTGGTCTCTGACTGCATTTCTTCATACTTCAGCATCTTTTACCTCTCCATGCGATTCACAGAATAATCACTCGGAACTGACACCTCAATTATGAATGCCGTTCTGGTGTCTTTCTCATTTATCACTATGTCGGGTTTCCTTGCATCCAGTATCTTATCTGTCAGAATGGGAATGTCCCAGGTGATTATAACCTCTTCATTCTCTGTAATTCCCTTAGGGTTATGATCCCAGTGCTTTTGAGGAACAGTGATGTTGTAGTGTTTATAGAGTTTCCAATGGATGAGGCGTGCTACTTTGTTGTGTCTTTCTGTATAGAAAGTTTCCACCATCAGAACTTCACAGCCAGCTAGGAGATGAGCCACTGTTTCAAGGTCTTTATTACAGAGTTGACATATGTCTGCTTTGCCAGTTTTTTCATTGCTCACTGTAAACCATCTCATCTGTAATCCGCTGTCCTGGCCTGCAACTATCAATCTCTCATCGTTTGATTTCAGTTCACCTCTCCTTAGCCATTCATTTGTTTGTCTTTGATCGACAAAGGATTCTTGGAAAAAAACTTTTTATTTCCCACTGTATTTATGTATTTGCCACTTGATTTTCCTCGTTTGTTGAAGTTTTTTTCTCTTGTTTTGCACATTCTGTTGCTTCCTTTTCTGTGCGTGCTTGCATATTTTCATTCATTCCCTCTAGTCAGTGGAATGTTTGTCCAAGTTTGATGACAGAGACAGACTCTGAACATTTGCTTTCATATTTCAGCACTTTTTGTGTTTGGATCCGATGATGCTGTTAGGTACTGTAGGCCTGGAGGCCTATGATAGCAGCTCTGTTTGCCTCTCATGTGGCTTCTTTGGTGCTCAAGCACCCCCACTATTGAGAAAATTCCTTTACCATTTCCAAGAAGGAGTAATTTGTGTTGTGTTTAGCACTCCCAATTATTTTGAAAAGCTGGTGTTTATGGTACCATCAGCATTGACCCTGGCGGCAGCCACAGCAACATCATGAGCACCAGCCCTGGAAGCAGCCACCATAGCTCCTGCTGAAACATCTCCTGACTGCTTGAGAAGTAGCCTCCTCTTCCTTTGCAACTTTCTTGAGCCTTCCCTCTCCCCCTGCCTTTTTTCCTTACACATCCCATATCCCTATCTTGGGAGTCTCTAGGCACCTGGGGATGAAGGTCCTGGCATGTTAGATAAACTGTTAGATAAACTGAAGAGTAGCAAATCACCTGGGCCGGATGGTATACATCCAAGGGTGTTGAAAGAACTGAAATATGAGATTGCAGACCTGCTATTAGTAATCTGTGAACTATCATTAAAATCATCTCTAATACCTGAAGATTAGAGGATCGCCAATGTAACACCAATTTTTAAAAAGGGTTCCAGGGGTGATCCGGGAAACTACAGACCGGTGAGCCTGACATCAGTACCAGGGAAAATGGTAGAAACCATCATAAAGAATAAAATTGCTCAGCATGTAGATAGTCATGACCTAATGGGAGACAGCCAACATGGCTTTAGACAAGGAAGATCTTGTCTTACTAATCTGTTATGTTTTTTTGAAGGAGTGAATAATCAGGTGGACAAAGGTGAGTCAGTTGATATTGTGTATCTGGACTTTCAGAAAGCCTTTGACAAGGTCCCTCATGAGAGACGTTTGGCAAAACTAAAGAGTCATGGGATAGGAGGCAGTGTACTATTGTGGATCAGGAACTGGTTAAAAGATAGAAAGCAGAGGGTAGGGCTAAATGTCCAATTTTCCCAATGGAGAAAGGTGAATAGTGGTGTACCCCAGGGATCTGTGCTGGGTCTGCTGCTTTTTGACATATTCATAAATGACCTGGAAAGTGGAATAACGAGTGAGGTTATCAAATTTGCAGATGCCACAAAACTATTTAAAGTTGTTAAAACCCAAGAGGATTGTTGAAAATTGCAAGAGGATCTTGATAAATTGGAAGACTGGGCATCAAAATGGCAGATGAAATTTAATGTGGACAAGTGCAAGGTTATGCACCTAGGGAAGAACAACCCAAACTATGGTTACACGATGCAAGGTTCCACATTAGGAACTACCACCCAGGAAAAATATTTAGGCGTCATTGTGGATACCATGTTAACACCCTCGGCCCATTGTGCAACGGCGGCCAAGAGAGCAAATAGAATGCTAGGTATGATAAGGAAAGGAATGGAAAATAAAACAAAAGATATTATAATGCCTCTATATCGTTCCATGGTGAGACCGCACCTTGAATATTGTGTGCAATTCTAGTCGCCGTATCTTAAAATGGATATAGCGATTTTAGAAAAGGTTCAGAGAAGAGCCACCAAAATGGTAAAGGGGATGGAAGGATACTCCTATGAAGAAAGGCTAAAAAGGTTAGAGCTCTTTAACCTGGAAAAGAGACGGCTGAGGGGAGATATGATAGAAGTCTATAAATTAATGAACGGAGTGGAACGGGTAAACGTAGATCGATTGTTTACCTTATCAGAATATAGAAAGACTAGGGGACATGCAATGAAGCTACAGGGTAAACTATTTAAGACCAATAAAAGAAAATATTTTTTCACTCAACGTGTAATCAAACTCTGGAATTTGTTACCGGAGGATGTAGTAAAGGCTGTTAGTGTAGCTGGGTTTAAAAAAGGTTTGGACAAGTTCCTGGAGGAAAGGTCTATAAACCATTATTAAGAAGGGACCCAGGATATCAATGCTTGAACCAATACAAGCATTGTGGAACCTGTGTCCTTTGGGGAAACTGCTAGGTACATATGACCTAGATTGGCCACTGTTGGAAACAGAATACTGGGCTTGATGGACCTTGGTCTGACTCAGTATGGCATATCTTATGTTCTTATGTTCATGTTCCTCATTTTGGAGGAGGTTCCCTGAATGGTCTGCTAGTTCAGCTCAGTTTCATGGGCTAGGACTTTGAAAGGAGCTGTTACTTTTCCAGTAGATTGCAACTCTGGAGGTGCTGTAGATCAGGTTTGGAGTAGCTGACACAGCATGTGGCCACCATGCAGCAGAGTTCAGGGGGCAAGTGGCAGATATTGAGCAAGAATCTTGCACGGATGATGTCTGCTTGAGCTGACTGTGCAGGGCTGCCTCCTCTTCCACTTTACCGTTATAGCAAGCAACATCTTCCAGGACCTCTCATCCTCAGCTCCTGGGGTTCCTTTATTTTCTCCATTGTTGTTCCTTGTACTTCCTTCCTCCAGTTTTTGTAATAAAAATGTGTTTATATTTCAATAATATCTTGTTTGTTATGGATTTTCTTTTTGCATGTGCCCATTAAATCCATCACCCAATCTAGTGATAGTATGTTTTGGAGTCACACATTGAAAAGATGTTCATAGGGAGAAGGTACAAAGGAATCCTAAACACTAGAAGTATGCTAAAACAAGGAATGATGGTTGTCTCTTTCTGGGAATAGGCAATCCACAAATCTTTGAAAAGCAACTCAGATTAAGTAAGGTGTTGGCAGGGCCAGCCCATCAACTAGGTGGGCTAGACAGCTGCCTAGGGTGGCAAATCTCTGTGGGCGGCAGGCCATGCACTTCAGCCCACATGGCCTGCTACCCCCCCGGGCCCCAAGCCTTGCTGCCCTCCCCCCACTGCCACTGATTCCGGCGGCAGGGAAGGACAGCTAGGCTCGGCAACAGGCCAAGTGCTTTGGCACACATGACCTGCCACTTCTGAACCCCTGAAGTTATATCATTGGGGGTCAGAAGAGGCAGGCCATGTGTGCTGAAGCACATAACGTGCTGCCAAGCTGAGCCGTGCCCTCTCTCGATCATGCCACCAGAATCGGCGGTAGCATGCTCAGCATGGGGGAGTGCAGCGACTTGGCTTGTGGGGTTGGCATGGCAGAAACCCTTTGGCCGGCCCTGAGATTTGGCCATCAGATGGCATGACCTAGGACTGGCCCAATCATTAGGCAAACTAGGTAGTCACCTATGGTGGCAATTTCTAGGGGTGTGTGTGTGTGGCAAAGAGCAGGACATTCAAATCTAAACAATAGATTTTGACAGCCAGGGGGAGGGTGTGGCGCCAACATCTTGAACCAACTCGAGTTGGCCCTGGCATGAGCACAATTTAAAGAGAAAAGTATTGCGTGTTACATGGTGTAAAGTAAAACCAAACAAGTTGAAAAGTGTGTTTTTGCAATGGCATATAATTATGTGCTTCTCCCATTTGCAGAACCAGGCATGTTGCGGGTTCATGTGTGTATATCATGAGGGGTGTCAAGGTGTGTGTGTATGTATATCATGAATTGTGTCAGGAGAGCCTCTGTGTGTGTGTGTGTCATGGTATATGTCAGGGGTGCGTGCACGTGTGTGTGTCATGGGGGTGTGAGGGTACAGTATGTGTGTGCGTGTGTGCGCGTGTGATGGGATGTGTCAGGGGGACATGAGTGTGTGTGTCAGAGGATATGCTGGGGGAAGAGAATGGATGTCTATGTGTGTGTTTGTCAAAGATACAAACCAAAGGAGAAGGAAGGAACTCCACAGGAAACAATCAAAGGCAAGCGGACCAGAAGATGAACATGGACTGGCAACAAATCAATATAAAGTACTGTACAAAAGTCCAATTTCTTAGAGAAAACTGACTTGTTCAAGTTTCAGTTCATAGTTTTTGTCAGTGGTCTAGGAAAATTATAACATTAACATAAACACATAATTAAATGAACTGACAAATTGATAAATCTGCACATACAGATACAAAAAAATCCAAAAATAAAAAAAAAATATTCCAGACTTCAATAAATAGACACATACAAATGACTAATGATGTAGACATGTGGAGGGGCATTTTAGAAAGGGCATCCAAGTGCAATCTAGGACAGCCAAGTCAGAATATCTAAAAAGAAAAACAGGCACAGACACGAGTGGATGTGCCCAATATGGACATCTGCAGGGGCATCTACAGTTGTGGTCAACATTATTAACACCCTTGAATTATAGGTATGTTGTGTACAATATCTTGAGAAATAATTGGAAATATTCCAACTGTATGTCATCATAATATTTTAATAGTATGTTCAAAGGTATACAACAAAATAAAGATGTCTGTGCAACTCAGATGTAGTAATTTCTGAGAGAAAAACAAAATATGACCTGGACAGGATTTATTTATTTATTTTATTTATTTATTTAATAGGTTTTATATACTGACTTTCTACAATTCAAGACGGTTTACAAGGAACACAACAGACAGTATATGTCAACTGAATACATTGTAACAATAAGGATCATAGTATAAATAATTAACAAGAAACTTACTCCTTGCGGAGGGTTAAGAACTATTTACATGGAGGCTTAAAGGGCATCTTTCATTAATTTGGTTGCACAACCCTTGGCAATGATGACAGCCTTCAAATGTTTCTTGTAGCCATCTATATGTTTGGAATATCTGTATGCTGGTAGTCTTTCCCACTCTTCAACTGTGATTTGTTCCACCTCATGAATGTTTCCAGAATTCCTTTTACCAATGGCAGATTTCAGCTCTTTCCAAAGGTTCTCGATTGGATTGAGATCAAGACTCATTGCTGGCCAGTTTAAATCAGTCCATTTGTTCCTTTTTAACCATTCTTTTGTACTTTTAGATGTATGTTTTGAGTCATTGTCCTTATGGAGGACCCATGACCTTCGACCAGACCTAGTTTTCTGATACTAGGTAGTACATTTTGCTCCAAAATACCTTGCTAGTCCTCTGACTTCATGATTCCTTTAATATGGTCCAGGCCTCCAGTTCTTGAGGCAGCAAAACAACCCGATAACATTATGGAACCTCCACCATATTTAACTGTAGGAAAGGCGTTTCTTTCCTTATAAGCTTCATTTCGTCACCTGTAAATGTATCATTGGCCTGCATTGCCAAAGGGCTCAAGTTTGGTTTCATCTGTCCACAGAACATTTTCGCAGAAGGACTGTGGTCTCTCAAGGTGGGTTTGGACAAAGATCAGGCATGCCTTTTTATAACTGTTTTTGAGCAGTGGGGGTCCTCCTTGGCCTTCTCCCATGAAATCCTTCTTTGTTTAGTGCATGGTATATGGTGTGGGTTGAAACCACCACTCCAGAATGCTCCAGGTCAGCTTTAAGCTATCTGGATGTTCTATGTGATGTTTTTCCAATAGTTTGCACTAACTTTTGAAGATTTCTTAGATTAATTTTCCTCTTCCTACCATGTCCTCAGAGGTTCTTGACAGTTCCATGAGCAGAACACTTCTTAATAAAATTGCAAACTCATCCCAAAGTTTTTGGAAATGGCCTTGCACCCCTTTGAAGTTTGATGTTTAATGATAATGGCTTTTCTGTCTCAGGCAGAACTCTTCTCTTCACCTTTGTGAAAATGGAACAGGAAGTGAATGTGGCCATTTTAAACATTAGAACCATCATTCATTGGTTGACTCAAGTCATGTGAGTATTGACAATTGATCACAGGTGTGTCTAGTTTTACTGCAATGGGAACGTGGTTCTTCTGTTTAAACTGATTTGAATTGTTTATAAGGATGCCAATAATCATGTCTTAGTACTACTACTACTACTACTACTACTACTATAATCATGTCCTGGCAATATCCCAGTTTTATACTATTTCCTTTTTAATTGGTCTTGTTTATTTGATTATTTAATATTTCAAAGCCATTTCACTGGCCACTTTTATTTTTAGGAGATATTGGACACTAAGGGGTTGAACGGCAAGGATGCCCAAGAGCAGATGGTTCGGAAGAATGTATCCTTGAAGGATACTACCAAAAGCAGAGAGGTTCCAAAAAAGAGTAAAGTAGCCCAAATGCCCATGAGTATGGAGCAGACAGAGCTTAAAGGTCCCAAATTACCCAAGTCTACCAATAGCCAAATTAATATGAATAAAATACAGTCTCTAAAATGCTTGTATGCAAATGCTAGACGTCTAAAAAATAAGATGGGAGAGTTAGAATATATAGCACTAAATGAGAGGTTAGATATGATTGGAATATCAGAGACATGGTGGAAGGAGGACAACTAGTGGGACACTATGATACCTGGTTACAAACTATATTGTAATGATAGAGCTCATCAAATTGGTGGAGGGGTTGCGCTCTATCTTAGAGAGGGCATTGAGTCAGAAAGAATTAAAGTTTTGCAGGAAACAAAATTTGCTGTAGAATCTCTATGGATTGAAATTCCATGTAAAAAGGGGAAGGCAATGGCAGTGGGGGTGTACTATCGACCACCTGGCCAGAATGAACAAATGGATGATGAAATGCTCAAAGTAATCAAGGAAGCTAACAAAAGTTACAGCGCAGTAATAATAATGGGTGATATCAATTACCCCGGTATCGACTGGGTCAGTGTCACGGTAGGACATGCTAGGGAGATAAAGTTCCTAAATGAAATAAATGACTGCTTCTTGGAGCAGCTGGTTCATGAACTGACCAGAGGGGAAGCCATATTGGACCTAGTCCTTAGTGGAACACCAGATCTAGTGCAAAAGATAAGGGTGTTGGGGCCACTTGGCAATAGTGATCATAGCATGATCTCATTTGATTTAATTAGTGGAGGAGGGATAGTAAGGAAATCCACAGTACTACCTTTTAACTTTCGAAAGGCAGACTATGATAAAATGAGGAAAATAGTTAAGAAAAAACTAAAAGGAGCAGTTGCAAAGGTTAAAGACTTACATCAAGCTTGGGTGTTGTTGAAAAATACTATCTTGGAAGCCCAGGCCAGCTGTATTCCATGCTTTAAGAACAGTGGAAGGAAGTCCAAAAAACTGCCAGCATGGTTTAAAGGAGAGGTCAGAGAGGCTGTTGTTGCCAAAAAAGCATCTTTCAGGAAATGGAAAAAAGAGCCAAACGACGAAACCTGGAAACAGCACAAGCACTGGCAAGTCAAAGGCATTGATAAGGCAGTCAAATGGAGAATTTGAGAAGAAGCTTGCTGCAGAAGCAAAAACATGAAATAAAGACTTTTTCAAGTACATTCGTAGCAAAAAACCTGTGAGAGAGTCAGTTGGTCCATTAGATGATAGAGGGGTTAAAGGGGCAGTAAGAGGAAACAAGGCTATAGCAGAGAGACTGAATGAATTCTTTGCTTCGGTCTTTACTGAGGAAAATTAGGGATTTTACCCATGACTAAAATGGTATTTAAAGGTGCGGAAGAATTGAAGGAAATATCGATACATCGGGAATATGTATTACAACTATTAGATAAATTGAAGAGTAACAAATCATCTGGGCCGGATGGTATACACCCAAGGGTGTTGAAAGAACTAAAATATGTGATTGCAGACCTGCTATTAGTAATCTGTGAACTTTCATTAAAATCACCTGTAATACCTGAAGAATGGAGGATCGCCAATGTAACGCCAATTTTTAAAAAGGGTTCCAGGGGTGATCCGGGAAGCTACAGACTGGTGAGCCTGACGTCAGTACTGGGAAAAATGGTAGAAACCATCATAAAGAAGAAAATTATTCAGCATGTAGATAGTCATGGCCTAATGGAGACAGCCAATGGGATGCACAAAGAGCAAGAGTCAAAAGACCGTCAGGATACTTTCAAACTTCTTTATTAGGGTCGTCCCCTATGCGTTTCGGCAATGATGCCTTCCTCAGGGGGTAACGCTAAAACATCAAACATAGAAAACTTATAACAACAAACAAGATCAATATAAAACCATTAATATTTATAAAAAACACGGATTAGTAAGCTGTTAAAATTAATATATAGAAATAGACAACAAATGAAAATTATGAGACTAAATTAACATATAAACATAGGAATGATACCAATCACATAAAAGCCACAGATGGTTATTATAATAGATAACTTTAAAAGTTTAAAAAGAAACTTCTTATTATAAAAGGACAGACAGAAAAGGACATGAATGTTCAGACAGAGCAGTGTACTTAGGTGAATACTCACTGTAGGTCAAAGTAAAAAATCCCTATTATGTCGTGCGACATAGATGATAACAACTATAATAAATAAATAAATATAAAACAAACCAATGAACTGATACAGTAAAGTATATAGAACTAAGTAAAATCTTGACCAAAAGGATCTTCTTATCAACATAAGTACATATAAAATCGATTGGCTATGGAGAAAGACGTGGGAGGCAATAATGTCAACAGGCATCAAACAATGTATCCATATCTATAGTATTCTAAAACTTAAGACTAAAAAATATGGAAATAACAACTTGTATAAAAGTCTTGGAAAAATGAACATCCTAGAACATGTGACCATACACTATACAAACGTGTTAAAACTGCTGACAATGCTACAATGCAAAAGAGAGGGGTGGATTCTTTCAACTTTGTTACTATAGCATAGCTACAATTACATCATCTTAATGGGCAAACATCATAAGAACATAAGAACATAAGACATGCCATACTGGGTCAGACCGAGGTCCATCAAGCCCAGTATCCTGTTTCCAACAGTGGCCAATCTAGGTTATACGTACCTAGCAATATCCCCAAAGACACAGGTTCCACAATGCTTGTACTGGGTCAAGCATTGATATCCTGGGTCCCTTTTTAATAGTGGTTTATGGACCTTTCCTCCAGGAACTTGTCCAAACCTTTTTTAAACCCAGCTATACTAACAGCCCTTACTACATCCTCCGGTAACAGATTCCAGAGTTTGATTACACGTTGAGTGAAAAAATATTTTCTCTTATTTGTCTTAAATAGTTTACCCTGTAGCTTCATTACATGTCCCCTAGTCTTTCTATACTCTGATAGCGTAAACAATTGATCCACGTTTATCCGTTCCACTCCATTCATTAATTTATAGACCTCTATCATATCTCCCCTCAGCCGTCTCTTCTCCAGGCTAAAAAGCCCTAACCTTCTTAGCCTCTCTTCATAGGAGTAGCCTTCCATCCCCTTCACCAATTTGGTGGCTCTTCTCTGTACTTTTTCTAATAACGCTATGTCCTTTTTAAGATACGGTGACCAGAATTGCACACAATATTCAAGGTGCGGTCGTACCATGGAGCGATACAGAGGTATTATAATATCCTTTGTTTTGTTCTCCATCCCTTTCCTTATGATACCTAGCATTCTATTTGCTTTCTTGGCCGCTGCTGCACACTGGGCGGAGGTTTTTAACATGTTATCCACAATGACTCCTAAATCTTTTTCCTGGGTGGTGGTTTCTAATGTGGAGCCTTGCATCGTGTAACTATAGTGTGGGTTGTTCTTTCCTAGGTGCATAACTTTGCACTTGTCCACATTAAATTTCATCTGCCATTTGGATGCCCAGTCTTCCAATTTATCCAGATCCTCCTGCAGTTTTCCACAATCCTCTTGGGTTTTAACAACTTTAAACAGTTTTGTGTCATCTGCAAATTTGATAACCTCACTAGTTATTCCCTTTTCCAGGTCATTTATGAATATGTCAAAAAGCAGCGGACCCAGTACAGATCTCTGGGGTACTCCACTATTCACCTTTTTCCATTGGGAATATTGGCCATTTAGCCCTACCCTCTGCTTTCTATCTTTTAACCAGTTCCCGATCCACAATAGCACACTGCCTCCTATCCCATGACTTTTTAGCTTCGCCAAAAGTCTCTGATGGGGGACTTTGTCAAAAGCTTTCTGAAAGTCCAGATACACTATATCAACCGACTCACCTTTGTCTACCTGTTTATGCACACCTTCAAAAAAACATATCAGATTAGTAAGACAAGATCTTCCTTGTCTAAAGCCATATTGGCTGTCTCCCATTAGGCCATGACTATCTACATGCTGTGTAATTTTGTTCTTTATGATGGTTTCTACCATTTTCCCTGGTACTGACGTCAGGCTCACCGGTCTGTAATTTCCTGGGTCACCCCTGGAACCCTTTTTAAAAATTGGTGTTACGTTGGCGACCCTCCAATCTTCAGGTATTACAGATGATTTTAATGAAAGCTCACAGATTACCAATAGCTGGTCTGCAATCTCATATTTCAGTTCTTTCAACACTCTGGGATGTATACCATCCGGTCCAGGTGATTTGCTACTATTCAGTTTATCAAATAGTTGTAATATATCTTCCCGGTGTAGCGATATTTCTCTCAATTCCTCTGCAGTATCACCTTTAAATACCACTTCAGTCTTGGGTAACATCCCTACATCTTCCTCAGTAAAGACCGAAGCAAAGAATTCATTCAGTCTCTCTGCTATAGCCTTGTTTCCTCTTACTGCCCCTTTTACCCCTCTATCATCTAATGGTCCAATTGACTCTCTCACAGGCCTTTTGCTACGAATGTACTTGAAAAAGTCTTTATTCGTGTTTTTGCTTCCGTAGCAAGTTTCTTCTCAAATTCCTGCTTTGCCTGCCTTATCAATGCTTTGCATTTAACTTGCCAGTGCTTGTGCTGTTTCCAGTTTTCATCGTTTGGCTCTTTTTTCCATTTCCTGAAGGTTGCTTTTTTGGCAGCAACAGCCTCTCTGACCTCACCTTTAAACCATGCTGGCAGTTTTTTGGACTTTCTTCCACTTTTCTTAATGCGTGGAATACAGCTGGTCTGGGCTTCGAGGATAGTATTTTTAAATAACACCCAAGCTTGCTGTAAGTCTTTAACCTTTGGAACCGCTCCTTTTAGTTTTTTTCCTAACTATATTCCTCATCCTATCATAGTCTCCCTTTTGAAAGTTAAAAGGTAGTACTGTGGATGCCTTTACTATCTGTCCTCCACTAATTAAATCAAACATGATCATACTATGATCACTATTGCCAAGTGGTCCCAACACCCTTATTTCTTGCACCAGATCTGGCGTTCCACTAAGGACTAGGTCCAGTATGGCTTCCCCTCTGGTCGGTTCATGAACCAGCTGCTCCAAGAAGCAGTCATTTATTCCATCTAGAAACTTTATCTCTTTAGCTTGTCCTGCTGTGACACTGACCCAGTCGATACCGGGGTAATTGAAATCACCCATTATTACTACTCTGTTGTGACTTTTGTTAGCTTCCTTGATTTCTTTGAGTATTTCATCATCCATTTTTTTTCTGGCCAGGTGGTCGATAGTATACTCCCACTGCCATCACCTTCCCCTTCATAAATGGAATTTCAATCCATAGAGATTCTACAGCAAATTTTGTTCCCTGCAAAACTTTAATCCTTTCTGACTCAATGCCCTCTCTAACATAGAGCGCAACCCCTCCACCAATTTGATCAGCTCTATCATTATGATATAGTTTGTATCCAGGTATCACAGTGTCCCACTGGTTGTCCTCCTTCCACCATGTCTCTGAGAGTGCAATCAAATCTAACCTCTCATTTAGTGCTATATATTCTAACTCTCCCATCTTATTGTTTAGACTTCTAGCATTGGCATACAAGCATTTTAGCATCGTATAGCATCGTATAGTGTGTACTCGTTAAACTTAATCTTTAGAGGAAAACAAAGATGTGAAATTTGTAGTACATTTCTAATTTACGTAGTGATGAAACAAAATGAAACCGTCTCATCTTTCTTAACCTGTTATGTAAAGAAAGCTCTAAAAATGGAAGTAAGAATAATAAATGATCATGAGATGATGGTGATCGGAGAAAGATTAACATTATGTGATAAAGACTTTTGCTGTAATAAACCTGGCAGTACATGCCGGCAGGACAAGTAATGTGTAATATGTTACTATTAAATAAAAACTACACTATATTGTGCTCTTGTGTATATACTGCTGGGAAGCTTGAACCAAACCGTGCTCGCAAATTTTAATGTCACATGAAAATCCAACTAATCTACTACTATTAGCTGTACAAGAGGAGTTGTGCTTGTCTGAGACGATAAACGATAAAAGACAAATTTAAAAATCATCAATGCGCTTCATAGAGTTGCGTTCAACTAAGGAAGACACGGAGACGGCTATGTTTTACTCTTTGACAACAATGACAAAATGTGTATAAACCTGTTGCTATACCATTTAGAGAATTCAATAAATACTGTTTAAAAGCTATATAGAGATTTTTATATGCATATCGTCTTTGAAAAGTGTAACTGTTTGTTTGCTTAAAGATTATTGCCTCAGGTAAAACGGTGCGAACTTCAAGTACGCGAGCGGCAATGCGTGAAAGAGATAGGCGTTATACCCCCCCAAAAAAAAAAAATTATTATATTATATTTGTCAACTTCAAAGGCGAGATGTAACTATAATGTAGCTAATGAAAGCACATTAACTGTGAATCGCTCTTAGATTAGATAAATTTACAATGGCTGTTTTATTTTACTAGCGCTGTAGTTCTTATCAATGAAAGGTACATGTAGTGACCGAGAATAATCACCGGCGTTCCAAACCATGAGCTTGGCAACATTTACGTTATTGAAATGCTCTGTAAGTAAACAATTTAATGTTGTGTCTGCAATTAAGAAATTCTACTTCAAGAGAATTGTAGTTTAGGCATAAAATATTTAAAGTTACCTCTGGAATGCAAGAAACGCTATTGCTCTTCTGTTTTCTGCAATGTAAAACCGAATTGTTCCTGAGGGACAAGTTAAAACCTAGCTGTTCGCGCCAAAATAGGAGGAGCTAGAAAATAGGCGGAGCTTGTAGAGAACATGAGCCTTTAATTAAGGGGATGACAACTTTAATGTTTTAAACTGATAAAGTGTAACCAAGCTTATCATAGTCTCAAAAAAGAGTGAACTGAACAAGATCCTATAGCTGAAAATACTAAAAAGTATACATTAAAGAATTATTCAAAGGAAGACTGAAAGATCTATTTCTTGGTTTAAACCCTGTGGTTCTTTGCTTTTAAACTCATAGATGTATCTCTGTTCTAGCTTTAACAAAGATTTATTAATGTCGCCCCCTCTCCAATGTGGTCTGACCATTTTAATTACCAAATATTTCAAGTCACTAATTTTGTGATTTGCTAAAATCCAGTGCGTAACAAGAGGTTTATCGGGAATTTTGCGTTGTATGGGGCGTAATAAACAAGGTTTACTATATCAGTCCAGGCTCCGCTTTTTTGTTTTCTCACTGAGTTACATGGGCATTGAATCAAGTATATGACATTTGATGTTTTACAATTAGTGTAGTCTTGAAGGTAGACTTTATGCCCTGACTTGATGTCCGTGAAACTGTCTTTAGCAATAATTGTATGTAGACAAACGGAACAGTTCCCACAGCTATAGTGGCCCTTGATTTTGGGAGGGACTTGGTATTTTGTAAGAGCCGAAGGCACTAATATATTTGCCAAATTGGTATTTCTTTTATATGCATTCATAAGCCTCTTGGCAGTAAAGGCAGGTATTGAGGAGAGTAGATGCCATTCCTGTTTCAAAATATTAATTATTGGTTTAGAATGCTGGGAAAAGGTTAAGGCACAGACAACTTTGTTTGCGTGCTCTGGTTTATTGTTCTTCTGTAATAGGGTAGACTGCTCGGTAGTACATGCTCTTAAATAGGCGTGTTTAATGCTTTTTTCTGGATAGCCTCTTTTTTTGAATCTGTTGTGCATGTCGACTGAATGCCGTTCAAAATCTCTGTCTGTTGTACAGAGTTGTTTAATTCTCAAAAATTGGCTGATAGGCAGATTATCTTTAAAGGACTTATTATGACAACTTTGATAATTGAGTAAGGTGTTACGGTCGGTAGGCTTTCTATAGAGATCAGTGGTGAATCCATGTTGGTCTTTCTTAATCATGATATCCAAATAGGACACTTCATCAAAACTAAAGGTACCCTCAAATTGCAGATTGATGTCTAAAGAATTGAGCCACAGAAAAAATTCTTGCAGCAAGGATTCTGATCCATCCCAAATTAATAATACATCGTCAATGTACCTTTTCCATAGTAGAATGTTAGATTGATAGGGGTGAGTTATAAGATGTTGTGACTCAAAATTGGCCACATAGAGGTTAGCGACATCTGGGGCCATGGATGACCACATGGCCACCCCTTTAATTTGTTTGTAGTATAGGCCTCGAAAAATAAAGTAATTTTCTGTCATTGCTAGTGTTGCTAACTGTACCAAAAAAGCCGTGGGTGTACGGACGGGTCTAGGCCTCTGTATTAATGTATTCGAAAAGAACTTCTAAAGCCGCTTGTTGGGGTATGTTTGTATAGAGTGAATTTATATCTAAGGTAACCAATATTAGACGAACCTAATAAAGAAGAAGTTTGATAGTATCCTGACGGTCTTTTGACTCTTGCTCTTTGTGCATCCCTGGTTAGCTGCAAGAGCAGCGCTCCTTGTTTTGTTTCCTAATGGGAGACAGCCAACATGGCTTTAGACAAGGAAGATCTTGTCTTACTAATCTGTTATGTTTTTTTGAAGGTGTGAATAAACAGGTGGACAAAGGTGAGTAGGTTGATATTGTGTATCTGGACTTTCAGAAAGCCTTTGACAAGGTCCCTCATCAGAGACTTTTGGCAAAACTAAAGAGTCATGGGATAGGAGGCAATGTATCTTATCTGATGTTTTGTAGTTCCATGTAAACCGCGCTGATAATAAATAGTGCGGTATATAAAAATGTTAAATAAATAAATAAATAAATAAATAAAATGTACTATTGTGGATCAGGAACTGGTTAAAAGATAGAAATCAGAGGGTAGGGCTAAATGGCCAATTTTCCCAATGGAGAAAGGTGAATAGTGGTGTACCCCAGGGATTTGTGCTGGGTCTGCTGCTTTTTGACATATTCATAAATGACCTGGAAAGGGGAATAACGAGTGAAGTTATCAAATTTGCAGATGACACAAAACTATTTAAAGTTGTTAAAACCCAAGAGGATTGTTGAAAATTGCAAGAGGATCTTGATAAATTGGAAGACTGGGCATCCAAATGGCAGATAAAATTTAATGTGGACAAGTGCAAAGTTATGCACCTAGAGAAGAACAACCCAAACTATGGTTACACGATGCAAGGTTCCACATTAGGAACCACCACCCAGGAAAAAGATTTAGGCGTCATTGTGGATAACATGTTAAAACCCTCGGCCCAGTGTGCAGCGGCAGCCAAGAGAGCAAATAGAATGCTAGGTATCATAAGGAAAGGAATGGAAAATAAAACAAAATATATTATAATGACTCTATATCGTTCCATGTTGAGACCGCACCTTGAATATTGTGTACAATTCTGGTCACCGTATCTTAAAATGGATATAGCGTTATTAGAAAAGGTTCAGAGAAGAGCCACCAAAATGGTAAAGGGGATGGAAGGATACTCCTATGAAGAAAGGCTAAAAAGGTTAAGGTTCTTTAACCTAGAAAAGAGATGGCTGAGGGGAGATATGATAGAAGTCTATAAATTAATGAACGGAGTGGAACGGGTAAACATAGATCGATTGCTTACGTTATCAGAATATAGAAAGACTAGGGGACATGCAATGAAGCTACAGTTTAAACTATTTAAGACTAATAAAAGAAAATATTTTTTCACTCAATGTGTAATCAAACTCTGGAATTTGTTAGCGGAGGATGTAGTAAGGGCTGTTAGTGTAGCTTGGTTTAAAAAAGGTTTGGACAGGTTCCTGGAGGAAAGGTCCATAAACCGTTATTAAGAAGGGACCCAGGATATCAATGCTTGACCCAATACATGCATTGTGGAACCTGTGTCTTTTGGGGAAACTGCTAGGTATGTATGACCTAGATTGGACACTGTTGGAAACAGGATACTGGGCTTGATGGACCTTGGTCTGACCCAGTATGGCATATCTTATGTTCTTATGCCAATAATATTGAACACAGCTGCACATGAACAGCCCCAGAATAGTGATTGTGAACTGAACATCTAAGAATAGTCTTATACCTGGAGTTCTGGGCTAGGACCAGGGATACTGCTGCTATCACTGTGATTGTGAGGAGTTCTGTCTCCTTTATACCTTCTGCATGTTTTTCAGCCAAAACGAGCACTTTCCCAATGCTTATTTGTGCCTGGAGCGGGTCTAAACTTAGATTCGACTCTGGACCCCAGGACATTTCTGAGATCAGGTGGATATGTACATGTTCCTGTGAATGTCTCAGCAATGCCTCCACCATGCCCCTGTTCAGACTTGGATGTCTTCAGACTCAGCTTCTAAAATGGCTCTGGAGATGTATTTGTGCTTTGGACAACTCTATGCCCATTTCCAGACATCCAAAGCACTAACAGGCCTTCCAAAATAACCCGTGCCATGTTATCTATTTTAAAAGGAGGATAATGCACATAAGAACCGTAAAATGAGATGACTACCAAAATGGGGCTGAAAAACATATCAAAATACAATACAAATCATATGTAACATGCAAAAATAAATAACATAAGATGTATAGTAAATATAATTTTATTATTTGTATTATTATTATAGATTCTTCATTAGAAGACACAGTCTAGGACTGGTTTCAATTCTGTGATTCTTGTTCTAACAAAGAACTTAGGAATCATGCAGGTATCAGCACTAGATGTAAGCTGTTCCATGTAGAGTAGTCTTGTAGAATTTGCAAAGTCAAGACCAGTCCAAAATTTGTAAATATTAAGGAGTCCCTTAGGTATGGCCCCGAGAGCTCCAACCACAATTGGTATTACAGTCTATTTTTTCATTCAAATCTTTTCAACTTCACTCTGAAGGTCTCTATATTTTGCAAATTTTTATTATTATTATTATTATTATTGTTATTATTTACTGCTATGTGAGTGTGTGTTTGTGTCATAAGGGATGTTGGCAGATGTGTGCATATATGTAGTGTGTGTGGATGTCATAGTGGGTGTTAGGGTGTGTGCATGCATGTGTGTGTCATGGAGGGTGCTGGTCCTCCCCACAGGCGCCCCAAACAACTGTGTCTCTATCCCCCAATATCCCCACCACCTGACCCATGGCTGGCCTCCTGCAGCCTGGATTGGGTGGTGGGGACCCCCTGTAGCCAGCCCTGGCCCCGTGAGTGGCTGCCATGTCCCAATCCCATGCAAAATACTGCTTATACCACCTTTGAGGTGGTGTGAGCAGTTCGGCCCCGCAGGCTCGGTAGCATGTACAAGGCCGTGACCTGAATCGGCGCTATACATGCTGCCGAGTGGCCCCCTGTTCCGCCCCTGCTCCTACCCCTCTCACCCCCTCCCGCCCCTGCCGGCCCTACCCATCCTGAAGCACAGGACGTATAGAGAGAGCCAATGCGGGAAAAGGGATTAGGTGGATTGCAGGGCTGCACGTCCCAGCGGGACATATAGCCCCGCAACCCGCAATCGTGAATGAAGGCCTATGTATATGATTCATGGGGGGTTTCCATCCCTACCTTTCAATATGCAGTCTCCTTCCCTTCCATTCCACTCTCCTTCCCTTCACCCAGCCATGCATTTTCATCCTCCCCTCTCAGACAACTTGGCACTTTCTCTCACTTCTCTGACTTTCACTCATTCACTTGCACTCTCTCTCAAGTCTTAGTTCCCCTTCAAATCCTGCCCTTGCCCAATGCTCCTCCCTTCTTCTCCCTACCTCCTTTCTAGCACTGCTCATTCCCTTATGCTTTCTGTCTTCCTTCTCTATCCCCATCCTTTCTCTCCATCCTCTGCCTTTTACCCACCACTTTTAGGCAGTCAGTTTTCACACTTCACCCTGGCAATGCCTTGCCAGTGTCTTCATGTAGCCAGGCCCCACTCTTCACACCAAAAGGACTCAGGGATTCCCACTGGTATCTTCAGGCAGCCAGATCCTACTCTTCATGCCAGTGGGACCAGAACTCTTTATCTTTATCTTTATTTCGCCATTTGATAGACCGCTCTTGTCAGAACATTAGAGCGGTGTACAATAAAAGATCCACGCCACTAAGCTATAGAAAAAGGAACGCCATATTATAATAGGAAAGAGGGAGAAAGGACAGCATAAAACAAATACAATAAGAACATAAGATATGCCATACTGGGTCAGACCAAGGTCCATCAAGCCCAGTATTCTGTTTCCAACAGTGGCCAAACTAGGTCATATGTACCTAGCAGTTTCCCCAAGAGACACAAGTTCCACAATGCTTGTACTGGGTCAAGCATTGATATCTTCAGTCACTTCTTAATAATGGTTTATGGACCTTTCCTCCAGGAACTTGTCCAAACCTTTTTTAAACCCAGCTACACTAACAGCCTTTACTACATCCTCCGGTAACAAATTCCAGAGTTTGATTACACGTTGAGTGAAAAAATATTTTCTTTTGTTGGTCTTAAATAGTTTACCCTGTAGCTTCATTGCATGTCCCCTAGTCTTTCTATATTCTGATAACGTAAACAATCGATCTATGTTTACCCGTTCCATTCCGTTCATTAATTTATAGACTTCTATCATATCTCCCCTCAGCCGTCTCTTTTCCAGTTTAAAGAGCCCTAACCTTTTTAGCCTTTCTTCATAGGAGTATCCTTCCATCCCCTTTACCATTTTGGTGGCTCTTCTCTGAACCTTTTCTAAAATCGCTATATCCTTTTTAAGATACGGCGACCAGAATTGCACACAATATTCAAGGTGCGGTCTCACCATGGAACGATATAGAGGCATTATAATATCTTTTGTTTTATTTTCCATTCCTTTCCTTATCATACCTAGCATTCTATTTGCTCTCTTGGCCGCCGCTGCACACTGGGCCGAGGGTTTTAACATGGTATCCACAATGACACCTAAATCTTTTTCCTGGGTGGTGGTTCCTAATGTGGAACCTTGCATCGTGTAACCATAGTTTGGGTTGTTCTTCCCTAGGTGCATAACCTTGCACTTGTCCACATTAAATTTCATCTGCCATTTTGATGCCCAGTCTTCCAATTTATCAAGATCCTCTTGCAATTTTTCACAATCCTCTTCGGTTTTAACAACTTTATATAGTTTTGTGTCATCTGCAAATTTGATAACCTCACTCGTTATTCCACTTTCCAGGTCATTTATGAATATGTCAAAAAGCAGCGGACCCAGCACAGATTCCTGGGGTACACCACTATTCACCTTTCTCCATTGGGAAAATTGACCATTTAGCCCTACCCTCTGCTTTCTATCTTTTAACCAGTTCCTGATCCACAATAGAACACTGCCTCCTATCCCATGACTCTTTAGTTTTGCCAAAAGTCTCTGATGAGGAACCTTGTCAAAGGCTTTCTGAAAGTCCAGATACACAATATCAACCGACTCACCTTTGTCCACCTGTTTACTCACTCCTTCAAATAAGAGCATGAGACACAGACCAGACAAAAACTCAAGAGGGACAACGAACATAGGGTGGGGAAACCACAACAGAAAAAAAAAAGAAAAAAGGGAGATGACAGTACAAATGCCAAACATAGTAACAGCACGAAATGCAGGCCAACAAAGACTAGGGAGGGATGTCAGGGGAGAGGTCAAAGGCTTGTTGGAACAGATAGGTTTTCAGCAACTCTTTAAACTTGGGATATGAGGGTTCCAGCCGGAGGGAGGGTGGTAGAGCGTTCCAAAGTGAGGGGCCGAGGAAAAGCGAAAGCTGAGTGACGAGTCTGTTCTAGATGTGCTTGTGACGGAGAAGGTAAGGACAAGCGATTGGCATGCAGGGAACAAAGTTGACGGTACAGTGTGTGAAGGGAGATAAGATCAGCTAGGTAGAGAGGATTAGATGTGTAAATGGCTCTATGTGTTAGAATAAGAAATTTGTAATGAAATCGAAAATGGAGAGGCAACCAATGTAAATGAAACGGGATGGGAGTGACATGCTTAGATCGGTGGGAAAATGTGATAAGACGGGCTGCCGTATTTTGAATAAGCTGTAGACGCTTAAGCTGATAAGTGGGAAGGTTGGCTAGGAAGATATTGCAGTAATCAAGTCTGCTGATGACCAAGGCCAGAACTAGGGTAATCAATGAAGTAGAAGGGAGAAGGGAACGGACAGCTCTAATTTGACGTAGAGCTGCAAAAGAACAGCGAGTGAGAGTGGAGATGTGACTATGGAAGGAAAGAGAGGAGTCTAAAGTAGCTCCCAGATAGCGGAAGGAAGAGGCAAGCGGAATTGGAGTGAGATCAATCTGAGGAGCAACGGTTGGGCAAGAGCCGCTCAGAGAGACCCACATAGCTGTGGACTTTGCAGGATTTAAATGTAGAAAATTCAGGGAAAGCCAGGAGGCAACATGAGAAAGGCAGCGATTGAACTGGGAGATTCCAGGTTCATCGATGAAGTATGAAATAAAAGGATAATATCATCAGCATAGATATATGATGAGACCGGATACTGCTGGATCAGAAGAGGGAGGGGAGAGAGGAAAATATTAAATAAGAGGGGTGAAAGAACAGAGCCCTGGGGCACACCACAGGTAAGAGGGAATGAGGAAGAGGACTGGTTGTTTGAGCGGACGGTAAAGGAGCGGTCTGTAAGAAAAGAAGAGAACCACTTCCAGACTGCACCATGTAATCCCAAATCATACAGGCGAGAAAGAAGAATCCGATGGTCGATCAAATCAAATGCTGCAGAGAGGTCAAGAGAGACGATGAGGGTGATGTCTCCATGATCATGGGCAATGTGGATTTCGTTCAGGAGGGCCAGAAGAACGGTTTCTGTGCTATGACCTGGACGAAATCCTGCTTGACGGGGATGGAGGGCATTAGTAGTTTCAACATGAGAGTTGAGTTGTACGAAAGCAAAGCGTTCCAGTAGTTTAGCCAAAAAGGGAAGGTTTGAAACAGGGCGCCAATGGGAAAGCACAGAGGGATCGAGGGAAGGTTTTTTCAGAAGAGGGTAAACTATGGCAGATTTCCATAGAGAGCATTAATAATGGTGACCATGATGGGCACTAATTGTAGGGTAGGCTCGACTCCTGATGGATCTTCAATATGCTGCTTTGAGGGGAGGGGTGTGTCTTATGCATCTGTTTGTTTGCATATGGGAAGACAGATAAATCTACAGAGCTGGCTGAAGTATTTCCAATACATGCTTTCACTAATGCAAGCCATGCCACAACCCCCCCCCCCCCACTAGAATTCATCCTAAAATGAGTCTAAATGAAATGGTGAAATGGAACAAACATTTCTTGACTGCACACCCTTACTACTTAACAAAAAGGCACCATGATATCTACTGATGAACTTTTTCAGCATCTGTTGGTGATTTGATTCTGAGCACTGAAATTATTCTGATCACTGTATAGAGATGGCTACAGTGCAGTGTACAAGAACACTTGGGTTGGCAGAGATTTATGATGCTAATGCCCTCACTCACGATCACAACCATATTCCACTACTTCACAGCACAAGCAAGAAACACCACCGAAGCCATTACCAACATCCTCAAAACCCATGTTACAAGAGGCAATCCCACCTGCTCCATATAGCCCTAGAGCAAACAACCAACACAAATTGCAACAAACCTGATGACCAACATGAACTCAGGTGCACCCTCATTAATGCTCGCTCTGCCCGCAATAAATGGCCAGCCATCACAGACCTCATAACCACCCTAAACCTAGACATGTTAATGGTCACTGAAACCTGGCTCGCTGACACTGATACTGTCATACTAAATCAGCTCACACCCCCCAATTACTCTATCTTCACATGTAACAGGACGAGCAAAAGAGGAGGGGGGGTCTGCATAATAGCAAAAACTCAGCTCCAATACCGAACTACACTATCTGGAAGCACAAATCATCTAGACACAATCACCATATCAAACAAATATAGCATTATCAACCTTATTTACAGGGCTCCAAGCTCATCACCTGAAGATCTATCCACCATACTCGACCTAGCGTGCAATCCCTTAAACCCAGATAAACCAAACTGGCTACTGGGAGATTTCAATCTCGCATCCATCCAACCCGCTTTATCTAACTCATTCCTCGATGCAATGTCCAACCTCAACTTCAAACAGATCGTAAACAACCCCACCCACCAACGTGGGAATGTTCTCGATCTAATCTTTGCCCCACCCACTGAAGTATCCACGCATTACAATACAGATCTTTCTATCACACCTGTCCCCTGGTCAGACCACAGCTTGATTTCATTCAATATCCCAACAAAACCAGACCCAACCAGCCATACAAAGATATGTTCGCCATCCAAGTCAGCAAGATTCAAACCATTCGACGAGAAAGAATTTACAAAACATATACTCCCAAAACTCGCCCTGCCATCAACAAACATCAACAATATGGTTGCAAACTGGAACAACACCCTGAACCAGTACTCCAAACTACCGCCAGCCCATAAACACTCAACATCAGATAACCGAGCGGTTAAAAAGCCACCAGCGCCATGGTACTCCCCTGAACTTAAGAAGACCCTTATTTGCTTGAGGAAACTAGAGAGAAAATGGCGTAAATCTCACAACTCCACCGACCAAGCCTCTTACTTAACTCAACTGAAAATCCATCGGCAAGCAGTCTGGGACAAGAGAAAAGCCTTTCACTCCGAGCTCCTCAACCGCTCATTAAACAAGCCACGAGAACTCTTTCAACCTAGTAAAAACCCTAATAACGGAACCATCGCCACCACAACATGAACATATCCATCCACAAACCTACGCCAACTATATCCAATCCAAAGCCATCAAATCCTCAACATTACCCTCCTTAAAACTTACTCAGCCGCCTGAGAACAAAAACTCACTTACCAAGCTCTCATCTCCTTCCGCAAAAATCATAGAAGACATTATCGCCAACATAAACACCACCACTGCACCAAACGACCCTTGTCTGGCACACTGGATAAGAGCGATGCGTTCAGATCTCAGCCCAACCATAGCTGAAATCATACATCAATCTTTCTCCACTGGAATATTCCCATCTGCCCTCAAGCAAACCACCATCAGACCACTACTAAAGAACAACCAACTAGACGCAACAAAGGAAGAATCCTACCGACCCATCTCCAGTATCCCACTCCTTTCCAAAATAATAGAGAAGGTAACCCAGAGACAGATACAACAACATATAGATACTGCATCACCACTAGACTCCAGCCAACATGGTTTCAGAGAAGCTCACGGAGTTGAAACTCTTCTGACTTCCCTAACTAATACGCTCATTAATGGAATTAACATCATCAAGACTGCCTTCGCACTTATATTCCTTGACATCTCAGCAGCGTTTGACTCGGTGGACCATGATAAACTCCTTTACTGACTCCACGACAAGGGAATCCATGGCCTAGCTTGGGATTGGTGTAAATCCTACCTTGAAGAACGATGGCAACAAGTTAGGGTTGGAGAAAGTACATCTGAACCCTTCCAACTAAAGCAAGGTGTACCTCAAAGCTCATCCCTCTCAGCGTTATTGTTCAATATATATATGCAGCCAATCTGTGAAATCACTCGCTCGTATAGTATAGATTGCCTAATTTATGCAGACGACGTGTTGATATTTACACCGATTAATGTCTCTCTCCCAGATTATACTGTACTAGTAAGATGCTTCAATGCAATAACTGACTGGCTCCTCACACAAAATATGCGAATAAATTTCAAAAAAACTGAAGCTCTCATCATCACGAAAAACAAAGAATTCGTACCACCAACTACCCTAAAAGTACTGGACGCTGAGCTCCCCATGAAGTCTACCATAAAATACCCAGGTGTAACACTGGATCATCGACTTGACTTCAAAGAACACATAAACCGTACAGCAAAAATCATCTACTACAAGATTATGACCCTCCGACACCTGAAAAACATGCTCAATCATAATAATTTCCGAACTATATTCCAAGCAATAGTCCTGCCTCATTTTGACTACGCAAACATAATACTCCATGGCCTTCCAAATAACAAACTAAATACTCTACAACTAGCCATGAATGCTGCCGCCCGTGTCCTATTTGGAGCATCAAGGAGGGAACACTCAACCCCCATCCTAATGGAGCTACACTGGCTCCCTATAAACTGCAGGATCGCATATAAAGTCCTCATCCCTACCTTTAAAGCTATCAATAAATTAGCCCCTCCCTCAATCTCATCTCTCATCATCCACACCCCTAATACGAGATCAAGAAGATCAGCAGCGTTCAACACCCTATCCATACTGACAGAATTTATAAGATACACCCATACAACTACAGAAAGAGCATTTGCTTACTACGCCCCTAGACGCTGGAACAACCTTCCACTCGCCATCAGATCAATCACAGACCTTAAACAATTTAGAAAAGCCATAAAGCATCATCTGTTCCTTCTACACTTTATTTATTTATTTAACTGCATTTATATACCGCTTTTCACTGGGTCAAAGCGGTGTAACATATAACAAAAGGGGGGGGGGTCAATACTTTAAAGGGTGGGGCCATCACCAGGGGGCAACATTTATTGATTTGGGGTGGACATAGACGTGTACACTTCGGCTGTATCAAAGTATTAGTTCATGCGGGTAGGGTGGTTGTTCTGTTCAGAGATGTTCACGGAATAGGATTGTTTTCAGCTGTTTCTTGAATGATGTGATGTCAGCGTTGTTCCTGATGTGGTTTGGCAGAGAGTTCCAGAGGGATGGAGCATAAAGTTCGAAGGCTCTGTTGCAGGTCCGTTGTGTGGATTTGGTTCTCTTGTGGGGGACGACAATAGAGTTATTGGAGGATTGTCTGGTTGGTCTGCTGTGGGATGGGCGAGGCAGTAGGGGGTGGAGTGAGGTGTTCCGTGTTTGGTGGATAGTCTTGTGGGTGAGTAGGATAGCTTTGTACTTGATTCTCTTAGGATTGGGGTGATGTGATCCCGTTTTTTTTGCATTCTGAATAATCCTTGCTGTAGTATTTAAGGCAGTTCGGAGGGGGTTGGTTTGTGAGGCGGGAAGTCCATGGTAGATTATGTTGCAGAAGTCCAGATGAGGGAGTGTCACAGCTTGCATTACTGTCCTGAAGTCGTGAGGTTCTAGGAGGGGTCGGAGGCGTTGTACAGTTTTAGCTTTGTGGAATATCGTCCCGGCGGTCTTGTTGATTTGATGTTTAAAGGTGAGAGCTTGGTCAATGATAACGCCTAGATACCTTATTTGAGGCTGGATTTGAATTTGACTTCTACAAACACCACGATCCCTCACAGACACCCTAACACAATCCAATCCCACAGGTTACGCAATAAGTATATTTCTTACGCTGCACATAATGTAAATAATAACCTGTACTGTATATAGTTTATTTTTTGTATAATGTTTCCCATTGTTAATTCCTGGTTATTTGCCCTGTTATATGTAAACTCATGACAGCTCGTTGCTCATGTGAGTATTTTCGTTCACTGTAAACCGCACTGATGATAAATAGTGCGGTATAAAAGAAATGTAAATAAAATAAATAAATAAAAAAATAAGAAGGGTAGAATGAAATGAGAAAACAGACCGCAGAGCTGCAGAAGAATAGAGATGGGAAAACACTTTGAGGCCAAGTTACTTTCTTTCCATTTTCGGAAGGACTCCCTCTGACTTGACTGTTGATGAACTTTTGCCACTGCCAGTCCCTCATTTCAAGGTACTTCAACAGAGAATAGTTTTATTATGTTCTCTGTTTATGAAACCTGTTTAATGTATACCCAGTTCATTGTCCTGTTCATTGTAAGCACTGATCAATTTTTGTGACGTGTAGTTTCTGTTCATTGTAAACCGCACTGATGTCAAATAGCGCGGTATAAAAGAAACTGTAAATAAATAATTAAAATAAAAATGAAGCTGAATATACAAGCTGCAAGGGTGTGGTTCACTGTCATTCTTTTTGCCTGTAGTAAACAAATTCAGGAATAAACTAAAGCAAGTAGTAAATATGGAAAAAGCAAATATTTTCGAGTCAGTAAAAATAAATCTTCTCTGGAATAGCTTGAAGAATGAACCACCGTAGATAATGCCTCTATTCCTTTCCCAGGTATACCTGGAATATATGTATCTGGGATTTTCTGAAGTACATACTTTGTTTTATTCACTTCTTGGAGCCCTCTGGGGTCTCATTATCCTCTTGTTTTAAGGTATTACACAATTCATACCTTCTGTAGTATTTCCATAGCTCTACGTACTACTGAAATTAGATGGTCTCTAGGTACCTGTTGCATCCTTATTCCTTCTTTTGCTTTTCTGTTTCATGGGGCAACATCGTCTCTCCTTGGAACTTCCTCTGCCAATAAAAATGAGTTGGCATGAAGCGATGGGTATCGTCACTATAATCTTAAGTCCTTTCAGGATGCTGGGTTCTGTCCCATCAGATCTTATTGCCTTTTTTAATTTCAGTGGTGATAAATGTTTATATACTTCCTGCTCAACAAATGAATGTGTGATCATTTCACAATCAGGTATGACTCTGTGTCTTTCCTTAGGTACTCTGCCTTACCCTTTTTTGTATATAGCGAAATAACTTGTTTAGGTATTCACCTTATTTATTTATTTTAGCAATGCTTATATACCACTTTTCACTGGGTCAAAGCAGTGCACATTCAGATACGGTATGGTATATTTTTCCCTTGCCCCTGAAGGGCTCACAATCTATATTTTGTACCTAAGGCAACAGAGGGTTAAGTGGCTTGCTCAAGGCCACAAGGAGCACCTGTGGGACCAGAAATCCCAGTTCCTCTGGCCTGAGGTTGTCATTCTTCTGCTGCTTTCTCTCCCTGCTAGTCCCGCTTTCTCCTCTTATCTTTATTATTCCCCATTCAGTTTATTGTCTCATTTGTATATCTAAAGAAGTTTTTATCACCTCCTTTTATTGACTGGGCAATTTTCTCCTCTGGTTGACCCTCTGCTTGTCTAACTGCCTTCCCAGTCTCTCATTGTTTCTCTTGATAATTTTGCCTTTCTTCCTTTTCCTCACTGTTCTTTTGCTATTTACCAAATACTAGTCAATTGCGGTCATATACACACAGTGCATTGCAAAAGTCTTCACCCATTTCCATGTTTGCACATTGTGCTATCTAAAAAAGATAATTCAAAGTGCATAAAAGTAGTGGTTTATTTCCCTGATCTCTATACATGCTCTACACTTTCAACATGAAAAGACAATTATAGAAATATTTAAAAAAGTGATTACAAGTAAGAAACAAAAAATCTTGACTGCATATGTCTTCATATTCCTTGTCACAATACTCAGAAACCTCTTTTGCAGCAATAACAGCCATGAATCAATGAAGATAAGTGTCTACCTCTTTTGCACAGTGGGTTGGTGCAGTTTTGCTCATTTCTCTCGGCAGAATAGCTCAAGCTCTTTCAAGTTGGCTGGGGATCATCTGTGCACTGTAGTCTTCAAATCTTGCCACAATATCTATTGGATTCAGGTCTGGGCTTGACTGAGCCACTCAAGGAGGGCCAGCATGACCATTAGGCAACTAAGCAGTCACCTAGAGCGCCAATGATCGGAGGGTGCCCATTGCTGCGTAACAGGTAAATTTGCACTCTGTCTACTTGACACCCAAGCTAAAAATATTCATGATCATTGAAACAATTAAGAATAAAGTATTGTGGTAAAGGGGGAATTTTTCTAGATAGATTTTATGCAATCTGCCTTGAATCCTTAAAGGAATAAAGCAGAATATAAATGTTGATCAAATGAAATTAAAGTAAACTTGATGGAAGCCTCTTTTTCAGCAATAGCAGCTATGAGTCATTCAGAATGAGCGTCTATCAACTTTGCATAGCCAGATGGCGCAGTTTAAGGTCATTCTTCTTGGCAGAATATTTTAGAGTTTGCTTATTTAGTTTAGAGTCCGATTCAGAGAGGGGCACATCCAGGCCATCTGGATGGCCCAAGCAAGACAGGCCCATTTGAACCTGATATTGGACTGCGGGAACAAAACATTCCCATGGTGGCCAGAATTTGGCCCAAGGATGGCCTGGTGTGCCCTGCCACCTGTGGGGATGTCCTCCCCGTAGGTGCCCCTGACCCCCGTGTCCTCAATCTCCTTTATCCCTGTCGCCTAACACAAGGCTGGCCTGCCATGGCCTGGATCAGGTGGCGGAGACCCCTCCGCACCCGGCCCGGCCACAAGGGGGGAATCCCCAGGCCTGATTGCTGGGTTTTCATTGCTTCATCCACCTTTGAGGTAGAATAAGCGACATATCCCCACAGGCCCGACAGGATGTACAGTACCGTGACCTGAATCGGCCCTGTACATCCTTCCAGGCTGTACTGCTCCCGCTCTGCCCCAATCCTGCCCCTTTCCGCCCCCCGTTGGCTCTTCCCGTCCTGAGCATCAGGAATATGGGGAGAGCCAGAGTGGGAATTGGGCCCGGATAACTTGTGGGGCTGTCCATCCCGCCAGGATGTGCAGCCCCGCAACCTGAGTCCCAGAATTTGGCCCTTAGCTTATTATAATTACATTTAACCGTTTTTGGGTAACACTATTTCTATACAACACGTCCCTGTGGTAGTGGATCAAGGATGGTACTACTTGCATTGAAATACTAGCAGTTCCTCAGTAAAATCACATCAGTTGTTAAACTTTTTATTTTCCCCCAACTTTTTAAATATGCTTACAAGTAAACAACTTGCATAGCAAATATGGAGATCATAAAGAAACAATCAATAAACAAATCATTATAGAAATGATAAAAAGAAAAAAATATCCAATGATCCCCTTCTATAAAGCCCACCATTTTAAAGGAAGAAGGTTCACACTAACAGGAAGAGGTTCTTATAAACATAAATTTCAAAAACAACCAGATACAAACTGAATTGCAACATAAATACCATGCATCAAAAACAAATAGTGTACATCAAACATAATGGAAAACAAAATCTTATAGACAGTTATTAGTCTTCTTGCCTAGAAATGCAGATGCTTAGGGTAACAAAGGAAAAAGTCACTCCCCCCCAGAATAGAAACTTCAGAGTGCAGTCTCAGGAAATGGTGATGTCTATTCTGAGTTTGCCAGAAACAATCCAGAAACAGCCATCTCTTCTGGCCCCATAGACAAAATGTTCTTGAAATGAAAGAAAAGTCTCTGCTGGTTGATTAGATGTTACAGCAGTTCTTGAGGGCCAGAAATCTGCAACGGCATCTCAATCTCCTTTGCTTGCTTGTAAACTGATTTTTTTTTGTTCAGAAATAAGAATAATTAAACAAACGTTGTCATAACCATGACTCAAAATCTTAGAAATACAAAGAAAATAATTATTTAGGTGATTGGTCAGTATTATTGATGAATGCAAGATCCATGAAAAATAAGAGTACATTTATTCATGATCTTACTGTATGTATATAGGGGGAAAGAGTTGATCTTTTGGGATTAACTGAGCTTGGCTTACCAATATTGATGACCTTAACTGTGCCATTTCATCACAAACCACAACTAGGAAAAAAAGGAAGTCGAGTAGCTTTTATTTTTTGTTCAGCTATTCTGGTTTGGTCTCGACTAATTGAAATGATAGGATGTGAATGATTCTTGATCAAGTGTAAAACCCTACCAAAGACCCTTCCTCAACAACATACTAAGGTAGCAACATTACTATAGCATCTTTTAATAAAGTATCATCAGAAATATTGAAGCTACTCCCTAGAAGTTAATTGGTTTCAGTTGAGAGACTCACCGTCTCATTCATCGATTCCATAAAGTCTCAGAAGTCTCTTTTATTGGAATGGTTTTATTAATGTTACAATATAAGGACTCCTCTAATATTCTTTGCTGGTCTTTTCTCTCGGTACCTTATGCTGAATTGTTGCTCCCTCCTCTACACTTAAGTGTTTATGTATGCCTTCATGTTCAAGTTCCTTTAAGTTACAGTTATCAGTTAGAGAGATGTTTTCAGTTGTTCTCAATATTCCTCCAAGGAAGGTTGCCTTAGCACATTTGTTCAGATCAAAGACATCCTGATGTCATCCGAAAAACATTTCATTAGATGGAGTTGTTCAGCTAGTTGTTTTTCACTGGAACTATAGAGCTTCAAATCATCTGCAAAATGTAGGTGCGATGTTACCTCTGGGTCTTTGCCAGCTTTAGGGTTAAGGTTAGTTACTCCATCTGGGCCAAGGCTTTTCCAGTTTGTGGCTGTTTTTAATCCATTTTCTAGTTCTTGTGCTATCTCAGGCCAGTCCATAGCTTTGATGCTCAACTTTTCCAAATGCTTTCTTATGATGGATAACCATTCTGCTTTTTGGTCGTGCTTTACAGGGTTTTCATAGAATTTTTTTTCTGTGTCAGTCTTAGTTGGTGGTATTTTCACCTCACTGATGCTCTTTCCCAGTTCTCTGTAAAACTGCTTTGGGTTCTCTCTAAATAGTTTGTTTTGATATTCCTGTTTTCTTTATATCTCTGCAATTTTTGTTCTTCTGCTGTTACTTTTAGTTTATTATTGGAGCATATGAATTTAAGGTCTTCTGTTAATGCAGAATGTTTTATTTTGATGTTTTGTATCTTTAGCATTATCTTTGGTGATCTTCTTATCCTTTGAGATACCCATCTATCAAGGACACCTTGGCATGCAGTGAATTAATTTTTTTCTTCAATATGTTTTTTCCAAGAAGTCTTTCTCCTTTTCTTCTGACCTTGTGTCCTTTTTAGTAGAATTGCCTTGGTAACAAGTTTTGCTGGATGTGATTTATTTCTGTAATATCTATTGATGGCTACTTAATGTAATTTATGGCCTTATTAATTTTATTTATTATGCTTTTAGCCTTATATGTAAGGTAAATTTGGCAGTCGATCTCTCTTTTGAGCCCCAGCATACCTATCAACCTCCATGCAGGCCAAGAGGTCCTCAGCCAACTCTTTGATCTCCTGATCTCTTTCTTGTCTCTCTTATTTCTGCCTCCTATCCTGTTCCACATTATTCAAGTTCTCTCCAGTTCCTCCTCAAGTCACTTGGCCATCCTGCATTTCCTCCTCCTGCTGCCTCATGAAATTCTGTCTCTCCAGATTAATGTTCTCATCGTCCTCGGATGTGGCCTTTGTTGTCTCATCTAAGTGTGCTGGTTTCTCTGGCATCCCTTTTTTGTACTCCTTCTGGAACCAATTATCTTTTTCTCTATACATCCTGACATAGATATTTTTCCATAATTTGTCCTATCAGAGACCTTATTTTTGCATCAGTGCCTTTTCCATTTTTTCTTTTTGGATTTTTTTGCGAACCCTCTTTATTTTATTTATTTATTTATTTATTTTTTTAAGTCTTTATTTAGCTTTTTCACCAAACAACAAAAAGTAAATCACACACACAACACAAATAACCTATATAACACAGTCCCCACCCTACAGAACCTAAAGCCTCCCACCCCCCTTTTTACCTCCCCCCCCCACCCACCCAACCGGGCTCACATTTATTTATTTATTTAACGGTATTTCTATACCGCCTTATCATACAATGATGTATCCTGTGTAATCACATACAGAGTTTGTGGCATAATAGTAGCAGTACATTATCTCTTTTTTTTTCTTCAGGGACCACCGAATAGTTTTCAGTCCTCCTTAGTTTTTTCATTAGTATCTGTGGTTTATCTCCTGCTGCAGTGGATCAATGAACAAGGTCACACTTGCCTATGGCTTTATCAGGGATGTTATCTTGTTCTGAAGGTTTTGAACTATCACTACCACCACCATTAGCCAAAGTGCATAAGCTACTGGGCACATTTTTATCCTGGGCAATGTGCGGCCAGTATGTATCTTTCTTTTTTTTTTCCCTACCATACTTTTATCAGTGTCATCTTGCTGAGATTTGGTATAGATTTTATACAACAGGGTCACCGCATGAAAGTGCTCAGCAAGACTTGGGGAAGAAAATATTCCATCCCAATTTTGATCTCTTTTCTTCTTTGTGGAAGCATTTTGAATCCTCTGAGAATGAGGAAACTACTAGATAAAAAGAATGTTTCTTCAAGTACATATGTTATATTTCTGATCTTCATGGATATTAAAGATAGAGCAGTGGTTCTCAAATCAGTCCTCTGGAAGCCCCAGGCCAGTCAGGTTTTCAGGATATTCACAATGAATATGCATGCGATAGATCTGCATACAATGGAAGCAGTGAATGAAGATCTATCTCATGCATATTCACTGTGGATATCCTGAAAACCTGACTAGCCTGGGGATCCTGGAGGACTGGGTTGATAACCACTGAGAAAGAGGATGGCCCTGTTTTGGAAAGCATTGCCTCTCTGAATGTACACTATCTACCAATTACTTATTTGCCACATTTTGAAGAACCCTTCTCTGGATCCTTCTTGCGGTGGGAATTATAGATCTATGTCAATTGTTTTGTCTTTGGCCCAGATTATTGAGTCGCTAGTGATAATATAATACATCAAGTATTTGGAGCTGTCAGAAGGTGTGCATTCACCGGAATCAAGCTTCAGATAGGCTTCAGTATGAGACCATATAGGTTTCCCTATCAGATGAGGTGCACAGGCTCTTAGGTAAAGGTTTCTTAGTTTTTCTGTTTTTGTCAGATTTATCATCCAGTTTTTTTGATCTACAGATGGTTCCATTTTATTTGACAGGGTTGAAAATATCAAGATAAAGAAAAACATCAAGAAGTGGATTCACTTATGTCTCACAGACAGTATCAGGAAATGATAAGGGGATAAATGGCCATGTTTAGTAAACGTTAACCTTCATTAAGGGACATGTTTACTAAACTGTGCTAAGAATCAGCATCTTAGAGCATGCGTAATGCCAAAACTTTACACAGGAGGTGTGGCCAATCTGTGCTAACTGCATTGTGGGAAGCACCTCACCACACTAAGCCTGCAACTGTGATTAATGTGGGTGTACTTACCATTGAGATGATAGGTGCACCCACCCTAATTGCAACACTGGTGATTAGCATGTGCTTATTGCTATGGTTATGCTTTCTTTAATATACCACAACACTGAATGTAGAATATATGCAGTTTACAGTGTTAAAAATAATTCAAATATGCTCGTAGTAACTTCAATGTGCAGACAACACACACTCTCTAGCTCTAACCTGCCTAATCCCCACTCAGTTGAGCACTAAGCAGTTAGCATGGGATATTTACCACACTGTCAGTTTTAGTGCATAGTAATTATTACCATGATCCTGGACTAACCATTTACCTTAATCCCCATGCTGACCATTTACTGCATGCTAACTCTGTGCTAACCATTAGGACACTTTAGTAAACATGTCCCTTAGTGAGTTAATGCATGCTATGTGTCGCCATGGGCCATTTCAGTCCTGTGGATGCAGCAGCACTCAGCATGCATTGACCTTCATTAATACACATTAACATTTAGTAAAAATGAACCAAAATGTCTGTCCAAAAAATGAATGATGTATTTAGTTATTTTGTTGCAAGCATTTTGTACCTGCAGGTCCAGAAAGAAAATCCTTCTCTTGTCAAGGCAGAAAATAAATATACAGTCATATAAAAACAATACAAGACCAAAAAACAAAGTACACATACATTTCTAAAAACAATACAAAATTAAGAAAAACAACCCTGAACTCCCGACCAACTCCCTCACAAACCTCTAAAACTCAAACTATCCACAATACTTACGTTACACACACTTCCTCAAACAATAATGCTTTCAGCTTTCTCTAAAACTCCAAATTTACTTCTCTGTGCAATTTAAGCAGTAAACTATTCTATAAAACAGGACCCATAATTGAAAATGCCATAGTCCAGACCAAAACCAATCGTGCTTCCTTAAGAAAGTGAACCACTACTAACAACTAATCCTCGAAATAAAGAACTTGACCTGGGACACAGACTTGCACCAACTGTTGTAGATAAAATAATCCAAACCATTAGGCTAACATTTTAAAGGTAATCATAGATATAAATGCTAACTAATGGAGCTATCTCATAAAAGATAATATGATCAGTATAACGACATCCATTAATAAGTCTGGCTGCTGGAGTCTGCACCAATTATGAGACACCCAAAGAAGATGCCAGCCAAATGTATGTTTCACCCCGCCATCATCAGAGGCTCACCTGATCTGGACTCATAGCTGTGGCCATTTTTCTTCAGAAGGCAGTCCCCTTCCAAAGGGAGCTGTTGGGGTGGGGGTGGGGGGAGAGGGGTTGGTCTTAGGCAACCTGCCTTCATCTGTTCTATCTATATTTGGTACCATTAGTTCCTGTGTCCTGATTATCCCAAGGTTTTTTGGTTCTGGTTCTGTAGAAGGCCCATCTTGGTCGGTGTGCCTTATAAATATATGGACACTTGCTCTGGGAATGTGACTTAAGGCGATTGCCTCTGCCATGGTCCTGTGACCTAACATATGTTCAACTTAGTGTAATGATACTTTGCGAGGCATATGCCATGCCTACTCCAGAGCCTGGATGTCCAGTTAATGAGTACCATGAAGTGGGCACCTGGCACTGGGGAGTGGGCTTTGCAACTATCCCTCATAGTGAAACTAGATATGGAATCCCAGACTGTTAGGCACATGAAAATGGCAGGAGAACTTTCATTTGAATACTTCTGCTGGGCAGGAGGCTTACAAGGCATGCTATCCAGGATGGGTATTCCATAGAGTCCAGACCCAGAAAAAGCGTGAATGGCCAAGAAACAGGAACAAATAGCACTACTATTCTACTATTTATAAAGTGTTACAAGGTATATGCAACACTGTATAAACACAGATAGAGACAGTCCCTACTTGTTAGAGCTTACAATCTAATCAAGACAGACAAGACAAAAGATAGGAATAAGGATAGAATAGGGCAGGATAAGGAGACACAAGGAAACAAAGGATCAGGATCCATAAGCAGCCTTAAAGAGATGAGCCTTTAGCATAGATTTGAAAAGCACCATGGATTCAAGATACAGTTCAGAGCAGGCTGGCTACATCCAGATAGCCATGAGATGTCATAGATAGCACATTTCAGAAGCTGACTGCTGCCCAGCCAAGTGCATTGATTTTAGGCCAGGCCATGGCAACTGTTGACACAGGTGGAAGAGAACACTGTGCCTTCTGTGTCTGCTTATATCCCTCTAGTATTCTTTCATTTGTATTTATTTATTATTATTTTTTTTATTGTTATTTTTACATTATACAACCATAACATAAAATTAAACACCAGAGAACTATATACCACTTCCCTCCCAAAGCGCACCCAAGATCAAACTTCAACAAAGTAATATCCCTCCCCTCCCCGACACACTGCAGGCTTCCTACTATTGCAATTACTAAGCAGGTTATTCCCAAACATTTGTAGCTATGGCTGTGCATTGATCTAAAGCAGACCACCTAGAGAGTTTTAGCACACTATCCTTTATACATGAGACGTTATCATGAGCCTTTTCATATTTGGCATACAAACATATATGATTCCACCATTCCAACCAACTTGGTTTCACAGGATTTTTCCAGTGAACAAGTATTAATTTTAACGCCACCATTATCATAAAATTTAACAGAAAGAGATTTCCTTTATCTATCGATGGGATCTCTGACATGTTTCTAAACACGATTATACGCCACGTCAGCGTAGCAGAGAATTTTAATACTTGTTGAATTTTGGCCCATACTGGGTTCCTAAAGACCTGAATGCAAGGGCATTCCAACATCATGTGTCTTAATATACCCATTTCCTTCTGACATGACCAGCAGCGACTGTTCTCTTTCTTGTTCCATTTATCCAGTCTAACCGGGGTGATAAATGCTCGATGAGCTAGAAAATACATAGACTGAGTAAGAGCAGCAGATCTGGAGGCCCAAACAGTAATCTCCCAGAATGCTTTCCATGTCTGTTGTTCTGTGCTAACACTGGTCTTGTCTTTCCATGAGCTCCTCAGTCCTTTATTCGTCAGCGAAAATTGATCCTTAAACAATGCGTAGAATCTTGAAACAATACCAGCATTGGAACTTATTTCCTCAATAACACAGGTACACTAAAAGAAAATTTTTTTAAACTACCTCTAATGTTTCGATTGATTTTTACGTTTTTTGGTGCGCTGAATCCAAATCTGGTAACCAATTTGCTCCATCACGTACAGATTTTTTGCTACATTGGGTTAGCAGTTTGAGGTGAACGTTTCAGATTGAGTGCGATCGAGATAAAAGTTTCTTGGATGAATTCTTTATACTAATTGTTTAGTAGTTATTCAAATAAGAATAAAGAAAATTGTAACAAGGCAGCACATAAGAATAGAGTAATGTCAACAAAACACACTGTGATGGTAGCAAAATTGTCTGCACTTAAAACAGCCACATACATGTGCACAGACATTGAGCATATAAGAGCGAGGTTAGACACAAAGCAAAGCAAAGAAATGTGCAAAAAATGTTGTACAGGTATGTATGTAAGAATAGAAAACGCAAACCGCACCATTGCAATACATGAAGACAAACACCCGATGGTGTGAAAATAAAATTCTAATAAATGAGATCCGACACTGTGGTAATAACTAGCAAATTTTTATTTCAAAGTTTAGTAAAAACACGATATTTGTCAACACAGTTTAGATTTTAAAGTCATTCTTGGGTCAATCAATCTCCTGGTGGGCCCGTTTCTTCTTCCCCCGAATGCTTCTCTTGGTGCGCTGCTTGGCGTATTTTTCATCTGGGGTTTCCCGCAGCAGCAACCAGCAGAAATCAGCCATCATAGTGGTGTTCCATCTTCCTTGGTACCTTCTCTCTGCGTCCTTGATGTCCTGGTGAAACCTTTCACCTTGTTCTTCACTGTACGCCCCCAAGTTTTCGGGAAAGTAGTTCACATGGGAGTGCAAGAAATGGACTTTCAGGCTCATGTTACAGCCTTGTTCTTTGAAGGCATTGAGCATCCTGGCAACAATATCCTTATAGTTCTCATCCCGCCTGTTCCCCAAGAATTTGAGAACAACATCCTTGAAGGAATCCCAGGCTTCTTTTTCCTTCTCAGACATCGTTTCAGCGAATGCTCCATCTGAAATGAGTTTCCTTATATCAGGGCCAACAAACACTCCTTCCTTTAGCTTTGCTTCAGAAAGTCGGGGGAACTTTGAGCAAAGGTACCGAAAGTACTCACCATCTTTTGGAAGGGACTTGATGAATTGCTTAATGAGACCCAACTTAATGTGGAGAGGTGGTAATAGAATTTTATCACGAGGTACCAAGCTCTCATGAAGAACATTTTTCTCACCGGGTCTCAAATACTCCCGAATTGGCCAGTCTTTTTTCCCCCAGTGTAGGTCGCGGGCCCGGCTATCCCACAAGCAAAGGAAGCAGGGATATTTGGTGAAACTGGATTGCTGCCCTAATAGCATGGATAGAATTTTAAAGTCTCCACAAATCATCCACTTATGCTCATCATAACGAATCTTCTGAAGAATCAGGGCCAAATTCTCGTATTTTTCTTGGAGAATAACAGAGTGAGCAATAGGAACTGAAGCGAATGTGTTGCCATTATGAAGAAGAACACCTTTTATGCTGTCTTTTGACGAATCAATGAACAGCCACCATTCAGCAGGATCATACTTGAGTTTAAACTTTTCCATCACTCCGTATATATCGTTGCAAAATACCAAATCTTCCTCTTTGCTGAAATACTTCAAAAATTGTGTCTCGCGGTTGCGGTACCAATAAAAAGTTGTTCCTGGTGACAATAGATTTTTCTGTTTAAGCCGAGAACCTAGCAGTTGGGCAGCATCTTTTGGGAGTCCTAAATCCCGGACTAAATCATTCAATTCAGCTTGAGAGAAAAGTTCAGGTTTCGAATCTGGTTCAGTTTCAAACTCGGAAGTACTGGACTCATCGGGAAAAGCCATTTGATGAGTCTCATCATGATCAGAACCGTCCACACAAATATGATCCAAAGATTTTGGTGGTTGAGGCACAGGTACTTCGTTGCTATGAGGCATAGGCCTAATTGCTGAGGGAAGGTTGGGGTAACTTATTACGTTCTTATTTTTTAAGTTGTATCCCTTCACAATGCAAGAGCAAAAATAGCAGTCACTGCTGTGGTCTCTTTGTTCACGCCACATCATAGGTATTCCGAAACGAAATGCTTGGTTTTTACCTTTCATCCATAAGCGTAGATCTTCCTCACATGTCTTGCACACTTTGTGAGGAGCCCACGGTTTGTCTTGATCGCCTAACTTCAAACCGAAATAGGCGAAATATACTTTTTTAATAAATGCAGAAATGTTCCTCTGCCGCTTTTTCACGGTATATTCCCCACAAATAAAACAAAAACTGTCCGGAGAGTTGACGCAACCTCTGGCTCTGTGAGCCATCACAAATACACAGCACTGCAAACTACAACTGTAGTGAACCACTTCGGAATAAAGCTGGATTACGACTGAGCAAACAAAAGGTAATAATGAACTTGCAAGAAACTGAAATTTGACAGGAACGTTCATGTCGCAACCACCGTGTTTGAGCGAGCGAACGAGACGAGGCGAACAGGAAAGAACATGCGCCAGCGCGAGTACTGGATTTAGCCCCCCGCCTCCCAATTGTCCTGTTAATGTATAAAATGAATACAAAACACTCTAAAATATCATGAGGGAGTGTTTCTAGTTAGTTAACCATTACAACCTCTATTTTGGGCCAAGAAAATAAACTGCAGTCGGCTAAAAAGAAATTATGTGAACATTCCTTATATGGGTAAGAAATCTAATTTTGCAAGAAAACGTGACGTGATGGAACATTTTGGCTATTTTTCCTGGATTCAGCACCCCAAAATCTATAGGAATCAGTTGCAAAACTGGAGGCAGTTTTTTGGTAGTGTACCTGTGTAATTCTTCGTACTCCCCATGTTTGAGAAAAATCCCTAGGATTCATTTTCAGACTACCTACACAGTGCCGCATTTGTATCCATTGAAAGTAGCACGCAGATGGGAGGCCAAATTCCCACTGTAAGACCTCGAAAGGCTTCCAAATGACCCCGTCCATCAATTGTCCAACCATCCAAATACCACATCTTTGCCAATTCCACCATGCACATGGGGCTTTGTTGATTTTAAATACAGGATTAAACCAAATCGGCATTAGAAGCAACAAAGGGTTATCCTTCTTGATAATTGGGAGAAGTGCCTGGAATGACTTTTGCGTGGATACTATTATGCGACCCACGCTGGAGTTATCTGGATTTATCATCCCCATTAGCAAATTAATCGGGCACGGTGCCACCAGCTGCTCTTCCACTTTCAGCCAAGTGGGTTCTTGCTCAGTCGTGCTGCCTGTAGACCATACCGCTCCTTGTTTTAAGAGGAAAGCCAAATGGTACCAGTAGAAATCTGGATAATGCACCCTTTCTTTGGCTTTTAGCTTTTTTAACGCTATCCTGGGTGTTTTCCCTTCCCACAAAAAAGTACTGATTGCATGTTCCAGTTTTCTATATACAGCCTGGGGAAACAAAATAGGAATCATTCCCAGAATGTAATTTATTTTTGGCACCAACATCATCTTAATAGCCTCCAACCAGCCCCACCACGTAATATGCAGCGGGGACCATTTCAGGGTGAAAGTACGAGTCATATCCTGAAGCTTCTCTATATTTAGCCTCACCGTTTCATCTAGAGGTGTATAATATTGTACCCCCAAGTATTTTATTACCAAGGGCACCCACTGAAATGCGAAACTCTCTACCAAGGAGGCGTTCACCAGATGATTTATAGGAAAAGCTACAGATTTGGTCCAGTTTACTTTGTAGCCGGATAGCATTGAATACTGAGAGATTAACTGCAGCAGTGGCGAGATTGATCCAGGGCTAATGAACAGCAATAGATCATCAACATATGCAGAGAGCTTGATTTGAAGGTCTGCAACTCTGATACCTTGAATCTCTTCTGATTGCCGGATCAGTAATGCCAGCAGTTCCAGCACCAGATTGAACAGAAGCGGGGACATCGGACAACCTTGCCTGGTGCCCCAGCATAAGGAGAAAGGTTGCGAGAGAGTTCCATTGGCAAGGATCCGAGCAGAAGGGTTAGTATAGAACACACGTATCATATCCACAAAATCCTTTGGAAGGCCAAACCATCCAAGCACATGGTATAGATAAGGCCATTCAAGCTTGTCGAAAGCCTTTTCAGCATCTAATGAAAGTCCTAAATAGAGCACATCTAAGTGTTCCACCCTTTCAAACAAGTTGCACAGGAGTCGCCCGTTGTCAGCCGTGGATCTTCCAGTCACAAATCCGCATTGATCGGGGTGTATGAACATGTGCAAAACCTTATTTAGACATCTAGCCAAGGTACTAGAGTAAAGCTTATAGTCAGCATTTAGAAGAGAAATTGGTCTATAGTTACTGACTAGCTTTGGATCTTTCCCCGGCTTTTCCAACACGACAATCGTTGCATTGACAAATGCACCAGTGTTACTATCTTGCTCCCAGAGCGCTTGATAGTAGATCTTTAACTGAGGGAGAAGTTCTTTTGCAAAAATTTTATAGAATTCTGTTGGAATCCCATCCGGACCTGCGGCCTTCCCAACTTTCATACCGGCTAATGATTCTTTTAATTTCAGTAGTGTGATAGGTTCGCTTAAGGCAGGCAATTCTGGCCATTCAACCTTGTCCAGCAGCTTCTTGCATACCGTTTGCTCAAACGACACTTCTGATGTATAAAACTTCACAATTTCATTTGTATTTATATGTTTTCCCAGCAGCCACATTCACCACTTCATCAACAGTATTGCCGTGTGATGAATAGATGGCGCACACACATATATCCTGCTCTGGCTCCATGAATGCCTCAGATTTAAACCCCTATTTACAGTGACCCTTCTGGCACACTACATTATGGGTATATCGACACACATGGCACAGCAAGCACAACACATCAGGAGAACCATATGGAACAGCTGTGCCAGTCTGTACATGACCACATCCTGTGGCCAGGGGCCCCTGATCTGCAAAGGGCCCTACCTCCCAACTCTCACCCATATGTTCCCCATGGCAATAATGGGGGCCTGAGCAGAGGTGCAGCTAGCTGCAATGCCTTTCCGCACCACTTGTGCCCATTGGGCATCTACACCTGCAATAAGGAAGACTGCTCCACCCCAGGGAATGGCACTAGTGATATATGATTCTGGTAGATTGTGTGACTCAGTGCTCAGCTGGGTCCTGCTACTGGCATGGCCCACAGATCTCTGTTGCTCTGCCCATTGGTCGCTATTACAGGGACATGGATAGATGCCAACTTTCACAGATATATATCAACTCAGCAACATGCGCTCAAAATTCCTCCCTGGAATTGGGTGGCACTATGGCTGCAATTCTGTCATCCAGTCCTGCCAAACAATATGAGCATGTGCCACAGAGGACAACCACTATATCCCTCAGTGTTCCTTTCCAGTCATACAGAGCATACTCCCCAAGCCATGCATATGTGGGCGGTTAACCAGTTTGGGGAACTGGTTGGCACTGCCACAGAATAGCATATGCACAGGGCCCCCATCATCCTTGTGAGGGCAAATATCTATCCAGGGCACTGTGTGCTGATGGAGGGCAGCAGGAGGGCCAATGGCCACTCATATGTCTGACTCTCAGCCCACCACCTTTTCATATCACATCAGTGCACAATGGGTTTGGGTTGGTGGCAATGATGACAGTTGTTGCATGTGGCCTACCTAACATTTTTAGTGCACATGCCACAGGAATGCCTGACCTATTCTAGGTCATACAGTTTCTCATATGGCATCTGCTATATTTCACAAGCTCATGCAGACATCATCACCCCATATGCATAGGTTTGGCACATTATAGGAATGGGGCACTGACTAGACTGACCAGTACTAGGGATATGCAGCCAAACGGATGTAGCCAAATTGTGCTTATTACATGGGGGCTGTGCATACTGACCATAACTAAAAGTGATATCTTATGATACTTTAGAGTAGACTGCTGGTTTAAAGCTCTTTACCGGGGACACAAACATCTGCCTTTTCAACTTTTCTGGTCATTTATATTAGTTGATCCTTGAACCTCTGATCTTTGGACTAGATGGTAGTCACCCATCAAGTGGAGCTATCAGGTCTCACTGAGGCCTAGGTGCACCATCCAGCCCCACACTGTATCAAGTCAGATGTTCCCTGTATGTCCCAAAGTATGTGTGATGTGGAGCTCAGTGCAAATCCTGGCTGGATATTCTTGCATTGTGAATCAATTGACAGCTTCTCCAGAGACATACTCCAAAACATCTCCTCTGCCATTGCCATGTGCAAGTGTACTGTCTGAGCTATTTACCATGTCAAGTTCAGATCGTGGTTGTTCAATTTATGAAGATCACTGATAGACAAACCAGAATCTGGGGTACACATGGCAAAGTGTCTGACTTTCCACTTAGACATGGCAACACAGCTGTACTGGCACAGGCAGATCGCAGTACAGAGGGCCTTGGAGCATGTTTCTGGAGCAACTGTCAATCAACTCACGAGGAACAAATATCTAGACAAGGATTTGCACTGATTTTCACACCAGATACATGTTGGGACAAACGGAGAACATGGGTGTCTGACACCCATCCACCATGACGCTGTAAATGGCCAGTTGACACAGCTTTGCCATTTGTGAGGTATGATAGCTTCACTAGGTGGGTGACTATAATCTAGCCCAAAGGTAACAGGTTCAAGGACAGGTTGGCCCTTATTGAAAATGGGGAAGAGAACATTTTTTTTCTGGCATGTCCATTTTGGCAGTGACAGCGATGTGAAATAATATGGGACACATTGTTGATGTCTCCCAGATCTTTTCAGGGTCTGAAGATCCATAGCCAGCACATATCTCTGCAATGTAATTTTGGCCTCACATGCCACCTGGTCATACATGCTGGTCATGCAAGTATCTGTTCTCCCTGCAGGCAGGATAGACCCAGGGCTGGTGCAAGTTAACGGGCGCCTTAGGCAAACTTTCAACCTTATACCCCCTCCCCCAAAGAGTTGGATAATTAATCTCAATGGTCATGTTCATCTGAGCACCATTCCTTCTATAACAATCCTGTAAACATGAATAATTGGACATCATGCTTTTCAATATTAAATATTGCTTTGCATGTATGTATGTGCCTACTCTTCCTGCAGGTAAAAGAATGTGCTGATTGCTCTGAGCTTGTATGTTACCAATATCTATTGTTTTATTTTGAATGCTGCAGTTCTTTGTGCACCCCAGAGGCTGCCTCCCAGGATAACCCTTTAGTCTTGGCAAATGTCTGCAGCTCATGGGATGTACTGAGAGCAACTTGGCTGATGTATCAGGCAGGATCCATGGGATTGCTTGGACATGGTCTGCTCTCGACTATCCCCCAAGGCCTGCATTCCCAGGCAGTGGCCTAGTCATTCTTTCTGTGTCGACCTTCCTGGGATAGCGCTGTTCTTGCCCATGTGCTGCTTACCTCATCAGCCTAGTCTGGATCCCCCCACCAAATCCTGGTAGAAAGGACCAGGTTGGTCCTCCTGTGGATTCAGAGAACCTTTCCACCACAGCACCATCCTCATCAGCAGTCAGGTTCCAACTAGATTATCCAGGTAGGCACTTCACTATTTGGGTATCTGCTGCCATGCCTCATCCCTTTATCTGTATTCCGGCTGCAAATCTGGAGATATTCATAGGTGGACAACACATAGGGGTATGTTTACTAAACTGGGCTAACAGTTAACCCGGGCTATCTGCAACTAGGTCCCACTGAATAATATGGGACCTAGTGGCAGATAGCCCGGGTTAACCGTTAGCCTGGTTTAGTAAACATACCCCATAGTGTTTTTATGTGGATTGTGTGAATATGTCAGGCTATCTGCTTACCATATTGTGATATTTATGTGGCAAGGTGGCTGGACAGATTTCTGGCCATATTCAGACCAGGGGGCCCGAAAGATAGGCAGATTCATGCTGTATAAGCAGGAGCTTTCCCTGGATCTACCTTAATAACAGTTTATGGATTATCCCATCCAGGAATTTGTCCAAACCTTATTTTTAACCCAGCTATGCTGTTTGTACCACATTTTCTAGCAGTGAATTCCAGAGCTTAATTATGTTGTGAGTGAAAAAAATAATTTCTCCTCTTTGTTTTAAAGTTACTAAGTAACTTTATGGCGTGTCTCCTAGTCTTTGTACATTTTGAAAGAGTAAACGGTTGATTTGTGCTTACCTATTCCATTCCATTCTGAATAATGTAGATCTCTATCATATCTCCCTCTCTGCTGTGCCTTCTCCAAGCTGAAGAACCCCAGAAAGGGATTTCCTCAACATCCTGAGGAGTAGTCAGTGGGGGAAGTGGGATTTGAACCCTGGTTCTCTGTCCATTAGTCTAAGCACTATGCTGTCTCACTCCCTAACTAAAGGGAGTGTTGTAAATATGGTAGTGGTTTGGGTCAGACTTATATCCACCTGGAAGAGGAGTAATTATATTCATGTTTGAATTCTCCATCTGACAAATAAATATGCATTTAGGTCAGTAGGTTTTTGTGGGCATGTCTGCCCTTGCCATGGAAGGTGTTAATGGAGCATCTATTGTAGCTCTGCTATGGTAATCTAGGTACTAGGTCCAGCCACAGAGACACTTGAAGTGGCTGTGCAATAATACTATTTGTTCAGTGTAACGAAAGGTAGGAAGACCCATTTTGCATTGCTCGTTTAGCTAGGAATTGGGACATCTAGGTTGGGCCATGAACAGTTCCGAGTATTTTTAAAAGATTCAGAGTAAAGCCAGCATTTATGATGTGGTTGGATCAAAGCACTCGGGACGTCTGACTGCTGATGTAGCTGCGCATGAAATGAGAGTCAGAAGCAGTAAAGATGTCTTACACATGGGAACATGGAACGTACGAAGCATGAACCAAGGGAAGTTTGAGATGGTCAAGAATGAAATGGAACGTGTACAACTTGATCTGTTGTGTGTCAGCGAACTGAAATGGACTGGCATCGGGCACTTTGAATCAGTTGATCACAATGAAAGACAAAGAAGAAATGGTGTTGCATTTATAATAAAGAAGAAACTTGCAAGAACTGTAATGAAATACAATGCAGTCAGTGAACGCTTAATCTCTATTCGTCTACGAGGAATGCCTATCAACACAACTATAATTCAAGTATATGCCCCAACAGCTGCAGAAGAGAATGGAATTGAGGAGTTCTATGAACAAGTACAAGCTGAAATTGACAGAACATGCAAACAGGATATCCTGATAGTCATGGGTGACTGGAACGCAAAAGTTGTCAACAAAGAAGAAGGCAAAGTAGCTGGAAAATATGGACTTGGCAACAGAAATGAAGCTGGAGAAAGACTGATAGAATTCTGCAAGACCAATGATCTATTCATCTCAAACACCTTCTTCCAGCAACACAAGCGGCGACTGTACACATGGACTTCACCCAATGGATTGTATAAAAATCAAATTGACTACACCTGTGGAAGTCAACGATGGAAAAGCTCTGTAACATCAACAAAGACAAAACCTGGAGTTGACTTTGGTACAGATCATCAACTACTAGTATGCAAACTCAAGCTAAAGTTGAAAAAGAGCAAACCACTCATGAATGCAGCAAAATATGACCTTGAGAATATACCACTGGAATTTAAAGACTGCTTGCAAAATCGATTTGCTGCTTTAGATACAAATGACAGAGCTCCAGAAGAGTTATGGAATGACATCAAGAAGGTTGTGTTGGAAGAAAGCGAGAGTCTCTACAAAAGGTGAAAAAGCAAAAATGGCAAAATGGATGACAGAAGAAACTCTGCAAATTGGCCAGAAATGCAGAGAAGCTAAAGCCAGAGGCGAAAGAAAGACAATCGCAGAACTCAACAGAGATTTCCAACGTGCAGCAAGACAGGACAAGGAAAAGTACTACAATGACGCATGCAAGGAAATTGAAGCAGAAACTATTAGAGGAAGAACAAGATTGGCTTTCCTAAAGCTATGAGAGTTAAAGAAAAAGTTCCAGCCTCAAATTGGAATGTTACAAGATGCTCAAGGTTCTATGTTGAATGATGCTGAGAAGATCAAGAAAAGGTGGAAGAACTATACAGAGTTTTTATATGATAAAGATCAAGTGGACCAACAGCCGTTTCAACCTGGACCTTATGATCGGGAACCATTGGTGATGAAAGAAGAAGTTGAAGCAACATTGAAAGCCTTATCAAAGAACAAAGCACCAGGCATTGATAGCATTCCCATAGACGTATTACAGCAATCTGATGAAGCTATTACCGTACTTACAAGGCTCTGCCAAGAAATATGGAAGACAACATCATGGCCAACTGACTGGAAAAGATCTGTGTTTATACCAATACTAAAGAAAGGTGATCCAACTGACTGTGGAAATTGTCGCACAATTATTCTGATCCCACCTGCCAGCAAGATTTTACTGAAGATTATTCAAAAGAGACTGCAACCATACCTGGAACAAGAACTACCTGAAGTGCAAGTTCAGGAAAGGGTGAGGAACGAGAGACATCTTTGCGGGTGTGAGATGGATCCTTGAAAAGACTAAAGAATACCAAATACAATATTTGTGCTTTATTGACTATAGCAAGGTTTTTGACTGTGTAAACCATGAGAAACTCTGGCCATATTAAGAAGCATGGGTATACCAGAACACCTGATTGTTCTCTTGCACTATCTGTACATTGCACAATCTGTACATTGATCAAGAAGCAATAGTTCGAATGGAACAAGGAGAAACAGAATGGTTTAAAATAAGCAAAGGTGTAAGACAAGGCTGCATACTTTCCCCTTACCTGTTTAATTTATATGCAGAACAAATCATCAGAGAAGCAGGATTGTATGAAGACAACAGAGGTGTGAAGATTGGTGGAAGACTCATCAACAACCTTCGCTATGCTGATGATACCACATTACTGGCTAAAAGTGAAGATGATCAGAAACATTTGCTTCTCACAATCAAAGAACATAGTCTCAAAATGGGCATGCACCTTAATGTAAAGAAGACAAAGATCATGACAACTGGCATAATCAACAGGTTCATCATTGAAGGAGAAGAAATTGAAATCGTGAACAACTTTAACCTACTTGGATCAACTATCAATAAAGAAGCAACAAGCAGTCAAGAAATCAGACGACACATTGCTCTTGGCAGAGTGGCTATGAAAGACCTAGATAAGATTCTCAAGAGCAGAGATGTCTCTCTCCATACAAAGATTCAACTTGTTCAAACCATGGTATTTTCAATAACATTATATGGATGTGAAAGCTGGACAGTGAAAAAGATAGACAGGAAGAAAATGAATGCCTTTGAATTATGGTGCTGGCGGCGAATACTGTGTATACCATGGACTGCCCGAAGAACAAACCAGTCGGTACTAGAGGAGATCAAACTTAAGCTTTCTTTAGAAGCTCAGATGACAAGACTTTGACTTTCATGCTCTGGACATATCATGCGAAGAGAGAGATCATTAGAGAAAGACATCATGCTTGGCAAGATAGAAGGTCAACGCAAAAGATGAAGGACAGCAATGAGATGGATCGATACAATAACAGCAGCTACGGGTACCAGTCTGTCATCAATGAGCCGCCTGACTGAAGATCGAACACAATTTAGGATAGCTATCCAGAGGGTTGCAATGAGTCGACTCTGACTCGACGGCACTTAACAACAGCAACAAAATACATACAAGGATGCTGGAAGATACAAGAGTGTGTGCCGGCATGTGTAACAACAGCAACTATTTTAGTAAGAAAAATTTCACTTGGGCTTTTTGATAATGCTGTTTTCTCAACCTAGTCATGCAACCGCCCACGCATGCAAGTGCCATACTTCAAAAAACTTGGCATCCAGGAAGTGACAATTAAGGAAGCATGTGAATTATTTTGGATCATTTAAGGTGGTTTTAAACACCAGAGAGATAAACATATTTGCCCTCCTCAAACCTCATGAGAAGTTATCTGACACACCTGTCTTGGAGCAGGTGGAAATGCTGACATCATTTAAAAAAAAAAGTGTTTATTGCTTCTGAAAAATTGGAAATACGTGTATACTTTTCTGGCTGACCCAAAACATACCCCCAACATATACCCCCTTGAAACTGTGCATGCTGTGGATCTTCATGTGTAGGGATTAAACTAGCTATTTATATGTGTAGAGTATTTCCACATGTATATGCACTATTAATATTGGCACTTGCACCATTACAGCCCATTTGACCCATCGAGCAACACAAATACATCTACAGACACAGGTAAATGGCAGTTGGCAAGAACATAGCCACAGCATTAATTCCAACAAAGCACAACACTTGTCCAAAGAACAATATTCAGAGCAATTGTGTTAAAATTAATCAAATTAACAGGCTAGACGGTGATGGCCTTAGCCCAGAATTGCTCTTCATTCCTGTACTCTCAACACCCCCCTTTTTCCCCCCAGCTTGCGGTGGTGCCAGCTGTGGCATACAGTACTTCCACTGAGGGAGCTTTCTTTATCACTTGAGCCGCACATGGCGGTGACGCCTATGCTGCAGGATGCCAAAGTCACAGCTCCCCTATCTCCCTCTCCATCTTTAGGGAATAAAATAACAGCAAAGGGGGAAAGTCTCAACCTCTCAAATACCTCCCCAAACTGCAACAAACCCTCCCACCCAAAGATCTCTATTACCCAGTATCCCAAGAACTATAGGATAACCCACTGTGAAGCCGACACCATGAAATACTCCTCCACCCCTACCTCGACCTGCCTCCTAAAGCAGCACCTGCAGCTCCCAACCAGTCACCAACTATAAAAGCTACCAAGCAAAGGTGAGCCTGCTCAGAAAAGTTGTGGGATACACTTCTCCCTTTCTCCGACTTCCCACTGCCCTCTAGCCCTTTCTCCATGACCCCCCTCGCCCTCCCTTGACAAATGGGTTGCAGGGCTCGGCCATGATAGTAGCCCACTCCCTATTCACCGGGGGATGGGGAGTTGGGCTCAATTATACACGCAAATGTTGCACACACCTTCTAAAATGGCCTCCAAAAGGTAGCAGATACTGTTTGGTTGAAAGATATACTGTATGAGGCTTTTTCTTTTCTATCTCTTATTCTTAGAATGGGTGCTGATGTGCCCGAGCTCAGTTTCTATAGATTTTTTAGACACCATAGAAAATTATTCACAAAACCTTAGACTAAACTTCTCATCTCCCTTGTCCCCCCCCCCTAGCAATAAATAGTCTCAGGATTGTACTGCACTGCCCATTAAAACTGATGGGCAGCCTCAGTGGCAAGCAACTGTGCAGTCATTGTTTTTAATTGCCTTGGCCGCAAATGAATGTGCCATGACTGCCCAGAGCAGTTTTTAATGGACGGCATTACAGTGTCGTTGCTTGCTAGTGGCAGTTAAAAATGAACTGGGAATTAAGCATATGGTATGAGGACGCAGAACTATAAGTGACTGCTGATCCTCAGAAGTATTCAACATTTACTTCAAGAAAAGGGCCCAGTAAGGACAACGGTCACAGAGGTTTGCGGAAATTGCACTAGTTATTGTGAAAATGTATATGGAAAAGATACGACCTCCTCAGACACTCCCTTTATAAAATGCCTGAACATCTGAATTGAATCCGCAGTACCTATTGAAAACGCAAGCTTTCTTTGAGCAGATTGGGATGCCTTTTAGGACAAGTCAGTAAAATGTTGTTGCTTGATGAGACTGATGTTTTGGTATATTTTTTAGAGGTATTATGAACTGTAAAAACATATAGGAAAAATGCAGGCATTTGCTTTATTCATGATCATTGAACAAGGAAGGATGTTTCATCACAATGATCTGACTGTTTCGTTTGAATTTTGTTCACTGATTTTGTCTTAGAAATTTCAATGAAAACGTCAAAAGAAGGATATCTGAAGATACTTCGTGATGCCTAATTCCCTTCCTTGTGACATACATGTTAACATCATCATTATTGTTTATTCTATGCTCTGCCATGAAATGTGCTCAGAATGCGTATGTTAATGATTGCTAACCAGTGTCAGGCTAGCTTTCAAAATACACAGTACCACCTCAATGCACTTGTCATAAGGGCCAGCACAAGGAGATGAAGTGCCCTAGGCGAACCCCATCCCTTGCACCCCCTTCCCCTCTTCCTCCCCCGCCCCCACAGCACCCACTGCCACTGCTGCTGTCCCTCTCCAGGACTGACAGCAGTGATGCCTTTGGTGCTACGGGGTTGTTTGTTTCCACCACTCTCTGATGCCCGATGCCAACTTCCTATACAAATAGGAAATTGGCATTGAGAGTCAGAGAGAGGCAGAAGCAAACAGCCCCATGGCATCAAAGTTGAATGTAAGCCTCAAGAGGCTGTTTGCAGCTATTGCCATCACTTTTGGTCCTAGAGAGGCGTGACAGCAGAGGCAATGGGTGCCCCCGGAGGGCTGGTGCTCTAGGCAACCATCTAGTTCAGGTAATGATAACGCTGACACTGCTTGCCATGTATGTTTGTCTTGACTAGGCTGCAGGTTCTGTAGAATAGGGACTGTTTATAACATATGTCTGTATAGGGCTGCATATTTTTGCATGTGGAAAAACCAACGAAAGCAGGCACACCAATCACAAGGTGGTCCGAGCAGCTGTATTCCCAAAAAACAAACCCCAACGCATTTTGGCTGTGAAGCCTTCTTCAGGGGGTCCAAGCGTCAAAGACAAACATAAACATTAAAACACAATGATTAAATAAAAATAATAAAAGACTATAAATACTTGAAGCTAAAAAAATAATATATGAAACTTAAACACCTAACATTTTAAAAAGTGCAAGGCTGAAAATGTGTATAAAACGTGCTGAAGTAATATGCTAAACATAAAATACACAGGTGTGCAAAAGAATCAAAGACATACTAAAATAATATGACTGATATAATGTAACAGTGTACTTATATGTATATAAAACATGTTCATAATGCAAGTTAAAAATGATCATGTGTAGGAGAGTTAGCAATATGATCACTAAAGCAGAGGAGGAATGAGGAGGACAAACTGAGAAAATGACAGAGGAGAAACTCACTAGTGTAGTGCTCTCAACATCTAATCCCAATAGCTTCCTGGCAGCGTCTAAAAATCCTATAATGTGAGCAGGTAAAGAAAGAAACAGTAAATGTACTACGGGGGAACTAAATTGGCAACCTTAATCTAGTAGCAAAAAATGAAACCTTTATAATTGAATGGAGAAAAGGAATAAAAGGACTTGCCTGTCCAGCGAATCGTGTAACTTAAGTAGGCTAGTGAAGTGAAAGGCTACATTATGGTACTGGTATCTATTTTAAAGCCAGGGGAATTTTCGCACCGAAAGAGAGGTCAAAGTGCATCTATCAGGTAAAGGTGGAACATATATAATCTTTGACCCAAACGTGAGCATATCATGCAGAAAATCCTTTGGGATTATATCAAATGATCCCAACATGCGGTGTGTGAACCACTAGGCTAGTATACTGTAACTCAAAGGAATATTAGCAGTATGATTTTGATTTAATGAAGGAATGGCTATTGTTGACAAATGTCATCTTAACTGATAAGATCCTCAGCAGATATATGAAGTCACATCTTATTGCTCCTGCTGTTTGTGTGAAAAAAAACATAATAATGAATATCTGACATTGGTCGTTTTTTATTGGTACCTAGCCATCATTGGAGTGTATCAAAAATGGGTCGTTACAATAAGCTGTGGCAAAGATCAAGGAAAAACCTCAGGGGCTTGTAGTAGAATCAAATCAACACCACACACAATAGTCATTTAATGCGGGCAAAAATAATGTGGAGATTGATTTAAATTAAAATAAAAATTTGCATCACAGGCAGATAAAAAGCATGTAGTGAAAAAGAAACAGAAGGATATACAAACTAACATGTGCATGTAGAAGCTTGGCACTTAAATAAATAAAAATCTACAAATAATGGCAGCAACTACTGGGGCATATTTAGAAAGAACATGCTAATGTATGATACTAGCGTGTGAGACATCTGCATACCTTTGAAATAAATGTAGTCAAAGCGTTGTCTCAATAAAGAGATGGGAAGGCATCTGATCTAACCCAAGGATGTCTTTTCACGATCTCAAAATGCAGCATATTAAAAATTATTAAATCAACAGAGTATTAAAACCATCCCACAAGAACAATAAAACAGAGGTGAATTCATAAAATGAGCAATAATAAATAAGTCATGCCACAGGTAAAAAATATCAGTCACAGATACTTGGTCAGGTAGGTAAGGGTCAGGTCAGGCCCTCTCAAGCTGGTGTGCTCAGGTAAGACCTCCCCAAAATAAAGTATTAAATACTAATATAAAGATTATATTCAATAGAGAGAATTAAATTTAGATGATAACAAATTATTTATTTAAAACCCAATATAGATCGATATTAAATAGATCTAATTTCTCTCTTGAAATTATTATTGTCAAACAAATAATGTAACAATTTCTTCTTTGCCTTGCAGATTATCAGCAACAAACTTTAGACTTTCAACAAATAATTAGGTATCAATTATTTCCCTTTTCCCATGACTTATTTTATTACATTAAACATTTGGTGTTGTTGGGAATTGATACTTTGTGCACACTTTCTTTTAACAGGCGTTCCTCAAATTATCTAAACTATTTCTTTCTCCTGGAGCAAGTATTAACTTTGTCTCAGTTTAATTACTGTATACTTTCCCTTCTTTATGGGCCCCATTTTGGAATGCTCCTATTCTCCCAACAGCTCTCCCAGTACGTTCTGTGCATCAGAATGGGGAGAGCCGGCGGTGGGATCGGGGTGGAGCAGGGGCGGGCCATCCCAGCAGCACATACAGGGCCAATTTAGATCACGGCCCTGTACATGCTGCCAGGCCCGTGGGGACATGCTGCTTATTCCACCTCAAAGGTGGAATAAGCAGCACTTTTGCCACAATCGGGGCCGGGGATCCCCTCCCGGGGCTGGGACTGGGTGCGGGGGGGGGGGGGTCCCGGGGGGGTCCCCGCCACCCAGTCCAGGCCTCGGCAGGCCAGCCTTGGGTCGAGTGGCAGGGAAAAGGGAGGCCGGCAATCCCGGAGTCGGGGGAACCTATGGGGAAGCCGTTCTTGGGCTCGATTCTGGCTACCGTTGGAACATGTTGTTCCCGTGGTCCAGAATCGGGTCCAAACAGGCCCATCTTGCTTGGCGCTATCAGGACGACCCAGACATGCCCCTACCGGAATCGGACTCCACATCTCTTTGTGGTTGTTCATATTTCAAAGGTCCCTAACACTGGCCAGGGATACAATTGTTGGTGAACTGTTGTTTTCCTGTCTTTGGGTCAGCAGCAGCCTTGTCTTCCATCCTCTCCTTCGTTTGGTGGAAACTCTTGAGAGAGCTACTACCCTAACTTTACAAAATGAAAAGAAGCAGAACTCTACCTGGCCTGACAAGAGGATTTAAGTTTAACTTTACTATTGAAATATACCTCCCCTGTTCTCTTATAATATTTTCCTTAACCTGAGCATCAGGTTTGCCTTCTAAACTGTCCCTAACTTGGGGAGAAAGCAAAATAAATTTAAGTTCCCCTAACTTCTGAGACCTTTATTTTGCTGTTTCTTTTCTCACATTCACCTTACACACTATCTTAGTCAGAATATACTGCCTTATCCTTTGAGTAAAGGATAAGGCAGTATAGACGCCTAGTTAAATAAATAAATAAATAGATAAATATGAACTCTTTCCTCTTAATTATAACTGAGTTTATCTCAGTTAACAAAAATATCACTGAAGCTTCTCAGAACTGGGGCTCTGTACCAGCCTCAAAATCCAGACATTAGCAATTCTTGTACTATTGGGATTATGAATTTCTCAGGTTTATTTCGCTTGACTCTTCCCATGGCAGAGCTCTTAACAGGGTTTGCACCGCTGGATTGCCACAGATCAAATACTGGTTGGATTCCAGTTTATGGAATTACAGGGTTCCCATTCAGTCAACTCTCATCCACATTCACAGTGGCAAAAAGTATGCAGGCCACTTTGCTTAAGCACTCACAATTCATGCATTCATCTCTCATACACAAAACAGCTCTATTTTTACCCTTCAGACCTTTACATTAGACTTTTCGGAAGCCTAGCCCCTCAGCTACTTAAAAACAGGCCTGTACCCTATGAATCCCTTGTGGTCTCTTGTATAAATAAACCCAGGTATCCCAGGTGATACCTCTGCTTCTGGAACATAACCAGTAAGTTTGTCGTGGGGTCTCCCAGTGGCACCAATCCCCTTAGCTTGGGATTCCATCCCTGGGATGAGAGGGACGTCAGATATTTCAAATGATTACCATGGCAGTGCTTATTAACTTACATAGGAAAATATATTTTAAAATAAAATGTACTCAATACAATAACAAAATCACCAAATATGTTTCTAAAAATAATCCCCATACTCTGTTTGCACTCCCATTGCTCTCTACTATGTAACAAACACTTCTAACACACAATTAGACTTCATAACCATTTTTCCCCATAATAAAATATTTTTTTCACCACCAACTACCCTCTCTAAATCTCAGCACTCACACATTACCACTGACAAGATCCCCTCAGACCCAGAAAAGTCATTTTTCCAGTTTTATAATTTCATCAGTTTTAGACTTTCATCAAAATGGGGTATTGGCCCTTTAAATTTTGGGGATAAAACCCTCAGATTGGCTCTCAAGGTCTCCTCCCAAGTTCACTAAATTGATAGGACACTGTCTCTTTAAATTTAAAAATAAACACAGAGCTATATTGCTATAGAACCCTTCTGACCTACCCTAACCTCAAATCCCCATTTTTTAAAACTTTTCCTTACTTTACTTTAGTGCCCCAGCCCCTTTAAATCACCAGAGATAAGCCAAGAACATCCCCGGCGCCTCGGTTCTAATCTCGACTTGGTCGCATGTGCAGTTCTGGACCTTGTGAGCTCCCTCCCAATGCATGTGCAGCTCCCTCCCAACGCTCCCATGTGCAGTTCTTGGTCGCATGTGCAGCTCCCTCCCGACGCTGACAATCTGAGTAGGAAGCCTCCCGTCCAGCACCCCAACATGCCATGGAACACTCTGCCTGACATTTTTTAAAAAAGAAAACATGTGGCTTGCATCGGGGAACCCCACAGCTATCATCTTTTTTTTTTTTTTTAAACTTTTATTTTCATTTTGCAACAAACAAAAGAAACAACACACCAAAAGAGACAAAACAAGTATACAATAAGGAAAAGTAAATCCATTACCCCCCACCCCGATGCTTCTTCCCTACCCGATTATATCAGCATGTGAGCGCTTCCAATTAACAGTGATTATACAGCAAACGATCAAAAGAGTATCTACAATACAGCATGATCATGGGACAGAGATATATACAAAGTTAGACAGTCAGATGAGAGCATTTAGCAAAATGTACATAGTCATTGAGCATCTTCCATTGAGACCAATGAGAAGGAGTCTGAACGGAGGAAGCGAACAGACGAGGTATTTGTTCATGTTTACTATAAAGACAAGCATGATTCCACCATTCATTGGGGCTCAGATGGGAGCTAATTTTCCAGTATTACTTAATTAGGGAAATAGCAATGCCAAGCATAAAGTTCGAAAGGAGATAAGCCATTTTTGGGAGAGAGGGGATCCCCGCAACTGGGCGAAGTCCCACTATCCTCCAAGAAAGGGGCTCCTGAGAGTGCGAGATAGACTAAATACGACCCCAGACCCGACGCCAGTAATACTGTAGTGCGGGATATTCATGCATAACATGAGGCAATGAACCAATGGCCGCAGGACGTGTCCAGCAACCATTGCCCTGAGTAGTGTTCCTTCAACCAACGAGCACCTTGTTTGAGAAGAAAAGATTGAGGGAACACTTGAGTAAAATCGCCACCAAGTATTAATGGAGCATTGGCAGAGGCCAAGGCCAACTGCGCAATACTTGCATAGTAAGCAGGGTTGTCCACATTCGGGGCATAATGCAAATACACGTGAATTCACTATCGCCAACCTCAAGGTGTACACGGGCCCATCTACCCTCCTTGTCAGCGCTAATATCAGGTACAGTAGCGTGCAAAGACTTCCTAACCAGAATGGCTATCCCGTACCATTTGGAAACGGTGGGAGAATAGGCAACTACCATGTGAGGCTTAGCATTGAGTTTCAGTGTTTCAGCAGAGTTTAAATGCGTTTCCTGAAGAAACACTAAATCAACATGCTCATGGCTAAAATAGCTAAGGATTTTCTTTCCGTTGAGTGGACCATTAATGCCTTTGACGGTGAATGATAAGATTTTACATAAGGCCATTCAGAAAAGTTAAAAATTCTGAGCATGATAGCACACATAATTTCACTATGTCCCTCAAACTGACTGTATCTGGCTGTACACATGACATAGGAAAAATAAGCTAATATAATACAATGAAGCGCCCCACATTAACAAAGAAAACCGCAGTACGGTAGAGGAGAAGCAAAACCCCAAAATTACTGGCGACCATGTGTCTGCGGGAGAAACCCCAGAGAAGGCCGAAATTGAAAAAAACACATAACCTGTAGGACTGTGCGTGCTCCGAATCCGACCGAGGCACACATCATGAAGGGATAGGAGACCAAAAAACAAAAGTCATATAGAGAAAGAAAGAAAGTCCAGGCTATTTCTGTGCTTGGCTATGACCACCGCATCGGGCCCTTCAAAATGGCGGATAGAGCCGGCAGATAAGAGTCCAAGATTTGGGATCAGCGCATCTGCTCTGCTTCTTTGGAGTCTAAAAATGTTGATAGTAGATCAGGATCTTCAAACGTCCTGGTTTGGTTGTGGAGAGTCACTCGGAGCTTCGCTGGATACAACAGGCCAAAGCGAGCCTGTAGCTGTTGAAGTCGAGGGCGAAAAGCAAGGAGTTTCTTCCGACGGTCAACGGTAGGCTTTGCCAAATCAGGAAAGAAGGAGACCTTACGGCCTTCAAATTCCAAATGGTGATTCGCTCGGGCAGCATGTAGAATTTGTTCCACTTGTTGATATCGTAGCAAGCTAAAGATAATAGGCCGGGGGGTCGTGCGGTTGAGCGCCATATGGGCAGGAACACGGTGTGCTCGATCGATTTCCAGTTCTCTGTGAAAAGTGATCTTCAGCAAGGAGGGAAGAGTTTTGAGCAAGAATTCTCTTATATCTCCTGCTTCCACCCCCTCCGGCATTCCGAGGAGCCTCACATTGTTGCGACGGGCTCGATTATTGCTATCTTCTAACTCCTTTTGAAGATTCAGTATCTGGTGCTCAGCCTTGTCCAGTTTGCCCAAGCGCACCTCGTGCGAGTCGAGGACCCCCGCCATGTTGTCCTGCCGTAATGAAAGACTTTCAAGTCGGTCCTGGAGCACTCCAAAGTCTTCTCGCATGGCTCGAAGCGCTTCTCCATTGGACTGCACCAATTCCTTCACGCCGCGTATTTCCTCCAAAATCTCCAGGTGCATTTCGGGGTTTTCACGAAATGGAACCATCTTCTGTGGGGAAGACACCTCTGTTTTGGAGCGTTTTCCGTGAGAAGAAGAAGGAGACCCGAAGTCCAAGCGCGCTGGTTTATGGGCCGCCATCCCCCCCGAGGTGCCCCGGTCAGCTCGGAGCGAAATAGTAAATTTGTATAGGTATTAAGTCAGGATTCTAAGTAGGCCTCTCGGGAGCTTCAACGCAAAGCGTCCTACCCGCTGGACATCAGGCTCCGCCCCCCACAGCTATCATCTTTAAAATAAACCAACATGCTGGCTTCCTCCCACTGCCCTCCGATGCTGTGATCCAGCATGGGAGGCCCTCCTATGGCCATGAAACACTGCAGCTTGCTTTTTATTTAAAAAAACATGCATCTTAGCTTCCCTGATGCCACGATCCACTGCAGCCCTGAACTAGCCTAGATTTGATTCCCTGGGCCGTGGGCAAAGCCATCAGCACTGCGGGAGGCCAGGTAACTTTTGTTAATTTTTATATTATAGACTATTCACACTTCATGCCCCACCCACAGGAATGTTGCCCACGACATTCCCCCCTCAATAATCTAAAATGTCCCTCAAGCATTAATTTAAACAACCATGATTACACTAATTAACTTAAAAGTCTGGGGTACTTGGTGTGAACTAACCCACTAGCAGGAGTTCACAATTAAACCAGGCCTTTTATCCAGTCTATCCTGAGGGCATGGGAGCCAGTAACCTTGCAGTAATCCCATACCGCCAGGTACACTGGACGACAAACTTTCTAGATGTTCACTCACTAGGCAGGTTCTTTATTTATGGTGACAACCCAGCTCCCGCCTCCAGGATAAGGGCCATATAAATCTTTCTTAGAAAACCATCTACCTTTTTCATTTGAGTTCGGAGTCCCTAATTTCAAACAAAATTGAACAAGCTTACTCAAAATAAACATTCACATGTAATGATATTGAAATATAATCACCAACTGAGCTCTTCAACATATCGAATGAGCAGTACCCAACTTCAATAGCACTTTAATTCTTTTCCAGATAAGTAGGAATTTTCCCTCTATTTTTCCTTAAAAATTGCCTCTGGTGTGTCAAATTTGGATTTTCAGCTTCATGTATGTTTCCAACCTTTGTTTCAAACTTGTCAGCAACAGAGCTGACTCTTTCTTTACTTTGGTCTCTCTGGTAATTGCGTTCAGATAAAGATACCATCTTCTTCCTCACATTCTTCTTCTATATCTGCTATGGATTGTTCTTCATCTTCATAAAAGGATCAATGGAAACCTCTAAAATCTTAATTTGATCACAATGCACACTCCTAGGTAGATCATCATCTCTGGACGGATTTGAATTACATTCCCTTCTGTGGTTAAGACTTCATAAATCTGATCTTCCCAATAGTTTTGAATTTTATGTCTCCTGGGAAATCTGGAAATGTTTAGCTATACTCTCTCTCCAAGACAGACCAACTGACCCTGTAATTTCCTATCATAATTCTTCTTTCCAATTTTCCATTTTCATAAAGAAGTAGCAGCTGCAACTTTACAAACTTCTTCTAGATTATGGTAATGATGTTGGACCCATTCACTTTCAGAAAAAATAGCAGACCCTAGATCTTCTAAGTATAGGTTAGATGGATGGGCAGACTGGATAGACTGTATGGCAGGGGTTTTCAACTGAGTCCTTGGGGCACACCTAAGCCCATCAGGTTTTCAGGATCTCACAATGAATATGCATGAGATAGATTTGCATAGAATGTGGGATTCATGAAAACCCGACTGACCTACTGTACGTGTGCCCCAAGGACTTGGTTGAAAACCCCTGCTGTATGGCCTTTATCTGCCATCATTTGCTATGGTCATCATTTTGAACAAGGAATAGCGAGACTGGATGTCCAGGATGGATGTCCAACCCACACTCAGTCCCGGAATGTGATTCTTGTCCAAGCACTCCCCACACATACACAGTGCCTGTACGGGGAGCACTGGACGGGGGTGGGAGGGGAAGAACAGAGGCAGAGCGGGGGAGTGGCTAGATGGCAGGACGTACAAGGCCTATTCAGGTCAGGGCCCTGTACGCCCAGTGGCGCCTACATAGACAGCTGGCTTATTCCATCTCGAAGGTGGAAGAAGCCTTTGGTGTCCCTGAAACGCTGTCTGCTGGAGATGCTGTGCCCCTGCAGCCATGTTCCGGCGACTGCTGGTGAGGACTGGAGAGTGGGCTGCAGGGGCAGATGGATGACATGCCATTCCAAGTCATCCTGTGGATGGTTCATTGCCATGGTACCAGGACACCATGGCTCCCACGCCCCAGCCATGGCGTTCTGGCATCGGGAAGGCAACTCTCCATATGCTGATCTCATCAGCATATGGGGAGCATCAAGATGTCTATGTCTCTGGTTATGTTGTCGTGGGTACATCCGGGCCCCATGGTGGCAGAATTGGGTCCATCTCCCACACGTCCAAAGTTTTCCTGGCTATTGCAGATGGATATGCAGGGTTTGGAAAGTGCCTCCATATTTCTATGTTTGTATGTACTAGCATATGTGCACAAAAATGCCTTTATATAATCACCCTCAGTGTCGAGCTAGTTAGAGGGATCTTTGGCTCAACATTATCCAAATAGTTACTGAAAATATACAGTGGAGTTCTATATTCATTGGCCGCTGGTGAAGCTATAAGTCTGTTTGAAGTTCAATCAACAACTTTTCAACTTTCTATGAAGAATTAGCAAGTGTTTTGGCTTCCTAATCTCCAAAGGAAGATTGTTTCAAACTGGAGCAGTAACACAAAAAAACTCTGGGCGAATTTTCATACAGGTCAATATTTAAATATCAGCCAGATATTCAGTAACAGTATCTGGACAGTGGCTACTGCTGAATATCCAAATCTGAGCAGCTACTATCCAGATATCTGCTGACCTTATCCAGATAGTGACGATTTTCAGCCAGCACTTATCCGACAGCAATTTAGGCCCATTTTTGTGCAGCCCAAGTTGTCTGTGTAAGTGTTGGCTGGAAATCTCTGCTATCTGGATATGGTTGGCAGTCATCCAGAAAGTGGCCATACTTTGTGGGCTCTCTGGCTAAGGGCTTTGCATATCAGTCAGTCAATTTCAAGATAGTTGGTATTTTATAAGTTAAGCATGCTTTATTTAACCACCTGCCTGTGACCTCAAAGATCTTTCTGAAACATAGGGCTAGTAAGTTTAAAAAGGACACTAGAGTGCTATATGAGTAGATTCCCACAGAGAAACTACATTCTAGCTGCAGAACACGTCACCTCCATTACACATACACAAAAGAAAAAGTCTTAACTTAGAAATACAATTGTGGAGACAAAAATTAAAATAGAACCACAAGAAGACCAAATTCTAACTTGGCTTTAGGGAGAAGGAAAGAAGCAGCAGCTATGAGAAAGAAAGAAAGTTATTGCATGTCCACTGTGCATCTCCCTGAAATCAACAATAGCATTTGCTAATTTGTAGAACAGAGGGAAAACACGAGAACAGAGCAGTGTGGTATTTAAAAAGTTATTACACTAGCATCCAGTATAAAATCATTGTAAGTATCAAAAACTATAATAGTACTTTGTTTATGCTGAGAATACTATTTTACTACTATCGTTTACTTGTCTCATCTCCTTTCTACATCATTCTCAGCATGTCACCTCTGTCTACAACACCTGCACTATCTCTTTTATGACGCTTCTTGCCTTTTTGGATGGCACAGTTTGGTCATTGTCCCCTTCAGGTAGGTTAAGAACATAAGAACATAAGATATGCCATACTGGGTCAGACCAAGATCCATCAAGCCCAGTATCCTGATTCCAACAGTGGCCAATCTAGGTCACAAGTTCTTAGCAGTTTCCCCAGAAGTCACAGGTTCCTCAGTGCTTATACTGGGACAAGCCGTGGATTTCCCGGGTCTCCTATAATAGTGGTTTATGGACCTTTCCTCCAGGAACTTGTCCAAACCTTTTTTAAACCCAGCTACACTAACAGCTTTTACTACATCCTCCAGTAACGAATTCCAGAGTCTGATTATGCGGTGTGAAAAAATATTTTCTCTTATTAGTCTTAAATAGGTTACACTGTAGCTTCATTGTATGTTCCCTGGTCTTTCCATATTTTGATGGCATAAACAATTGATCTATGTTTACTTGTTCCACTCCATTCATTAATCTATAGACCTCTGTCATATCTCCCCTCATCCATCTCTTTTCCAGGTTGAAGAGTATTAACCTTTTAAGCCTCTCCTCATAAGGGTATCCTTCCATCCCCTTTACCATTTTGGTGGCTCTTCTCTGTATGTTTTCTAATTCTGCTCTATACATTTTAAGATACATTGACCAGAATTGCAAACAATATTCAAGGTGCGGTCGCACCATGGAATGATACAGAGGCATTAGAATATCCTTTGTTTTATTCTACATTACTTTCTTTATGATATCTAGCATTCTATTTGCTTTCTTGGTCGCCGCTGCACACTAGGCGGAGGGTTTCAACATGTTATCCACAATGATGCCTAAATCTTTTTTCCTGGGTGGTGGTTTCTAATATGGAACCTTGCTTCGTGTAACCATAGTTTGGGTTGTTCTTCCCTAAGTACATAACTTTGCACTTGTCCACATTAAATTTCATCTGCCATTTGACATTCAGTCTTCCAATTTACCAAGGTCCTTTTGCAATTTTTTACAATCCTCTTGGGTTTTAACAACTTTGAATAATTTTGTGTTTGATTACCTTACTCATTATTCCCATTTCCAGGTCATTTATGAATATTTTTTTATTTTTTTTATTTTATTTACTTCTCTTATATACCGCGCTATTAAAATCAGTGCGGTTTACAATTGAACAAAAAACATACTGCAATGTCACACGACAATTGAGTTTTTACATTAAACATGGATGAGATAACCTGGAGGTAACAGGGGTAACTAATTACAGAGTAATTATTCATGGAGTATGGTGAGAAATTATACATATAGTATGGTGAGAAATTATACATATAGTATAGCTTGGTTTCAACATATTTATAAGAGGTTTAATCAATAAGATGTGTGATCAGTACCAATAATTTTTTTTAAACTGCCTCTAATGTTTCGATTGATTTTTACGTTTTTTGGTGCGCTGAATCCAAATCTGGTAACCAATTTGCTCCATCACGTACAGATTTTTTGCTACATTGGGTTAGCAGTTTGAGGTGAACGTTTCAGATTGAGTGCGATTGAGATAAAGGTTTCTTGGATGAATTCTTTATACTAATTGTTTAGTAGTTATTCAAATAAGAATAAAGAAAATTGTAACAAGGCAGCACATAAGAATAGAGTAATGTCAACAAAACACACTGTGATGGTAGCAAAATTGTCTGCACTTAAAACAGCCACATACATGTGCACAAACATTGAGCATATAAGAGCAAGGTTAGACACAAAGCAAAGCAAAGAAATGTGCAAAAAATGTTGTACAGGTATGTATGTAAGAATAGAAAACGCAAACCGCACCATTGCAATACATGAAGACAAACACCCGATGGTGTGAAAATAAAATTCTAATAAATGAGATCCGACACTGTGGTAATAACTAGCAAATTTTTATTTCAAAGTTTAGTAAAAACACGATATTTGTCAACACAGTTTAGATTTTAAAGTCATTCTTGGGTCAATCAATCTCCTGGTGGGCCCGTTTCTTCTTCCCCCGAATGCTTCTCTTGGTGCGCTGCTTGGCGTATTTTTCATCTGGGGTTTCCCGCAGCAGCAACCAGCAGAAATCAGCCATCATAGTGGTGTTCCATCTTCCTTGGTACCTTCTCTCTGCGTCCTTGATGTCCTGGTGAAACCTTTCACCTTGTTCTTCACTGTACGCCTCCAAGTTTTCGGGAAAGTAGTTCACATGGGAGTGCAAGAAATGGACTTTCAGGCTCATGTTACAGCCTTGTTCTTTGAAGGCATTGAGCATCCTGGCAAAAATATCCTTATAGTTCTCATCCCGCCTGTTCCCCAAGAATTTGAGAACAACATCCTTGAAGGAATCCCAGGCTTCTTTTTCCTTCTCAGACATCGTTTCAGCGAATGCTCCATCTGAAATGAGTTTCCTTATATCAGGGCCAACAAACACTCCTTCCTTTAGCTTTGCTTCAGAAAGTCGGGGGAACTTTGAGCAAAGGTACCGAAAGCACTCACCATCTTTTGGAAGGGACTTGATGAATTGCTTAATGAGACCCAACTTAATGTGGAGAGGTGGTAATAGAATTTTATCACGAGGTACCAAGCTCTCATGAAGAACATTTTTCTCACCGGGTCTCAAATACTCCCGAATTGGCCAGTCTTTTTTCCCCCAGTGTAGGTCGCGGGCCCGGCTATCCCACAAGCAAAGGAAGCAGGGATATTTGGTGAAACCGGATTGCTGCCCTAATAGCATGGATAGAATTTTAAAGTCTCCACAAATCATCCACTTATGCTCATCATAACGAATCTTCTGAAGAATCAGGGCCAAATTCTCGTATTTTTCTTGGAGAATAACAGAGTGAGCAATAGGAACTGAAGCGAATGTGTTGCCATTATGAAGAAGAACACCTTTTATGCTGTCTTTTGACGAATCAATGAACAGCCGCCATTCAGCAGGATCATACTTGAGTTTAAACTTTTCCATCACTCCGTATATATCATTGCAAAATACCAAATCTTCCTCTTTGCTGAAATACTTCAAAAATTGTGTCTCACGGTTGCGGTACCAATAAAAAGTTGTTCCTGGTGACAATAGATTTTTCTGTTTAAGCCGAGAACCTAGCAGTTGGGCAGCATCTTTTGGGAGTCCTAAATCCCAGACTAAATCATTCAATTCAGCTTGAGAGAAAAGTTCAGGTTTCGGATCTGGTTCAGTTTCAAACGCGGAAGTACTGGACTCATCGGGAAAAGTCATCTGATGAGTCTCATCATGATCAGAACCGTCCACACAAATATGATCCAAAGATTTTGGTGGTTCAGGCACAGGTACTTCGTTGCTATGAGGCATAGGCCTAATTGCTGAGGGAAGGTTGGGGTAACTTATTACGTTCTTATTTTTTAAGTTGTATCCCTTCACAATGCAAGAGCAAAAATAGCAGTCACTGCTGTGGTCTCTTTGTTCACGCCACATCATAGGTATTCCGAAATGAAATGCTTGTTTTTTACCTTTCATCCATAAGCGTAGATCTTCCTCACATGTCTTGCACACTTTGTGAGGAGCCCACGGTTTGTCTTGATCGCCTAACTTCAAACCGAAATAGGCGAAATATACTTTTTTAATAAATGCAGAAATGTTCCTCTGCCGCTTTTTCACGGTATATTCCCCACAAATAAAACAAAAACTGTCCGGAGAGTTGACGCAACCTCTGGCTCTGTGAGCCATCACAAATACACAGCACTGCAAACTACAACTGTAGTGAACCACTTCGGAATAAAGCTGGATTACGACTGAGCAAACAAAAGGTAATAATGAACTTGCAAGAAACTGAAATTTGACAGGAACATTCATGTCGCAACCACCGTGTTTGAGCGAGCGAACGAGGCGAACAGGAAAGAACATGCGCCAGCGCGAGTACTGGATTTAGCCCCCCGCCTCCCAATTGTCCTGTTAATGTATAAAATGAATACAAAACACTCTAAAATATCATGAGGGAGTGTTTCTAGTTAGTTAACCATTACAACCTCTATTTTGGGCCAAGAAAATAAACTGCAGTCGGCTAAAAAGAAATTATGTGAACATTCCTTATATGGGTAAGAAATCTAATTTTGCAAGAAAACGTGACGTGATGGAACATTTTGGCTATTTTTCCTGGATTCAGCACCCCAAAATCTATAGGAATCAGTTGCAAAACTGGAGGCAGTTTTTTGGTAGTGTACCTGTGTAATAAATAAGAGAGGGGATATGGTGGTAGAGCTAGTCATTTTCTTTATGGTGTTGGATTTTGGGTGGGGTGGAGTAGGGTGTAGGATGTGAGGATGGGTGGTTGTTTCTGGGATTGGATTCTGGGTAATGGATGAGGAAAAGGTGTTGTTTGAGGGCTTTTCTAAATGACAATAGGTCTGGGGTGGAACGGAGCTCAGTGGGGAGGGCATTCCAGGTCATGGGTGCAAATAGGGAGAAGGCTCTATTGGCAGTAGCCTTTTTGCACTTAGTTAGAATGTTGGGGATCTCTAGAGTGTTTGCTTGATTAGATCTCCTGATCCTGTTGAACGGCCGTCTTTGAATGAGTTTGCTGATGGGTAAGGTGATCTGGTTCCTTAGGGCTTTGAATGTTAGTACTAGGGACTTATACTGGATTCTAGCCTGAAGTGGAAGCCAGTGGAGATCCATCATGACTGGGGTTATATGTTTAGCTCTTGATGTACCTGCAAGTACCCTTGCTGCAGCATTCATTGCAAGGCGAAGAGGTCCTAGTGTTGACTGAGGGAGGCCATGAAGGATAATATTTGCAAAGTCTAGATGTGGGAGCACCAAGGCTTGGAAGATAGTTCGGTAGTCATTAAAGTCCAATAGGGGGCGCAGGTGACGTAGTATCCGGACCTTATGGTAAATTGCTTTCGTGATGTTCTTCACATGTGTAAACATGTCGAGTCGTTGGTCAAGCGTGATGCCGAGATAGCGGATAGTTGATTTTGCTATCAACTCAATATTGTTTACTTTTAATGTGGGGGGTGGGGAGAACATCTGGTTCTTGGTGAGGAATAAGACATCTGTTTTACTATGGTTGATCCTTAAATTTTGTGTTGTAAGCCATTGTGATACAGCTTCGAAGCAGCTTGATATAGGTGAAAAGTCAGGTTGATCAATCAGGAATGGTGAGTAGATTAGGACGTCGTCTGCGTAGACTAGGCACTGGATGTTGAAGGAGCGGATTAGGGTACAAATTGGTTGCATATATATGTTGAACATTAATGCAGATAGGGATGAACCCTGAGGTACACCTTGATTGAGAGGGAATGGGTCAGAAGTCATGGGACCTGTTCTGACTTGTTGCCATCTGTTAGATAGGTAGGACTTGCACCATGCTATAGCTGAGCCTTGTATTCCTTTCTCCACAAGACGGAGTATCAGAGTTTCATGGTTGACTGAATCAAAGGCTGCAGCAATATCCATGAAAATGAGGACAAATCCCTGGCGGATGTTATCAAGTCCTGTAACTAGATCATTGAAGAGAGTTGTGAGGATGGTGTCGACACCATGAGCTTCTCTGAAGCCATGTTGAGATGGATCCAGTGGAGCTACATCGTCAATATGTTGTTGGATTTGTCGTTGAACTACCTTTTCAATGATTTTGGCGAGTAGGGGGATGCTTGATATTGGGCGAAAGGATTCAACTTTGGAGGATCAAGTTTGTTGTTTTTTAATAATGGGCGGATTGAAGTAAATTTCAGGCTTTGTGGGAAAGATCCTATGGAGAGGGATTGGTTTGTGATTCTGCTTATAGCGGGACTAAGTTCTTGGCGTAATTCTTTGATCCAACTAGCTGGACATGGGTCACTAGGGGCAGTGGTAAGATTAATGGATGTGATAATATCTTATATTTCTTTGTTGGATACTTTGCAAAATTTGAGTAGAGGGGTTTTACATGTAGTAGAGGAGATTGTGCAGGTTGATAACTTGGCTTGGATTATCTATGATTGTAGGTAGTTTGCATAATCTTGTGGGTGAGGCATAGTAGTTTGGGCGGGAGCTGGGTCACCTGTTAGGGACTTAACTATGCTGAACAGATCATGGGGTTTGTTAAGCGATTGCTTTAGAATATCTGCATGGTATTGTTTTCTTTTTTCCATCATCATTGCTCGATGAGATTGTAGATAAGAGGTGTATGTACGTAGAGATTCAGGGGACCAGGCGTGGTGCCAGTGTCTCTCTAGTTTACGTAAGTGAAGGAGCGACGCTCTGAGGTCATTGGTGTACCATGGAGCATGTTCTCACTTCTTGATGTTTATTCTTGTGGTTGGAAGGGAGGCAGCTGATTTAAGGGCGTGGTCCCAGTTGGAAACTAGTTTATCTGGGTCAGATAGTGTGATAATAAGGCGAGGTAAGATTTCCTCAAGGGCTTTATCCTTAACAAAAGGCTTAAAACGTGTAGATAGAGAGCTCGGTGGGGCTTGTGCCTTGATAGTGCTGTTAGTCTGATGGATGGTGGGTATCTGAAATGTGATAAGATCATGATCAGACCAGGGTACTGAAGTTATTGATGTGGCGAAGTGGTGAGCTATATGTATGTTATAATATGTTAAAAAGCAGCAGAGCCAGCACAGATCCCTGGGGTACTCCACTTCTCAATTGGGAAAATTGGCCAATTAGCCCTACCCTCTGCTTTCTATCTTTTAACCAGTTCCTGATCCACAATATTACACTACCTCCTATCCCATGACTTTTAAATTTTGCCAAGAGTCTCTCATGAGGGACCTTGTCAAAGGCTTTTTGAAAATCCAGATACACTGTATCAACCAACTTACCTTTGTCTACCTGTTTATTCACACCTTTAAAAAAATAAAAACAGATTAGTAAGACAAGACCTTCCTTGGCAAAAGCCATGTTGGCTGTCTCCCATCAAGCCTGACTATCTACATGTTCAGTAATTTTGTTCTTTATAATAGTTTCTACCATATTTCCCAGTACTGATGTCAGACTCACCAGTCTGTATTTTCCCGGATCACCCCTGGAACCCTTTTTAAAAATTGGCATTGCATTGGCCATCCTTTCAGGTATTACAGATGATTATAATGATAGCTCACAGATTTCTAATAGAATGTCTGCAATCTCACATTTCAGTTCTTTCAACACCCAAGGGTCCAGGTGATTTGCTACTCTTCAGTTTATCAAATACTTGTAATACATCTTCACAGTGTATCAATATTTATTTAAATTCTTCTGCGGCATCACCTTTAAATATCATTTCAGTCAAGGGTAACATCCCTACATCTTCCTCAATAAAGCCCGAAGCAAAGAATTCATTGTCTCTCCACTATGGCCTTGTCCCCTCTTAGTGCCCCTTTCACCTCTCCATCATCTAATGTTCCAACTGACTCTCTTACAGGTTTTTTGCTACGAATATACTTGAAAAAGTCTTTATTATATGTTTTTGCTTCCACAGCAAGCTTCTTTTCAAATTCTTTCTTTGTCCGCCTTATCAATGCCTTGCATATAACGTGCCAGTGGTTATGTTGTTTCTAGTTTTTGTCATTTGGCTCTTTTTTCCATTTCCTGAAAGATGCTTTTTTGGCAACAACAGACTCTCTGACCTCACCTTTAAACCATGCTGGCCGTTTTTTGGACTTTCTTCCACTTTTCTTAAAGCGTGGAATACAGCTGGTCTGGGCTTCTAAGATAGTATTTTTTAAACAACACCCATGCTTGATGTAAATCTTCAACCTTTGAAACTGTTCATTTTAGTTTTTTATTAACTATTTTCCTCATTTTATCGTAGTCTCCCTTTTGAAAGTCAAAAGGCAGTACTGTGGATTTCCTTGCCATGCTTTTTTCATTTATTAAATCAAATGTGATCATGCTATGATCACTATTGCCGAGTGGCCCCAACACCCTTATCTCTTGCACCAGATCTTGTGTTCCACTAAGGACTAATTCCAAAATGGCTTCACCTCTTGTCGGTTCACTAGTATCATTGCTGCCTTTAATAGGTTCAATGCTTGTTGTGTGATTCCATATTTTATCTCTGTTGCCGCTTCTCTTTGGTATAACCCTTCAATTCGGGTGAAAGGTAAAACAATTTGTTGGAAGGGTTGGATTAATAAGGGTTTGCTTACCTTGGTCAATTAGTTGACGCCGGAAATCTGATTTCAGCAGAGCAGTTAAAGGAAATTTATAATTTATCGCCTTCACAAGCATATAAGATTAATCTTCTTATTCCTTGCTTGATGTCAACGCATAATTGGATTAGTAATTTTCCAATATTAGATTTGGTTGAAATTTGCTATAAAGCTGTGCAAGTTAATAATCCAACCTCCTTTTTATATAAATTACTTAATGAAAAAGGTGGCCCATCCTTTTTGGGACTCTGATGCACTTGGGAATCTGATCTTGCTTTAACAACAGATGCGATTGATTGGGAGAGGTTTTGGGGTCACACGATCAGACCAACAAGGTCAAGTAGCCTAGCACAATCTCTTTTTTTTATTACCCATCATGCAGTTTGGACCCCTCTTTGTATGCATAGAGCAGTCAAGCCTCTGCTGGCGATGTACTACTGGTGTGGGAATGCTAATTCATATGCTTTTTGATTGTCCTCCTGTTAAAAAGTTTTGGATTGAAGTATGGGAATTTATTTGTGAAATACTTCAGTTTGAATCCCCTTTATCAATCCAAATTATTTTTTTAAGATCTGCTTGGTTACAAGTAAGGTTAAATAAGTACAATAGAGTATTACTTGGTATTCTGATCTCCATTGCGATTCAGCAAATTATGCGTTGCTGGAAAGATACCTTAGAACTTAATGCAACCTTTTGATGGTACTCTATCTGTCAGCTTCATAAATTTGAAGGTGCCTCTTCTGTCTTCTTAAATTGTTTTGACAAGATTGAAAGAATTTGGAAATCATTTGATGTATATTTATCTTCAAAGTGATTGAATGTTTACTTTATGTCTAGTATTTTGTGAGTGGTAGGAGTGGGTTTATGATTTAGTTCTCAAATGTAAAATTGTCATATTTATCTTCATTGTTTGAATATGATTGGTCCCGACGGCGCGGGCAGGGTCCCGGCGCCGGAGTGTAACCGGGTGCGCGGCCCGGCCCGGACCCTGCCCGCGGGAAGGAAAAAGGAGGGGGAGGCGGCGTGAGGGGGTGCGCGCAGCATGCCGCGTCACCGCGCGGCTGCATTTTTTGAAAGGATTGGCTCTGCTCGAGCGTGCGGGAGCGGAGCCAACCAGGAGAGGTCCGGCCATGTGCTGCAGCGTGCGCGGGGGCGCGCGGGAGCACATGTGGCCAGACGGGAAGGTGATCGGCCCACCCGCCCACCCCTTATTGTAGTGGGTAGGGGTGATTAAGGGTATCGGGTTGTTGCAGCTGGGGGGGGGGGACGGCGGGATCCCAGAGGTTTCCGGGGTCCGGAGCCTTAGGCGACTTGGGAAGGGGGCGGGGTGCCCTCGGCCCGGACTACCCCTGGAAGACTTTTGCTAGTAATATGGCGAAGTCGGATAGGGGTGGTCGGAATGTTGCCGGTGGTGGGACCGGGGCTGGAGCGGAGGCGGGTGTCGCTTTGCTAGTTGCATGGCTGGCGATGCATCGCTCCACCCTGGGGGTTTGTTGCATTCCTGTTTATTGTAAATTTGTTGTTTGAAAATAAAGCTGTGACCAGTTGTTACCACTATAAGGCGGTCTGTGCATTTTGTGGGAAGGGGCGGGGGGAAGAAAAGTGTGGATATAATGTGTGGTAAATTGGGTGGAGTTTGGGGGAGCGCCGGGTCCGGCTACCCGGTTATATTATTATTTTGTTTGCTCTTTGGTTAATTTGAATACATTTAATAACTAAAATGAAAAAAAAATCCTTTGTGACTCAATGCCCTCTCTAACATAGAGTGCAACCCTTCCACCAATTTGATCTGCTCTATCATTGCGATATAGTTGTACCCAGGTATCAGTGTCCTACTGGTTGTCCTCCTTTTACCATATCTGAGATACCAATCATATCTAGTCTCTCATTTAGTGCTATACTGTATATTCTAGCTCTCCTATATTATTTTTTAGACTTCTAGCATTACATATAAGCATTTTAGAGGCTATATTTTATTCATATTATTGGTAGGCAGGCATGGTTATTGGTAGGCAGGGATAATTTGGAGTCTTTAAGCTCTGTCTGCTCTGTACTTAAGGGCATTTGGGTTACCTTTGGGTCTTGCAGTTGTCCACCTTATTGGTATTATTTCACTCTTGACAAGCTTGGGCCCTTTTGTTAGTGTAGCTGATTTTGAACAAGTTCCTGGAAGAAAAGTCCATAAACCCCTCTTAAAGTGGACTGGGGAAATCCACTGCTTACTCCTAGGATAACCAGCATGAAACCTCTCTACCTTTTGGGAACCTGACAGGTACTTGTGACCTGGATTGGCCACTGTTGCAAACAGGTTACTGGGTTCAATGGACCTTTGTCTGACCCAGCATGGCACATCATATACGGCCCTTTTACTAAAGAGCGGTAGTTGGTAATGCATTTTCTGGTGCATGCTGAATGCACTTCAGGACATGCATTGCCAGCTAGCATGGGGCCAAAACAGTTAGCACATGACGCTTTCCGTGCTCAGTGTCCAATGCGTGTTAAAAGTGCGAGTGGGAGGGGTTATGGTGGAGGATGAGTGTGGTGTGCTCTTCGCTGTTAGCATGGGGTTCACACTGCATGCTAACTGCATTAATGTGGGATCACCTAACACAAGATCAATAGGCGACAGTACGTTCACCCATGGTGATACTGCACATACTATGGGACAGGGTTTCATGTTATCTGGAAGGGAAATGCTTTCCATGCCCCTGACAGTTAACATGGCAGTGTTGCATCTAACACACTATCATTTTAGGCACAACACCATAGTGTCCTTTGGTAAAATGCCTCATATGTTCTTAGTTCGTATTTTGTCCAATGCTAAGAAATTTGACTTTATTGCTCATGTATGAAAATCCCTGAACTAGCTTCCAATTTCTTATAGGATTCAATACAAAATCTATATCCTTATTTACAAAGTCCTGCACATTAACACTCATTTCTAATTTTCTGATCTTATTATTCCATATAGCTCCACGATCAACTCATTCAGACCATATTAATCAATTAATTTTACCTACTGCTTATAATCGTTTTCTGGATACCACAACAAAAATAGCTTTTCTTGATTTGGACTCTTCTCTCATTTGAGAGATAAAGAGACCGTACTTGATTTAAATTTGAACTAAAGACTTATTTTTTGACTCTAGATACGCCTCAGAGATGACCGGATTCCTAACACCCCCACCTTTTTTATCTGACTTTTTCTCTGTTGTGACTTTCCTTTCTTATTTCTATGAAGAATTGTAACTTTTTTCTTTTTTTTCTGACTTTTTTGAAGTTTTATATTGTAAACCACTTTGAAAATCCCCAGACTCTAAAGTACTATATTAAATTTACAAATAAACTAAATTAAACTAAACTAATTTTATTACTATGTAACAGAATTTTTGCACTATAGATCTTGAGTATATTATTGTACCAAACTGTTCTATTTATATTTGATCTACCCTGAACTTGGCAGCTTATTGTAAATACACAATATAAGCTTTAAATGTGATGACTTTCTCTTCTTTCATGCTGCTTTTCGCTTTTACTACCTCTTAATTTTTCTCCTTCCTCTGCATCTCTTACCATGTCTTAAACATCTCTAACTGCTTCCACCTCTAACTTCTTATCTCTCAACCACCTCATTTCTCATTCAAGTTGCTCCCACAACTTCTAGCTGCAATTTAATCAACATTCTCATTTCTTTTCTCTCTTCCAGCCAATGCCCCTCTGTCCATTTTTGCCAATTTCTTCTAACATCCATCTAGAGGGCCCCCCTCTTTCCATGCATTTCTTAGGCTGCCTTCTCTCCTACACCTCCTAATGCCATTTCTCCCCTCCATTCCTAGACTCCTCCCTCTTCCACTCAGCATTCTCTCCCCTCTCTGTGTTGCCACCATTTCTTCTTCCCCTCCTCCCAATGTCTCTGTTTTTCCTTTCTTCCGGTGACCTCCTTTCTATTCTCTTCCAACTCTTCTTTTCTACTTTACTCCTACCACCCCCTCTTTCCCACTGATGTGGTCACAACATTTACCCCTCCTCTCCAAAAATATCAGTTTTCTTGTGCTACAACTCTCCGCTCAGTCTCTCTATGTCACCACCAAGCACTCCGTGTTTTGCCCCTAGCTCCGCCTTCATGTGTCAATTTCTCCCTTCTAGCCTCTCTTACCTCCTTCCTGGGCTCTGTCCCTCCCACATCAATATCTGTAATTACCCAGTGTACCATTTTTAAAGTAGCATGGGCCAGAGGAATTCTCTCACCCCATCCCCAACCTCTATTTTATCACATTCCACATCCGCTATCTCTTGCCTCACTTCACTTATTCCCAGGCTTCGGTGGAAAAAACTGACTCCGTATAAAGAAAATGGGCAATCCAGGGGTGGGACTTAGCACTGTAGGCTTGATTAGAAACATGTGGAGAGAGAGATGTGAAAGTGTGGTAGTAAATAGAGTTTGCGCTGAAGAAATGTTGCTGGTGAGTCAAATGACCCGTTTTGATCAGTAGCTTTATAAGTGATATTATGGAAGGGTTGGGAAGATATTTCTTTTTATGTGAGTTTCAGGTCGTCCTGGCCTTAATTAATGGAATGAACATGCTCAGAAAATTTTCACAGGTTTTCATTCATGCACTTTGTTTTTGTCGTGCGTATGTGTAAAAGAGAGGCTAGAAGGGAGAAATTAAACATGAAGCCGGAACTAGGGTCAAAACACAGAGTCTCTTTGCCTTGCTATATGAAAGCACAAAACGAAGAGATTGAACTGCGTTTGAAGTACAATAAAAGAAATGAACAAAACCTGCCTTGGATAAGGAGTGGGGGCTAAAAGACAGTCATGTTCTGTGGTCTGCAGTTTGGACATGAATAACTGGGCAGACTAGATGGACCATTTGGTCATCCTCTGCTGTCCTCCACCATGTTACTGTGTTACTATACCAGTGGTTTAAACGAAAGATTAATGATTCTCATGAAAAATAATGATCATGAGGGAATAGATGACCTTGGAAAAGGCAGGGGCAGAAGTGACATGAGAATTATCTGACCCTCTGCTAAGTCTCAGGATGACTCTTCACATTTTATACAGTTGATCTAGCTAGTTAAAGTTTGCCTATTTGTTTGACACACATGACCTTTGGTTCACATCCTTATTGAACTGATAAACTTGAAATTGCTTTTGCTAAGTGGCACCTGCTACTCTTTGGGAAGTGCTAACCTTCTTGATTTTGGTCATAAGTGACCCACAGCTGGGGACTTTGTAACATCACTAGTATGCTATATAGATAATATTTTGTTTCGTTAGAGAAGTGCAGCTTACTAAAGCTATCTTCCTTTTATACTTGGTTATTATTCTGAATTTCGCCATGGCAGAAATCAAGCTGGCAAGTGTCCTGTTTGCGGATTACATTCTGGATAAATACAAGAGATATCTACATATAGAGGCCAATTTTATAAACGAATACCTAGGTTAAGGAAGCCAAAATGCTATTTAAAGGCTATTTATGAAGACAAGTAGGTGCCCACTTATCTTTATAAAATATTGGTATAAAATGGGAGATTATGCTTTAAATTCAGGTGTGGACTTTTATACCATTTTTATAGCAGGTGTAAATGAATGTGCGTAAAATTCGCAAGTGTGCACATAAATTAAGGTATGTTATAATCAGCGTGCATATTTGCAGACTCCACTGATGCTCCACTCAGAAAGTGCATCTGGCTATGCCTGCCGGCAAAGTGCATATCTTCATATTAACACATTGCACATTTTTTCACCAGTTGGTATTTTATAGACCATTAACATGCATAAACAGCCGCATATACATGTTAATGATTTTACAACATTATCTCCACAGAGTACATGCACACTTTTACACCTTTGTCCAAGCAGGTATAAATATTTTGTGTGAAGATTTCTGTGCTATTGAGGCTGGTTCTGGGTGCTTATTTTATAAAGGTTCGTAGGCACCTATGCTGTCTTTAAGCACATTATAGGCACCTTTTTGTTACATTGACATTGGTAGCCGCTTATAAAATTGCCCTCACAATGGGGTAACGTTAGAACTGCTTAATTTCCTGAAAAGTATATCAATACTTTTCACTCAGTAGTCTGTGGAAGTGGCTTTGAAAACTATCTTCATATTGTTTATTTTCACGTAGCTTTATTAGATAAATCTCTGCACTTTGACAGCAGGAAAGAATGACTTCCACTTGACCTTTAAATCTGTTCTTATCCTAAGCATTATGCAGGGGTTTTTATTATGAGTTTCATAAGTGACTACTTCTGGGTCAAATTACCATGTCCCAACTTATTCCCAAGTGGTGTGTGTAATTTTGTGAACTTTTCCACATCAGTGTACTACAAGAAAAACAAATCACCATTCTGACATTTAGCTAAGGAGCAAAGAACTTCTATTGAAACTAACATTTTGGCATCCAAAATAGATTAATGGTACTTTTAAAGTTTAAAATAGCAATTTCAGTTTTAAAAAGTTAAAGTTAAAAGAACAGATTCTAACTGAAAAATTTAGTAAATTTATAATATTTCTGAAAACTTTCATAGTCTAATGGTTGGTACTGCAGACTGCAGACCAGAGAAGCAAGTGCTCAAATCACATTTGCGATCCAGGGTAAATTAATCAATCCTCCATTGTATCTGGTTCAAATTTAAATTGTAAGCTGTTCTGCAACAGGACAATCTCTATTCCACTTGAATACAACTTTTCTTGAGCTACTATAGATAAAGGGATGAGTTAAATCCAAAATGCCTATCACCTAAACTTCACAATCAACTGTGGTAAACTCTGACATTTCATAGCAGCTTAGCTTACTGAAGGAGCCACTAACTTGCAGTAGCTCATGTTAATGACTCTCAGGGGAAAGGAATAACGCAACTAGCGCTACTCTTCCTAGCCGATGCTCCTGGTTACGAAATTAAAGGATCCATGCTCTAGTAATAAAGTAGGTGGTCTGGTGGACCCCTACCCCCAGCACCACCTATGACCCAGTTCCCCCCAAACAAATAACCCTCCTCCTCCAGCACTCCCCAAACCTCATTTCAGCCCCCCGCCAGGATCCCACAATCCCAAAAGACAAGCCATCCAAAGAGCCCTCCCCAATGCCCAGAAGCCACCGTGGCTTACCTATGAAGTCTCTGGTGGTCTAGGGAAATAGGCCAGCAGAAGCAGCCCCATCTCTCTTCTGCTAGCACCAGCTCTGGATTTGAAATGGTATCCAGGATCCCCTTGTAGTAGCATCATTCGATTTGAAAAATGAGATGTTTTACATGCATTTGCAGTGCAAAACTGTATGTTAAGATAAAATAATGCATATTTTGATTGCCTTCCTGAATTGAGACCTATCTCAATTCAGGAAGGCAATCAAATTTCACCTCTTCCTCCAAAACTACCCAGCCAACAACTGAGCCTAAGTAACCCTACCTAAGAAAACAATCCTTCCCTAGTGTTCGTATATTCCAGCCTCCTTCCTGCAGATCAGGCGCATACCGTCGTAAAGTGATCACTGGATTTCATTTGGATCCACGTAATTATTATTTCATTCATTCACCCCAACCCTGTTGTTGTAATTTATTATCTCTTGTATATAGTACAACCCTGTTGTTGTAATTATTATCTCTGTATATAGTTCAACCCTGTTAGCCAAATTGGTACTCCTGTTCCTTGTAAAACCAAACAGATTGTTGTATTGGTCGTTTTGTTATATTGTAAACCGCGCTGATACCGAATAGTGCAGTATATAAGCAAATGTAGTAAATAAAATAAAAATAAATAAATAAATTTTTGCCCTAAGGTGCACGATATGGAAAACAACCCATGCATTAATCCTGTAACACATTTTAGTAACAACCCCCTATATTTGTATTACCAAGCTTAGAAGCCTTTTCACTAAAGTACGCTAAGCAGTTTACGTGCAGTTTTGCACATGGTAACTGTTCATAAGGGCCCTTGGTAACTGTTACCTCAGAGGCATGACAATAGCTGCACACCGATTTGTGCATTAACTGCCAGTTGAGCATTGCGGAGGAGAGTGGGCATGGCCAGCACATTGCAGTTAGCACAGGGGGACATATCACGCTGTCAGTGTTGCAGTCAGCATGGGAGCAACTAACACTATCTCAATATGTAGAGTTTGATGCACGCGTGATAATTGTGCCATGCCTTAGGGTATGCATCTGCACATTAACTACTAGGAACATGCTGGCCACACCCCTGACAGTCACCATGGAGGCTTTGCACCTAAAGCATTTTAGTAAAAGGGCCGCTTATTCACTAAAGACGGAAAACCTCTGCTGTCACACATTTTTCAATGATTCAGCTACTTTGAAAAGAAGAATCCAGCAGCCAGTAGTGCATGAGGTAAGATTTATAAAGTTATAACGGGTTAGGTAAGTGCATAAACATTAACATCTCCCAATATTTGGTTAAATTTGTATGCAGACATATCACTGCTCTTAGGTTGAGTGAACATAAAAGCAGGATATCACTTGACTACAAATCGGCAACCCTAGTTCAACATTGGCTCAACATTGGCTTGAGAAGAAGCATTTGGTGAGCGATCTCCGATGGAGGATAATTGGCCATGTTCTGGTCAGTTATAAGGGAGGAGGTCAGGAGACCGCACTGAATAAGAGGGAGCAATACTGGATCTTTAGTTTGCCAACTATCCATCTGAATGGTTTGAATTTAGAGGCAGAATGGTTGACGCTGTTTTGATTTGATCATCTTGCTGGACTCATTCTAGACTCAGCACATTTAAATGTTGACACTTTTCTCTTTCAGAAAACACGGAGGAAAAAACCCCGAAGGAAATTTGCTGTGTTAAAGGACTGAAAGACATCTCCCTGATGCAGAAAGATAAGTAGATGTTTAGCTTTTCAAACATAGTGCTATGCCAGGGGACATTTAGATGAATTTCCATATTTGCATAAACTGATGTATGTGAAGTTTTGCACAGGAATGGGAGAGAACATTTTTGAACTTCTATTTTTAATGGAATGGCTACTTTTTATGAATTTTTCTTTTAGAAAAAGGTCTTTCAAAATTAATGAAATAGGGATACTATCGGACCGATGATGAAATCATGGCATGTTGACTGTCACTATAGGTTTTGTTAAATGTATGTAGTCTATTATTGCCATATATTTTGATGGCCCTAAAAACACTTGGCTTGTAGATAGAGGTGATATAGTTGATGATTGATATGAAATATCACTGTGTACACAGACAGTCAGACAAAAAAAATCCAAGGCGGGGCTTACCTCGGTTGAGTTTTTAAAATTCAACTTATTAACACAATATTCTGCACTAAACAGTTACATTTATTTCTCTAAGTGTGGCTGCATACAAATCTGGCCTACAACATAAGAACTTAAGAAAAGCCATGCTGAGTCAGATCAAGGTCCATCGAGCCCAACATCCTGTCTCTGACAGTGGCCAGTCCAGGTCACAAGTACCCAGCAGATCATGAGAGGCAGATTAATTTCTAATAGCTCATCTCCAGGAATAACAATTGCTCTTTTAAATCTACTTGGCTCATAATTTTTTTATAGCTTTTCCTCCAGGAACTTGTCCAAATGTGTTTGGAACTCTTCAATGTAAGTTGTCTTGGTTATGTCCTCCAGCAAGAGTAATTGTGCACTGTGTGAGAAAAATACTTCCCATGACTTGTTTTCAGTCTGCTGGCTGCTTAACCCTGGGAGTACCGATGGGGTCAAAAGTGACCCCATTGCAAGTTTCACAACGCGTATCTTGGAAACTAGTTGTTCAATAATGCAATCTTTTTATGACTTTTCACATGTCAATATTCTCTTTATATTGTGCCATGAGAGGAATAATTTTCATCTGCTAGGTGACGCTAGTGATGAATTGCAGCACAGAGTACCAGTGGGGTCATTTTTGACCCCAGTTGCTTACGTCCGGTTTGGATCGTGATACAATTTGCAGTTTTGTGAATTTTTTGATCTGACAAAGGTATTTATCATTAATTATGTATCATTTATTTTTTGTACTCTTATTTTATGAAAATTACACATTTTCTGTAATTGATCATACGTTCTCTCATTATTTCTTCTGCAGTTTATCCCTGTCACGGAAATTGCTAGAAAAACAAATGACACTTTTGGGGACAATTCGAAAGAACAGAAAAGAATTACCTCCAGAATTTGTAACAGCAAAGGGCCGAGAGTTATTCACTTCACTGTTTGCCTTTCGCGATGACGCCACTCTGGTTTCCTATTGCCCGAAGAAAGGAAAAATGGTTTTTCTTCTGAGCAGTTTGCATGACCAAGAAGAAGTAGATAACACAATGTCCGGTCAAAAAAACACGCATGATCTTGGACTATAATTCTAGTAAAGGTGGAGTAGATAAGGCAGATCAAATGCGCACATGTGGTCTTGGGCAAGCCACTTAACCCTTCATAGCCCATGTTCCCTGTAAAATAGTTATCTCCAAGTTATAATGCCCTGTTCAATGTAATTTCAGTTTGTTCAATGTAAACCGCACTGATGCAGAATAGCGCAGTATATAAGAGAAAATAAATAAATAAAATAAATAAATAAATATACCACAAAACGAATGACAAGACGCTGGCCAGTGACAATCTTCTACAACATGTTGGACATCAGGGCTTTGAACGCCTTCATTGTTTGGATGTCACTAAATCCAGAATGGCAGTCCAAGTAAAAGCACAGATGTCGTCTATTCCTCTTGGAAATAGGAAAGCAGCTGCTTCAGAGTAATTGCAGCGAGACTTCTTCCAGCATTGAAGAAACCACTGATGCTGTTTGCAATGTCGGGATCCAAAAGAAAAGGGCAAGGTGTCACTGCTGTTCCAGAGAAAAAGACAAGAAAAGCAACATAGTTTGCACCTCCTGCAAGTGCAATGTTTGCAAAGAACATTCAGAAATTGTCTGTGTCTCATGCAAATGACTGTAGTACTTTACTGTGTTCATGAAGTGCATGCAAAAACTGCTTTCATGGCAACACTTCTTCATGTAATTTTATGATAAAGCATTAAGTTTCAAAACATTTAGCCTTCATATAATAAATAATTAATTCAGAATAATATTTTGTCTGTTTAGTTTAAAATTTTCGTGGTTAACAATTAAGATTCGTCGTGGGGTCATTTATGACCCCAACGGTATTCAGTGTGTGCAAAAAATCTTGGTAATTCCAGGGTTAAAAGCTTAAACAAATGCCTCCTATTAAACCATTCCACCCAACTCATGATTTTAGAAATTTCTATCATATTCTCTCTCAGTTGACTCTTCCAAGTTGAAGAGTTCGAGCCTGTTTAGCCTTTCTTCATAAGGGAGGTGTTCCATCCATTTTATCATTTGTGTCCTCTCTGAACCTTTACAAATTCTGTTATATTGTTTTTGACATGAACTGACAAGAATTGCACACAATATTTATGGTGAGGTCGCAGCAGGGACTGATATAGAGGCATAATGCTATTCACAGTTTGCTTTATTTTTTTTTCCAAATAATCCCTAAGATTATATGGGCCCAATATTCAGGACTGGTGGCTAGCACTGCTAACTGGTGCTGAATATTAAACCTGGGGTCATTGCTGGCCCTGGCACTGGATATCCGGGTCACCGCATAGGCTACTTGCTAAATGAACAACTGGCCGGTTAGTGATATGTGCTGAAAGTTAGGCCAGGGTTTCCTGTGCATGTCCTTCACCATGCATCTCTCAAGCAGGCAATGGCTCAATATCGCCACTGCCCAGATAGCAAGCAGTTCTATCTCTTCTCTACTCCAGAATGCCTCTGAAACATCCTGATGCAAAGCAGTTAGCATTGGCATGAAGGGCCAGCAGCCGCAGATATTAAGCAGCACTAACCGTCAGGGGCAACTCTAACATGAGGCAGAGTGAGGTGGCCACCTCAGGCGGCAAAGTTTTGAGAGCATCAAAAAATGCCACCAAAACATCCTGTCTCACTCTGTCTTTGTTAAATTGTTGGGAGAAGTGCCTCTTGCTGTTGCCGCCACTATGGCCATTTCGTCCATGTCTATGGCAGTGGCATCGGCATCGGCCCCCTCTCCTGCTGCTGCCGCCGATCCAGACTCAGAGAGAACTGGCAGCAGTGGCAGGCTGTCATTTTGAAAAAACAAACAATGCTGGGAATGGGGGGAAGGGAGAGAAGGAGAGAGGGCCGATGTTGGACATGTAGAGGGGAGACTGGAGAGGGAGAGAGAACAATAAATGGAAGAAAGCTGAAAGGAAAAGAGCAATACCAGAGATGAAAGGAAGTGAAAAAGACAGGAGGAAATAGTAGTGGCAGATGGACTGAGATCAGCATGATTTGAGATGAAAGTGTCAACAACGGTAGAAAAATTAATTTTATTTTCAATTTAATGATTGGGATATGTCAGTCTGGAATTTTACATGTTCTATATGTTTTGCACAGTACAGGGGCATATGCATCTCTTTCTATTTCATTGGTGCTGTACTGCATGCAATGGTGTAGCCAAGGGTAGGCAGTGGTAGCAGTGACATCCAATTGAAAAAAAAACCGTGGGTCTTTCCGACTCAGCGCTTGCATGCAGGTCTGGTCCCTCCCTCCTCGGACATGAGTCTAGGTCAGAGGAGGGAGCGTTCAGACCTGCATGGAAACGCGGAATCGGAAAAACCTGCATTTTTTTTTCAATTGTATGTTGCTGCTGTCACCACCAAGGCAACACTAAAAGCGGTGACAGCAGCTGGGCAAGGACAGGCAGTGGGGGACAGGGTCAGCTGGATATGGAGGTAAGATGGGGAGATGCATGTGGCAAATGACACTTCTGCGATTGGGAGAGGAGGGGGCATGCCAGATGTGCAAGCCGCATTGGATGCATTTATGACTTGGTACGGCCCTGGTCCTCGCTATGCCACTGATTCAGAGTCTGTTTCTTGGGGTTTCAGTTTAATTTTTATCTACATATATTTGTGTGTGGGGGGGGGGGGGGATATTTGGCAGTGGTAGCTAATGCTGAGAAAGTGGCTAGCTGTCGCCATTGAAATTTTAACCTTGATATTCAATGTCAAAGCCATATCGGCCCACTGGAATTGAATATCTGGGGTGGCTGGATAACGCGTTAGCTAACCAGTTAGCAGGGACCAGTTACTGGTCAGCTAGCTAAAGCAGCAAAAATTAGGTGAGTCTTTCAGAGGCTTAACTTTTGCAGCTTTGGGATAACCAGCTAGTGGCTGAATATCATGGCCATTAAATCCATTATAATAAAATAGAAAGACTATGGCACCACTACAAAGCTGACAAGAGAAGGCCGCTCACCAAAATTCACAGACCGGGCAAGGAAGACATTAATCAGAGATGTTACAAAGATACGAAGGGTAACACTGAAGGAGCTGCAAAGATCCACAGCACAGATGGGAGTATCTGTCCATAGGACCACTTTAAGCCATATACTCCACAGAGTGGGGCTTTATGGAAAGGTGGTGAGAAAAAAGCCTCTGCTTAAAGAAAGAAAGAAGAAAACAAGTTTGGAGATTGCACAACAGCATGTGGCGGACCTCCCAAACACATGGAAGAAGGTCCTCTGGTCAGATGAGATGAAAATAGAACTATTTGGCTATCATGCCATGTGTGGCGCAAACCCAACACTTCCCATCACCCCAAGAGCACCATTCCTGCAGTGAAACATGGTGGTGGCAGCATCATGCTGTGGGGATGTTTTTCATCAGTAGGGACAGGAAAACTGGTCAGGATTGAAGGAACGATGGATGGCACTAAATACAGGGCAGTTCTTGAGGAAAACGTGTTTCATTCTGCCAGAGATGTGTCTGCGACGAAGGTTCATCATCTAACAGGACAATGACCTTAAACATACTGCTAAAGCTGGTTTAAAGGGAAACATTTAAATGTCTTGGAATGGCCTAGTCAAAGCCCAGACCTCAATTCTATTGAGAATCTCTGGCATGACCTGAAGATTGCTGTACACCAACGCAACCCATTTAACTTGAAGGAATTGGAGCAGTTTTGCCTTAAGGAATGGGTGAAAATCCCAGTGGCTAGACGTGATAAACTATAGAGACATACCCCAAGAGACTTGCAGCTGTAATTGCAGCAAACGGTGGCTCTACAACGTATTGGCATTGGGGGATGAATACATATGCACACTCCCGTTTTCAGCTTTTTTTGTCTTAATTATTGTTTGTGTCAAAATAAAGGATATTTTGCACCTTCAAAGTCGTAGGCATGTTGTGTATATCACATGGTGCTCACCCCCAAAACTCCATTTTAATTCCAGGTTGTAATGCGACAAAACAGGACAAATACAGAGGGGATGAATACCTTTGCAATGTACTGCATATCAAAAACTGGAATAAATGCACAGTAACTTATTATAGGGTCCCAAAAATGCCAAACCACAAGGTCCTTTCAACCTTTCAGGCAGTTTTTAGTTCTACCTGTTTCCTAATCTTGCAATGGATTAATAAATCACTTGCGATATTTCATCACTGTCCCCTTTTTATAACAACCCTCTAAAGAAGAGTTTTGAAAATGAGGATCAATCTGAATCTTTCCTTTTTTCATTCTCAGCGGCATGTTTACTAAACCAGATTAGCTGCTATCTGGCCGTAGTGGCTGTTAACACAGGGCAACTGCAGATGATGCTGTGATTTTCTGGGTTATTTGCTGGAAGTGTGTTATTTGCAGAAGTGGATGGGATTAGGGTGGAGAGCGCATGTGTCTGCTATGCATGTCCCCTACAGATTATATATGGCTTCTGTAGCTAATGTGGCACAATCGGCACTTTTTAGGAGCATTAGCTGCAAAAACTTCCACTTCCAGACTAGTGAATAAAATTAATGGACTTTATTAATTTGCATGTATTTGGGTTGTTTGGTCACCTAAAAGTTTTTTCCATATGCAAATCGCTTGACTGTGGATATACCTATGAATTAATGCACATATAACCAATTTGCCTATGCAAAGAGGTCCTACCATGTATACAGGGAGTACATTTTAAAAAATGTGTGAAAAAAAAACATGAAAATTGAGAAACATTTGGGAAATTTGCAAACCAAACTTTATTTTGTCCAAAAATTCCAATGGTTCCTCAGTGTTACATTTATCACTTTCAATCTGCTTACTTTTCTCCAAATTGATATTAATCTAAGGTCATTCTCAGCCTCACACTGAAATTTTCCCCAAATAATAATTTTCTTTTTGGCAAATATTGACATCTGTCAATCACTTTTGACATTAGATGTTTCTTAAATATACTTTAAAGCAATTTCACTTGTAATTGGACAACACAAAAGCCTTAGGGCCCAAGTGACTACAGTATTCTGTGAACTGCATTGAAAGAGAGAAGATTATCAACAAGAAATGCAGTCACAGACCAAAAAATGTGGAAAGATACTGAGTTATTTCCCATCATGTTGGCGGCCAAGGCTAGATTAAGAGGAATTTCCAATCTCACCTTGACAACTTGCCTATACATATTACATCTTATGAGCTCCAGAAGGAAGTTCTCTTTGGCATGATACAAGTATTATAGCGAGTGTTAGCAGTACATTTGCAAGACTGAGATCATACTCCTCATACCCTGGCTTAGGAGTGAGGTTCATGACTGTTATGTTATACAGAAAGCTAACTAATTTGGAGAAATCGCCCCAATGCTGAGATGCACATCTGGTTAGGAGAACTTCCTACCAAGATAAATACTGCTGACCAGGATATTCAGTGGTATTAGATGGAGAATTCTGCTGAGTATCCCTACAGACTGCCTCAGCACTGTGGCACCCGTATAAAGCTGGGGCAGAACCAGAGTGCCGCTGTATGGATAACTATCCAGCTATCTTGGGGAAGTAAAAAAAGCTGCCCAAATGCTTTCGCAATAGCCTGTCCATACGGTATAACAATGCTGAATATCCATGTTTTTAGCTATAGCAATTGTTTATAAAATAAAAGCTGACCACCACAGCTCAGTATTGAGTCATTAAGTTAAGCAGCCTTTTTCTTTTCTTCTTTCCTGCCAAAGATCAAAATCCAACTGCCGACTAATAAGTCACTTTATACCAGAGGTTCCCAAACGTTTTTGGTTGTGTGGACACATTATTAATCTCCAAAATGTTCAGGACCCCCAGCCTATCCCCACCACGCTTTCCAAAGCACCTCATCTCAGCACCAAACCTGTCCCTACAAGACCTTTATAGTTTCCTTCCCCTTCCTGTCTCTACCAGTCTCTCTTTCTCCCTCTAATCAATCCCCACCAGTCTTGGTCTCTTTCTCTCTCCCTCCTGCCAGTTTCCGTCATTCTCTGTCTCCGCACCAGTCTTTCTTTGTAATGGTCTCACAGACCTCCAGGGGTCCACGGAGTACAGATTAGGAACCACAGTTTTATACAAAATTCTTAGGCAACTTTAACTACTTCCTCTTCCTTCTTGTCCGTTTTTTGGACACACTCATCAGAAAGATCTATTCTTGGGTGCACACCTTCTAGAGTCTCCGTATAAATTTTCTTCTTTTAGTTATTACGATAAACTTATTAGAGAAGCAAAGCTACTTTTCATTTCCAAATTTTTCATATCGCCAAAACATTTCCAAAATTTTGCAAACATACACCCACTCTCACTCTGTCATATTAAGTATTTCCAATCTCTCACCATTTTTCTTCATTATACACTATTCTTGCCTTCAATGCATGTTTAAACCAGGTCAACTAACATTTATCATTCTAGTACGTATAAGCAGTTTCCTTATGAAAATGAGAGCACATGCTCATTATGCACAACTCCAGACAGTAGCCACCTTTTCTTCCTCAATGGCTTCCTGTTTCCTAGGTTCAAGTAGCAGCCAGGGACCTCAACCTCTACCATCATTTCTGTCCAATAAAATGACCTGCCCCATCAATCTGGCCCTTTCAGACGTCGACCACTATTACTGCCCAGCATCACTGCTAGTGATTCTAGACAACATTGAAGCCCTCTTAATCAGACATTGCTGCAGCCCTCACTACCTCGTGACCGTCTCATTGTTATTCTTTTCTTCCGGGTACATGTCCTGTGCTGTCAACGCTGCACTCCTCTTTTCTTCAAGCCTCAGATGTGATCTTCCTCTCACACTGACTTTTCTTCTTGCAACATGGGAAACCAGGGCTATGGCCACTGCAGTCGCAACTCTATCTGCTCACAATCATGCCTGTCCACGGCCACATAATAACAATTTGTTTATATCTCCTCAGTTCATTCCTCTCATAAAATGACTTTTTGCCATTGCCGTATACAAGCCACCTAACTAAAGAAAGGTTGAAAGGAGAAGTTCAGTTAAATAACAAACAGTTCTATGAAATGAGATCAAAAGAAGGATGTGATAGAGGCATTCAAAAGGAAAATATATAAAATACATAGGATGCAGCCAGACATCTCTAGAGGAAGGGTCATTTTATGAAGCGAACATGGGTTAGATGGAGTAATATTAGGAATGCTTCTTTAGACGAAGGCCAGTGACTGCGTGAAACAGTCTCCCAGTGAACGTGATGGTGAGGTAGGGGCATAGACAGTAATAGTATTTGTCAAAACACATGCGCAGAAGATCTTTGGTTGTGGGGAAGTGAAATTAAAGCCAGAGATTAACTGGAGTTTACTCTATTGCAACAGGAAGGAAATTGGGCAGACTAGACAGACTTTACAGTCCTTATTTGCTGCCACTTTCTTTGCTTCTAAACTATATGACTGGAATTTAGCTTGTGACAGACAGGCTCCGGTCCTGTGAGAGAAACTTACCAGTGTGTTGACTAAGATGCAGTACACTGCCGTGTAGTATGATGTAGTGCCTCAATCTGAATCCTTGAATGGCAATCCCATGTGACTGTGGACTTTGACAGCCAGGATTTACCACTTACTCACTTTAGCTTGTCTCGTCTTGCAAAAAAAAAAGTAGATAAACTGAATGGAAATTTTGATGGTAACCTGTTGGTCATTAGCTGCCATCACTTAACAGTACATACATACTGTACGTTAATGTAACTCGCCTTGATCATCTCCTGGAAAGGCATGAGCTAAATGCTAATAATAAATATGTCTTATATAAAATCTCTTCACACTTGCTTGAATTAGTTGTGCCCTTTTAGTAGACGAGTAGCCTAATGATTAGAGCAGCAGGATGAGAACCAGAGAGTCCAAGTTTGAATCCTGATTTCCCCACTGGTGCACCTTGGGCAATTTATTTCACCCTATATTGTGGTCTGTTACAATGTAGGGTGAAAACTACCTGAATGTATAGCAGCAGTGAAAAAGTTGTGAGCTAAATCTAAATAAGGCTGCAATTTATAATATACCTTGAGTAATGCAATCAGATGCAGGTGGTAATGTCTTATGGCTTTATTTGATAGTAATACATCAGAATGCATTTTCATTCCAGTACTCTGATTCTGTTTACGGAGGGAAGTCAAGTATTCTTTTCAATCTCAGACTAAAATCATGTGCATGAGAGCTGAAAATGAAGAGAGAAGTTGCTGCAATTTCCCCTAAATGCATCCCCAGACTCACATGGGTACTATTTAAAGAACAAAGGAGACATACTATTGTTAGAGTTTCCCTTTTGGTTGAGGGTTTTGGAAGGAAGATTGACTTTTTTGGTTTATTTTATTAAGGAGTTACTAATTCCTTATCATAAAGCCATAAACTGGAATAGTGGGGCAGGAGCTGTTCACGTGCCGGAGGTCCTAGTTGATGTCTGACTTTCCTTTTTCTTACTACCCTCTCTCTGAAGAAATATCTGCTAATTTTACATGTGCACCAACCCACTTGGACCATTATTTCACATCCTTTTACGGTAAAAAGTTTGCTTCTTGTGCATTCTTTATTCCTCTGAGATACTACTATATCATCTTGCTGCTAGTCCTAGAATTAGAACACCAAAAAACCCTTTTGAAATAAACATTCTAATAACAGTAATACATATGAATTTGCTATTTTGAAATATTATTTTCCCTCATCTTTGTGTCTCTCTGTCTTTCAAGTTATCCATTTTTTGATGATGAAGTGAGCATATAGGTACTTCAAACTACTTCTCCTAACCTAAAAATGCATTCAATCTATTGCCCTTCATTACCTTTCCTCTCATTTCTTTCCCTACACCCCTCCTCGTGAACTCCGCTCCTCCTCTGGCTTTCTTCTCTCTATGCCCTTCTCAACGCCAGACTTCGATCCTTTCACCTTACTGCTCATTATGCCTGGAACACGTTTCCTCTGACCTTATGACAAGTCCCCTCTCTCTCCCTCTTCAAATTGCACCTCAAAGCTTACCTCTTTGAGGCTGCTTTTGGTTCCTAATCTCTCGTTCCCTTATGTCTCCTCTCCCTATTGTACCCTTACTTCTCATGTATTGCACTGCCTGTCTTATCTAGATTGTAAGCTCTAAGAGCAGGGACTGTCTTCTTACGTGATTGTCCAGTGCTGCTTGTACCTTGTAGCACTTTATAAATGATTAATAGTAGTAGTAGAAGTAATTGTCTGTGTCTGCAGGAATCACTAGATTCCAGCCAGTAACAGCTCAGTACTACGTATAATATAAAAGCATTCACTGAGTCCTCTACAGAGATGATGTTAGAAGAGGATGCATATATTAAAGCCCAAGAAGGTGCCTGTTTTATATCAATTTTATAAAGGCAACATAGGTGCCTTTGTGTATTTATAAAATAGGCACACAGAACTAGCCCCAATAACATGAAAACACACCCACACAAAGTTGGGTGCTCAATGTCTGCTCCAAAGTTGATGTAAAAGTGTGCATGCACTTTATGGGGGCTATTTAAAAAATGCTATTTGTGTTTTGAGGTCTGCACATAGGCACAGCAATGTCTCCAGTGACATTTTAGAAGCCAGGTCTGTGGATGTCCCCAGCATGAGGATGTCCAAGTCTGAGCATGGGTATAGTGGAGGTGTGGCCAGGGCATTCCCATGAACTTGGATGTCCCCGCCTGAACTCAGAAACATCCTGAGTCACTTCTAAGGTAATATCTGCTGTTAGGGGGTGTGGGGTGGATTAGCTCGGTGATGGAGGTGGAGGGTTGATTGTTTATGGCCTTGAAGGTCATTACTAGGTTCTTAAAGCATAGTCTGCCATGGACTGGTAACCAATGGAGTTTCTTTAGGATTGGTGTGATGTGGTCCATTCTAGTGGCTCCGTATAGAATTCTGGCGGCTGTATTCATCGCCAGTTGAAGCGGGTTCAGTGATGCTTGCGGGAGCCCATATAGGATCGCATTGGTGTAATCGAAGTGTGGGATTACTAGGGCTTGATAGATTGTTCAGAAGTCTTTGGGGTCCAGTAGAGGCCGTAGATGTCGTAGTGTCCGTACTTTGTGGTATATTTTCTTTACTGTGTTTTTTATGTGAGTTTTCATGTCCAGTCGTTGGTCTAAGGTGACACCTAGGTAGCGGATTGTGGGTTTTACTATCAGTTTGGCATTCTGCACTTTTAGGGAAGCTGGGGGGGGGGGGTGAAACCTTGGTTCCTCGTGATGAAGAGGATGTCTGTTTTGTTGTGGTTTATTCAGAGAATTTGTGTATGGAGCCAGTTGGCCACTGCGTCAAAGCAGCTGGTTAGTGGGGAAAAGTCTGGCTGGTCCGTTGAGAACGGCATGTAAAGTAGAACATCATCTGTGTAGACCAGGCAGTTGACGTTGAATGAGTGGATCAGGGTGCAGATGGGCTGCATGTATATGTTGAACATTAGAGCTGATAGCGAAGATCCTTGTTGTACACCCTGTTTTTGTGGGAACGGTTCCGAGGTTGTGGTGCCAGTTCTTACGCACTGCCATCTGTTGGTCAGGTAGGATTTGCACCAGCCTAGCGCTGAGTCTTGTATTCCCTTATCCTCAAGACACCCCAGGAGTATCTTGTGACTTACGGAATCGAAAGCCGCTGCGATATCCATGAAGATCAGGGCAAACCCTTGTCAGATGTTGTCGATTCCGGAGATTATAGTATTAAATAGAGTGATGAGGAGGGTTTCAATGCCATGTGCCTCCCTGAAACCGTGCATGAGTCCAAGGGGGTGTGAGTCTCGATATAGTTTTGTATTTGGCGTTGGACTACTTTTTCAATTATTTTGGCAAGCCGTGGGATGCTCAAGATTGGTCTAAAGGATTTGACCTTAAGGAGGTCTAGTTTATTGTTTTTCAGCAGTGGTCTGATGGAGGTATGCTTCAGTCTTTGTGGGAATGATCCGGTTGAAAAAGACTGATCCATGAGTTTATTCAGGAATTGGCTGAGATCGCAACGTAGTTCTTTTATCCAGAACGCGGGGCAGGGGTCGTTTGGTGCAGTGGTGGTGTTGATGGAGGCAATGGTGTCCTCTATTTCTCTCTTTGACAGGGTGGTGAATTTGGTCAGTGTTGTTGGGTGGGGTGGTTTGTGTAAGGGGCTCGTGGTCTTGGTCTAGAGCATTTTTTATTGAAGATATTCGGCAAAATACTGTGGTTGCGGCATGTATGGTTGATCTGGGAATGGTTCCCTTGTTAGTGTCTTCACTATATTGAAGAGGTCGTGTGGTTTGCTCAGCGAGCGCTTTAGTAGGTCTGTGTGGTATTGCTTCCTCTTTTCCGTTATTGCTTCATGGTGCTTTTATAGGTGTAAGTTATATGCCCTCTATGCTTCGGTGGATCGAGATCGGCGCCATCGTCTCTCTAGCTTATGTAGGTGGAGGAGTGATGAACGCAGTTCAGTGGAGTACCATGGCGCCGGTTCTTGTCTCCTTGGGGGTTTGTTTGTGGTTGGGAGCTGAGTGCTGGTGCTGAGGCTGTTGTCCCAGCTATAGATCATTTCCTCCAGATTATGGGCCATTGCGTTTAGGAGTGGAATGGCTTTCTCCAGTATTTCTTCTTGGACAAAGGGTCGGAATCGTCTGGCTGCTGGTTTTGGAGGGCCAGTATCTCTGCTGGTGCTGTTATGATCGTGACTGTGGGTGGGTATTTGGAATCTGATCAGGCTGTGGCCGGACCAGGGTACAGGGGTTATAGACATCGCCAGGTCCTGGTTTGATTCGGCAGTTGTTTGTGGTGCGAAGACCAGGTCCAATTTGTTTCCTCTCACATGGGTGGGTGCATTGACTAGTTGCTTGTATCCTAGCTCATCGAGGGCTTCAAGGAATGCTGTGGCTTGGGTATCTTGCAGAGTAGGCAGGTTGAAATCACCTAGTAACCAGCTTGGGGAACGTGGGCTACTGGTGTTGCAAGCAAGGTCAATTATTGTCGAGAGGTCATCTGGAGATGCCACTGGTGCTCTGTAGAGTAAGTTGATTGTGCAAAGATTGTTGGCTATGATGACTGTGTCTAAGTGGGTTGTGCTGGAGGCATTAATCAATTGAAATTGTAACTCTGTTTTGGAGAGGATGAGCGCTCCTCCTCCTCTAAGATTTGCTCTGTGGCAGGTGTGGAGTGAGAAGTTGACGGGTAACATCTGGTTGAGAAGAGCAGTGTCGCATTCGGATAGCCATGTCTCTGTGATCATTAGGATGTCCAGATTGTGGAGGGTTATCAAATCTGTGGCAACTGGCCATTTCTTTCGGATTGAGCGGGCATTGAAGAGGGCACATTTCAGCTTGTGGGGGTGGGAGTGTTTCTCAATGTGGGGTTTTTTGGTATGTTGTAGAGAGATGTGCAGTATGTGGGGGTGAAGCGTGCGACAGGCTTCTGTTGAGGCGTGATGAGGGTTACCTGCCCATCTCTTTCCATCGCTCTGTAAGATTGGTATGGGGTTGTAGGCTGGATTAAGGGCAAGGGATCCAGTGGGTAGCCCAGCGAGGAGGTAGAAGCTGGCTATTGCTATAATGGGGTGCATCTTTGTCAGTTCTTCAAGTATGGTGGGTGAACAGGCGAGCTATCTGATTTAATGTAAGCAGATAAATTAGGCACGCTGTCTGATATGGTGCCAGCAGGCAGATAAATCAGGCAGATATGATACAGGTAGATAAATCAGGCATGCTATCTAGGCAGATAAATCAAGCAGATATGATGCAGACAGATAATTCAGGCATGCTATCTAGGCAGGTAATCAGGCACGCTAACTGATATGATATAGGTAGGCAGATAATTCAGGCACTCTGTGCAGATAAATTAGGCATCTATGATACAGGCAGATAAATCAGGTACTCTGTTTAGTCAGGTAAGTCAGGCAGATATGATACAGGTAGATAAATCAAGCAGATATGATACAGACAGATAATTCAGGCATGCTATCTAGGCAGGTAATCAGGCACGCTAACTGATATGATATAGGTAGGCAGATAATTCAGGCACTCTGTCTGTGCAGATAAATTAGGCATCTATGATACAGGCAGATAAATCAGGTACTCTGTTTAGTCAATTAAGTCAGGCAGATATGATACAGGTAGATAAGTCAGCACGCTATCTAGGTAAGAGAATAAGGTACACTATCCCCTGTTTGTTCGTTCTAGGGGTCAATGTTCAGATGGTGGTTTTGTGTTTTACAGTCTTTGGTCAGAGTGGTGTGTGAGTAGTATTTGCATCTGCTCTCGCTGGGTTGGTGGCTCCGTTTCTGGTTGTTTCGGTCTCTTCGGTGGCAGTGTGTGGCCTCAGGGTTCGGCCTCCGCCTTAGGCGCGGGCCTGCCAGGCGCAGGTGCACCCAATGGCGCTTCCTTTAAACGTGCTGCGGGCTGCTGCAGGCTGCCCCGATTGGGCAGGATGATGCTGGCTCAATCCGGTTCCCTGCAGCTACTCTACTCTGCAAGCCAAGGCCCGCCCTGGAGAAGAGCAGAAATATTGTCTGAAACATTCATTGGCATTCATTAATTTATAACATATTACATGTTTAAAAGACATTATAACATTAGGTCAGGCATAAAAGTATTTGTGGTGCAAGTAGGCACATAGTTGGATACAGGGGAGGATTTTGAACAGAGTATGGACTGAGTCATGATTTATACATATAGGGCCCAATATTCAACTGGGCAGGGCTAAGCACCGTAGCCACTTAGCCCTGCCCGCCAACCCCCAAATCCCGGATATTCACTTCTGCTGCAAAGGAAGTGAATATCCAGGTCTGGCCATGCTGCACAGTTAGCCTTGGCGCCTATAAGATAGGTAGATAGGGCTATAAGATAGGTAAGATAGGGCTTTCCTATCTTATCTTATAGGTGATGAACGCTAACTGTGCAGCTTCAAATATCGGTGCTGCATGGTTAGCGCCGGTCCCCACCTCTGCCCCGCTGCGGAATGCCCTGGCTTGCCCCAATGCTAGTCGGCTAGCATCAGGACACATAGGGGAATTAGCCATGGATATTCATCAGCACTACTAGTGTATGTGCCATTGAGTATCTGGTTAGCAGGCACTTAAATGGTTAACTGGCTGTTACCTGTGTAAATGCCTTTTGGATATCGGGCCCATACTTTATAAGATACCGATGGACACATGCAGTTCACGTTCTAACATTTAGGACTGCTCCCAAGCAGAGAGGGGCAACCTTGTTCCTGCGAACCCCATAATTTGACCCTATGTGGGATCCGAACCCACAGTTTAGGAACCTCTGTTCTAGGTATTAATGTATAAATCAGTAGAATCCTGAAAAAAGCCAGATATTTGTCAGTCGTAATCTCCTGACCATATCTGACAGAGACACCCCCCCCCCCAAACATTTAACCAAAGTATGTTCCTAGGTTGTCAATACCTTAATCTAGCCCTAACCATGGTAACAGTTATTAATTAGTAATACAAACAGCAACCAATAAACAAACATTACAAAAAAGTCAGTAGCTTTCACAGTAGAAATAACAGCAAAGAAAATGAAATAGTGTATATAAGTGAATAATTTAGAATGCAGGGCATGATGGCTAGGGAGTTATTTGTAATCCTTGTGTATGTGTGGTGTTCATGTATTTGTATGGGTATGTGTATCTCTGTTGTGTGTTCTATGGGTGCTGTTCATGTGTTGTGTCTGTGGGGAAGTGGATGGGGCACTTGAGCAGTTCCAGGATGCAATTTTGGGAGGGGGAGATGGACAGTTGTGGAAAGGTGGTCCTGGGGCAGGGGTAACATAGTAAGTGATGGCACATAAAGACCACATGATCCATCTAGTCTGCCTAGTAAGGTGGCAGAATTGCATGTGCTGCTCCAGGCGTTATCCCTCTCCATTTAAATGTTATTTATATTTGCTTCTATTCCATCCTCTTGCTGCGAGGTGATTCTCTGTAGAGTAGTAGAGCAGTTGCAACAGGGAGTTTTTGGGGTTGGGGTAGGTATATGGGTATATTTTGGGGGATGGGGCAGTTTGCAGAGTGGTGGGGTAGTTGCTGGGGATAGGACAACCAGCAGGATTGTGAAGCAATTTTGGGATATAGTTTTAAAGGTAGGGCAGTTTGTGGGGGTGGTGGGGTAGATTCAGGGGCATTTGGTGAGGGGGTGAAAGAGTTATGGGAGGTAATTTTTGGGGCTGGGGCAGTTTGTTTGGTAAGGAAGAGGCAATTACAGCAGGGTAGACTTTGGAAATTTAATTTTCACAAACTTGATATGCATGCTTTTTCATGACAATCAAGGAGAGTTACAAGCAAAGCTTGTTTTGAGGGGGTACATGGTGGTAGAGAAGTTTGGTTTTTTTTGTGCCTTCAAGTCAGTGCTGATACCTGACCCCAGCTGCCTTTGTGTTTTCGTAGCAGTGCATCATCAGAACTAGATTGCTAGGCCTTTTCTTCCAAGGCAACATAGGGTAAAGTGACTTGCCCTAGGTCACAAGGAGTCACCAGTGAGAATTGAACTCTTGGAGTTCTGGGTTTACAGCAGTTGCTCTAACCATTAGGCTACTCCTCCACTCATGACATGATGTACTGACACCTTTTTCATTGTTTGCTAAAACTGATCCATGGTCTTCATGAATTCATGAAAGATCCCTGAATATGAGGATCAGCACATTTTTTTCTAGGAAAAATGCACTGGATAGCAAGTAATACAAATAAAATACAGTACATAAGTAGACATGTATTGCCTATATCAGGGGTCTCAAACACGCGGCCCGCGGGCCGCATGCGGCCCGCGAGAGACCTTTGTGCGGCCCGCGATGCAGACGAAACAAAAAACCCCCCCGGCTTCTGCTGCTGCTGCCGTTCATGTTTGTAAAGCAGGGACTGTCCCTTACATCTGCGGCTCCAGCATCAGCTCTTCGAGCCCTGCACTCGCTGATTAGCAGCAGAACCGTGCATGGGTGGCTCCGGCACGAGCCTCGTTCCAGGCTAGCGGCACCCGTTAGGGGGCTGGCTCCGGGCCCCCGATCCGCCCCTAGGCAGGGGCAGGAAGTGCCCTGCACCGCGGCCAATGGCTTTCCACGCCGCGCACGGCCGGGCAGGATGTGCCGCTCTTCCTCGTCGCTCGCAGCTTGGCCCCTGCCTCTGTCAGGCAAGCGGCGGCTCCGATCCCCGTTGCTATGTGGCCTGAGGCTGCGGGCAGGCGGGTGTGAGCGCGGACGCAGGTGAGTCCCGGGGGTGCGGCGGGGGGGGGGGGGGCGCCTTCGGGGCATCTGCTGGGAGAGGCTCTTACCTTCTTCCCCCTCCGGAATGGATGTCAGCAGCCACAACCACCCCCCCCCCTCCGGCAGCAGCGACTGGGAAAAGTGCCCCTCCTCCCCGATCTCATGACTTTCTATCCAGGATCAGCATCCTCTATCAGGGGCTTTAACTATTTTTACTTGGGCTGATGGGGGGGAGGGGGGGTTAGGACTAGTAATGGGGGGGGGCTAGGACTAGTAATGGGGGGGGGGGCTAGGACTGAAAATGGGGTGATGGGGGGATAGTACTGAAAATGGGGTGATGGGAGGTTTGGACTGGTAATGGACAGATGGGGGTTAGGACTGGAGGTGGTCTGATTGGGGGGCTAAGACTGAAAATGGGGTTATGGGGGGGCTAAGAATGCAGATGGGGTGATGGAAGGGTTAGGACTGGAAGTGGGCTGTTGGGGGGCTTAGGACTGGTAATGGGCTATGGGGGGGGCTAGAACTGGTAATGGACTGGGGGGGGGCTAGGACTGGAAATGGGCCAAGTAGAAGGGGGAGCTTGAACTGCAAATAGCTGATGGGGACAGGGTCTTGGAATGGAAAGGGGCTGAGTGGAAGGGGGCTTGAAATGGAAATGGGCTGATGGGGAAGGGGGCTTGGAAAGGAAATGGGCTGATGAGGGGGGGGGGCTACGACTGGAAATGGGCCGAGTAAAAGGGGGAGCTTGAACTGCAAATAGCTGATGGGGACAGGGTCTTGGAATGGAAAGGGGCTGAGTGGAAGGGGGCTTGGAATGGAAATGGGCTGATGGGGAGGGGGGCTTGGAAAGGAAATGGGCTGTGAGGGGAGGGAGCTAGGACTGGAAATGGGCTGATGATGCGGGGACTAGAAGGGAGCGGATGCTGGGTGGGGCAGGAGCTAGAAGGGAGTTGATGTTGGGGGACGATTAGAATGGGATGGGGCTGGGAGAGTGAAATGGAGAGGGGAAATATATTTTGTGTGGGAGGGAAGAAAAATCTACAATTGGCCGGGTATTGGGAGAGTAAGTGGGGATTGAGGATGGAGGGGTAAAATTTGAGTGGATGAAATAGGAATGAGGAAAGAGCAAAAGGAGAATGATTAGTATGTTAAAGCAGATGTAGAGAGAATGGAAAAAAACTAGGAAAGAAGAAAGGACAAATGGACAGCAGACAATGGAGCGTTAGCAGAAGACACGAAGAAACCAGAAGAAAGTGGCTGGAACAATTACAACTGAAAAAAAAATGCACAAAAGGTAGAAAAATATCTCTTTATTTTGAATTTATTAACTGAAATATGTCAGCTCTTGGAAATGTGCATCTTTAACGTCTGCACTTTATTTAATACAAGAAGAAATCAATTTATAGTTTTATTTCTACAGTGTTGTACATTCTAAGTTTGGCTTTTGGGGTTCCCAGTTTAATTGTCTTCCTGTTTCTAAATTGTGATTCCTTGTTTGGTGATGGTGTATGTTCTGCATGTTTACTAAAAGTTAGTGTATGGTAACATTATGCAAATATTTATGCAAATGATGCACTTATGCAAATGATGCCCTTATGCAAATGAGGCCTACGTCTTGTGCGGCCCCCGGGTTACTCTACAAGTCCTCATTTGGCCCTCAAAGCAATTTGAGTTTGAGACCCCTGGCCTATATGAAATGAGAAATCCCCCTGTAGATTTTTGACCCACCCGGGCCAGTTCCTAACACACTTCCTTGCAATTTCTACGTAGTAAGGACATCCACTTGTAAACTCAGCCCTTTCCAAAATCAGCATTTGTATGTGGATGCCGCTTCCATGTGCAAATCAGCAAAATTAGTCCCTTCCTTTCTGAGCTCGCTACCAAGACTCTCTAGTCACTTCCTGTTTAGATTATTGCAACCTGCTTCTTGCTGGTCTCCCCTTGAATCATCTCTGCAATTCGGCCGCAAAGCTAATCTTCAGCCAGTGTTGCTATGCTCATATAAGCCCCCTCCTCAATTCACTTCATTGTCTCCGTATCCATATCCGTTTCCATATCCAGGTCAAACTTCTTCTACTGACCTACAAATGCATTGATTCTGCTGCTCCTTATTACGTCTCATCTTCTATCTCTCCCTACACCCCTCTTTGGGAACTCTGCTCATCAGGCACATTCCTTCTATCTGTTCCCTTCACTTCTATTGCCATCTCCAGACTTTGGTCATTCCACCTTGCTGCACCATATGCTTAGAACAGACTACCCGAGTCAGTAGGTCAGGCTCCATCGCTGGTCCTATTCAAATCCACCTCTTTGAGGATGCTTTTGGATCTTTAACTCTTGCTCTCCTGTCTATCACCCATGTGTGTTAAAATGATCTCATGTCCCCTGTCTGATGTGTTTGTCTTGCATAGATTGCAAAGTCTATGGGATGGGGAATCTATGGAGCACATGCATATGCCTTGTAGCGCTATTTAAATAAGTAGAAGCAACGCCATTAATAGCCTGTGCAAGCAGTACAGCCTCACAGGGTGCAAACGATTAGGGGCATATTTCGGGTTGCTGGCCTTGGCTCCCTCACATTTTGCCTGCCATTGCTCTGCCACTGCCACTTTTTGTGTCTTTTCGGCGGCGGCAGTGCCAGCAGCTGCGGAGTAGACCTGACTTCAAGTTTTAAAAAAACACATAGGTCTTTTTAACACTGCACTTGCATGCATGTCTGGTCGCCCCTCCCTCTTCTGATGGAGGTTGCTTCAGAGGAGGGAGGAGCCAGACCAGCCATTCAAGCATGAAGTTGCAAAGACCTGCATTTGAATGACTGGTCTGGTCCCTCCCTTCTCTGGTATGAACCTACATCAGAGGAGGGAGGGATAAGATCTGTGTGCAAGTGCGGAGTCGAAAGACCTGCGTGTTTTTGTTTTTTTTTATTTTGAAGTCATGTCTGCTCTGCTGCTGCCGGCACCGCCGCCACTGAGAAAACACAAAAAGTGGCGGCAGCAGGGCAAGGGTAGGCAGCCGGCTGGACATGGAAGTGTGGGTAAGATGAGCAGATGGAGGGGGCGTGTTTTATGTGCATGTTGCACAGGGCGCAATTATGGCTTGATACGGCCCTGAATAGAAGTAGTATAGTAAATCCCCGATTTTACAGTGGGAATTATGAATAAGGCTTCTAAAATAATCACCTATGTGATTGAAGCATGCCCACTCTCTCTTTGACGATCTCTCTTCCTGCGAGAAACACACGCACACACATTCTCTCTCTCTCTCGCTCTCTCTCTCTTTGAGAAATTCACACACTTGACTATCTCTCTGAGAAACACATACACACACACACTCTTTGATTCTCTTGCTCTCTTGTTGAAAAATAAACACTCTGATTTTCTGTCTTTGAAACATACACATTCAGTTTCTCTTAGACTCTCTCTCTTTGGCAGAGTTGTTAAGTTACCCAGTCCCAGGAGTGAGATTTTATGCCACTTCTGGTTTTAAATTTGCATGGCAACGGTATGGTATTTGCAGTCCCTGTTATTACCCATTGAAATCAGTGTTGCAGTTCCCATAATGCATCAGAATGAGATTTTGTCAAAAATCCTGGTCTGGCTTAAAATCTTCCTCCTGGAACTGGGTAACTTGGCAACCCTGCTTTGGTAAACAGACACACACACTTTCTCTCCATACTCTCTCCATAAGTAACACTCAATGGCAGTCACTTAAAGCAGCAGGTTTTAATCCTGAGACTCCTTGCTTTTCTAAAGGCCAGCTCTCTGGAGTGTGCTCAAGAACTGGATGAGAAACATCTCTATACGACATATTTGCTCCTAACTCTATAAATATAAACATTTTGTAAATCATTTTATAAGGGGGCGAGTACTTCAAGTGCTATAGTCACATGGCTAAAGTATGCATAAACCTCACTATATTTTAGTGGCTACAGTACATATTCTCTTCAATGACCTCTTGTAAAATAATGCCCAATGTAAAGATATGTGTTTTTGATTTGATGGCGTCTACTTAAACGATGGAGGATGCAAATGTGCAGAGTTTGGGCAAAGAGTGGACAGTGCCACAACAAGTATGTATTTTGATTTTAAAATACTATAATTTATGTGCACATTTGCAAAACATAGGCATGACCTTTACATCAGCTCTAGGCCTGGTGTGAGCAATCACACCGAAGCTTTCGACCTATTCTAATGTTTTATAAAGAAAAGTAGGCACTTTCCTTTATAAAATAGCACCTAAGCGTGTATATTATTGCTGCTTAAAAGTAGCCCCCCCTTCAAAAAATAAAAATTGTTATGACACGTTCAAAGGGGAAACATCCAAGGGAATGTGTTTTTAATGAAACTAAAGTGTAGGATTTTGGAGGGGTATTTTCTTGCCTTCCCTTCCTGTGATGTGGTAGGGCTCAGTGGGAGGATTCGGAAGTTAGGGTGTGGGCCCCTGGGCCAGATGGAGCTAGGGCTTAGGAGCAGTGATCAAGAGGTTTTAATTATTGACAGAGAAGAGGGGAATTGTTTGAACAATAATTCTGCCTAGGGAGTCAAGAAATTGAAAGAGTATGTGAGGAGAGTTTCAGCAGTTTTGACCGTGAAACGTGAGAGAGGACTGTAGAACCCTGGGTTTGAAGAAAGATTTGAGATCTTATACTGGAGGAAGACCTTAGGTCCATTGGAATCTGAATATACTGAAAAGTGTGCTCTGTACATACCTTGAGGTGCTATACAAGTGATAATTAGTAATATTAGTATTGATACCAAGGACAATCCTGATTGATTTACCTTTGTATCCATCATTGTTGTCTCTATTATTTCAAGAAGCCAACAATAACATCCAGTTTATTTTGAATAATCAACTTCAGAGTGAACTTAGATTTGTTGGGAGTGAGTGAACCACTGGATGATCCAGAGGTAAAAGGAGTGCTCGGGGAGAATAAGCAGAAAACTGAAATGATTTCTTTGCCTTGGTCTTTACTGGCAATATTGAGGTTATACCCATATTGAAAGCCTTCTTTGATGGTGATTAGTTGGAGCACTAAAGTATATCACTGTACGTTTAAAAGATGTAGTAGATCAAATTGACAATCTCAAGAGCAACAAATTGCCAGGACCAGATGGTATGTACCTTAGAGTCCTAAAAGAGCTCAAACCTTTACTAAGTATCTGCAACCTATCATTCAAAATGGGCATGATACTAGGAGTATGGAAAGTGGCCAATGTAATGCCAATTTATAAAAGAGTTCCAGAAGATATCTATGAAACTAGAGATCAGTGAGCCTGATACTGGTGCTAGGCTATTCAAGATATGAGACTGTTAGATCTGAGGTGATTGCTATACCCTGCCACAAAAGCATTTACTTTTTAGTCTCTCCTGTATTAGTCTCATTCTAGAAGAGATTATTTTCTGTTATCTAAAAATCTGCTGTCACAGGTAGCTGATGCAGAATTAACAATATATTGGTGTAAGATCATGCAGCAATTTCGTTGACCTAGCAATGGCCAGCTCTAGAACCAAATGCTCCATACTGGAAATTTAATACTGGTTTGTTGAAGAATAATGATTTTCTTGTAGCCATCCAAAATGTTTGTGTTAATTTCTTTGATCATATTAAGTGTAGGGGCACTGCTCTCTATATTTGATGGTATGCATTCAAAACATCTCTGTGAGCCATTATTATTAACTATTTGATAGGTGTATGCAAACAGAGGAAGAAGGAAATTGTGTCCCTTGAATGAGAGACTGAGTCCTTGGAACAGCAATATATATATAATAAAGACAAATCATTGCTATTACTACTTCAAAAATTAAAGTATAATACCTTATTGTGCTGACAGGTAGGAACAGCTACCTTTTCACAAAATGTCAGATATTAAGATAAAAGTAATAAATGTGGTCATTTATTAGCACAACAGCTAAAGGGAAAACAAAATAGAGAGAGGATTCACTCTCTCTGTAAGCCACAGGGCACTGTGAACATTTCAGATAAAATATACTGGAAGCATTTCATGTTTATTATAAAGATCTGTATTTGTCTGAAATTCTTCCTAATCCTGAGGATTTCATATAGTTCACAAAAGGGAAGAGATCTCCTTGGAGGAAATATTAGCCATCATCAAATCCCTTTCCCTCAGTAAATCACTGGGTCCAGATGGGTTCTCTGTGGAATTCAATCATGCCTTTTCATTGATACTGGGCCAGAAACTCCAAGAGCTATATGGGGAATTTTTGCCAACTGGGAAAATCGAAGGGCCATTTATTGAAGCTACGCAATATTTCACAGCTGGTTAAGAACTACAATATAAACTGATATTGTTGATAAATGCGGGTAGTAAGATTTACAGCAAGGTTTTATTGATGTGACTGCCCTTTGTGTTTCAAGATCTCATCCATTGGAACCAGAATGGGTTCATGGTAGGGGAAATAACCACCAATAATGCTAGACTGTTTTGTAATAGTTTAGCAGAAGCCAAGAACATCCTTGATCACTGGTGGCTCTATCCCTCAGAGCTAAAAAGGAGTTTGATCCATAGAATGGTAATGTCTCTTCTGGGTCCTCAATTGGTTTGGATTTGGTCAGTATTTTCAAAGATTGGTGAGACTGTTAAATAGAAATCTCATAGCAAGGGTGTCTGTTAATGTGAGGACATCTGAAATGTTTGGGTGGCAAAAAGACCATGCAAGGGTATCCCCATCCCTGTTGTCATTCAGTCTGGTGTTAGAACCCTTGGCCTTTGCAATAATTCATGCTGGGGTCATGCAGGGTGTACGGATGCAGCAATGGGAATGCAAATTATCTGTGTATATGTCAGAGTGGATTCTATTTCCCCTCTATTAAACATTATACAGCAGTTTTCTTAGTGTCTGAGTACAAGGTGAATTGGCCATAGTTCCCCTTATTAGTTATGTCTATGAGAAGGATTTTCAAGTGTACTCATTCCAGTCCCAAGTCACTTCCTTGCAGCACTTACAGTAGGTGGTTTGTTTTGTGATTCTATAAAGAGTTTGGTACAGAAGAATTTAGACTTCATCCTGAATATGGTGGATGATTTGGTGGCCAAGTGGTCCATATCAAGATGGTAGCTGTTGAAGAGGTTAATTACACTTTAAGTATGCTTATCCTGGCCTTCCCTTGAATTATTTTTATAAATGGTTGGATAAGCATTTCACAGGGTTTTTGGAGGGCAAAACCAACATATCTCTGTCACAGGGAAAAGGATCCTAAGTGAAAAATTCAGGCACTATGTGGACAGGCATTTAAACTAGGGGAAGGGGGTGATGGATGGAGAAGGACAAGTTCAGGACATCATTCCCAGCAAAAGCATAATGACATTGGAAACAGCCACACTTTTAAACCACACATCAATGGCAGATGGGAAGAGGCGTGTAGAACAAAATCCATGCAAAATACAGGCAAACCAGTCAACAAATGCTGGAAAGCAATGAGCACAAATGCTTGAAGCCTAACCAACAAAATTCCTGACCTGGAAACCCTAATGGTGGAAATGGACTTGACATTGTGGCCATTACAGAAACATGGTTTCACGAGTCAATTGAATGTGATATAGCCATAGCTGGCTATAATTATTTAGGGGAGGTAGAAAAGGCAGAAAAGGAGGAAGAGTAGCCCTATATGTCAAAAGCAAAATTAAAGCTGCAGAAATGCAGGGGACGTGGGGAAAAGAAGAAGCGCTGTGGATTGTTTTGGAAAGAGGAGATGGCACTATCATCCATACTGGTGTAATCTACAGGTCTCCAACTCAAACTGAAAAAATAGATAGAGACTTGATTATTGATATTGCAAAGGTAGCCATGAAGGGTTAAGTGATCATATTGGGTGAATTAATCTACCCGATGTGGATTGGAATATTCCTTCTGCAAATCTGGAAAGAAGTAAAAAAATTGTGGATGCCTTCCAAGGTGCATTACTTAGACAAATGGTATTAGAACGCACCAGGGAAAGTTCAATGCTGGATTTAGTACTCACCCATGGAGAAAGTGTGTTGAATGTCCATGTGGGTGCCCATGTGAGCAGCAGCAATCATCACATGGTGTGGTTTGAGATAAAAGCCAAGGCAGAATCCCCTCACAGCAAGCTCAAAGTCCTAGACTTCAAAACACTGACTTCAGGAAGATGGCCAAGTGCTTAAAGGAGGAGTTACAGGCTGGGAGGAGGTAAGGGAAGTGGAATTGCAGTGGGCTATAATAAAAACAGATACATATGTAAGGAAAGAAAATAAAATAAGAGGAAAATGAAACCTATTTGGTTTTCTAAAGGAGTGGATGCATAAATAAAAGCAGAAACCACAGCTTTCATAAAATTCAGAAGTATGCAAACAGAGGAACACCGGAAAGAATACAGAATAAAACTAAAAGAAATAAGGATAGCAAAATCAAATGCAGAAGAAAAGATGGCTAAAGATCTAAAGCGTGGTGATAAAACTTTTTTCAGGTATATTCGGGAGAAGAGGAAGATCAGAAGTGAAATTGCAAGGCTCAAAAGTGCTGAGAACGGATTAGTTGAACAAGCGAAAATGCTAAACAAATACTTCTGTTCTGGAGAAGGACCACCTGTGACTGACAAATATACAAATGGAAATGGAGTATATACTACACCATTCTCAGAAGACGATGTGTTTGAACAGCTTGCAAAACTGAAAGTGGAGAAAGCCATGGGACCGGATGGGATATATCCTAGGATACTGAAAGAGCTCAGAGAGGTTCTTTCAGGGCATTTAAAGGATGCTTTTAATAGATCCTTGGAGACAAGAGACGCTCTACAGGACTGGAAAAGAGCCAATGTGATATATCTTCACAAAAGTGGCAATAAGGAAGAAGTGGCAAACTACAGATCAGTAAGCCTTGGTGGTAGGAAAAGTAATGGAGGCGCTCCTGAATGAGAGAATAGTGGACTTTCTCGAAATCAATAGGTTGCATGATCCGAGGCAACATGGTTTTAGCAAATGACGATCATGCCAAACAAATCCGATTGAGTTCTTTGACTCGGGTGACCAGAGAAGTAGATCAAGGGCATGCGATTTCAGCAAAGCCTTTGATACTGTTCCTCATAGGAGGCTTATCAATAAACTGACCAGCCTGTGGTGAACTGGATCAGAAATTGGTTAACTGATAGACCACAGAAGGTGATAGTAAACAGAACTCACTCAGATGAAAGGAAGGTGATTAGTGGCATGCCCCAGGGATCGGTCCTGGGACCGGTATGGTTCAATGCATTTGTGAATGATATTGCTGAAGGACTGAATAGAAAAGTCTGTCTTTTTGCAGATGACACAAAAATTTGCAATAGTGTAGACTCCCCTGAGGTAGTGTATAACATGAGGAAAGATCTAATGCTTGGCAGTTAAGATTTAATGTAAAAAAGTGCAGTGTCATGCACTTGGGATGCAGAAAGCCAAGGGAATTGTATGTGATAGGGACCAATAGGTTGTGTGAACCAGGAGAATGACCTCAGAGTGATTGTTTCTGAGGATCTCAAAGTGCTGAAACAGTGTGACAAGGCGGTGACTAAAGCCAGAAGGATGCTGGGTTGCATACAGAGAGGAATTACCAGCAGAAAGGAGGAGGTACTAATGCCACTGTACAAGCCACTGGTGAGGCCTCACTTTGAATATTGTGTTCAGTTTTGGAGACTATATCTCACAAAGGATATAAAAAGACTGGAAACGGTTCAGAGGAAGGTAACCAAAATGATTTGGTGCCTGCACCAGAAGACGTATGAAAAGAGAAGCCAAGACCTAAATATGTATACTCTAGGGAAGAGGAGGGACAGGGGAGAGATGATTCAGACCTTTAAATACTTAAAGAGTATTAAGAGGCATATTAAGTATTAAGAGGAGTAGCCTAGTGGTTAGAGCAACTGCCTAATACCTAGAAGAGCAAGGGTTCAATTCCCACTGGCACTCCTTGTGACCTTAGGCAAGTCACTTTACCCTCCATTGCCTCAGAAGAAAAGGCTGGCAATCTACTTCCAGTGATACATTGCCAAGAAAACCCAGAGGTAGCTGGGTCACTATGAGTCAACACTGACTTGATGGCACTAAAAATAAAACATTAATGATCAAGCAAACCTCTTTCAAAGATGGGGAAGCTGTAAAACTAGAGGGCATAACAAGAACTTGCAAGGGGGTAAAGTGAAAGGCAACGTCATGAAATACATTTTCACTGAAAGGGTGGTGGATGCTTGGAATGCCCTCTTGATGGAAGTGGTGGGGCAAATACAGTGACAGAATTCAAAATGGCATGGAGTAGACACAGGGGATTCCTTTATAGAAACAAGATAAAATCTAAATATACTTAACTGTCTCTGATATCTTAACAAGTAGAGGTGACCTACATGGAGCGGTGGATGCACCCCTAAACAAAGACATGGGGAGGGGCGCACCTACTCTTGCCACCTTGCTGGACAGGCTAGATGGACCATGCTGGTCTTTATCTGCTGTCATATACTATGGTACTATGTATGACATTGGCTAAGTTAAAGATAGAGAAGAAGTTAGGGGGAGAAGGAGCAATGATACTTCTTGGTGTATCATTGAGCTTTTATGTCATGACAGAATAGCTGCTAGTTAGTGAGCTGGAGGTGAGGCATAAGTCCATGTGGTTGTTATTTGAAGAAATCTTGATAATGCCAGTTCCAAGCAGGTTCCACCCCCAATATGTCTTTCAGTTCTGCTCACTCTAAGCTTTTTGTAATTGCAGCTGTCCAAGTGATCCAGAGTCTTGATCTCCATCTTAATAGGGAATATCCCTCGTCACAGGAAATTTCAATTTGGATTTAGTTGAGATTTAAAATTCAGCATACATTTGATTAACTGGAAGATTTGGAAGGCTAAAAACATTTGGTTTTTGGGGCGAGTTTTAGGTAATAACTATGAGCTTCCACTGTTCAGTGAGCTGTGGAAGCAATCTGGCCTTCCCAGCTTGCAGTATTTTCAGTAACTGCAACTTCGGCACTATTTAAGATTAAATGGGTCATTGCTGTAAAACCTTTTAGATGACTGGGCACTGGAGAAAATCTGCAAGGTTGTTGCATCATCTTCAAATAGAGCATCTCAATGGTATCATTTGTTTAAATAGAAACATAGAAACATGACAAGAGAAAAAGACCACATGGCCTATCTAGTCTGTCCTTCCATAACAACTACAACAGTCCCCTTTTTACCTTTAGAGATCCTCTGTGTTTGTCCCATGCTTTTTTTAATTCAGTTACTGTCCTCATCTCTACCACCTCCACTGGGAGACTATTCCATGGATCCAGTACTCTTTCCGTAAAGAAATATTTCCGCATATCACTCCTGAATCTATCTCCCTTCACCCTCATCCCATGTCCCCTCGTAGCAGAACTTGCTTTCAATTTCGTAGCAGAACTTGCTCTCTCCCTGAACATTTATGCCACGGAAGTATTTAAACATCTCAATCATATCACCTCTATCCCGCCTTTCCTCTAAGGTGTACATATTAAGATCCTTCAGTCTGTCCTCATATGCTTTATAATGAAGCCCACTAATCATTTTAGTAGCCACCCTCTGCACTGACTCTATCATGTTCACATCCTTTTGAAGGTGCGGTCTCCAGAATTGCACACTATACTCCAAATGAGGTCGCACCAAAGACTTATACAGAGGCATTATCACCTCCTTTTTTCTGCTAGCCATTCCTCTCCGTATGCACCTATGCATCCTTCTAGCTTTTGCCGTCACCTTTTCTACCTGTTTAGCTACTTTAAGATCATCAGACACAACCATGCCTAGGTCCCGCTCTTCTTTAGTGGATAAAAGTACTTCACCCCCTATACTATATTGCTCCCTTGGATTGCTGCAGCCCAAATGCATGACCTTACATTTTTTAACATTAAATCCCAGCTGCCAAATTCTAGACCATTCTTCAAGCTTAGCTAGATCCCTCCTCATGTTATCTACCCCTTCCTGGGTGTCTACTCTATTGCAGATTTTGGTATCATCCGCAAAGAGGCAAACCTTACCTGAAAGCCCTTCCGCTATATCACTAACAAAGATGTTAAAAATAATCGTACCAAGGACAGATCCCTGGGGCACACCACTGATAACATCCTTCTCCTCAGAGTGAGCTCCATTTACTTGTACTCTTTGTCGCCTCCCACCCAACCAATTTCTAACCCAAGCAGTAACTTTAGGGTCCATCCCTAGGGTGCTCAGTTTTGTTTATAAGTCGCCTGTGAGGAACAGTGTCAAAGGCTTTACTGAAATCTAAATACACCACATCTAGGGCTCTCCCTTGGTCCAACTCCCTGGTCACCCAGTGAAAGAAATCAATCAGATTTGTCTGACAAGACCTGCCTCTGCCAATTGAGAAGATGATGTCTGGGGATTAGTGGCATAATATCTAATGAGGGGCCCGCAAGCAAAATTTTGCTGAGGGCTCCCATTGTCATAGCAGTGGTCTCCCCCCCCTGATGGATGCCCCACCATGCAGCCCCCTCCCCCATTGTTGTGTCAGTGGTGGCAAACTAACTTTAACAAGTTTGTTGTGCTGCCGCCGCTCTGTTAAGTTCCCACCAGGCTCAGCTGCTGTTATCTATTGGGCTAAAGTCTCATGTGCAGCCGTTATTGTGAGATTTCAGCCTGGTAGCTAACAGTCTCCGCAGGTGCAGAACTGAAACAGCTTCGCAGTGCCAGAGGTTTAAAGTAAGCGTTGTGGGGCTGTTTCAGACTATTTCCACTGCTGCAGATCCCAGAGAGGGACGGCAGTGGGGGCAATGGACTTCCACTCAACTACTGGTTCACTAGGTCGCTGCCTAGTTCACCTAATGGCTACACTGGCCCTTCCTTTAATTTTTATTTAATTAATTTTGGGGGGGGGGGGGGGCTCCCAACCACTGTGCTACCTTCCTTTCTGCCTTGACTCCCTTCAGAAGGACCAGTTTCTCACCCCACCGACCAGCATTACCAGTCAGGACCCAGCTGCTTAAAAAAAAAAGGCTCTTTAAGGCGAGCTCCACCTCCCTCCCTCACTCTATGCAGGCCTCCTTGCAGGCATTAGACTTACTCTGGTATCTTTACTGAGGCTCCAGAGCATGTTCCAAGCCCCGATTGCGGGTGCTGCTGATTGGGGACGTCTGTCTCTCATCTCCTGTACATACCTCTGGCCCCCACTTGCCTCGAACACAGTCCTGATCATGACCACAGCCTCCACCATGATTGCAGTCCCAATCATACCTCTACTGCCAGCAACGGTTCAATCTTTTTTTTAAAAAACTTTGCCTGCCACTGTCTCCTCCAAGCTGCAGGAACACGAGCGTGGCTCCTGTTGCCATGATTACAATTTTCTTATTTTTTATTTTAAATTTCTGCAGCTTCTCCTCCCTTCCAGGCCTCCAGGGAAAAACAAAAGAGATCTGCTGTTCTCCTCTTGGAGCCAGATGTCAAAGTACTTTTATTACTGGCTCCTCATGGCTTTTACCTTTATTTGGGACTCTTCTCTATTTTTAAACTTTCATTATTTTTGCTTGGTTTTATTTATTTAGCAGGTTTTTTAAATTGCTTAATCATTTCAGTCAAAGTGGTTTACATTGTAACATACGTTAAAGAGGGGCATTAGTTTTTCTGAGACAATGGAGGGTTAAGTGAATTGCCCAAGGCCATATAGGGTGTTACTGGGAATTGAACACTGATTTCTTGGTTTCTGAACCAAAGCTCTAATCATTAGGCTATGCCTCCACTCCATGAGGGGTGTGAAACTTTGTTACACAAACTGTATGGACCCCCCCCCCCTTTCCTGCTTCAGCTTACCCCCCCCCCCCCCACCACACACACATTAGAACATAAGAACATAAGATAGGCCATACTGGGTCAGACCAAGGTCCATCAAGCCCAGCATCCTGTTTCCAACAGTGGCCAATCCAGGTCATACGTACCTAGCAGTTTCCCCAAAAGACACAGGTTCCGCAATGCTTGTACTGGGTCAAGCAATGACATCCTGCAAGGGCTGCTTGGGTGGAATTACACCACTGCTGGGGGTAGAGAAGTTTTGGGAGCTAGATCTTCATGGGATATTGTCTGAGATGCAATTAGATTCATTTTGGCCGAAGGGAGTTTGAATATCTTTATTCTTCTCTAATACGTAGTCCTTGTTTTTCTCTCTGACAGGGCAGTTTGGACCCCTGTGAAAGTAGCTAAATTTCGAAGGTTTGAAGTCATATTTGTGAGGTGTTAGAGTTTCAGGGGCCTCTTTCCTATAAAAGATTGATTGAAAATCTCTAGCATTAAACTACAGTTAAAGCTGAAGAAGGCACAATTATTGGATTTTCTATCAGAGGTGGACTTAAAATTGGTTTTATCCAACCAGAACAATAATACTTACTTAGACTTCTATTTTTGTTGGAACGTTGTTTGCCTTTTCCGGAGAAGAGAAGCAGACTGGCTAGGATTCAGACAGATGTGGGAACAGTTGGATATGTTTGTAACAGCTAACTAATAATACCAGTGGCTTTGAGTAGGTGAGCTCTATGTATTCACATGGCAGTTATCCTGGTTCCAGTTTGTTGTAGTTATTCATAAAAAAATCCTTCACTTGGTTTGCAGCTTGTCATGCTATGAGACAGTGATGCTGAGTGCTAAACTATTGGTAGAGTAACTACTGGCAAGATGAGGAGCCAGACTAAGACAAAACACCCATCTGGGCATTAGCAGAATGAAACTGTGTTGGCAGCAGAGGATCACATTCCTATGACAATGGCAACAATATTAGCATTACCTGCATGGAAGAAAGGCGTGGCAATCTACTTCTGTATCTTGCCATGAAAACCCAATGGATAGTCACAAAAAAACAAATTGCATTATAGTGCTGGGAGATGAGACCCCTAGGTTGGAAAGCACTCAAATGGCTACTGGGGTGGAGCTGAAGACTTTTTAGAGAAAAGCCAGCATTTATGATGTGGTTGGATGAAAGCCCTCGGGACATCTGCGTGCTGATGTAGCTGCGCAAAAAAGGAGAGTCTGAAGTTGCAAAGATGTCTTACATATTGGGACATGGAATATATGAAGCATGAACCAAGGGAAGTTGGAGGTGGTCAAGAATGAAATGAAACGTGTACAGCTTGATCTCTTTGGTGTCAGCGAACTAAAATGGACTGCCATTAGGCACTTTGCATCTGATGATCACACGGTACACTATGCAGGAAATGAAAGACAAAAAAGAAATGGTGTTGCATTTATATATAAGAAGAAACTTGCAAGAACTGTAGTTTATATATTTTAATTTAAGTTTTCTTGAATAACAATACATAGTATTAAGGAAACATTATCACAATAAACATATCCAATAATATCCAAGGAAAGAATAACTCATCAAAACCCACATCAAGAGAGAATGATTTCAAATTAGACCCAATACGACAAAACAGGAAAACAGGAGCAAAAGATCCACAATGGGGAACACTTATCATACTACCCTATCCCTCAGCAACTTCCTTTTCAGTCAAAAATGACTGCAATTGCGTAACATCAGTGTAAACAAAAGTTTGTCCCTCAAAAGTAAGTATACAACGGCAGGGAAATTTTAAGAAAAAAGAGGCCACCAATGCCACTACTCAATCTTTCAAAGCCAGAAAGCACAGTTACTTACCTGTAACAGGTGATCTCTGGGAACATCAGGAATAAGTCTTCACATATGGGTACATCGGCACCGACGGAGCCTGCGCGGGAACGCTCCGCAGCGTCCCAAAAAGGAAAGCTTTTGGGAGCATCCCACAGTGCCTGCGCGCTGCCTTCCCGCCTTTCCTAACTGCCTCTCTCCAGTTCGAGTTTTAAAGCTGAGACAAAGAGAGAGAGAGGAAAGGAAAGATAGATAGAAAGATACAACTCCTAGGGGAGGTGGGTGGGTTGTGAAGACTTATTCCTGCTGTTCCCAGAGATCACCTGTTACAGGTAAGTAACTGTGCTATCTCCAGGAACAAGCAGGAATGAGTCTTCACATATGGGGACTCCCAAGCTAGAGATGCCTGGGAGATCCCCAAGGTTGTGAGACCCTGAGAAGGGCTCTACCTCCTCCCATGGATCTCAGGCATCCAACCAGGGATGGAGGGCAGGAGTTGATTAAGCATGGAACAGGTGTTTGAGAACAGCCTGACCAAACAAGGCATCACGGTGGGAGTCCTTGTCCAAGCAGTAATGGGCTGTGAAGGTATGAACCGAGGCCCAGGTGGCTGCTCGACAGATCTGGTCGATGGACACAGAATTTAGATGAGCCATAGATGTTGCCATGGCCCTCACATTGTGAGCTGTGACATGGCCCTCCAGAGAAAGATTCTTGCTCTGATAGGCGAAAGAAATACACTGAGCAATCCAATTGGACAGTGTTCTCTTAGAGACTGGAAGTCCCAAATGAGAGGGATCAAAAGCAACAAAGAGGTGAGAAGACTTTCTATGTTTCTGTGTCCTTTGTAAATAAAAGGCAAGAGCCCTCTTACAATCCAGGGTATGAGGATTCCTCTCTGCACTTGATGCATGAGTACCTGGAAAGAAGACAGGTAAGTACACCTCTTGGTTAAGATGAAAAGGTGAGACCACATTAGGCATAAAGTGTGGATTGGTCCTAAGGACTACCTTATCATGATGGAACCTTGTATAAGGTGGATTAGCCAGTAAGGCCTGCAGCTCACTGATGCGGCGAGCTGAGGTGACTGCAATAAGAAAGATAACTTTCCAGGAAAGAAATTTCAAGGAGGTAGTGGCTAAGGGTTCAAAGGGAGGCTTCATGAGCTGACCAAGAACCAGATTCAAGTCCCATGCCACTGGAGGTGGTCTAATGGGAGGTTTAGTTAAAAGAAAGCCTCTCATGAATCTTGCAATAAGAGGATGAGAGGAAATAGGTTGTCCATTGAGAGGCTTGAGAGATGCTGCAATAGCACTCAAATGGACCCGTACTGAATTCGTTTTGAGGCCTGCATGGGAAAGATGCAGGAGATACTCTAGTAAAGAATTCAAAGGTATTGCTAGAGGGTTAAAACCCCTCTCAGCACACCAAATGGTAAACCCTTTCCATTTAAAAGCATAGAACACCTAGTAGAAGGCTTTCTGGAAGGATGAAGGATATCCCTCACTTGCTGAGACAGATGCCAATCTTGAAGGTCTAAGCCTCCAGCAACCAAGCCCTGAGATGGAGAGATTGGGGGTTTGGGTGCCACAACGTTCCCCCCTTCTGAGACAGGAGATCTGGAGCAGATCCAAGTCCAGGGAGGGAGCTTGAGAGAGATGCAGAAGTAGAGGGAACCACACTTGGCGTGGCCATCGTGGAGCTATGAGGATCATAGTCCCTCGATCTCTCTGAAGCTTGAACAGGGTCTTGGGAATTAGGAGAATGGGTGGAAAGGCGTATAGGAAGTCTTGACCCCAATGAAGGAGGAAGGCATCCTTGGCCTGAACTCCTGGCATGGAATTCTGGAACAGAATCAGGAAAGTTGGGCATTCCACAGACTTGCAAAGAGGTCTATGTCCGGGGTTCCTCAAATTCGAAAGATTCTGACTATCTGGTCCATATGAAGGGACCACTCGTGTGGAAGCAGAACTCGACTGAGTCTGTCTGCTCAAGAGTTTTGAACTCCTGGAAGGTATACTGCCAGAAGATGAATTTGATGCTCTCTGGCGAAGGCCCACAATCTCAGAGCTTCGTTGCAAAGCGACAGAGAGCCAGTCCCTCCCTGCTTGTTCACATAGAACATGTCTACTTGGTTGTCCGTGTGAATGAGGACTGTCTTGTAGCTGAGCAGGGTATAGAAGACTCAGAGCCAGGAAGATTGCTCTGAGCTCTAAGATGTTGATATGTAGAGAGGTCTCCTGTGGGGACCAAATGCCCTGGGTGGAGAGGTCGTGAAGATGAGCCCCCAACCCTTTGGAGAGGCATCTGTTGTAAGGGTTGCTTGGGGTAACAACTGTTGGAAGGGGGACCCCTGCAACAGATTTTGAGTGGACTTCCACCACTGGAGAGACCAAAAGAGGCGCCTGGAGGTTGCTATTTTGTCTGACAGACCCCCTGATGCCTGGGTCCATTGGGTGGACAAAGTCCATTGAGCTGCCCTCATGTGAAGGCGAGCATAAGGGACCACATGCACAGTGGATGCCATGTGGCCTAGCAGTTGTAACATCTCTCAAGCAATTAAATGGGTTTTTAAGTGAATCTGGGAGGCTAACTGCACTAAGCGTAGGCAACGGGCCTGGGGAAGATAGGCCCTTGCAGTTGTGGTATCCAGCAAGGCCCTTATGAACTCTAGAGACTGAGTAGGGGTAAGTTGGGACTTTGAAATGTTTATCACCAGTCCCAGACACTGCAGAACACGCATTGTGCAGGTTAGGGAAGTCTGGGCCTCTAACTGGGATGGAGCTCGGATGAGCCAGTCGTCCAGATATGGGAATATGAATATTCCTAGAGTGTGTAGGAATGCAGCTACTACTGCCATGCATTTTGTGAACACTCTTGGAGCAGAGGCCAGACCAAAAGGAAGTACCCTGTATTGGTAGTGTTTCCCTTGATAAAGGAACCGAAGGAACCTTCTGTGTGCTGGATGGATGAGTATATGGGTATACGCATCCTTGAGATCTAGAGAACAAAGCCAATCCTGACTCTGAAGGTATGGAAGGAGAGTACCTAGAGAAATCATTTTGAATTTCTCCCTGCATAGAAACTTGTTCAATTCTCTGAGATCTAATATGGGTCTGAAACCCCCTGTTTTCTTTGAGATAAGAAAGTAGGGGGAGTAGAACCCTGAGCCCTGTTGAAGAAGGGGTACTTCTTTCTATTGCCCCTTGGGCAAGAAGGGTAGTAATCTCTTGACCGAGAAGGTCGAGGAGAGATGTTTGAAAATTGAACTGTCTCACCATGGTGTGAGGAGGAAGGTTTGAGAAATGAAGTTTGTACCCTTCCCTTATGATGGAGAGGGTCCATTGCTCTGCTGTGATTTGTTCCCATCTGGGAGAAAAGTAAGCTAACCTTCCTGGAATGGTGAGAGGCTCTGGTTCTGCTAGAGCCAGAAAGGCTAAGTTCTCTAGATGCAAGTCAAAGGCCCTGAGGAGGCTGAGGCTGTTGGGCTACAGGAGTCCTTGCAGCCTTAGGTTTGGCCTGTTTAGGTTGTTGATGCTTTGCAGCAAAACGACCTGCAGAAGATGTCTGTTGACCATAAACAGGATAATATCTTCCCTTCTTGGGAAAATATGGCTTTTTGAACAACCTCTTCTTGACAGGATTAGAGGTAGACTTTGAAAGCCTATCCAAAGCAGAATTTTCTGCATCCATCTGCGTGGCCTTTGCCTGCCAATCTTTGCCAAAAAAGATTTTCACCTGTACAAGGAAGATTTCCCAATCCATCTTGGACCCAAGGTTCCAGATCAGAAGCTTGTAACCAAGCAATTCTGCGTGCACCTATGGCAATAGCCGAAGCTCTGCTGGCACCCTCAAAAGAGTCCAAGGCTGCACGGTTGGAAAATTTGGAAACATCTTGGGCATGCTTAAGCCAAGTGAGAAACTCTTCCCTCTTATCTTCTGGAAGAAAAGGGAGGAAAGTTTGCAGATGATCTGTAACTTCTTTTAGAAACATCCCCATATTGAGACTATAGGAGTTGATTCTAGCAACAAGCATGCTGGCTTGAAAGATTTTTCTGCCAAAAGCATCTAAGGTTCTACATTCTCTCCCTGGAGGGGTAGAAGAGTGTCTTTTTGCACTCTTTAACTTTTTCATGGCAGACTCCACCACAATAGAGTGGTGAGGAAGCTGAGTCTTATGAAACCCAGGACAAGGCGGGACACGGTACATGGTGTCTAACCTACGAGAGTGGGAAGAGATAGTAAGAGGGGTCTCCCATATGCCCAACATGTGATCATAAAGTATCTCATGAACTGGCAAAGTGGCTGCCTCTTTAGGAGCCTTGGGATATTGCAAAATATCCAACTTCTTGGCTCTAGGCTCTGACTCAGGGGCTACTGAGATAGAGAGCCCCTTGGCCACTTCTCTTATAAAGTCCTGAAAAGACAAGTCCTCTGGAGGAGACATTCTTCTTTTTGGAGAAGAAGGCTCTTGAGGAAGGAGTACCGATGCTTCGACAGAAACCTCCGATGATTCAGAGTCTTCGGAGGAATCGAAGTATCGCCTGTCTGGATGCTCCTGTAGAGCCCGATACACGTACCGAGTGGTATCGACATCAGGAGTGATCGGTACCGGTTCGGTACCGATGGGCATCATCGGACAGGGTACCGTTGCAGTCGACACCGAAGCCGATGTCGATGCAATCGGTACCGGCACCGGAACCGAGATCGGTGCCGGTGCCGGAGCCGGTACCGGCAACGGAGCCTGTTGCGGTACCAGTGGCGTCGCAGCTCGAATGAATGCCGTGATGGCCTGCTGCATGGTCAGAATATTCTGATCCATCGACGCCATCAATGTCTGGACATCGGTACCGGCAGATTCCACCGGTACCCCAGAACATTGTAACATCCATCGATGTCAACCTGTGACCCCATAGGAGGAGCTTTGGAAGCCGGAGCTTCCCGCCAGGGTACTTTTGCCGGTGCAAGATCCTCGAGGGCAAGCCCGGAGGCATCCCGATGCTTAGAGGGGGATCTACCCTTCGAGGACCGGCTGGATTTATGTTTGGTTACCTGAGATCCATAGGAGGAAGAAGAAGCCCTGGATGACGATGCCACCGAAGCTGCATCAGAGGGAAACAGGGTATTGAGCTTAGCTGCTCGGTTCTGTAAACCTCTCTTAGACATCATGGAGCAGGACGCACAATCCGTGATGGAATGGTCAGGACCCAAACATTTAAGACACCAGTCATGGGTGTCGGTAACAGAAATGGTACCGCTGCACTTAGTGAATTTTTTAAACCCGGAGGCGGGCTTTTCCATGAGGAAATTTCCCTTAGGCCTAAGGCCCAAAGAGACAAAAAAATATACACTAAAGTGGAACGGAAGAATTATATTTTTTTAAGAAAAGAAAGAAAAGACCGGCGGTACCGGTCCGGCATCGAAGAAGGCAGACGCGCGACCAAGGAAATAAAATAAAATAAAGAACTTCTTCAGCGGTGACAGGAACACGACCTGCTGGCTCCACGGAAAAGAAGAACTGGAGAGAGGCGGTTAGGAAAGGCGGGAAGGTAGCGCGCAGGCGCTGTGGGATGCTCCCAAAAGCTTTCCTTTTTGGGACGCTGGGGAGCGTTCCCGCGCAGGCTCTGTCGGTGCCGACGTACCCATATGTGAAGACTCATTCCTGCTTGTTCCTGGAGATAATGCTTACGCCTAATCTGGGTAGCTCTGCCTACATCCAGAAAAACTTGAATTTTTTGGCCACAAAATGAGATTTCCTGATGTTTGAAATAAGCCCGCAGGACAAGTGACTAAGGGGTATGTTTACTAAACAGCGCTAACGGCGCAGCTGTGATGTTATCGCGTGATAATGGCACATTACTGTGTGAGAACGTCACATATCGTGTGATAATGTCTCCGGTGGCGTTAAGGTGCGCAGAGGGTAGAGTAAGGCTCCCCAGAGGGTGGAGTAAGGCTCCCCAGGGGCGGAGATAAGAGGTCAATGGGCGGAGAGTGGGCCGGGAGAGGCTCCATGCACATTAACGCCGTGAAATGAAGGTCTGAAAAGTAGCGCCAGTGAAAACCTCGTGCTAGAGGCACATTTGCAGGGGAGAGAGACCATTTCAGTCATCAATGTGCAGCAAAGGCAGGGAAACCAAGAAAAGTGATAGTAGTGATACATGTGCAGCAACATCACAGTGCCCAAGTATGAGAGGGCACTACGGTGATGCTGCAAATGGGGTACAGGGGGCTGTAGGTGGGACATGCTGTGGGGCAGCTGGGGCACAGGGTGGGCTAGGCAGATGCCTAGGTGATACATAAGAATGTAGAAGTGGAAAACCAGCAAGACAGCAACTGACCAAGGGCAAATATGGCCACGAGTGTGTGTCCCACAATGTCCCAGGGTACAGTACCCAGCAGGTACCCAAGAGGGCACATAACATTGGCAGGCGGTGCCGGGGGGAAGCGTGGATGTCTATGCAGGCAACCCTACTCCATATCATGCACCATAGGCAGCCGCCTACCAGCACACTGGATGGCCTGGGACTGCGCACCACCGGCACAAGGGCATATGAGCATGGTGGTGGAGGGGTGCTGGTGAGGGAGGGGGCAGTGGCATCTGCCCACAGCAGACCATGGCCAAGCCACGTTTAGGTGGGTGCCATGCATGGCAACAGACAAGGTCTGTCTGACGAACAGTCATGGTATCCCCACGGAATGATCTGTCTCTGTGGCAACAGTTTGGTGCAGTACACACAGCCAGTGTGTTCAGGGGCAGAAGGTCACAGGCTCAAGTCCCAACTGTGGCACCTGCAAACCATGTCCCTATATTTTACCCAATACTAAACTGTGGTAATAAAGACAGAATCTTTATTGCAGATTAAATAAACATGCCATAAATGTCTATATTTTACCCTACAGAGCACAGACACCATAAACATGTGCAATTCCTAGAGCAGAGTTTCCCAATTGCAGTCCTGGAGGGCCAAACACCATTCAGGTTTCATGCTGTCACCAATAAATATGCCTGTGCTCCATTTGTATGCACTGCCCCATTGTATGCAAATGTATCTCATGCATTTTCATTAGGGACAGCATAAAAACCTGAACAGTGTTTATCCCATGGACCGGAGTTGGGAACCTCCGCCCTAGAGCAGCGGCCAACAGGGGCACAAACACCAACACCCACAGGCTCCACTATCCAAAGCCTCATGGAGAGTCAGGCTGTTGGGCCCTGCGTGGAGCAGCATCTCCCAATACTAGCACCTGCATACCTTAGCAATGCCGTCATAAACTTGGAAACACGTTCCACATATATCAAGTAGTTGCTATGATTAATGTCAGATAACAAATCCTAAGTTAAACACAATTTGTTGACAGAGATGCATCATAGCAACCTTTCTGATATCTGTGGAGTGTGTTTCAGTTTTGGTTTCTGACAGTGTTTACCACCCCGAGGAGTGACCCCAACAGTATTGCGTACCATAGCAATGCCTGCACTGTGCTCAGGACATGTGTGGTGGCCAGGGCTGCCAAAATCCTCTATATTTGCACAATGCTGGCATAAGTATGGGAGTGTGTGTATGTCTATCCAGTGTTTTGTGGCTGCCTACACCTTACTGAGCCCACACTGCACTTTTTCCAGTGTTAGCCTACCAATGTGCATAATGAGGAGTAAGGTACTGTGGGTATGGCCTGGACAGGGCGGCCTGGGCAGGATGCATCTGCATAGGGCATAGGGCAATGGCTGGGACATTGTAGTGCCCGACCACCACCTGCACAGACAGGGTGGCCACAGCATGTCATGCTGGAAGGTCACTCTCACCCTGACTGAGCAGTGGCCATGGCATGGTTAGGTTCCCTCATAGTGCTATGCAGTATTTCTCTCAAGTGATATCTATGAGTTCCCTTTTCTGGGGCCCAGTCACTGACCTACTTGCTTGGTGTGTGTGCGCTCACATCCCATTTGTGGGTGCACACAGTTCCTCCAGGAACATGCAGTATGTACTAGCTAGCAGACTGTCTGCAGTTAGCATGTGTATGGCTGGAACACTTTGCAGGGTGCAGCGGGTGGAAACTGACTGTGCCCTCAGGTGGTGAATGTCAGATAGTGGTGGGGGAGGGCAGCTGAGCTTTTCCAGGCCTTCTGTCAGTGCCCTATGTGATGCGTACAGATCTGCATTGACTGCCCTGGAGAAGCCTATTCCCAAACAGGACTGGGGTTGATGGTCCCCTCTACTGCCACCATTGCAGAGATGTAGAATGTGGATCTGTTGGTGGGAGATCCTGTCCCCCACCCTGACCCACAGAGAGTGGGTTGGGTGGTGCTACATAATCCGCTTTTGGGTCTAACCACTACTCTTCTCTTATAACATGTGACCAGGGTGTGGCGTTTTGGAGTTGAACTGGCCATTTTGAAGGGAAGGCTATGCTGTGAACGCTCGTTACATGACACTTGTTTAAGGTAAATTGAGCTCAAAAAAGCGTATCTATTTTGAATATTTTTTATTGTTATGGGATTTAAAGGTTGATTATGAGGTTAGGTGTGTTTTGTGTTTCTTTGTTTAACAGTTGGTCTATATTCCCCTGACAAAGCTTTTTAGCGAAACGCTCGAGGGGCGCCGAATAGAGACTTTGGGAAGGCTAACAGATCTCGCTGCTTTTTGAAGAGATTTTCTGTAAAAGATAAGTCATGTGGATTTGATCTGTTTTTTGCTGTTATTTGTAATTTTGTGCTGTTTCACGATGCAGGATGGTCATTGATGCAATAGTGTGATGGTATTTGAGATTTCATATGCAACAACACAGGATATGCACTATTCTGGGTGCATCATAATCCACAAGGGCTAGACGTGACTGGGAGATACAGATGGACACAGGTGTATCCTAGGAATGTCTGCAAGGACTACCTATCACACACTGGCACTGATGGGGATCTGCAGTACAGTCTATCTCAGCCAAACCAGGTACTGTGGACCTGGTGCTGGGCGCCCCACCTCACCCTCAGGGTGAGCACAGGAACCGCACAATGTCACGGTCTGTAGCTACTCTGTGCCAGTAACAAACACAGTCGTTTTCCCCCTACCAGGCCGGGGTGCTATAGAGGCGCATACCCCATCTTTTGAGCAGCTGTAGGCTGCTGATCTGCATGTGCAGTGCAGCATGGGTATGAATGCGTTTACCCTATCCTGGTAACAACAGCAGACAGTTTGTGTGGTGACCTGCAGTCTTTCTGTAGCCAGCCAGTGGTGTGTTAGTTCTATAGAGATGTAGCCCACTGATTACTTCAATGACTGCAAAGGCAGAGGTCATGGGTTTGATCCCACAGTGGTGTTATTTAATAAGGCTGTCTGAGGCTTTTCCTTTTAATTTATATCAGTGCTGCCAGCAAAAACACCCTCACAGTGCTGTAGCCTAAGGTGCCTCATAAGGTGCCCTATAAAGCACCCTATAGGGCACATTATAAGGTGCCTTGGTGGACAGTGCACTTTATAATGTGCCCTATGGAGTGCCTTATAGGGCACCTTATGCTGCACCTTAGGTCACGGCACTGTGAGGGTGTTTTTGCTGGCAGCACTGATTTAAATTATAAAAGGAAATGCCTCAGACAGTACTGATTTAAATTAAAAAAGGGAAATGCCTCAGACAGCCTTCTTACATACCACTGTGGGATTGAACCCATGACCTCTGCCTCCCCAGTCATTGCAGTAATCAGTGGGCTACATCTTTACAGCTTCTAACACTGCGCTGGCATGAACTTAGGGTTAATGTGCATTAACGTGCCACGGCGCCCACTATCGCACAATACCGTTTCCTTGCAACCTTACCTCTGGACCGCCCCCACTTTATATGGCATGCTTCAAATTAATGCTGCAACTAGCGCCAGTAACATTGAGACGGTTTAGTAAACATACCTCTTAGTGGACTCAGAACCAAAGGTCACCACAAGGGTACTACGTTTGGAAATGACATCCACAGAGTCTTCAAGAAAAGCAGTAAGATCCTGTCCAACTGAGAAATCAGATAAAGAAGATAGATCCTTATCCTTGTCAGAAGGAGAGAATCTAGGAGAAAGGTAATACATATGGATAATGTCTGAATTCCCATCTAATTTTAACATTTCCGTAAAATATTTCTTTAGCAATATATCAGAAGGTAGCAAATGTGTGACAGGAAAATTCAAAAAACGTAAGTTCTTATCCCGAGACTGATTCTCAAGAACCTCCAGCTGATAGGAAAAGGCTAAGGAATCTCGCATTAAAGCTATATCATTATCAGAACATGACTGGAGCTGAGAATCAGTGCGGGTCAAGACCTTAGCAAAGGAACTTAATTGCTTATCCATGAATTGCATTTTACCAACTACATCATGAGTAAACTGACAGAGGGAAGATACAGTAGAAGATAATCGCATATCAATATTATGAATAGCAGACCAAATATCCATAAGAGTTACTTCCCCAGCTTGAGGGGTAGAGGCCAAACCATCAGATGTAACCAGAGAGACAGGTTTAGGGATTGGAGGGCAAACTTCAGGAAACAACTCCAACAAGGTAGAAGAAAAAGGAGGCTGAGGAAATGACGGTGGTGACCGAGAATGAAAGCTCAATAAAGCCCCTTCTGGTGATGATACGGCAGGCAACAGAGAAGTCAAATGTTTGTCCATGGGGCCCACCACCTTTCCTCCTTGCTCTTTGGCTCCAAATTTCACAGTCAACTTTGCTTTCCGTTTACCCAGAAAGACAAACACAGACCTCTCAGCTCCTCAGCTGCGCCAAAGGGGCGTATCCTGCCCCTTGTAACACACCCCTTAGGACATGCCACGCAGGCCGCGACATGCAGCCGTGTACGGTGGCTGCCAGGTTATATAGAAGCAGAGGAAGGGGTCCTCCACACCAGAACCATCCTCTGTGTGCCTGCCCGATCTCAGCAGGACCTCCGGACACCTGTTGCACTGCTCCCGCAGCTTCCGAAAACAGCCGCGTCTGCTCCCCTGATTAGAAACACTCTCCCAACTTGCAAGAACTGTAACTTAATACAATGCAGTCAGTGAACACTTAATTTCTATTAGTTTACGGGGAAAGCACATCGACACAATTATTATTCGGGTATATGCCACAACAGATGCAGAAGAGGAAGAAGTAGATGAGTTCTATGAAGAAGTACAAGCTGAAATTGATAGATTAAGCAGAATATCATGATAGTCATTGGTAACTGGAATGCAAAAGTTGGCAATAAAGAAGAAGGCAAAGTGGTTGGAAAATATGGACATGGCAACAGAAATGAAGCTATAGGAAGACTGATAGACTTCTACAAGGCCAACAATCTATTCATCTGAAATACCTTCCCTCCAGCAGCACAAGCGGAGATTGTACACATGGACCTCACCCAATGGAATGTACAAAAGTCAAACTGACTACATCTGTGGACATCAATGTTGAAAAAACTCATTAACATCAACAAAGAAAAAAACATGAAGCCAATAGTGGTACAGATCACTAACTACTAGTATGCAAACTCAAGCTAAAGCTGAAAAAGAGCAAACCACTCATGAATGTAACAAATATGACTTTGAGAATACACTACTGGAACTTAAAGACTGCCTACAAAATCAATTTGCATTTGGATACAAATGACAGAGCACCAGAAGAGTTATGAGATGACATCAAGAAAATTGTGCTAGAAGAAAGTTAGAAGTCTCTACAAAAAGTGAAAATAAAAAAAACAACCAAAATGGATGACTGAAGAATCTCTGAAAATTGCCCAGAAACACAGAGAAGCTAAAGCCAGAGGAGAAATAGGCAATCACGGAACTCAGAGATTTCCAATGTGCAGAAAGATGATATGAGGAGAAGTACTACAATGGCACATGCAAGGAAATAGAATCAGAAACTATTAGAGAAAGAACAAGATTATCTTTCCTAAAACTATGAGGGTTAAAAAGAAAATTCCATCCTCAAATTGGACTGCTACAAGATGTTCAAGGATCCATGTTGAATGATGCTGAGAAGATCAAGAAAAGGTGGAAAGAATATACAGAGTCATTATACCATAAAGATCAAGTGGACCAACAGCCATTTCAACCTGTACCTTATGATCAGGAAGCATTGGTGATAAAAGAAGTAGAAGTAGCATTGTAAGCATTATCAGAGAACAAAGCACCGGGTATTGATGGTATTCCCATTGAAGTATTATAGCAATTGGATGCGGTTGTTGCCATACTTACATGGCTCTGCCAGGAAATTTAGAAGACATCTTTATGGCCAACTGACTGGAAAAGATCTGTATTTATACCAATAGTGAAGAAAGATGATCTGACTGACTGTAAAAATTACAGCACAATCACTCTGATCCCACATGCCAGCAAGATTCTAGCTGAGATCATCCAGCAGAGACTACATCCATATCTAGAACAAGAATTGCCTGAAGTGCAAGCAGGGTTCAGGAAAGGACGAGGAAAGAGAAACTTCATTGCAGATGTGAGATGACTCCTTGAAAAGACAAGAGAATACTTAAAGGATATTTATATGTGTTTGATTGACTATAGCAAGATTTCTTACTGTGTAAACCATGAGAAACTCTGGGCCACATTAAGAAGCATGGATAAACCATAACACCTGATAGTTCTCTTGCACAAATTTTACATTGATCAAGAAGCAACAGTTCGAATGGAACAAGGAGAAACAGAATGGTTTTGAATTATTTATTTATTGAAGTCCACATAGTACAGATCATGCAAAATAAAATACATAAATGGGACTTCTGGAGTTTCTCATCCTCCTATCTAAGTTACCTCATCAGATCAGTCATGCAAATACAGCATTCACAATTTTTCTCCCCTCCTCCCCCCTCCCCTCCCCACCAACTCCCTCACTCCCGCAGCCTCTCCCTTTGTTATCCGAAATCTCTCAGTAAACATACACAGTGATTACAACACCCTTCTTATTTCATTAGTATCCCATTCCCCTATCCTTTACCCCATCTATTTTGCAGGCCTCCTCAACCCAATTGAAGCACTTTGTTTCTGACATGGTGGTCTCAATATCTGAATTTATGGCTCCCATATCAGCAGGAATGAGGCCCAATGTTGAGTACTTCCTCTAGCTCCCCTCCTCTCCATGAGCATCAACTTGTGAAAGCTGTTATGCCATTCCCAAAATGTGGGACCAGAAGTTTCCCTCCACCTATGAAGTATCGGTCCTTTACCCACTAGACATGCTTTCCTAACTAAAAGTCGTTCCCATTTTCCTTTCGGGTGGAGTGGTCCAAGCTGATCTAACACCACAAGCGCTGCCGTCAAGCAGATCCGTTGCAATACAACCCTGCTTATAAAATCAGTTATCCTCTTCCAGTACAAGCGAACCGCTGGACATCCCCACCACATATGTCCTAAGTCTGCTAAGGGGCAAAGGCATTTTGGGCATTTGCCCATCTCCGTGAGTTGGGAATGTAACGCCCGTCTCGGAGAGAAGTATGCCAATAGAAGGCATTTAAACTGCACCTCTCGCCAATGGGCTCCCGCCACCAACTCCGCAATCCTACTCAAGGCCCGGAGGAGTGAATCAGGAGGCACCAGAATGGTTTAAAATCAGGCTGCATAAAACAGATCATCAGCGAAGCAGGACTGTATGAAGAGAAATAAGGTATGAAGATTGGTGGAAGACTCAGCAACAACCTTCGCTATGCTGATGACCCCACAACTGAAAGTGAAGACTATCTGAAACATTTACTTCTCAAGATCAAGGAATATTGTCTTAAAATGGGCCTGCACCTTAACATAAAGAAGACAAGAATCCTGACAACTGGCAGAATCAATAGGTTTGTCACTGGAGAAGAAGAAATTGAAATAGTGACATTGTAACATAGTAACATAATATATGATCCAAAATGTTCAAAAGGACACCGGTAAACTCCTTCTTCATTTATAACCACTTTTTGTCGGGCATAAATTGTGAAAGGGAGATACTTCAAATCCCCCCAATACCACAATACATGCCCCTTTTATTCAAACTTGCATATAAAATGAAAACTTTTAAGTGAGAAAGACAGCTTTCTTCCAAATCACTTATCTGAACCCATGCGCTACGTGCACGTTTCGGGGGCACACCCCCTGTCTCAAGCGCTCCCCAAGAAAAACTTGAGTCCAGTGCCACACAAGCACTACCAGAACCATTGAAAACCGCCAAACCCTCAACTGGTAAAAAGAAGATCCAACCTCTGGATTGGCCAACAGAAAACTGCTCATCACATCAAACCACCAATCACGGAACGGGAATCCCCACTCGTCAAGGGAGTCCCTACCATGAGAGATGACGTATCAGCACGTCCCCCATCAATCAATGTCCCGATTCAGTCCCGCAGGAGAAACAGTCCCCAAACGGAAGATCCATCGTTGCTCCAGCCGACGTAATTTATTCAAACGGTCCCCTCCTCTAGGGTCCTCTGGAACATAGTCAATGACAGTCCATTTTAATTGTTCAAAAACATGACTGGAGTCCAGACAATGCTGTAATTACATTCAACTCCAAAATTGAATGAAGGAAACATGGTAAAACCAAAAATAAATCAAAATCCAAGTACTATATAACCATACCACAATACATTACCATAATCAGCCCACAACATTACATGAGAGAGGCATCAGGAAATAATTAACATAAAAAGGAAAAATAGAGATAAAGCAGTGCAAGACTTACACGTCTGCCGTATGGGAAGCTAAATTCACAATGCTATCCTCCCTAGCAACTAAGAACTCCAGAAGCTGGCCGGGCTTAAAATATATATATATCTTCTCTTTGTATGAAACACAACATCTGGCAGGAAATTTCAACAAAAAAGTTCCGCCAAGGGAAAGGACCCTGGGCTTCAAACCCAAAAATTCCTTCCTCCTCAGCTGAGTATTCCTAGCTAAGTCAGGAAAAATACGTACACATGAGCCCATAAACTGCTGACTGAAATTCCTAAAATACAAACGAAAAATTAAAGCTTTATCGGTCTCAAGGGCCAATGTAATAAGGAGGGGAGTACGGGCTATAACCAAATCCAGAGAACTCTCTAAGAAACCAGTAAGGTCTCCAGAGATTCCCGGAGGGTTGCTAGCAGCTCCTTGAACTTCCCTGCCAGTTGTTAAATATTGAATTCTGGTTAATGGCGGGAGATTCTTCCCAGGGATCTTCAAGACCTCCTGGAAATATCTCCGTACCATTTCCAGAGGAGAACACACAGGAGATCTAGGAAAGTTAACCAGTCTTAAATTGTTCTTTCGGACTTGGTTTTCCAGATATTCCAACTTTCTATTGGTCACATTCCGGTCCTTCACATGGGCATGGTGTAGCTCACGGAGTTGATCCAGCTCCCACTCAGCTGTGCCAGTTTCCCCTCCTGTTCCGTCTGCACACTTGAGACTTGTTATAAATCCACCTTTAAAGACTTAATATCAGTACTTACAGATGCAGCAATCTTTTCCAAGGAAGAGTGCATTGTAGTAATGGCCTCCCATAGCACCTCCAATGTTACCTTTGCGGACTTCACCAAACCGCCTCCTCCAGCATTCACCTTCGGGGATGCATCTTCCTGGAAAGGGCTAATCGAGAAACTTGCTTCAGCCCCTGATGCCACAACAACTCCAGGGATCCCACACAAAGCATCCGCATCGGTGGTTGAGCCCTCCACAGCCTCCTGCTTCGGCGTGCTAGTCACCACGCCAGCATGAGGCCCTCCTCCGCCAAATAAAATGCTTCTGGGGCAAGGCGGGGGGGGGGGCCCGCTGCTCCGGGGACAGAAACACCCCGTATGTGCTCAGGTCCGGTGAACCCACCGGACCTGCCGAAGACGCCGCTCGCTCACCCCCGCCGGAGAAGCCACACATTTGGAGCATTCTTTGGCCTGCCACAGTGGAACCAGCTGCACCTGGAGGTACGATGGCTTGTTTCCTCTTCCTTCTGCCCATACCAGCCGCAGAAGGGGTAGAAGCAGGCAGCAGAATGCTCTCACTCCGAACAGGGGATTCAAACTGCCGCCATCTTGAATCGCCTCCCTCTCATCCACCAGCTTTTTGAAGTTGGGTGAATATTGCGTGAGGGCCAGTCTCAGGGAATCCTGGAGATGTTCATCTATCATGTTGGAACGTTGTGTGCTCTTTGTCATTTTCAGATGGGAAAACGCAGATTCACACAAATAAGTTGAACCAAAACAGGAGTGTACAGCTTCACTGCATCTTCTCAAGTTGGGAAATTTGTTTCTAGGCACTAGCTTCCAAAACGATTCTTGCTCAGCACGGGTCTTGAGAAAAATATCATTTTTAAGGGTTAATATTTCGTTTTCAAGAGATGGTTTGTTCAATGAGTAATTTTTACTGATAGCAGCTGCAGTTTCTTTAATGTCCACATCTACTTTGAATGGGTATGACAAGTACTCCACAACTGTTCCAATTTTTTGGAAGTCACAGAATCTATTTTTGAATTCCTGGATAACAGAACAGATTTCTGTCACATACTTCTCGTTCTGAAAAAACAAAATTTGGATATTGTCCCAGATGGTCCTGCGCATTAGGAAAATGATCAAAAGTGTTGTTTGCAAGGTCAGTCATCATTAGCTCAAATTTGCTCTTGTAGGATGAAACTGTAGTCATCATCTCGCCAATGCATTTGTTTTTACCTTGTAGTTCAAGGTTCATATCACTTAGTTTGCCTCTAAAGTCAGCGAGAAATGCCAAATCACATAACCACTCCTCATCTTCCAACTCTGCTTGGTCATCTCCCCTCTCCTTCAAAAAACTTCTTATTTCATTCAGCAAATCACAACATCTTTGCAGAAATTTGTGACTACTTAGCCACCTTACAGCTGTGTGCAAAATGATTTCTGCTGCCCCTTCATCAAGAGTAAGATTGAAAAACCATCTTTGAAGTGATCTTCCACGAACTGAATTTACAATTTTGAAAGTGATGTCCATGACAGTCTTTGTTTTGAGTCTCTTGCTTGCCAAAACTTGCTAGTGAATGATGCAGTGGTAAGAAAGGAAATCTGGGAAGTCGTCATGCTGTCTACAGAGGGCTATGAAACCGTTAACCTCAGCTGTCATTGCTCTTGCTCCATCAGTAGTTCTCTCTTTTAAAGAAATCATTCCAAGTAGTTCTTCTTTAACACTTAAGTCTTCAAAAACCATCTGGATAAAGACTAGTAACTGGGCTATGTCTCTTATGTCTGTAGAGTCATCCAGTTGGAGTGAGAAAGCAACATAATTTGAAATATCCTCCAACAATTGTTCAGTTGTGTCTCCACCCATCTTTTCTATTCACCGCACGACGGTGTTTTTTGACAATTGTACATTTTGAATAGCAGCTATGATCTCTCTCTTATTTTTAAATCCTTCAAAAAGATTGTCAACTGCTTTAAGAAAGCAATCTTTTACAAATTCCCTTCAGGGAAAGCTTTGCATTTCTTTGCGATCAGGTTGCTGACCTTGAAGGATGCTATGGTTGCATTGACGGAATGTGACCTTGGCTTTGCCATCAACTGTTGCTGAGTAGCCAATTTCAATTTAAGTTCTTTGAGCTTCAGTTTCCGAATTTCACTTTTGGGTGGAAAATCAGCATCAAACTTATTGCTATGCAGAGCCTTATAATGATGTTCCAGATTACCCTTTTTGGGCAAGGATACTGGGGCATTACAAATTAGACAACAACACTTGTCTTTCACCATGATGAAGAAGTAGTCCATTTCCCATTCATCATGAAAGTGGTAGGCTTTGCTCTTCTTTGGAATACTCATCTTCGTTATACTGGGGTGGCTGGATGTAAGAAGGCCAAATCTGCTTAGTTAGTATAAACACTGGCCGAATCTGGTCCAAAACTGTCACTGTCCCAAAGTATTAAAGATCAACAGGAACTGAAGACCTCTGGATGATGTGCAATACAAGGACTGGAGATGCCAAAACCACACATGCAGTTCTAAAAGTAAAAATAAGAATTCATCATACAGGCACCAATATCAAATACCACCAAAAATCATAAAAAAAACCCTCAAACACCTGTCCAGCAAACCAGATAAAATCAAATACCGCCAAACAAGTTCAAATATTACCACACGCGATTTAGTAGAATCAACGCAAAGGCAAAGCGAAATAAAATTGCTGTGTAGAATCAACGCAAAGGCTAGGCAAAATAAAATTGCAGAGGCAAGCAAAAGTCACAGTGGTTTGAACCAATTCGAAGGCAAGGCATAGGCAAGTTAGAACAAAATTGGAAAAGCTCACCAAAATCACCAAATTCTTGACACTTTGTTGTTTCTGCCCGGAAAGGTTTAATGAAAGCAAACTATAAAGCGACCAACGACCAGCACACGACACAACTAATACGGTAAGTGTATTCAGGTAAAGCTTGGGCGAATGGATATCGCCTGGTATATAACACACTATTAAGGGGTGTTGGGGCGTGGGCAGGAATGGGTGATTCTGAGAGGCAGGAGACCAGGTATGACGCCAGGCCTGTGGCATCTCATCACGGGGCGTGGGCGGAAGTCCCCTGGGGTACCCACAAACTATTGGCATGAAAACAACAAGCGCCCCCAATACACCCACAGGCAAGATTCCCGCAGGCAGGGAAAAAAGAAAGGCAAAGGATCAGCAGCAGTGGCAAGCCCTTGGCAGATGACCTGCCGGTACGAGTTCTCTCCTAGCGACAGTGCGAGCTGCTGGAGAGATGGAACTAAGTGAGGCTGGCGATCTACCTCTGACCCCTTTGCGATCTACAGGTAGATCGCGATCTACCTGTTGGACATGCCTGGTATATACTATTACAGGCTGGGAGAATACTTGCAAGTGCTTTTAAATCACTCTATTCACTCAGGGGCCCTTTTAATAGACCCAGCTAACCAGTTAATGCACATGCCACCCCTCAATATATATTCACCACTGCCAGCCATCCAGATAACAGTGAATTATTTTAAATGTCATGGGTGGGGTTTAAAAAGTAAAAGTTGACTGCAGTGTTTAAATATTGACCCAGGAGGTCATATTCCAAAGGTGGCAGAAGACTATGGATATGCTGAGAAACCTTTTTTCTTTCATTTTGTTTCATTTTCCTTTTTTATAACTTTTTTGTTTGGCTTTCTTACCTTATATGCATGAAGTCACAGATATCACACAAGGCATTTTTATGTATTTTTAAGTGTATTTTTATGTATGATTTTTTATTGCAAACCACTTTGATATGCAAATGGACAGTATAGTAAATTTATCATAAACATAAACATAATAATAACTTAGAGGCTGCTATTAACAGGCCTGCAAAGTCAATCCTCATTACTTTCAGAACCATAAGGTGCATGCCATTCAGTCCAGACAATTTGATATTCTTTATTTTACCCTTTTATTTCTTCCAGGTTCACTGTTACTTGCTTCAGTTCCTCCAAATCACCACCATCAAAGATTATTTTCAGTGTGGCTATCTTCCCAATTTTCTCCTCAGTAAAGAATGAATCAAATAATTCATTTAGTTGCTTCACTATAGCTTATCGTCTCCGAATGCCTCTTTTAGTACTACAATGTCTTGAGTAATATTGTTATCCTATCAATTCCCATCCATATTGGACCATGTGTCTTTTGCTGTTTGATTATTTTAATTATTTTGCATTAATTTGTTCTGGCTTTCATTTATATTTATAAACCACAATGATGTACAAATATGTTTGAATGACAGTGTACTAATCTCCAAATAAATAAAAGTAAATAAAATTGTATCTTTTTATATATGTATTTAAAAATGTTTCATTCTTCTTACTGTGATTCCATATAAATAAGAAATAAGCCAAACTTATCTGATAAAGGGTCTGCAGAGCCACGGGTCTTATAATTGATATGTACCTTAGCTTCTGAGGCTGCTGTCTCAGTGCCTATATTCTGCCATAGCCTGGTACCCACAACCACTATGAGAGTGGGGAAAACACTGAGGGGATGGTTTCCAAGTAAGCAAACACTTCTCATGCACTCTTAGGGGTACTTTTACTAAAGGCTGGTAAGGACACAAAGGTGCCGTGTGTGTGTGTGTGTTATCGGCACCCAGTAGCAAGTACGGCTGCAGGAAGTAACGATAACTTGGGCTTACTGACTCGTAACATGTTACTGGGTGGTAAGTTGCAAAGGGGTGAAGAAGGAGCCTCAACTGGGCAGAGCCAGCATGTGTTACCCTAACAGCCATTCCCGACACAGCTGCATGGAACTTTGTAAGACAGAGAGCCATTAAACATCACACAGAGCGACCATTCACATGTAGGCAGCATGCAACAATCAGACTGAAACCCTGAAATTAGTGATTTATTGGTAGTCACAGCATTTATTTAACAGATTTTGTTATACCACTTTATCATTTGAGTCAAACTGGTTTACATTGTAACTTAAGCTTAGTAATGTATATTAAACAGGGACATTGATAGCTTGGATTTTGTTTTCCGAGGCAGTGGAGGGTTAAGTGACTTGCCCAAGATATGATAGTAGGAATCAAACCATGCTTGCTTGGTTCCTGAGCCAGTGCTCTAACCATTAGGCTACTCCATGCCTCTGCTTTCATTAAAGGGCACTATGTTGTTGGTGCCAAAGTGGCAAAGGTGGTGCCATGTGGGTGATTGAACAGAGCTAGTTAGCCCGCTAGGCGTACAAGGCGGCTGCTTATGGCATACATCAGTGATGTCTGTTGCAGCACTACCACTGCCACCGCGCAGCCATGTTAGTAGTGTGTGTGTGGGTGGGTGTGATGGCGGCAATGGCTTCTGCCTGCTGCAGAAGATACCTTAGTCCCTACCCTGTGTGTTAGGTGCAATGCTGCTGTGTCTAGAGTCAGGGGCATGGCAAGCATGTCACTGGCAGGTAGAGTGGAGCACATGGTGATTCCTCCCTTCTCTGGTGGCGATGCTTAAGACAGAAGCCTGCATGCCACGCCTGCCCCCTCCGACTAACCACATGGTCATCACTGATGACCATGGCTGTACCATGCTTGCAGGGAGGGAGGGATCGACTGGCATGCTGTCCACCATGATTGGTAGACCTAAGCACCCGCCTAGTTCACCTAGTGGATGCGCTAGCCATGGATACTGTGAGCCAGGAACAGCTGAGTTAGGACTCACCATGCATTTCCTAATGAGAGAAGACAGTGTGCAACCTGTAGCCTGCAGTGTGAGAGAATGCACAGGCAAGCACAATTAATGGCGCCTATATACAGCCAGTGAAATATAGACGACAGAGATCATTTTATGATCTCATATTCCTGAGCATGATTTAAGCTGGCAAGAGTTTTTGGTGGTCCTAATCCCTGCCAAAGCGACTAGTGAAATGCTAGGTGTTGGAGTGGAGATAGTTGTACATTTAACCTGCCAAGCTAAGTATAATATGGTTGTCCTATTATTTATTTATTTAGTTTTATACTGCACTATTCATGATCAGCACGGTTTACAATAGAACAACTTATTACATGGAACAGTTTACATTGAACATGTGAACAAGATATAATACAATTAACAATTTACATTAACAGTAACAAGTAAGAATGATGAACTATTTACAGTATAACAGAATTTACAGTACTATACTATTTACAGTATAACCAAATTTAGAGTATGATGTTGACAGACTGGGCTTTATGTTATGTGGTCAAAAGCAAGAAGGAATAGGTGAGTTTTGATTGCTTTGCGAAAGGTGGCCAGTTCTTAAGACTGCATATCATATATCAACAGAGGACTGAATGGAAAATTGATATTATATAGAGAAGGAGGTTTTTTATGATCAATGATGTGTTAGTGGTTGCAATTGAATGAGCCTATACATGGCTATATGTCCATAGGGAGGAGTGGTCTAGTGGTTAGGACAAGGTACTTCAGGCCAGAGGGCCAGGGGTTCAAGTCCCACCTGGGGATAGCAATCTCAGGCCGGAGGGACTGGGATTTCTAGTCCTATAGGCACTCCTTGTGGTCTTGGGCAAGCCACTTAACCCTCCATTGCCCATGTTCCCTGTAAGTATTAGCGTAAGTGTCTCATATCCCCTTGTGTTAAATGTTTCCCCCAATTGACCGCTTTGACCCGGTGAAAAGCGGGATATAAATACAGCTAAATAAAAAATAAAAAAATAAAATAAGCAAAACCGTTTTGGTTGTTGGCTTTTGCATACCACTGAGGTCTTTTTCCTGCCTTCACATTTTAGACTACTCTCCATGATATTTGTTGTTTTTGAAAAGGAACTGGTTTTACATTATAATATGCCTATACACAGCACACATGTGGCATCTGTAATACTCAGAGATTGGGAAGTGTTGTCTGCTAACCACTATTGCCTTCATGCCCTGGTTGTGTATGTTGTGTCTCCTGGCTCCATCATCAGTCCCAAAGTGGTGCACAGGTTGCCTGAGTCCACCCATGACCCCTACATCCTGCAGTAATCAGCAGTACCAGAGCACTTTGACAGGGGAGGATTGGATCAGGATTACCCCCACATGCACATATTGACTGGATATAGGAGGTGTGACAAAAAAGAAATGAAACTGTCCCATAAATGTTTTATTACAAAATCTACAGAGAAATTACACATTGTCCCCTTCAAAGTAATCCCCTCCAGAGTTAATGCACTTCTGCATTCGCTTCTGCCAAATACGGAAGCACTCGGTAAAGTCCTCTTCCTTGAGGTCCCTCAGCAACCTTGTCACAGAGGCCTTGATCTCTTCTACAGAGGTGAAATAAGTTCCTTTGAGCACAGTCTTCAGCCTGGGGAAGAGCCAGAAGTCACACGGTGTGAGATCTGGGGAATAAGGAGGGTGGTCGAGAGCTGTGATCTGTTTGTTGGCCAAGAGCTGCCTCACTCTGAGCGCAGTATGTGTGGCCACATTGTCATGGTGGAGCAGCCATGACTTGTCTCTCCACAGAGCCCGCCTGCTGCGCCGAACCTGGTCATGGAGGTGATTGAGGACCTGCTGGTAGAAGTGCTGGTTGACTGTCTGACCCTCAGGCGCAAGCTCATGATGGACCACTCCCTTCTGGTCAAAGAATGCAATCAGCATGACCTTGATCCTTGATTTGGACATGCACGCCTTCTTGGGTCTGGGTGACAGTCCAGTCTTCCACTGGAGGCTCTGTCTCTTGCTTTCAGGGTCATACTGGAAGACCCAAGTCTCATCTCCTGTGATGACTCGGCCAACAACTCTGGATCTTCTCCGATCTTCTCTAGCAAGTCTCGACAAACATTGACCCAGTGCTCCTTCTGGTCATCCGATAAAAGCCTGGGCACCATCTTGGTGCACACCTTCTGCATCCCCAGCTCCTGCATCAGGATGTTCTGCACTGACTCCCTGTTCAGGCTGAGCTCCTCAACTATCATCCAAACCGTCAATCTGCGATCACTCCGCACCAGCTGATTCACTCTGTCAATGTTCTCAGCCATCTATGTCGTGGAAGGCCGTCCTGACTTGGGGTCATCCTCCAACTTCTCGTGGCTAGTCTCGAAGCATTTGTGCCACTCAAAGACTCGCAGTCTTGACATTACATCTTCTCCATAAGCCTTTCGGAGAAGTTGGAGACACTCAGTTGGGCTCTTCTCCAACTTAACTAGAAATTTCAAGTTGATTCTTTGCTCCATATTTCTGCTACCTCCAATTGCATGACAAAGCGATGGAGCAGTGTGCTACAAAAAACCTGAAAAAGAAAAGCAGAGTGAGAGAGATGAAAAATATTATAGCAGAATAGTGGCGAGATGTTGCACAACACATTGACATAAGTGGTTAGCCAAATGGCATTGAGTCATGGGCGTGGCCGCCACAGTCTCGTTTCTTTTTTGTCACACCTCGTATACATGTGGGTGGAAAATATGCCAGTGAGGCCGGAAGAGTAGGCAATATGATAACACCACATCTCAGAGGAAAAATAACAATGCTACTTTCTCTGTTACCAAATAATCAGGGCCTGTGTGTGAACCAGGGACCCTTTCATGAAGAAGCACTTTGCAGATGCCACACCCATTTTAGCCACATTGGAGCCCAGACTGTTGACTGTGGCCTGTCAACCATGAGATTATTCCAGGACTAGCCCACAAGCACACTCCATGAAATGGTTACGTTGGCCACTCTGCTAGGTCATCCAGGGTCTTGCATGTGTGTGTTCCTGTTTCATGCCCTGCCCCTCTGGCAGGACAGATCCCATATGTAAGACATGAACATCAGTTTTTTCAGCAGTATTTCAATGCAGTTCTTCAAACAAACCTAGCAAGATGTCCCTCTCGCACAGCAGCCTCACATACCTTTTCAGACAAGTATGGCAAAGAGCTTGCAGAGAGCTATGCAGACATAAGCATACCCCAGCTCATGCCCTCATGCATCCTGACAGTGACCACTTATACACACATGCATTGATACACCCACACTTCCACCTGGCCACTGAGTGTGTGAGATAGAAGGGTCACAGTTTCAAGGCCAGCCTATGGATCAGGAATGATAAGTCCAGGTGTGTTGACTCTAGCCTACATTTCCAGAGCTGTATGAGCATGTGCAACCCTCTCTATCTGGTCCAGCATGAGTCCTCACACTGAGAAGCTACATCAACACAGGTTGGATGGCAGAGTATGATACTAGCACCTGCACACTGAGTGGTTGCCACAAGGGATGTGTGAGACACCATTTATGGGAAGAAGCTTATTTTTCAGTAAGTAGTTGCAATCTGTGGGCATCATTAGCTGTTGTTGTACATTCTGTTCCCAAAGGTGTGACACTCAAATGCATTCCCAGTTACACCATCCTCAAAGCTGATCCCCACAGCATGCCCCTACACTTACTTCCCAATATGACACTGCTGTATAGCTCCCATATCACCTACTGATTTGACTGGAGTGAGCTGGAGAGACACAGTCTCCCCAGGGAGAGCTCTATCACATGTGTGTGTGCAGCAATCCTCTTTGACTGAGCCTCCAGGCCTCAGGACACACCTGGCTGCACAGGTGAGAGCACTGATTAATGCTAACTGCCATAATAGCTCGATTTGCAGTAACACTGTCAGCGCCCTTGCTGTAGTTGCAGCCCATTGGAGCTAGGCTCATGTGGAGGGCTGGCTCTGTGATATCCATTGGAGTCGTTGAGTTGTTGAGACAGCAGAGATTTTATGCTCTTGTCCTAAGCTGGCGGTCTCAGCTCCATGCACAGTATGCACATACAGGCATGTCTGTCTCAGGCATATCTGCACACAATATACACTATCTCAGCACTGTCTACTGATCATTGCCCACAGCATTTAGCATGATTTTATCTTTTACTTCATAACAACAACCAGCCTATGTCTAAAGAGACGACAGGCATTGGTTTGACTGGTTTTGAATATAAGAAACTCATCTCTGAATAGTGTATGCATAACTCCAGCTGGAGGAATGTGCCACAGGATGTCATAATGGTCTCTGCATTGCCTGCCACCATGTGGGAAGGCAATGCTTGGAGGTGAATATTGGGGTAGAGGTGGGGGAAACAGTCCCACGTGCTCTCCCAGGAGGGATCGAGCTTCTCCTGCACCGCCAGCTGACTTGGCTGCCCAATCGGGGCAGTTGTGCACAATTTAAAGAAGGCGCTAGCCTCCAGCAGCCCTCTCTTCAGCCACGTGCTCTCCCAGGAGGGATCGAGCTTCTCCTGCACCGCCAGCTGACTTGGCTGCCCAATCGGGGCAGTTGTGCACAATTTAAAGACGGCGCTAGCCTCCAGCAGCCCTCTCTTCAGCCGCGTGCTCTCCCAGGAGGGATCGAGCTTCTCCTGCACCGCCAGCTGACTTGGCTGCCCAATCGGGGCAGTTCTACACAATTTAAAAGAAGGTGCCAACAGGCGCACCTGCACCGTGCGGGCCCGCGCCTGAGGGCCTCGCAAGAGGGCCCTTTGGTGTGGCCCTTCGGTGGAGCCCAAACGATCCACGACATCACCCAAACCGCACACCCTACTGTTCCAGCACTCTCAAGTCAACCAAGGTACCGGTGAGTGTACGAAAAACCACCGCCTCTAACGTCTACAGCTCATCCTAAAGGCGAAAACTAGGCTGTACTTCTTGAACAAGATCTGTACTTTAGCCTACTCTAGTAAACTCTAATATGACTCCAATATAACTCCTATCTCTGCCATGCCACAGGAATAGTTCAGTTTACAGCTAGCAAACAAGATCTGAACCCACCTTAGGTCTGCTGTAATTCTGTTACTTTGTGTTTCAAACACTGCTGCCCTATGTTTATATAATACTGCTGCATTGTATTCTCAAAGCATTGTATCCTTGTGTTCTCACAACACTGTTTCACTGCATGTTCAAAATACCGCCACCTTATGCTCTCCTACCCTTCTCTTGTGACTACATACATTACCCCTCCCAGTGAAGCTTTCCCTGATTCCTCGAGGCCGAAAATTATCCCAAAACAAAGACCTACACAACCACACTTCAGGTCTCACTCCTCTCAAACCCAGCTACTCAACCTACTCTGCCACATTAAAGTTATCTGCTTACATAACGCCAACGCCCTCAACCCCATAGGACACTCCTCATAGAATGGCTCCCTTCCTTACGGTTACAACCTGCCTCTACCTCTTCACCAGTCTATACCACAGCGCCCTTACCTTCTCTACCGAAGGCAACCCCATACCAACCCTACCTGGCACAGGAAGAAGATGGTTCACCGCTTCCCAACCTCTGAAGACAGAACCCAGACTCAACCGTAGCCCACACTTACTCTACATCTCTCTACAGAAGTCCAAGAAAACCATACCAGAAAAGCTCTCACAACCTAGCTACCTGAACTGCTCTCTCATCAATGCCCGCTCGGTCCGGAAAAAATGGCCAGTCATCTCCGACCTGATATCGCACTATAAATTGGACATCCTATTGATCACTGAGACTTGGCTCACAGACGCTGACACAGTCATACTCAATCTCCTCACCCCATCTGATTTCTCTGCTCACACCTGTCACAGAGCCAACCGCAGGGGCGGAGGAACCCTCGTACTCTCAAGAACTGAATTTCAACTCCACCAGACCAACGCCAATAGCACTACAATGATGGATTACATCACCCTAGCAAATGAACATGTCTCCATCAACCTAATCTATCAACCGCCATCCTCACCTCCAGACGACCTCTCAACGATAATTGACCTAGCATGCAACTCCGAAAACCCACTCATACCAAACTGGCTTATAGGAGATTTCAATCTCCCAGCCCTGCCAGAAGACCATGCCAGCTCCTTCCTGAATGCTCTTAGCCAGCTGGGCTATGACCAAGTGATTAATGAACCCACCCACTCAATGGGTAACAAACTTGACCTGATTTTCACTCCTCAGTCAGTCACGAGTCAGAACCTTCCACTCGCCATCTCCCTCACACCAGTCCCATGGGCTGACCACAAACTAATAACATTCCAGTTACCCTACAAACAGCCTCCAATAACTTGCCAGCCCACCCCTGATGCCGTCCAAAAAACAAAATTCCGACCTTTTAACAAGGAAGAGATACTCGGCAAATCTCTACCTCTGCTCAACATCGCAGAAACCAACCTTGAGGAAATGATCTCCACTTGGAACACCACCCTCAGCTCCATAGCTAGTCAATCATCTAGGGACTCAACTCCAAGAAAAAGAATGTCCTCCCCTTGGTACTCCTCAGAGCTAAGGACATCACTATGCCAACTGAGGAAGCTCAAAAGGAGATGGCGACGCTCCCGCACCACCAGTAACCTAGAGATCTACACCTCCAACCTGAAGAAACACCGCGACAAAGTGGCCGAATCGATGAGACGCTATCACGCAGAACTATTGCAACGATCAATAAACAAACCAAGGGATCTATTCAACTTAGTAAAGTCCCTCACAAAGCAATCTTCCACCACTCAACACAGCACGCCAGAACCACAAGAATACGCAGACTACCTACAATCAAAGCTGATTCAAACCATCAAAGCAACATTCCCCACCCCTTTGAACAAACCATACCACTTACCTCCACTCTCCACCTTCTCCTCACCATCAGCAAAGATCATTGAAGACACCATCAACTCGATTAACACCACCACAGCTCCCAATGATCCTTGCCCTGCATTCTGGGTGAAGTCACTGCGTCAGGAACTCAGCCCATTCCTTACCAAACTCATCCATCTCTCCTTCATCTCAGGAACCTTCCCGCAAAGCCTGAAACAAATGTCAATTAGACCGCTCCTAAAAAATGGCAAACTAGATCCCCAGAAAGTCGACTCATATTGGCCAATTTCAAGTATCCCACTAATGGCCAAAATAATCGAAAAAATTGTCCTACACCAAATCCAGGACCACATTGAGTCCACTGCGCCCTTAGACCCATGCCAACATGGTTTCAGAGAAGCACATGGTGTGGAGACACTTCTAACCATCCTCTTCAACACACTAACTACCGGACTGGATAAACCCAGAACTGGCTATGCTCTAATCTTCCTCGACATCTCCGCAGCCTTTGACTCGGTTGACCATATACTTCTCATAGAGCGTCTGGCAGAGAAGGGGATACAGGATGCAGCCTTGAGATGGTGTGAATCCTATCTCTCAAACAGGTGGCAGCATGTAAGGATGGGAAGCTCGACATCCAAACCATTCCAGCAAAAACAGGGTGTCCCACAGGGCTCCTCCCTCTCGGCGCTGTTTTTCAATATATACATGCAGCCCATTTGCTCTATCACCCACTCATTCGGCATCTCATGTCTTATGTATGCAGACGATGTGTTGCTCTACACGCCGTTTGCCACAGACCAGGTGGACCTCTCTCAACTAACTGCCTGCTTTGACGCTACAACTGACTGGCTCCACACCCAAAACTTAAGAATAAACCACAAGAAGTCAGAGGCTCTACTCATCACCAGAGACCAAGCATTCACTCCACCAAATACACTAAAAGTAAGAGATGCTGACCTCCAAATCAGGCCCACAATACGTTACCTAGGGGTAACACTCGATCAACGGCTTGATATGAAAACGCATATAACCAACACCGTCAATGCAATATATCTCAAGATTCGCTCAACCCGTCACCTACGCCCCCTTCTTGAACCTGATGACTTCAGGTCTATCTATCAGGCCTTAGTCATTCCACACTTTGACTACGCCAATGTCATCCTACACGGCCTACCAAAGAGCACGCTGCATCCACTACAGCTAGCTATGAACACAGCGGCCAGACTACTGCATGGCGCCACCAGGTCTGACCACATAGCACCAATATTGAAGCACCTTCATTGGCTGCCAGTCCACTCGAGACTAACCTTCAAGATCCTCCTCATCACCTTCAAAGCTTTCAACAGCCTCACATCCCCGTCCATCACCGACCTCATCCACCCCTCGCCGCCAAACAGAACTCAAAGATCAGTCACAGCCAATACCTTATCTATACCCAGTGAATCCACAAAATGCTCACAGACAACAAGAAAGAGAGCCTTCAAGTTTTATGCTCACTCATGCTGGAATGCACTCCCACCTGCCATCTGTGCTATCACAGACCTCACCCAGTTCAGGAAGGCACTCAAGCTCCACCTTTTCTTACTGCACTACGGTACCACCCAACAACTACCCTCTCACTGACACCAGTCTGTCACCCTCAATCACCTCATCCCAACCACCACACACGACGCCAGCACCACACAATAGAACCACTATCCCCAGCAGATGCATACAGACAGCAACCTGCCTTAGCCTAGAGTTGTAGATAGTTTACCCAGTTCAACCCAAGTTCTTATATCCTGTTTTATGTAAGTCCAGTACGATTTCTCCTTACTTATGGATAATGTTTCTGTTATATGTAAACCGAGCTGACTCGAAGAGCGCGGTATAGAAAAGACTTTAAATAAATAAATAAATAAAATATATATTTTGAACATGCCCTTGGTAGGTGGCATTGCTGGCCAGAGGCTATATGCAGATACACAGAAGCTCTGAGAGTCTACTCAATCTCTGTATGCTTCAAATCAAAGGCCCTGCCTGACAGCTTCACTCACTCTTCGCGGCACTGAGTATGATGGCCACAAGGATGTTGTTAGAGTACAAAGAGGCAGGGGATGGCGGCGTATGTATAGCCAGCAACTCTACCAACATCGAATTCCATGTCTAACCTGTCATGCTCCCATGTGCTCTTGGGGAGGGGAACTGCATCTGGAGCATGGGAGAGCGCATATGTTGTACTAGCCATTTTTGAAGTGTCCATGGCCAGGGACATCATATTGAACAAATCACTTTTTTGGATGTTTTGGTGAAGAAATCTCATTTGGGATGGAGCACTTCGGTATATCGTAAACCGACAGATAAGAACACATTGTTGCATTACACCAGTGCGCATCCTGTGCAGCTACGTAATAGTTTACCATTGTCACAATTTATTCGTTTTCAACGTAATTGCTCTGAGTTAAGTGAGTTCAAGGCTCAGTCCAGAATTTTAAGTCATAATTTTTGCCAACATGGATATCCCACGAAAGTGCTCTGTAAAGCATATCAGAGAGCCCGGTTTAGTAATCGTGACCTGCTCATTTCTTTTCGAGAACAGGATTCTGTAAAGAATGAGGATCGACAAGTTAATTTAGTGACCCCCTTTTCACCTTATAGCACTAGTTTACAACGTAGTGTTCACCGGCATAGTAATGTACTGAATAGAATTCCCGGTTTAGAGGGGTACAAAGTTCGTTGTGTTTGGCAAAGACAGCGAAATTTAAAGGAAATATTGAGCCCAGCAGTTTTGCGACCAGTGACCTCTATTGCTGAAAGATTGATTGGCCATACAAAATGTGGCACGTGCAACATCTGTCTTGTTATCCAAGAATTAAAAAAATTTGTTTATAGAGATAAGACATACCGGTTGAGATGTCATACTTCCTGTTCCTCTACTAATGTTGTCTATTGCATTCGTTGCCCTTGTGGTCTGATATACGTCGGTAAGACGAGCAGATCTTTTAGATTGCGGATCACCAAACATAAAAGCAAACTGAAGTGCTGCCGACGGGAGGCTCCTATAGTGGAACATTGTCTACAATTTAAACATCAGTTTGAAGAGCTCAAATGCTTCTGCATCAATCAAATAAATGCCTCACCATTCGGTAAAACTAAGGACCAGACCTTGCTATACCACGGACAACGATGGATTTACCGGTTGAGAACAGTAGCCCCAGATGGGTTGAATGCTAGAATAGAGTGGGGGGTCTGTCTATGATTCACTTCCTCCTTGTTAGAGTTGTGAGGGATAAAATCCCTATATAACTAGCTCGCATGCGCTGCGTTTTTTGATAGTTGGTGAAAGTGGAGCGTGTGAGCCATGCGAGGACGTGTTTGAGAGAGATTACAAGTATGTTTTGGATTCATCAGTTTAGAGTCTGTGAGAGAGCACTTTTTGAAAGTCAGTACTTAATGAACATGTTTCCATTTTCAACTTTACAGTGTTGCTTTATTGCTTTCCCCTGAAGAAACCTGTAAGGGTGAAACGCTCTGAATAGCGCGCCTGACAGCGTCGGGAATGAATTAGAAGCTGAAAGTTCACCATCTAAAGCTAAGCATTGCATTTTATTGAATCTTATATAAGCGTTACTTTTGAGAAGTGGATTGAAAGTTGAAGGTTAAAGGTTAACATTATACATTCCAATTTATTGAAATGGGCATATACCGCAGCTATAGGAAATAGAAGCTGCTTTATGAACAAGTCTATAAACAATTCTATGGATAATTCAAAAAGCCTAAGTAAAGGTCGTTGATGTAGTAGTGGCATTAGTCTGCCCGATGTTATTCATTAAGTTGGTGGCAGCCCGTGATTCTGAGGCCTATGGCTTTTTTTGAATTTAATATAGAGTTGCTATTTGGATCTTAGTCAGAAAGAAGATACATTGGACTTTCTAGTTCTAATACAGAGTATCATATTATACTATTCACGTTATCTCTGTTAAAAAAAAGGACCAAGATTGGAGTCATGGCCAGGGACATGACATAATATGGGACTACGGGCATGGCACTGTGTTCAGTGCTCACTGCCAAAACCTGGGAAGGGCGATATAGTCTTCTGGTATGTGACAGATGTAGTCCATGGTGGGTCAACATGCACTTGCAGCCAGTCTCTGGGTCAGTTTCAGGGCTCTTTGCATTGCATTAGCTGTCCCTAAGTTCAAACTACAAGGGTACACAAATGAGGAGCAGACAATTCTGGGTATTGTCTAAAACAGGTCAGTTTGCACAGGATGCACATGAGTCAGAGGTTTGGTAAATGGCTGGATCATCTTAACATGAGTCTGGCATCAGCATGGCCTGACTGCACACATCTGTTCATGCTGCAAGGTCACTCTCATTCTGACTGAGCTGTGACCATGTCACGGCTATCTATCCACATAGTCCTATATAGGGTCAATCTGCAGTGACGTGTGTACTGTTTCTTTATTGCAATCCAGTCCCTAGACAGTGTGCTTGTATGGAGCCAACATCTTCATCGTGGCTATGTGTGCATGTAGTGGGTAGTAACTAGCAGACCTGATACAGAAGGTATGTGATTGACTGACACAGCCCAGTGTTGCACAGCATCTGCAGGCTAACTGTGTTGGATCTAGTTCAATAGATGCCTAAGAAAGAGAGGAGAGCTGCTTTTCTGGGGCTGACTGCAACCTGCTGGTGACTGTGCTTTTGGCAGGCCATGCTGGTTGGTGTCAGCACCCCTGTTTTCTGCCTTGGCACCACTTACTGCATTCAGGTCCTTTAGAAACAGCTGTCCAAGCACTAAGAACATGATATAAAATGTTAACCAAGAGTCTCTGGCTAGCAGGTTTAGGAAATAAGGGCCAGATGGGACATGCCACTTTAACACAGCGCAGTTGCACAGAGTATACAACATCTAGAAGGCCGTATCTCACTCAACCCCTGCAATATTCTGTCAGTAGAACAGATCTGCTCCAGAACCTAAAGAGATCAACTACCGCAGTCTTTGTTCTGGGGACCAAATGATGTGTGCCCTTCCTTACATTCACGGTGGCTGTTGAAAAAGGACATGTGTAGATGTTGCATATGTTGTGTGCATGAAGCACACAACATGCCTGCACATTCCAGAGCTGATGTGATGGATCTCTGCATTCTCTATAGGGTAAAAAGTAGTATATAGATGCTCAGATTGTGATGTGCGTCTTGGGAAATCAAGGGACTAACCAATGCCGGCACATATAGCCCAGATTGCTGCCATAGTGGGAACCATGATAAGTGGAGCATTACCCAATACTTGCATGTCTTGTATGACGAAGGAGCAAGCAGGCAGAGCCCCCAAGAGACTGCAGGATGGTCTGGAATGGGCCTTATGGGTTATGAATAAGGTCTGAGTTTGGTGTATATGCAAAAGTACTTATCTTATAGTGTACAGCAGGTCACAAGGGAATGTGCTGTTTCAGGGATTAGTGCCAAACTGTGGCCCAGTAGAGCTCTGTGTGTGACTGTTGTTTGGTTTAGGTGGTACAGTGAAAGGAAGGACAGGGGATTAATACTGCTGCTATGTGTCTGTTATGCAGATGCTATACTGTGTATGCAGTGCAGTCTGGACTGCATGTGTACTGCTGCAGACAAGCTGTAGGTGTGGTTTCCATCTGTCTCTGAATGTGCCTGCCAGGTTGTTTCAAGTCCTGGGTATAGGCCATTGCAGGCAGGGAGCTGTGATCTAGTTTATTCTAGAGAGTGTGATACTGTGGAGCATGTGGGTGTAGTTGAATGGTTAGAGCACTGGCTCACTAACAAGTAAACCAGGGTTCAAATCCCACTTGTGGTCTTGTGAAAGTCACTTAACCCTCTATTGCCTGGGATGAAAGTCCTGGCAAAATGTTTATGGTAACACTGCCAAGAAAACCCAGGAGCTGCTGGGTTGCCATGAGTCAGCATTGACTTGAGGGCACACAGTATTATTATCATTTTTTTAAGTATTATCATAGCACCTTGTTTCTGCAAGCATGCACACTGCAATCATACCCATCTGAGAGCATGGCGTTATTGGCTGTGCTGCAGCACATTGCAAAGGGTTGTGCACCTTCATCCTGTAGATGCATGACATATGAGTTGTACATGATTGGGAACTTTCGTGATGACTGTGAATGAACATCTTTTGCTCTATCACATATATGCAGTACATACAGGCATATATTACTCTGGGATGGCCACCTGCACAGAGAATTATATGTCCTTACTTGTTCCATGTGGATAATATGAGAGACATATCAGTTCAGAGACATGAGTGGACCCTAGGCGTGTAACATCATGCGAGTGACTTGTTCCAGCAGACAGTATGAGTATAGACCTTATCTGTCCAAGAGCACTTGGTGTTTGCATTTAGCTTGTCCAGATGTGCGGCAGTTATGTCCTTGGATCATAGCCTCCTTGCTTTCCATTTGTTATATGCATATGTGTCATGTAGATGGTATGGTGGTTAGTGCTGCTCAGACAGCTGTGAAACCAAAATATATGGTATTAGACCTTCCCTGTGGCACAGCAACTATTTTTCACACACACTACAACTGAATTAAGCTGCATTTGTAAGGTCACATTGGGTACATTGAGGCATCAAGGCATATAGCGCTGCCATCTACCCCCATCCATCCTTCAGCCCCTCCTTCAACATATATCCATCATGTACAATCATGTATCCTCCTGCTATCTGCTACCTCCTGGACCACACTGTGGCATTTTACTGATTGGGGCGTATGACTCTCACTTCACCTGCAGCTGATGTTCAGGTCACCACTACCACCCAGGCATTCTTTCTATGCCTTTATCATGGCCATGGTTGCTACTCCAGGGCATAATTCTATCCAATCCTGTGCCATCCATAGACATCACAGTGGATTACATGTGCACCCCTCACTGATACAGTCCAATTGCCTCCCACATTATCTGCATACTCATTGTCTCACACATATGTGAGATATGCATTTTACTTGTCCGTCACCACTTCCCTTTGTTCCCATCCAGCACTTCACTTCTGACTTCTCCATTGGCTCCCTTATCCAGTGTTATGGCAACTAGCCTTAGCAGGCATTAACCTGAGCTCTTGCACCCTTAACGCCCGATATGCAGTTGATGCCCACTAACTGGCCACTAGCGCCATTACCGCTGGAACGCCTACTCCCCGCCCCGGCCTTTAATACAAAAAGCATGCAATTTGGTGTGCCCTTCCTTATAGGCTTTTAACAAAAGTACACCTTAGTCTTAGCACTCGTCTCCATAGAAGCCTCTCTAACCTTTGCCATCTCAGCCGGGGGAAGCACCTGAAGAGTCTCAGCAATACGTACCAGCTTCACACATCATCATTGTCCCACTTTATTTCTTATCATCTGCCCTTTCCTCCAGAGTTGACAGAAGATATCCTTAAAAGAACTGGCTCATGGCCCCCATTATAAACCCATCCCCCCAGAATTCATCAGAGGAGAGCTACAACATGGTCTCCAGACAGACACGAGCAGTCATTAAAACAACCTTTGGTCTGGCCCTCTCTTTCTCTCCTGGTAGGAAATTCAAAGGGATACAAACTTGCAGAGATATATACATGGGTTATCACATGTGAAGTATTGAATAACCCTTGGGTTATCTGAGCAGAAGTTGAGGACTTGTGCACAACAGCAGCCTGCTATGAGTAGACACCCCAGAAGGAGTAGAGAGAAAAATGGTCTAATGCTTGGCAATTGAGATTTAATGCAAAGAAATACAGAGTGATGCACTTGGGATGAAGAAACCCAAAAGAGTATATGTGACAGGGGGCAAAAAGTGTGTGTATATGGACCAAGAGACAGATCTATCTCAGGGTGATAGTGTCTGAAGATTTCAAGATGGCGAAGCAGTATGACAAGGTTTAAGCCAAAGCGAGAAGGATGCTAGGTTGCATACTGAGAGGAATAACTAATAGGAAGAAGGAGGTATTAGTACCCCTGTACAAGTCATAGGTGAAGTCGCACTTGGAGTATTGTGTTCAGTTTTGAAGGCCGTACCTTGCAAAGGATATAAAAAGTCTTGAAATGATTCAAACACCACAACAGGGCAAGAAAGTAAAAACAGTCCTTTATTAGCAAAGACTTCTACAAGGCCTTGTTTCGGCGAAGCCTCCTTCAGGGGGTACCTCAAAGAGAACAAAACACAATATAATCAAATTCATATAGATCAAAAAAGTAAATGTATTCTAAAACATTTAAAAATGATACTCAAATATGAATGTGAAAAACTGCACAAATAAATTAAAGGTATATGTATAATCTGAAATAATATGAATCATATTATACATATACCTTTAATTTATTTGTGTTTTCTGATTGCCAGCGAGTAAGTAGGTGTTCATTAGTGAATTTAAATGGTTTAGAGGCAGGCAACCAAAATGATATGTGTCCTGAGCCAGAAGATGTATGAAAAGATACTTGAAGACCCTGGAGGGGAAATAGGACAGGGGAGATATGATACAGATGTTTAAATGCTATTAATGTACAAATTAATCTTTTTCAAAGATGGGGAAGCTATAGAATTAGAGGACATGAAATGAAGCTGCAAGGAGTAAACTTAAAAGCAACAACAGGAAATACATTTTTATGGAAAGGATGGTGGATGCTTGGAATGCCCTTCCAATGAAGGTGGTGGGAGAAAAAACAATGGTGGAATTCAAAAGAAGCATGGGAAAAAAACAGGGGATCCTTATATGTCAAGAGGATGTTATCAAAATAAACTTAAATAACTTCATAAATAGAGGTGTAACCTGTATGGAATGGCAAGTACAACCTTAAACAAAGGCATAGAGGGGGAGTAGCCTGCATGAAGTGGCATGTGCCACCTTACTTGGGCAAACTAGATGGACCATGCTGGTCTTTATCTGCCTTTATATATTTAGTATGGCCCTGATTCCATAAGGCAGATAGAGGGGCAGTAGGTTCTGCTGGGACATGCTACTCTGCTATCTGCCTTACTGGTATTCTGCATCCCTCCCCAGTTGCATGCTCAGAGCTACTGTGCGTGCTGTGGGGGACAGAGGTATGACGGGGTGGAGAGTGGGCAGAGCATGGCCGGGGTTAACCCACGAATTTACAGGGCCAATTCTAGCATGGCCTTGTATTCCAGGGATTGCCGGGGGGGGGGGGGGGAGGGGGGAGAGGGGGACGCCCTGCTTATTCCACCTCTGAGGTGGAATAAGAGCAGGGCACCCCCCAAACATGGCTGGCAGCCTTCCCAGAGCCCCCCACAGGAGCACTGGGACATGGAGGGCGAGTCCACGCTGCCCGATCCGGGCCCCAGTGCCCCACATCAGAGTCTGGCGGCGGAGACTCAGGGGTTTGGGACTGCAGGTAGATGGAACCACGGGGAGGATGTCCCTGTGGCTGCGGGAGGGGCATGCCAGGCCATCCTCTGGCCCAATTCTGACAGCCATGGGAATATTTTGCTCCCATGTTTCAGAATCAGATTCAAATGGATCTATCCTGCACAGGGCCGTCCGGGTGGCCCGGATGTGCCCCTTCCAGAATCTGACTCCACATTATCTCCTGTACAGGCTTCCAGTTTATAATATATTTGAATGTTTTTATTAAAAAATTTTACTTCTAGGACAAGTTTCATTTCAAATTCTCTTCTGGCCTGCCTTATTAATGCTTTATTCCTAACTAGATAGCATTTATGCTCTATTTATTTTTCATTTGGATCTGCTTTCCATTTTTTACAAAACATCCTTTTAGCTTTAACAGTTTCTTCCACTTCACTCTTCAACCATTCCAGTAGTTGTTTAATCTTTCTTTGACCTTCTCTAATACATACAGTAGAATACATCCAGTGATGAAACAAACGAGTGCAATATAATTCTCCCGATACCCAACAATCTTAGTTCCCTCAAAAGCGAAGAACGATCTACCAAATTGAATTGCATCAAAAGCCTTTTTTATCTCTAAGGTGAACATTTGCTCTTCTAACAGAGCTTTCAATACAGTTTCTGTGCTAAAACACATCCTAAATCATTTGTTTCCAAAACTCCTTGCCAACTAAGTAGCATTTGCATTCAACTAATTTTGTAAATAATTAAAGATAGGATTATTCTATTCCTAATTCCATTTTCTTGACTATAGAGACTAGGGGGTATGTTTACTAAACAGCGCTAATGTCGTGGCTGTGATGTTATCGCGTGATACGTGATGTTATAGTGTGATAATGACTGCCCTGTAGTGTGCCTATTCCCCAGAATGACTGGGGTTGATGGTCCCCTCTACTGCCACCATTGCAGAGATGTAGAATGTGGATCTGTTGGTGGGAGATCCTGTCCCCCACCCTGAGCCACAGAGGGTGGGTTGGGTGGTGCTACATAATCCGCTTTTGGGTCCAAACACCCCCCTTCACCTATAACATGTGACCATGACACCCACAGAGAATATGCACTATTCTGGGTGCATCATAGTCCACAAGGGCTAGACGTGTCTGGGAAACACAGATGGACATAGGTGTATACTAGGTGTGTCTGCAAGGACTACCTATCACAAACTAGCACTGATGGGGACCTGAAGCATAGCCTAACTTATCCAAGCCAGGTGCTGCGGACCTGGTGCTGGGTGCCCCACCTCACCCTCAGGGTGAGCACAGGACCCACACAATGTCTCGGTCTGTAGCTACTCTGTGCCAGTAACACACATGGTCAGTTCCCCCTACCAGGCCGAGGTGCTGTGGGGGTGCATACCCCATCTTGTGATTAGCTGTAGACTGCTGATCTGCACGTGCAGTGCATCATGGGTACGGGTGGGTTTACCCTATCCTGGTAACCACAGCAGACAGTTTGTGTGGTAACCTGCAGTCTTTCTGTAGTCAGCCAGTGGTGTGTTAGTAGCTATCGAGATGTAGCCCACTAGTTACTTTAATCACTGTGAAGGCAGAGGTCATGGGTTTGATCCCACAGTGGTGTGATTTAATAAGGCTGTCCGAGTCTTTTCCTTTTAATTTACATCAGTGCTGACAGCAAAATGCACCCTCACAGTGCTGTAACCTTATGGTGCCTCATAAGGCGCCCTATCGGGCGCCCTATAAGGCAACCTATAAAGCACCCTATGGGGCACATTAGAAGGCGCCTTGGTGGACAGGGAACTTTATAGTGCCTTATAGGGTGCCTTATGCGGCACCTTATGTTACGGCACTGTGAGGGTGTTTTTGCGGGCAGCACTGATTTAAATTTAAAAAAAAGGAAATGCCTCAGACAGCACTGATTTAAATTAAAAAAGGGAGATGCCTCAGGCAGCCTTCTTACATGATACCACTGTGGGATTGAATCCATGACCTCTGCCTTCACAGTCATTGCAGTAACCAGTTGGCTACATCATTCTAGCTTCTAACACTGCGCTGGCATGAACTTAGGGTTAACGTGTGCTAACGTGCCACGGCACCCACTATCGCGCGATACAGAGTCTTGCTACCTTGCCGCCGGAATGCCCACTCCTTATATGGCATTCTTCACATTATCGCTGCATCTAGCACCGGTAACATTAAGATGGTTTAGTAAATATACCCCTAAATTCTATGTTTAAGAGAGGATGGTAGAATGTCTATGGCCCTAACCAAGCTTACAAATTAAGATAACCATCTCAACAATTCCAATAGCATTTCTCGTTATAGTTTCAAGCAACACAGATCTAAACAACATTCTCCTCAACCATATTTTTCCAATATAAGCTACACTTCCACTGCCATAACTTGTCTAAAGTTAAATCAGGTCCCGAGGGCCAGAGGGACTGAGGTTTCTAGTTCTAAAGGTGCTCCTTGTGGCCTCAGAAAAGCCACTTAACTATGTTGCCTCAGGTACAAAACGTAGATTATGAATCCTTCGGAAACAAGGGAAATATATACTGGAACTGGATGTGCACCACTTTGACCAAGCATTGCTAAATAAATAAATATGGAAAAGAGTCTTCTCCTATATCTGTCCATCAAGCTATCAGTGTATTCCACAAGAACTTAAGTTGATAGAAGACTAAAATGCTAAGGTTGGAAACCAATCAAGTGATTTTCATTCTATTTCAAATCTTTCTCTTGTTTGCAGAAGACAAGAAAAATTAGTTTTGAGGCAATTATCTACTTATTTGAAAGACATTGAACCTTTCCATCAAACTCAGTTTGGGTAATACCCCAGTAGGATCAATATTCAGTGTAAGCAGTGACTGTATCAATTTAAATATAAGTGCTGGCATTTAAATTTTTTTTGCTAAACAAATGTTTACTAAACAAATGTTTACTAAATAAATAAATAAATAAATAAAATAATATGTACTGTACATGTATAGCACCACTATCTTGGTAATTCAAAAGACTACCCTCAAAAGACCATCCTCACCACAAACCCAGCCCCTTAAAATTATGCCATTCAGAGGGATTGGCAGCCCTGTATTTTCTATAAAGTGTCTGAAAACTCATGAATAAGCAAGATATATTCACTAGTGATGTGTGATGGGTGAGGGGGTTAGGGTGTATGTTGGGTGAGAGAGGTTACATGAGGTATATGTTGGGTAGGATACATAGGCTGTATGGTAAGTAAGGGGTTGTGCATGGGAAGGGGTGTGGTAGGTAAACAGGTTTTCAGTTATGCAGTGGGTGAGGGGTCAGTGAGATGGGTGGGTGGGGTGTTGGGAGTGTAGAGGGTGAGGGAAGCTGCATGGAGTGTGGGGGGTGAGGAGAGATACATGGGGTATATGGTGAGTGGGGGTGAATGTATGATGTGTGTAATAGATGAAGTAGTGTGATCCTTTCTACCATTCCCCTGTCCTTCCCCCTCCCCAACATTATTCTTCTCCCACCCTTCACAATGGCATTCTCTCCTTCTCTTCAACCTGACCCAAGCAGTCTTTGCCCCCCCCCCTTCAACCTCAGTCAGGCATACTATATCTTCCCAGTCCCAACCTGGCCAATGAGAGTCTAGGACATAGCCAAAGAGCATTTGTTTTATGACTCCTCCCACTCCAGACTGCAGTGGTGATGTGAATAAGTGGAAAAAAGACTTTGATGACTGACTGTGTGCACTTAGTAGTAAGGAACAGAGATATATTGCCAATGCCAGCTGTTGTTGTGGAGTAATTGCAGAGGAAGGTCTGATGTGACAGGTTGTAAGGAGTAAGAGGAAAATTACTGTTGCTGGTAGAAGCTCTGCATGAGCAGGAAAGTGCTAGATTATGCTGCTGTGGCAGGGCTGGTTAGTTGAGGTAGTGATAAGACCTGGGAGGAGAGGGGCAAACTAAGGTCAAGACCTTGGTGATGAGCCGAGCTTGATGTTCATAAGCATGGAAGGGACTAGGCGAGTTTTGTTACCAACCTGACTCAGCACTCTTCATCTCTGTGTTGGGGACATCTATGAATATGAGTGCATCAGAGAACACATGGATGCAGATGTGCTTATGTACACTTCATCTGCATGGACAGATGGACAAAGCCCTTCTACTATTATATATATGTTATTCTATTAAGTGCCGTTGAGTCGGTGTGGACTCATGGCGACCCTCTGGATAGCTGCCCTAAACTGTGTTTTGTCTACAGTCAGGCAGCTCATTGTTGATAGAGTGGCACTCATAGCTGTTGTTATTGTACTGATCCATCTCATTGCTGGCCTTCCTCTCTTGCATTGTCCTTCTACCTTACCAAGCATGATGTCTTTCTCTAACAATCTTTCTCTTCACATGATGTGTCCAAAGTATGAAAGTCAAAGTTTTGTTATCTGAGGTTCTAAGCGAAGCAAAGCTTTGATCTTCTCTAGTACTGACTGGTTTGTTTTTGGGCAGTCCATGATATACATAATATTCTCTACCAGCACCATAATTCAAAGGCATCAATTTTCTTCCTGTCTATATTTTTCACTATCCAACTTTCACATCCATGTGACATTATTGCAAACACCATAGCTTGAACAAATCAAATCTTTTTATGGAGAGAGACATCTCTGCTCTTGAAAATCTTGTCTAGGTCCTTCATAGCCATTCTGCTAAGAGCAATGAATCATTAAATTTCTTGACTGCTTGTCGTTTCTTTATTTATTATTGATCAAAGGAGGTTAAAGTTATCCAATATATCAATTTCTTCTTCGTCAGTGACAAACATATTGATTTTGCCAATTGTCAGCATCTTTGTTTTCTTTTCGTTAAGGTGCAGACCCATTTTAAGACTATGTTTCTTGATCTTGAGAAGGAAATGTTTCAGATCGTCTTCACTTTCAGCCAGTAATGTGGTATCATCAGCATATCTTGGTTGTCTTCATATTGTCCTGCTTATCTGATGATTTGTTCCACATCTAAATTAAACAGGTAGGGGGAAACTTCAGCTTTGTCATACACCTTTGCTGATTTTAAACCATTCCGGTTTCTCTTTGTTCCATTTGAACTGTTGCTTCTTGATCAATGTAAAGGTTGTGAAAGAGAATTATCAGGTGTTCTATTATGCCCATGCTTCTTAATGTGGTCCAGAGTTTTTCATGGTTTACACAATCAAAAGCCTTGCTGTAATTGATAAAACACATATAGAAATCTTTTTAATATTCTTTTATCTTTTCAAGGATCCATCTCACATTGGCGATGATGTCTCATGTTCCTTGCTCTTTCCTTTTCTGCATTTCAGGCTGTTCTCATTCCAGGTATGGTTTAGTCTCTGCTGAATAATCTTCAGTAGAATCTTACTGGCATGTTGAATCAGAGGAATTGTGCAATAATTTCCAGTCAGTTGGATCGCCTTTCTTTTTAGTTTTGGTATAAACATAGATCTTTTCCAGTCAGTTGGCCATGATGATGTCTTCCAAATTTCCTGGCAAAACCTTCTAAGTATGGTAACAGCTACATCCGATTGCTGTAGTACTTCAATAGGAATGCCATCAATGCCTGGTGCTTTGTTTTTTGATAAGGCTTTCAATGCTGCTTCATCTTCTTTCATCACCAAAGTACAGGTTGAAATGGCTGTTGGTCCACTTGATCTTTATGGTATAATTCCTCCATATATTCTTTCCACCTTTTTTAAATTTTCTCAGCATCATTCATTATGGATCCTTGAACATCTTGTAGCATTCCTAATCGAGACTGGAATTTTTTCTTTAACTCATGTAGCTTTAGGAAAGCCAATCTTGTTCTTCCTCTAATAGTTTCTCTTGCTGCATGTTGAAAATCTCTGTTGAGTTCTGTGATTGCCTCTCTTTCTCCTCTGTCTTTAGCGTCTCTGCATTTATGGGCAATTTTCAGAGTTTCTTCAATTATCCATTTTGGCTGTTTTTGCTTTTACACCTTTTGTGGAGACTTCTCACTTTCTTCCAGAACAGCTTTCCTGATGTCATCCCATAACTCTTCTGGAGCTCTGTCATTTGTATCTAAGGCAGCAAATCAATTTTGCAGGCAGTCTTTAAATTCCAGTGGTATATTCTCAAGGTCATATTTTGCTACATTCATGAGTGCCTTGCTCTTTTTCATCTTTAGCTTGAGATCAGTACCCCAATCATCTCCAGGTTTTGTCTTTGTTGATGTTATAGAGCTTTTACATCACTGACTTCCTTAGATGTAGTCAATTTGAGTTTTGTACAATCAATTGGGTGAAGTCTATGTGTACAGTCACTGCTTGTGTTGCTTGAAGAAGTTATTTGAGATGAATAGATTGTTGGTCTCACAGAATTCTATCAGCCTTTCTCCAGCTTCATTTCTGTTGCCAAGTCTATATTTTTCAACCACTTTGCCTTCTTCTTTATTGCTAACTTTTGCATTCCAGTCACCCATTACTATTAGGATATCCTGTTTGCATGTTCTGTCAATTTCAGCTTGTACTTGTTCATCAAACTCATCAACTTCATCCTCTTCTGCAGCTGTTGTTGGGGCATATATCTGAATTATAGTTGTGTTGATGGGCATTCCTCGTAGACAAATAGAAATTAAATGGTCACTGATTACACTGTATTTCATTACAGTTCTTGCAAGTTTCTTCATGATTATAAATGCAACACCATTTCTTCTTTGTCTTTCATTTCCAGCATAGCAGATCATGTGATCATGAGAAAAAAAGTGCCCTATGCCAGTCCATTTCAATTCGCTGACACTTTGTAGCCATCTATTAAAATGTGGTGTATAAAACTGAAACGGCAAATAAAAGCTTGTAATGGAGTAAACACTAGATGGTTCCAGCTCTGTCAGGCAAATCTAGATCCAGTTAGCAACTCTTTTGGTTGGTATCTAGGAGCATATTGTTGCTGGGGTCAGAGCCCTGTACTTTATAATAAGGTAGTTTTAATGCCAGGATGCAGGGTTGTGCAGGAGAGAGTCTTGTTATTAGACTTGAATCAGATAAGAAAACAGAAAAAGAGGGAAGGACAGATCCCTGCTTTACTAATCCAGTTAGAAGGAGGAGGGAAGGAATGAAAACACTGGAAGGGAAGAGTTAATCAAAAAATCACCAAAAAGCAGCCTATTCTTCCCTCCTCCATCTCCAGAGAACATACTGAGTGACAATTTCCTCAGGGTCCAGAGAGGTTCTTTTTCTGCTCTACTTCGAGCTGCTGCTGGAGTTAATCTTCAGACTTTCTGCAGGAAGAGCACATGCTTTTCTACTGAGCTACAGATCTTCTCTTGAATCACCTTCCTTTCAGCAGCAGATCTTTAGAGCTTCCGTCAAGGCCCTCTTCTCCACATTTCCAATTCCTTTCTTTTTTTTTAAAGTTTGTTTAATGATGTGTTAATTCAATTCAATGGATAAACTATGATTTTTAGTAACTAGTTGCTCGTACTATTGCTGTTCTTTCTGCCTGCCTGACTGTCTGCATTTGTACCATGAAGGCTTCAACAAGTTTAAGAACAAAAGAACATAAGAACTGACATACTGGGTCAGACGATGGTCTATCAAGCCCAGTATCATGCTTGCAGTGCTTCCACTGTATGCAAATCTCAACCTTATTCATTGTGGTTATCCTGAAAACCTGACTGGCTAAGTGTGTCCCGAGGATTGGGTTGAGAACCTTTGCTACTTTTAATACATCATTTGTCAATGAATTCCAGAGCTTAATTATGCACTGAGTGAAAACATATTTCATATGTAGCAATTTCATGGCATATCTCCTAGTCTTTCTCCTTTTTGAAAGAGTAAACAATTGATTCACATTTACCCATTCCACTCCACACAGGAATTTATAGACCTCTATTACATCTCCCCTCAGCCGTCTCTTCTACAAGCTGAAGTGGCCTAACATCTTCAGCCTGTCCTCATATGGGATTTATTCCATCCTCATTATCATTTTGGTTGCCCTTTTTTGTACTTTTTCTACATTAGCTGTACCTTTTTTTAGATGTGGAGACCAGAATTATTTATTTATTTATTTTATTTATTTAGACAGATTTGTATGCCACCTTTTCCTTCAATCAAGGTGGTCACGTCACAACACAATTGGAGGGTTACATTTAACATTGGGGTAGGGTAAACATTTAGACAGTACAGTAAAGTGACAGTATTTAGACAGTACAGTTGGGTAACATATAACATAAAGGTATTTACTAACGCGGTGTGATGAATTATGCAGAATACTTGTTGCGGTCACAGCATGGAGCGATACAAGGGCTTTATGATACTTTTTGTTTTATTCTCTATTCCTTTCCTAATAATTCCTAACATTGAGTTTGCTTTTTTGGCAGCCTTCACACACTGAGAAGAAGATTTCAATGTATTGCCCACAATGACACCTAAATCCTTTCCTGGCTGGTGACTCCTAATGTGGAACCCAATACATGTGGTTATAATTTGGGCGATTTTTCACCACATACATCACTTGCACTATATTTAATGCATCCAAATAATCACGAGCTTACTGTTGAGATTCATGTGGAAACCATTTCATGCCTCCCACCTACACTTTGTCACTCATACATTTGCTGCTCTCTTTATCTGCCTCTTGAGGGAGTAGTGTATTACATAAGAACATGAGATATGCCATACTGGGCCAGACCAAGGTCCATCAATCCTAGTATCCTGATTTCAACCGTAGCCAATCCAGGGCACAAGTACCTAGCAGTTTCCCAAAAACGCACATAGGTTCCACAATGCTTGTCTTGGGGCAAGCAGTGGATTTCTTGGGTACTCTTTAATAGTGGTTTATGGACCTTTCCACCAGGAACTTGTCCAAAAGTTTTTAAACCCAACTATACTAACAGCTTTTACTACATCCTCTGATAATGAATTCTGGAGTTTAATTACATGTTGAGTGAAAAAATATTTTGTTTTTTTAGTCTTAAATGGGTTACATTGTAGTATTATTGCATATCCCCTAGTCTTTCCTACTTTTTGATGGTGTAAACAACCAATTTACGTTTACCCATTCTACTCCATTCATTAATTTATCGACCTCTGTCATATCTCCCCTCAGCTGTCTCTTTTCCAAGTTGAAAAGCCCTAATCTTTTAAGCCTTTCTTCATAGGGGTATCCTTCCATCCCCTTTACCATTTTGGTGGCTCTTCTCTGTACCTTTTCTAATTCTGCTATATCCTTTTTAAGATACGGCAACCAGAATTGCACACAATATTAAAGGTGCAGTAGCACATGGAACGATACAGAGGCATTATAATATCCTTTGTTTTATGCTCCATTCCTTTCCTTATGATTCCTAACATTCTATTTGCTTTATCAGCCTCCACTGCACACTGGGCAGAAGGTTTAAATGTGTTATCCATGATGATGCTTACATATTTTTTCCTGGGTGGTGGTTCCTAATGTGGAACCTTGCATCGTGTAACCGTAGCTTGGGTTGTTCTTTCCTAGGTGCATAAATATGCACTTGAACACATTAAATTTCATCTGCCATTTGAACATCGTCTTCCAATTTATCAAGGTCCTCTTGTAATTTTTCTCAGTTCTCTTGGGTTTTGAATAATTTTGCGTCATCTGCAGATTTGACTACCTCACTTGTTATTCCCATTTCCAGGTCATTAGCGAATAGGATTTGAACCCCCGGAAGTTCGGGGGTTCAAATCCCACTAGAGGACAGCAACCATGGGCCGGAAGGACTGGGGTTTCTAGTCCCACAGGTGCTCCTTGTGGTCTTGGGCAAGCCACTTAACCCTCCATAGCCCATGTTCCCTGTAAAATAGTTATCTCCAAGTTATAATGCCCTGTTCAATGTAATTTCAGTTTGTTCAATGTAAACTGCACTGATGCAGAATAGCGCGGTATATAAGAGAATGTAAATAAATAAATAAAATAAATAAATATGTTAAAAAGCAGCAAACCCAGCACAGATCTCTGGGGTACTCCACTATTCACTTTTCCCCACTGGGAAAATTGGCCATTCAGTCCTACCCTCTGCTTTCTATCTTTTAAACAGTTCCGATCCACAGTAGTACACTGTCTCCTATCCATTAACTTTTTAACTTCACCAAGAGTCTCTCATAAGAGACTTTGTCAAAGGCTTTCTGAAAATCCAGATACACTATATCAACTGGCTCACCATTGTCTATCTGTTTATTCACAACTTAAAAAAAATATAACAGATTAGTATGACAAGACCTTTCTTGGCTATAGCCATGTTGGCTTTCTTGCATTAAGTTATGACTATCTTCATGTTCACTAATTTTGTTTTTTATAATGGTTTCTACTATTTTGCCAGGTACTGATGTCAGGCTAACCGGCCTATAGTTTCCCAGATAACCCCTGGAACCCTTTTTAAAAATTGGCGTTACATTGGCCATCTATAATATCTGAAGACTGGAGGATGATTTTAATGATAGTTCACAGATTACTAATAGTAGGTCTGCAATCTCATATTTCAGTTTTTTTAACACCCTTGGATGTATACCATCTGGTCCAGGTGATTTGCTACTCTTCATTTTATCAAATAGTTATAATACATCTTCCCGGTGTATCGATATTTCTTTCAATTCTTCTTTGGCATCACCTTTAAATACCATTTCAGTCATGGATAATATCCATACATCTTCCTCGGTATCTTTATCTTTATTTGTGAGATTTGATAAACCGCCCTTGCCGGAGCGTCAGGGCAGTGTACAATAAAACAATTTATTGGCTACGGAAAGTGAAAGGAATGCCATCATTAGATAGGAAAGTAAAGAAGAATAAGGAAACATAACAAGAAAAGTAGAGAAGCAAAAATTGACATAGAAAGTATAAGTGTAAAGGCAGGGGGAAGGGAGCTGCCAAATGGGTAAGGGTAAGTATTACTAAGGTACTGGTGTAGGAGGTCTCGGCGAGGGAGGGTCAGAACCACCATTGGGAACAGGAAGATTGTAGGGCTGGTAGTAGAGGTGTGTTTTAAGAAGTGCCTTGAAACATGGGAAGGATAGCTCAGTGCGAAGGGGGTGTAGGAGAGAGTTCCATAGAGCGGGGCTGAGGAAGAAGGAAGCAGAGTGATGGGTGAGCTCGAGGTGGGCCTGGGAAGGGGAAGGGAGGAAAAGATGGTTGCCATGTGCAGAAAGGAGGAGACGAGGGGCTGGTTGGAGGTGAATGATATCGGCCAGGTACTGTGGGGTACTAGTGTGAAGGACATTATGTGTGATGGTAAGGAGTTTATAGATAAATCTGACATTGATTGGAAGCCAATGAAGGGAGAAGAGAGAAGGGGTAATATGGGCAGTAGCAGGAGAGTGAGTAATTAAGCGGGCGGCAGTGTTCTGAACTAACTGGAGGCAGCGTAGTTGATGACGAGGAATACCAGCGAAAACAGAGTTGCAGTAGTCTAGACGGATGATCACAAGGGATAGAACAAGAGTGGTGATTCCAGAGGTAGAAAGAAACGGTTAGAAAGACCTAATTCTATGGAGATGAAAGAAAGAAGTGTGTACCATGGTGGAAATGTGCTGGTGGAAAGAAAGAGAAGAGTCCAAAGTGACACCCAGGTATCAGAGGGTGGACACGAGGGGAATAGGGTGAGCAGACATAAGAGTAAAGACTGAAGCAAAGAATTCATTCAGTCTTTCAGCTATGGCCTTGTCTCTAGTGCCCTTTTTACCCCTCTATCATCTAATGGTCCAACTGACTCTGTCACAGGTTTTTTTGCTACGAATATACTTGAAAAAGGTTTTATTATACGTTTTTCCTTCCACAGCAAGATTCTTCTCAAATTCTCTCTTTGTCTGCCTTATCAATGCCTTGCATCTAACTTGCCAGTGCTTATGTTGTTTCCAGTTTTTGTCATTTGGCTCCTTTTTCCACTTCCTGAAAGATACTTTTTTGGAAAAAGCCACCTCTCTGACCTCACCTTGCTAGCAGTTTTTTGGATTTCCTTCCACTTTTCTTAAGGCATTGAATACAGCTGATCTGGGCTTCCAATATAGTATTTTTAAACAACATCCATGCTTGATGTAAATCTTTAACCTTTGCAACTGCTCCTTTTAGTTTTTTCTTAACTATTTTCCTCATTTTATCATAGTCTCCCCTTTGAAAGTTAAAAGGTAGTACTGTCGATTTCCTTACCGTCCCTCCTCCATTTATTAAATCAAACACGATCATGTTATGATCACTATTGTCAAGTGGCCCCAACACCCTTATCTCTTGCTCCAGATCTGGTGTTCCACTACGAACTAGGTCCAAAATGGCTTCCCTCTTGTCGATTCATGAACCATCTGCTCCAAGAAGCAGTCATTTTTTTCATCTAGAAACTTTATCTCCCTAGCATGTCCTGCCTTGACACTCATCCAGTCAATATCGGGGTAATTGAAATCATCTATTATTATTACTGTGCTGTGATTTCTTTGAGCATTTCATCATCCATCTGTTCATTCTGGCCAGGCGGTCGATAGAACACCCCCCACTGCCATCGCCTTCCCCTTGTTACATGGAATTTCAATCCACAGAGATTCTAACGTGAATTTTGTTTCCTGCAAAACTTTAATCCTTTGTGACTCAATGTCCTCTCTAACATAGAGTGCAACCCCTCCACCAATTTGATCTGCTCTATCATTACGATATAATTTGTACCCAGTGTCCCACTGGTTGTCCTCCTTCCACCAGGTCTCATTTAGTGCTATATATTCTAACTCTCCCATCTTATTTTTTAGACTTCTAGCATTTTCAAACAAGCATTTTAGAGGCTAAATTTTATTCACATTAATCTGGCTATTGGTAGGCAGGGGTAATTTGGAATCTTTACGCTCTGTCTGCTCTGTACTCAAGGGCATTTGGGCTACTTTTGTCTTTATTGGGACCTCTCTGCTGATATGCCCTAACTTCAATCTTTTGCTAGTATCCTTTAAGGATACATTGTCTGTATTGTCTGTTTTGTTCAACCAATGCTGCCCATTCTGTTAGTATGGACTTTCTGTTTAAGAATGTGTAGCAATCTTGCTTGTTCGGTATGCACATTGTCTTCTCTGCAGTTTTTATTTGGGGACAGGGGGTGGTGCAAGGGTGGGGTGGGGGCAGGCCAGGGGGCAGGAAATGGTGGGGTGGGGGTGGGCATGGGCGGAGCATGACTAGCCACAGGTAGCGGGTTCTTCTCTTTCAAAACGTTGCCAACCCTATTCACACCACTTCCCACACATACCATACACACACATCACATCTCTCTTTCCCCCTCTCTCACACATACATGCATGTACCAGTACTCTCCCAACAGACACAAGCATGCATACCACACCACATGCATATATACCTCTCATACACTCCCTATCTACCCATCCCATGCCATTCTACTGAGACACACTTCACTACCCTTTTCCCACCATGCTCCATACACAGACATGATGAGTCTACCAGCAGAGGAAGGGAGAAACTGCCATAGTGTCACACCATTAGTGTGCACTTTCCTACTTGTTAAGTAAATATACACCGTTTCACAGTAGTTTTTCACCTTTGTACTGGTTTTCCAATTATAGTACAGTAAACGTTTCAAACGCTTCTAAATGGCAATTAAGTTAATGCTGGAATACATCCAGGGGTTCATTCAACTATTTGCACAGCTAATACGCAGCTCATATCCTGGTTCAATGGATGTGGAAAGGCCAAATTGATCCATTTCACTGTAGAATACATGGAGAGCTAAATATTTCTGTGAAACCATAAACAGACTAATTGGCATGCAGTGCAAAACCCTTAACAGTGAATTTCAGCTCTAAACCTCTCTGTTTATGGCATTTTTACGTAGGACACAACATCAAGTCCTCCTGCTCTCTTCAACATATGAGTCACATTATTCTTTGTTTTAAATAATGGACATCTTTTGCATTAATTTCAAACTATATGGTATGGCACAAAGAAATAAATGTTGACTAGATGAACACATAAAAGACCTTGCCAATTGCTATGTTTGGACTATCTTGCATGGAGTCATCCAGCAATAAAAATCATTTCACATTCAGCAAGGAGGGGGAGGGGGGGGTCAATCATCCACAAACTGTACTGAAAACTAAAGCCATTGCTGATACTGTATAACATATTTGTTTTCAAACTAGAGTTCTTCCTTGGAAAACAAAGTTACAAGGGTTCACAGGGGATCAAAAGGCCAATTTTAGGTTGTATAGTGCTGTTCTCCAGAAAGTGAAGAAAACCATGTGTGGATCATAGTGTACAAGACCACAGACAGCTGTCACTTTGAAGTTGATGCTGTAGTTTGTAGGATATGGGTCAGCTTCTTCCTGCAATTGAGAGATGGAAGGGGAGGTGATAAGGCATGGGGAGGTGGAGGACTGGAGCTATTTTTAAAAGGCAGTTTTCAAACAGTAGTATTTGCTTATGAATCAGGCACTCTGAAGGAAAGGAAGGTGGGTGACCCTTGCTTATGGACCTGGAAGTCCGGTAGAAAGCAATGTTTCTATTTCTAAAATGATCAAAAGGTTTGAAGCTTTGGGAGGCGGCAAACATATGTTAGCATGTAATCGGTCATGTAAAAATGTTTACCACCTTTTGTAATTTATGGGCCTATTATATATTAAATATATATTAATTATCATGGCCCCATTCTATTGAATGGGGCAAATTTACTAATCCAGGCATTGCGATGCATGGCAAAATTAGTGTGATCCCTATTACCATTACTATGAATGACTCAACTTTAGGGAATAGTCCTGATAATAAGGAGGCATGTGCTAATCAGCTCATTATCTTCTCATTCAAATGTTTTACATACATGACCACTATCACTTTGAGCATGATCAGTATTCACTGAGTTAGCTTGGGGTTTACTTATGTAAAATCAGAAGTCAATGGCACAATTGTTAAGACATACAAAAATAAGTGGTTTGGCTTGTATGCTTTAGAATCAACACCCAAGTAAAACATTGGGGTATGTTTACGAAACTGCGGTAATTTTACATACCACGCGTTATGTAATGTTAACGCGCGTTAACATTACTTAACGATCGTTAACATGCCCGGCCACGGTAAACACCGCAGAAGGTGGAGAGATGGCGGAGAGAAGGGGTCAATGGGCGGAGAGTGGGCGGGGAGAGGCTCCTTTCACACTAACGCGCTGAACTGAAGGGCTGAATCCTACCGCGAATGAAAACCTGCCGTTAGATGCACATTTGCAGGAGAGAGAAACCATTTAAGTGTCAGCAATGTACAGCCTAGGCAGGGAGCCCAAGAAATGTGATAGTAGTGCTCCATTTTCAGCAACACCATAGTGACAAAGTATGAATGGCCACTATGGCGATGGTGCAAATGGGGCATAGGGGGCTGCAGGAGGCACTTGTAGCATGGGCAGCTGGGGCACAGAGTGGACCAGGTGGGTGCCTAGGTGGCACATAGGAACATAGAAACCGGAAATCAGCAAGACAGCAGCTGACCAAGGCCAAACACAAGCCAGCAATATCTACCTGGTTCACCCTAGCCAATAGTTGCTAGGGCACTGACCTGACATCCCCCCAGCCATCCCGCCCTCATGTGGAAGGGACATAATATTGATAGGCAGTGATGGGGGGGATGTGGGGATGTCCATGTATGCCCCCCCACCCCGGGATCCGCTCCCTAGGCAGGCACCTACCTACACAGTGGATGGCCTGGGACTGCAAACTACCAGCACCAACAGCAAATGGCCATGTCAGCTTGGCAGGGGGTGTGTGCCCGTGCTGGAGGGGGCAGTGCCACGTCCCTGCCGTGGACCTAGGCCATGCCCTGCATCAGTTCGTGGTGTGCAGTGCAACATACAAAGTCTGGCTGAGGAAAAGTACAGGTAGCCCCAGGGACTATTGTGCATCTGTGGCAACAATGTGGTGCAGTACACCCAGCCAGTATGTCCAGAAGCAGAGGGTCACAGGTTAAAGCCCCAGCTGTGGTTCCTGCAGAGCATGTCCCTATGTTTTACTCTACAATGCAGATACAACAGCAACATGTGCAAAGCCCAAAGCAGCGGTGAATAGGGGTACAAACACCCACCTACACAGGCTCCACAATCCAAAGATGCATGGAGAGTCAGTCTGTTGCCCCCAGCATTGAGCTGAAGTTATCACCAGAGCACTACTACTACTACCCCCTGCACAGTTTAGCAATGTCGGCACTGTGATCAGGACCAATGTGGCAGGCACCCCTATCTTTGTACAATGCTGCAATAGGAGTGAGCGTGTGTGTATGTCTATCCATTGTTATGTGGCTGCCCACCCTTCACTGGGCCCAAAATGTCCCACTGTTACCAGTGTTAGCCTGAATAGGTGCATAATGAGGAGCAAGGTATTTTGGGTGTGGCCCGGACAGGGCAGATTGTCCAGGATGCATCTTCATAAGGTGTGGGGCAATGGCTGGGACACTGTAGTGCCTGACCACCACCTGCATGGAAAGGGTGGCCACAGCATGGCATGCTGGGAGGGCACTCACTCTGACCAAGCAGTGACCATGGCAGGTCTAGGTTCCCACATAGTGCTCTATACTATCTGTCTCCAGTGATATATTTGTGTTTCTCAGTGCTGGGGTCCCAATCACTGAGATGCCTGCTTGCTGTACATAGTTTCTCTGTGAGCATGCACTATGGACTGGCTGGTGAATTGTCTGTAGTTAGACTGTGCATGGTCAGAACACCTGTAAGGTAGTCTGACTGTGCTGTCTGCTGGTGACTGGCAGACAGTGGTGGGAGGCAGTTGGGGTTTTTCAGACTAGCCCCAGCATTGCTGCTGGTATGCCACTGCTCCAGTCATAGGTATGGCTCTGGCCCACCAACCCTGGAGGGCTGTCTCATACAAACAGGATGGAGGTTGCTTCCCCGGGGCAGGGGCACCTGTTATTTACCTTCAAAAAGGGTGATGTGGGCCCTTTGGGGTATGTAGTGTATACCACTGTGACCTATAAAGGCACTGCTACACACACCTCATGCAATTCTAGGAACCCCTCTGCCCTGAAAACAGCTGCCCATGTCAGCCAGACCCTAACACAGGGTACACACCAATCTGGCTGGTGTCTGCTCCCACAGGGCCACATGCGACTGCAGGATACAGATGGACACCAAATTACCTTCAGCTGCACTGCAAGGAACATCTGTCACACACTGGTAGTGATGGGGATGTACAGCAGGACCTATCTCTAGCACCACATATACTGTGGACCTAGTGCTGGGCACCCATCCTATCCCTCAGGGTGAACACAGAACCTGCACAATGGCATGGTCTGTAGCTACTCTGTGCCAGTATCACACACTGTCAGTTTGTCTTTCCAAGCTGAGGTACCAGAGAGGTGCAGACCCCATTTGGTGATCAGCTGTAGACTGCTATTCAGCATGTGCATTGCATCATGGGTACTGTTGGGGTTACCCTTTCCTGGCACTCAGAGCAGACAGTTTGATGTTGTGACCTGCAGTCCTTCTGTACCCAGACATTGCTGCGACATACACCATGGAGGTATAGCCTACTGGTTAATACAGTGCCATTTTGGCAGTGTTCATGGGTTCAGTTCCTCACTGTTACCTCCTCTCATGCCTGTCCTACTCAAATAGTGTGCATGCCTGTAGAGGTCATATTTTTGCAGATCTGTGCTTCCAGCCCATAATACCCTCGTCACAATTGCCAACATTCCTTCGGTCCGTCTATCTGCGTCTGTCAGCTGTGTAGAGTCCTGTCTGCCAATGCAGGCTGCCACACCATGTCATGCACTGCTACCCTTTCCTGCATTGCGCCTCTTCATGCTTGCCTCACCTGTGCCTGATCTGCATGGCACCACCACTTCTCTATCCACCCATCATTGTAACTATCCTGCCACCTCCGCCTCCACTTGGGGACACGTATTCCCATTGTCTGCCACCAACTGTTTTTCCGGTACTTTACATTGTCAACACCCTGTGCTGTGGTACAGCTGCCTCACCATGTTTGTCATCAGTACTGGCAGGCACATGGGATGCCCGCAGATATGGCAGGTCCAGCGGCTCCCACTTCTCCCTCCTTCACTCACCTGTTCATTGCCTTTCCTGAGTGCTCTATCTAGCGTTAGGGCTACATCTGTCTCTGTTCCGAACAGGTCATGCATGTCATCCTGAGGCACCTTGCAGTCCCTAGTGCACACTAAACTACGACACCATAACCTTGTTAGGCCACCTTAACCTATGGTTCCATAGCCCAGGGTGCCTTGTCCAAGGGTGCCTAATATGGCGCTTAGCCTAGGAGGCCCTATAGGCTGCCTTATGAGGCACCTTACAGGGCACATTACTAGGCACCTTACATGACACCTTATAAGGCACCTTATAAGGCGCCTTACAAGGCGCCTTGCAAGGTGCCTTGCAAGGCGCCTTGTAAGGTGCCTTGCATGGCGCCTTGTAACGCTCGTTAGTCTAAGGCGCCTTGTAACACACGTTAGCTGCTACTGCTTGCTGTAACGATGCAATGCCCATGCCTTTATATGGGCATCTGTACCTTTACCGCGGAACCTAACGCGAATGACATTACCGCAGTTTAGTAAACATACCACATTGTGTTATCAAGGGCTAGTCCTCAGGAAATTTATTATTCATTTATTCATTCATTTATTACTACTTGATTTTATACTCATTGAGAAAGCCCGAAGTGTGGTACAAATACATTTTAAAACTTAAGTGCAATAACACTGAATCCCACCTTACCTTCAATCCCACCCACAAACCAAGTACAACAAAAAACACAGAAATGAATTCCCCAACCCTATCACCACCAACCCCTCAACTCCCAAACCCACTGCCAAGTGCCCTCCCCCTGCACCCCAGATCCTGAAAACAGTACAAAGCACATGCTATAACACCCAGCTCTTTTGCCAAAATTCCAGACTTAACTTTCTTATGAAAGGTAAGAGAGTGCCTCTCCAGCCGTAGATTTAAGTACCACTGATGGGGACCATGAACTGCAAAAGCATGCCGCGTAGTACACTGCAACCAAATGCCATATGGAAACTGCAACAAAAGCTCTCAGGAAGACCACAAATTTCTAACCTGTTCATGCATCTACCACCTTATGCAAATACGAGGATCCATTATGAAAGAACAATTTAAAGATCAAACAAATGAACTTAAACTGAAGACAGAGCAACTGGCAACCAAGAAAGGTCCATAAGATTAGAAGATATGGTAATCGGGCTGCCATGTTTTGAATAAACTCTAAACATTACAACTGGTTATTCAGCAATCCACAATATAGACTAGTATAGTATATAAAAAAAATGGAGCAAAAAGGTTCTCAATACCTCGAAGGCCAACCCTTCTCCCCAAAATAATATCCAGCTTGTTGCCTGACATATTTCTGAAATCTTCTTTGCTGAAGAAAATGATCTTATATGTTTATATGATTGCATATGTATGTTTGTGCATATTAGGATGGACTATTTGGTTATTATAAAACAGTTGTTCGTCCCTTTTTCTTTTAGGGGACTAGCCTTCAGTTGGCTGTGCTGTAAATGTCACCAGCACGCCAGAATGGTTAAAGGTTGCATTGCATGCCGGTTAATCTGTTTATTCATTCAGTGTTGGAAATGTGACCTGGCTATTGTGGTGATTAACAGAGTCAACTATCCTCACATTAACCAGTGAGCTGGGCACTCAGGCTGGATTACCATTATATGCAATTTCAATTGCAGCGGCTTGACAGGGCCTGAGGTATTTCACAGCATAGAAATGCTTCACGTGTACTGAATAAACTCTGGAAACAGCAAAAGGAAAATAAAATTAAAAGATATACTGTATTTTTAAGAGCAGGACAAAGACTTTATGTGCTATAGCTGGCATGAAATGCTGTACAATGGAGCTGGCTAGGATGAGCCCAGCAACAAATGGTTGCCTTTTATGTACCTGCTCTTTATGAGTTATCACAGAGTCCTCAAATGTTCACTCTTTGCCACCAAACTCTTCATAAAATTGGAATCCAGACGTGAATTGTTCTTAATTATAAACAAAATCCCCGATATGCTAAGGAAAATTGGTCCCATTCATCAACTAAAGCAATACCAAAGCAGGTAACTGAGTGCTGTGAAATATAACAGGAACTGTACCAACAGCCTTCATTTGCTGACGTGTAGGGGAAAAAGGACAGTGCTTTGAACCACACTGTAGGTTCTGCAGGCTGACATACTTAGAAACTTAAATATTTATCTGCTGGCGTGCTGACGCAGTGCTTTAGTCTTTCCCTACCACAGTGCATTAATCCTGATGTGTGAGCGACTTGCTGACTTTGACCTGTTTTATGCTCTGTGACTAGAAAACACATGGCACTTCAGCTTGAAAGAGAAAAACCAATTATGATCCCCCCTAACATACTGGTTTCAATGAACCTTTAACAACTTACACTTTTCTGAACTCAGATTGTCGCTGAAAAGTGGGTTTACATTCCTTTTGAAAGGGCTTCTAATCCAAAGTATGACCCAACATCCAAAGTGGAGACTAATGTTTTAAGTTCATACCCTGTTATCTTTCATATATACAGTTACAGAGTAGAAGAGAAAGTGAGATGGTGCATGGAGTAGGGTTTGAGAAAGCATGAGAATAGACAATGAGTGGATAAATATAGGAAAAGTCCTATTTATCAGTTCCTCCCTTTGTTTTATTGCACTGGGGCTCCTACTTGTCAGTGGATTTCATATTGCAAATGGGACCGTATGCACAATGGACTTGATGGGATTAGAAACACAGCCTTGCAAGCAGTAGCAACTGAAGCCTGTGCACCCATGATTCAGTCATGCTGCCCTTGAATCACAAGATCTTTCCCCTCACTTTTGGTGAGTACAGACCATTCAGTATATAATTTGCTTCTGATTGGCTGCTGCTCTTCCTGTTCTTTGGAAGAACATGGTAAAAGCTTAGAAGAGTTGTATTTTTAAATTTCAGAACTTTCTCATGAGCAAAGGTCCTAGACTTTTAAAAACCTAAGGGACCTTTTAACTAAAGTGCATTAGGTTTTTGCACTTACTGTGTGCTTAGTGCTAAAATTAACGGGTCAAATGCAAAATCTCCCCGGTAACTGTCATGCCCCCACAGTAACAGTTACCACAGCCCTTGTGCAGTCACTGCATGTGAAAACGTGTGTTAACTTCTTAGCAATGCAAGCCAAAAATATCCTAGCATGCATATAAGGCACATTTTTAAAATGAAAATGTGGAAAAGCATGGAAAAAAACCATCTTTTTAATCATGCACATCCCTAGAGAATACAAATACTCTAATTCTGACCACCACCAACTCCCAACCTCCATTGTCCTCCACTTAATCTCTCATAGTTCGACCGCACCTTGAATATTGTGTACAATTCTGCTTGCTGTATCTTAAAAAGGATTTAGCAGAATTGGAAAAGGTACAGAGAAGAGCCTCCAAAATGGTAAAGAGGATGGAAGGATACCCCTATGAGGAAAGGCTTAAAAGGTTAAGGCTCTTCAACTTGGTTGAGGGGAGATATGAAAAATAGTCTATAAATGAATGAATGGAGTGGAATGGGTTAATGTAGATCAGTTGTTTATGCCATCAAAATGTAGAAAACTAGAGGACACGCAATGAAGCTACCCATTTAAGACTAATAAGAGAAAATATTTTTTCATTCAATGCGTGATCAAACTCTGGAATTCATTACTAGAGGATGTAGTAAAAGCTATTAGTGTAGCTGGATTTAAAAAAGGTTTGGACAAGTTCCTAGAGGAAAGGTCCATAAACCATTATTAAAGAGGACCTGGGATGCCAGCACTGAGAGCAGGAGAAACCAAGGAGCAAGTTTCCTAAGTGTGTGTGATTGTGCTGCCAAATTAGCACAGAAGCTCATGCTAATTTTTGGAGGCATGTGTGTTTGTCCCTCTGTGGATAGCATGATAACATAGAGCACTGTGCTATATGTTAGCATCATGCTAACTTAAGAATCCTACTCAAGAGACCAAGCATGCCACCTCATCTACACAAGTAGTAACAGACCACTTCCAAGCAAAAATGTACAAGATAGGCAACATGTTATCTAGAATTGTACTTCCACCAAATGCCAATCCAGTACCTTCCACCTGGCATACCTTTAACCCTATCTAACTAGAGCACCTAGAGAGCATTATCACAAATCTTAATACCACTACTTCCCTTCTAGATCCATGTCCAGTAAGCTGGATCAAAATATCTCTCACTCAGCTTGCCTCTGCACTACTTGAGATCACACAACACCCCCTCACCTAAGGCTACATGCCCATCAAACTCAAGCTCACCTCTGTCCGATCAATAATCAAGAGTCCATCTCTAAACCCAGAGAGCCATGCATCATATAGTACATGTACATATGCATATAGTACCATGTACATATCTAACTATTACAAACTGCAGACCCATGCCCTCCCAAACCATCTGGCTCCCCTGGCATTCCCTCCCCAACCGAAACGAACATTTCTCTCACACAGACATATTACCATCCCAAATCCATACCCCTCCCAAGATGCTCCCCACCTTCAACAGTCCACTGATATCAACATTCCTCAGCCTACGTACAGTGTCTTGTGAAAGTATTCATCCCCTCAGTGTTTGTCCTGTTTTGTTGCATTGCAACCTGAAATTAAAATGGAGATTTTGGGGTTAGCACCATGTGATTTACACAACATGCCTACCACTTTGAAGGTGCAAAATATCCTTTATTGTGACACAATTAAGACAAAAAAATAAAACCCAAAATCAGGAGTGTGAATAGGTGCAGTATTCCCCCCCCCCAAGTCAATACTTTGTAAAGCCACCTTTTGCTGCAACTACAGCTGCACACCTCTTGGGGTATGTCTCTATTAGCTTAGCACATCTAGCCACTGGGATTTTCACCTATTCCGCAAGGCAAAACTCTCCAACTCCTTCAAGTTAGATGGATTGCGTTGGTGTACAGCAATCTTCAATTGGATTGAGGTCTGGGCTTTGACTAGACCATTCCAAGACATTTAAATGTTTCCTTTTAAACCAGCTTTAGCAGTATGTCATTGTCTTGCTAGAAGGTGAACCTTCTTTCCAGTCTCAAATCTCTGGCAGAGTGAAACAGGTTTTCCTTAAGAATTGCCCTGTATTTAGAGCCATCCATTACAGGGGCGGGCCAAGGGGGGTGCGGGGCCATGTGCGGAGACTCGGTGCGGGCCTCAATTGCATAAGGGTTCTCATTTGCATAACCATTTGCATAATGTTACCATACACTAACTTTTAGTAAACATGCCTCTTAATGAGCATATGGATAAAGAAAAACTAAAAGATTTCTACATTACTATAATCCAGTGCCAACCACCAGGCACATTAGGAACTAGTACAAACGCTGCCCATTTAGAACCAATAGTTAACCCACCGTATCATAACAGCACTACCAGGACTCATAAAGCACCAGACCCTACCTATCAAAAGGCAATGCTGCAAATATTAAACCAATACATTTCAGAGAATAACAATACATGACCTACTGGGGAAAGAGAACAAGTGGCAATGTCAAATAGGAATTACATAAACAAAATACCTCAGCTCAGTTATAGATGCAGAACATAGACCATCACCAAACAAGGAATCACAATTTAGAAACAGGAAGACAATAATTAAACTGGGAACTCCAAAAGCCAAACTTGGAATGTACGTACAGCAACACTGTAGAAATAAAACTATAAATTAATTTCCTCTTGTACTAAGTAAAGTGCAGATGTTAATGATTCACATTTCCCAGAGCTGACATATTCCATTTAATAAATTCAAAATAAAGAGATATTTTTCTACCTTTTGTGCATTTTTTTTTCAGTTGCAATTGCTCCATCCACTTTCTTCTGGTTTCTTCGTGTATTCTGCTAACTCTCCATCATCTGCTGTCCATTTGTACTTTCTTCTCTCTTCTAGTTTTTTTCCATTCTCTCTCTACATCTGCTTTAACATACTAATCTTTCTCCTTTTGCTCTTTCCTCATTCCTATTTCATCCACTCAAATTTTACCCCTCCATCCACAATCCCCACTTACTCTCCCAATAGCCGGCCAATTGAAGATTTTTCTTCCCTCCCACACAAAATATTTTTCCCCTCTCCATTTTACTCTCCCAGCCTCATCCCATTCTAATCCTCCCCCAACATCAGCTCCCTTCTATTTCCAGCCCCACCCAGCATCCGCTCCCTTCTAGTCCCTGCATGAGCCCATTTCCAGTACTATCCTAGCCCCACCATCAGCTCATTTCCAGTCCTAGGTCCCCCATCTATTTGCAGTCCTATCCGAGTCCCTCTATCAGCTCATTTCCAATCCAAGCCCCCAATGAGCCTACTTCCAGTTCTAGCCCCTCCATGAGTCCATTTCATTCCAAGCCCCCACCACAGGTCATTTCCAATCTTAGCACCCCCCAACAGCCCATTTCTAGTCTTATCCTAGCACCTCCATCAGCCCATTTCCTTTCCTTGCTCCTCCCCCACTCAGCCCATTTCCAGTCCTAGCTCCCCATCACAGCACATTTCCAATCCAAGCCCCCTCCCCATCAGCTATTTGCAGTTCAAGCTCCCCTTCCACTCAGCCCATTTCTATTCCAAGCCCCCGTCCCCATCCCCATCCCCATCAGCTATTTGCAGTTAAGTCCCCCCTTCCAATCAGCCCATTACCACTCCTAGCTCCCCCATAGCCCATTATCAGTCCTAAGCCCCCCATCAGCCCACTTCCAGTCCTAACCCCCATCACCCCATTTTCAGTCTTAGCCCCCCATAGCCCTTTACCAGTCCTAACCCTCCAATCCAGTCCTAGCCCCAATCTTATTTATGAGTTTCATAGCAAAAGGTATGAATACATATACAATCACAACTTTTCAGTTTTTATTTGTTTATATATTGTGATGAGGAAGCTCCATTCTCTACCTTAAAAACACAGGATTCACTGCATTCTAGTCCTGAAACTGACAGGCAGGCAGGCCATGTGAGCAGCTGTTGTCAGTCCTAACCCTCCATTTCCAGTCCTAGCCCCCATAGCCCATTACCAGTACTAACCCCCCCATCAGCCCATTTCCAGTCCTAGCCCCCCATCAGCCCATTTCCAGTGTTAGCCCCCCCATAGCCCATTACCAGTCCTAACTCCCTCATCAGCTCATTTCTAGTACTAGCCCCCCCCATAGCCCATTACCATTCCTAACCCCCATCATCCCATTTCCAGTCCTAGCCCCCCATCAGCCCATTTCCAGTCCTAGCCCCCCTTCATAGCCCATTACCAGTCCTAAACCCCCCATCAGCCCACCTCCAGTCCTAACCCCCCATCAGCACATTTCAAGTCCTAGCCCCCCCATAAGCCCATTTCCAGTCCTAGCCCCTCCATAGCCCATTACCAGTCCTAACCCCCCCCATCAGCCCATTACCAGTCCTAACCCCCCCATATCCCATTACCAGTCCTAACCCCCCCATCAGCCCACCTCCAGTCCTAATCCCCCCTTCAGCCCATTTCCAGTCTTAGCCTCCCCCATAGCCCATTACCAGTCCTAACCCCCCCATCAGCCCATTTCCAATCCTAGACCCCCCCAACCCATTACCAGTCCTAACCCCCCTCCCCCATCAGCCCAGGGAAACTTTAAAAGAAAAAACAAACTTGCTGCTGCCGCTGCCGCTGTGGCAGCAGCAGAATCAAGTGTCTCCCGCGGGGCCCCCGCCCGCCCAACAGAGCCCTCCCTCCTGCCCAACAGAGCCCTCCCTCGATCACTCTCCTTGGCAAGGCTTTCAGAGCTGCAAAGGGAGGGTTTCCCTCTCGCGGTTTTGTTAAGCCGGCCAAGGCTTCCCATCAGCCCCAGAGGGCTTAACAGAGCCGCGAGAGGGAAACCCTCCCTTCGCGGCTCTGAAAGCCACGCCAAGGAGAGTAATTGAGGGAGAGCTCTGTTGGGCAGGAGGGAGGGTTCTGTTGGGCAGGTGGGGGCCCCACGGGAGACACTTGATTCTGCTGCTGCCACAGCGGCAGCGGCAGCAGCAAGTTAGTTTTTTCTTTTAAAGTTTTCCTGGGCTGATGGGCAGAATGTTGTTTGCGTGGGGCCCCCTGAAACACGGGGCCCTGTGCAAACAACATTCTTGCTTAATGGAATGGCCGGCCCTGATCCATCATTCCTTCAATCCTGGCCAGTTTTCCTGTCCCTGCTGATGAAAAACATCCCCACAGCATGATGCCACCACCATGTTTCATGTGGGAATGGTGTTCTTGGGGTGATGGGAAGTTTTAGGTTTGTGCCACACATGGCGTTTCTCATGATGGCCAAAAAGTTTAATTTTCATCTCATCTGACCAGAGACCCTTCTTTCATGTGTTTGGGGGGAGTCCACCACATTCTGTTGTGCAAACTCCAAATGTGGTTTCTTATTTCTTTGTTTAAGCAATGAATTTTTTCTGGCCACTCTTCCATAAAGCCCCACTCTGTGGAGTGTATGGCTTAAAGTGGTCCTTGGACCGATACTCCCATCTCCACTGTGGATCTTTGCAGCTCCTTCAGTGTTATCCTTGGTGTCTTTATGGCATCTCTGATTAAATCCCTTCTTGCCCAATCTGTGATTTTTGGTGGGCGGCCTTCTTTTATCAGGTTTGTAGTGGTGCCATATTCTTTCCATTTTGATATAATGGATTTAACGGTGCTTCATGGGATATTCAGAATTTGGGATCATTTTTTTATAACCTAACCATGATCTATACTTCTCCAGAACTTTGTTTCTGACCTGTTTGGAGTACTCCTAGGTCTTGATGTTGCTTGCTTAGTGGTGTTGTAGAGTCAGGGGCCTTTCAGAACAGGTATATTTATACAGGCATCATTTGACAGATCATGTGACACTGATTGCACACAGGTGGACCCTAATCAACTAATTATGTGACTTGTGAGGTTAATTGGTTGGACCATATCTTATTTATGAGTTTCATAGCAAAAGGTATGAATACATATACAATCACAACTTTTCAGTTTTTATTTGTTTATATATTGTGATGAGGAAGCTCCATTCTCTACCTTAAAAACACAGGATTCACTGCATTCTAGTCCTGAAACTGACAGGCAGGCAGGCAGGCCATGTGAGCAGCTGTTGTCAGTGGCGACAAAAACAAACTCAGCCATGAGGTTTGAAAACATGCTCAGCTGAGAAACATTCCCCAGTTCCTAATAGCTTGCACCTGGAAAGGGGAAGAGCTTATAGCCATTATAAGAGCTATACAGAAAACACAGAGTTAGAACTAGCAGAACTGGCTGAACTGACAGAGCGAGGAGAACAGGCTGTCTTACCTGAACCAGCTGGCCTCAAGGAGGAAGGAGGAGTTTCAGACTCTGACCCAGGACGTGAGTCAGAGGCAGAACCAGGAAGAGTTCACTGCAGAAACTACCCAGAGTCCTACAGGAGGAAACAGCTAGTGAGGGCAGAGAACAGGTGTGAATGTTCTGATGATTGCAAACTCTTTGGAGCTCAGAGGCAACGTTCCAACCGGAGTGATTGGAAGCCTAAAGACAAACTGTATGTATCAGAAAGCTGTAGCCTGAAGAATGATTCTGGTGGGAAGCTAAAGTTTGTGGATAATAGAAATACCTACAGGGTTAATGCTGAGAAGCCTCTTGTAGGAAATCCTAGGTGGGGGCAGGGCTTTAACACCCAGCCGAGGGATTTAAGCACAGAGCTGAACAGAGAGCATTTAACACCTCCAGAGAGAGAAAGGTATTTCCCCGAAGATGTGTGCATGTCTGAGGATGAGATCCTAGAAGTTCCTAAGCCTCAAAGAAAACCCCGCAGGCTGAAACCTGGTGTTAGGAGGGGAGAAGAATCTTATCTGTCTAAGCCTGAAGATAGAACCAGTAAGCTCTCCAGGGGTAGAACCTCCTACAAGAAGTGGGATTATAAGAACCCTGAATGGTGGCTTCCCTCTCTCCCAGACACAAGAGAATACGGTAGCTGTTATTCCAGCTATAGAAGGAGTGCTGCAGAGAGACACTGTAACGGCACGTTACAGGGGAACTTACAAAGGTATTTTGATAAAGAGAATTCAGAATGCATACAAGAGCCTATGGTCATTGACACACTCAGTGAGTGTTCATTTAATGGTGACCCAATGGACTGCACATTGATTTTATCAGATAAAGTAACGTCTCTGTGTTAGTCAAGGCTGTGCTTAGTGTATAAGGAAAACACTATAACGGAAGATTACTGGTTTGCACATAGTGAAACTATGGGCTGAGTTTGAATGTTTAACTTTGACCATTTACTTTGAAGCAAGAAGAAGTTGTTCTACTTTCCTTTAAGTTTTGCCAGAAAGCATGGCTTATTTATTTTGAATATTGTGTTGTGTTATCTGAATAATCCGACCCCGGGAGGGGAAATAAATCCTTTTGCCTTCAACCACTCGTGTCGCGCAACTACTTCATTGCCATCAGACGCAGACCTGCTAGCCAGGAGGCAGTCTGCCCACCTGGTGGTGACTATATATATATAGTATTTTATTGTTATTCCACTTCACTGATTTGGACTATATTGTTAGGTCCATTACCTACTAACATCCAAATGAACCCTCCATTTTCATTCCAGGTTGTAATGCGACAAAACAGGACAAAAACGGAGGGGATGAATACTTTCACAAGGCACTGTATCCTTCAACCCACCCCTCATAATAACTAATTGGTCTGTATACACCATTTGCTACATTAATGTTATCCATAACCCCATATAATCATCCAAGTTTAGCACCCTTGTTCTATGCAAACCTCTCTGAATCCTATGATAGGGCAATATAAAAACCCCGTTAAATAAATAAATAAATATAAACCCAGTCTACCCTTTCTGGCAAAGATTATTGAGAAGGTCATGCAGCTTCATCTCCAGGATCACCTCGACTTGCATGCTCCTCTTGACCTGAACAGTATGGATTTAGGCTCAATCATGGTGTAGAGACTCTTCTAACTACACTCATAGACAGGTTAACATAAGGCATACAAAGAACTCATCAAGGATTAATCCTACTTTTCCTGGACATCACATCTGCCTTTGACTCAGTTCCTCACAATGCACTATTACAGCGCCTGCAATCCATAAGACTAGGCAGCTTCTTATTAAACCGCCAACAGCAAGTAAGAGCAGCAGGAATTGTTTCCACTCCATACAAACTACCCCAAGGAGTTCCTCAAGGCTCTGCACTGTTCTCGCTTCTTTTAAACATATTTCTACAAGCCATTTGCTCAATTATTCAAGCACATGTTTCTTACTCTATTTATGCAGACAGTATTCTGCTTAATGTACCCTTCTCCACCACACAGCCTATCTAGATCTCCCTAATAAAGTGCCTTAAATCAATCACCGATTGGCTGTTAGAATACAACCTGCTCATGAACTACGAGAAAACAGAGGTGCTCCTTATTACAAGAGACCAGCAATATCTATAAGAATCCCAGGAGCACAGCTAAAAATGAAATTGGTTGTGCATTATTAATTAATTAATGAATTGATTTATGTGTCTTCTATAGCGCCCTATCGTGTAATCAGGGCGGTTTACATTAGAAACAACAGTATTACATTATAACATAGTTAAATTTAAAGGTAACAGGTGTGGATATATTTAAATTGTCTAAGGCGGTATATCATGTGTTAACTTATTTACAATTCCCAGCTGAAAAAACTTGGAAATAACTTATACATGGAAATAACCGTCAACCAGCAGCTAACCTTACAACCTCATAACAGCAACACCATCAAACGCATCTACCACAAGATAAAAACAATGCAGCACCTACAACCATTATTGAGTATCCAGGACTTCCGTACAGTTTTTCAGGCCCTAGTCTTCCCACAATGGGATTATTGCAATATCATCCTACAAGGACTATTGAATCACACGATTCACCCGTTATAGCTGGCAGAAAACACTGCTGTCCAAAGCCTCTATGGAGCAGTCAGAACAGATCATGTATCCCCAATCCTCAGACACTTACACTGACTCCCCATAGTGAGCTGCACAAAATACAAGGCCTCGCTTACTATTTTCAAAATCTCACATAACCTTTTTTTGGTATACCTACAGTCTTTATTACATAAGACACCAGACAGCAGACAGAGAAGAAGCAATGCACAAAATTCCTTCACCATCCTCAAAGCAAAAGTGAAGAGCAACCAGAGTGTCCTGAATTGAGCCTTGTAACTATATGCCCCAAGCATATAGAACACGCTCCCTCAGAGCTTATGAGCCATCCACGACCTATAAGACTTCGCAAAAGACAGAAAACTCACTTTCTCATTGAGCACTTTGGTAGAGATGAATAGTTCTCCTCCTACCATTAAGTACACAGAATTCTACCTTCCACTTAACTATTCTGTGCACTGTATAATTTACTCAATTACATTCATTGGCTCTGCCCCCCTGCCCATCCACACTGATTCTGCAGCAATATGCATATTGTTCCTTACTTTCATTTGTTCCTATTTGTTCATAAGTAACCTCAATGTTCTTGTTATTCCATAGTAACATAGTATATGATGACAGATAAAGACCAGTATGGTCCATCTAGTCTGCCCAGCAAGGTGGCAAGAGTAGGTGCACTTACTGTTCTGTGCAGGTCACCTCTCCCCATGCCTTTGTTTAGGGATGTACCCACCGCTCCGTGTAGGTCACCCCTATTCCATTAATCTGTAAACCTCTTTGACATTGTGATAAGGCGGTATATAAAAATAGTTAAATAAATAAATAAATAGAACTAACTGGCATGTGTGTGCACTTAATACCATCCATTGAGGTGGCATTAGGTGTACCTGCGCTAACAGCAACAGGCACAGTTAGCCCATATCCAAAATGCCCACGCTAACCATGATACGCCTTCAATGTGCATGCATCCCTAACCTGCCCAGTCCCAGTCAAATCATGTGCTAACCATTTAGTGTAGGATTTTTTTTTTTTTTTTTAAAGGAAAAGGAAGACATACAGCTAAAAGACAGATACATAAAGTGTAATACAAACATCAAAGTAAACCCCTGCCACCCCCCTCCCCCCTGCTTCTTCTCTAGAAAACTAATCATTCCCAAAGCGGGCGTGTATTTACATTATTGTGTTACAAAACCTAACGATGACCTAAAACATGATGAGTACACATTAAACAGGCATATCGGAACAATGAGCAGATTGTACATAATCATTGAGCAACTGCCATTTAGACAAGCGAGAGTGAGTTTGGGCATGGGGAATAGCTCTCCGAGGTATCTGCTCATATTTACTATATAAGCAGACGAGGTTCCACCATTCATTGACGGTAAGTCGAGAGCTATCCTTCCAATGCCTCGTGATTAAGCATAGGGCTATACCCAGCATGAAATCAATGAGAAAGCGACCCTTCTTAGGAAGAGAGGGGACCTCCGCCACAGAGCGGAGTCCCACAATCTTCCAAGAGAGAGGTTCGTGAAGGTATAAGATAAATTGAATACAACCCCAAACCCGCCCCCAATAAACCGGTAGTTGAGGACATTCATAAGTAACATGAGCGAAGGTTCCCACAGCAGTATGGCAAGACCAACACTGGTCCCCAGCAGTTGTGTTCCATTTGGCTATTTTCCTGGGGTATAAAAGCAGCTGTGTGCAAAAAGAAGAGAGTTTGGGTAGCAGAGGCGGACCGGGAAACCCGCGCTACTTTGCTCCAGAAAACGCTCCATTGCACAGGGGTTAAAGTGGTTTGCAGTTCGCGCTCTCAGGCCTGTTGGGCTTTGAAAGTGGCCGTGCTATGCGAGACTAGGATTTGTGAGGGGAAGAGAAGAAGGTAAAGTCAAGCTCATTGGGGTGTAGTAACCTCCATAGATCAACTAAGGCAAGATCTTTAATCAGGGAGGTAAGCGTGGTGTGACTCTTGGGGGGACCACTTGTCCTAGACGGCTGTTTGTCAATCAGGGGATGAAGGACTAGATTGAAATCCCCCCAATTATCAATAAAGTATTAGCAGAGGCCTGCGCAACCTGAGCAATGGTAGCAAAAAAGGCAGGGTCATCCCCATTAGGAGCGTAAAGGCATATACATGTAACTTCAAGGCTACCTATCTTAAGGTGAACTCTGGACCATCTACCTTCTGTATCTGAGCTAGTCGCAATAATAGTAGCATGCAAAGATTTACTAACCAGTATGGCAACCCCACATGTCTTGGAAACGGCTGGGGAATAGGCGGCCACCATGTAAAGTTTAATATTGAGTTTAAGAGTTTCCTTCGAATTTAAATGCGTTTCTTGGAGAAAATCAGATCCGCAGCTTCTTGACTTAGGTAGCTTAGGATTTTCTTCCGTTTTATCGGATTATTGATTCCTTTTACGTTCAATGAGAAAATCTTACATGGTGCCATCAATCGGTAATGGACATTTTAGGTAGGGCTCTTGAAAACATACAACATAATCAGAATCTGTGCAACAATGACATAATCACCGAAGATGCTGGCTAATACACCCCATATTGAAAAGTATGTACATTGTATCTTAGAGAAGAAGCAAAACCCCCAAAGAATATGGCGACCAGATGTCTGCGGGAGGAGGCCCTAGAGAGGAAATAGAAAGACGTGAAGAAGAGAAAAAAAACCCACCAGAGTCCATAATTAACACTGTCTCTGATATTCATCGAGGCTACTGTGGGTAGATGGAGTCGGGTCACAGATATCATCAAAAGTAAGGCAAACAAACTGCCCTCGCCAGACTCTTTGCTGGGCTGCAGCAGATCCAATATGGCAGATACAGCGGATATGAGAATACTTGCAGGAATATTCTGGAAGTCAGCGCATCAAGTCGGCTTCTTTGGAATCCAAAAACTCCGCTAGTAGATCAGGGTCCTCAAATGTTCTTGTCTGATTGTGAAGCGTGACTCGGAGCTTGGCCGGGTACATCAGACCATAGCGTGCTTGTAGTTGTTGAAGCCTCGGCCGAAATTCCAGAAAGCGCTTTCGGCGGTCGACCGTGGGTTTAGCCAAGTCAGGATAGAAGGAGATCTTGTGGCTCTCAAACTCCATATGGCCCTTTGCCCGAGAGGCACTTAGAATTTGCTCCACGTGTTGATATCTCAAAAGTCGAAAGATGATAGGCCGCGGGGTCTTCCTGTTGAGCGTTATGCTTGTGGGTACACGGTGAGCGCGATCGATCTCCAAGTCTTTAGTAAAGGTGATTTGGAGCAGGGAAGGGAGGGTTTTGCGTAAAAACTCTATTATGTCTCCCGATTCCGCTCCCTCCGGTATGCCCACGAGTCGTATGTTGTTGCGACGCGCTCTATTATTGCCATCTTCCACTTCTCTCTGTAGAGCCCGTACCTGACGTTCAACTTTGTCGAGTTTGGACAACCAGGCCGCATGGGAGTCCAATATGCTCTCCATTTTGTCCTGACGCGAAGAAAGCCCTTCTAGCTTGCTTTGCAGCACCCCGAGATCTTCCCGCAGCGCTCGAAGTGCTTCAACCGTTTGACTGCACGAGGTTTTTGACCCCTTTAATCTCTGCGAGGATTTCCTGCTGCATTTCGGGGCCCTCGCGCAAGGCCAGCCCCTTCTGCGGGGACGGGGGTTCAGTTTTGGAACGTTTGCCGTGAGAAGCCGCTGAAGATCCAAATTCCAGGCGCGTGGGTTTGGTCCCCGCCTTCTCATCAATGTGCCCCAACAAGATCAGAGTAGAAGTTCCAAGTATGTACGGTGTTAATTCAGGATTCTGAGTAGGCCTCTCGGGAGCCTCAGCGTTATGCGACCATCCCGCTGGACATCAGGCTCCGCCCCCCCTTAGTGTAGGATTTTTAATGTGGGGCCCCATGCTGTTAGCACAGCACCCTTAGTGTATATCAAACCCTGTGCTAACAGTTAGCGAACTTAATAAACATTGCCTCCATGTGTCACAACAGCCCTGCTAATCCTTACAATGGGAAGGGGAGTCTGATTTGCACAAGTACTTGCTCCAGGCTGGATGGTGCTGTGAATTAAGACACATCAAAGCTGGTCCCTTAAGGAGTAGCCTAGTGGTTGGAGCAACTGCTTAGTACCCAGAAAATCAAGGATTTAATTCCTACTGGCACTCCTTGTGACCTTGGGCAAGTCACTTTATCCTCCATTGCCTTGGAAGAAAAGACTGGCAATCTACTTTCAGTGATACATTGCTAAGAAATCCCAGAGGCAGCTGGGTCACCAGAAGTCAGCACTGGCTTGATGGCACTAAAAAAAAAAAAAAATTCAGTTTGCTGACACTTAACCCTGGATATTCAATGATGGGGCCATATACGGCCCTGGCATTGAATATCTGGGGATTGCCACAGTAGCTAATTGGGCAGCAGCAATATTGCATACTGCCCAGTTACCTCCTGCACCTAAAAAGATAGGTAAGGTTTTTCCTCGCCTATCTTTTAGGTGCAAGTCGCTAACTGGGCAGCATGCAATATCATTGCTGCCCAGTTATTGATTGTCTCCACCTCCGCTTCTCCCTGGAAGGCCCCCCCGACAGCCCCGAAGCTAAGCGGTTAGCATCAGGACAGGTAAGGACCATAATAGGGGATATTCAGTGGCACTAACTGAGTTAGTACCGACGAATATCCCTCTCAGTGGCCATTACACGGTTTACAGCCCTGTAAACCGTGTATCTGCCCTTCAAATATTGGGTCATTTGAGTCTAGAAACATGCCTACTTTTAATCTAGTCCCGAATAGCTCAATGATAATAAAAGCTGCTGTATATAAATGAGACCACTGGATGGCTTGTTTGTGCTTACTCTGTGATTTCAAACCAACATCACCTTGTTTTATTTGCTAAAATTCCTTATCAGCACATTGCACTAATGTGCGAAGGACACAGAAGATGAAATTTCACCTGTGTTCTGTCTGCATTTGATGTCATTAGGCAGCAGGACAGCCAATGGTGACTTCAGTCACAGAAAGAGTAATTTCTGAGTTGTTTTCTCCGTGCCTTAATGTAACAGGTATACGACGAAAGTCACAAAGTAGTTGCTCACAAGAAAACCAAACATTTAATTTTATTGCCAGAGGGATGCTTTAAACAGTTATTGCATAGGAGATAGAAGAATAATAAAGGAATTTCTCTTCAATAATGTGAGTTAACATTTCCCTAGAGCTTTACTCATGATTCTGTATTGAAATATCATAATGAGCAGAATGTCAGTCAATCAGTTTGCTCCTTCTGTCTGATCTGTTTAATAATCCATGCTGGCTGTACCGAATGAAGGTAAAAGCAGCATTCAAATTCTAATTCAAGAAGTGCAAGAATGGGTCTTTTCAATTAAGGGGTAATTTTTAAGCCTTTATTGCAAGTAAAACAATGTTTTACACACAGAAATAGTCACTTATAAAATCATCTTGAGGTACGCATGCATAAAAGTACACACTACTGGTTCGTCATTCATACTTTTACTGAAAGTGATAGATGCGTATGTGTTTTCAGGGGTGGAGGATGAGTGGAACTTGGGTGAAAAAGGGTGCTTATGAGTATACCTCATAAAATACTGTATGTGCTTAAGCACGGATTTGTACTGGCAAGTGCACACATAAAGTTACACCTGCCTCAGATATAACTTTGTGCAGCAGCTTTCCAGTGGCGTATTCAAGAAAGGCAGATAGGCACATTTGTATCTTCCTTGTCAAGGCACCCTGTTACAAAAGTTCCCTCTCTATGGATAATTTCTAATTCCACTTCACCATGCTTTATCCTAACTAAAGGGCCCGTTTCCTAACTGGAAGGAGTGCCGTTAGAGTAGATGCACTTACTGCCACTTAAGTGCACCCATGTTATTTTCATCTTCCGTTAGGGCAGGATGCACTGCATTAACTACTGGGAACAGCGTGGTGATGTTGCACCTAACGCACTATGGTTTTGAGCATTATGGGCACATTAGGTGCAACACCATAGCATCCTTTAGTAAAAGGGCTCCTAAGTTCTCTTAGTTGGCATTCTGACTCCTAGTGGTAATTTGTGAAACTACCACTAGAGATCAGGCTGTAGCCATCAAAGTAGCAGTGTGTGGGGATCACTTCTGCCCCCATTGTATCTTGGACCCTTGGGTGAGATGGAGTCCCTTAAGGATGGGCTGATTGGGGGACAGGGACAGTCCTCAGGTTTTGGTTGACTTAAGTAGGGCTTCCACAGGGGGTTTCGTTATTCTGAGTTAGGGCAGATAAATTAGGATGCCACTGGACCACCAAGGGCTTGGGGTTCTCTCTCAGAGAGAGTCTGGGCGGGGCACCTTTCCTGAATCAAGGCTGTGGATGCTGGGGGTATAGGGTGCTGCTGGAAAACCAGGGATTGGAGGCCTCCCTTGCAGGGTCTGGTAGGACTTCTGATTGGGGTCATAAGGGCCTTTTCCATTCTGCCATACAAAATGGAGCCTTTTAAAAATCTTTTTGAATTTTGCCCTGGCTGTGATAATGTGCAAAATATTTTGTGCTTATGAGCCAGGAACTCTTTTTGATCTGGTAATAACTTGTGAACATTTTCACAGATGAGTACATGAGGTACCTTTTAAAAAATGTCATACATGTTTTCTGTGCACATACTTGCCTTAAACCATCTCTGTACTCCTTTGTGCACATGTATCTGATCTGTTGTTGCCATGCAGAATTTTCATTTTGTCCAGGCATCTTCTGGATTTCATATCATGTTTACAGATTATCATATCTTCTTATAGTGACAACTAAAAGGCCCTTTCACTAAAATGTGTTAAGTGGTTAATGCATATTTTAGTGTGAAGTAACTGTCAGTACAGAGCTGCACTGTTATCACACCGGCAGGGCCGTATTTATTTGTTCGTCGTCCAATGACAAAGGGTAGGAGAAGATGCGCCCATAGACAAGGGGGGGGGGGTTAAGGTGCTCTGCTCCCCCTCTCCCATCTGTCCTCTGCCAGTGGAGGAGAGAGGAATGTGTGCCACTTCTCTCTCCCTGAGCCACAGAAGCAGCAAATTGATTTTAATAATTGGCACAGGCATGCAAGCCATCATGCTCTGGGCAAGCCCTTTGGTGCTCTACCCCTCCTTTTGCACATGTGGGAGAAGGGGGGCGGTGCACCATAGGGCTTATGTAGAGCATGAGAGCTTGCATGCGATGGCCTGTACTGATTCTTTAAAATAAAATAACTGCCCCTGACACTCCAAGACTGACTGGGACTGAATCATGTCAGCAAGTTCAATGCACTGAGGTCTATCTGGAGTTGGTATTGGAAGCAGTTGCCTCGGTTGCCGATACCTAAATCCAAGCTTGCACACAGGCATGGGACGTGCTGGGTGCTAATTCCTGTAGAAATGGCAATTTGTGCATTGGGGCAGGGATTGGGTGGGTTGGGGCAGAGAGCACATTAAGCAAAATTAAGTGGGGCCAGTTTTCAAACACAGCACATGCTGTCAGTATTGCGATTCATGCAAGTGCACTTAACGACATCTCAATGGATGGTAATAATTGTGCAGTGTGTTAGGGTACGCTCCTAGGTGGTAACTGCCAAGTACAAGCTGACCGCACCCCTGACAGTTACCACAGAGGACTTGCACTTACTGCGCTTTAGGTTTAGCTCAAAACGTGTGTTAGATGCAAAATCTAATGCGCGTTAGTAAAAGGGCCCTTGGTTTAGTTGCTACATTTACTTGTAATAGTTCATCGTTCAAATGTGAACAATAATTGTGCCTTTAGGTACTTCTTTCTGTTTAGAGTTTTGATCAATGATGCTAAGCAACATATCATAGACAAAGGGGGTATTTTGCTAAAGAGCACTAAGGTGTCGTACCTACCGTGTCAATAGCTCCAAACTCTTGGCATGTTAGGTGCAACCATCGCGTTAACTGTTGGGAGTTTGGAAAGCATTTCATCAGCAGTTAACTTGGAGCCCTGTCCCCTAGCACATACTGCATTAACATAGTGCACTTAACTCCACCTATTGAGGTGCGTTAGGTGAACCCGTGCTAATCGTGAGGGACACAGCGCGTCGTATGAACCTGGTGCTAACTGCGCTGAGCTCACTGTGTCCACTCTCTGCTCCTAGGCTGCCCACTTATGTCCCTAATGTGGGTTATACAGTTGCACGGGAATCGTCCCATTCTGCCATGACTCCACAGCTGCTAGCAATACGTATCCCAGTGCGCATTCACCATGAGTCAGAACATGATCTGTCAGCTAGAGCCCTTTGTAAAAAAAAAACAAATATTCTGGAATCTTCTCTATACTGTATTAAATGCAAAAAGGAAAGGGGCTAGTGACTACCACACAGGTCATGTGAATGAAAAAGAAACAAAAGTGTCAAAGTAACTAAATCAAGGCCATCAAAGAGTTGTAAGGAACAGTGGGACCAAGCAGTGGCATATCAAGGGCAGGGCGATGGGTGCGGCCCACTTCTGGTGCCGGCTGAGAGGGGTGCACCTCCTCCGGCCCCACACTTTGCAGGCAGCACAGAAAACATCCCTTCAAAAGATGGATGGCATGCTGCGCTGTCTCCAATCCAGGCCAGCTCTTCTCTCCCGCCGAAGTTTTGCAATCTCCAGACTTCATCAAAGAGAGAAGAGCTGGGCTAGATTGGAGACAGCATGGCAAGCCACTCATCTTGAAGGTATGTTTGCCATGTTTCCTCCAAAGTGTGGGGCTGGGGAAATGCATACCGTGTCACAATACTAAACACCATGGGGGGACATTGGCTGAAAGGGGGGCACTCGCCCTGGGTAGAAAAGGAGTTAGGAATGCCACTGGAACCAAGATGGCTATAAAACCACTATTAAGTAGAGCACAAACAAAATTAAGTGGGGCCAGTACTCAAAAACCTTTATGCAGTCAGTATTAGGTACCCCAAAATTTGTCTGTTGCCAGTGGGGTAGGAGTCGTCATGGTCTGGGAGTGGGGCTTAAATATATACGGAGAGAAGCAACATTCAGCCCCTCTTTGTAGAGCTTAATCATATAAAAAGATTGACCATAGAAATACTGTTAGAGGTCTACCTTTGTCCGGATAAGATAGCCATAAAGTTAGGGTGAAATTGTCAGTGGTTAAATATGGATTATTATATATAACTTCATGCAAGTCACTGAATATTTACTTTAGGAATTTTAACCTATAAACAAACAGAAAGCAATTTTCAAAGTCATTTTCAAGGGTAAAACTGTGTTTTACCCACAGAAATGGACTATTTAAAAAATAATCATCTTATGCATTGGAAGAAGTACAGACATTGTGGAACAATGCACATACAGTACAGCGCACCTTTACCTGCAGTAAGACTGTGCAGTATGCAGCACACAACCTTGGATTGAGGGAAACAGAGTTTGGGAAAAAACACACCACAGAAATGGTCAAAAAGACAAATAGACCTCCTCCAAAAATAATAAATGAAATAAAAAATCATGGTAGTGCTATTGTTGTGAAACAATATGATTGAGAAAACTCATTCTTTCTGAGAAAAAACACAAGCAGTCAACAAAAATTCCAGCAGTCACAATATTCTGTGGGCAATTGTATATAAACAAAGGACCTTTATATAAGTAGGTGGATGATGTTCTACAGAAATGACCTTTTTTATAATTATTTCTATAATGAAATTTAGGAAAAGGGGTAAAAACAAGATTGTTTTAAGTTCCATATTTAGAAGCTCTAATGGTAGAGGATGATTTGGATATAGTGGATGGTAGAAGGAAAACACCCTCACTTGGTTTGCAGCTTGTCGTGCTGTGAGGGCTTGTGTGCATCAGTGATGCTGAGAGCTAAACTATCGGTAGTTTAACTACTGGCAGGGTCTCCCAAGATGGACAGGTCTCAGCTGAGGTGCCAAACCAAGACAAACCACCCATCTGGGCAGCAGCAGAATGGGATAGTGTTGATGGCGGAGGATCACATTTCTGTTACAACGGCAACAACACCAAACTTAAACTGCGCGGAAGAAAGGCCCATCAATCTACTTCTGTATCTTGCCATGAAAACCCAATGGATAGTTATAACAAAACAAATTGTGCTGTAGTGCTGGAAGATGAGACCCCCAGGTCGGAAGGCACTCAAGTAGCTACTGGGGAAGAGCTGAAGACTTTTCAGAGTAAAGCCAGCATTTATGATGTGGTTGGATCAAAGCCCTCAGGACGTCTGACTGCTGATGTAGCTGCACATGAAATGAGAGTGAGAAGCTGTAAAGATGTCTTACACATTGGAACATGGAACGTACGAAGCATGAACCAAGGGAAGTTGGAGGTGGTCAAGAATGAAATGGAATCTGTACAACTTGATCTGTTGGGTGTCAGTGAACTGAAATGGACTGGCATCGGGCACTTTGCATCAGATGATCACATGGTCTACTATGCTGGAAATGAAAGACAAAGAAGAAATGGTGTTGCATTTATAATAAAGAAGAAACTTGCAAGAACTGTAATGAAATACAATGCAGTCAGTGAATGCTTAATCTCTATTCATCTACGAGGAATGCCTATCAACACAACTATAATTCAAGTATATGCCCCAACAACAGCTGCAGAAGAGAATGAAATTGAAGAGTTCTATGAACAAGTACAAGCTGAAATTGACAGAACATGCAAACAGGATATCCTGATAGTCATGGGTGACTGGAACGCTAAAGTTGGCAACAAAGAAGAAGACAAAGTAGTTGGAAACTATGGACTTGGCAAAAGAAATGAAGCAGGAGAAAGACTGATAGAATTCTGCAAGACCAACGATTTATTCATCTCAAACACCTTCTTCCAGCAACACAAGCGGCGACTGTACACATGGACTTCACCCAATGAATTGTATAAAAATCAAATTGACTACATCTGTGGCAGTCAACGATGGAAAAGCTCTATAACATCAACAAAGACAAAACCTGGAGCTGACTGTGGTACAGATCATCAACTACTAGTATGCAAACCCAAGCTAAAGTTGAAAAAGAGCAAACCACTCATGAATGCAGCAAAATATGACCTTGAGAATATACCACTGGAATTTAAAGACTGCCTGCAAAATCGATTTGCTGCTTTAGATACAAATATTAGAGCTCCAGAAGAGCTATGGAATGACATCAAGAAGGTTGTGTTGGAAGAAAGCGAGAAGTCTCTACAAAAGGTGAAAAAGAAAAAACGGCCAAAATGGATGACGGAAGAAACTCTGAAAATTGCCCAGAAATGCAGAGAGGCTAAAGCCAGAGGAGAAAGAAAGACAATCACTGAACTCAGAGATTTCCAACGTGCAGCAAGACAGGACAAGGAAAAGTACTACAATGACGCATGCAAGGAAATAGAAGCAGAAACTATTAGAGGAAGAACAAGATCGGCTTTCCTAAAGCTACGAGAGTTAAAGAAAAAGTTCCAGCCTCGAATTGGAATGTTACAAGATGCTCAAGGTTCTATGTTGAATGATGCTGAGAAGATCAAGGAAAGATGGAAAGAATATACAGAGTTTTTATATGATAAAGATCAAGTGGACCAACAGCCGTTTCAACCTGTACCTTATGATCGGGAACCATTGGTGATGAAAGAAGAAGTTGAAGCAGCACTGAAAACCTTATCAAAGAACAAAGCACCAGGCATTGATAGCATTCCCATAGAAGCATTACAGCAATCTGACGCAGCTGTTACCGTACTTACAAGGCTCTGCCAAAAAATATGGAAGACAGCATCATGGCCAACTGACTGGAAAAGATCTGTGTTTATACCAATACTAAAGAAAGGTGATCCAACTGACTGGAAATTACCGCACAATCGCTCTGATCCCACATGCCAGAAAGATTCTACTGAAGATTATTCAAAAGAGACTACAACCATACCTGGAACAAGAACTACTTGAAGTGCAAGCAGGGTTCAGGAAAGGGTGAGGAACGAGAGACATCATTGCGGATGTGAGATGGATCCTTGAAAAGACTAAAGAATACCAAAAGGATATCTATTTGTGCTTTATCGACTATAGCAAAGCTTTTGACTGTGTAAACCATGAGAAACTCTGGGCCACATTAAGAAGCATGTGTATAACAGAACACCTGATCGTACTCTTGCACAATCTGTACATTGATCAAGAAGCAACAGTTCGAATGTAACAAGGAGAAACAGAATGGTTTAAAATAAGCAAAGGTGTAAGACAAGGCTGCATACTTTCCCCATACCTGTTTAATTTATATGCAGAACAAATCATCAGAGAAGCAGGATTGTATGAAGACAACAGAGGTGTGAAGATTGGTGGAAGACTCATCAACAACCTTCGCTATGCTGATGATACCACATTACTGGCTGAAAGTGAAGATGATCTGAAACATTTGCTTCTCACAGTCAAAGAACAGTCTCAAAATGGGCCTGCACCTTAATGTAAAGAAGACAAAGATCATGACAACTGGCATAATCAACAGGTTCATCGTTGAAGGAGAAGAAATTGAAATCGTGAACAACTTTAACCTATTTGGATCAACTATCAATAAAGAAGCAACAAGCAGTCAAGAAATCAGACGACGCATTGCTCTTGGCAGAATGGCTATGAAAGACCTAGATAAGATTCTGAAGAGCAGAGATGTCTCTCTCCATACAAAGATTCGACTTGTTCAAGACATGGCATTTTCAATAACATCATATGGATGTGAAAGCTGGACAGTGAAAAAGATAAACAGGAAGAAAATTGATGCCTTTGAATTATGGTGCTGGCGGTGAATACTGTGTATACCATGGACTGCCCGAAGAACAAACCAGTCGGTACTAGACATCATCAAACCTAAGCTTTCTTTAGAAGCTCAGATGTCAAGACTTCAACTTTCATACTTTGGACACATCATGCGGAGAGAGAGATCATTAGAGAAAGACATCATGCTTGGCAAAATAGAAGGTCAACACAAAAGAGTAAGGCCAGCAATGAGATGGATCGATACAATAACAGCAGCTACGGGTACCAGTCTGTCAACAATGAGCCGCCTGACTGAAGACCGAACACAATCTAGGATAGCTATCCAGAGGGTCGCCATGAGTCGACTCCGACTCGATGGCACTTAACAACAAGAAGCTATTTTGGAAGATGGTGTCATCTTGCTACAAATATCCTGCCATAAATTTTTGCTAAAGGTAGACAATGACTTTAGTGCAGCCTGTTCCATACAGGGCTCTAAGATGTTTTATCAGCTCTTTCAGAGAGTAACTGCCCCTGAGCAAAGTTAGTTTTCTAAGAGGCCCTCCTCTCTTCACTGTCATTATGCATGTATTTAGCAGTCAGTTTGCCTGTGCTTGCAAAGTAGGTAGGTACATGCCCAAATAGGAACTAAGTAGATACATATGTAGTCATTCATATGGTGCATGGTTTTCCTGCTTTCTAATTTATAGAATGGTTATAACGTCTATACATGACACCTGCCTGCACCTACTTTGGCCCTACCATAGGTATCTATATGCCTATTCTTCCTAGATCTGTTCCAAATTGGTTGATTGTTGCCAGGTGCTTGACTATCTGTGCTAGTGTCTTCTGGGGAAAGGATATTCCGTAGGAGTAGGAAGCTCACATATTGTTCCTGTGCCTCTTTAACACTTCTCTTTAATCTGGTTTCCATCACTTCAGCCCTGACTCAGATGCCCTATTCCACCCTCATTGCAGTGTTGTCCTAGCCTTCTGTGTAACTACCTTATTTCTTAGAGGCTCTGGCATTTGGAATTCTTCCTCTGCTCTAGATAACACCATTATGTACCTACTATGTACCATACTATTATAATTTCCATTATGCATTTTCTCGCACATTTGAAGTAAAAACTGGGCAAATGATGAGCACCTATTGATGTTATATTCTATACTGGCTCAGAATATCTGATGTCTTAACATGCCATAAAAGCAGCTTTTCCTTCTTGTTGAACCTGTTCACTTCTGGCCTGGGGTCATGGCACTGCAGAATCCTGCTAGATGGAACAGGATCAACCTGATTTCCTTTTCCTCTCTCTTGAGTGGCAGCAGAGTGCCTGTGGAGGAGAGTATGTCCCTTAGCTCTTTAGCAGCAGTAGAATCTCCTGGGGCAGTGATGTAGGAACTCTTGCCATTTTGTAATGTAACCCTACCATGTGGGTGAAGAGGTAGGGACGCTAGAGATAACAGATAGCATACAGATATTTGGGGGGGGGGGGGACATATGATCTGGGCACCCTGCCAGTTAGCACCTCTACCACATGGTTTCTGTATTACTGCATGCAAAAACAATCATTTTGTTTAGTTTCCTGTGCTGTTTGCAGGTTTGTTTTATTTTAATACATTATCTTTTTGTGTCATTTTGTTTTTATAAATTTTCATTTCAAGGTAATTTTGTTAATTAAAGAGGTTGCAGTGGCTGTTGCTCAAATGAAAAACATAGCTGAAAGGTTACTAGAGGTTTCAGGCAAATACAAAAACCTAGCTTTTTTTTCTCATAGTCAAACCAGTGACCTTTAGGTAAGACAGGTATCTCGCAAGAAGAGCTATCACATCTCCAGCCTACTCTTAACTGTGTTGTGCATTGCTGGTGCTAATCATTCCTTTTTACTAATTGGCCCAACGTTTGTTTGGTCTTGAACTCTATGAAAAATGTTAAGTAGATTTTTTGCCTTGTGAAATTATTGACTCCTCTTCTAGAGACTTACTCCAAAGACTTTTTTTTTGCCATGTTCTCATGCCAGAAATTCTCTGAAACCAAATCTAAGTATACAATCAGAGACATTTACCAAGCTTAATCCAGATTCTGGCTGTCCAATTTGTGATCATCTTACCTGGATAGTGGCTGAATATTGCTACTATCTGGATAATTTGGAAGCCCACCCTCATTCTGCCCCTCCTCTGCTGCTTTACTATAGGATGGTATTGGGCCATTCAAGCAGATTTTCAGTCCAATATTATCTCCTTAAGGGCTGAAAATCCACAGATAGGGAAATTACAGATTTACTGGCCACCAGGAAGTATGACTCATATGGGACAAAAAAATGTATGATCTCTGACCGTAAGGGGTCACAGTTTTCAAAGGTTCTGTAAGCTCAGACCATTAATGCATGACTTTGACATATTTAGTAGTCTCATTCTGATATTGTACTTTATGGTTAACAACAGGTCCAGAGGCAAATTGAAATCCCCATCTCTAGAATTAAACCTTGAAAGAGCTCAGGTAACTCAAAGATTGAAGCATATATTAATTATGGTCAGAGGTGGCTCAGGACAATCTGCTGCCTGAGGTAAGAGATGAGTTGGCACCTCCCCCCCCCCCAACTCAAAATGAAGGGACCATCTCAGAACCTCCCTCACTCAGAACACTGAGGAGGTGTTTGCCCCAAGAAAATTATAGGAGCTTAATCATGTAGTCTTGGAATCTAATATAAAATATATCCATTCTTGATACCGTACCAGCATGAAATGTAAATATATATTCTAGAAAAAACAAAGGCAATGCAAAATACCTGAACACCGATGCACAAAAAGTAAAAGCAAAAATCACAGGACAGTTTATAATACCAAAATAAAATTATTATAAGTAATTTTATTTTGATTTTATAAACTGCACTGCGGTTCTCACTTTTTTTTTAGCATATATTTTGTCCCTCATGTGTTCAGAAACCCCCCAATCTTCCCCCTACCTGCCCATGTCTAGTATCCCCCCTTCCTCCTATGGCCCGCAGTGCCCACTGTTCCCTCCTCTCCCCAGCTACTACCACTGCCGCTGATTCACCCGAGATCAGCAGCGGTGGAAAGAACCTAAATCCTAAGCTTGGGGTTTTTCAGACTTGAGCATGCCTTCAAGGCCCTGATTGTCCCACCTTCCTCTGACGCAAAGTATGATATTGAGAGCAGAGGGACTAGAAGATCCTTAGAATGCACTTTAGTCTGAAAGACCCCACGTTTAGGGTTTATCATCTTGATGCAGAACACAAATGAAAATGCAGGGTAAACCAAGAACCAGGCAGAGGTGGAGCAGCCATGGCAAGACGTTTTGGGGGCACCCTAAGATTTTGCTGCCCAGCCACTACAGTTATTTCCAACTATGCTATTTTAAGCCCAACAAACACCCAGTTATCATCTAAATCAGAGACCTACTTCATTAATAATGATATTTTTCTTTCATATCAAGGGAGAAAAGAAAGATTCTTTAACATAAGCTCTTAATAACTTGATGCATTTAAGAGGTGCATTGCTTGCACCACAGCAATATCATCGATTCTAGCCTTCTTCAAATAATTCAAAATTGTTTCGTTTAGAGTGATTGGATCCCCTTTACAGTCAGATGAGCTGTAGTCAGCTTTAGAAGACCAAATTGCTTGTATCATTAGCCCTCTTGATAAACATCAAACCATTGTTCCCAGGCCAGTCACGTTTTCAGAATATCCACAATGAATATGCATGAGATAGATCTATCTCATGCATATTCATTGTGGGTATCTTGAAAATCTGACTGGCCTGGGAACCACTGCTCTAATAGGCATATCCTTCCAACCCTGGCAAGCCACTGTCTGAAAATTTCACCTTATTTCCCAGGTCAGAGAGGAAATAAGATCCAAACATTTACTTTTGCCTTAAATCCAAAGCTCTGTTCTGGCACTTAAGGATCCGCCATCCACACAGTTACCAAGTTGCTCAGTTTCAGGAGTGAGATTTTAAGCCAGTCCTGGATTTCTGACAATCTCATCCTGATGCTTTATGGGACCAGCAGCCCTGATTTCAATGGGTAAAATCAGGAACTACAAATGCCATACTACATTGCAATGCAAATGTTAAACCAGAACTGGCCAAAAACTCTCACTCTTCAAAATGGTCAATTCTGCATCCACACAAGTTAAAGTTCCTTCCCCCCAAATTGCTTCTGGGAGGCAGAAGAGAGGCAAAAGATCCTTTTCCCTCCAAAATACCCACATTTATAATCTAGATGACCCCCTGGTTACATCCCAGTGGGGAGAGCAAATGACAGAGAGACTCTCTATTAAATCAGACTTATTTACAGAGGTCAGTGGCATCTCATTCTCTATTAGGCAATCACACCACGTGGGATAACAGCATTTAGGACACTGAAGCCCTACATTATTTCCCTGACTATTTCATGACCTGGATCACACTAGTGAGTGACATCAATGGATGCCTCAGATAACTGATATCCGTTTCTCTGAACTGTATGCCAATGCCAGAGAGCCTTGCTATGCTCCTTCTGCCCTCATCAAGTGCTTATACTATGGCACGAACAACCATGAAAGAGCAACCGGCAGCTCGCACTCCCATGCCACGATGTTAGAATTTGGGAAGAAAGAATAGCAGCATTTCCCATCCCAGCGCCCCAGATGGCAGATGATAAGAAAAGGCCAGTTTCCCTGTTGTTTTTCTTTTGTTTGCTTGTTTAAAATTGTAAGACAGATGCTCATGTCTTTTTAGTGTTTGTTAAATAAAAATTATTTGTGATTTCATACTGTGCCTTGTGTGTCTGCCTTCAGCTGATATCAAACTGTAGTAGGCTGTGGGTGGGTGCCAGATGCAGCCACACCAGGAAACAGTTCAATAGGTTTATTGTGGCTTGCAGGCCCAATCGCAGTTTAGCTTCCCAAGCAGCAGAATGAGTTGGAATGAAAATATAGTTTCTTGTAAGCAAACGGATCAGAATGAAAATAGAGCTTCTTACCAGCATTAAACAGTACCACCAAAATATTAGCAAGGGCCTCACCAGTGTCCTCAGAGGCAAAGAATCTGTGACAGTTCAGGAGTATGAAGGCCTCCGACTCTTTAGCGTGCAAATTAGACTTTTCAAATCCTAATTAGGTGGGGTGTTTGCACCTGGAGAGTCTGTTCCCCAGCAACCAGTTGCCTCCCTATTGAGGCCCATCTCCTGTGGAGCAAACCCTGGCTTGGATTATTTACACCCATGCAATTTACCTGTGACATTGATAGTACTGGTCCTTACACAGTTTCTCTATTTGTAGTAAGTATTGTGGTATGATTACTTTCAGGTTTATACAGATATGCATTGCAATACAATGTGTGCCTTTGAGTCAGTGCGGACTCCTGGTGACCCAGAAGCTCCTGGGTCTTTTTGGCAGTGTGACCAGAAGTAGATTGCCAGGTCTTTCTTCCAAGGCAATGGAGGGTTAAGTGACTTGCCCAAGGCCACAAGGAATGCTAGTGGAAATTGAACCCTGGTTGTTTGGCTACCAAGCCCGTGTTCTAGCCACTAGGCTACCCCTCCACTCTCCACTCTGCAGATATGCATTATCCACTGTTAAATCCTGCTCTGTAATGCCACACTCATCAATTTGAGTTCCTAACTGCAGTGATTCTGAGCTGTGTACAGCTTACTCAAAGACACCTGTAGGTACAGAAGGAATAAGCAGCCCACAAAGAATGTGATGCAGCAAAACTGCTCAAACAGTCTCACTATTAAATTATAATGTCAAAATTATGTTTCAGTAATGTGACACCTCAAAGGGGCTGATTCACCCTTGTTGTTTTCAGCTTCTCTTAGGTGATTAGCATCAGATATTCAGGATTTCTCAAATAACAAATTACCATAAAATGTTCTATTTAGGAGATATTCAGAGCTGATGAATACCTTTTCACTACATTTTAAAAAATATCTGGAGCCACTATAAATGCTGCATTATTGCTTCCCATTCTACTCCTGATCCAACTTGCAAGGTGTTATTCACACACACATTCCAAAAGCTTTTTATATGTCTCTTGGATGCTTCGACCCTCCACGTTTATTCCAATCTAGGCAGCACTGAGGGTAACCTGTCTCCCATTTTTTCTGCACATCTACTGTCATGTTCTATGAGAGAAGTATGTACAAATTATTTGTAACCCTGGTTCTGTGAGTGAGGTATTTTATCCATACCATGAGGTTACGGTAGGCAAAAAGATGTGTTCTAGGGGGTTCATTCAACTATGCAGCCAGATTCGTCACTCCCTCTTTTTGGATCTTTGGATGGTACGCAGTCTTCTTGATTGAAAGATATGCACAAAATATACTCCCTTAAAACAGTTTCTTTTCTCTTCCCAGTACCTGGGCAAAGTGCTTAGCTGTATCTGGGTCTTGGACCTCATTATAAAAATTCACACAAATATAATCTCTTCCTCACCTCTGTACCATGAGGAAAACACACAGCTAAAAATATATACAGTAATGTCCCAAATTCTTCCTCCTAACTGGGTCAGCAGGATGTACCTTCCAGGCCTTCCAAACTCCTCAGAAATACCCCAAACCACTCAAAATGAAATCCTCAGTGGTTCCTGGACTGGATCTCTTTAGACTTACTGAAAAACAGAGGTGTTGATATCAGCTGAACTTCCAAAAATCTCCAGACCCTTTAGGGTCTGTACTCTTTCCAAACTCCTCTTTTCTTGGTTAGGCCTAGCCATTATGGGGACACTTCCACTCCTGGTTCAAGGCCTAGCTGGCCATGAAGACAGACAACTCCCCAAGGCTACCTGAAAGCAGCACGAGACCTGCCCCCTTCCTCCCCTTAGACAAGACACAACCCCAGAATTGATACTGTTCTCTCTGAAAGAAACATCCATTTACTGGGCAGACACCTTGGCCTATCCTCCATTACATCACTCTATTACTCAGAAGGTTTAGAAGTACCAATTTCCTTGCCCTAACAAATAGAGGAACATTTTGAGGATCCCACTGCATATTATTTTTAATTCCCATAGAAAATCTTGGGTGCCAGACCAAAAAGTGTTCTCTCACTTTTTTATATCCCTTTCCTTTTCAGTAGCCTTTCTCCACCTTTTTGAAAGAATATCTCTTTCTGAAGGTCCAGCAGCTAAAAGGAAGGTGTTCTCCCAGTGGCGGCATGATGATAGCTTTGTTCCAACACTTCATCATTTGCTCAATTTCCTCTCAAATGGATGAACCCTCATTCTCATATTCTCTCCTGAATATTTTACTTTTCTCCAGAACCAGTTCCCAATACCATCATCCGATATAATGGTTATTCTCAGCCCTTTCCTGAAGGCACACCTAGCCATTTGGATTTTCAGGATTACCACAATAAATATGCAAGTCTTAGATCTGCATACCTTGGGTTTCCAATATATGCAAATGTAGCTCATGCATATCCATTGTGGTAGTCTTGAAAACCTGACTGGCAAGGTATGCCTCCAGGAGAAGGTGATTTATATAATTGTACTGCACTCTTTAGAATCAGTGCAGTTTACATGTATACTAACAGGTACTTTTTATTCCCTTGTCCTTGAAGGGCTCACAATCTGTGTACCTGAGGCAATGGAGGGTTAAGTGGCTTGCCCAAGGCCACAAGGAGTGGCCATGGGACTAGAGACCCCAGTCCCTCTGGCCTGAGGTTGCTTGTCCCCATGTGGGAATTGAACCCCTGGCCTTCTGGCCTGAGGTAACCTGTCCCAACCACTGAGCCACTCCTCCTTATATATAAAATCTGACAGATCCTGCATCACTTTGGAAGCATTAAGCAGTTTCTTGAATAATGAAAATAATTTTCGTGAGCCACCTCTTCCTTCCATCATTAATTTTGCATAATATTATTTCTTAGCTAAAGTCATGCTAACTCTATAATCTGTATCTTATAGTCTAATTTCCTTGGTCCTAGCTATAATCTTCCTGCCTTTAAGCATTTCTGTTCCTTTCATATCTTATCTATAGCAGAGGTCATTACTTTGATCCATTTATCAACCACATTCTCTGCATAATCAGTTTCCAAGTTTTTAATTACATTGGGTCAGTTTTCAAAGGCACTTATCTGGATAGCAGCACCTGCTAAGCGGATAAGTGCCCATGAGCTATACTCAACAGTGCTGTCTTCCCAAGAGGCCTCCCAAGCGGTATTGCCTTTGTTGACACCTTATATAAGCCGCTGTGGCAAGATGCATGGTAGCATTTTTTGAGAGAGAAAAAGCGCCATTGATAATGTCAGAAAGTATTGCGGCCACCTCGAAGAGGGTTTGGCTTACCCCAGCACTGGCGAAACTGAAAGCTGGCGCACAACCCAATGCTTCTGGCCATCACCTTAAAGGGCCATGAGGGCAATTTGCAACTGGTGGTCTGGGGGTCCCCACCCCTTGGCACCCCCAAGGAGTCAGGGCTACCCCGCCTTATTAAAGCCCTACATGCCTCCAATCTGTCACCTGCTTTAAAGGCACATACATTCAGGTACACGCATACTTTACCTGAATGTAACTCACTTGATCTTCTCCTGGAAAGAGTGAACTAAATACAAGTAAAGGTAGAATGCGTGACCCATCCCTCCATCCCCACATCCCTGATCCAAATCCCCGAACCCCCTGAGGCCCTCTCAGGCCTACCTGAAAGGAAGCCTGGTGTCTAGTAAGGCCGAGCTAGGAGTGACCCTCTACTCGCTCCTATGTAGGCCAGCACAGGGTTCAAAACTGGGGATCCTTGTGCTATTGCTTTATCACCGGTGATTCCCATGGTAAACTGAGCTGCAGTAAGTATATTGTTGTATGGGAATGTTGTAAGTTTTATCTTTTACCAGCCTAGATAATGGAAAAGGTGTTTATTCTCACTTCTTGTTACTAATAATGAAAAGGAAAAGGAGGGTAAATGAGTAGTGATTGGTGGGAGTGCGATAAATCAGGAAGGAAGTGAAAGAATGCAAAGACAAGATCAATATTTGCAACATCTTTGTTCATGATGTCTTAAGCAGTTGTCTACATTGTTCTATAGGTTGCATGGACACTGAATTCCTATGTCACAATCCAATTTATTAAAGAAAACATTAAATCGTCATTCCTAGGACTGACTTTTGTAGAACTCCATTTGGTATGTCCATTCCGGCTGGTGTCAAACACTTCAAAACTACTCTTTGGGGCCCTTTTACTAAACTGTGCTAAGATGTTAACGCGTGTTTTTGCACATAGTAACTGTGCACAAGGGGCCATGGCAACTGTTACTGCAGGGGCATGATAGTTACCTCATGTTGTCAATCAGTCATTGGGGATATTAATGGTTGGCTTAGGGGTGGAGAGTGGATGGGGCGAGCACATTGCAGTTAGTATGGGAAGGCCGTATGGCATGCTGTCAATGTTGCAATATGTGCATTTGCAACTACGTCAACTCAATAGGTGGAGTAAGGTGCACCCATGGTAATTGCACTGTGCATTAGGGAATGGTCCAAGTATTCATTGCTGGGAACATGCTGGCCATGCTGCTATCAGTTACCATAGAGGCTTTGCACTTAATGCGTGTTAATTTTAGCACTAAATGCATATTAAGTGCAAAAACCTAATGCACTTTAGTAAAAAAGCCCCTTTCAATTTGCTTTCCAAGACCATTCTACATTCATCTCATAGTGGTATGATCTGGGTTACAGTTTCCTGGTTTATTATGTCAGACAATGTTTAGAGATTCATGCCCAAGATGTTTCTAACCTATTGTTTCCCCTTTATGTAAAATACTTTATATGGTTTCAAAAAAGCAAAAAGGTTATTTTTATTATTATCATTTGCACTTACACCCACAATATAAGACAATATGTTTGTAATAGTTATTTAAAATATTTACAATCCCCCATCTAAGATGAATACACCTAATATACTGCAGTGAGGCGATTCGGTAATTTAGGTAATTTCCCACCAAAACAATTTGATTTCTTCTTTTCACATTTCTGTTCCACAATTTTTTGCTCAGACTAGGAAGTGTTTGACTACTGGAAGTTGTCTTGGGGTAGTCTCTACTCACTTCCTCCCCTGCCCCCCCCCCCATAAGCACAGAGTCAGGGGGGCATCCTGATGGGGGCAGCTACCTGGAACTAAATAGGATGCATTGAAATCACCATGCCAGGTGCTTGAAGTCTGAAATGACTGCAGGCTGAAAAGATGGCTGCATGGCCTGTTTACACACATTGCTGAATCCAGGGCATTGATTTTATGTGTTATGTGAAAAGAAATTAAAGCTCTGGTCTCATTAGATAACCGGTTATGGTTAAAGATCAGAGGGACACTCTCTTTTCCATTGTATGACACTGAATGGTCACAGCAGGCAGCTTCTCGTGCACAATTGATTTCAAGCAGAGTTTTGTCTGATAGATGCTTCTAGATTATGACAAGAAAGCATTCTATAATCCTTCTGCCAATGCAGTTATGTTTAACAGACATCCAACTCTTATCACTGATTGATAACGCTTAACTCAAAACATATTTAAGCTTTAAGAATGTCAATATTTTGCCGCCAAGTGAAGGTGACCCTTGCTCTTCTTGTGTGCTAAGTACGCACAGTGGTTCGCTGGTAAATTTGTAAGGGTGGTTATGTGAGCAGGCTGTTATGGATTTACTATCTTAGCCTGAAGTGTTTGCTGCTGATTATGTGATTAAATCAATAATAAATTTCTGCTTGGACCCTGCGCTTCTTGATTCATCTTCTTTTCCATGCTGTGGAGTGAAACAATGAGCACCAGTACTGGAGCCTTGAGTGTTTTCGTTTGAAAGGCATGCCAGAGGTACGGCAGATGGTTTCCAAACCTCTTTAGAAAGCAAAATATTACAAAAGCTCTACAGGTAAATGTACAAGCAGAACCTTTGTGCCTAAGGACATGAACATGACAGGTGCAGAATAGGGGGATCTTTTAAATCAATGCTGCTGCTCATCCTGGCTTACCTGAAGCAGTGCAGATCCCGCCAAACTCCCTCATTCCATATTAAACAGATATCCTTTTATTTGGACAAAGAAGGAATTTACATCTAAGTAGGCACAGTACGCTCATTCACAGCATATGGTCATTCCAGCCCCCCTGGCGGTTTTACATTACAACCCAGGAGGTCTGTGTGATGCACTTCACAGGACTAAGAGGATTTCCTCTCTCACTCTCTTTCCTACACGCACGCACAAACCCACACACACACACACACATTTTCCTTTGAGCTTTCCTAGGGCAGGAGGTCTACAATGGGGGGAGAAACATATTTTTGATGATTAAACTTATTTGCGCTATTCAGCTTCAAGTTTAATTTGTGTATGTGTGTGTATTTTCCCTATGTTAAATGGCGTGCTTAAGTCAAGCCACATCAGAAGAGCCATTCGTAATTATTAATTTGCTAATCTTAGTTACACTGGAAGAATCTTTGACACTCAGAGGAAGTGACTTCCTTAATCCTCCTTTCTGAAATCTTCAGTGCAATGGGGGCGTTAGGTTGCAAGCGACTTCTGCGCCGCTCACAAGCACAGCAGGAAAATCTGGGATGATTCAGTGTCCCGGCAGAACACATGGGGACAGCAGCAGATCTATTAAGCTGAGAACATCTGTCCACATTTTCCTATATGAATGCGCAGAACTTTCTAGGCAGTAAATTAGTCTGTGCTGGAAAACTGATTCAAACTGAAGGCACTTTAGCAGTTTTTGTAAGGCAATTTGCTATGCCATGTTTGAAAAGCTCAACATGCTGAAAACTGTGATAGGTAACCACTGTGCCGATCAATTTGTTTAAACAACAAATTGCAGTTCTCATAGAAGTGAGCGGTATTAATTCTTAAAAGGAAAGCAAACTACCATTACCAATTAAGTGCATAATGTACAGAATTTTGCCCATTAGATAAAGGCTTCATTTTTGCTAGCTTTGAGAGCGGGGATGTGTTTCCATCACAGGCAGAAAAGATATCAGTTCATTAACGAACAGTAGGGATAACTTTCCTATTCAATTCACCAGAGATGATCCGTTGCATCATAGCTTTCCTATTGCGAAGAAAAAAAATCATGCATATAAGTATCTTGGAAGTTATTTCAAGGGTGATATAATGCTTACATGCATGCCCACAGTAGAAAGATAAAACGTGGAGATAGGGAGAAAATATAAATATATAAATAGAATTATTTTTAAATAAAACTGGCTTCTTTCAGAACTGCAGGTAAATCTGACATGGCAGCTTTAAAAGAAATTGTCTTTATTGTTGAGGCATTGTTTTGAAATTGCTGATGTTGTTTTGAGATCCCAGAGGAAAGCTATATTTTCAAGGGACTCACGGATTATCTAGTGCTCATGAAAAATAATTGATCCATATGTCATAAATCACATCGCATACACTGGGTGAACCGATCATGTCCTATGTAAATGACTCTTCCTAAACCCACATGTGAACCTTTAAACAATTTGCAAAATAATGATAAAGGGTAGGGACTGCTACTGGTCTGCACTTTGGCAGTACTGAATGTCACACACAGATAATATAATTAGCTTTTAATAAGTGCACATGCCGACATTTTTCATTTGTCTCTATCCCCTTTCCACACATATCCACAACTCCTACTTCTATACATCTGGATATAAAACTGACACGTGCATTTTGCTTAATCTGATACTGCATAATTCTGGTTTCTAATTTCAATTTATGATGGAAGACCTGATTTGCTATTCTTTTTATATAGATACAAGTGGAAGCCAGTTCCCTTCTGGACATCCAGCCCCTGTACGGCCTTCAGAATTGGGGCATACAGTGGCAAACCTGATTCTGATCCTGCGAGATCTTGCCCCCACGGGATAAGAATTGGGTCTACCGGCCTGTACGTGTAGACCAGGCCCTAATTCTGAAGGGCCACACGCCCTACAGATTTCTGGCTAACTCAGTCAGGCTCTTGAATAGAGCAGCAATGCTATAGTGTCCCATCGCCATGGCACTTTGGCTCCATTCACGAGTCATGATTGCTGGACATGGGACAGAGCCCTCCTTTCTTTGCAGCCTGACCCCCTCCATGGCCATGGTCAGGATCGGGCTGTGGGGAACCCACCGCACCCTCTCACCTTCCTGCCACTGCCGGCCTCCGCTGCCCCCTGATGTCCAGGGGACTTATTTCATCTCTGAGGTGGAATAAATCCCCATCTAGAAGGCCAACCCAGGACGTACAGGGCTGAGGTGACGGCCTGTCCATGCACCGCCTTTGGTCCACCCCCTCTTGCTCCCATCTAAGGCTCCCCATACAACTCTGCTGTTCGTACAGGGAGCCTTGCACAGGGACAGCAAGGGGGACGAATAGTGAGGATGCACATCCAGGCAAGACGTACATCCCTGCTATTTGTGCTTCAGAATGACCCCCATAGCAAATTATATTAATGCATTTTCTTTACCATTAATATAACTGTTCCTCAGAGTGTGGAAACATTCAGAAGGTAATTTTATAAGGAGTCACAGAAAGTAATGTGCTTTCTACACATGTAAATCATGTATTTTCAATGATTTCCATGTGTCAATGGGCCTTTACACACGTACTTTAACCGGTCGTTATTCTATAACTGCATGCTGTATGCTGATGACATGTTCTTTCATTGCAGGCATTTACACAAGCAGAGCCTGGGTAGCACAAAGGCAGAGCATCACTTATGCACATACTATGGGCATATGTGTTTACGATAAGCATGGTTATTTACCCCAGCCATAAGGCTGGTGTATGTGATCTCACCTAGATGTTGCATGTTTCTCTCCTATTTTATAAAGCAAAGTATATACATAAAATATTGATGCTTGTAAAAATGCACGTTATCCCAAACATCCTTTGTAGAATTACTCTCCCACTATGCAATTATAGCTCAGGAATTTTTAAAAATTCTGGCAATTATTTCTTTTATGTATTACTTTTCCGTACCATCTCTTCAAAATGGTTTGCAATATAAAATCATATAAAATTCAAATAATATAATCAGAGCACAGAAAAAATATATAGTTCCATAAATATATCATTCATATATCATAAGAAATCTTAAACAACCATGCCTTAACTTTTCATATGGAGCAACAAAGCATCATCAATGTTTTTCAGATCATCTGGAAGCCCATTCCAAAGGGCTAGACCCAAACATGAGAGAGAACACTTTTGGGTTTCAAGCTCAGCAACATCAGAGAGAATATGCAATAATTCCTTCTGGGACAAATGCAACATCCTAGATATGATCCTATTGGTAGTTTAACTACTGGAAGGGTCTCCCAAGATGCACAGATCTCAGCTGAGGTGACAAACTAAGATAATTCCCCATCTGGGTAGCAGCAGAATGGGACAGTGTTGGCTGAGAGGATCACATTTCTGTGACAACAGCAATAACACTGGCATTAACTGAGAAGAAGAAAGGCCTGGCAATCTAAATGTGCACTTTCCACAAAAACACATTGGATAGTCATAACAAAACAAATTATGGAAGATGCTGGAAGATGAAACTCCCAGGTCAGAAGGTACTTAACAGGCTTCTTAGGGAAGAACTGAAGACTCTTCAGAGTAAAGGCAGCAGTTATGCTGTGTATGGATCAAAGCCCTTGTGACATCTGACTGCTGATGAAGCTGTGCATGAAATGACAGTCAGAAGCTGCAAAGATGTTTTACATATTGGTACATAGAATGTATGAAGCATGAACCAAGGGGAGTTTGAGGTGGTCAAGAATGAAATGTAATGCGTACAACTCGATCTAATGGGTATCGGCAAACTGAAATAGACCGACATTGGGCACTTTGAATCAGATGATCACATGGTCTAGTATGCTGGAAATGAAAGACAAAGAAAAAATGGTGTTACATTTGTAATTAAGAAGACATTGCAAGAACTGTAATGAAATGCAATGCAATCAGTGAATGCTTAATTTCTGTTTGTCTACGAGGAATGCCTATCAGCACAATTATTATTCAGATATATGTGCCAACAACAGCTTCAGAAGAGGAAGAACTTACTCAGTTCTACAAACAAGTACAAGCTGAAATCAACAGAACACACAAACAAGATATACTGATAGTCATGGGTGACTGGAACACAAAAGTTGAAACAAAAAAGGTAACGTGTTTGGAAAAATGGGCTTGACAACAGAAATGAAGCTGGAGAAAGACTGATAGAATTCTGCAAGACCAACAATCTATTCATCTCAAACCCCTTCTTTCAGCAACACAAGCGGCGACTGTACACATGGACTTCACCCAATATATTATACAAAAATCAAATTGATTACATTTCTGGAAGTTAACGATGGAAAAGATCTATAACATCAATAAAGATGAAACCTGCAACTGACTGTAGTACAGATCACTAGTTACTAGTATGCAAACTCAAGCTAAAGCTGAGAAAGAGCAAGCCACTCAGGAATGTAGCTCAATATGATCTTGAGAATATACCACTGGGATTTAAAGACTGTCTGCAAAATGGATACACCATTTTGGATATAAATGGCAGAGCCCCAGAGGAGTTATCAGATGCCATAAAAAAAGTTATGATCAAAGACAGTGAAAAGTCTCTGCAAAACGTGAAAAAGCAAAAAGAGCCAAAATCATTCAGTGAAGATTACAACCACATCTGGAATGAGAACTGCCTGAAGTACAAACAAGGTTCAGGAAAGGTCAAGAAACAAAAGACATCATCGCAGATGTGAGATGGCTCCTTGAAAAGATAAAAGAATACCAAAGGATATCTATATGTGTTTTATTGTCTACAGCAAAGTCTTTGATTGTGTTAATCATGAGGAACTCTGGGCCACATAGAGAAGCACTGGTATCCTAGAACACCTGAAAGTTTTCATGCACAACCTTTACAATGATCAAGAAACAAAAGTTTGAATGGAACAAGGAGAAACGGAATGGTTTAAAATCAGCAAAGATGTATGACAAGGCTGCATACTTTCCCCATACCTGTTTAATTTATATGTAGAACAAATTATCAGAGAAGCAGGGCTGTATTAAGACAAATGAAGTGTGTTTGGAAGAGCCTACTATTTACTATGTTAATTATACAATGTTACTGGCTTAAAGTGAAGATGACCTGAGACATCTGCTCATCAAGGTGAAGGACAGAGTCTTAAAATGGGCCTGCTCTTTAAAATGAAGAAAGAATCGTGACAACTGACAAAAATCAATCATTTCATCCTTGATGGAGAAGAAATAGAAATAGTAGACACCTTTAACCTGCTTGGATCAATAATCAATAAGGAAATGACAAGCAGTCAAGAAATCTTATGATGCATTGCTCTTTGACAGAACGGTTATGAAGGACCTAGATAATATTCTGAAGTGCAGAGATGTATCTCTGCATACAAAGATTTGACGTGTCCAAGCCATGGTATTTTCAGTAATATCATATGGATGTGAAAGTTGGACAGTGACAAAGAAAGACAAAGAAAGACAAAGAGAATCACATTTAAAGTATTCGACTGCATTGTATATAGTTCATCCTGTACATAGTTAAATATGAAAAATACTCCACTTATACCCCATCCCAGTTTGATGTACCACCAGTTTAATGTATAATGTTAAGTTTATTGCAAACTGCCCCGTTCTCTGGAAGGAGCGGTATATAAAAGCACTGAAATAAATAAAATAAATAAATAGGATACCTTTGAATTATGGTGCTGGGGGGGGGGGATATTCATTGCAGGTGGTTAGTCATCAGTGCAGTAAGTCATAACTAGTTCCGGCATTGAATAGCTGGGTTCGCCACACTGCCACAGGCTAACCATGCAGTGGCAATATTGAGCCACTGCCAGGTGAGCTAACACGGTAAAAGTGAGGCCAGGGTTTCCTGCACCTCACTTTTGCCATGTATTGCTAACCGGGCAGTGGCCCAATATCTCTGCTGCCCAATTAGCAATGAGTTCTGCTTCTGCTGCACCCCAGAAAGCCCCGATGCTTACCGCTTAACACTGCGGCGTGGAGCAGCGGCACCCGGGATATTCAGCGGCTTTAACTGTTAGTGCTGCCAGGGGTGGCCCAGGGGGGGTTCAAGGCCATGTGCGGAGAATCGGTGTGGGGCCTCATTTGCATAAGGGACCTCATTTGCATAAATATTTACATAATGTTACCATACACTAACTTTTAGTAAACATGCCTCTTAATGAGTGTATGGATAAAGACAGACTAAAAGATTTCTACATTACTATAATCCAGTGCCGACCACCAGGCACATTAGGAACTACTACAAACACTGCCCATTTAGAACCCATAGCAAACCCACCATATCCTAACAGCACTACCAGGACTCACAAAGCACCATACCCTACCTATCAAAAGGCAACACTGCAAATATTAAACCGATACATTTCAGAGAATACTGGGGAAAGAGAACAAGTGGCAATGTCAAATAGGAATTACATAAACAGAATACCTCAGCTCAGTTTCACATGCAGAACACAGACCATCACCAAACAAGGAATCACAATTTAGAAACAGGAAGACAATTAAACTGGGAACCCCAAAAGCCAAACTTGGAATGTACAACAACACTGTAGAAATAAAACTATAAATTAATTTCCTCTTGTACTAAACAAAGCGCAGACGTTAATGATGCACATTTCCCAGAGCTGACATATTCCAGTTAATAAATTCAAAATAAAGATATACCTTTCTACCTTTTGTGCATTTTTTTTCAGTTGCAATTGCTCCAGCCACTTTCTTCTGGTTTCTTTGTGCCTTCTGCTAACTCTCCATCGTCTGCTGTCCATTTGTCCTTTCTTCTCTCTTCTAATTTTTTTCCATTCTCTCTCTACATCTACTTTAACATACTAATCTTTCTCCTTTTGCTCTTTCCTCATTCCTATTTCATCCACTCAAATTTTACCCCTCCATCCTCAATCCCCACTTACGCTCCCAATACCCAGCCAATCGTAGATTTTTCTTCCGTCCCACACAAAATATTTTTTCCTCTCTCCATTTCACTCTCCCAGCTCCATCCCATTCTAATCTCCCCCAACATCAGCTCCCTTCTAGTTCCAGCCCCTCCCAGTATCTGCTCCCTTCTAGTCCCCGCATCAGCCCATTTCCAGTCCTAGCCCCCCATCAGCCCATTTCCAGTGCTATCCAAGTCCCTCCATCAGCTCATTTCCAATACCAGCCTCCCATCAGCCCATTTCTAGTCCTTTCCTAGCTCCACCATACGCCCATGTCAAATCCTAGCTCCCCTCCACTCAGCCATTTCCAATCCAAGCCCCCCATGAGCCTACTTCCAGTTCCAGCCCCTCCATTAGTCCATTTCAATCTAAGCCCCCACCACAGCCCATTTCCAATCTTAGCTCCCCCCAACACTCAATTCACAGTCCTATCCTAGCCCCCTCCATCAGCCCATTTCCTGTCCTAGCTCCCTTCCCTCACAACCCATTTCCATTCCAAGCCCCCCTCCCCATCAGCTATTTGCAGTTCAAGCCTTCCCTTCCACTCAGCCCATTTCCAGTCATAGGAACCCCCCCAACCCATTACCAGTCCTAGCCCCCCCATAGCCTATTACCAGTCCTAAGTCCCTATCAGCCCACTCTCAGTCCTAATCCCATCAGCCCATTTCCAGTCCTAACCCCCATCACCCAATTTTCAGTTTAAGCCCCCCCATAGCCCATTACCAGTCCTATCCGCCCATCAGCCCATTTCCAGTCCTAACCCCCATCATCCAGTTTTCAGTTTAAGCCCCCCCATAGCCCATTACCAGTCCTAACCCCCATCAGCTCACTTCCAGTCCTAACTCCCATCACCCAATTTTCAGTTTAAGGCCCCCATAGCCCATTACCAGTCCTAACCCCCCATCAGCTCACTTCCAGTCCTAACCTCATCAGCCCATTTCCAGTCTTAGCCCCCCCATAGCCCATTACCAGTCCTAACCCCCTATCATCCCTCTTCCAGTCCTAACCCCATTAGCCCATTTCCGGTCCTAACTCCCACCCCAACAGCACAGGGAAAATTTAAAATAAAAAAAAAAGCTGTCTGCTGCTGCCGCCGCCGCCGCGGCACTGGCAGAATTGAATACCCCGCGGGGCCCCCCACTACCCGACAGAGCCTACCCTCCCTGCTGGACAGAGCCTGCCCTCCCTGCATCAGCTCCGTCTCCGCAGTCGCACCGGCTTTCAGAGCGCGAAAGGAGAGTTTCTCCCTCGTGGCTCTGTTAAGCCCGCGGGGGCTGATGGGCTTAACAGAGCCACGAAAGGGAAACTAGTCTCCCTTCGTGCTCTGAAAGCTGGTGCGACTGCGGAAATGGAGCTGATGCAGGGAGGGCAGGCTCTGTCGGGCAGGGAGGGCAGGCTCTGTCGGGCGGGGGGGGGGGGGGCCCTGCGGGATATTTGATTCTGCTGTTGCTGCTGCGGCAGCGGCTTCAGACAGCTTTTTTTAAATTTTAAAATTTACTTTTAAAGCAGAATGTTCTTTGCGCGGGGCGCCCTTGAAATGCGGGGCCCTGTGCAAAAAACATTCTTGCTCAATGGATGGGCCAGCCCTGAGTGCTGCTCAATATCCCATACAGTAGCCCTTACATGGTTTGCAGGTCTGCAAATCATGTAAATGCCTGTGAAAATGCCTCCCACTGTGCATACTATGAACTGCTTAAAGGATCGCATCCCGATGCCGGCACTGCACTGGCAGGAATCCCCCCACTTGCAAGTGGTTTGACAGCATGGCCACTGGGCCACCAGAGAGTTGTTGCCCTGTGTGCGGCACTGGCAACACAAACACATGCTGTGCTGCCACCCACTTGGTTCTGTCAGTGGCGAGCTCCATCCAAACCAGTTCCTATTCGGACTGAATCCCGCCACTGCTCCTCTCCCATGTCCAGCAAAAGAAAAAGCAAGAGTGCAGCATGGGGACTGATTTTAGAACATGTGTGTGCTGAGACAACTCTGCATTGTCCCATCCCGTTCTAATGTTAGACGTCAGATGGAACGGAACATCGCAGAGCCATATCTGCTGCTGTGCTATGGCTGTTTCTGGAGCCAGAGTGTTGTGAGATTGCAGCTGGGTACATTTAAAAAAAGCAATAAAGCGTGGGATCTTCGTGACTCCATTGTGCTTGCAAGGCCCGACCAGTTCCGCCACTTTCTGACATGAGAGCATGGGTCAGAGGTGCAGAACTGGCAGGACCTTGCAAGTGCGTTGGAGTCGTGAATATCTGTCACTTTGTTGGTTTGATTTTTCTTTTTAAAATTGATAGCTGGATTTGGGTCAGTGGCAGCAGTGGGATGGGCAGAAGGGAGGGAGAGAGCAGGCATGATAGCGCTGCAGCAGCAACAGCAGCTGCCAAGTGTGAGTCAGCAGAGAGATAGTGAGATATCGAGTGATGGCTGCAGGGGGACAAGAACATAAGAACATAACATATGCCATGGTCGATCTAGCCCAGTATCCTCTTTCCAACAGTGGCCAATCTAGGTCATAAGTACCTAGCAGTTTCTCCAAAAGACACAGATTCCACAATGCTTGTATTGGGTCAAGCAGTAATATCTTGGGTCCCTTTAAATAATGGTTTATGGACCTTTCCTCCAGGAACTTGTCCAAACCTTTTTTAAACCCAGCTACACTAACAGCTCTTACTACATCCTCCGGTAACAAATTCCAGAGTTTGATTACATGTTGAGTGAAGAAATATTTTCTCTTATTAGTCTTAAATAGTTTACCCTGTAGCTTCATTGAATGTCCCCTAGTCTTTCTATATTCTGATGACGTAAACAATTGATCTATGTTTACCCGTTCCACTTCATTCATGGAGAGAGAGAAAGAGAGATCAGGCAATAAAACGGCTTTTGAACTACCAGTTTTAACTCTCTACTGGCAGCTGGCCTGGCTATTTAAAAACCGGCCAGGCCAGCTGAAAATCAGCCGATTGGCAACCCTATTACCACTCTGTATGGTATACAGGAGGGTGTGTCCGTCTAATTCTGGGTAATGAACTGGGAGGAAAACCATGACCAGCTCAATTGGAGGCTTTGCCTGTTACCACAGAGACTACTCATACAGTAACTGAATTTTTCTTTTTTTTTTTTTGTCTATTGGACTGTTTTATTTCTAACTGAGAACTATTGGAGTGGCAGAGCTCGGCTGTGCTTCAATCTCACCAGGGACTATGCTAAGACGGCCACAAGAGATAGATAGGCCGGTTGCTGACAGAAGAGTACATGGAACCTTGAAGCAAATGCTGCACCCAGCACCTCTTCCCCTCCTATGTAGTGCACGCCGGACTCAGGTGTGTGACATCTGTGGTGGTGTCAGTCGTGGGATTCTGCATAACATGTCACTTGCTATGTGCACAGAGGAGGACCCAAGATCCTTAGCAAAGGGAGATACTGCTGTGCTCTAGTTAAGGGTACCTGGGGAGGACAGGTGTGAATTTCTCCAGTTAAGGGAACAAGGTCTGGGAATGGGAGTGCTGAAGGACCCATAGGAGGCGCTGTGCATTGGAAACACCGCATTTGGATTTTCCTTTCCTTTGTTCCAGAACTCAGCGAAGATGGAATCCCAGCAGCTAATGGAGGGGATGACCCAACACATTCAGCAGCAGCAGCACACGGAGAACCAGAAGCTGCTCCAGAAAGCTGTGGCAGCCAGTAAAGAGCAACATCAGCCGCCGTTGGACCTTCTATGTGAGCAAATCCAGAACACCGGACGCCTGTTAGAACAGCAGCAGGTAAAGACAATGGCTGACCCAGGCTGGGGGACAGTAGCTAAACCAGGTGGGGGAACACCGGGTTTTGGACTGGTGTTTTTAAGCAAAATGAGATAAAAGGATGACCCTGACGACTTTTTGATAACTTTTGAGAAAGTGGCCCAAGCAGTAGGGTGGCCCTAAACCCAATGGGCATTTAGGCTTACCCCTGTTTATCTGGAGAGGCGTTAGCTGCCTACCGGGCTCTGACTCATGAACAAGCAGCTAGTTATGATAAAGTCCACTATTAAGGATAGGATGGGCCTTACTAGGGAGCATTATTGCTCAGTGTTGCACTCTGCCCAAATGAAGCCAGGAGAGCGGCCTAAAGCTCTAGCTCAGAGTCTGTGCGCATAAATGGCTAGAGCCTGAGGGCAAAGCAATGGAGGAGACAGTCTCTACCTTAGTACTGGAGTAATATTTATATGCAGTACCCAGGATTTAAAAGACTGGCTTATTAAGCTAGAGGTAACAATGGTAGGACAAGCTATTATGGTCTCTGAAAGTTATTTTGAGGTCCAGACCGGGGAGGAGGCTCTACTGTTAGGGGGTAAGAGCCCTTGTAGGGATGCCCAAGCTATTGCGGGCAGGAATAGTAGAGAAAAATGGGATCCTGGGAGATCCTCAAAGTCTTGTTACTCCTGCAGAGAAACAGGGCAGTATAAGAGGGTCTGTAGCAGGAGAACCAGTCTGGTGGGTTGAGGTAGTCCAGGCGGAAACCCCTACCTTGAGTATAGGGAAGACATAATCATAGAAGGAGGGCCCCTGCAGGCACTATTGGACTTTGGGCAAACCTGTCTATGATCTCCTGTAAATGCTGGGAGAAGATCCTAAGACAGAAAGGGAAAGAGGATTATGTTTCCCAAGGACAGGTGCACATACGCTGCATTCATGGGGCTATTACACCTTATCCCCTGAGACATGTGTACGCGCAATGTAAAGGAAATGCTTACTGGCTAGCAGTGACCATTTTGGCCAGGCTCCCTTATGATTTGGTATTGGGGAGGGATAGGAAGGAATTTTAACCGAGTAATGGAAAATGTGACTATTCAGTCACAAGTAGCCACTGAGGAGGACAGACAAAACCCTGAGCAACCTTTGGGAGAGTTTTTCCATTTGAAGAGAGAGGGGCTATTCAGTCACCCAGCCCCTCAAGAAAGGGAATTGGGCAAAGGAAGGCTGAGAGAAGGGAAAGGGCTTTGCAGTTAGAGAAGGCAGGAAGAACAGGTTCTATGCCCTGGATCCCTGAGGAGGTGATAGCAAAATTTCCTGCAATTCAGCAAGAACAGGAGGCCAACCCCACCCTGAAGTGGGCATTTACTAGAGCCAAGGAGGAACCACAGTCAGGGTAACCATGATTTTGTGTCAGGGAGGACTTGTTTTATCGGGAGATGAAAGACAGAATCAGGGAGGGTTCAAGGCTGCACTTGGTGGTCCCACAGGCCTTCAGGCCCACAGTATTAAGGGTTGTCCATGAGCATCCTTTGGCAGAATATAAAGCTGCCGGTAACACTCTAACCAAAATCCTTGAGTGATTTTTCTGGCCCAGGATATATAGAGAAGTTTAGGAATTCTGTGCCTTCTTGGACCTTTTCAGAAGGTAACAGGTTCCCTTCCTGCGAAGGCTCCCCTAATTCCTTTACCTGCAGCTGGGGAACCACTTGCCCAAATTGCTATGGATATAATTGGGGCCCTAGATAAGAACAACCGAGGCTACATGTACATCCTGGTCATTACTGACCACATGACCTGGTTTCCGTGGGCATTTGCCCTGAGGTCCATCTCAGCCAAAGCTATCACCTGGGAGCTTATTAGGCTGTTTTGCCAGATTGGGTTCCCTTAGGAAGTTCTTACTGATAGGGGCACAAACCTCTTAACGAATAGACTGAAACAGGTATGGGAGACCTTTGGGATCATTACGTTAAGACAGCAGCCTATTGCCCTCAAGCAAATGGGCTAGTGAAAAGATTTAACCAAACCCTCAAGAATATGTTTGAGAGGGCTGGATAGGGATATAGTTAATTGGGATCAATTGCTCCCATTTGTGATGTATACTGCTAGGAAGAGTGTTCAGGCATCACTAGGGGTAAGTCCCTTTGAGTTATGGTATGGCCGCCCCCCCAAGAAGCTTGCTGGATACTTTACAAGAACAATGGGGAAGGGTAGAAAAACAAACCCTTAACAAAATTTCCTACCTAAGCAGGTTAAAAGACTATGTTAAAAGGGCGACCAAGGTAGCACAGGATAACCTGAAGAAAAACCGGGAAAGACAAAAGGCATACTATGACCAGGGGACTAAAGAGCGGGAGTTGGAAGTGGGGCAGGAAGTCCTGGTGCTGGTTCCATCTTCTCCACATAAGTTTATGGCATGGTGGAGAGGTTCATTAGTAGTGAAAAAGTGTTTGAATGCTATAGATTATGTGGTGAGAGATAAGAAGTGACACAAACAAACTTACCACATTAATTTACTGAAACCCTGGCAGGAGAAGGAAGTCTCAGTAGCGACCCTCAAAGAAGAAAAGGAGGAGAATTCTGGTCTTCATTAGGCAGAGATAAGGAAAGGGGGCCAAGAAATGTTAATCCAGGGTTAACCTCCACCCAGAAAGAGGAGGCATGCACTCTACTAGAGGAGTTCCATGATGTAATATCTCCGGTTTCAAGGAAACCCCCTCTTGGACATGAAATGTAGACGCCCCAGGGAAAGTGGTGAGTTTGCGACCTCATTGTTTGCCTGAGGCTAAGAGAATGGAAGTCATGCAATCAGTAGAGGAAATGGAGGAGATGGGGATGATAGAGAAGTCGCGAAGCCCCTAGTCCAGCCCCTTAGATCTTGTCCCATGCTGAGAAGGAAAGTTCATGTTGCTGTCTGAAACCAGCTTATCTAACTCTTGGGCTGGCTTAGCAAAGTCCCTGGCGAGACTGAAGTGCAGTCCAGCTCTGCCGCTCCAATAGTCCTCAGCCAGAAGTAAAGCAGTCCACCAGACAAAAGAAAAACAAAGCAAAACTGAGTTACTGTATGAGCAGTCTCTGTAGTAACAGGCAAAACATGGGTGTCCCTGACTGTGCGGGACTCCCGAGGCTGGGTACTGTCAGGTTTTCTTCCTCCCAAGACTCTTAGATATGCTAACCCTGCCACATCCCCCCCTCCATCCCCCTTATGTTCCTAGCTCTTTTTGCATCTGATGATCACATGGTCTACTATGCTAGAAATGAAGGACAAAGAAGAAATGATGTAGCATGTATAATCAAGCATGTGTAATGAAATACAATGCAATCAGTGAATGCTTAATTTCTCTTCGTCTACGAGGAATGCCTATCAACACAGCTATAATTCAGGTATATGCCCCAGCAACAGCTGCAGAAGAGGACGAGGTTGATGAGTTCTATGAACAAGTATAAGCTGAAATTGACAGAACATGCAAACAGGATATCTGGTTGTCATGGGTGACTGGAATGCAAAAGTTGGCAACAAAGAAGAAGGCAAAGTGGTTGGAAAATAGGGAATTGGCAATAGAAATGAAGCTGGAAAAGGTCTGCTAGAATTCTGCAAAACCAATGATCTATTCATCTCAAACACCTTCTTCTAGCAACACAAGTGGTGACTGTACACATGGACTTCACCCAATGGATTATACAAGAATCAAATTGACAACATCTGTGGACGTCAACAGTGGAAACAGTGGAAAAGCTCTATAACATCAACAAAGACAAAACCTGGACCTGATTGTGGTACAGATCACCAACTACTAGTATGCAAACTCAAGCTAAAGTTGAAAAAGAGTAAGTCTCTCATGAATGTAACAAAATATGACCTTGAGAATATACCACCGAAATTTAAAGACTGCCTGCAAAATCGATTTGCTGCTTTAGATACAGATGACAGAGCTCCAGAAGAGTTATGGGATGACATCAAGAAGGTTGTGTTGGAAGAAAGTGAGAAGTCTCTACAAAAAATGAAAAAGCAAAAACGGCAAAAATAGATTACTGAAGAAACTCTGAAAATTGTCTAGAAACGCAGAGAAGCTAAAGCCAGAGGAGAAAGAGAGGCACTTGCAGAACTCAACAGAGACTTCCAACGTGCAGCAAGACAAGACAAGGAGAAGTACTACAATGACACATGCAAGGAAATAAAATCAGAAACTATTAGAGGAAAAACAAGATCTAAAGCTACGAGAGTTAAATAAAAAACTCCAATCTCAAATTGGAATGCTATAAGATTCTCAAGTATCTATGTTGAATGATTCTGAGATGATCAAGAAAAGGTGGAAAGAATATACAGAGTCATTATACCATAAATATCAAGTGGACCAACAGCCATTTCAATCTTTACTTTATGATCAGGAACCATTGGTGATGAAAGAAGAAGTTGAAGCAGCATTGAAAGTCTTATCAAAGTATATAGCACTGGGCATTGATGGCCTTCCCATTGAAGTATTACAGCAATCAGATGCAGCTGTTACCATACTTACAATACTCTGCCATGAAATTTGGAAGACAACATTGTGGCCAACTGACTGAAAAAGATCTGTGTTTATACCAGTACTAAAGAAAGGTGATCCAACTGACTGTGGAAATTATTGCACAATTGCTCTGATCCCCCATGACAGCAAGATTCTACTGAAGATTATTCAGCAGAAACTACAACCATACTTGGAATGAGAACAGCCTGAAGTGCAAGCAGGGTTCAAGAAAGGGCAAGGAAGAAGAGAAATCCGACGACACATTACTCTTGGCCGAATGACTATGAATGACCTAGACAAGATTTTCAAGAGAAGAGATGTCTCTTCATACAAAGATTCAACTTTTCCAAGCCATGGTATTTTCAATAATGTAATATGGATGCAAAAGTTGGACAGTGAAAAAGATAGACAGGAATTATGGTGCTAACAATGAATACTGTGTATACCATGGACTGCCTGAAGAACAAAGCAGTCAGTACTAGAAGAGATCAAACCTAAGCTTTCTTTAGAAGCTCAGATGACAAAATTTCATACTTTGGACACATCATGCGAAGAGAGAGATCGTTAAAGAAAGACAGCATGCTTGGTGAGGTAGAAAGTGAATGCAAAAGAGGAAGGCCAGCAAAGGGATGGATCAATACAATAGCAGCAGCCATGGGTGTCACTCTATCAACAATGAGCTGCCTGACTGAAGACTGAATACAGTTTAGAATACACCGGCTCAATGGCACTTAACAACAATATATAATAGAAACCACTGTAAAAATACACATGATGCCTGACGGTGTGTACTTTGCCAGTAGGCATATGTATGGGTGGAATCTGGGTGGAGCATGGGCAGAGTGCACAAGTATGTGCATAAATGACAGAATACTATCATTTATGCATATTCTTGTAAACATCTAAGGTGGGCATTTACACCAGCTCCAGGGCCAGTGTAAATATCAGTGCCTTTAACCTAAGTATGATTTCTGCCACTTAGACTAGTATTTAATAATGACAAATTGGCATCTGTTTGTTTTTATAAAATAGGCGTGACGTGAAGGCACTGAATTTGATTTATCAAGGATTTTCTCTATAAACACAGGATGAGAGTAAGTCTTTGATGATTCAAGCTACAGAAAGAATGCATGCATTTTGTGTATACTGCAAGAAAGGATGTACTTAATTCACAAAGAATCTGGATTTCCCCATTGCAAATGCATTCATTTTCTGTTTCTCCTGCCCGTTTTTCCACCTCCTGTCTAGTCCATAGTCCTAACAACTGAGGGACATACAATAGTAAAGTGATACAGTATCTACTGCACAGAGATTGGCATAGACTAGATTCCACTGTATCCATGTCAGATCTTAAAGTCAAGTTCTAATAGCAACGTTTCTTTAATGCTGAAATTTGCGAATCTGTGCTACTATTGCACATCGTAAGAAATATTCCTGCTAATAGAAGAAACGATTGAAAGACATTATTAGTACCTTCTCAAATGTGTTCCATGACGTCGGTTTTCTTTTTTTCAAAATACTGTACATTTGCAAAGTCTTGTGCTGCCAGGCTCCCATGTGAAATGTGATACCTCATAACCATAGCCAAGGAACTCCCATCCCAGCACCACACAGCAAGCAGCACAAACTCTTTTCCTGCTATTTATAGCATCTTTAACTTTGGCTGCCCCTTATGTGAAACTACTTTAATTGTGAACCATCAGAAAACAATGGCAGTCTCTGCGCAATGCTGTGTCCTTAACTGAGAAAAAGGTAGGGCATCACATTTCAAATGCAGACCTGCTGTTTAATGCATGCAATAGATTCTGATTTATGTGCATGACAGAATTTATAGCAAGATGGAAAAGGTTATGTTTTCATTGAAATTTTATGTCCATCATTTCCCATAACTGTATCTTTATGCAATCTCAGTAACAAGTTGAGTCAACTCAGTGAGTCACTAATCTTTGCCACATTGAATAAGAGCACAGCTGTATTATTGTTTACATATCTCCCTTTATAGACGTCTCCCTTATTGACTAGTACTGTATTTAAAAAGGGCCCATAAAAAGCATAGCTATATGTTTATGCCACTGGAATTGTATCTCCATGAAACATAAATCTCGATTTTTATTAGTATAATTTTTCTTAATTCTTTGCTAAATGGATTCTAAAGAGATCAAATGTTAAAACATTTCTTTACTGAGGGAGCAGGAAATCTTGTTTCTTTGTTAAAATAATTCTAAACACAAAATGAACTTGATTCATCCAATCTGGTTGTAGCATAACAACTGGAAATTTAGTTTTACTGAATTTCAGCTACAGTGAAATCAGATGTTGGATTTAACAAAAAATAAAAAAAAATAAAAAAAGGTTAGTAAGCACATTAAAAAGATATTTGAAGGAAGCAAGCAGGAGAAGACACCATAGACTTTACTTGACCACTAGACATGTGCAAGGCCAAAGAAAAAAAAATTGGTTAGTCTTCATTGGTACAAAGGTTTTGCAAGGTTTGTTACTGAGATTGCATTTTTTAATGCATTTCACATATTTGTGGTGGTGTGTGCATTGTATGCATGCATAAACATTTGGGCATGTGCAAATCAACTCCCAATTTTTTTTAAGTGCCCAAACAAATGGAATTTGTGCAGAGGAGAGCATAACACTATTTACCACCAATAGTTTCATCTTAGGCTTGATTAGAACTGATTCATCCAGAGCTTGACATACTTTATTCATGCATCCTACACATGCCAACATTGAATACATTTTCTTCTACCCTAGGCCAGAGTAAATCTACTTTGGACATCTCTAACCACTGCACAGCCATTGGTTAAGATCCGATAAACGAGGCTAGTTGTTTTCTTGTTGTAATATTGCTCTATTGGTTGTTTGTGAATGCTCATCATTTTTAGATGGTTTATGTTTTTATTATAAGCTTCCCAGAGGTAATTTGAATGCGTGACAACAAATAGAATGGATACATAATATTTGATATGATGAGATTTTCTTTTTTGGCAAGCTATTTTTTTTACTTACAGACCCAGGTTTAGGCATAGGCAACATAGGGAGATGCCTAGGGCACCACATTTTAAAGGCACCAAACACCTTGGCTAAACAGGAGCCTGATTCTGCTTACCTTAGGACCATGCTCCCCAGTCTCTAGGAAAGAAACTTCTTCTTCCCATTATACTTCAGTCTTGCCTCTGGGCACTAGCATCTTACATCTGGCCCTGTTTACTTTTGGGGTCATTTATTAATGGTTATCAAGTGCTATCTGCAGCAAGCCCATTTTGTTTTTATGGGTCCTGTGGCAGTATGGGTATTGTATATTGCCCCAAGAGCAAAGGTGGTGGTTAATGGTGTTTTTTTCCAGAAAGCTTTAGCTTAATGTGACAATCTGGCTAAAATACTTAGGAAACAGAATTAACAGCTGGAGTATATTATTTATTTTTCAGCATTCAACATCAACATCAACCTAGTTTTGGGTCTCCCATTTTACTTGGTGCTAGAATCAGCTCCTCCCAAAGACGGTCCCGTATCTTTACAGTGTCCCTTTAAATGGGCTGCTACTATGTCTGCTTTCTTACACTACCAGCCCATGTAAAATCCTACTCCCACTGAGTCTTTTAAATAGACTTGTGCTGAGCTCTGTGCTTTGGACATACTGCTCAGGTAAAAACCCTACTATCTCTGTTTCCCAGCAAACCGCACAAGTAAAAACTCCTTAAGAAGACTATCCTTTCTCCAGAAGTACCTCATCGTGCTTTATTTGTGCTCTACATTATTCCTACCAGGACCTTCTTCTCTTGAAGTTTAGGCAGCTACTCTCTAATCAGCCTGGGAGTTCTACCTACATGTGTGGTTCTTGAAGTTTAGGCAGCTACTCTCTAATCAGCCTGGGAGTTCTACCTACATGTGTGGTTCAAAGTCACATTTAAAACTAAGCCCTTGCCTGATAGTGGATTCACCTGGGTTTAGGTGGCTTCACCCGCCTGCCTTTCCCAAAGCCCTCTGGGAACTATAGTTCTTTTTCATTAAGGTGGATCTAATGTGTTGCCTTCTAAAGGGGTTTCCTGGCTCTAAGTGACAGTTTCCCCTTGACTTCTGGTTTCTTAACATCTTACTGTCACATTAACTAGAGGCACATGGCAGGATTGCCCCATCTTCCCTGTTTTTATTTATTTATTTAACCTGTTTTCTATACTGCCTTATTCTGAAATCAAAGTGGTTTACATTAAACTCCGAACATGAACAGAATACATTATAATTGGTTTGGGGTAAACAGGGAGAACTATTTGCAACTTTACAACTTGATCAACATATTTACACAACAACATGTGGTTATGTTTGTTTGGGTATGAATATGCATTTGTGTCCATATGGGTCGGTCAAGGATTCTTTGGTTGTGGGCGGAGAAACTGTAGGTTTAGGTAATGTGACCATAGTGTTCTATGAACAGGAAGGTTTTAAGTTTTCTATGGAAGTCTTTAATGTTTCCAGTTGCATATATATTTTCAGGGAGGGAGTTCCAGAGTTTTGGTGCGGCTAGGGAGAATGCTCTTTTGGAAGTTGATTGCTTGTTCTTTCTGTATTCCAGAGGGATGTTGATCATGTGTTTGTTTCTGGTTCTTCTAGGGCAGGGGGAGGCCTCTTTTATGATTAGTGAGTTGAGTACATCTGCTGAGAGGTGATGAATGATTTTGAAGATGTTTAGTAAGGTCTTAAACTTGGCACGTGATTGTATTGGTAGCTAGTGTAGTTGATGCAATACTGGTGTAATGTGGTCGGTTTTACCGGTTCCGCTGATGATTCATGCTGTCATATTTTGAACCATCTGCAGTGGGTGCCTGACTTGTTTTGTTAGACTCTGGTATATCGAGTTTCCGTAGTCCAGAATTGGTGTGATGATGGTTTGGCAAACAGTTTGGAAATGGTCTTGTTGAAGGAGTAGTTTGAGTCTTCTTATAAGGTTCAGTATGCGGTATGCTTTTGTTGCAGTTAGGTTTATGTGTGACTGGAGGTTGATGTTTTTATCTATTATTATGCCAAGATATCGCACCTCTTCTTTTACAGGAATGGTTTGATTTAGTAGTTGGATTTATTGAGGAGGGTTGAAATTTGTGTTACCACTGATGTATAATGCTTCTGTTTTTTTTATAATTACATAAGAACATAAGATATGCCATACTGGGTCAGACCAAGGTCCATCAAGCCCAGTATTCTGTTTCCAACAGTGGCCAATCTAGGTCATATGTACCTAGCAGTTTCACCAAGGGACACAGGTTCCACAATGCTTGTATTGGTTCAAGCATTGATATCCTGGGTCCCTTCTTAATAATGGTTTATGGACCTTTCCTCCAGGAACTTGACCAAACCTTTTTTAAACCCAGCTACACTAACAGCCTTTACTACATCCTCTGGTAACAAATTCCAGAGTTTGATTACACGTTGAGTGAAAAAATATTTTCTTTTATTAGTCTTAAATTGTTTACCCTGTAGCTTCATTGCATGTCCCCTAGTCTATCTATATTCTGATAAGGTAAACAATCGATCTACGTTTACCCGTTCCACTCCGTTCATTAATTTATAGACTTCTATCATATCTCCCCTCAGCCGTCTCTTTTCCAGGTTAAAGAGCCCTAACCTTTTTAGCCTTTCTTCATAGGAGTATCCTTCCATCCCCTTTACCATTTTGGTGGCTCTTCTCTGAACCTTTTCTAAAATCGCTATATCCTTTTTAAGATACGGCGACCAGAATTGCACACAATATTCAAGGTGCGGTCTCACCATGGAACGATATAGAGGCATTATAATACCTTTTGTTTTATTTTCCATTCCTTTCCTTATCATACCTAGCATTCTATTTGCTCTCTTGGCCGCTGCTGCACACTGGGCCGAGGGTTTTAACATGGTATCCACAATGACGCCTAAATCTTTTTCCTGGGTGGTAGTTCCTAATGTGGAACCTTGCATCATGTAACCATAGTTTGGGTTGTTCTTCCCTAGGTGCATAACCTTGCACTTGTCCACATTAAATTTCATCTGCCATTTTGATGCCCAGTCTTCCAATTTATCAAGATCCTCTTGCAATTTTCCACAATCCTCTTGGGTTTTAACAACTTTAAATAGTTTTGTGTCATCTGCAAATTTGATAACCTCACTCGTTATTCCATTTTCCAGGTCATTTATGAATATGTCAAAAAGCAGTGTACCCTGCACAGATCCCTGGGGTACACCCCTATTCACCTTTCTCCATTGGGAAAATTGGCCATTTAGCCCTACCCTCTGCTTTCTATCTTTTAACCAGTTCCTGATCCACAATAGTACACTGCCTCCTTCTCCAGCCCTTGAATTGAAGAACCATTATGCAGCCCTGGAAGTGGAGGAGGTGAAAGCATCCCTGGAAAGGGAAGAACCAGAGTTCAAGTACCCCATAGTTGCAGAATCAGTGACCAGAAGGAAACGAATGGTAGTGGTGGTTGGAGACTCTTTTCTGAGGGGTACTGAGGCGTCCATCTGCCGACCAGACTTGATGTCCAGAGAGGTATGCTGTCTGCCTGGTGCCAAGATCCAAAATGTTACGGAGAATTTGCCGAGACTCATCAAGCCCACTGACTATTACCCAATGTTGCTAATCCATGTTGGAACAAATGATACTGCCAGGTATACCTCGGAACGTATCAAAAGTGACTTCATGGCTCTGGGACAGAGGGTGAAGCAGGTAGGTGCACAGGTGGTGTTCTCTTCAATCCTCCCTGTTGAGGGTAAAGGCCAAGGCAGAGAGGCTCGCATCCTGGAGATTAATGCATGGCTGCGTGGATGGTGTCTTCGAGAGCGTTTTGGTTTCCTAGACCATGGGATGCTGTTCCAAGGGTTGCAGAGCAGAGATGGCATCCATCTGTCCAAGAAAGGTCAACACATCTTTGGTAGTAGACTGGCTAATCTACTGAAGAGGGCTTTAAACTAGATTCGTTGGGGATGGGTGAAGAAAGCCCCCAGGTAAGTGAAAGCCCCCAGGTAAGTGATACATTAAATACCTTTATGGAAATGGGTAACAGGGGTAACATATGGAAAGCAGTGTGTATTAATGCCCGTAGCATGGGAAATAAGATCTCTGAAGTTGAAGCTTTGGTGGGAGTGGCTGACTTAGATTTAGTGGCAGTTACAGAAACATGGTTCACAGAAACCATGACTGGGATGTAACTATACCTGGCTATACTTTATTCAGAAAGGACAGGGTAGGAAGAAGGGGAGGAGGAGTAGCACTATATGTAAAAACTACTATTAAAGCTTTGGAATTACAGAGCTTAAAAGGGAGAGAGGAGGCATTGTGGGTTAAACTAGAAAGAGGGAAAGAGAAATCTATTTGCATTGGTGTGATATACAGACCTCCCTCACATGAGGAAGAGGTGGACAGAGAGTTAATTGAAGACATACGCAGCATTGCTAGGAAAGGGGAAGTGCTACTGCTAGGAGATTTCAATATGCCAGATGTTGATTGGCACTTTCCTGCTGCAGTATCATCTAGGAGTATGGAGATCCTGGATTCTCTACAGGGAGAACTATTCAGGCAATTGGTAACAGACCCCACACGTGAAGGGGCCATACTGGACTTGGTGCTTACCAATGGTGAAAGTGTTTCTGATGTTGTAGTGGGAGATCATTTTGCATCCAGTGATCACCAGATGGTGTGGTTCAGTATTAGGACTAGGGCTGTTAGAATCCATTCCAAGGTGAAGATCTTAGACTTTAGGAAGACTAACTTTGCGAAGATGGGCCAATACCTCAGGGAGTCGTTAGTGGGATGGGAACAGCTGGGGGATGTAGAACAACAGTGGGCAAAACTGAAAGGGGGTATTTTAAAGGCAACCAACCTTTTTGTTAAAATGGTAAATAAAGGCAAAAGGAACAGGAGACCGCTATGGTTTTCGAAGGAAGTAGCTGAAAAAGTGAAGAAAAAGAGGGAGGCCTTCATGAAATACAAGAGATCACACAGAGAAAGGAAGACAGGCATCTGTATTTGGAACAACTTAGAGAAGCTAGCAAAGTAGTCAAGAAGGCAAAGATTCAAAAGGAGAAGGAAATAGCCAATGCAATAAAATGGGGAGATAAGACATTTTTCAGATATATTAGTGAGAAGAGGAAGGGCAAAAGTGGTATTGTCAGACTCAAGGGTACAGGGGGGGAATATGTAGAAGCTGATAAGGATAAAGCGGAATTGCTTAACAAATATTTTTGTTCTGTGTTCACAGATGAAGAACCAGGAGCAGGACCTCAGAAAACACCCACAAATAAGAACAGAAGCGAGGGACATCTTGAACAATTTTCAGAAGACTGTGTTCGTGAGAAACTAGCTCAACTTAAAGTAGACAAAGCGATGGGACCGGATGGGATACACCCTAGAATACTGAGGGAACTTGGGGACGTTCTAGCAACTCCACTGACTGACCTTTTCAATGCCTCGTTGGAGTCGGGAGTGGTGCCAAAGGACTGGAGAGAGGCTCATGTGGTGCCTTTACACAAAAGCGGAAGTAAGGATGTGGTTGAAAACTACAGGCCGGTTAGTTTAACTTCGGTGGTGAGTAAATTAATGGAAACGCTGTTGAAAGAGAAAATAGTGAGGTTTCTGGAGTCCAGCGGATTACAGGATCCGAGGCAGCATGGATTCACCAGAGGCAGGTCTTGTCGGACAAATCTGATTGATTTCTTTGACTGGGTGACCAGGGAGTTGGACCGAGGGAGAGCTCTAGATGTGGTGTATTTAGATTTCAGTAAAGCCTTTGACACTGTTCCTCACAGACGACTTATAAACAAACTGAGCACCCTAGGGATGGACCCTAAAGTTACTGCTTGGGTTAGAAATTGGTTGGGTGGGAGGCGACAAAGAGTACAAGTAAATGGAGCTCACTCTGAGGAGAAGGATGTTACCAGTGGTGTGCCCCAGGGATCTGTCCTTGGTCCGATTCTTTTTAACATCTTTGTTAGTGATATAGCGGAAGGGCTGTCTGGTAAGGTTTGCCTCTTTGCGGATGATACCAAAATCTGCAATAAAGTAGACACCCAGGAAGGTGTAGATAACATGAGGAGGGATCTAGCTAAGCTTGAAGAATGGTCTAGAATTTGGCAGCTGGGATTTAATGTTAAAAAATGTAAGGTCATGCATTTGGGCTGCAGCAATCCAAGGGAGCAATACAGCATAGGAGGTGAAGTACTTTTGTCCACTAAAGAAGAGCGGGACCTAGGCGTAGTTGTGTCCGATGATCTTAAAGTAGCTAATCAGGTGGAAAAGGCGACGGCAAAAGCTAGAAGGATACTTGGGTGCATACAGAGAGGAATGGCTAGCAGAAAAAAGGAGGTGATAATGCCTCTGTATAAGTCTTTGGTGCGACCTCATTTGGAGTATGGTGTGCAATTCTGGAGACCGCACCTTCAAAAGGATGTGAACAGGATGGAGTGGGTGCAGAGGGTTGCTACTAAGATGATTAGTAGTCTTCATTATAAAGCATATGAGGACAGACTTAAGGATCTTAATATGTACACCTTAGAGGAAAGGCGGGATAGAGGTGATATGATTGAGATGTTTAAATACCTCCGTGGCATAAATGTTCAGGGAGAGAGCCTCTTTCTATTGAAAGCAAGTTCTGCGACGAGGGGACATGGGATGAGGGTGAAGGGAGATAGATTCAGGAGTGATATGCGGAAATATTTCTTTACGGAAAGAGTAGTGGATCCGTGGAATAGTCTCCCAGTGGAGGTGGTAGAGATGAGGACAGTAACTGAATTCAAAAAAGCATGGGACCAACACAGAGGATCTCTAAAGGTAAAAAGTGGACTGTTGTAGTTGTTGTTATGGAAGGACAGACTAGATGGGCCTTGTGGTCTTTTTCTGTCATCATGTTTCTATGTTTCTATGTTTCTCCTGTCCCATGACTCTTTAGTTTTGCCAAAAGTCTCTCATGAGGGACCTTGTCAAAGGCTTTCTGAAAGTCCAGATACACAATATCAACCAACTCACCTTTGTCCACCTTAATTATTCAGTGATAATTCAGTGATAAGTTGTTTTTGTTGAGCCAGAGTGCTACATCAGCTATGCATTTTGTTATGGTTCTAAGGTTTGGTGCTCCAAGATCAATCGGGGTGTATAGCATGAGGTCATCAGCATATAGGTAAAATAGTATTCCATGTTTTTGATGATGTCACAAACAGGCTGCATGTATATGTTGAAAAAGTGCCGATCCTTGTGGGACGCCTTGTGGTATAATGAAGTGTTGTGATAAGTTTGTTCCACATTTAACTTGTTTTATTCTATTGCTTAGGTATGAAGTGAACCATTGTAATGTGGTATTGCAAATGCCAGTTTCTTGGAGGCGTCTGATTAGGATGGGATGTGAAACAGAGTCAAATGCAGAGGATATATCCATGAAGAAGAGGAGAAAGCCATTTTTTTGTTGTCAATTCCTTTTAAGATATTATCGAAGAGTGATGTTAGGAGAGTTTCCACATTGTGACGTGGTTTGAAGCCATGTTGTTGTGGGTTAAGTGGTGCATTGAGGTCTATATGTTGTTGGAGTTGTAATTGTACTGTCTTTTCTATGATCTTAGCAAGAAAAGGTAGACTAGAGATTGGTCTATATGTTGCAGGATCAGTTTTGCAGAGTGTGGTGTTTTTTAGGATTGGTCGTATGGAGGTTTGTTTTAGGGGAGAAGGCATGTATCCTTCAGATTGGGATCGTTTGACTATTTTTTGTATGTAAGAGCTGAGTTGTTCTTTGGTGGTTTTTATCCATTGCACTGGACATGGATCATTAGGAGAGGTGGTGGTACTGAGTGAGGAGCTTGTTTGTTCTATTTCTTTATGGGATGGTATGCTGAATTCCTTCCATGGTTGTATGGATGCTTGGGTTTCCATGTTGACATACTTTATATTTGTAGTAGCTGGATGCTTGAGTTCATCATATTTTTTGGTGAAATGGTTTGCCATGTCTTGAGGGTGGACGTCCGTGTTTTCTTGATGTGTGTTGTCTTTGGTAAGAGTCCGTACAATGTTGAACAGCTCTTTTGGTTTATTTATTGACCGCATGATTATGTTTGTGTGGTGCTATTGTTTGCTGTTGTTAAAGAGGGTGCTGTAGTCCTTTAGTTTAGAATAGAATAGTTGTTGTATGCCTGGGTCTTTGGTTTGTCTCCATTTCCTTTCTATTTTTCTTAATTCTCTTTATGCATCTCTGATTGTGTTAGAGTAGCAGGGGGTGGAAGGTTTGGTACGTGTGTGGGGGTTTGTTTTAGGAGGAGCAGTAACTGCAATAGATAGTGTGTTTGTTAATCCAGTTCTCGATGGTCTTGTCAAGGTCATCTGTATTTTGTTGTAGGTTGGGGAGTACTTCATTCAGAAAGGTTTCTTTGTTGAAGGATTTGAATCTTCTTTTGGTTTCATGTTTTTTATGGGTGTAAGTTTTCTGTGTGACTTGAATTTTGATGGTTATTATGTGGTGATCTGACGATGGTGTCGGTACGATTGTAGGGTTGGAAAATGTGTTAGGTGTTTGAGGTGGTGTAGGAGTAAATATGAGGTCTGGTGTTGTTCCATGTCTGTGGGTGGGTTCTTTAATAAGCTGTTGGTAGTGTAGTGCTGACATTGCTTGAAGGGAGGCTTTGGAATTTTATTAGGTGTTTGTCTGAGGTTGAAGTCGCCTAGTATGAAGAGAGGTTTGCTTGATGTATCATGTGCGCATACTATTTCCAGTATCTTTGTCAGCTCCTCCGATTTGGCGTTGGGTGGTCTGTATGTTAGGCATATTGCCATGTGCTTTTTGGAGATGTGGAGTATACTGGTCTCCTCTGTACTGCTTGCTTGTGTAATTTTGAACTTGTAGAGACTCTTGGTTAGTATTAGTACTCCACCATCTCTTCTGCCTGCTCTGGTGCAGTTGAAGGCAGTGTATGAAGGCAGAGTAATTTGGTTTCTAACTATTTGATCAGTATCATTGAGCCATGTCTCAGTTATACAAAGTATATCTGTTTTATGTGTGTGTAAGTAGTCCATAATAATATTAGTTTTGTTTTTAATGGATCTTGCATTAATGAGCGTGCAATTTAGGATGGTGTCTACTAAGGGGTTGGTGTGGTTGTTGTGTGTGGTAGATGCGGTGTGTAAGTTTTTGGAGGTGTCTATTTTGTGCGTGCGTGTTTTGTGTGTTGTGTGTCTGAGCTGATAAACTCTTGGGCATGTACATTGTATATGCCATGGAGTGGGGTGTTGTAAGTATATGAATTGTGTGTAAGAGGGTGTGTGTATTGTGGTGTGGAAAGTTTTTGCTTGTTGTGTGAGGAGCTGAAGTGTTAATAAGGTGAGTAAGACTAGGGAACATGCAATGAAGCTACAGGGTAAACTATTTAAGACAAATAAGAGAAAATATTTTTTCACTCAACGTGTAATCAAACTCTGGAATTTGTTACTGGAGGATGTAGTAAAGGCTGTTAGTGTAGCTGGGTTTAAAAAAGGTTTGGACAAGTTCCTGGAGGAAAGGTCCATAAACCATTATTAAGAAGGGACCCAGGATATCAAGTGCTTGAAGCCCCACAGTATGCAGAATGCAATTACTGTAGGCAGCACTTTAGCAGAAGGAAGCTAATAGGTCATCTTATATAGAATGATGCTGCATCATTTGGAAAAACAGCACCTTTTCCATCTCGGTATAAAGGAGGGGGCTAATCCTGGGCTGGGGACTCCATCCAGGAATGGAAATAGCAGTGGAATAAAGCTACAGGAAAAACAGAATTATCTTCTCAAACAGAATTATCTTCTTCCATTAATCAGATGGCATGGCAGCAGGCCGATGTGTATAGAAGCAAGCACCATGGAAGACATGGGTAGTGTTCAGCAGCACTGTCACAGGACAGGAGGCAGGCAGCATCAAGAGTAGTGTTTTCTTAATCTAGTTTTGTTATCAGTTATCATTTCAATGGCTCACCTTGAACTGGTAATCCTTATATTGGAAAGTAATCCTCTTCCAGGAAGAGGGTGGCTGTTTTTAGCCAACCTATACTTACAGTAGCTAAATTTTGTATTTCTGGTACTATTAGTTCCTGTTTCCTGACTGGTCCAAAGTTTGTCTGCCCTTGCACTACAATAAAAGGAAAATTCTTCCTGGATTTTTTTGTCTTGTGAATCTATTGACTCCTGCTCAAGCAAGTTGCTCCAAAAATCATAACAGCTCCTCCTGGAAAGCCATTGTTTTTCCACTACAAGAGTCACAGGGTTGAGGTTAGATTGGGGGAGGGGTGGTAATCCTTCAAGTTTTTTTAATATCATAGTAGGGCAAACAATTCACTGAATCCCTTCAAGGCCACCACTGGTGCCTCCCCATCACTGATGGCTAGCACCAGACTTGGTGGAAAAACTAGGGATTCTGAAGACACACCTCTCCTTGCTTGGTTTCCCTTCATTCTCATGTGATAGGGAGGCGGAAGGCATACAGAGCTATACCGAGGGGCAGTTGCCCATGTTTCTACTATATATGTTTTTTTCACAGTCAGCACTGCAGTTTCTCCAGGACAGTGTCCATTTCCAGGGGCTACCTTTCAGCCACCCATGCCAAAACTTCATATAAAAATCAATAAAAAAATAACTATTACAGTCTAAGAGATTCAGAGGGAGTGAAGTCAGCATTCTTGCAAACTGCAGTTGGAGGGCACCAGTGACCTTTTTGCATTATGGAACTCTGCTGGTTCTTCAGGCCTCTTGCTCTGTGGCCCTCCTGGTAGTTCAGGTGGCTAGCTGTAATGTTGGACCATCAGCAGAAGGCTACTGCTAAATGACTGCAGCACATCATGTAAACCTGACTTTCTAACTTCCTCTGCTGTGCTCTCATAGATCAGAAAAGAAGGGTAGAGAATTCATGGACTTTCTCTGTACCAGAGAAGAGCCCAGTATGGGATGGTCTTCCTCCCCCAGCTCCAGGGGTCCTTCCTGAAAGGGACAAAAGTCTGGAGGAGCACAGCAGAAGTGTGTGTGTAACAGCTGTTTTGGTCTACTGTTTTAGGACTCCTGGATGGGAGATAATACCTAATGTTTTCAGGTGGGCTGCTCTTGAAATGCAACAATCTTCCTCTTTCTTTTTCTCAGACAAGGAGGAGCTCCGAGGCAGAATGAGTGCCAGTAACAAGATGCTGTGTGTTGCTTCCAGTCTTGGTCCCCCGAGTAAGTTCAGTTAGATGGGACTGATTGGAAGGCTGGTAGAGGTATAATGTACATCTCTAGCCTGTTGCTGTTCATAGTGCTGTATAGTGCTGTCTGTTCAGGTATGATTATATGGTATACCCCTGGGAATCCCTGCTTGAACCAGATCAAGCACATAGCCCAAGATTCAGCTGACTAGCTGTGATCCACAAACTCCAAGACAGTCTCAGGGAGAATAAATCCCTGGGGCTCAATCATTTCTGGCAAAAGCCTGATAGAGGGTGCTGCCACAGCCAGAAGAAGACATGCTTTCACTCCAAACTTTTTAATGCTGAACATCTGGATTACGTCTTTCTACAGTACTGCCACCTGTTGCTTTGCTGAGTGCCTGTCAAGAAAGTTATAGGCACACCCAAACTATGCAGCCATTCCTCCACACAAATAAATTCCACATAATTGCTGACTACTTAATAGAAGCCAATCTGGACATAATGTCCATTACCGAAACATGGCTTACCGACACTGACCACATCATACTGAACCAAATTGCATCCCAATCGTACTCAATTTACAACTGCCCAAGAGCCAATAGAAGAGGGAGAGGAGTGCTTATAATAGCAAAACTCACCTAGAGCTCATTACACACGCCACACTTAAAAAAGAGAGCCTTAATACAATAACAATATCCAACAGGCACATGATGCTGTGCCTGATATATCGTACTCCCTGCTCCAAAAATGAAGACCTACCAACTATTCTTGAAGAGGTATGCACCATTACTTCACCATAAAAACCTCTCATACTCCTCGGAGACTTCAATATGCCATCTCTACCATACATGGATGCAAATGCCTTCTCTACAGCCATAGAAAACCTGCAATATACTCAAATGATAATCTCACCAATACATACAAAGGGAGCCACCCTTGATCTTATCTTTATATCAAATGACTTACTTGAGCAAAAGGGCAACTGCCAACCAACTGTCTCACCAGTCCCATGATCAGACCAGTCCCATGATCAGACCACTAAGTTTTAATTTGATACTACCCGCCACCCCATTCACTAAAGAGTGTTAAACTAAGAAACACAGAAGATTTAAGAAATTTAATAATGAGACCTTCCCTCAACAAGTGCTAACACAACTGGATTTGAGTTTGTCGAATTTGAACAATATAATTGACAATTGGAACAGTATGCTCCACAATGCTGCGGTTGCTCCTTACAGCACAGTAACAAACAATAGGAACTACTCTGCACCATGGTTTTCCACTGAAATCAATGCCACAAAGAGGACTCTGCGCAGACTAGAGAGAAAATGGAGATCTACCAAGAACCAAGAAGACCTTGGAAATTATATCATAACACTTAATTATTACCCACAACACAATATCACACCAACTCCCTCTTAAAGGGAAGGAGGTGCCCATATTCACTCTCAGGAGCAGCTGTTTATCCTCATCAGGCATACATCAGGAGCTCCCCTTCACCTCCCGGACCTGCCTACCAACGGCCCTTCACCACCATAAAGACCGCCGCTTCTGAGGCGCGGGAAACAGCAGCCAGTCACAGAGGGAGTGAGCAGGAGCTCCCCTTCACCTCCCGGACCTGCCTACCAATGGCCCTTCACCACCATAAAAAACGCCGCTTCTGAGGCGCGGGAAACAGCAGCCAGTCACAGAGGGAGTGAGCAGGAGCTCCCCTTCACCTCCCGGACCTGCCTACCAACGGCCCTTCACCACCATAAAAACCGCCGCTTCTGAGGCGCGGGAAACAGCAGCCAGTCACAGAGGGAGTGAGCGGGAGCTCCCCTTCACCTCCTGGACCTGCCTACCAACGGCCCTTCACCACCATAAAAACCGCCGCTTCTGAGGCGCGGGAAACAGCAGCCAGTCACAGAGGGAGTGAGCGGGAGCTCCCCTTCACCTCCCGAACCTGCCTACCAACGGCCCTTCACCACCATAAAAACCGCCGCTTCTGAGGCGCGGGAAACAGCAGCCAGTCACAGAGGGAGTGAGCAGGAGCTCCCCTTCACCTCCCGGACCTGCCTATCAATGGCCCTTCACCACCATAAAAACCGCCGCTTCTGAGGCGCGGGAAACAGCAGCCAGTCACAGAGGGAGTGAGCAGGAGCTCCCCTTCACCTCCCAGACCTGCCTACCAACGGCCCTTCACCACCATAAAAACCACTGCTTCTGAGGCACAGGAAACAGCAGCCAGTCACAGAGGAAGTGAGCAGGAGCTCCCCTTCACCTCCCTGACCTGCCTACCAACGGCCCTTCACCACCATAAAAACCGCCGCTTCTGAGGCGCGGGAAACAGCAGCCAGTCACAGAAGGAGTGAGCAGGAGCTCCCCTTCACCTCCCGGACCTACCTACCAACGGCCCTTCACCACCATAAAAACCACCGCTTCTGAGGCGCGGGAAACAGCAGCCAGTCACAGAGGGAGTGAGCAGGAGCTCCCCTTCACCTCCCGGACCTGCCTACCAACGGCCCTTCACCACCATAAAAACTGCCGCTTCTGAGGCGCGCCCGCGCCTTGCGGGCCCGTGCCTGAGGGCCCTTTGGCGTGGCCCTTAGGCGTTGGTCCGTGGCGCTTGTTGTGAGAGTTGCACTGATGACTTGGACTGGGCTGACATGCGTCTGTGATGTGGTAACCTGCTGTTCTATGTTTCTCCTCTACTATTATCTGTTTGACTGTCTCTATTCTCTATTCTGTCCTATTATATAATGGCGTTCCTTTCCTATTTCCTAGAATGATATTGCATTGTAAACCACTCTAATGCCTCTGGCCTGAGCGGTATATCAAATCTAAATAAACATAAACATAAACATAATCTTGAGGTGAACAAAGTCAATCAAACGTATTAGGTATAGTTTTCTTAGTATAAGTATCCCCAGCAAACCTAAGTAAGTAAACAACTTAAATGCCTAAACACAACCTTAAAACTAAGATGCAGATAGCAGTCCAGCAGTGAAATGGGGGCTTTCCATTCTTTTGCATTGAGTGTCACATGTATGATTTTCTCCCAGTTGGTGAGGGGTCTTCTGTGTGCACTAGGTGCAAGGAGCTCTTTGCTCTCATGGAACGAGTCCAATCTCTGGAGGCTAGAGTAGCAGACTTGGAGGACATAAGGAAGATAGAGAGGTATATAGACGAGACCTACAGGGATGTAGTACTGAAGTCCCACTTCCAGTCTGGCAGCATCCCTGTTACCATAAAGGAGAGAGGTCACGTGACAGGAGACCATCACCCTGGTGTGGCAGTAAGTGATCCTGTAACTAGGACCTGTCCTCCAGATGATGTAAAACCATCTCACACTGAGGAGGTTTCTCCAGGGCCTTGTGCCCATGAGGGAAGGGCTAGACAGCTGTTATAGCTGGTGATTCAATCATTAGGCATGTAGATAGCTGGGTGACTGGTAGACGTGAGGATCGCCTGGTAACATGCCTGCCTGGTGCGAAGGTAGCGGACATGGTCTTAGATAGGGCTGAGGAGGAGTCTGCTTTCTTGGTATATGCTGGTACCAATGATATAGGAAAGTGTGGTAGAGAGGTTCTGGAGGCCAAATTTAGGCCTTTAGGTAGGAAGTTGAAATCCAGAACTTCCTGGTAGCATTCTCCGAAATGCTTCCTATTCCACATGCAGGACCCAAAAGGCAGGCAGAGCTCTGGAGCTCAATGTGTGGATGAAACAATAGTGCAAGGAAGAAGGTTTTGGATTTGTTAGGAACTGGGCAACATTCTGTAGAAAGGAGGGGCTTTTCTAAAGGGATGAGCTCCATCTTAACCTGGATGGATCCAGGCTGTTGGCATTAATCTTTAAAAAGGAGAAAGAACAGCTTTTAAACTAGATAATAGGTGAAAGCTGACAGTCGCCCAAGAGCTCATGGTTCGAAACAATGTATCCTTGAAGGATACGAGCAAAAGACTGAAGTTAGAGCATATTGACAGGGAGGTTCCAATAAAGACAAAAGTAACCCAAATGCCCTTAAGTGCCGAGCAGACAGAGCTTAAGGATTCCAAATTACCCCTGCCTACTGAATACCAGATTAATATGAATAAAATACAGCATCTAAAATGCTTGTATGCAAATGCTGGAAGTCTAAAAAATAAGACATGAGAGTTAGAGCATATAGCACTAAATGAGAGGTTAGATATGATTTGTATCTCTGAGACATGGTGGAAGGACAGCCAATAGGACACTGTGATATCATAATGATAGAGCAGATCAAATTGGAGGAGGGGTTACATTTTATGTTAGAGAGGACATTGAGTCACAAAGGATTAACGTTTTGCAGGAAATAAAATACACTGTAGAATCTCTATGGATTGAAATTCCATGTCAAAAGGGGAAGGGGAAGGCAATGGCAGTGGGGGGGTGTACTATCGACCACCTGACCAGAACGAACAAATGAATGATGAAATGCTCAAAGAAATCAGGAAAGCTAACAAAAGTTACAGCACATTAATGATAATGGTTGATTTCAATTACCATGGTATCAACTAGGTCAGTGTTACAGCAAGACATGCTATGGAGATAAAGTTTCTAGATTAAATAAATGACTGCTTCTTGGAGCAGCTGGTTCATGAATTGGCCAGAGGGGAAGCCATTTTGGACCTAGTCCTTAGTGGAACACAAGATCTGCTGCAAGAGATGTTGGGGCCACTTGGCAATAGTGATCATAGCATAATTGTGTTTGATTTAATAAATGGAGGAAGGATGGCAAGGAAATCCACATTACTACCTTTTAACTTTCAAAAGGGAGACTATGATAAAATGAGGAAATAGTTAAGAAAAAACTAAAAGGAACAGTTGCAAAGGTTAAAGATTTACATCAAGCATGAGTGTAGTTTAAAAATATTATCTTGGAAGCCCAGACCAGCTGTATTCCATGTTTTAAGAGAAGTCCAAGGTTCAAGAGAGGTCAGAGAGGCTATTGTTGCCAAAAAACATCTTTCAGGAAATGGAAAAAGGAGCCAATTGATGAAAACTGGAAACAACATTAGCATTGGCAAATTAAATGCATGGTATTGATAAGGCAGGCAAAGAGAGAATTTAAGAAGAAGCTTGCTGTGGAAGCAAAAACATATAATAAAGACTTTTTCAAGTACTTCGTAGCAAAAAACCTGTGAGAGAGTCAGTTGGACCATTAGAGGGGTAAAGGGGCACTAAGAGGGGATGAGGCCATAGCAGAGAGACTGAATGAATTCTTTACTTTGGTCTTTACTGAGGAAGATGTACGGATGTTACTCATGACTGAAATGGTATTTAAAGGTGATTCCGCAGAAGAATTGAAAGAAATATTGATACACTGGGAAGATGTATTACAACTATTTGATAAACTGAAGAGTAGCAAATCATCTGGACCGGATAGTATACATCCAAGGGTGTTGAAAGAACTGAAATATGAGATTGCAGACCTACTATTAGTAATCTGTGAACTATTATAAAAATTATCTAGAATACCTGAAGACTGGACAATGGCCAATGTAACGCCAATTTTTAAAAAGAGTTCCAGGGGTGATCTGAGAACCTGGGAAACATTGCAGAAACCATTATAAAGAACAAAATTACTGAACATGTAGATAGTCATGGCTTAATGGGAGACAGCCAACATGGCTTTAGCCAAGGTTGGTCTTGTTTTACTAATCTGTTATGTCTTTTTGAAGGTATGAATAAACAGGTAGACAAAGGTGAGTCAGTTGATATAGTGTATTCAGATTTTCAGAAAGCCTTGGACAAAGTCCCTGATGAGATACTCTGGGCGAAATTAAAATGTCATGTGATATGAGGTAGTGTACTATTGTAGATCAGGAACTAGTTAACATTAATAAAGCCCTGAGTTATAAAAAAGAATAGAAAGCAGAAGGTAGGGCTGAATGGCCAATTTTCCCAATGAAGAAAGGTGAGTAGTGGAGTACCCCAGGGATCTGGGTCTGCTACTTTTTAACATATTAGTAAATGACATGGAAATGGGAATAATGAATGAGGTAGCCAAATTTGCAGATGATATAAAACTATTCAGTTTTTAAAACCTAAGAGGATTGTGAAAAATTGCAAGAGGACATTGATAAACTGGAAGACTGGACGTTCAAATGACAGGTGAAATTTAATGTGGACAAGTGTATAGTTCTGCAAAACCACAAAGGCTACATCTTCAAGAGCATTATCCCTTTGGAACACCCTTTCTAATGACTTGAGAGCCACTGCTGATAGCAAAGACTTCCAAACGAAATTAAAAACTCTACTATACATAGACCACTTTGGACCTTCTACCTCAAGTGCATCACCTACCTACACAGTACCCTAAAAAAGAACCACCCTGACCCTCTTCCCATCTCCTGACCGAATCCTCAGCGATTCAAAATGTATATAAGTTGCTTCTTGAGCCCCCTGAAGTATATCGACTACACCCAATTCTGTAAACCTATTAAATAAATAAATAAAATAAGGAATGATCAACCCAAACTATGCTTACACAATGCAAACTTCCACATTAGGAACCACCACTCAGGAAAAAGATTTAAGTGTCATTATGGATAACAGGTTGAAACCCTCTGCCCAGCGTGCCGCGGTGGCCAAGAGAGCAAATAGAATGCTAAGTATCATAAGGAAAGGAATGGAGAATAAAACAAAGGATTTTATAATGCCTCTGTATCGTTTCTTGGTGTGACCACACCTTGAATATTGTGTGCTATTCTGGTCACCATATCTTAAAAAGAAAATAGCAGAATTAGAAAAAGGTACAGAGAAGAGCCATCAAAATGGTAAATGGGATGGAAGGATACCGCTATGAAGAGAGGCTTAAAAGGTTAGGGCTCTTCAACCTGGAAAAGTGACAGCTGAGAAGAGATATGATAGAGGTCTATAAATTAAGGAGTGGAATAGGTAAACGTAGATCCATTGTTTGCGCCATCAAAAAGTAGAAAGACTAGGGGACATGCAATGAAGCTACAGTGTAACCCATTTAAGACTAATAAGAGAAAATATTTTTCACTCAACACGTAATCAAACTCTGGAATTTGTTAACAGAGGATGTAGTAAAAGCTGTTTGTGTAGCTGGATTTAAAAAACGTTTGGACAAGTTCCTGGAGGAAAGGTCCATAAACCATTATTAAAGAGGAACTAGGTAATCCACTGCTTGCCCCAATACAAGCATTGTGGAACCTGTGTCTTTTTGGGAAACAACTAGGTACTTGTGACCTGGACTGGCCACTGTTGGAAACAAGATACTGGGCTTGATGGACCTTGCTCTGACCCAGTATGGCATTTCTTATATTCCTATGTGTGAGTGTGACTATGAATAAGAGGGCCTTTGGTTGGATATGTTTCATAGTGTGTTTGTGATCTTAAAACTAAGTGTGTATGTGAGAGAGGATTTTGAAAAAATATATGCAGACATAGGGGTGACAATGGGAAGGAGACAAGAAGAAGGGGGAGTGCGGCCCCTTGAGCTGTCCTGATGACACGAGAATGAGCAGGCAAGAAATAGATTTCCTCTGTTTTGATATTTTTGTTGGACTACTTTCTTAGGTTTTCAAGTCTTTCTATTTAATTTATCTAAAACAGATTTTAAAATTTGAGATCTCTTTGTTACAATATAGAACATAATGCATTCCATAGGTCTTCATGAAACCACATATTCCTACTATAATTAAAAAAAGAGATATCAGCATTCATCAGATCAGTACCATACAGTCTTCACATCAGTAAATAATTGTGAAAAGAATTGTCACTACACAACTTGCAAAGTCATTACTGTCTTTAATTTCTTCAAATGTTATGTAGGATGGAAGAATTACAATTTATTACGGATTAATTGTAAGGGTCAAGTTTTGACTTTTGATCTGTATTATATTTATGGATTTTAGATATGCGTATTCAAATTTATCATAAGTGACCTGAAGCTCTGTTCTTTTCAGTGGTTGGTTCCATTGTGAGTGATGAGTGCTGTCATTATCAATTTTATTAGTAATGGAGAAATGAATATCATTAAATCTCCTTAGAAGGTGTTTTACAAACAATCATGTGCAAAGATTATAATTGTATGCTGCAAAACAAATTCAAGCCATATTTTCATATCCCTGAAAAAAAGTCAACTGAAATGCATGCCCAGAGTTTGTTAGTACCATTGTGTGCTTCCATAAGACCACCCAGCAGTGAAATTACCATTTTAAAAGAGCTATCTCCTAACACCAAGGCTGCTGACAGGATGGTAGAGTCAATGATTGATTACAGGACCCAGAGTGAGAAGAAGGGCCAGGCTCTCTCTTCCATCCTGCTGCTCCAGATCTCCAGGACTTCTCTCCCTCCTGCCTTTTCTGCAGGGTCTCTCCCTTGAAAGTGTGCTCAGCTTGGCAAACAGATCTTTAGCCTCTATTTTAATGAGTAGTGAATGCTGGAAGGACACAGATTGGACACCCGAGGTTCTGAAACTCCTATGACAGCTTGTCCAGCTTCTCGCCTTACACAGCAGTGCAGTTCAGTTGCTGAACGAGCTGCCTTAGGATTAAGGAGCACATCTGGGTATGTGTGCATACTTATTCATGTTTGTGACACAAGGTAATGTTTTAGAGTACCTAAGGATCACCTTGCTGGTCTGGGGATACTTTCAAATAGGAACCTAACACAGGAGAAAGGCGGGTGATATGCAGGGAGACTTGTAAAGTGAAAGTAATTGAAAGAGGAGGGAGAGGCAGAAGGTAGGAAGAAGAAAGGGGGAGAAAGGAAAACGGGTGAGAGTGGGAGAGGAGGAGAACCCTCAGAAGAGAAAGAGAATAAAGGCCAAGGGGAAGAAAGAAGGAATGGTACAAAGGGTATGGATATAGAAAGAGGATATTGGAGGGGTGAAATGAGAGAAAGACTAACAGAAGGGGTAACAGGGAAGGAGCTGAATAGGAAGGGTAGGAATAGAAGTCAGAGGTGGGGGGGGAGGGAGGGATAGATGGAAAGACAGAGTAGAGGAAGACTGCATGATTGGAAAAAAACTAGAAGGACGACAGAATGAGAGAGTAAGAACAGAGGGATAAGCACTGGAACAAGAAAGAGAAAAAGGTAAAGATAGAGAACTACTAGAGATGGAGGCTTGGAAAATGGGGAGATGTAAGACTGAGATATAGGCAGGGAATGCAGGAGTGAAAATAAAAGACGTGTTACAAGATGGAGAGAAGGGTTAGATGTGATGACGTTTCAGAGGCTTGGAGAGGAGAAATAACCTAGTGGTTAGAGTAGCAGGTTGGGAGTCAGGGTTTGAATCCCATTGATGCTTCTTGTGTCTTTCATTGTCCTAGGTATCAACTTAGATAGAAATGCCTACTATACTTGAATGTAACTCACCTTGAAGTATTCCTGAAAAGGCTTGGGTAAAATATAAATAAACTGGCAAAGATGTAGAGAAAAGTAATATGGGAGAGAAAGATTAGATGTCAATGAAAGCACTGAAGCGAACATAAGAACATAAGATATGCTATACTGGGCCAATATAGGTCACAAGTACCTGACAGTTTCCCCAAAAGACACAGGTTCAACAATGCTTGTATTGTGGCAAGCAGTGGATTTCCTGGGTCCCCTTTAATAATGGTTTATGGACCTTTCTTCCAGGAACTTGTCCAAGCCTTCATTAAACCCAGCTACACTAACAGCTTTTACTACATCCTCCGGTAACAAATTCCAGAGTTTGATTACACGTTGAGTGAAAAAATATTTTCTCTTATTAGTCTTGAATTGGTTACACTGTAGCTTCAATGCATGTCCCCTAGTCTTTCTATACTTTGATAGCATAAACAATTAATCTATGTTTACCCCTTCCACTGCATTCATTAATTTATAGAACTCTATCAGACCTCTCCTCTCCTCAGCCATCTCTTTTCCAGGTTGAAGAGCCCTAACCTTTTTAGCCTCTCTTCATAGGGATATACTTACATCCCCTTTATCATTTTGGTGGCTCTTCTCTGTACCTTTTCTAATAACGCTACATCCTTTTTAAGATACGGTGACCAAAATTGCACACAATATTTAAGGTGTGGTCACATCATGGAACGATACAGAGGCATTACAATATCCTTTGTTTTATTCACCATTCCTTTCCTTATGATACCTAGCATTCTATTTGCTCTCTTGGCCACTGCGGCACTCTGAACGGAGGGTTTCAACATATTATCCATGATGATGCCTATATCTTTTTCGTGGGTGGTGGTTCCCAATGTGGAACCTTGCATTGTGTAACCAGAGTTAGGAAGATATCTTGGGCTAAAACCTACATCCCAAATTTCTGAGCAGCTCTATAAACCCTGCCAGCACTCCCACTAGCTCAGGAGGAGATCAGCTCTAGCTGTAGAAAGAAGAAGAAGTGAAGAAGTTACAACAGTGCTTCTCAACCAGTGTGCCAGAGCACACTAGTGTGCCTTGAGAAAGAACTTGGTGAGCCTTGATGGTGACAGATAGGGGCATGGCTAGGCATGGGTTCATTAGGTGCTTGCCCATTTTGCTTGCACACAGGTCTCATCAAAGACTTAAGAACATAAGATATGCCATACTGGGTCAGACTATGGTCCATCAAGCCCAGTATCCTATCTCCAACAGTGGCCAATCTAGGTCACAAGTACCTAGCAGCCTCCCCAAAAGACAGAGGTTGCTCAATGCTTGCATTGGGTCAAGCAGTGATATCCCGGGTCCCTTTTAATAATGGTTTATGGACCTTTCCTCCAGGAACTTGTCCAAACCTTTTTTAAACCCATCTACACTAACAGCTTTCACTTCATACTCCGGTAACAAATTACAGAGTTTGATTACATGTCGAGTGAGAAAAAATATTTTATTTTATTAGTCTTAAATAGGTTACCCTGTAGCTTCATTGCATGTCCCCTAGCCTTTTTATTTTCTGACGACTTAAACAATCGATCTACGTTTACCCATTCCACTCCATTCATTAATTTATAGACCTCTAGAATATCTCCCCTCAGCCGTCACTTTTCCAGGTTGAAGAGCCCCAATCTTCTTAGCCTCTCTTCATAGGAGTATCCTTCCATCCTCTTTACCATTTTGGTGGCTCTTCTCTGCACTTTTTCTAATAACCCTATATCCTTTTTAAGATATGGCAACCAGAATTGCACACAATATTTTATTTGCTCTCTTTGCCGCTGCTGTACACTGGGCGCAGGGTTTCAACATGTTATCCACGATGACACCTAAATCTTTTTCCTGGGTGGTGGTTCCCAATGTGGAACCTTGCATCGTGCAACCATAATTTGGGATGTTCTTTCCTAGGTGCATAACATTGCACTTGTCCACATTAAATTTCATCTGCCATTTGGATGCCCAGTTTTCCAATTTATCAAGATCCTCTTGCAATTTTCCACAATCGTCTTGGGTTTTAACAACTTTAAATAGTTTTGTGTTATCTGCAAATTTGATAACCTCACTCATAATTCCCATTTCCAGTTCATTTACAAATATCTCAAAAAGCGGCGGACCCAGCACAGATCCCTGGGGTACTCAACTATTCACCTTTTTCCATTGGGAAAATTGGCCATTTAGCCCTACCCTCTGCTTTCTATCTTTTAACCAGTTCTTGATCCACAATAGTACACTGCCTCCTATCCCATGACTTTTTATTTTTGCCAGAAGTCTCTGATGAAGGACCTTGTCAAAGGCTTTCTGAAAGTCCAGATGCACTATATCAACTGACTCACCTTTGTCTACCTGTTTATTCACACCTTCAAAAAAACATAACAGATTAGTAAGGCAAGATCTTTCTTATCTAAAGCCGTGTTGGCTGTCTTCTATTAAGCCATGACTATCTACATGTTGAGTAATTTTGTTCTTTATAATGGTTTCTACCATTTTCCCCAGTTCTGACATCAGACTCACTGGTCTGTAGTTTACCGGATCACCCCTGGAACCCTTTTTAAAAATTGGCGTTACATTAGCGAACCTCCAAGCTTCAGGTGTTACAGATGATTTTAATGATGGTTCACAGATTACTAAAAGCAGATCTGCAATCTCACATTTCAGTTCTTTCAAACTCTTGGATGTATACCATCCGGTCCAGGTGATTTGCTGCTCTTCAGTTTATCAGATAGTTGTAATACATCTTCCCGGTGTATCAATATTTCTTTCAATTCTTCTGCAGTATTACCTTTAAATACCACTTCAGTCATGGGTAACATCCCTACATCTTTCTCAGTGAAGACCGAAGCAAAGAATTCATTCAGTCTCTCTGCTATATCCTTGTCCCCTCTTACTGCCCCTTTTACCCCTTTATCATCTAATGGTCCAACTGACTCACAGGTTTTTTGCTACGAATGTACTTGAAAAAGTCTTTATTACGCATTTTTGCCTCCACAGCAAGTTTCTTCTCAAATTCTCTCTTTCTCTGCCTTATCAATGCCTTGCATTTATCTTGCCAGTGCTTGTGCTTGTGCTGTTTCCAGTTTTCGTCATTTGGCTCCTTTTTCCATTTCCTGAAGGATGCTTTTTTGGCAACAACAGCCTCTCTGTCCTCACCTTTAAACCATGTTGACAGTTTTTTGGATTTCCTTCCACTTTTCTCAAAGCGTGGAATACAGCTGGTCTGGGCTTCCAAGATAATATTTTTAAACAACACCCAAGCTTGATGTAAGTCTTTGACCTTTGCAACTGCTCCTTTTATTTTTTTCTTAACTATTTTCCTCATTTTTGAAAGTTAAAAGGTAGTTCTGTGGATTTTGTTACCATCCATCCTCCATTAATTAAATCAAATGTGCTATGATCACTATTACCAAGTGGCCCCAACACCCTTATCTCTTGCACCAAATCTGGTGTTCCACTAAGGACTAAGTCCAAAATGTCTTCCCCTCTGGTCGGTTCATGAACCAACTGCTCCAAGAAGCAGTAATTTTTTTATCTAGAAACTTTATCTCCCTAGCATATCCTGCCATCACACTGACCATGTCAATACCAGAGTAATTGAAATCACCCATTATTATTACTGTTCTGTAAGTTTTGTTAGCTTCCCTGATTTCTTTGAGCATTTCATCATACATTTCTTCATTCTGGCAAGGCAGTCGATAGTACAACCCCACTGTCATCGCCTTCCCCTTTTTACATGGAATTTCAATCCATTGAGATTCTACAGAAAATTTTGTTTTCTGCAAAACTTTAATACTTTCTGACTCAATGCCCTCTCTGACATAGAGCGCAACCCCTCCACCAATTTGATCAGCTCTATCATTATGATATAGTTTGTACGCAGGTATCACAGTGTCCCACTGGTTATCCTCCTTCCACCATGTCTCTGAGATACCAATCATATCTAAGTTCTCATTTAGTGCTATATATTCTAACTCTCTCATTTAATTTTTTAGACTTCTAGCATTTGCAAACAAGCATTTTAGGGAATGTATTTTATTAATATTAATCTGGTTATCAGTAGGCAGGGGAAATTCGGAATCTTTAAGCTCTGTCTGCTCTGTACTCAAGGGCATTTGGGCTACCTTTGTCTTTATTGGAACCTTTCTGCTGATGTGCCCTAACTTCATTTCTTTGGTAGTATCCTTCAAGGATACATTGTTCTGAACCATACACTCTTGGGCGACTGTCGTCTTTCCCCTATTATCTAGTTTAAAAGCTGCTCTATCTCCTTTTTAAAGGTTAATGCCAGCAGCCTGGTTCTATCCCAGTTAAGGTGTAGCCCATCCCTTTGGAAGAGCTCCTCCTTTCCCCAGAATGTTCCCCAATTCCTAACAAATCCAAAACCCTCATCCTTGCACCATTGTCTCATCCACGCATTGAGACTCCAGAGTTCTGCCTGCCTTTTGGGTCCTGCACGTGGAACAGGAAGCATTTCGGAGAACGCTTCAACTTCAACTTATAGAGAGGCTCTATCAGCTCCTTTTTCCTGCTGACCATTTCTCTCCCAATGCACTCAAGCATGCTGCTGGCTTTTGCAGTTGTCTTGTCTACCTGTTTGGCCAATTTAAGATCATCAGAAACAATCACCCCTGTATCCTGCACTTCCTTCAAGCACAAAATCACTTTGCCTCCTATACTGTACCTCTCCCTTGGATTTTTGCAGCCCAAATGCATGACCCACCATTTTTTTTTTTTTTGCATTAAATTTCAACTGCCAAATTCTCAAATATTTTTCAAGCTTTGCTCAATCCCTCCTCATGTTATCTAAACCTTTCTGGGCGTCTACTCTATTGCAGATTTTTGTATCATCCATAGAGGCAAATCTTACCCAATAGCCCTTCTGCAATATCACTTATAAAAATGTTAAAAAGAATCAGACTAAGGATAGATCCCTGTGGCACACTACTGGTAACATCCTTCTCCTCAGAGTGAATACCCTTTGTTGTTTCCCACTCAAACAATTTCTAACCCAGTCACTTTAGGGTCCATCCCTAGGGCATTCAATTTATTTATAAGTCAGAACAGTGTCAAAAGCTTTACTGAAATCTAAATACACCACATCTAGCACTCTCCCTTGATCCAACTCTCTGGTCACCCAATCAAAGAAATTAATCAGAATCGTCTGAAAAGACCTGCCTCATAAAACCATGCTTCCTCGAATCCTGCAAACTACTGGATTCCAGAAACTTCACTGTCCTCTGTTTTAGTAGCCTTTCCATTAGTTTACTCACCACAAAGGTCAGACTAACTGACCTGTAGTTCACAACCTCATGCTTTTTTCTGCTTTTGTGTAAAGGGACCACATAAGCTTTTCTCCAGTCTTCTGGGATTTATGAGGGGAGGAGGAAGGACCGAGAGAGGAGCTCTGCACTGTCACCACCATAAGCTTTTCTTTTAGCCAAAACGTTCCAATAAAGCAGTGAACAGTTTGCAAGTGGTGAATTCAATATTGTTCCCTGCTCTAGGAATAGATAGATAGATGCCTGAAGGGATGAGACAGAAGGATGAGGAGATGAGTGGATAAAGGAGGCCTGATAAGGAGAGAGAGGATGGGGAATGATAGGTAGGGTTGCCTATTTTATTTATATACAAATTTTGCTTAACTGCACTTCCAACTTAGATCATTCAGAGTGATTTATAATCTGGAACACAAAGGAAATATAACATTTACAGGCTCATTCCATCCCGGACGTACAGCCCCTCCAGGGGACCAGAATCGTGAACAACACTGTACCTGCAAGCGATTCAGCCTGGCCTGCACATACAGGGAAAGATCGACTAACTCAGTTAGGGCTTTACATCCGGTTGCCATGGCACCGTGGCTCCATTGTAAAACCGCGATCCCAGCCGCCGGCTGCACAAAGGCTTTCCCCACAGCCCAACCCCCGATATGGCATCCTAAGGCCAGGGTTGGCTGCAGGGAATGTCTTTGGGCCCCCCCCCGCCCCATCCACACCCCGGGTCCACAGAAAAAAGACATCTAGGGAAGTTATTCCATCTCGGAAGTGGAATATCTTCCCCGCACATGTCGCCGGCCCTGGACGTATAGGGCCGACATTAGAATCAGCCTTGTACGTCCAGGGCTGGCAACCACCTGCCCTTATTCCGCCCCTGATCTGCCCCTTCCCTGCCCCCGTTTAAACAGAAAAAAATCTAATTAAAAAAATCTAATCATTCCATGACAAATGGCCTGCTGACGTTATCAGTCACATGCCTGAAAGACTAATTCAAATATCCAGGTTTTCTTGGCCTTTTTAAAATGAGAATAAGAATGTTCTTTGTACAGTTATAAAGTTAGGGCATTCCAGAGTGTGTAGGTGCTAAAAAAAGAAAATACGAAACAGTATATGGTCTCCAAAAGGGAACCTAAATGGAGAGGAAACTGTAAGCAGAGACCAATGAGCAGATCTCAAGCAACATGAGGGTTGATAGGGAATGAGATGGTTAGCAAGAGTATGTAGTGTCCAATGAATGAGAAGAACCTTGAACTTGATTTGTTAAAAAATAGGCAACCAGTCTTGAGCAAAGAAAAGCAGGGTGACATGATCATATTTACATGTTTCGCAAAGTAATTTCTCAGCTATATTTTGAATAATTTGAAGAAGAGATCTGGGAAACCATTATAAAGATAATTACAGTAATTTGCAGGCCAAGGGGCAAGGTCCCATGCAGCCACCCGTAACTGGGTACCCGGCACAGGGTGGGACCTACGGTTGTGGCCTTTGCTCAGTCTCAGGTGGTGAGGAGGAGAGATGCCGCTTAGGCCCACAATTGCAGGTGTGTGCGGGAGAGGGATGGAGGAGAATTGTGCGAGTCGGCTGAGCGCGTTTTGCAAATTCATTGGCAGTGTTAACAAAATTGCTGACTCTCTTTCCCATTTCAAGTGGGAACAGTTCCAGATTTTGGCACCAGAAGCAGATGCAGAAGGGAGCTTTGTCCAGGAACATCTTTTGGCGGATTGGCCTGCTGGGATACTGAGTCTTCTGAACAGGTCATTGGCGTTGACTATGTGGTCCACTAATTGCAGGGGTTATGACAAAGTGGCTTCTTTCTTGTCGATGAAAGGTTGGCAGCCAGGCAAGGTATTAGAACAGCTACTGGGCCAGTATGTTGTTTTCACCAAGGACAATGGGGTATCAAAATCGGCTGTGCGATCTCATTTGGCCGGTTTTGCCTTTTTCTCCTGAGCAATCGGCTGGGGTAGTCTTTCGGGAGGATTTTGGGTCCACAGATGATTGCAAAGCTGGGAAAAGTCCTCGCCAACTCCACGTGACTCCAGGTGTCCAATTACACATAACCTGCTTTCACGATTGTACAATGTGTCGCTGGAAGTAGCGGATTCAGCCTATGAGGCAGCCTTATTCAAGGCAGTCTTTTGCTTGACTTTCTTTGGTGCTTTCAGGGTCAGTGAACTGTTTGCAAGCTCCTCTCATGTGTCTGTGGGTGCTGGCATGTTATGGGACCACATGCGAGTGGAGGATAGTCAGCTGCGCATCTTATTGGCCAGATTAAAAATGGATCAGTTGGGAAAAGGGCTTTGGGTGGTTCTGAAAGCTATTGAAAGCATTGCTACTTGCCCAGTAGCTAGTGTGAGATATTACTTAGCCTTGAGGCTGGAAGGTAGAGGATTGTTGTTTTTCTACTAGAACTCCCGCCGCCTGACTCGATTTTAGTTCACAGCTGTCTTACGACTTGCATTGCAGCTCTTGGGGGAAGAGCCTGGTCTCTTTACCTCTCATTCCTTTCATAATGGTGCCACTACAAGTGCAGTGGCAGCTAGATTGCCAGACCATATTATACAGAGGATTGGCAGATGGCGTTCCCAGGCATTTGCAGGCTATGTTCGCCTATGAGCCTTGGAGCAGGGGAGGGGGGAGCCATCTTGGTTATTTCATAACTCTGTTTTCTTTTACAGATGTGTGGCAGCAGTCCCTGCAATGTCCCTGCAATGTTGGCTGATTGGTCATTTGTTTGTTCTCAGGGCTGGTAAGCGAGTGGCGGTGCGATTGATGGGGCTTAATTTGGGCCTCACTTTAGCTGAGGTGTTCTTTTGTGGCTTGGTGAGCATACCCTATGTTGAAACCAGCTTCTGTCCTTGTTGTGGCATCACGAGTGGGTGCAAAGTCACCCGGTAGTGATTCTCCTTCATTTAGGAGGCAATGATACTTGTTCATGGACTTGCAAGCACATCATCAGGGCAGCCAAAAGGGGCTTGACAGAAGTGTTGTGGATGTTCCAGGGGGTGATTTTGTTATGGTCAAACATCATTCTGAGGCCTTCCTGTATGGACCAGCAGATCTGGTCGAGGGGGTTAGCTAACATTAATCATCAAATTAGTTATTGGGTTTGTGAGCAAGGGGGTTATCAGATCATGCATTCGTGGGCAGATGCTGATTGTTCAGGCCTTTTTTGGCAGGATGGTGTCCACCTATCCCCAGTTGGTCAGGATTTACTTCTCAATGATTGACAGAAGGCCTTGTAATTTATGGTTCAGCGTGATGCCCGCTGGTCGCAGCTTTAGTGGGGGTGGTGCAGTGGTTTTAACTTTTGTCCTACGCCAGTGGCGGGTTCCCAATGGTTTCTGGGATCTGGAGCATTTTGAGCATTACTGTTGGACTGTGATTTGGTGATCACGGCTCATATAATCCTATGGGAGATGGAGTGACCCAGGAAGGGTGCACCTGGAAGCTTGCCTACCTTTGCTAGTCATATGGCGAGGTTGGCATTGGGGGGAGTACAGCGGGACACTGGCAAGATCGAGGTGGAGAGCGGAGAGCAGAGATGGTATCACCTTGCTAGTAATATGGCTGGTGAATTACCAGATCCGGTGAGGGGTGGTACTGTTGTATATTATCTTTGGTTGTATTATAAAAATTATAGTTGAATTCAATAAAGCTGGGACCAGTTTACATCCAAATTGCGTGTTAAGTGTCTCTGTGGTTAAGAAGGGAAAATTGGTGGGGGTGGGCGAGGGAGGGGATGAGGAGTGGTGAACATGGGGGTTTGTACTCAAGTAGGGTAAAGGGTAAGGGGATATACCGAGTCCATGCTACCACGGTTAATGCAATTTAGAGGTAACTAGACCATAGATGAGAAAGTTCATATCCAAAGAAGTCACAAGGGGTTTCAAGATGTGGATTCTTTGTAGGGCAAAAAAAGCATCTTTCACAACAATGAGAATTTGAGGCTTAACAGACATGGAAGAATCTAAAGTAACCTCTAAGTTGTGCACTGAAGAATGCAACAATATAACCTCTTTTATCTGTGGAGCAATAGTTAATGGTGCAATATTCCAACTGAACCATATGGCCTCACACGTCTCAGTATTAACTACTAATTTATGTACATGCAGGCAGCCTACTACAAGTATAGTATACAGGCAGTGCTCCAAGGACAGAAGATCTGGGAACTTGAGTCCACTGAAAATAGAATTTGTATGTCATCCACTTAAAAATATGGACTTCAGCTATATGACTGTATCAAAAAGATATTGAATAAAATTAGCATGAACAGATAACTTTGTGCTACTCCAGAACAGGAATAATAAGACTGAGAGGACATTACCAGAACAGACATGAAAATGATTCCACCTAGCCCAGTCTCTTGCAAACACTGTTGAAGTAAATAGCAATAAATGAGGTTGAAAGCTGAGAAAAGATCTGAAAATATTAAATGTTTTACCTGAATCCTTGCTAATATTATATGACTTCATTTAGCACAGCCTCTATGCTGTGATTACCTTAAAATCCTGATTTGTATGGATACAGCACCGACGTTTTGTCTAAAAAGGTAACTGATTGAGTAGAACCTTCTCTACGAGTTTTGCAAATAATGAACGATGAGAAACTGGATGAAATCTGTTCAGTAACTGAGGGTCTAGTGGAGGTTTCTTTTGCTGGGGTAGATAATTGCTTGCTTCCAGCAGCCTGGTAGTAGTCCAGAAGTGAGTGAGACTGGTGTGCAAGATTTGTCATAAAAGGAAAAACTGATGACAGTTTTTTTTTAACACTGGTGGTAGGCATAGAGTTGAAGAGGAGGTGTCCCTAAGAGCTACTAGGGTTTCATCTGTCACCAGTGGTGTGAGTGGATTGAAACTACTCTAGATGGAATTAATAATCAAGGTAGACTTTTCATGATTAGGATATCCCTGAACTTTGAGGTTATGACAATTTTGTCCTATAGACAAAGGGCAGTTTAAGTTTTGAAGATTAGGTTTTCTAGCCAAAACAGTGCAAAAAAGTCAGACATTGATACTGAAGATAGATGTTATTTACTGGTGTTGGAGTTGTCAAAATTTAAAAAGAGCTTTCGGAGAATGCTTAACTTTATTTAACAGACTGGATACAAGATTTTTTAGCAACTTGCTAGCTTATAAAAAAGCAGTGCATTAGTAATGCAAAGTTTTTGCCCCATTGAGGCTTGGCATGGCAACACAGTGGTTCTGAGATGAACAGAATGGAATGCTACCAGGGATTATACTTACCACCCTGAAAAGAAATAACCTGAACAGGAGCTGAACTGAGAGTCTGGTTCCATGTAATAATCTGATCATTAAGAGGTAGGGAGTCACAATTCAAGGCAATTTGAGATACCCTATCTGCCAATAGGTCAGAATCTAAAATATGTAGATTCCTAGTAAATGTATTAGTCCATAGAAAATCTAGGTAAGAAAAAGTGGCATGACCAATGCAAACATTAGCAGAAATAAAAACCAGATCCAATATATAACTTACAAAATGTATTGATTAAGAAACAAACTGTGAAAACTCTAAGCCCTCCATTTTTCTTAAAAAAATCAGTAGCAAGATGTGGCAGTGTAGTGTGTGATGGGACAAGATTTTCTGTTCAAACACCGACAACAGTTCAGGGAAAACAAAACTTGTTTTATTTAGACTCAGTTTGTTACACCTTCACAAAGCTGGTCTCCTGAGCCTTCCTCCAGCCCATTTATTTTATTTATTTATTTATTTAACATTCATTTTTATACCGCATCTTCCAGAGATCAGTTGCGGTGTACAAATAACAACTATTAACAAATCGAAATTTGTTTTACATAGAACATCTTAGATATACATAGAACATCTTAAATTATCATAAATTAAACAAATTTAACTGGAACTGAGTTTAAAACAATTAACTAACAGAAAATGGTGTTAACGTACATAATATAGTACATAACAGATACAACTATATACAAGATGAAGGTATTAGGGCATAAGAGATTGGAAAGTCTTTTCATTTGCGCTATGTGTGAGGTCTATTTATGTGGAAGGGTTGTGCTTTATGTTGTCAGTTACTTGTTTAGCCTTTATCTAAGTTGAGTGTAAGGTTTTCCATGGTGTTATAGTGTTTGGTGAATAGATAGGTTTTTGAATTTTTCGCGGACGTCCATGATCTCTGTTAGAGATCGTAGATCCTCTGGTAAGGAGTTCCAGATAGTAGGAGCTATATGAGAGAAGGCTCTGTTGTTGGTTAATTTATGTGCTTTTATGAAGTCCTTCGGAATCTTTAGTTTATTTAATTGTTCTTTTCTGTGGGTAGTCTTAGGTGTTTCTTTGCATATTAAATTACATAGTGTAGTTGGGGCCATATCATTTAATGCTTTGAATGAGGTAATTATTGTTTTGTATGTTATCCTACTCTGTATTGGTAACCAATGAAGGGATGCTAGTATTGGTGTTATGTGTTGGAGTGAGTTTATTTTTAATATAATCCTTGCCGTTGCATTTTGGGCTAGTTGAATTCTTTTAATGTTCTGTTTTGAAATGCCCATAAGTATTAGGTTGGCAAAATCAAAGTGAGGGGTTATAATAGCTTGTGTTATATTAATGAAATCTTGTACAAAAACTAGCGGGCGTAGTTGTTTGAGAATTTTAAGTTTGAAATAGATTTTCTTTGTGGTGTTTCTAATGTGTGTATCCATTGTAAGGTGTGTATCTATTATAACACCTAGATATCTTATTTCATTTTTTATTTTAATTTCTTGATCTTGTAGAGTTATATGGGTTGGGGGAATTACTGATTGATTTTTTGTTACAATTAGGACTTCAGTTTTAGCATGGTTTATATGGAGGTTTTGAGTTTTTAGCCAAATTGTGATTTCGTTATAACAGTCTGAGAGGAGTTGTAATGGTAGGTTAGGGATAGTAAATGGAATGTACATCATAATATCGTCTGCATAGAGGTGATATTGTACTCCAAATTTTTTAAAGATATTGCAGACCGGTTTTATGTAAATGTTAAAAAGTAGGGCTGATAGAGCAGATCCTTGTGGTAAACCTATTTCTTGGTTATATGTAGTTGATGTTTGATTGCCTATTCGTACATTTTGAGTTCTGTTGTTTAAATAGGAAGTGAACCATTTATATACTGTAGAGTTTATGCCTATCTGTTTTAAGTTTCTGAGCATTATTGAGTGATGTACACTATCAAAGGCCGCTGATATGTCAATGAAGAGGAGGATGAATGCTTGTTTATGGTTGTCGATTCCTCTTAGGAGGGTATCAATTAATACAGTTAGTAGTGTTTCAACTCCGTGGCGGGGTCGAAATCCATATTGTTGCTCATCAAGTGGATAAGATGTGTCTATGTATTCCTGTGTCTGTAATTGCACAACTTTTTCTATTATTTTGGCCAAAAATGGTATGCTAGAGATGGGTCTGTATGATATTGGGGATGTTTTATCTAATTTGCTATTCTTTAGAATTGGGCGTATTTGTGCGTGCTTGAGTGATTGTGGAAGGTAACCTTGGGTTAATGAGAGGTTGACTATTGGAAGAATGAATGATAGAAGAGTTGGTAGTGTGTTTTTTATCCATGATACTGGGCATGGGTCTAAGTATGAAGTTGTGGTATTGAGACCAGATATGATAGATTTTAATGACGTTCTTGAAATGGGGTAAAAGTCTGACCATTCGTCAATAGGCTGCTGAAAGGTGTTAATTGTATCTAGTGACATTTGAGGTTTTTTTGATTTGTTTTTGTAGTGATTGGCTAGTGTTTGTACTGAGATGTCAGTGATTTCATTGCTAGAAGTTTGAGCGTTATTGGTAAGATTTCTGACAATAGAAAATAGCTCTCGAGGTCTGTTAAATGATTTTGATAATGTTGCTGCGTAGTAGTTTTTCTTTGTACTATCTAGTGCTTCTTTATATTTTATGAGATGGTTATTATATATTTCCTTATGTATAGTCAACTTAGATTTTCGCCATTTAGTTTCGTGTTTTCTTAGTTCTTTTTTCATTTGTTTTAGTGTATTATTGAACCATGGTGTATTGTTTGTTTTGAGGTGTTTTCTTTGTTTATTTGTATGGTTGCTTTTGGCTGCATTATTGATGGTTTCGTACCAGTTGTTGACAGCGTCATCTAGATCTGATGTGGATGGCAAGAGGTGGGGATTGTAGAGTCAAGGAATTCCGTTTCATTAAACTTTTTAAATTTTGATGTGGGGCCACATAATGTATAGTTTTGACATTAGTAGTATGATATTTGAGGTTTATTTTGATAGTATAATGATCGGACCAGGGTGTCTCTGTGAGTGTTATGGAATTTGGGTTGATTAGTTTGAAGAGTACATCTGGAAGAAAGATCATGTCTAGTGTTCCTCCTTTTATATGTGTTGCGGTATTTATTATTTGATGGTAATCTATATCTGATATAGCATCCAGAAATAATTTGGAGTTATGTGTTGATAGTGATGGGAGATTGAAATCACCTAGCATGATTACAGGGTTTTGTGTAGTGGATGAGCTAAGGAGATCAATAAAGGAGTCTAGGCAATCTGCACTTTGGTCTGGAGGCCTATAAATTAAGCAGATTTTCATGAGGCCAATTTTTATTAATAATGTGTCTATGTTATTAGATATGTTTGTTTGAATTGATTTAGCATTTAATATCTTTTTCGTCATCATTAGGACTCCTCCGCCTTTTTTGTTAGATCTATGTTTGTAAAAAAGGTCATAGTTTTCATTATCAAGTTGATTTAGGTAGACTGTGTCCGTTTCAGAAAGCCAAGTCTCTGTGACACATAAAATGTCTGGTTTGGAATCTGTTATTAGATCATTAAATATGGGGAGTTTATTTTTCATTGATCGTGCATTAATAAGAATGCATGATAGGGAGGATAAGTTTGAGGACGTTTCCTTGCAAATTTGAGGTGAACTTGTTTGTTTTATGTGTATTAGTCTATGGTAGTTTATCTTTGGGTAGTTGTTTGGGTGAGTGTATCCAATATGGTTGTCATATTGAGTATGATTGTGTATTATAGGGATGGTCCTGAAATTTTTGCTGTTTAGGCTTAGTGATAGGTTAGTTATTATTGTCAATAGTATAAATGTGTATAATATTCTTGGAAACATGATGTTGGAGTGTGCCATTTTCTGAATCTGGATCTGAGGTATGTTAGCCAATATGTCTGATTCGGTGGGGTGTTGAGTTGTGTAGAGGAGGTGTGGTATTCTCTGATGGGATAATATAAATAATTACTGACAACAGTAGGAAGGACAGTTAATGACTAGTGTAGAGATGTAAATTGGCTTGCTCAGTAGAACAATCAGTTGTTACATATTAGAAGGTAGTGGTAGGTTGATATAGAGGCCACGTCGGAAGTGGATGTGAGTTACTGACAACAGTAATAAATCTGGTATGATACACAGATAGCTGTGATTTTTTAATTTTATTTAATGACAACAGTAATAAATCTAGAGTGAGTCAAAAGTGGCAGGAATATATCTAAAGTGAGTTATAGATAGCTGTAATATATCTGAGACCTAATACTGACAACAGTAATATATCTGCGATGAATCACAGGTGGCAGGAGTATATCTAAAGAGAGCTACTGACAACAGTAATTAAAATACAGTAATTAAAACACAAACTCAGGAGTATATCTAAATAGAGCTACTGGCAACAGTAGCTAAAACACAAGGCTAAGTTCGTACAGGATAATGTTAAAGCTTAAATTGTGTTGGTTTTGCTAATAGTGAGGTATTCTTCTATAAGTAATGCTGAGTACTGTGATCGATTTAAGCAGTATAATATTAGTGCATCTATGTATAAAGGATTTGAACTGTTACCAAAATTAGTAAGGTGGCACAATAATATATAATGTTTACGATAGTCCGGCAAGATTTGGTTATTCAAGTTAATTCGTTTATAAGCAACAATATTGGCTGAAAATACTTATGGTATGTTGCTGGGGTGTCTCAACGGTGGTTCCCTGCAAGCTCAACTCTAAAGGAGCTCAGCAATACCTTGTGGAGTCTCTTTTTCTATTTGTGGTAATTCTTTTGCGATTTTTGGCAGAATCAATGATCTAGAAACGTTTTGTATCTTTTTCAAACTGATGCGTGCAGGGTGATTACTCTTTCCAAGGTTGTTTAGGATAGAATGATGCCTATGTGTATGGCCACTACCTAAGGGCCACGCCAAAGGGCCCTCTGGCGAGGCCCTCCGGCGCGGGCCCGACAGGCGCGGGCCTGCCTGAGAGCGGGTTGCTCTTTGTGAGCTGCTGCTCCTCCTCCCACAGCTCCGAATTGAGCTGGAGCAATTAGGCAGGTCAGCTGTGTTGATGCTCTACCCCGATGCAGGGGGAGTTGAAATGGCGATTTTCCCGCCGATCGCGGGCTGCTCTTTGTGAGCTGCTGCTCCTCCTCCCACAGCTCCGAATTGAGCTGGAGCAATTAGGCAGGTCAGCTGTGTTGATGCTCTACCCCGATGCAGGGGGAGTTGAAATGGCGATTTTCCCGCCGATCGCGGGCTGCTCTTTGTGAGCTGCTGCTCCTCCTCCCACAGCTCCGAATTGAGCTGGAGCAATTAGGCAGGTCAGCTGTGTTGATGCTCTACCCCGATGCAGGGGGAGTTGAAATGGCGATTTTCCCGCCGATCGCGGGCTGCTCTTTGTGAGCTGCTGCTCCTCCTCCCACAGCTCCGAATTGAGCTGGAGCAATTAGGCAGGTCAGCTGTGTTGATGCTCTACCCCGATGCAGGGGGAGTTGAAATGGGAGTTGAAATGGTTCCTGCCTTGCCCAGTTAAAGTTCCTACCTTTGTACGGTTTGCCTTGAAAGGAGTCCTGCCTCTACGGGTCTCTATCCCTCCTGCAGCCTGCTGGGGTTTTAACCTCTCATTGTGAGCCATACTTTCCCAGCCTTGAAATCCAGGCTGCTGCTCTTTTAAGGGGCCTGATTATAATCCCTCTGGACAGGGATGTCTAAACTAGACTCCATCATACACCCCTCTTCAACTCAACCATGCCCCATTGAGCACTTGCTTCACTCGGGACCCCCACTCGGGAAAGGAAGTTCACGTTCAGATGAGTCCGATCAGCCTTATGGAGGACCTGGAACTGGTAGGGTTGGAGACTCAAGAACTACCACATAATATGGCCATTGGACTCTTTATGCTGAGCCAGCCACTTGAGGGGGCTGGTGGTCTGTTTTCAGCGTAAATGGATGTCTGAGCAGGTAGTATTTAAAAGTTTTGAGCACCCACTTGATATCGAGGGCCTCCATCTCAATCACTGCATAATGCTTCTCCCGAGGAAGCAGTTTCCTGCTAATGAATACTATTGGATGTTCTTTTTCCCCAACTTCCTGGGCCAGAATGGCTCCTAGGATCATCTCCGAGACAACAGTTTGCACAATAAAAGGTAGAGAGAGGATTCAGGACTATTCAGGATGGGTTCATAGTGCACGTCCTTCTTGAGATACTGGAAGGCCAGATCCAGATCCAATGACTACTGGATCTGCTTGGGAGTTCTCTTCCAGAGGAGGATGGTTAATGGCTCTGCCACCTCTGCAAAATTGGGGATGAGCCAGTGGTAATAGCCAATCATTTCAAGGAAGGCACAAACCTCTTTTTTCGAGTTCAGGGTGGGGACCTGGCATCCACCTTCCATAGTTGAGGTCGTATCTGCCCATACCTGATTAAATACCCCAGGTATTAAACATCCCGACTTCCCAGAAAACATTTCTTGGGGTTGACCATCAACTTGGCCTTCCTCATACTGGTCAACATGGCTTGTACTTAGATTAGATGAGTGGTCCAGTCTCTGCTAAAGATGATGACATCATCAAGGTAGGCAGCCACATACTCCTTGTGCTGTCTCAATAGGTTGTTGACTAGACATTGAAACGTGGCTGGAGCCTCGTGCAATCCAAAGGGCAGCACTGTAAACTGGAATAGCCCTTGCAGTGTCGAAAAAGCAGTTTTCTCCCTGGCAGCCGGAATCAAGGGTACCTGCTAGTATCCCTTGGTCAGATCCAAGATTGATATAAAGCGTGCTCCACCGAGTTGCTCAATTAGATCATCTACTCTGGGTATGGGTTATACTCACATTTTTGAAGCTGCATTGACCCTCCAGAAGTCAATGCAGATTCTGATATTTCCATCAGGTTTAAGAACCAAGACAATGGGTGACAACCATTCACTCATGGACTCTACTATAACTCCCAGGTTAAGCATATCTTCCAGCTCCTTGGTGATGGCCTGTTGCCGTGCCTCCAGAATTCTACAGTCATTTCCAGATAACTACCCCAGGGTGAGTAATAATATTGTGAAAAATGAGGTGGGTTCGTGACAGGTAGGTGTAGAAGACCTTCAGGATCCAGTGGATCAACACTTCTAGATCTTTTCTCTAGGCAGCAGAGAGATGGTCTTCAATTGGGACTTGAGCAGTATCTGATGGGGCTGAAATTTCCAGTCCAAAATCATCACTATGTACCATCATAGCCAGCACTGGAGTCCACTTTTTCAATAAGTCAATATGGTAAATTTTGGCTTTCTTAGGTTTATCTGGCTAGGCAACTTTGTAGTTAACAGGCCCTACTTTCTCTTCAACCTCAGAGAGCCCCTGCCATTTACATAGAAACTTGCTTTTGGATGAGGGCAGCAACATAAGAACATAAGATATACCATACTGGGTCAGACCAAGGTCCATCAAGCCCAGTATCCTGTTTTGAACAGTGGCCAATCTAGGTCATGCGTACCTAGCAGTTTCCTCAAAAGACACAGGTTCCAAAATGCTTGTATTGGGTCAAGCATTGATATCCTGGGTCCCTTCTTAATAATAGTTTATAAGCAAGACTAAAACTTTGTCTCCTGGGTGGAAGATGTGGTGCATGGCTGCCCAATTGTATCCCCTAGCTTGCTCAGCTTGGGCTTTTTCCAGACTGAGTTTGGCCACCTCTCTTGCTTTCCTCAGTTGGTCTTGTATTTGTATAACATACCTAGCCAAATTACATCTGTCATGGGGTTCTTCTTTCCAGATTTCCCTAACCATGTCTAATATGCCACTTGGCCATCTTTGGAAGAGCAACTCAAAAGGCAAAAACCCCATGGAACTCTGAGGTACCTCGCTGATGGCAAACATCAAATAAGGCAGGAGAACGTCCCAATTCTTCCTGTCCTCCTGCATGAACTTTGTAAACATCTGTTTTAGAGTTTTGTTGAATCACTCAATGAGGCCATCTCCTTGATCTATGAGGATTTCATTGGGTATTCCCACCCGTGAAAATACTTCCCAGAGGTCATTTGCAATCATAGTAGTCTTCATAATCCTTAGGGCAAGACCCTCTGGGTAGCTGGTACATAGTCTTTGACTAAAATATATTTGTTGCCTCAGGAGGTCCACTCCAAGGGACCTACCAGATCCATGGCTACTCTTTCAAATAGGGTTTCAATAATAGGCATAGGCACTAGAGGGGCAGGTCGGACTTTGGCAGGATAATGAAGTTGGCAGGTGGGGCATCACTGGCAAAATAACTGCACCTGTTTTTGGACCCCAAGTCAGAAAAATCAGGCTAAAACATGCTATAGTGTTTTTTCCATCCTCAGATATCCTCCTAATAAATGGCTATGAGCCGACGCTAGTTCCTTGGCTCTATCATCAGCAGGTGTCATCAGTTGTTCTACCTCTTTTCCCTCTAGAGTACCCTTGGCTACTCAGTATAATAAATCTCCCTTTAGCACAAAATAAGGGAAGGTTCATGCAGGTGACTCTCTGTTACCTACTGGAACCTCATCCACCTCCAAAACTCATTCTCGGGCATGTTTAAGGGACTTAACCTCTTGCTGGGCCCTTTTGAAGCTCCCTGGGAGTTCTCCCAGTCACCACTCTGGGAAAAGGACAGTTGTACTTGGGTTTCTACTGCTGAGCCCTGAGTTATCACCAGAGGTTTCATCCATAGGCACTCTCTCCCCAGATCCCTCCCCAATAGTCACCCCCAGATTCTGTTGATAGCATAGCTTTTCCTGGCATTGCTGATTCTGGGAGTTAGCAAGCTTGGGTGCCTTGACATACAAATCTGGGTCTTCTAGGGTGAAGATAAATGAGAAATCTTCATCGTCTGACTTAGCAGGGCCGTCAGTCAGCCCGGCTCATATCGCTCTGAGGTTTGGGTCATCTCAGCCAATCACCACTGGATACAGTAGCCAGGGCAGCACCATCACCTTCACTATGACTTGCCCTGCTGGAGTTTAAGTGATACCTGTGCTGATGGATACTGCCTCTAGTCTCCATGAAGACAGGACACTGTTACTGTCTCTATATAGTAAATTTGAAACTGGGTTACAGTTTCCTGGCAACTAAAGGTCCGCACACTTCCAGAGTCTGTCAAGGCCTGGAGGTGGGTCCCCTCAAGCTCCACAGGAATCAGAAATTCTATGTCCCTGGGTGGGGACTCTTTACGAAAGTGCAGGTATGAGGGGTGGTTAGGCTGACCTCCATGGACTCTTCTGTTCCCAGAGGACATTCCCAAGCAAAGTGTCCCCGGACTCCACACCTAAAACAGGTGAAGGGGACATGCTCTCACTTAGGAGGTGACTTTGGGGATCAGAACATGGGAGCCAATGTCCATTCTGGCTTTCCCTTCTGCCCTCCTGGGCTGACAGGTGACTTCTCCCCCTTCTCATTGTCTGCTTCAGTCACCTACTGGGCTTCATAATACCCCTCAATTATTTCCATTGCCCTCTCCTATGTAAGCTTGGGGTGCTAACGTACCCACTGTTTCATCGGGCAGTCAAGCCCTCCAGAAATTGCTCTAACAGCACAATCTTGGCTATCTCAGGCCCAGTTTTTCCCTGCAGTTGTAGCCACTTCCATGCAAGATCCTTCAACCAATAGAGGAACCTTTGAGAACTCTCTTATCTGGAGTCTCCCCCTTCTGAATTGTTGGTGGTAGGTCTCTGGGATACAGCCAGTCCATTCCAGTATGGTAGGCTTGACAACTGCATATGTAACTTGCCTATCTGGATTGGTATGTCTCAGTTAGGAAGCAGAACTGTAATGCATGCACTCCAATCAAATCAGCCACAAAGGCTGGCTTGCTCATCTGTGATCAAGCATTAAATAGACCACACTGTAAATTTGATGCCAACTGCCCTTGAGAAGGAGAGACACTTAAAGATGGTAGTTAAAAATTGTGTAAGTGCTCTACTTGAACATGAGAGGGAGAAGCAAGTTGGAAAAAGGGAGTAGTCTTGTCGGCCCCAAACTACCGGAATCAAAGAGTCAGGAAACATGTCAAGGTACAATAAGAGGAAGGATTCACAATGGGAAAGACACAAGGTCGAGAACTAACAGTAAAATAGATAAGATAAAATCAGATAGATTAATCCAATTGTTCTTTTCCATTGCACTTCAGCTCAACTTCTTCCCTCAGCCTCCCCATATCAATATTCACCTCACCTTCTTGCATCTCCTCCTCCAATCAGATTGTGACCACACTTGTTATGAACACTGGGTCCAACTTTTCTCAGCATAAACACAAGGGTTGCCTTATCAACTGTCACCCTGACTTCCTGTTGGCCCCTGTTAGTGACTGCCTACTTCAGCTCTGGGATTACATTGCCTGGCATATTGTTGGTGGCCCATGGATCTCATCCTGCCTTCTGGGGGAGGTCCATCCATGCCCACATCCCCCTCCACTCCTACTCCTATGGAGCCTTCTGTATAATGTTGGCTCTACATCTCTGTGTGATATATTTTATGGGTCTTTCTGTGGGTGCATGTTTTTTCTGCCTGGGTTGGATTAATCTACAGGCTCAATCCTGGTCCACAGTGTGGACTCAAAGTGCCAACATCTCAAAGTCCAACAGTGTGGACTGACTCCAGATTTCTGATAATAGCTTGCCCTTTCAACCTCCCATTAACTCAGCATACACCTCTGCTGTGTTCAGGAGTCTGCTGCCACCTTTACCCTTAATCCCAGAGCTACTGTGCTTTGGCTTCTACTTTGTGTACTGTGTGACTGCTGCAACTAGGACTTTCATTGTCACCATCTGTTTGCTGATCCCTACCTAATTGTGGCCCCTGACTGCTCCCTGTCATCACTCTGCTAAGGTTGAGAAAGGTCTGCTGTTCCTTAGCCCTTTCTGTTCCCATTCCTCTGCACTCGTGCTTGGTCTAGAGCTAGGGCACCCCTTGTACATTGTGTTTTTGCCATTTACTGAGCAAGGTCTGGTGGATCCACTGACAGATTCTGCATGCCTCCTAGTAGTTGACCATGTGTCCTCGGGGTGGATACAGTATTACCTTGTGCTGTGTGACCATTTGGTCTCAGCACTGGTGAAATTCAGTTGTTGCATGGCCATCTCTATCTCCTCTTATTGTATCCTCACGCTGTGCCTCTGTGTGCCAGTACATACAGTACCTGCATACATTACATCAGACATGCATGCCCATGTCCCCATTTCTGCACACGTGGAAATGTGAAAATACGTATGTGTTGTTAATTGAGCCAATTTCAGAACATACAAGGTGTACGTAGTGCTGTACATATAGATGTAAGACACAGTCCCTGCTCGTCAGAGCTTGCAATCTAATCAAGATGAAAAAACATTGCAGAATTAGGGACTAAAGTATGGCAAGATACACATAAGTAGTGGACAAGAGAATGAGGTGCATCAGGATCCAAAAGCAGCCTGGTCTGGGTTTCAAGATAGTATTTCTAATCAATGCCCAGGCCTGTTGTAAACTCTTAACCATTATAGCTATTCCTTTTTCCTAATAATTTTCCTGATTTTTTTCATAGCTTTCCTTTTCAAAGCTAAATTCTAGCCCAGTTGATTTCCTTGCTGTTCTCCCTCCATTCATTAAATCAAATTTTATTATGTTATGATCACTATTGCCAAGTGGTCCAAACACCATCACCTCTCGTACCAGTTCCTGTGCTCTACTGAGATACCTCACTTACATGATTTGGCTTCACTTGTTTTGACTTCCATTTCTTATAAGATAAATATTGTAGGTAATTTTATAAGCAACTTAAGAATCTAGAGCTATTTTATCCACTAAAGTAGGCACCTATAAAATTGACAGAGAATATATGTGCATACAAATAGGGACATATTTCCTAAATTTGTTTCCAACTTTATTTAAAGTTTTATAATAAGTATAATAAACAAGAACAACCCAGAGACCACATCATAAAACAGGACCCCAACCTGCCCCTCGCTTCCCACAAAGACATATGACTCATTAACAGTAAGCAAAGTAAAAGTAGAGACAATTAAGTGGCGATTAAAACAAAAGCATCCAATGTCTTCCATTTGCCCCAATCAGAAATGTTATTGGAAGTAGAAGCGAAATAGGTTGATTCATAATGCCAAAACATACACACCATATTCCACCAGTGTTGATAGTCCAAGTGCGTGAAATCTTTCCAGTTCATAAGGATAAGATTGAGCGCAATACACAGCATAAAATCAAATACATAAACATCCATTTTTTGCAAGGAAGGCACACCCGCTACTGACCTGTATATATCTATGGCCAGTGTGAAGGTTTCCTGTAGCCCCAGTATATTAAAGATCTGCTTCCACACCTGCTTCCAAAATCACTGTAAATTAGGACACTCAAAGAGCATATGGATTAAGGTGCCAATATATGTGGCACACAACCGGCACCGATTAATGACAGAAACTTGCCACTTGGTTAGAATTACTGGAGTTATAAAAGCTCTGTGCATCAAGAAATACAGTGTCTGCATGAGGGAGGCAGAATACGAAACCCTGAGGAGGCGTCCCCAAAATTGACTCTATTATGTATGTGTGAGCAGAGCGCCTGCATCAGACTTCCATTGAGCCACTGTGCCTCGACATGAACAACTAAAACCTTCCTGAAAGGTAGAGTAAAAAATTGTACAAACTTGTTAAATTCACTAAGGCTACGTACCTTGGACCAAAGGTCATCCTCGCCATAAGAACATAAGAACATAAGATATACCATACTGGATCAGACCAAGGTCCATCAGGTCCACTGTTTCCAACAGTGGCCAATCTAGGTCAAATGAACCTAGCAGTTTCCCCAAAAGACACAGATTCTTCAATGCAGTGATATCACATGTCCCTTTTAATAATGGTTAATTGACCTTTCCTCCAGGAACTTGTCCAAATCATTTTTAAACCCAGCTACACTAACAGCTTTTATTACATCTTCTGGTAACAAATTCCAGAGTTTGATTACACGTTGAGTGAAAAATATTTTCTCTTATTAGTCTCAAATAGGTTACCCTGTAGCTTCATTGCATGTCACCTAGTCTTTTTATATTCTGATGAAGTAAACAATCGATCTACGCTTACCCGTTCCACTCCATTCATTAATTTATAGACCTCTATAATTTCTCCCCTCAGTCGTCTCTTTTCCAGGTTGAAGAGCCCTAACCTTTTTAGCCTCTCTTCACAGGAGTATCCTTCCATCCCCTTTACCATTTTGGTGGCTCTTCTCTGTACCTTTTCTAATCACGCTATATCTTTTTTTAAGATACGGCAACCATAATTGTACACAATATTCAAGGTGTGGTCGCACCATGGAATGATACAGAGGCATTATAAAATCTTTTGTTTTATTTTCCATTCCTTTCCTTATGATACCTAGCATTCTATTTGCTCTCGTGGCCACCGCTGCACATTGAGCCGAGGGTTTTAACATGTTATCCACGATGACGCCTAAATCTTTTTCCTGGATGGTGGTTCCCTATGTGGAACCTTGCATCATGTAACCACAATTTGGGTTGTTCTTTCCTAGGTGCATAACTTTGCACTTGTCCACATTAAATTTCATCTTCCATTTGGATGCCCAGTCTTCCAATTTATCAAGATCCTCTTGCAATTTTCCACAATCCTCTTAGGTTTTAACACTTTTAAATAATTTTGTGCCATCTGAAAATTTGATAACGTCACTCGTTATTCCTTTTTCCAGGTCATTTATGAATATGTTAAAAGGCAGTAGACCCAGCACAGATCCCTGGGGTACCTTAATATTCACCCTTTTCCACTGGGAAAATTGGCTATTTAGCCCTACCCTCTGCTTTCTATCTTGTAACCAGTTCCTGATCCACAATAGTATATCACCTCCTATCCCATTACTTTTTAGTTTTCCAAAAGTCTCTGATGAGGGACGTTGTCAGAGGCTTTCTGAAAGTCCAGACACACTATATCAACTGACTCACCTTCGTCTACATGTTTATTCACACCTTCAAAAAAACCATAACAGATAAGTAAGACATGTTGGCTGTCTCCCATTAAGAGTGCAAAGGAGGAGCGTGACTCTTGCAGGTGTAGAGGGGAACAAACGAAGCAAGAGGAAAGAGCAGGTTTGGAACAGACTGCTTTATTGAAGATGGTCCCTACGCGTTTCGGCTTGCGCCTTCTTCGGGGGACATACAGCTACCATAGGGTTAAATAAATAATGTTAAAATCAAAAAAATGGGTATACAACGTGTAAAATAAATAATTGTGCTACATTTAAAAACAAATAAAGGAATCTAATAATATATAAATTATGACGAATATAAGTAAAAAACATGTGTCTAAACTGATAATATATATATAGAATTGCATATAAATCAAAAAAGACTATCCAGAGGACAAAACAAACAATTGATCATATTGATAAAATTATTGATAAAATTATAGTTAAAATCAAAAAATGAAAATAATAAGATTAAGTATAACTGTACAAACAAGGGCCGAGACAAAGACAAACAATTAAAAAATTAAAATATGAATTAAAATATTAATAATTAGTAAACAGATTGATTCCAAAAACATAATTCAATAACCTAAAAGACTGTACAGCTATGAATATATTCATAATAAATAAGAATAAAACAAATCCAAAAGATCATAAAAAGGTGTAAATTGAGAAAGAAACCTACCAATGTTGTATACAATGGAGTGTCTCATAAAGACAGTTTGGTGAAAACACTATGTGTTGGTAGTGCCGTATCTGATGAGCTTGTCACCAAAGAGCAAACAGGTTGTAGCACTATATAATAGCTATAAAAAGAAAGGTCGTGTGATCTCATGCTTGAACAGACAATCAATTAAAATACAGAGTATCTAACATTTATAAGTAATAAATAGATAAAAATGAGGAGATAAAAAATAAATAATACTGATAATTATGATGTATCAAGGATAAAAATGAATAGGTACACAAATAATATAAAAATAATATAAAAACGAAGCTAACACATTAAAAGCTTAATATATACTCATATGGAATTGTAAAATGTAAACTATAAAATATTAAAAAATTGAGCAATCATTAAACATATGAGTAAAAATGGTAATAAATAGTAATGGATTAAAAAAGAGAGACTGTTAATAAAAGGACATATAAACAGAACATTCATATATTGATTGGATCATAAAGGAGGCCACGAGACATCAAAATAAGCGACTATTATGCAGTCAGTATGGAGTTAATGGGATATTGAGGACAAAAATATGACTCTAATTTTAAATCGGTGGTCTATATGGCAACATGTATTATTACAACTGATGTTTTTATCAAACAGAAATTATATGGAAATTAAAAGTGTTATATGTACGTAGTAATATAGATGTGTTTATTTATAGATCAAACGATCACTAAAATAATTCTCGTATGTCTATATGGAGATAAGTGTTCAACGGCACTTAAAACATGCACTTTGTAATATGATAAAAATAAAGATGTGAGCAAAATCCAAATGTATGTATTACTAAAAATGTTGTCACATAAAAAGATAATGGGGAGCTCAAAATAATCTATAATGGGTAGCGAAACCAAAGAGGGAACATGAACTAGAAACTGAAGAGTGTATTAAATACATGGGCATCAAGGATGATCGCACTCAGGGACAGCTAATGTTAGGATGCCGGAAAAAACTTAATAGATAATATACGCCGAGTTGGGCTGTATAAACATAAAGGTGGAAAAAACAGTTAAGACACATGTTTTGAGAACAACGCGTTGCAGTATCAGAAATAGATGTGTGAGGCACAAACATCGTAGCGCTGAGTTGCTACGGACAAAACCAGAGAGGGATATATAAATGTAGAAACGTACTTACTGTTAGGAGGAAAATGTAAAATTGCGAGGAAACACAGCATGTAAGATCTTGCTTGCAAAGCATTAAGAGGGGAGCACCGAGTGACAGTATTTTTATAGACGCCATTTTTCGCGCCTTTCTAGAGATGACGTGGATAAATGGGCGGAGTCAAAATTGAAGCAGTTTAGGTGCCCGTAACAAAGTAAAAAGAGGTGAAGTATGTATTGAGTATGCACACTCCAGGCTCTATAAAAAAGCGCAAATTTTGAAAAGGACACACTGTATAAGTTATGCAAAAAATATATATATATATACCACATATAACAAATGATGTATTAAAAACTGAAAAACTAAAAAAACTGTGATCAATGTAAAGTGCAATAGGGAGGGGGAGGGGGGGAGGGGGGGGGGAGGGGGAGGGGATAAAAAACTATAAAAAATATAATAAATAATATTAAACAGCAAATATTTATAAAAATAAAAATACAATATGATAAAAACCAATGTTATAATGTGTGTAATGATATTGTATGTGACCAGATTGAACACGTAAGTGTTATAGAAGCTGAATATATAGGGGAATGAGTTATTGTAGAAAAATAGAGAGATCACTTTCTTGATTAAGGCCAAATGGATGTAAACTGTTAAAATCATAAATAAATCGTTGTTCCAACTTCAACAAAGTATGGTTAATATCACCACCACGCCAATGCGGAATAGCAGTTTTAATAACTAAAAACTTAAGATCACTAACATTGTGTGCCTTCTCTACCCAATGTGATACCAATGGTTTGTCAGTAAGTTGTCTTTGAATATTACTCCTGTGCTCTATAATCCGTGTTTTAATCTGACGTAGAGTTTTCCCTATATAAATCAAATCACAGGGACATTGAATTAAGTAAATTACATTAGTGGTTTTGCAGTTAGAATAGTGATTGATGGTAATTTTATGACCGGTAGAATGATGTGTGAAGCTATTTTTAACTGTTATAGCGTGAAGACAAACAGAGCAATTTCCACAACTGTAGTGTCCTCTGACTATGGGAGTGTTCCTCGGAACAGTCAGGGCAGAGGGAACCAGAAAATGGCTAAGATTGGGGGCACGCTTATATGACACCATGAGTTGTTTGGATTTGAAAGCTGGTAAGGAGGCAATCAGATCCCATTCTTGTTTTAATATATCTGTAATGGGTTTAGAGTGTGTGGAGAAGGTAAGGGGACAAGTGACTCTATCAAGTTTGGGACGTACCACATTCTGTAAGAGTGTGGATCTGTTTGTGCCGGATGCTCTCTGATATGCTCTGTAAATGCATTTGTTAGGATATCCTCGTTGTTCAAAACGCTGATACAAATCAGTGGCATGTTTTTCAAAGTCAGTGTCATTAGTGCATAGGCGTTTAATTCTAAGAAATTGACTAACCGGTAAATTCTGTTTAAAGGAGGTATTATGACAACTGTCGTAAGTGAGGAAGGTGTTCCTATCGGTTGGTTTCCTATATAGATCAGTTATGAAACCTTTATCAGACTTCTTGATCATAATATCAAGGTATGGTATGGAATCCAAACTGTAAGTGCCCTCAAACTGTAAATGAACGTCTAATGTATTAAGCCAATGATGAAAGGAATGTAAAATGTCTTCAGGACCGTCCCAGATAACAAGTACGTCATCTATATATCGTTTCCAAAGGAGGATATGTTTCTTGTATGGATGAAATGATAGGAACTTATTTTCAAACTCTGAAACATAAAGATTGGCTACATCAGGAGCCATGGGCGAGCCCATGGCTACTCCTTTGATCTGCTTGTAGAATAGGCCTTTAAAAATAAAAAAATTCTCTGTCATGACCAGAGAGGCCAACTGTGTCAGAAAAAAAGTGGGAACGCGAACTGGTTTTGGTCTTAGAATAAGTGTATTGGCTAATACCTCCAAAGCTGCATCTTGTGGAATGTTAGTGTATAAGGAGTTTATATCTAATGTTAGTAGAATAAGGCCATTGTGATATCCTTCAAAATCTTTAAGGATATTAATAATGTGAGTTGAGTCCTTAACATAAGAGGGCACTAATGACACAAATGGACGTAAAAACAAATCTAAAAATTTTGAAAGGGGTTCGAGTAGTGAACCATTGGCTGAAACTATAGGCCGACCAGGGGGATTATGCATGGATTTATGGATTTTTGGAAGCATATAAATTGTAGGTGTGATGGGATGAGTGACAGTGAGAAAAGATATTTCCTTAGGTGTTAAATAGCCGGCTTCTTGGCCAATATATAATAAATGTTCTATTTTTTGTTGTAGTATGGTTGTAGGATTATCAAATATTTTTTGATAGAACGTGGTGTCATCTAATTGGCGTTTGACTTCTGAAATATATGCATCTCTATCTTGGACCACAATAGCACCGCCTTTGTCAGCAGGTTTGATTATTATAGACTGATTAGTTTGAAGGCTTCTTAGTGCTGATTTTAACGGTGCTGGAAAATTATAATATGGTTTTTTTTTTGGTGAGTTGTATATAATGTACTTACTCTACGGAGAACCATGTTTTCATATGCCGTGATCATGGGATCAGGAGGAGACGGAGGCAACCAGGTGGATGGTTTTTTGACAATTGAGGAATCAGAAGAGAGGGCAGGATTTTTAGTGAAATAATCTATAATTTTAAGTTTCCGAAAGAACTTATAAAGTTCAATATGTGTGAGAAAATTATCATGGCGTTTAGTGGGAACGAATGATAGACCCTTGTTAAGTACCTGAAGTTCTGAATCTGTTAATGTATATGAAGATAAATTAACAACTGAGTTTATAAATCCCAATCTAGGTTCCTTTTTGCCATCATACCCTGACTGTGTCTTCTTTCCTGCGGTGAAAACTGTCTTGACTGTTGATACCTGTTTCGTGGTGGACGTGGTGGTGGAGATCTTGGAAGCGCATCTCTTCTTCCTCTGGCCCAGAGAGAATCCATTTGAAAATCCCGCTTGTGATTTTGCTTGGAGGGATGGGAGACCGGGGATCGTGGTTGTGTGGGGAAAAGGGGGGCTGATGTATCTATGTTATCATTTGAATGATGACGTGATCTTTTGTTGCTCCTTTCTTTTCCTGGAGTAGCTGAAGGGGACCTGTATCTATTTGGATATTTATCCTTTATATTAATCTTGGAATTATTACGGGGCGACCTAGAGGTATGATATGGTTTGGATGATCTGTATGGTCTCCTAAAGGACGTGCTATTTTTCCTATCTTTGTGGTCTAATTTATTATAGGTCCAATAATATACGGTGTTCTGCTTATAGTCATCATCGTCTCTTTTAAGTTTGTTAATTTTTGCTTCTTTAATGGATTGTCTGTATTCAAGGTTGTTTTTGTCAAACTTGCTCTTCTCTAAGTCAAACTGTACATCTTTCTTCTTAAGATTATCAATCTTGGAATCTATTTGTGGTTTAAGTGTCTCGGCCCTTCGTTTAGAAGTATTGATTAAAAGGATCATAAGATCCAACGAACATTTATTTAAAATCTTTATCCAATTAGACATAAAAACACTATCATCCTTAAACATTCCGGGTGCCTTCTGCACCCTAAGTCCTCTTGGAATGGTCTTTCTTCTGCAGTATTCGAGTAAGGAAGCTGCATGTAATTCTTCTCTTACATACTTTTGCGTCAACCAAACCAGTTCTCTCCATTCATCTTCCAAGTTAGGGACAGACTCTTCTTCTGTGCAGAAGGGGTCCTCGGAGAGAAGTCCTTTAAGATCTTCTTCTTTATAACTCAGGACTCCTTGCCACGGAGAGAACATGGCTCCACAGGATACGAGTGCAAAGGAGGAGCGTGACTCTTGCAGGTGTAGAGGGGAACAAACGAAGCAAGAGGAAAGAGCAGGTTTGGAACAGACTGCTTTATTGAAGATGGTCCCTACGCGTTTCGGCTTGCGCCTTCTTCGGGGGACATACAGCTACCATAGGGTTAAATAAATAATGTTAAAATCAAAAAAATGGGTATACAACGTGTAAAATAAATAATTGTGCTACATTTAAAAACAAATAAAGGAATCTAATAATATATAAATTATGACGAATATAAGTAAAAAACATGTGTCTAAACTGATAATATATATAGAATTGCATATAAATCAAAAAAGACTATCCAGAGGACAAAACAAACAATTGATCATATTGATAAAATTATTGATAAAATTATAGTTAAAATCAAAAAATGAAAATAATAAGATTAAGTATAACTGTACAAACAAGGGCCGAGACAAAGACAAACAATTAAAAAATTAAAATATGAATTAAAATATTAATAATTAGTAAACAGATTGATTCCAAAAACATAATTCAATAACCTAAAAGACTGTACAGCTATGAATATATTCATAATAAATAAGAATAAAACAAATCCAAAAGATCATAAAAAGGTGTAAATTGAGAAAGAAACCTACCAATGTTGTATACAATGGAGTGTCTCATAAAGACAGTTTGGTGAAAACACTATGTGTTGGTAGTGCCGTATCTGATGAGCTTGTCACCAAAGAGCAAACAGGTTGTAGCACTATATAATAGCTATAAAAAGAAAGGTCGTGTGATCTCATGCTTGAACAGACAATCAATTAAAATACAGAGTATCTAACATTTATAAGTAATAAATAGATAAAAATGAGGAGATAAAAAATAAATAATACTGATAATTATGATGTATCAAGGATAAAAATGAATAGGTACACAAATAATATAAAAATAATATAAAAACGAAGCTAACACATTAAAAGCTTAATATATACTCATATGGAATTGTAAAATGTAAACTATAAAATATTAAAAAATTGAGCAATCATTAAACATATGAGTAAAAATGGTAATAAATAGTAATGGATTAAAAAGAGAGACTGTTAATAAAAGGACATATAAACAGAACATTCATATATTGATTGGATCATAAAGGAGGCCACGAGACATCAAAATAAGCGACTATTATGCAGTCAGTATGGAGTTAATGGGATATTGAGGACAAAAATATGACTCTAATTTTAAATCGGTGGTCTATATGGCAACATGTATTATTACAACTGATGTTTTTATCAAACAGAAATTATATGGAAATTAAAAGTGTTATATGTACGTAGTAATATAGATGTGTTTATTTATAGATCAAACGATCACTAAAATAATTCTCGTATGTCTATATGGAGATAAGTGTTCAACGGCACTTAAAACATGCACTTTGTAATATGATAAAAATAAAGATGTGAGCAAAATCCAAATGTATGTATTACTAAAAATGTTGTCACATAAAAAGATAATGGGGAGCTCAAAATAATCTATAATGGGTAGCGAAACCAAAGAGGGAACATGAACTAGAAACTGAAGAGTGTATTAAATACATGGGCATCAAGGATGATCGCACTCAGGGACAGCTAATGTTAGGATGCCGGAAAAAACTTAATAGATAATATACGCCGAGTTGGGCTGTATAAACATAAAGGTGGAAAAAACAGTTAAGACACATGTTTTGAGAACAACGCGTTGCAGTATCAGAAATAGATGTGTGAGGCACAAACATCGTAGCGCTGAGTTGCTACGGACAAAACCAGAGAGGGATATATAAATGTAGAAACGTACTTACTGTTAGGAGAGGAAAATGTAAAATTGCGAGGAAACACAGCATGTAAGATCTTGCTTGCAAAGCATTAAGAGGGGAGCACCGAGTGACAGTATTTTTATAGACGCCATTTTTCGCGCCTTTCTAGAGATGACGTGGATAAATGGGCGGAGTCAAAATTGAAGCAGTTTAGGTGCCCGTAACAAAGTAAAAAGAGGTGAAGTATGTATTGAGTATGCACACTCCAGGCTCTATAAAAAAGCGCAAATTTTGAAAAGGACACACTGTATAAGTTATGCAAAAAATATATATATATATACCACATATAACAAATGATGTATTAAAAACTGAAAAACTAAAAAACTGTGATCAATGTAAAGTGCAATAGGGAGGGGGAGGGGGGAGGGGGGGGGGAGGGGGAGGGGATAAAAAACTATAAAAAATAATAAATAATAATATTAAACAGCAAATATTTATAAAAATAAAAATACAATATGATAAAAACCAATGTTATAATGTGTGTAATGATATTGTATGTGACCAGATTGAACACGTAAGTGTTATAGAAGCTGAATATATAGGGGAATGAGTTATTGTAGAAAAATAGAGAGATCACTTTCTTGATTAAGGCCAAATGGATGTAAACTGTTAAAATCATAAATAAATCGTTGTTCCAACTTCAACAAAGTATGGTTAATATCACCACCACGCCAATGCGGAATAGCAGTTTTAATAACTAAAAACTTAAGATCACTAACATTGTGTGCCTTCTCTACCCAATGTGATACCAATGGTTTGTCAGTAAGTTGTCTTTGAATATTACTCCTGTGCTCTATAATCCGTGTTTTAATCTGACGTAGAGTTTTCCCTATATAAATCAAATCACAGGGACATTGAATTAAGTAAATTACATTAGTGGTTTTGCAGTTAGAATAGTGATTGATGGTAATTTTATGACCGGTAGAATGATGTGTGAAGCTATTTTTAACTGTTATAGCGTGAAGACAAACAGAGCAATTTCCACAACTGTAGTGTCCTCTGACTATGGGAGTGTTCCTCGGAACAGTCAGGGCAGAGGGAACCAGAAAATGGCTAAGATTGTGGGCACGCTTATATGACACCATGAGTTGTTTGGATTTGAAAGCTGGTAAGGAGGCAATCAGATCCCATTCTTGTTTTAATATATCTGTAATGGGTTTAGAGTGTGTGGAGAAGGTAAGGGGACAAGTGACTCTATCAAGTTTGGGACGTACCACATTCTGTAAGAGTGTGGATCTGTTTGTGCCGGATGCTCTCTGATATGCTCTGTAAATGCATTTGTTAGGATATCCTCGTTGTTCAAAACGCTGATACAAATCAGTGGCATGTTTTTCAAAGTCAGTGTCATTAGTGCATAGGCGTTTAATTCTAAGAAATTGACTAACCGGTAAATTCTGTTTAAAGGAGGTATTATGACAACTGTCGTAAGTGAGGAAGGTGTTCCTATCGGTTGGTTTCCTATATAGATCAGTTATGAAACCTTTATCAGACTTCTTGATCATAATATCAAGGTATGGTATGGAATCCAAACTGTAAGTGCCCTCAAACTGTAAATGAACGTCTAATGTATTAAGCCAATGATGAAAGGAATGTAAAATGTCTTCAGGACCGTCCCAGATAACAAGTACGTCATCTATATATCGTTTCCAAAGGAGGATATGTTTCTTGTATGGATGAAATGATAGGAACTTATTTTCAAACTCTGAAACATAAAGATTGGCTACATCAGGAGCCATGGGCGAGCCCATGGCTACTCCTTTGATCTGCTTGTAGAATAGGCCTTTAAAAATAAAAAAATTCTCTGTCATGACCAGAGAGGCCAACTGTGTCAGAAAAAAAGTGGGAACGCGAACTGGTTTTGGTCTTAGAATAAGTGTATTGGCTAATACCTCCAAAGCTGCATCTTGTGGAATGTTAGTGTATAAGGAGTTTATATCTAATGTTAGTAGAATAAGGCCATTGTGATATCCTTCAAAATCTTTAAGGATATTAATAATGTGAGTTGAGTCCTTAACATAAGAGGGCACTAATGACACAAATGGACGTAAAAACAAATCTAAAAATTTTGAAAGGGGTTCGAGTAGTGAACCATTGGCTGAAACTATAGGCCGACCAGGGGGATTATGCATGGATTTATGGATTTTTGGAAGCATATAAATTGTAGGTGTGATGGGATGAGTGACAGTGAGAAAAGATATTTCCTTAGGTGTTAAATAGCCGGCTTCTTGGCCAATATATAATAAATGTTCTATTTTTTGTTGTAGTATGGTTGTAGGATTATCAAATATTTTTTGATAGAACGTGGTGTCATCTAATTGGCGTTTGACTTCTGAAATATATGCATCTCTATCTTGGACCACAATAGCACCGCCTTTGTCAGCAGGTTTGATTATTATAGACTGATTAGTTTGAAGGCTTCTTAGTGCTGATTTTAACGGTGCTGGAAAATTATAATATGGTTTTTTTTGGTGAGTTGTATATAATGTACTTACTCTACGGAGAACCATGTTTTCATATGCCGTGATCATGGGATCAGGAGGAGACGGAGGCAACCAGGTGGATGGTTTTTTGACAATTGAGGAATCAGAAGAGAGGGCAGGATTTTTAGTGAAATAATCTATAATTTTAAGTTTCCGAAAGAACTTATAAAGTTCAATATGTGTGAGAAAATTATCATGGCGTTTAGTGGGAACGAATGATAGACCCTTGTTAAGTACCTGAAGTTCTGAATCTGTTAATGTATATGAAGATAAATTAACAACTGAGTTTATAAATCCCAATCTAGGTTCCTTTTTGCCATCATACCCTGACTGTGTCTTCTTTCCTGCGGTGAAAACTGTCTTGACTGTTGATACCTGTTTCGTGGTGGACGTGGTGGTGGAGATCTTGGAAGCGCATCTCTTCTTCCTCTGGCCCAGAGAGAATCCATTTGAAAATCCCGCTTGTGATTTTGCTTGGAGGGATGGGAGACCGGGGATCGTGGTTGTGTGGGGAAAAGGGGGGCTGATGTATCTATGTTATCATTTGAATGATGACGTGATCTTTTGTTGCTCCTTTCTTTTCCTGGAGTAGCTGAAGGGGACCTGTATCTATTTGGATATTTATCCTTTATATTAATCTTGGAATTATTACGGGGCGACCTAGAGGTATGATATGGTTTGGATGATCTGTATGGTCTCCTAAAGGACGTGCTATTTTTCCTATCTTTGTGGTCTAATTTATTATAGGTCCAATAATATACGGTGTTCTGCTTATAGTCATCATCGTCTCTTTTAAGTTTGTTAATTTTTGCTTCTTTAATGGATTGTCTGTATTCAAGGTTGTTTTTGTCAAACTTGCTCTTCTCTAAGTCAAACTGTACATCTTTCTTCTTAAGATTATCAATCTTGGAATCTATTTGTGGTTTAAGTGTCTCGGCCCTTCGTTTAGAAGTATTGATTAAAAGGATCATAAGATCCAACGAACATTTATTTAAAATCTTTATCCAATTAGACATAAAAACACTATCATCCTTAAACATTCCGGGTGCCTTCTGCACCCTAAGTCCTCTTGGAATGGTCTTTCTTCTGCAGTATTCGAGTAAGGAAGCTGCATGTAATTCTTCTCTTACATACTTTTGCGTCAACCAAACCAGTTCTCTCCATTCATCTTCCAAGTTAGGGACAGACTCTTCTTCTGTGCAGAAGGGGTCCTCGGAGAGAAGTCCTTTAAGATCTTCTTCTTTATAACTCAGGACTCCTTGCCACGGAGAGAACATGGCTCCACAGGATACGAGTGCAAAGGAGGAGCGTGACTCTTGCAGGTGTAGAGGGGAACAAACGAAGCAAGAGGAAAGAGCAGGTTTGGAACAGACTGCTTTATTGAAGATGGTCCCTACGCGTTTCGGCTTGCGCCTTCTTCGGGGGACATACAGCTACCATAGGGTTAAATAAATAATGTTAAAATCAAAAAAATGGGTATACAACGTGTAAAATAAATAATTGTGCTACATTTAAAAACAAATAAAGGAATCTAATAATATATAAATTATGACGAATATAAGTAAAAAACATGTGTCTAAACTGATAATATATATATAGAATTGCATATAAATCAAAAAAGACTATCCAGAGGACAAAACAAACAATTGATCATATTGATAAAATTATTGATAAAATTATAGTTAAAATCAAAAAATGAAAATAATAAGATTAAGTATAACTGTACAAACAAGGGCCGAGACAAAGACAAACAATTAAAAAATTAAAATATGAATTAAAATATTAATAATTAGTAAACAGATTGATTCCAAAAACATAATTCAATAACCTAAAAGACTGTACAGCTATGAATATATTCATAATAAATAAGAATAAAACAAATCCAAAAGATCATAAAAAGGTGTAAATTGAGAAAGAAACCTACCAATGTTGTATACAATGGAGTGTCTCATAAAGACAGTTTGGTGAAAACACTATGTGTTGGTAGTGCCGTATCTGATGAGCTTGTCACCAAAGAGCAAACAGGTTGTAGCACTATATAATAGCTATAAAAAGAAAGGTCGTGTGATCTCATGCTTGAACAGACAATCAATTAAAATACAGAGTATCTAACATTTATAAGTAATAAATAGATAAAAATGAGGAGATAAAAAATAAATAATACTGATAATTATGATGTATCAAGGATAAAAATGAATAGGTACACAAATAATATAAAAATAATATAAAAACGAAGCTAACACATTAAAAGCTTAATATACTCATATGGAATTGTAAAATGTAAACTATAAAATATTAAAAAATTGAGCAATCATTAAACATATGAGTAAAAATGGTAATAAATAGTAATGGATTAAAAAAGAGAGACTGTTAATAAAAGGACATATAAACAGAACATTCATATATTGATTGGATCATAAAGGAGGCCACGAGACATCAAAATAAGCGACTATTATGCAGTCAGTATGGAGTTAATGGGATATTGAGGACAAAAATATGACTCTAATTTTAAATCGGTGGTCTATATGGCAACATGTATTATTACAACTGATGTTTTTATCAAACAGAAATTATATGGAAATTAAAAGTGTTATATGTACGTAGTAACGAAGATCCAGTTACGGCAACCCAGATTAGGCAGGTAGGGAAGGTAGGAGGGACAAGGAGTCTGTGAGGGGTTGCAAAATCTCAAGCGGCCATCTTCATCAACGGCAAGCTCCGCCTCCTTCCTAAGGGTTTTAAGATGTTTTAATGAAGTTAATGCACTTTAAGTACCAACAGCTCTTTTATTTCTGTGGGCTCAGTGGCACTTAAGACACGTTCATATCATCAATGTGCATTAACCTTTAGTAAACATACCTATAGGCACATATGTCTTTATAAAATAGTTTAAAAATAGGCACCTATATGGCCTTCACATATCGGCAACCTGTTATAAAATTCCGCTCATTATACTTAAGTTTTTAAAAGTTCTTCTTAGACTATCTAGTCATTATAGATACAATTTTCAAGACCTTTAATTTGGTGTAAAGTCTGCGAGCCCCTCTTACCTGCAGCTATGCATTAAATTTGAAAGGGAACATGTGTGAGGATTTTCCCTTTGAAATTCCCGTGCATACAATACATCAATGGTTTCTAGAGCTACAGTTGCATAAATAGAAATTTTATGGAAAATAATATGTAGATTTGCGAAACCAATTGATGCTTATTTTGGATGGAATCTGAAATATGTGAAAGATAACAAACAGTCTGTATACAAAAAGCAAAGTCCCAGAAACAAGACCAAACAATGAGACAATGGGTCCAAGAAACAGGACAGCTGCTTTGAGCTAGTATCAGTTAATTGCTTTCATGTCACACCTTAGCTCAGGCCAGTCCTGCATTATTCACAGGTCTCTGCTGTTCTCTTTCAGCCATTTAGGGAGTGTAGACAGTAGAGGAATCAAAATGTTTTGATGGAAAAATGAATATCTATGAAATTGGATTTTGAGCAGAAGTGACAGAATGATTGTGCTATAAACAGTGAAAATGCAGGGGGTACTGAGAACAAGAGTTTCTTCATTTTCCCACCCACTGATACAGCACTGTATTTAATTGACTTACAGTTTTTTTTCCTAATATATTTCTTCATGAAACCTGCCTTGAGCAACGGATACATGATTGTTCACTGAGGGTTGTGCCTCATTTGTTCCTGTAGATTGTGCCTAATTAACGCTAACTTGTCTGTACATAAAAAGTACAATAGGCTGTCCTTTCCAATTTAATTCCGACAGTTTAATCGAATCTGTATTCTTTCAAAAAATAATTAGATCATTTACACTTCATTAACATGTAATGTAATGTTGAGGCATTCATCATAATGATTTCTTATTTTTCTCATGCAATATTATCTCCTCTAATGAAACTGTTAGTGCCATGCATGTCTTAATTAGCATTCTCATATTACTGACAAGTTCTGCGGAAGCTGTAGTCTAAGAAATGAAATATACCGATTGGACTGATAGTATCTCAAGCTGAACTGGTTCTTTTTCGGAACAAAACTCTTAGGAATGCCAATTGACCTGGCAGGCCAGCTCTGACAGCAGCAAACTTGTGTCTCGGAGGTTTATTTATTTAGCAATGCTATACCACTTTTCACCAGGTTAAAGTGGTATACATTCAGGTATGCTATATAGTCCCCTTGTCCCCAAAGGGCTCACAATCTACATTTTGCACTTGTGGGTTAAGTGGCTTACCCTAGGCATGCCTGTGGGACTAGAAACCCTAGTCTCTCTGGCTTGAGGTTGCTGCCCTTCAATGGGATGTAAAATCCCAGCTCCCTGGCCCAAGGCTACTTGCCCCAACCACTAGGCCACTCCTCCTGGATAGGCTGGGTGATCTGTACATGTTTGTTTATTTTATAGGCAAGTCATGTCGCTACATGTTTGTTTATTTTACAGGCAAGTCATATTGCTGCCGGGCTCAATAGAAACAAAGTCTGTGGAAAGCTGCATCTTGTCCTGTAGTATGAAACACAATGAGACAGCAGACTATATGGCTATCCAGTTCCCTCACTCTCACCCTCACCACCTGCATAGCTCTACAGTCTTTTCTTCTCTCTCTGAGATAATCTCTGCTTATCCCTGGACTTCTTGAATTCAGTTACTGGAAATAATAGCAATAAATAATAAAATCAGGGCAAATCCTTAAAAACTCCTCAAACGTTTCAAGATAGTTCTTACTTTTATAGTGACTAGGAGGAAAATGTTGAAAACAGTGATAGGTGTAAATTTTCACTTTTACATTTCTTAACCTTTTTATTGCCTGGAAGTGGCTGCAGCCAGAAGAAAAGATTGGTCTTGAGGTGGCCAAGCCAACGTTGTTGGAACAGTTTCTAAACAGCTTGAATTCCTGTATGCTACAATGGATACATCAGCACTTGAATCTTACCCTAGAGGGAGCTGTGGAAGTTGTGGAGGCCTTCCACCAAGCCCAATGGGTACCTAAATTGCAAGAGGCATTAGACCCAGATTTTCACAAGAGGAAAACCAAGTGCCTTCATGAACCATGGAGACAGAGCATTCTACATTAGTAAACTAGCCTCAGACATCAGAAGTTTGGTCGCTTTGCCAGGGGATCTGAAGAAAAAATGAAACATAGCATGGGAGTTAGCTGAAGAAAATACCATACTTATAATGTTGTTGGTGCTGCTGGGTTAAAAGGTTGAAATTTAGTAATTCCACTCTAATTAGATTGGTCTCCCACACAACCTCTCATAGATTTAGGGAGTATCAAGAACTTTATCCAGAGGGTCTTGCTAAAAAGGACTCAGATTATGAACACTTGGTGACTCTCCAGCCAATGGCAGGATTCTACAACCCCAGGTGGTGTTGGAGATGGTGGGCAAACAAGCCAGCATAAAAGTAAGAGCAGCTCTTGGTTTCTGATATCAAGTTATTCTGGGTCAAGATGGCACAGACTTTGAAAGTTATTGGCTCAAGCATTTAAACCTTGGTAAAAACCTCATCAAGAGAAAGCCTGAGATTCCAGATATCAAGGCATGGTTACAAAGAAGGGCTTTCAACAAGGAAAAGAACCACAAGTACCTCAAGAACCTTTATGGAAGAATCTCACTAACCAGGAAATCATGAGAAGAGCCCACATTAAGGATAAATCTGGAAACTTTGTTGGTGAACAGGTACAGAAAAAGAATGGTGGCCCAACCTCTGATATGAAGGTCTAGAATCCAGGAAAAGGTCAGGTCGAACAGCTCCTAGAGCAGCCCCTAAGAAGAAGACAAGTACAATTGCAGAAACAGAAGGGGGAAAACCATCATTTGCGTGGACCTGCCTTAAACAAAGAAACAGTTAAAAAACTTCAGTTATTACTGACTTTGCATCCCAAACTTTGGGTAGAAAGTGGATCACACACTATACATACATTATGAGGCATGCCCCGGCTCCCCCTGAATAGTACCGGCATGGTTTGTAAGAATTCTCAGCTGCACTATCTGATTAGTGATACTGGAAATTCATGGATATAGGTGCTGCAATAAGGATAACTGCCTTTGAATATCAGGACACCAGGGTTGAATTGAAGTGCGAGTGAATGTTGGCTCACCAGTTTTCTCCAAGACTAATATGGCCACTAAAATTCTGCATTATTGAATATCAAGAAATATAGCTAAAACGTGTATTTTTGGTACTCTTGCTAAAGCCCACGAGGGTTAAAATGTATGGCTGCATCACCGAAATGAGAGAAAAATGAAGCCCTGCTACCCTGATTCGACATTCTCTTCTCAGTCTCATTTTTATGACCACTGCTACGGAATTTGTCTCATCATGTCTGTAGAATGCAGCATCATATTTATTAGTGAGCGGTCATCATTTATTTTCTAGCATACTTTCATACGATTTATGGCTAATAGAATCTGGTGTACAATTGATCATAATGTAGCACACCTATTGATTTGTGTATCTTATTACTTTAAACTAACACTATTAGTAACAGAGCATCAAAATGTGACTTTTTTTAAAATGCATCAAAATGTCCATTGTATGAAACAGGTATAGGATTATTATAGTGAGTGGGTTATTTAAAAACATATTGACATAATATTTATAAACTGGGTCTCATTATGAAGGCTTATGATAATATGAGAGAATTCTTTTTATCAAAATATTTTTTCCATTCCCAGTATTGATTTCGCTTTTTGTTCTGATTGTTGGACATTTTGGTAGGATCAAGAGCGATGATTATGAGAAATGTAGCCTCAAAAAAAGGTTATTGAGCATGGAAATCAGGAAAGTAGTTTACGTGCATGTGGTATGCTTAGTTTTTTTTTTGTTTTTTTAATTCTTTATTTATCATTTCAAAAACAAGGAAAATAAAACACACAAAGACTTCAACCTTTAACAATACTACATAACAATACAACCACTACAGAAGTCCCTTTCCCTCCCGCCCCTCCCCCCGCCCGGCTCTCTGGGTATCAAGCAACCGCAAGGCCAGGTCGCCCGCAGGCGCCCCCGGGCTGGCGGACAGGCCACAATGGCAAGCTTTAATGAGGCATCTACAAGACAACCTATAGCTCAACGTCCCACGGGCAATATAGTTTACTGTATAGCTTCTCATATTTGGAGTACTGGCAGACCAAGTTCCACCAGTGCGCCAGACTGAGCCTCGGGAAAGATTTCCAGTTTGCCAAAATCTGCTTAATCGCAATGGCCAACATAAAGTTTAATAGGAAACGTTCCCCGCGGCCCATCGCCGGGCACACCGCCAGGGATCTCAAGAACATCCCTCTCCAAGTAAGCCCGTGGGACAATTTCAGGATGGAACTGATTCTTCCCCAAACCTGGTTCAGAAAACTCTGGACAAAGGAACAGTCAAAGAACATATGTGAGTATGTACCCTCACTGGACTGGCAGGACCAACATTTACCAGAAGTTCCCTTATCCCATTTGGCCAGCTTCGCTGGGGTTATAAAGGCCCTATGTATGAAAAAATACAGTGCCTGTGTAAGAGCTGCCGACCTAGAGACCCTTGTTACAGGACCCCATAAGCACTTCCAACTACCCGCGGGGACCGGGCCAGACACATCTGACTCCCAAACTCTCACTAAGCCAAGCAGCCCCTGCGAGACACTATCCCGGAGGGATGCATAGAGCTTGGAGAGGGCACCCTGCTGCCCAATTGTGCCCCGAAGCGCCTTTAACAGCCCATTCTCCCCCTCCAATTCCCGCACTTGGATATGAGAGGCTGTAATGCAATGCTTGAGCTGTGCCCATTTATAATAGTTAACATCCGAAAGGGAGTATTCGGACTGCAATACAACGAAATCCTTCCAGCCACTCGGCCCAGCCAGCTGACCGAGCCTCCATATTCCTCGCTCTTGCCAAGCCTTCCAAGCGAACGTCTTGCCACGGATTCGGAACAAGGGATTCCACCATAACGGAGACGCGCCCGAGGGCAAACTGTCTTCGCCCAGCCTCCGGACCAGGTTCAGGTAGGCTTCCTGTGTTGCCTTAATAGCACCCCCCGCTTTAAGCCAGTCGGGCTGTAAGGCACCTAATAACGACGTCAGGGGGTACGGGGCAGCCACCCCCATTTCAAACTCTAACCAGGCTGGGCGCAATGCTAGCTCCCCCGACTCAAGCCACAGGGCTCCTTGCTTCAGCAATAAGGCCTGATGGTATAAATAGAGATCTGGGAACTGTACACCTCCCTTATCCTTAGCGGCCTTAAGCTTCCGAAGGGCGATGCGCGGCTGCGCATCTTTCCACAGAAAGCTAACGAGGCACTTCTCCAATTTGGCAAATATACTATGCGGTAAAAGAATAGGGAGCATGCCCAACACATAGTTGATTTTTGGCACCAGTATCATTTTAATAAGCTCCAGCCGGCCCCACCAGGAAAAATGGAGAATAGACCACCCTAAGGTCTTTCCTCGTATCACCTGCATCAACTCCTCAACATTCTTTTGAATCATACGCTCTGCTGAGGAACAATACCAAGCACCTAGATACTTTATGCAATCCGCTTCCCATTTAAAAGGATAACTAGCCATCTCTGCAGAAGTAGTAACCTTATTGAGCGGGAAAGCCACCGACTTGCTCCAATTAATTTTATAGCCAGATACTATGGAATAGGACTTTATCAGGTCCAATACTACTGGTATTTCAGACAGCTGTGCAAATAGGAGCAAATCGTCAGCATATGCCGATAATTTCACCGTCGACCCCCCCCCCCCGATGATACCTTCCAAACCGCTATGCTGTCGAAGTGCAAGAAGCAACGGCTCCATTGCCAAATTGAAAAGCAGAGGGGAGAGAGGGCAACCCTGCCTGGTGCCTCTATGCAATGAGAATGAGCGAGACAGGACGCCATTCGCCGCTATACGTGCTGTCGCATTGGCATATAACACCTGCACTTTTTTAATGAACCCCTCTCCGAGTCCAAACCATTCTAAGATAAAAAATAGGAAAGGCCACTCCAATCTATCGAAAGCCTTCTCCGCATCAAGGGAAAGGGCCACATAAGGACTAGGTACCACTGCTGCCCTGTCGAGTAGGTTACAAAGCAATCGGGCGTTGTCCGAAGTGTATCGCCCTGGCACAAAGCCGCACTGATCTGGGTGCACCACCTCTCCCACAAGTGCCGACAACCGCTTCGCTAAAACGCTCGCATAGATTTTATAGTCGGCATTTAGAAGAGAGATGGGCCTATAATTGCCCACATTGCCGGGATCTCTTCCGGGCTTTTCAAGCACAGTGATAATGGCATCTGAAAATAAACCAGTCTGACCTTGACTCTCCCCTAACTCTTCATAGTATTCTAACAGGTAAGGTTGCAATTCAGCTTTAAAGATAGCATAAAATTCAGAGGGAATGCCATCCGGGCCTGCAGCTTTCCCTTGAGGCATAGACTTAATTGCAATGGAAAGCTCATCCCCCGATATGGGTTTCCCGAGATTCACAGCTTGCTGCGCAGACAGTACTGGATGATCTAGCTTTTCAACAAACTGCCGGAAATCCTTCAGTTCACCCAGCGTCTCTGACGAATATAAGGCCCGATAGAATTTAGAGAATTCCTCAACTATGCTGGCATTCTTAGTCTGCCACACTGCCTGACTGTCTGTGATAGCTGCAATCCGAGACTTGCAGCGCTGGCCTTTAGCGGAACTTGCAAGCAGCCTGCCTGCCCTATTCTGTTCTACATGATATCTGGCGGCCTGCCGGAGCATCACCTGCTCCACTTCCGAGCTGAGGATTTCGTTGTATTGGAAACGTAATCTCTGCAATCGTATAAGGAGGCCAGGTGCCGGCTGCCTCCACCACAAGCGTTCACCCGCCTTAATCTGACTTTCCAAAGCCGCTAAGTAGGCTTTGCGCCGCTTAGATTCTTTGATCTGAAAGCTTGTGATTGAGGCCCTCAACGAGGCCTTAAAGGCCTCCCACCAAGCCCAGCTAGCCGACTCTCCCAATTTATTCTCTCGAAAATAAGAAATAATAGTCGCCTTTATCTCTTCTTGAAAAGTTGGTTCTGCCAGCCAGGTTCTGCTAAAAGACCAAGTTGGGCGAGGTTTCTCAATATCTGGAACCTCCACCATGACCGTGATGGCTGCGTGATCCGAGATTGTAACACTTAGAATCTCTGCCGCACAGCCATCCGAGACCAGGGTTTTAGATATTAAGAAGAAGTCAATACGAGACGAGGATTTATGTGTAGGGGAAAAGAAGGAGTAATCTTTATCTCTCGGGTGGAGCAACCTCCATACATCCACCAGCCCACATGCTTCCATGAGAGCTGAGATGGCCGCACTCACCCGAGATGGGCGCTCAACCCTCCCCGGGTTCTGGTCTATCAGGGCATCCCGCACTTGATTGAAATCTCCACCCAAGATAGTGAAAGGCTCGCCCTCCCTCTGTATGCTCTCATTTAAATTACGGAAAAAGACAGGGTCATCCCTATTGGGCCCATAAATGTTAATGAGTAATAACTGGACACCTCCAAGCGATATCAGTGATTTCGCCCACCTCCCCTCTTCATCATTGCTAGCCTGAGTAATTTTACAACTCAACGAGGCTTTGACCAGGGTGGCCACACCATTTTTCTTGTGGACTGCTGGAGAGGAGCCTACCAACTGATACACCCTACTCTCCAATTTGGAGGTCTCTTTCAGGGACAAGTGAGTCTCCTGCAAGAGAACAATATCCGCGTTCTGACGCTTACAGTAGGTCATGATCTTTTTCCGTTTTATCGGGGAATTTATGCCTTAGACATTCAAAGATAATATCTTGAACAGGTTAGCCATACCAGCCTCTATAAGGGAGATTAACAGCAGCATTCATCTTAAAAAAAAGAACCAAACAGATGTAACCCCCCAGAGAGCCTTTCCCCCCAATCCCACAACAAAAAATATCCGGGCGAGACAGCAAAAGCACTATTACAGCATAGCGCAACCCGGTTGATTACACTTACAAGTAAAATCAAAATATTAATAATAATAAAATGTTAATAGTAAAATATTAATGGTAATGACCCCCCCACCGGCCAACATTTCCCCCTCCTGGAATACTCTCCCTCCAGCCCGTCAGTGTCACAACAGGAAACTATCGCTGTCTGAACACTGCGGGCTCCGGATAATAATCTCCGCATCACTAGTCCTGGTCCGAGGCAAGCCCACAGACCGAGATGATAGAAGACCAGTTCACAGGCCAATTCAAGTTAGTTGCATCGCTAATGCCTCCTGATCTTCCATGAACTGTTGCAGAGCCGCTGGATCATCAAACGATTTGGTAACGTTATTTAATTTGACTTTAAATCGTGCAGGATTGAAGAGGCCGTAGCGGGCTTGTAGACGCTGTAGCCTCGGTCGCATGGCTAGGAACTGCCTTCTTTTATCAACAGTGTGCTTGCAGAAATCCGCATAAAAAGCCACTCTTTGACCCTCATGCTGGATCGATTGCTGTTTCCTAGCGGCATCAAAAATTTGCATAACCTGCTGGTGCCTCAAGATGCACATAATCATGGGTCTCGGCCTTGCATTCTGCTTAGCCATAGTTGTGGGGATACGGTGAGCCCGCTCAATTTCCAGCGGGAACTGGAGGTCCAGCTTAAGCAATTTGGGCAGGAGGTTCTCCAGGAAGCGAACCGGGTTGCCCCCTTCCGCGCCCTCCCGCAGGCCTAGTATGCGCACGTTGTTGCGGCGAGCCCTATTCCCCATGTCTTCAAGATTGCTCTCTAGCCAGTCTATTTTACGGGCAGCCGCAGCAAAACTCTTCATCTGCTCACCCTGTGCCGCTGCCGTGGTTTCTATAACTTCCACATGAACCGTGAGCGTCTGTAGCTGCGTGCCCAGGGCTTTCATATCAGACTGCAGCTCGGCAAGGGAATCGCCATTCGCTTCCACGCGGGCCCTGACAGCCCTTACTTTTTGCAGTAGCTCCTTGATGCCCTCCGGCTGATCTTGTCCAGGCGCCATTTTGTGCGGCGAAAGGGGATCCGTTTTGGATCTTTTGGAGCCTGCAGATGTCACGCCCGCAAATTCCAACCGCGTCTGCTTGCCTCCAGACATGCTCTCTCACTATCCGGTTGCTGAATCTCTGACCTGGGGGGGCAATATCACCGGCGAGGAGCTGAATTGGCTGTCATCAACCGGGAGGATCGCTCCTATGCGGCCATGCTGGCTTCCCGCTGGCTCCGCCTCTCTCTGGTATGCTTAGTTTTGAAAAGTTATGCTTGTTGTTTGAGATTTAATCTCTGCTATTTTAAATAAGCTTGCTGGAAACCCTGCAGTATCTCTAAATGTTGCTGACATTTCTGGGGTAGAAGCCACATTCTGTAAGAATTCTTCACCAACAGCAAAACTGAACTTTTACCCCAAGATGTCAACATTTGTGCATGTGCACCTTAAACCATAAGATAAAAATAATTAGCCTAAAAAGGGACTGGATCAAAGACATTCCATAGACAGGTTTTCAATTTAGCATGCCAGTATGGATTTTTGGTGCTTACAGGCTAAATCTGATTGCTCAATTGTGCTCAGAGAAATGGTTGTTTTAAAACTAGCTATCCAAACTTTTGAGGACATTTTAGAAATATCTTCATGTTCAAATACCTGCATTTACACATGTGGATTGTAAATGGTTATTTTAGAAAGCCGTTATTTCCACATGTAAATGTTCTGAGACAGCAATTTCAAAGGCCTGAAAATTTTACATAGGAATATGTGTATATTTTTAAAAATTCCCACTTTGGCTTTTGTAGCTTTTCCAAGGCACTCATAAATGCCAACTACATGCTTGTTCTAGTTCTTCATGAGATTTCAGGACCACATAGGTCCCTTATGTGTAGTACCATAATGTTGGTCCAATAAACATTATTAGCACCGGCAAAAAAATCCATAGCTCAATATTCAACAGCCATGGCCTTTTTTATTTTTTGAAACACTGTCATTTATTTATCCATGTAAATTAAGTACTTCTAGCAATGAACACACATGGAGAGCAGTAGCCATTTGGCTCCTGCTTTGTTTGCCTTGCTTCCAGATACCTTGGGATTCCAGCTTCTTATCAAGGGTTTTGGCTTCCAGTAATCCTTATTTGCCATTTTGTGTTGAATGCACTTCGCAGAGGTACAGTGACATTAAAACTTACCTTGAGCAATTCCATTTCTTGTTTTGTTCTAGTCTAGTGTTCTAGTCTTGGGAGTGCCTGTCCAGTAGCCACCCACGCTTCGTCCAAGGACTCTATGATAGAATGAATCATCCTAAAACAGAGCTGCCTGATACCCAGTTCCAGGAGGGAGACTTTTTGGCTAGTTCTGGTTTTGAACCTATACTGATCCCAACCTCTCCCCACCTGACCCCTGAACAAATCCCAATGTCTGGACCACCTTCCACATGCTGGACCAAGAGCACCTCCTAAAATCAATATCTAGCATCAATACAACCACCTCCCCCCTGGATCCATGCCCTGTATCATGGATCAAAACAACCAAGAATGAACTCGCCCCCATATCTCCTCCATATAATAAACCAATCCATATTCCAAGGAAACATGCCCGCTGACCTAAAAACATCCTCTGTTCTCTCAGTACTAAAAAACAAGACTCTAAACAGGAATGAGCCAAGCTCCTACAGACCAATTGCAAGCATCCCATTTGTTGCAAAAATAATTGAAAAACTTTCCTTAACCAACTCTAAGATGTCCTCGACACCAATGTCCCACTGGACACCCACCAATACGGTTTCCGCCCATTCCACAGTGTCAAAACCTTACTCTTAGCCCTAATGGACAACCTTATCCGAGGATCCGAGGCATAGATAATCCCAACCATGCCTTCCTCCTAGTCTTCCTAGATGTTGCCTCAGCCTTTAACAACATAAACCATAAAACCCTCATCACAAGACTGGACCACCTTTGCCTGGGTGGTATGGTTCTACACTGGTTTAAATATAATATCACAGACCGCAAGCTCTGGATCCAAATAAGAAAAGAATCCCCAAACACATTTCCACAAGAACAAGGCATACCTCAAGGCTCCGCCCTCTCTGCTCTCCTATTTAATCTGTATCTACAACCCATCACTCAAATATTCCGAAAGCACAACATCCAGTACTACATCTATGCGGATGACATCATGCTGTCACTCCCGATAGATGTAAACAACCCCACCCACAACAACCTAACTGAATGCATCAAAGAAACTGACTCCTGGTTAAAATCCAACAATCTCAACCTTAACTACAAAAAGACCGAGGCACTTCACATCACGAGGAACCGAGACGCAATATTAGCCCAAACCATCACCATCAATAACACCAAAACTGCAGTCAAACAAGAAGTCAAAAACGTTGGTATAACCCTCGACATGTCACTGAGTATGATACCCCACCTGAAACAAACAGCCAGAACAATTCTATACAAACTGAAGACCATACAGCATCTAAGACCCCTCCTTGAAGAAAACGACTTCAGAGCAGTCATCCAAGCCGTCATCACCCCCCTCTTTGACTACTGCAACAGCCTGCTGCAGGGTCTATCAGAAAAAAACATACACATACTCCAACGAGCACAAAACATCACAGCTAGAATCACCTGCAAAGCCATACTAACTGTTTATGTCATACCACTTCTTTATGGCTTACACTGGCTCCCAATAGAAAGCCGAATAATATACAAACTACTCGTGACTACATTCAAACTTATCAACAATGTTGCACCCTTCTTTCTCTCAACCCTCCTCCACACCCCTGCGAATACCAGATCCCATAGGGAAAATGCCCTACACTCCATAATAGTCCCTCCCACTATCCGCAAAATGAAACAAACCACCAGCTCCAGAGCTTTTTCATACACTGCTCCCAGCCTCTGGAACTCCCTCCCACTGCACATTCGTGCAACAAAAGACCTCAAAGACTTCAGAAAACAGCTCAAAACCTACCTCTTCATCATGCACTATGGTAGTGAAAGCTCGCACCTAAAATCCCACACACCTCCAGGCTAGCCCATCACCCAATACAACCATGACAAGGCATGCCAAAGACCACCCAGAACAAACACAAAGACCTCCTGCACAGAGTTAACCTGTACATACAGTAGTTATATTCTTAAGCTACTATATCTAAACTTGTTAAGAAACCCAAGTTATCCTGCACAAAAATTGCTGCCTGTTCTATGTAAAAAGTTATCTTGTACAAAAGTTGTTTCTTGTTCTATGTAAACTGTTGTTGGGTTCCCTGTAAACCGCCCCTGATCTCTGGAAGGGGCGGTATAGAAAAATGCACCAAATAAATAAATAAAAAATACTCCAAAGCAGTGTGTGATTTATAGTTCCTGATTCCAATTATTAAAATCCATGTTGCAGGCCCCATCATGCATCATGATACGGTTGTTAAAAGTCCAGAACTGGCCTCAATTCTTCCTCTCGGAACTGGGTAACTTGGCTGCTCTGCTCATGCTTTTTGGGTACCAGAAAAACATTTCAGGGAAAAGCTCTGAAGGTTGCTGAAAGGTTAATAGATGTTTCCAGGCATGGGGACTAATCAGGGCCAGTGCTACCATTAGACAAGATGGGCTGATGCCTAGAGCACCAGACCTCCAGGGTGCCCTTTTCTGCTGCTCTCATCCCTCATCAGGACCTACAGCAGCGACAATGGATTGAAATATCCCTGTGGCACTTGCCTGCAAACTTCGGCTCCGCGGGGCTGTCTGCTTCTGCCCCATTCAATGGCAAACAAGAAGGCGGCCATCAGATGGGTGGATGCAGACAGCTCTGTGGCACCAAAGTTTGCAGGTAAGTGCCACGGGGCTGTTTCAAACCATTGCTATCACTGTAGGTTCTGGTGAGCGGCAACAGCAGTAGCAATGGGGACATAGGAATGAGGTTTACCTAGGGTGCCTCATCTCCATGCGCTGGCCCTGGGGCTAATTGCCTTGGACATGATTTTACGGAATTTCTGAACTGGATCACTAATTGGACCACCGAGATATTGAGTAGACATGGTAAATGTCTTTGACGGTATAATAGTAACTGGGAATTTCATATGATTTAATGTTGTAAGTTCAAGAATTCAAGAACATTTTTTGAGAAGGGTTCCAGAATACTTTTCCCAGAAGTTACAAGGCTAGGAACATGGCAGAAGAAGATTCACTGGAGTAAGTTTGAACAGGAGTTAATAGATTCACAAGGCAAAAATGCAAGAAGGATTTTCCACATAGCTTAAGACCAGAGAGGGAAACTTTGGTATACACACTGCAAGCACTCTGATTAGCGGTCAGGCAGGCTCAACTCCTTAGACATGGAAATGCTAGCTGTGCAGAGGGAAAAAATCAAGGCAACTTGAACAAGCAGGCTTTTTCCTTTTAAAGCTGCCATGGTCACTTACATTGAGCCAAGTCCTATCAATTTGTTTGTTTTTTACATTTAGGTGACTCAGTCAATTGAGTAGCAGTTTTGTTTGGGCAAAACTGCCAAATTACTAAGTTCTAAGAAATGGTCCTGCTAAGCAGCTTTGAGCTGCACAGGAGTCCTTCACCAGCTTTCTTGTCAGTGGGGGTGGGGGTAGTACAATGCAATCACACTTTGATAAAGGACAGGCAGGTCCCAAGGCATAGACAGACCCAGATCTGGACCTGCTTGTCCTTTCTGATTCAAAGCATGATGGCATTTCACAGCCCACCCTCACCTCCCATAGGAATGCTGTCAAACATTGGCTCCAAGAAGGATATTTTATGGAAGTTCTGGATTTCAGTCAACATTTTTATCATGTATTATGGAACCTACAGCACTGATTTCAGTGGGTAGAATCAAGCAATTAGTGGCAGCAACATGCTCAGGACAATGGATGATGGGGAGTATTTGATGTTCTGCACACTCGCCCTTGGGCTAAGAAGCAAGGAGGATGGCAGCGTTGAACTGTGGGATCTGACAGAGGAGTGCAGAAAAAATATCTGTGCATTACAACTAGAGCATAAGGAGTGGCCGAGGTCTTTGATCCACCCTATTCAGGATGTGGACACTAGGTGGAATTCCGTCTACCTCATGCTGCAGAGATTTATGGAGCAGTATACAACCTTTCATGACATAGATTTAGATCACCCTCTGGGCATCGGAACTAATTATACATGATGCAGGAAGTATAAGTCCTGAAGCCTTCAAAGGACACCAAGGAGTCCACTCTGGGTGAATTCATCCATGTAGTCAATCTCCTGAAGGAGAAGTTGCAGGCCTCCAGCAGGTGTAGTGCATTGCTCTGGCAGTGTTGGCTAGTGTAGCATGCTAGAAACTGCAATTCTCAGATCATCCCCGACCCCTCAACTCGCTGATTTTCTACATGTGGCCATCCTGATAGAGAAACATGGATGAAATGTTCTGCTTTAATGTAAAGTCTAGGTGTGCCTAGGGTGCAGTAAGGTGAACAGAAGGGACAATGTAGATATGGATGAAAAAAGCAGGCTCCTCATGCAGCATTGTTAGCATAAGCAGCACGGGCTACTGCTCCGGGGTCTCTGCACCATTTTTGGAGCCTTGGGTGCTGCTGCCTCTGCTTTTGAAGTCTGCCTGCTAGTTTTATAAATATCGGCTGCCTCCTGCGTTGATACCATGAAATGTAGCTGGAGTTTCCATTCAGGGCAGGGTGATGTGCACTGTTCCCTCTAAGCTGTGCGCGTGTGCGTGCGCACACACCTCGCCGAGCGAGCGCACATACTTTACAACAGAGCGCACAAAAATTACAGCTCTGATTCTGATAGAAAACAACACAGATGTCTTAAAATTTAAAAGTTATGATTGTAATTACTAGAAATTTCCCGCTTCATTAAGTAATCGTCTAATTTCATTTAATTTTATTAAAATCAATGTGGTGTACATACTGTATTCTGACGTGTAGTCAAATTTTAAAGTATATAACTCCGAGTGTCGTTATGTGGCGCACAAAAATGTAACCTTCCTTCAAAAGCTGCACACGGCTGATATTTTATGCGCACACAGCCTACAGAAAATTAGAGGGAACATTGGTGATGTGGATGCTTCGTGTTTCCCCAAAGATCATGGCCCCATTCTCGGTACTACGGTTTATGGTTTATTCTATTTATTATACCACCTTTTCCAAAGGATGCAAAGCGGTTTACAAATTCAAATGAAAAAAGAAATGAAAGGAACTCCAATCAATGGATAGGACAGCAAGAAAGAGCAGTAAAGAGAAAAGCATGCATCAGTCATGAAAAGCTGCAAGAGCAATTGCTCCGAATAGTCAGGCAGACTAGAGTCATCCTCCAGATGCGGTCATTTTGCTACATATCTCGTTAGCCAAGCCTAGCCTACTTAACCTAGAAGCTCAAATACTTAAATAAGTATGTCTTGAGTTCAGCCTTAAAACATTTGAGAGAAGGTTGAAGGCGAAGTTTGGTAGGCAGACCGCATGTTCTGCCCCCCATCTCACCGGCCATCCCTACATGCGTTACTATTGCAGGATATTCAAAATACTTGCAAAAGACTATTTTATAGATAAGGGCAACTTAACTTTACTACTACTCAGATACATGATGCTTGTAAGATTTGTAGAGGTGCAGCTGGTTAATGCACACTTTCTCTAAATTATACCAAGGTTTTGCATTCACTACTTGCCTACAGTACTCAAAAGGCCTTACTAAGGAACATCACAATCAGGTTCTCACATAAACACATGCATTTCCCCTACTACTAGATGCCTCATTCAAATATTCTTGATCTTCAATATCAGAGGACAGTAAGAAGTTCATTTTTTTTTAAATTTATTTATTTATAACGAGGCAGATATTAATACAACAAACATTCTCCAAATGGTGGCACCGCCCTCCACAGAATCATAACATTAACAGCCACAGTACTTGTACTTATAAATCCACTCCATGGTGGTAAACCCTCCAGTCAATTATACATATCCTCCCCCATCCACATGCAGCTGACAGCCACATCTGCCTCCCCCCCTCTAACTAACCCAGCATACTGTCCCTATGGATGGCAACCTCCTTTATGGGGGATAGGCACAGGCACCACTCATGGAAGGATAAGAGGAGAACCTCCTTTGCCTTTATACAAATTCCACCAATCGTTAGTCCCTGCTAGTATCTCCCGAAAAGAAAGGAAAGCAGAAATAGAACAGAGCAACCATCTCAAAAACAAGCTAGAGAAAGAAAGAAAAAAGAGACCAAGATAAAGAAAAACAAAATAAAACAAAAAAACCCCCAAACACCCCAGCTCTAGGTGTACCCAGGCAGTCCCCGGACGGTGCCAACAATCGGCAGCATAGGAAAACACCAAGGATCAACCGGGTGATCCCTTACTTTACTTACTTCCCTAGCCCCCCCCCCCCACCTGCACTTCCATCCATTTCACGAAAGGGGACCATACATGCTCAAAACTCTCCATCTGCCCTTTGAGCATGGCCGATATCACACAGTTTTCATCATGCAACATTCATCACGCAGTTAACTCTCAGCTGCCAATCCTGCACCTTCGGACCACTGTCTGACCTCCACTGCTGCACAATCACCATGCATGCAGCCACCATGAGCTGCCCAATCAATTTATCTTGACCAGTAGAACCAACCCAATCTCCCAACCCCAACCCTAACAGACACAGTTCCGGCTCCAGCTGTAACTGAGTGCTGGCTATTGCATTAATCCATACTACAATCTCTGCCTAAAAATACTGCACATGGGGGCAGTCCCACCACAGATGATAAAAAGAGCCCACCATTCCACATCCACGCCAGCACTCATCCAAACTTCCACCAACCCACCGCTGCAATTGCTGCAGCACAACATACGCCCTCTGCAATAACTTAAAATGAGTCTGTTGACAACTAGTGCTCCGCGCACAACGATAAAGGTGTCGATGTATTCCCTGTCATACCTCATCCGAGAGGTTCCCCCCCCCCCAGGAACCGGTGCCATCCATCCATATTGTGATAAGGAAGCTTATCATAGCTCAGGAAGGAGCTATAGAAAAAGTGAAGTGACTCTGAACAAGCAACCTGTCAGTTCTGGTAGAAATAAGAAAACAGAATTTTCCCATAAAAGACTACCAGTCCCAGAATGCACCAGGTTTCCAACAGCCATTAGAGGAGCTGAAGTGGGGAAACGTGTGTTCAATCAAGAGGGCTATGAGGTAATCCCCAAGCACTCATCTCAAAGGGCAGGGCCTGATTCAGCACAGCTGCGCTGTGTTAGGGTAGAGCACTCATCCAAGCAGAATAAAGGTAGAGTTTATTCTACAGAGAATCATCTTCATGATCTTGGACAGCTTCATCATCTGGAGGATCATCAGAAGCAGAAGCCAGAGTGGAGGGACAGAAAGGGCAAGAAACCCTTTGGAAGAAAGAAGAGAAAAGCATTTGGAAGGTCTAGAGGAGTCCAGAGCAGTACGTATACTGGGAGACATTCAAAAGGCCAGCCTATACCATTGGACTGGGGAAAGCCAGAGGAGTGGTGCTGCAGGGCTAGGAATCTCCAGACGGTACCTGTGAGGGAGACGGCTGCACGTGGAAGGGACCCTAAGACCCGTGCCAGAAGGTATGTGAAGAGAGATCCAGTGTCCAGGGATCTGGATTGGAAGGCTGGACATAAGAACTGGACTACATACTGGCCAGGCTATTTAGAGAGGAACTCTAACAGCAATGGAAGCTCAGGTATGAACACTGATCTATGCCCTAGCTATAACCTTGAAAGACAGCAGGGAAACAAGTATTCTCCTGAAAGTGCTCCATTGAGAAATTCCTCTGTGCCAATCCCTGATATTGAACCCATGATTGTTGAAGAAGGGGAAGGAGAAGTCTTAGATATAGGCTGTGAATATATGGATTGCTCTCTGTCTAAACTCCTTTGGTGATTTTCTGTTACAAAGTACAGCAACCATCACAAAGAAATACAAACTTGTTCTTTAATCTACTCAGAAAAGCTCCTGAGTAGGATTTTTAGCCACGCAGTAGAAAGCAAGCCAGCTAAGGGGTTTCAGCTTGGTAACTACTAGCAATTGAGCCTTACCTAATTGCTTGTGAGCTCTGAGGGAATCACTTCTGAGTCCATGTGGGAAGGTATAAGAAGTTAACCTGAAAAGAACAGTTTTTCCCTTCTTTGTGGATTTTGTTTGTTGTTTGATACACTGCTAAGAAAATATTAGCTAAAGCCTACAGAAAAGACCAGTTTGTTACCAACCAGGTCTTTATTCTTTTGCTTTGATTACCTGACAAGTTCAGCTGTTGTTTTTCCTGATTTTGTTTTTCCAAGTTTAACCCTGAAAGCAAGTATCTTGTTTTATGTGCTACCAAGCATATCTGTGTTGGGAGAAATAACCCCATAAATAAATATCTTATTGGCTTTACCCTCAAGCACAACTAATTATTGTGAGCAGCTGTGTCTGGTGTGAATGGACTGCATTGCCCACAATCCCTTGCAAATCATATTGATATGCACTTGCCAAGACTGTGAACATTCTCACCCAGGCAGCCGTCTGACAAATGGCGTAGTTTTTCGGATTGCTTTTGCGCAAAAGGATTTACTTGTTAAGGATTACAACTCAAGTCTGAAGGAAAAGACAGTTCAAGCTTAAAAGCTGAAAGAAAATATTTTCCCTCAACTGCACTTTGGAAGAGAGGTAGCTGTTCCAGGAAGAAAAGACCCTGTGCAGAGCTGGATTCATCACTGGCATAAGGTAACAAGTACCTGGGCATGTCTAGTGGTGGATGGGAGTAAGGCACAGGGGTAATTGAAAAAAAAAATAGAAAAAAACACCTGTTTGGAAGGTGGTGCACTGTGTTTTTTTTCTTTGTGTTTCTTGTAGGGATCAAGATGGATCCAAGTGAACTACCTCAGTGGATGGCAGCCCAGTTTAGCAGGCAACAGGAACTAGCACAGCAGGCTCAGGACACTGCTATGAAAGCCTTAATGGACCAGCAGAGGCCAGTGCTTGATCTGGTGCAAGCCCTAGTTAAACTGCAGAGCCAAAGTGGACCAGATGCAAGACCAGCAGTAAATACTGGTACACCACATGTGGACAGTGTGGGACTCAATCAGGGAATTGGGGCATTTAGTTTTGGGAAGCTAACTCCAGATGATAATGTTGATGATTTTCTAGAGTCTTTTGAAAGAGTGGCACAAGCATTAGCATGGCCAGAGACCCAGTGGGCAGTAAGGCTGGCAGCCTCATTAACTGGAGAGGCGCTTGCAGCTTATAGAGCAATGCCAGCAGCCCAGGCTTTGAATTATAAGGATGTAAAGGCTGCTATTAGAGATCGCCTAGGGTTGTCTATTTAAGAGTATAGGCGAATGTTTAGAGCTACTACTTTAAGAGTGGGTGAAACACCCAGGGCTCTGAGTCAGAGAATCAGAGGATTAGCTATAAAATGGTTGGAGCCTGAGCAAAAGACGGTAGAAATGTTATTAGACATTATTATGCTTGAACAATTTATGTCTGCGATGCCTAAAGATTTGCACACTTTCCTTATACAGCAAAATTGCCAAAATCTTGGAGAGGCAACCATGCTAGCAGAGAGATTCTTGGAAGCCACGCAGGCTTGCCATAGAATGGGTGGCCCTCTGAAGATTGGTGCTGAGGCAAGTTGTGCTGTATCAGAAAAGAAAATAATTAAAAATGTTTCTGAAAATGAATGTACTGTGCCAAACCAGATGACACAGTGGAATGGAAAGAAATGTTTCAAATGTGGAAAATGGGGACATTTAGAAAAGGGATGCCAGACACACACTAGCTTAATGGGTGTGGATTTAAAACAGCCCAAAGAAGGATTTCTTTTGATGGTTGATGTGCAAGGAATTACCACAAATGCTTTGTTAGACTCTGGGGCAGACCAGAGTATGATGTCAAAAAGGCTTTGGAAGAGAATAGAGGCCCAAGAAGGATTTGTGCCTAGAACCCCTGAAAGCCAAGTTCACATCAGATGCATTCATGGTGCTGCAACATCATATCCCACCTATAGGCTAAAGGTTAAGTGCCTGGGGAAACAAGATGAAGTCCTGTTAGCAGTGGTGCCTAGGCTACCCTTTGATTTGGTTCTAGGAAGAGACTGGCCAAGATTTAAACAGGGTTTAGTGGAAGGACTAGGAAAGAAGGAGGGAGAAGGATTAATGGTAATAGCTCCCGGGCCTTTATTTGGAAGTCCTCAGACCCCAGCTAAAAAGATGGTTAAGTGTCCAGAAGACCAAACTACCCCAAAGCAAACATTTGTCTTAAAGTATCATAGGGTCACAGAGAAGGCCCAAGCTCCTAAGCGGGCAACCCCACAAGCTGCTGGGTTTTACCTGTGCAGCATAGAAAATGTGACTGTACCTAGCCAAGGGAGAGCCCTGGTGGACACTGGTCTCCAAGTGGAAATACCTATTGGATGCTATGGGAGAGTAGCCCCAAGGTCCGGATTAGCCCTTAAATATTTCGTCGATGTGGGTGCGGGAGTAATTGATCCCGATTACAGGGGCAATATTAAAGTTCTGTTATTTAATTTTGGACAGAATGATTATCACGTGAAGACAGGAGACAGAATTGCCCAATTGATCTGTGAGAGGCTGGGTTTTCCACCTGTGGAGGAGGTCACATCCCTGGAAAATTCTGAGCGTGGAACCAAAGGCTTTGGTTCTACTGACGTCAAAGGGGTTAAAAGCCTAGCTGCCACCTGTGCCCGAGAGAGAGAGGTGAATGAAGAGGAAGATTTGGGACCCCAGGTATCTGATTGTAAAGAAAAATCAGAGCCCCAAATAGGTAAGGACCTGACAGCGGTACAAGAGGGAGAAATTAGGAAATTGCTTAAAGAATTCCCAGATGTGTTGACACCCATACCTGGGGAGACACATTTGGTTGCCCATGAAATAATAACTCCACCTGGGAAATTAGTTCGTCAAAGGCCATACCGCTTGCCTGAAGCCAAGAGACAGGAAGTTGTGGCACAAGTCCAGGAGATGTTGGACATGGGAGTAATAGAGGAGTCAAAGAGTCCCTGGAATAGCCCCATAGTCCTGGTGCCGAAGCCTGATGGATCTTTATGATTTTGTATTGACTTCCGGCAGGTAAATGCAATATCAGTTTTTGATGCATATCCAATGCCAAGAATTGAAGAGCTGTTAGACCAGCTGGGACAGGCTCAATACTTAACCACCCTTGATATGACAAAAGGATATTGGCAAATCCCTCTCACCAGGGAGTCGAAGCCGAAGACTGCGTTCAGCACCCCCGTTGGCCTTTTCCAGTTCAAGAGGATGCCTTTCGGACTGCATGGAGCAGCGGCTACCTGCCAAAGGTTAGTGGATCAGGTACTTCAACCCCACCAAAATTATGCTTTTGCATATATGGATGATGTCATAATCCATAGTAACACCTGGGCGCAGCATCTAAAGAGGATCAGGGCAGTCTTGTGCTCCATGAAGCAAGCGGGAATCACTTTAAACCCGAAGAAGTGTGCCTTTGCAAATAGGGAGGTAAAATACCTGGGCCACCTAGTGGGAAGAGGAAAAATTAAACCTCTAATGAGTAAAGTAGATAGCATCAGGAATTTTCCCCCTCCAACAACAAAAAAAACAACTAAGAAGTTTCTTGGGACTTATTGGATACTACCGCAGATTTATACCGCAATTTGCAGAGAAAAGTGCAATTTTCACGGATATGCTGCGGAAGAATTGTCCAAACCAGCTAAAGTGGACACCTGAAGCTGAAAAAGCATTTTCAGTCCTAAAAGGAAAATTGTGTACAGGACCGGTACTGAAAGGGGTGGACTTCAGGAAACCCTTTCTGGTTCAAACAGATGCATCGGATGTAGGGCTAGGAGCAGTTCTATCCCAGTGTCATGAAGGGGAGGAGCATCCTGTGATGTACCTGAGCAGGAAGTTGTCACCAGCTGAACAAAAGTATTCCACAATAGAAAAAGAATGTTTAGCTATTAAGTGGTCAGTGGAGGCGTTAAGGTTTTACCTTACAGGGAGAAAGTTCCAGTTGGTCACAGACCATGCCCCACTTAAGTGGTTGCAGCAAATGAAGAACCATAATGCCAGGTTGAGACGCTGGTACATGGCCTTACAGGCATTTGATTTTCAAGTGGAACATCGTGCTGGGAAGTTACACAAGAATGCGGATGCCCTTTCCCGTATTACGGACTGTAGAGAAGAAGTTTCACCAGTTACACCAGTCCGTAATAACTTAAGCAGGGGGGTATGTGATAAGGAAGCTTATCATAGCTCAGGAAGGAGCTATAGAAAAGGTGAAGTTACTCTGAACAAGCAACCTGTCAGTTCTGGTAGAAATAAGAAAACAGAATTTTCCCATAAAAGACTACCAGTCCCAGAATGCACCAGGTTTCCAACTGCCATTAGAGGAGCTGAAGTGGGGAAACGTGTGTTCAATCAAGAGGGCTATGAGGTAATCCCCAAGCACTCATCTCAAAGGGCAGGGCCTGATTCTGCACAGCTGCGTTGTGTTAGGGTAGAGCACTCATCCAAGCAGAATAAAGGTAGAGTTTATTCTACAGAGAATCATCTTCATGATCTTGGACAGTTTCATCATCTGGAGGATCATGAGAAGCAGAAGCCAGAGCGGAGGGACAGAAAGGGCAAGAAACCCTTTGGAAGAAAGAAGAGAAAAGCATTTGGAAGGTCTAGAGGAGTCCAGAGCAGTACGTATACTGGGAGACATTCAAAAGGCACCATTGGACTGGGGAAAACCAGAGGAGTGGTGCTACAGGGCTAGGAATCTCCAGACGGTACCTGTGAGGGAGACGGCTGCACGTGGAAGGGACCCTAAGACCCGTGCCAGAAGGTATGTGAAGAGAGATCCAGTGTCCAGGGATCTGGATTGGAAGGCTGGACATAAGAACTGGACTACATACTGGCCAGGCTATTTAGAGAGGAACTCTAACAGCAATGGAAGCTCAGGTATGAACACTGATCTATGCCCTAGCTATAACCTTGAAAGACAGCAGGGAAAAAAGTATTCTCCTGAAAGTGCTCCATTGAGAAATTCCTCTGTGCTAATCCCTGATATTGAACCCATGATTGTTGAAGAAGGGGAAGGAGAAGTCTTAGATATAGGCTGTGAATATATGGATTGCTCTCTGTCTAAACTCCTTTGGTGATTTTCTGTTACAAAGTACAGCAACCATCACAAAGAAATACAAACATGTTCTTTAATCTACTCAGAAAAGCTCCTGAGTAGGATTTTTAGCCACGCAGTAGAAAGCAAGCCAGCTAAGGGGTTTCAGCTGGGAAACTGCTAGCAATTGAGCCTTACCTAATTGCTTGTGAGCTCTGAGGGAATCACTTCTGAGTCCATGTGGGAAGATATAAGAAGTTAACCTGAAAAGAACAGTTTTTCCCTTCTTTGTGGATTTTGTTTGTTGTTTGATACACTGCTAAGAAAATATTAGCTAAAGCCTACAGAAAAGACCAGTTTGTTACCAACCAGGTCTTTATTCTTTTGCTTTGATTACCTGACAAGTTCAGCTGTTGTTTTTCCTGATTTTGTTTTTCCAAGTTTAACCCTGAAAGCAAGTATCTTGTTTTATGTGCTACCAAGCATATCTGTGTTGGGAGAAATAACCCCATAAATAAATATCTTATTGGCTTTACCCTCAAGCACAACTAATTATTGTGAGCAGCTGTGTCTGGTGTGAATGGACTGCATTGCCCACAATCCCTTGCAAATCATATTGATATGCACTTGCCAAGACTGTGAACATTCTCACCCAGGCAGCCGTCTGACAATATGCAATCCTACCCCTGGAAAGGTCGCCAATAGCAGGGCACGATATATTTTAGATATCATCCCTCTCCACCCTCCTTTTTCCCAAATAAAATCCCTTCTAAGTCATAAATAGGGTGCAGCAGTTGATTGGCTTCCCAACTATACCGTAGGTAGCGAAAATCAGATCCATTAAACGGCAAGAAATCCCAAATTTTTGCATCCAGAAACAAAGGGCCCCTATGGCAATCTCTCCGTCACAGCCCAGTCACCGCCTGGACCAAAGGGACCAAAAACACATGACCATCATACACTTTGCCTCCAACACCACTAATCTCAAAGACTGAAAGGGGGGAAATCCAAATTCTTTACATCTGGACCCATTGCACATCCGGCAGCCTTACATAATGATATCTCAGCCCATGAAGTACTGCCGCACAGTGTCTCGTTGTATACAACACCAACTTGGGGAAACCCAACCCCCCCATCTCCACGGACCAAACTAACCGATGCCAACCAATATGTGCTCGACGCGATTTCCACACAAACTGTCTAAAACACTTTTCTAATTTGGCTAAGAAACCCTACGGCATCTTAATTGGCAGCTGAGAGAACAAATATAATAGTTTAGACAGCACCACCATTTTCATTGCTACCGCTCTACCTAACCACCCAAGGGTCAACTCCCTCCACCCTGCCAACTCCTCATAAATCTTTGTAAGTAAAGGAGCATAATTAAGGGAGAAAAGCTCACCAACCTTGTGGGAAATCTTAACCCCCAAGTACTTAACTGCCCCAGCCACAAGCCGGAATTGGCAGCCCTGCGGAAGATCCGGCAGAGTATTCCCAAGAGGCAGGATCTCTGACTTATCCATATTAACCTTAAACCCCGAAATACCAGCAAACTCCCTAAGGACCTGCTCCAAACCCCCCCAACGTCCTCTTTGGGTCTTCTAAGAAGACCAATGTGTCATCTGCATACAACGAGACACTGTGCGGCGTAGAGTCAACCCTGATCAGAGAAATATCCTCTGTCAGTCATATAAGGTAGGCCAGCGGCTCAATGGCCAAGGCAAAGAGCAGCAGGGACAGGAGCAACCCTGTCTCATACCACGATGCAGCTGAAAGCAGTCAGACCGCCACCCATTCACTATATCAATCGTGCCCGAGGGGCTGCATACAATGCCCTCACCCAGCCGGCATAGCGCTCCCCCATCCCAAATTTCGTTAAAACAGCATGCAAATATTCCCATTCAACATGGTCAAAGCCTTCTCCATGTCCAAGAATACGCAGCAAGAAGGCCCCGACGATCGGGCAGCATGCATAAGAATATTCACCAACCTACGCACATTATCCGTAATCTGTCGCCCCCTGATAAACCCGGTCTGATCCAGGTGGACTAAGTCAGCCATTACAGCATCCAACCAATTGGCTAACACCCACACAAATATCTTCACATCACTGTTCAACAATGATATTGGACGATAATTTCCACACTCCTCTGGGGACCATCCCTCCTTTGGAATAAGCAATATCTCAGCCTCATACATAGTCGATGGCAAACACCTAACCTTCCTCGCTTCATTAAAGACCCGCTGCAGAACTGAGACCAATGAGTCCCTTAATACCTTGTACCATTCCATTGGGAAGCCATCCACTCCCATAGCTTTTCCAGAAGAGAGGGACTTAATAGCCTTTAAAACTTCCTCTCCTGCATATCATGCTCCAGCATATCTCTCTGCGCCTTCAGGAGCTTAGCTTGCTCTAACAACACATCAATCACCGATGGGGAGGCCAAAAACTCCGACCTATAGAGGTTTTCATAATATACCTGAAACACCCGTGAAATACTCTTACTATCTCACTGCAGCTCTCCAGCAGAGTCATAAACCGCACTCATGAAGCGGCTCTTCCTCCTCTTACGGAGTTGCCACTCCAGCAGTCGCCCAGCTTTACCCCCATATTCCACAAAAGTCTGCCACGATATCCGCAAAAGAAACTCCAACTGCTCCATCTCAATCACTTCCAGCTGCCACCGTACTTCCAGCAATGCCCGATACGTTTTGTTACTCCCTGTCCTCTTATGCACCCCTTGCAGCTCCTCCAAACGAGCCCACAACTCTACTAAATGGGCTTCGCGTAGACACTTCCGTCTCGCAGCCAACTGTATAAGACGATCTCTCATATACGCTTTCCCGGACTCCCACAACACTCCAGGGGTCGTCTTGCCATCATCATTAAATAAAAGAAATTCTCTCTACCAACCCTCCATCAACATCTTAACTCCCTCCTCCTGGACCAACTGCGCATTAGCCCGCCAAAACTGCTTCTGTTGCGCCCAACCTAGGTCCTCCAGATTGAGCAACAAATAAACCATACCATGGCCACTAACCTCCAGGGGCTTGATACCCACTTCTTTCACTCGTCCCACCCTTCAGACACAGGAGACACCCGAAAAACCGGGCCTGATCTATCCAACGTGCTCAAAACACAATTCATATCCCCCCCCCCCCCATCCAGAGGAACCCTCTGGTTTTCTGTACAAAGGTGCCAAAGCCTGCCAAAAAGACACTCCTTTTGGACCATTGGGTGCATACAGTTTAAGCAGCGATATCTCCTGCCTCTCAACTTGTCCCACTGCCCATACCACCCTCCCCTGACTATCTCCTCCCGTCACCAACAACGTGAACGGAACCCTCTCTCTAATCAAAATAGCCACTCCTCTCTTCTTTGAGTTATAAGCAGAGAAATATACCTTCCCCCAGTGCTTACTCTGCAACTTAGCCATTTCCAGTGGAGTTAGCCTCACCTCCTACAACAACGCGATATCCACCTTCTCCCTCCTAAGATAGCCCAATACTCTCTTCCGCTTAATGGGGTTGTTAAGCCCACCAACATTCAACGTTGCAATCTTAAGCACCAGCTACAACATCAGTTTGAGAACAATCCATCCCTCCAAAAATGTTTATCACCCCTCCCCCCCATCCACCACACACCAAGAAGAGCCAGAAAGAGCAAAGGAAAGAAAAAAGAGCATAAGGAACCAAGAACAGATATCCAACCACCACCCAACATAAGAAGGGCAACACCCCTAACCTCTTTTGTGATAACATTCATGAGTAGGCTTCAGCGTCCACCAGCTCACCACCATTACCTCCTCCACTTCCCCCCCCCCCCCCGCTACCTCCATCCCAGGCAAGAAGACTCCTTATACACACAACCACCAAAACCTTTCTCACCTTATCTAGTCCACCACCCTCCAACTCCACACCCCTCCAGGCAGCTCCTAACCACTCACCTACCCCCGGGACCTTATAATCCTAATCTCAACCTTCTCCTCCAGATCCTGCCCTCCCACCGACCAACTCACCCCCCCCATCCACATCTGTTATACACTCCCCAACAGATCAAAGAAAATGCATCATCTTTCCACATTCCCCACCTCCCCCCTCCCAACCACCTCCCAACACACAATATTCCACAATAACATAGTCCTTCAGAGCCCCCCTACCCCCACTCTCTCCTCCTTCGCCACAACAAGTTTATCTCAACCCCAGCTTTCCAGAGATAAACTACACAGTCCTCAGCCCAAAGCTTAATAATGCACTGTCCAGTCTTAGCAGCACAGCATCAACCCGATCATGTCGCAGCCAACTCGATCACTGCCGCATCTCCTACTACATCCCCATTATCCGCATGCTCCTCCTCGTTGACTGCACACTGCACCACTCCTGGTTCCAAGCTCACAGGGCTGATCACCTCTCCACTTCTCTGAGAGTCTGACACACAGTGGGAAGAATGCTGGTCCACACTCCGATTAGGACTCCGCTTACTCTTCGTCTCCCCGAGCAGCTACCGCACCTCCTCTAGCAAATTCAAAAAGAGCCTCTTCCCTTGCAGCAGCACTGTCAGCCGGGCTGGGAACCATATACTGACTTGCAGACCTGCCTTCAACAAAGCTTCCCTATATTGCAACAGTGCCTTGCGTTTACGCACAGTCTCAGCACTCATGTCAGGAAACACTGAGATTTTCCAGTTTTTATAAGTCACAGTCTTAGATTTATGAGCCTGAAATATAATATGCTCTTTCTCTTGGTATCTCAATAATCAAACTATAAGAGCCCTCGGCCACTTCCCTGGCTCCGGACACGGCCTGGTCTCCCTGTGCACTCTATCAATCTCATATGACGGGAAGCTATTTGAGTGAGAAAACATGTGCCCAGAAGGCCCTTCACAAAACCCTGCACATCTGGCAGCTCCTCTCCCTCTGGTACACCAAAGATACGTATATTCTGCCGGCAGTCTTTGTTTTTCCCGATCCTCAGCGCTCTCCACCAACCATCGCACCACCTTCCTCAGCCTAGCCAGCTCCTCTGCCTGCTGCGTTCCGAGGTCCTCCACGGCACTCACTCGATCCTCCGCCTCAGCAATATGTGCCATCAATGTGTCAAAGCGCTCCGCTAGACTGGCCATTACTGCAGAAATAATTTAGACTTTGGAGGCTCTTATTTCCTGCAGCAGTAGAGTCATCTTATCCACCTCCTCCTGACCTCACCACCTTTCCACCTTTCTTTGGAGGGCCCTCTTCCCCATCCACCATGACACCCTTTGCAGCTTCAGATGCCTCTGCTTGTTTTGCCTTTTCCGCATATATTTCTCTGATCATTCATTCTGAACGGGCTTGAGCAGTCTTACGCATCTTTAAACACTCAGCAAAATTGTTGCAGGGGGAGAAAATACCGCAAAAAATTCCGGTTTAATAATGTAATGGCTCGGAGCTGATCCAACTCCCTCTTTCTACATCAGTGCCGGAACCGGAAGCCCCATAAGAAGTTCATTTTATAAATAATTATATATCGAGTATTGACATGTGTATGCAGCAATTTACACATTAATGGCCTCTGACTGGCGTAAATGTACACATGTTGGCATGAAAGTGTGTACTTTGCTGGTAGGCAGAGCTGGGGGGTGTGGTATGGGTAGAGCATGGGCAGAGTTTGCACATGAATCATAAAATTTCTTAATTTACATGCATACTTGTGAACTTTATGAACATTCATTTACATCTCCTATACAGGAGGTGCAAATGTCTGCACCTGTTTAAGACCCCATATGTGTCACTTTCGCTAGTATTTTATAAAAACAAGTAGGTGTTTACTCATCTTTATAAAATAGGCTTAAAATAGGAGCATCTCGGCTGCCTTCACAGTGCTGCTGTGATTTCATTGCGCTATCTGCTCTGCACGCCCAAAAAATTAGCAAACCACTTTTGCAGGTAATGCGGTTCTATTTGCACTAAAATAGGAGTTAGCTATACCAGGTGAACTAAAACACCATTTTTCCATGTTAAACTGTTCTACAAATTTTCAAAAATTGTTTGCTTTAGAAATTAAATGTGCTATTTCTTAATTGATTTGATACGCTGTATTCAAATATGATAGTGAAATTGGTCAATTAGCTCCTGTTTCTATGATATGTTGAAGAATGTACATTTTACCACTATGTATGGTGAAAATTGAGCCTAAATCCTTAGATGTAAATCAAAATCTTATTACAAATGAAACTTTGCACAATAACAAGCATGTTTTTATAAAATAAAGTTCTTAAACGTACTTAGAAGAAACAAAGGAGTAATTATGTCTGCAATTTAACTTTCATTAAGAACATTTGTAAGTACATTCTAACAATTTTTGTTCTCATTCAGTGGCTTCACGACTCTTCCTGATCTGTTTCTTGTACAGAAGCAATGGAATATCCCTTGCCACTGTCCAGCAGTAGTCTGCAAGCATTGATGGACTCCATTTACCCTGATATCTCTTTTCCATGACTGCAATGTCTTGGTGAAATCGTTCTCCATGTTCATCACTTACTGCTCCACAATTTTGTGGGAAAAAATTTAGATGAGAGTGTAGAAAATGAATCTTTAAGGACATGTTGCAATCAAGGTTTTTGTATGCCTTGAGAAGATCTTGAACAATCTCTTGGTAATTATTTGCTTAAGAAATTTGTCATCTTGAAGAAGTGCACAAATCTGAGGGCCAACAAAAACTCCTTCCTTAACTTTGGCATCACTCAGTCTAGGAAATTTACCACTAAGATACCTGAAAGCAGGTTTAGTTTTATCCATCGCCTTGACAAAGTTTTTCATTAGTCCCAACTTGATGTGCAAGGAAGGCATCAAAATCTTGTTGCTGTCTACAAGTGCTGGAAACAGAACATTTTTGCTTCCAGGATCCAGTGACTGATGGAGTGGCCAGTCACGTTTGACGAAATGACAATCTCTAGCATGACTATCCCATTCACACAGGAAGCAGTGGTACTTGGTGTATCCACCCTGAAGACCAAGCAAGAGGGCGACCACTTGAAGTCACCACAGATTGACCATAGATGTTGATCATAGTTTATACATTTCAAAAGTTGTTTCATATTGTCATGTCTCTTTCATAAAAGCTGCATGGCCAATAGGAATTGATGGTAGCAAGTTGCCATTATGCAGCAATACAGCTTTAAGACTTGCTTTAGATGAATCAATGAAGAGCCTCCAATCATCTGCATTGTAATTGATATTGAGAGCTGCAATTAAACCTTTTACATTGTTGCATGCAGCAAGATCACCTTCTTTGAAAAAGAATGACACCAAGTCTTTCTGACGGTCCTGGAAAAAAGAAATTAGAACGTCACCAGCCAGAAGATTCCACTGCTGTAGTCGGGAGCTCAGCTTTATTCTTTGGAAGATCCAAATCCCTGACAAGGTCATTCAGTTCGTTAAGAGGTGTGGCTCATTAACAGTGGCCAGAAGAAACTCTGGGTCATGTAAGGTTGACGGTTCATGACTACAAACTTCTTCCTCTTCCTCACTTGATTCTAATGATAATGATTCTGACATTTTGGGAATCGGCAACCCTTCTCCATGAGGCACTGGGCATATTTCAGATGGAATGTTTGGATATTGCAAGGTCTACTTACTCTTTCTGGATATGCATTTCTGAATTGGAGGAACCATGTAGAAGTAGCAATTGCTGACGTGATCCGTGGGCTCTCTCCAGATCACTGGAACTGCAAAAGGCATTGATTGCCTTTTCCCATTCATCCATTGCCTGAGATTTGGTGCACATCAATCTCAATCATAAATACAACTATACCCGTCAAAAAAGAGGTAAAATACCTAGGGGTAATAATAGACCATACACTCACCATGCTACCACATATAAAACAGACGGTAAAAACCATATTCTACAAACTCAAAACCATACAACATCTAAGACCCCTTCTTGACACCCATGACTTTAGATCAGTTGTTAACACACTCATCACCCCACACTTTGACTATTGTAATAGTCTCTTAATTGGCCTACCACAAAAAAGTACATACCTACTTCAAAGAGCCCAGAACATCTGTGCCAAAGTAGTCACAAAAGCCCGCCTAGTAGACCACGTAACCCCAATAATGCTAGAACTGCATTGGCTCCCTATAAACAGCAGAATCAGATATAAAATCCTCCTAATCACATTCAAGCTCCTGAACAACATCGCCCCATCATATCTATCCATGCTATTACATGCCCCATCAGAATCAAGAACGCGCAGACTAAACGCAACACACTCACTTGAAATACCAAACTCATTCAAAAAAACTAAAAAATCCACCAGCACCAGAGCCTTCTCATTCACTGCCCCCATGCTCTGGAATAATCTCCCAATAAACCTTCGGATCATAAAAGACCTCACCCAATTTAGAAAGGAACTCAAGACATACCTTTTCTCTGAACACTATGAAATCCCAGACCCCCTAGTCCAACCACACACCATCCCCAAACACTCAAACACAAAGCCCTAAAACCACACTCAACTACCCACACACATACACCCACCACATACACCCACCACATACACCCCAAAATACTCCCAAGAGATGAAAAAAGGAAATAAATTCCTCCACACACACACACACATATAAAAGGTAGAAAACTCTGACTACCTATAAAAAGGTAGAAAAAACTCTGATCAACACTAGATCAACACTACGATACAGAAACTTATTAATGTATATAAAATGTAAATAGTTTTGACAATTAATGCACAGTTATTTGTATAAAGTTACAATGTTATAAATCTCTGTTAACAACTATTATCTGTATAAAGTTAAAAAAATCTCTGTTTCATGTAATGTATACATTAGTATACAAATTTGTTTACTTGTTCCATGTAAACCGCCCCTGATCTCTGGAAGGGGCGGTATAGAAGAAATAGCTAAATAAAATAAAAATAAATAAAACATGTATTGCAGCATATGTGTGGTGCCCAGCTTTTATCCTGATCTCCTATTCTGCAGCCAAAATATAAGTTGTAGGCTTTCTTAACCGCCACAGTTATATTCCGTTTTTGTGATGTAAAAGTCACCACCACAAATATAGCAGAAATTATCTGCATTATTAACACAAGTACGATGCATCGCCGAATACGCTCTGATTGACCTAGTTTAAATTTAAAACACAGAAGAGAGCTTTCTGGTTAAATTTAGAACCCAGCAGAGAGCTTCTAGTTTAAATTTCATAATAAGTCAGAGCCTAGCAGCAGCAAAGAGCTTTAACTTATATCAAATCAGAATATAACTTAGCATAAAAGGCAAAACAGGGTGAGTATTCTTTGAGCAACAAATAAAGTCTTCTAGAGACCTTTACAAAGAAGCCTTATACCTAGGGGGCAAGAGACATGTGAAACGTTTTCAATAGGTGTTAACGCCAGGTGGCGGTCAAAAGGCCATTTTGAAAGACTCCTTCTATCCAAGCAAGGACTGTTAATCACCCAGGAAGTTGGTCACAGCTTACCTCAGAAGCACAGGAGAGGGTACTGTGTAACAGCCCTCTTTTAATAAGTGTTATTTCCCTCCCTCCCTCCCCAACACCCACCCACCCCTGGGATAATAGTAGCTTGATAGGTGCTTACACATCTTAAAGGAAAGGAGGTGCTCTCAGGTGCAGCTCATTATCCAAATCAGTCATACACTAAGGACCTGAGATTAATTAAGCTTCAGGTGAACAAGGTATATTAAACATATTAGGTACAATTTTATTAGTATAAGTATCCATAGCAACCCTTAGTAAGTAAAGAACTTAAAGATCTAAACACAAGCTTAAAACTAAGATGCAGACAGCAGTCCAGTAGCACGATGGGGGCTTTCCAGTCTTTTGCATTGAGTGCCACATGTTTGATTTTCTCCCAGTTGGTGAGAGGTCTTACGTGTGCACTAGGTGCAAGGAGCTCTTTGCTCTCAGGGAATGAGTACATTGCCTAGAGGCTAGAGTAGCAGACTTGGAAGACATAAGAAAGACAGAGAGGTACGTAGACGAGACTTACAGGGATATAGTCCTGAAGTCCCACCTCCAGTCTGGCAGCATCTCTGTTGCCATGGAGGAGAGAGGTCACGTGACAGGAGAGCATCACCCTGGTGTGGCAGGAAGTGATCCTGTAACTAGGACTTGTCCTCCAGGTGATGTAAAAACCCTCTCGCACCGAGGAAGTTTCTCCAGGGTCATGTGCCCATGAGGGAAGGGTTAGGACAGCCGACAAAAACGCACCGCCTAGATAAGGTCTTAGATCAGGGATCTCAAACTCCAGTCCTGGAGGGCCACAAACCAGTCAGGTTTTCAGGATGCCCTTAATGAATATTCATCAGATATATTTGTATACAATGGGGGCAGTGCATGTAAATATATCTCATGCATAGTTATTAGGGATACCCTGAAAACCTGACTGGTTTGCGGCCCTCCAGGACTGGAGTTTGAGACCCCTGTCTTAGATAGCACTTAATGTGCATTAACTAGCACACGTTAACCTTTAGTAAAAGGGCCCCCAAGTCTAAAATAGTTTCTTTTCTAGTCAGTTCCTCAACCAGCTGCTCCAGGAAGTCATCATTTATTTTGTCTAGGAGCTTTCTCTTTGATGTGTCTTGATGGAAACCGCTACCTCCATTTAGTAAACATACTCCCAAGAGACACTTGTGCAAACATTCTAATAAGGTGAGTAAATTATTATTATGCCTTTTAAATAAGAAATGTCTTAAAAGGTACATACAGAAAACTAAGAATGATAACTGTAAGGGAAATGCTTAATTTGATTAAAATGCAGCCCAGTTTGCTAAATATCATGGTCAATGATACACATCCCAGCTATCTGTGTCTAAGAGTGGTATAGAGGATTTGCTGAACTGCAGAAAGTTATTGAAGTCAGATGAGGCTTTCTGAAGGAATTTTCATTGACCCTTCAGAAAGGAAGAAGTCAATAGGGATAGTTTGATGCCTAAACATAATAAGGCAACCGGACTGGATCATTTACCGACAGAAATATGCAAACTTTTAAAAGATCGGTTCCTGCCAGGTCTGACTGCAGTTTTCAATGATATTGGGTTGCAGAACACCATCCCCTACTCCTTTTCTAGTGCTATAATCACAGTCATACCCAAGAAGGTAAGCTCTCAACACTGGGGAGGAGTCTGCTGTCTTGGTACATGTCGGTACCAATGACATAGGAAAATGTGGTAGGGAGGTTCTGGAGGCTAAATTTAGGCTTTTAGGTAGGAAGTTGAAATCCAGAACTTCCAGGGTAGTGTTCTCCGAAACGCTTCCCATTCCACGCGCAGGACCCAAAAGGCAGGCAGAACTCCGAATCTCAATGCGTTGATGAGACGATGGTGCAAGGATGAGGGTTTTGGATTTGTTAGGAACTGGGGAACATTCTGGGGAAAGGAGGGGCTCTTAAATTATATAATAGGGGAAAGCCGACAGTCGCACAACAGTGCATGGTTCGGAAGAATGTATTCTTGAAAGATACTACCAAAAGCAGAGAGGTTCCAAAAAAGAGTAAAGTAGCCCAAATGCCCTCGAGTATGGAGCAGACAGAGCTTAAAGATCTCAAATTACCCATGCCTACCAATAGCCAAATTAATATGAATAAAATAGACTCTAAAATGCTTGTATGCAAATGTTAGAGGTCTAAAAAATAAGATGGGAGAGTTAGAATATATAGCACTAAATGAGAGGTTAGATATGATTGGAATCTCAGAGACACGGTGGAAGGAGGACAACCAGTGGGACACTGTGATACCTGGATACAGACTATATCATAATGATAGAGCTGATCAAATTGGTGGAGGGGCTGTGCTCTATGTTAGAGAGGTCATTGAGTCAGAAAGGATTAAAGTTTTGCAGGAAACAAAATTTGCTGTAGAATCTCTATGGATTGAAATTCCATGTAAAAAGGGGAAGGCGATGGCAGTGAGGGTGTACTATCGTTCGCCTGGACAGAATGAACAAATGGATGATGAAATGCTCAAGGAAATCAAGGAAGCTAACAAAAGTTACAGTACAGTAATAATAATAGGTGTTTTCAATTACCCCGGTATCAACTGGGTCAGTGTCACGGCAGGACATGCTAGGGAGATAAAGTTCCTAGATGAAATAAATGACTGCTTCTTGGAGCAGCTGGTTCATGAACCATCCAGAGGGGAAGCCATATTGGACCTAGTCCTTAGTGGAACACCAGATCTGGTGCAAGAAATAAGGGTGTTGGGGCCACTTGGCAATAGTGATCATAGCAAGATCACGTTTGATTTACTTAGTGGAGGAGGGATAGCAAGGAAATCCACAATACTACCTTTTAACTTTTGAAAGGGAGACTATGATAATATGAGGAAAATAGTTAAGAAAAAACTAAAAAGAGCAGTTGCAAAGGTTAAAGACTTACATCAAGCTTGGGTGTTGCTGAAAAATACTATCTTGGAAGCCCAGACCAACTGTATTCCTCGCTTTAAGAAAAGTGGAAGGAAGTCCAAAAAATTGCCAGCATGATTTAAAGGTGAGGTCAGAGAGGCTGTTGTTGCCAAAAAAGCATCTTTCAGGAAATGGAAAAAAGAGTCAAATGGCAAAACCTGGAAACAGCACAAGCACTGGCAAGTTAAATGCAAGGCATTGATAAGGCTGGCAAAGGGAGAATTTGAGAAGAAGCTTGCTGCAGAAGCAAAAACACGTAATAAAAACTTTTTCAAGTACATTCGTAGCAAAAAGCCTGTGAGAGAGTCAGTTGGTCCATTAGATAATAGAGGCGTTAAAGGGGCACTAAGAGGCGACAAGGCGATAGCGGAGAGAATGAATGAATTCTTTGCTTCTGTCTTTACTGAGGAAGATGTAGGGATGTTACCCATGACTGAAGTGGTATTTAAAAGTGCGGAAGAATTGAAGGAAATATCGATACATTGGGAAGGTGTATTACAACTATTAGATGAACTGAAGAGTAGCCAATCACCTGGGCTGGATGATATACATCCACGGGTGTTGAAAGAACTGAAATATGAGATTGCAAACCTGCTATTAGTAACCTGGAGTGGAGGAGTAGCCTAGTGGTTAGAGCAACTGCCTTATGCCCAGAAGATCAAGGGTTCAATTCACTTCTTCTGACTTTGGGCAAGTCACTTTAGCCTCCATTGCCTTGGAAGAAAAGGCTGGCAATCTACTTCCAGTGATACATTGCCAAGAAAACCCAGAGGTAGCTCGGTCACTATGAGTCAACACTGACTTGATGGCATTTAAGAAAGAAGGGATGGGAAATCCATTTGCATTTTGATATACAGATCTTCTTCATTGAGAGAAAAAGTGTTCAGAGATTTAATAGAAGACATACACAATATTGCCATGAAAGGAGAAGTGCTACTGACAGATGATTTCAATATGCTGGATGTTGATTGATACATTCCTGTTGTGGTGTCATCTAGAAGTAAGGAGATCCTGGATTCTCCACAGGGAAAACTATTCTGGGAACTGGTAACAGCGTGAAGGAGCCATACCGAATCTGGTGCTTACTAATTGGGAAAGTGTTTCTGATGTTATAATGGGAGATCATCTTGCATCCAGTGATCACCAGATGGTGTGGTAGAGTTTTAGGACTAGGACTGTTAACCCCCATTCAAAAGCTAGGGTCTTAGATTTTAGGAAAACTAGCTTTACCGAAAATGGGACAATACCTCCTGGAGTTGTTAGCAGGATGGGAACAACTGGGAGATGTAGAAAAGCAATGGGCATAACTGAAAGAAGATTTTTTTAAGGACAAAAAACCTCTTTGTTGGATAGGTAAATACATGTAAAAGGAAAAGGAAACCGCCATGGTTCTCAAAAGAAGTAGCTGAAAAGGTGATGAAAAAGAAGGTGGCCTTCATAAAATACCTGTTCAAGAGATCACAGAAAGATGAAAACAAGCATTAATATTTGGAAAAACTTAGAGAAGCTAGAAGGGACAGCCCAAGGGTGATGTGGGGCCATGTGCGGAGATTCATTTTGGGGCCTCAATTGCATAGCCACTGGACCTCATTTGCATACATTTAATTTTTCTTATTTTAAAATGTTTATGTTGCCGATCTAAAATTCTAGGCGATTTTCAAACGAGTCCTTCACAAGCCTTTCTTTTGTCCTGGCAATGACTTAGGGGCATGTTTACTAAATATCAATGTGTGTTAAGTGCCACTGTGCAAATAGAAATAAATGGGTAATCCTGCACTTAGTGCACATTAACATTTGTGAATGCTCATTAACTTTTAAACATGCTTCTTAATGAGTGTCTGAATACCATTTGCATGAGCAGTGAGGATAAAGAAAGATTACCAGATTTCTACATTACTATACTCCAGTGCCAACTACTAGGAAGTACTATAAACCTTGCTCATTTAGAAGCCATGATACAAAAAAATATCCTTAAAACCAAAGACCATATACAAAATCCAATGAAAAAAGTCCCGGTTAAGTTAGCAGCAAAATTACTCATTTTTTGTCGGAGCAAGAAACTCACAAAAGGGGGTGAAAATATTAGCACCACCTCACTGTGAATGCTCCTTTTTACACAAATTCATAATGTGTTGAAAATCAAATTACTTATCTCAAAACATCACAACGTGGCATGTTTCGGATTGAGCGATTCAAAACCCTGCTTCAGGTGGAAGTTTCATAACTTTTTACCATCCGTAGCTAAATGCATCCATGTTCCAGCATTATCTCAGCTATAGAGCAGAGCCGCCAATGTAACACTTTTAATGGCATCTGATGTAGCAACTGAAGGCTGAGCAACCAATCAGAAAAAAGACAACAAACACTTTAGGCCAATAATGATGAGGTTATCCCCACTGAAAAGAAGGGAACCACCATCCTTATTGATTAAACAGAACAATGACATCTAAACAAAACAAAAGTCCATCAAAATAAGGTATGCCATTCCAATGCTACATTTAAACCCCCAGGAATAAGTGTCCAGTTGAAATATCCAGCGTTGTTCTCTATATTGAAGCTTGGAAACTCGATCACCTCCACGGGGATCGGCCGGCACAAATTCTAAAACTCTCCAATGCAGCTGTTCAAAAGAATGGTCTTTGAAGAGACAGTGTTCTACCATGGGTGCAGCTAAGGTTTTTGTATGCAAACGTGAAGCATGTTCTGCCAGGCGAACCTTCACCGATCGTGTAGTACGTCCAATATAATATTGAGAACAAGGGCAAATGATAATGTAGACTACAAATGCTGATTCACATGTTGTATGCCAACACAGCGAGAATACGTTGGATGTCCGGGAATCACACCAAGACACTCCGCTGAATGATTGATCACAGAATCAGCAATTCCCACAAGGGAAATGTCCCAGATCCACATGTGATAAAAGGCAGCATGGATTCACCAGAGGCAGGTCTTGTCAGACAAATCGGATTGATTTCTTTGACTGGGTGACCAGGGAGTTGGACCGAGGGAGAGCTCTAGATGTGGTGTATTTAGATTTCAGTAAAGCTTTTGACACTGTTCCTCACAGGCGAATTATAAACAAACTGAGCACCCTAGGGACGGACCCTAAAGTTACTGCTTGGGTTAGAAAGTGGTTGGGTGGGAGGCGACAAAGAGTACAAGTAAATGGAGCTCACTGTGAGGAGAAGGATGTTACCAGTGGTGTGCCCCAGGGATCTGTCCTTGGTCCGATTCTTTTTAACATCTTTGTTAGTGATATAGCAGAAGGGCTGTTGGGTAAGGTTTGCCTCTTTGCAGATGAAACCAAAATCTGCAATAGAGTAGACACCCAGGAAGGTGTAGATAACATGAGGAGGGATCTAGCTAAGCTTGAAGAATGGTCTAGAATTTGGCAGCTGGGATTTAATGTTAAAAAATGTAAGGTCATGCATTTGGGCTGCAGCAATCCAAGGGAGCAATACAGTATAGGAGGTGAAGTACTTTTGTCCACTAAAGAAGAGCGGGACCTAGGCGTGGTTGTGTCTGATGATCTTAAAGTAGCTAAACAGGTAGAACAGGCGATGGCAAAAGCCAGAAGGATGCTTGGGTGCATACGGAGAGGAATGGCTAGAAGAAAAAAGGAGGTGATAATGCCTCTGTATAAGTCTTTGGTGCGACCTCATTTGGAGTATAGTGTGCAATTCTGGAGACCGCACCGTCAAAAGGATGTGAACAGGATGGAGTCGGTGCAGAGGGTGGCTACTAAAATGATTAGTGGGCTTCATTATAAAGCATATGAGGACAGACTTAAGGATCTTAATATGTACACCTTAGAGGAAAGGCGGGATAGAGGTGATATGATTGAGATGTTTAAATACCTCTGTGGCATAAATGTTCAGGGAGAGAGCCTCTTCCAATTGAAAGCAAGTTCTGCTACGATGGGACATGGGATGAGGGCGGAGGGAGATAGATTCAGGAGTGATATGCGGAAATATTTCTTTACGGAAAGAGTAGTGGATCCATGGAATAGTCTCCCAGTGGAGGTGGTAGAGATGAGGACAGTAACTGAATTCAAAAAAGCATGGGACCAACACAAAGGATCTCTAAAGGTAAAAAGTGGACTGTTGTAGTTGTTGATATGGAAGGACAGACTAGATAGGCCATGTGGTCTTTTTCTGTCATCATGTTTCTATGTTTCTAAATAGCGCGATCTACTTGTGATGTTGAATGAACTACACGATCACGTAAATTAGCACCCCGAGAGTATGCCAGAGATAAAATTTTCTTTGCAAAACATGCATGAATTTTTAGAACATTCCAATATTTATGTAAAATTGACGTCACCCTTTGGCTTGCTACCATGTAAGGAAGCACTCCTACTATCGTTTCATCCATCAGATTCGGTAGTAGCAGAAGTTGTGGATAATAGCCAATCACGATGTGTAAAGCGTGCACGCTTAAAAGTTAGCTCCACAGTTTTTAGTGGATAACCTCGAGACAAAAGACGTTGTTTTAAGTCTAACGCATGACTGCAAAATTCGTGTAAAGTAGAGCAATTTCGGCATAACCTTAGAAATTGGCCATAAGGTAATCCACGCTTCAAGGAGGGAGGATGGAAACTTCTATATTGAAGAAGAGTATTACGTTGAACTGGTTTTCAAAAGAGAGATGTGACAAAAACCCCAGGACTTAGGGAAATAGTAATATTGAAAAATTAAATGACACGTGAATCAAATTTAGATGTGAATTGAATGTTTGGTTTGAAGGAATTCAATGAAAACAAAATGATTCTAATGACTGATGAGTTCCAGTCCATAAAAAGAAAATGTCGTCCAAAAAATGACACCAAAAGGGTATGTGACTTGAAAAAGATGAAGTATAAATATAGGATTCTTCAAATTGCATCATGTAGAAGGTAGCAATAGATGGGGCTACAGAGGCTACAGTCCATTTCAAGTCCAAGCCCCCCATCAGCCCATTTCCAGTCCTATCCTAGCTCCCCCATAAGCCCATTTCCAGTCTTAGCCCCCATCAGCCATTTCCAGTCCTAGCCCCTCCAGAAAAGCCCCACGCCTGTTTGACCTGCTTCAGAGGGAGCTGGGGAGGCCTGAGGCCCCGGTTCACCTCTGCACAGCTGCTGAAGAATGGCGTTTTCCTTCACTTCAGCAGTTGTGTTCTCATGTAGCCCGCTGGTGCACTGCATACTGGGAAACAGAAAATGCCCTTTAACTTCTGGCGCACCAGTGGGCTACATGAGAACATAGCTGCTGGCGTGAAGAAAAACACCGCTCTTAACTGGGGTGATCTGGGGTCTTGGGACTCCCCGGCTCCTTCTGAAGCTGGCACTGCCTGGAACCGAAGAGCTGGTCCTGCCAGGAGCCGAACAGCATGTGCAGGATGAAGTTTGTGCGAGGTCCCCTAAAGCGTGGGGCCCTGTGTGGACAACATTCTTGCACTATGAATGGGAACATAGGAACAGAAGTGAAGTTGATCTTTAATGATTTTCAGAAGACTATATTCATGAGGAACTAGCTAAACTAAAAGTAGACAAAGCGATGGGGCCAGATGGAATACATCCAAGAATACTGAAGGAACTTGGGGAAGTTCTAGCGACTCTACTGTCTTCTTTAGAGTTGGGAGTGGTCCCAGAACACTTGAGGAAGGCAATTGTGGTCCCTTTACAGAAAAGTGGAAATAAGGATGAGATTGAGAACTATAGTACAGGCCAATTAGTCTGACCTATGTGGTGAGTAAATTAATGGAAACACAGCTAAAACAGATGATAGTGAGGTTTCTGAAGTTCAATGGATTACAGGATCTGAGGCAGCATGGTTTTATTAGAGGCAGATCTTGTCAGACAAAGCTGATTGATTTCTTTGGCTGAGTGAATAGAGGGTTGGACTGAGGGAAAGCCCTAGATGTGATGTACTTAGATTTTAGTAAAGCCTTTTGACATCTTTTTGCACAGGGATCTAGTTAAGCTTGAAGAATGTTTGAGAATTTGTCAGCTGAGATTTAACACTAAAAAATGTAGGGTCATGCATTTTGGCTGCAAAAATCTAAGGGAGCAGTATAATATAGGGCAGGGGTCTCCAAGACCATCCCTGGAAGGCATCAAACCATTCAGGTTTTCAGGCTATCCCTAACGAATATGCATGAGATAAATTTGAATACATTGTGGGCAATGCATGAAAATACAGGGTGAGCCAGTCAAACATGCATTTTTGAAATGACTGTAAAAAATAAACGGATGGATATTTCAAAATTTTATTGTTACTATCTTAATGTACATTAAAAAGCATTTAAGAAACAACATTCACTGTTTAAAAATAACGCCAGTAAGATGGTGTCCTTCCTGATTGAGACATTCTTGTAGGCGATTTCTGAAACTGCCCATCACATCACGGAGCATACGCTGAGGAATTCTCTCGATTTCCAACCGGATTCTCCTCTTGAGTTCCCCAAGCATTGGAGGTCGTTGTTCAAAGACTTTACTCTTCAGGTACCCCCACAAGAAAAAAATCGCACACTGTGAGGTCGGGTGATCGGGGAGGCCAAGAAATTGCTCCATTTCGGGATATCACCCGATTTGGAAAAACATTGTTGAGAACATTCATGCTCACACGGGCTTTATGACTTGTGGCACCGTCTTGCTGGAATAAGGTTTCATTGTTCATTCCATGTTGACGAAGCTGAGGAATGAAGAACGAATGCAACATTTCCGAATAGCGTTGTGCATTCACAGTAACTGCTTGCTCCCTGTCATTTTCAAAAACATACGGGCCTATGATTCCCAATGAGGACATTGCGCACCAAACTGTTACCTTGCTTGAATGGAGTGGTTTTTGATGGAGTTGTTGAGGGTTTTCATCACTCCAATATCGGAAATTTTGTTTATTCACAAAACCGGAGAGATGGAAATGTGCCTCATCGCTCATCCACAGGTTGTGAACAAGGTCCTCGTTTTCATCAAACATGTCCAACAACGTTTGACAAAAACGCCGTCGAGCTGCAAAATCGTTTTCATTCATAGCCTGAACAACCTGAATTTTGTACGGGTGAAGGTGTAAATCTAACCTGAAGATTCTTCGGACGCTTGTGTTTGCCATGCCAAGCGCAGCACTCTGTCGACGCGCCGATCTCCGAGGGCTTCTTTCCACAGCAACTCTCACGCGGTCAATATTCGCGGGAGTTCGCACTGATCTTGCACTGCCACCCCTTCTGCTTCTCGTTTCACCAATTGCTTCAAAGTTTGTCACCCACAATTTGATTGAATTAACAGACGGCACTGGCTTATTTCGATTAATTTGAAAATTCGTCCGGAAACGACGCTGAGCGGCTGCATAACTACCACTTTGGTAAAACGCTTTCACAGCGAATGAATGTTGTTGTTTAGACCACTGCTCCATGGCGACTGAAATGCTTAGTAGTGGGGGACACAATGGTAACCTTGCTAACTCGCTCCGCCCACTTTCACGGCTCTCCCGCCCTTTTCAAAAATGCAGGTTTGACTGGCTCACCCTTTATATCTCATGCATATTCATTAGGGATAGCCTGAAAACCTGAATGGTTTGGTGCCCTCCTGGAGACCCCTGGGATAGGGGGAGAAGTACTTCTGTCCATGAAAGAAGAGCGAGACCTAAGTGTGATTGTTTCTGATGATCATAAAGTGGCTACACAAGTAGAAAAGGCAATAGCAAAAGCCAGAAGGATGCTTGGGTGCATAGGGAGAGGAATGGTCTTTGGTGAGACCTCATTTGGAGTACTGTGTGTAATTCTGGAGACCACACCCTCAAAAGGATATAAACAAGATGGAGTTGGTGCAGGGAGTGACTACCAAAATGGTTAGTGGTCTTTGTTATAAACCATATGGGAGAGACTTAGAGATCTCAATATGTATACTTTAGAGGAAAGACAGGATAGAGGAGATATGATAGAGAAGTTTAAATACCTCCATGGCATAAATGTACAGGAGGCGAGCCTCTTTCATTTGAAAGAAAGCTCTGCAACAAGAGGGCATAGGATGAAGTCGAAAGAGGATAGACTCAGGAATAATTTGCAGAAATATTTCTTTATGGAAAGAGTAGGGTAGATATGTGGAATAGTCTCCCAATAGAGGTAATAGAGACAAGGCACACAAAAATAAGTGAAGAGTCTATGGCAGTTTGAAACAACACCTTTATTGTAGTGCTACCTCAACGCATTTCGGCTTGGGGTCACCTCACTGTACTGCCCAGGCCTGCCATCTTCTGATGTCCAGGGGGACTTATTCCACCTCCGAAGTGGAATAAGTCCCCTGTCCAGTTTTCCGACCCCACAATGCCTGCCCTAACTCTGCCTCCACCATGCCCCCTCCCACCCCCCTGTAAGCCTCCCCATACAAACTCCTTTATCGTATGGGGAGACTTTTGACAGGGCTGGTGGGGGGGGGGGGAGGGAGTGAATAGCGGGATCCCAATGGGGCATAGACCCCACTGTATAATTGTGTGTCTTCTTCACCCCCAATTGCCATCATGGCATTGTACACACCTACAGTAGGCATACATAGTACTACAGACATATCTAAGTTAGCTTTTACATTCTGGCATCTGTCCACTGCTTTGAGTATGTCCTTTGGTACTTTTATATTATTAGTTCAACGTCTGTCCTTTTCATTCCTCCTTTTTATTCTTCATGTCCTTAGGACTTTTATTTTGTCATTATGTATTATTATTTACATATTGATGTTTATTGATTGTTATAGTATAAACAATTGTATTTTTATGCAGTGTAGTTCTGTCGTAGCATTTTTAGAAGTCTTATTGGACCTTACTTAATATTGTGATGTTCTTATTGATTTTATCCAATTGATTTTGATATTAATATTATGTCGCTTTCATTTATTCTATTTGTTTATAGTTTGTTTTTATTGATGTTTGGAGTTTTCATTATTTAATATTTGTATTTGATTTTATTCTATTCTTTTATGAGGCTATACCTCCTGAAGAAGGCGCAAACTGAAACACATTGGGGTAGTCCTACAATAAATGTGTTGGATCAGACTGCCATAGACTCTTTGATTCTTTTTGTCTGCCTTGGCTTTCTTGCGAGAGTGTCTGCTCTCTTTTTTGGACAGTAGTAGAGACGAGGACAGCATCTAGATTCAAGAAAGCATGGGACAAACACAGAAGATCTCTAAAGGAAAAAGAGGGACTATAGTAGCTGATATGGAAGGACAGACTAGATAGGCCATCTGGACTTTTTCTGCTGTTGTGTTTCTATGTTTCTATAAAATACAGAGAGATCAAACTACTTTAGGACTTTTAACTTAGGGGGGTGTTCATCTGCAGAAACACACCTTGAAAAATATCTCCTACAGTGATGCGGGGAAAATTATATGTGCCGTCTCAGTGCAGATACATTTCTCCAAGGGGAAAACCAGGAACAGTGCAAGGGTCTCTTATTAATGTACATGCAGGGAGTTTTGTTTTAGCATCCTCCCACTTGCCAATTCCAGCGATGCCAAGGGTGGCCCATCCCAAAGAGTGAGATGTATCACACTCAGATAGAAGAAAGGGAGACTTCAAATCAAGGGGAAAAGCCTGTGTAATTATAAATGGCACCACAGCCCAATAGAGGCTGGTCAAAACTGAAATGGATGAAAGGCCAAAGGAGTACAAAGAAGCTGAAATTGCTGGACCAAATTAAAAAAAACCTCATACAACAAAAGCTAAATATAGGATACATATATTTATTTATTTATTTTTATTTTATTTAGACAAATTTGTATGAGATTGAGAACTATAGTACAATCAAAGTGGATATGGTGTTATTTGCCTAATTATTAGATTTAAAATTTAGAAAAAGTCACATATTCTGATAAATTAAATGTACAACCTTTTATGCCTTCTGCTGTCTTTCCCCCTTATTACCTTCTCTGTTTTCGCTTGATTTTGTTTTCATGACTCTTTTTCCTGCTTCACTTTCATTCTAGGTGTATTTTCTAGTAACTGCTATCCTTTCTTTTCTCACACAATCTTTTTCATTTCTCTTTCTTCCATCTTCCCCAAAATTTTCCTTACCATCTCTCTCCAGTCCCTCATATCTCTCGTACCTTTCAGCTTTTACCACTCTCTCTTTGCCCAAGCCCTTCTAGTTTCTTCTTCTTTCTGTCTTCCGCCACTCCCACCTCAAGGCAAGCAGCCAAAGCAGTGATGAATTGTGAATTTCTTTTCAAGGGGGCCCATTCTTTACCTTTGACTCCATTCCTGGAAACGGGAGCCATGGAGAGGATTCAGGAAAGAGTGAAGAGCTCATGTTGCCTCCCTGTGCTCCTCGTATCAACCCATCCAACGCTCTCCTTGCAGCCTCCCAAGCAATGGTCATGTCACCTTCTTGGCCCGCCATTGCATCAGGCAGAGAGATGTGCACACGCACATATACTTTAGCAACTAGCTGTAAAGACCTAGGCATCTTCTATCACGCATGCTCTCCCACTTACTTCAAGCTGCCACATTCATACCCGCTCCGTCTGGCGGTGCATGGCATTTTTGTCAGCTCTGTGCACGTCTGTTCTCACTGGGCAATATTGCCTGTGCATAGGAAAGTCCAGTGTTGCTAAATTACATGAGAGGAGGAGGTTTTGGCATATGAGCATGAGAACAGAACCTAATGCATGTGTCACACACCCAATGCATGTGACTTGGTATGTCTGCAACTCTGTGATTACATGAAAACCCTATGGGCAAAAACTTTTCAGTGGTCCGATCCCCCCCACCTGCCAGTGGTTTGACCACACCGGAGGCTTCCCCCCCTGCTGCTGTCCCCCCGATGCCGTCAAATCACTGGTGGGTGGGGGATTCCCGCTAGTGCAGTGCTGGCATTGGGACATTGTTTTTGGCCCAGTTCGACCAATCTGGCCCATGGCTGAAACTGGTTCGCGTTAACTGGGCCAAACCAGTCAGATCCCACCACTGCCCATAGGCCTACAGTTCCATGAGCTAGCTGAAAATTGTCCCACAACACAGTACTGCAGAGATAGTGGCTGAATGGAAGTTGTCCATTAACTCACTCACAAGTACCCATGAAGGCAAATGCCTTATGACTTCCTGGAAAATGTTCCACATTCCATGTTCTGCAAGGCTTTTCACTCTCAGGATGCTAATAAAGTTGGTGGTATAACATTAATAAGATGATGACTTTTTAGCTACCTTGAGTCCCTTGAGTGCTCTCTTCTTATCTAAAAGGCATCTGAGAGGGTCAGATTTGAAAGCTTTCATCTTGCAGTGCTAATGATTCTGTATGAATAAGTGATTTCATTATAAATTCTGAGCTTTTTAATAACTGAGGCACACTGTCCACAAACACCGTTTTCATCAATGGAAAGCAGATTTATTTGCAACTGTATGACTTTTCGTACTGTAATTTGATAACCACAATGCCAATAGGTTAATCATATTGATGAAGTGCCCAGAGAGAATGTATTTAACGCAGCTTACCCTGTGGAAACGTGACCTGATTTACTGTGAACCTTTTCACCTCTAGTGGCAAGGGAATAGCTGCTAGTTTGGCCTCGTGTTCAAATATATAATTCCACAGGCTGGCATACAACCCAAGGGCAATATTACCACTGCAAGATTGATCTGAATTAACAAGGTAAAAAAGCCCCAGTATAATAAGCAAAGAAAATTTATAGGCATAAAATAAACAGTAATTAAAATTACTATATTTGTTTTTGTGATCCTCAATATGAATGCCATTTGAGGCATAAGTTATTTCACTAATACTAGGCTGTATTCTTAAGAAGAGTAATAATTAGAATCTTATATGAATATTTTATATCTAATTGTATTAAAATTGTATTTAGAAGTTTATTTAGAAAATTCAAAATATTCATAACTAATACTACATTACATAAATGGGGCATGCTTACTAAGCTGCACTATTAACGCGGGCTTAAACACACAGTATTGGCTCGCGGTAGCAGACAGTATCAGGAAAAAACCAGACAGCACAACAATTTTATGCTCTATGTGCAGAGCATGCAGTATATGGGGGAATGGGTGGGATAAGGACCTAGAGTATGTTTGCAACACACGGTTAGCTTGGGCATCAAAGGGTGCATTACCATCAGTTCTGCAAACAGCATGGGTGCAGATAACACCGCCTCAATGGGCGGCATTATTTGTAATCACAGTGCAGCCAAGCTGTTCTCTTGCAATTTCAGTATGCTGTCGGTTGGGGAAATGCTGTGCACGCCCCCAACAAATAGAAAACCACTTTTGCAGGCAACGCGGTGCTATTTGCACTAAAATCAGAGTTATCTGTACCAGCTGAATTAAAATACCATTTTCAATGTTATTTTCCTTTAAGAACATAAGATATGATATTGGGTCAGATGAAAGGTCCATCAAGCCCAGTATCCTGTTTCCAACAGTGGCAAATCCAGGTCATAAGTATCTCTCAGTTCCCAAAAAGTAGACAACTTCCATGCTGCTTATCCCAGGGGTACGCAAGGGATTTTGCCAGTCCACCTTAATAGGGAGGAGTAGCCTAGTGGTTGGGGCAAAGTACTTCAGGCCAGAAGGTTGGGGGTTCAAATCCCACTAGAGGATAGCAACCTTGGGCCGGAAGGACTGGGGTTTCTAGTCCCACAGATGCTCCTTGTGGTCTTGGGCAAGCCACTTAACCCTCCATTGCCCATGTTCCCTGTAAGTATTAGTGTATGCATCTCATATCCCCACATGTTAAATGTATCCCCCAATTGTGTTGTGACCACTTTGATTGAAGGATAAGGCAGTATACAAAACTGTCTAAATAATAATAATAATGGTTTATGGACATTTCCCCCAGGAACTTGTTCAAACCTCTTTTATACCCAGCTATACTAACAACATTTACTACATCCTTTGGCAATGAATTCCAGAATTTGATTATCCTTTGTGTAAAAAACATATTTTATCCATTTAGTCTTAAATGTGCTTTATTGTAGCTTCATTGTGTGTCTCCTAGTCTTTCTATTTCTTGAAGGAGTAAACAACCAATCTACATTTACCTGTTCCATTCTACTCTACCCTTTTTATATACCTCTATCATATCTCCCTTCAGATGTCTCTTTTCCAAGCTAAAGATCCCTAACCTTTTAAGCCTCTCCTCATAGGAGTATCCTTCCATCCCCTTTACTATTTTGGTCACTCTTCCATACTTTGTCTAATTCTACTATATCCTTTTTAAGATATGGAGACAAGAATTACACACAGTATTCAAGGTGCGATTGTGCCATGGAGCGATACAGAGGCAGTATAATATCCTTGGTTTTATTCTCCATTCTTTTCCTAATAAATATTAGCATTCTATTTGCTTTCTTGGCCGCTGCTGTATACTGGGCAAAGGGTTTCAACATGTTAAGTTCTTGTTCACAAATTTAATGTAATCGGTTATTGCGTTAACTTATGTTTACTTATTCATTGTAACCTGTTCCATGTAATGAGTTGTTCTTCTGTAAACCACGCTGATTATAAATAGTGCGGTATATAAAACCAAATAAATAAATAAATTATCAAGATCCTTTTCCTGGGTGATGATTCCTATTTTTGAACTTTGCATCGTGTAACTGCAATTTGGATTGTTCTTTCCTAAGTGCATTTGTCCACATTAAATTTCATTTGCCATTTGGATGCCCAGCCTCCCAATTTTTCAAGGTCATCCTGCAATTTTTCTCAATACTCTTGTGCTTTAATAACTTTGAATAATTTTGTGTTATCTGTAAATCTGATCACCTCACTCATTATTCACATTTCCAGGTCATTTATGAATATGTTAAAAAGCAACGGCCCAGCACAGATTTCTGGGTATTTCACTATTCACTTTTCTCCATTGAGAAGATTGGCCGTTTAACTCTATTCTCTGCTTTCTATCTTTTATCCTGTTCCTGATCCACAATACTACACTGCTTCCTATCCCATGGCATTTTTATATTGTCAAGAATCTCTCATGAGAGACCTTCTCAAATGCTTTCTGAAAATCCAGATACACTATACCCTCCGGCTCACCTTTATCTACCTGTTTATTTACATCTTCAAAAAAATATAACAGATTAGTAAGACAAGACTTCCTTGGCTAAATCAATGTCAGTTTTGTTCTATTAAACCATGACTAAGCTATATGTTCACAAATTTTGGCCTTTATAATGGTTTCTATCATTTTGCCTGGTACTGATGTCAGGCTCAGTGGTCTGTAGTTTTCCGAATCACTACAGGAACCCCTTTTAAAAATTGGTTTTACATAGGTCATTCTCCAATCTTCAGGTGGCACAGATGATTTTAATGATAATTTGCAGATTATTAATATTATTAATATTAGGTCTGCAATCTCATATTTGAGTTCTTTCAGCATCCGGTCCAGGTGATTTGTTCTTGGAAGCTGTGCCTCCAGTCTGCCAAGCAATATGTCTAGCTACTGTCAGGGACTTCTAGACTAGCAGGGGTTACGCTAAAATAGGAGCATCAAGGAAACTAAACAACCATGACTTGAATGTGATCCTATTTTAGCGTAACCCCTGCTAGTCTAGAAGTCCCTGACAGTAGCTAGACATACTGCTTGGCAGACTGGAGGCACAGCTTCCAAGGACAAATGCTGTCCTTTCAGTCTTAACATTTGGGGTAATTAGGGGTCCTGAGTAGGGAACAGTGTATACTGGAAGGCTCTTTGCACCTTCACAGATCTGTTCAATCTGTTCAACTCTGCTGCATGGCTAATCTTCTGCCTGCCTCATCATGTTCATATTACTCCTCTTCTCAAGTCACTTCTTTAGCTCCCTATCCGTTTCCGCATCCAGTTCAAACTTCTCCTGCTGAACTATAAGTGCATTCACTCTGCAGCTCCTCACTACCTTTATCTCTCCTTATACTCCTCCCCGGAAACTCAGCTCTTCTGGAAAATTGCTTCTATCGGTGCTCTTCTCTTCTACTGCTAACTTCAGACTTTGCTCCTTTCACCTTGCTGCTCCTTATGCTTGGAACAAACTACCTGAGTTTGTATGTCAAGCGCCTTCTCTGGCCTTTTTCAAATCCAGGCTGAAAACTCACCTCTTCGCTGCTGCATTTGGAGCTTGACTCACCTGATCTCCTTTGGATTTCTTTACTATTCCCCCTAGATGTATGCCTGTCTACACCTACTGTGTTGTTTGTCTTGACCAGATTGTAAGCTCTAAATAGTTAAAGATCACTGACAATGGTAACAAATATACAGGCCAATGCAGAAAGCTAGCGCAGGCTTTACAAGTCCATAACATCACATTTAAGCACATTTTAATGATCGTTTCCATTCAGGAAATAGACATAAATGCTGGAGGAAAAACAAGCACCCAATTAATGCCATGTGTATTTAAATGAATCCTAATTATTTAAATATATTTTAATCTGCTGGGCTGGTATGCAAATCATGACTACGCCCGATGCAGAAATAGGCAGAGAACTGGGGATTTCACAACCAGCCATAGCGCCAAAATTTTTACTGCAGGGTCTGAATGGAAGTAAACCTCTAATGCATGTTCCCAACAGTATTTCATGGCACCGGGAAAGGCTCCTGATGTCATCAAAATACTCTCTGGGGCCCTTCCCCACAATAAAATGATCCCTGGTGGTCTAGCGGCCCCGATTCCACCCCAACAGTATTTTGATGGCATTAGGGGATGATCGTGGTATCGTGAAATACCCCCGATACCATCAAAATACTGTCGGGGCGTTGCCTGACAATAAAATTATCCCTGGTGGTCCAGTGTTCCTGATATCTCCCCTGACAGTATTTTGATAGCATTGGGAAAGGCCCCCGATGCCATCAAAATACTGTCGGGGGCCATGCCCCACAATAAAATGATCCCTGGTGGTCTACCTTAAGTGGCAGTCTAACCTCATCCAATGCATCCCAGGATGCACCGCATGGGGCCAGACACCACCATTTTGCACGATGGCCAATGCAGAGCAGGAGCACGTAGGCAGCGCTACTGCTTAGGTGCATTTGCTTAGGTGCATTTGGGGGCCAGACCACCAGATAAGGGCCACTAGACCACCATATTTTGTTTTTTATTTCATATGGGAGGGGTAATGGAAAGGGACCACTAGACCACCAGTTTCTTCTTTTATTTTGTGTGGGGGGGGGGGGGGTGGCACTAAACCACCAGGGATAATTTTATTGTTGGGCATGTCCCCTGACATTATTTTGATGGCATTGGGAGGCCTTTCTGATGCTATCAAAATACTGTCGGGGTGAGATCGGGGCTCCTGGACCACCAGGCATAATCTTATTGTCGGGCACGGCACCCGACAGTATTTTGATGACATTAGGGGCTTTTCCTGATGCTGCGATCATCCCCCAATGCCATCAAAATAGTGTCGGGGCTGCTATGCAAATGAGCCATCCAATGCCTGGAGAGCAAGCCAAATTAGTGCAGACTTCTTGTGTGCATGTGTTTGGCTTGCTCTCCCAGTTTTACGCTGTGATGGCTCATTTGCATACACACGGTTAATGTGGGGATTATTTGCATGCCCTATCTTTGCTGCAACCGGTGTTAAGAGATGTGTAAGTCCGCATTAAAGTTGTCTTCAGCACACATCTAGCACTAGTTTTCTGCATCAGCCTGATAGATATTGGAGGAGATGAAAATATAATACAAGCAATTACAAATCCTTTCTCCTTATTCTAAAAAGGTTACAAGCTCACCTACCTCTCTTTTTCTCTCTCTCTCTCCTTGCTCTGTGGTCCTCTTTGGTAGGGCAAACCCTCCTATTACACTATATTCTTTCAGTGTACCTTAGAGCTAGAGGTTACAATAGATGTTGAACATTTACATCAGTTCCTGAGTAGGTATAAATGTATGAGGCCGCATTTTAGCTAAGAATTCAGCAGCTTCATGATGTTATTTTATAAAGACACATAGGTACCTACGTGACTTTCTAGTATAGCCTCACAATAGGTGCCTACTTGTCCTTCCAACTTTGATAATAGGTTATAACATTGCCCTCAAGTGCTGTTTCTCGTTGACAATTTCAGTGTCCCAAACTTACCCCCTACCTACCGGCCTGGAGAGCATTTATTTTACAGATATAGGAATGATACCTAGAATTAAGGGGCTTGAAGTATCTTCGGAATTTCCTTTTCTTCATACCTTCTGATGCCAGATACATTTTTGGTTTTTGCTTGTATCATAAATGGCATCTGTCTATCTGGATAACGAATTTAGCAGGAATGGAAGTAGTTTGCAATTCTCCTGGTTCGAATGTGGATTGAAGCATCTGGCCCACCCTGGCCTGTTTGTATTATTGCTTCGTCTTTCATGCTTTTTAGGATCAAACATAAATGGCTTTGGATCAAGAGTATATAGAGGAACTTCAGCTGAGGTGCATATTACAAGCCAGAAAGCCTGCCAAGTAATCTAATAACACCAACTTCCTATCCTCCTGGTTTAGGAGAATTAAATTACTGCAGCATAAAAAGGAAAGGATGTATGTAAAGAGCCTGCAAGTTCTGCGGTACCTCATAAAAAGAGTATTAAAAGAAAACACCGATATAGCCAGGGCTTGCTCAGCCTTTTTATACTTGGTTTCCCAAGCTGAAATATGATATATTTTAAAGGCAAAACCTCCACAGGGTTTTATATCTGAAGGTTTGTGGGTTTTGCTCAGGTTAACGGAATTAGCTTGCCACTCTATTTTGACAATGTTTGCACATCACTACGTGGGCCCAGTTAAAAGATGCAATACTAAAGTTTAGCAAACAGTAAGGATTTTCCCCTGATCTGATGGCGTTGTGTTCCCTTTCACATAGATATGCCTTTTGGTTAGGAATTTGAATCTTGTTTCGATTTGAAACTTATGATTCTTATGATCCATATTAACAAATTAAGTAAAATAATGATATTTGCCAACAGGAAACTTTGAGGAAGAGTGCACAGACCGTAAAGGAAGACAGAAGAAGCAACCAAGAGCAAACTAATGTATGTTATTTTCTTAGCAAAGTTGATGTTTTTTAAATAATGTATATCTTTACAGTTTAGTGGATGATATTAGATTTGATTGACTATTCTACTGACAGTAGAATAAGGCTCTGGCCACCCATGGTGACACATGCTGCCAAAGAAATCTCAGTCACTCAATAAGATTGATTTAGCTGTGCTTTTGTTTGTATAAAACATTTTATATGGCCAAAGATTTGTATCTGAATTGTTTCATAGGCAACTGAAGCTGAAACTACTTTTTTTGGTCGTCACGTGGATTGAACAGGCACAATTTTTATTTTATTAAGCTGTGCAATTAAAAAAAAGATATTTTATGATGGAAAGTGATTATAATATATTCTTGACTTATTCCCACTATTTTAGACAGCTTTCACTAATACTTAAGGAACTCATACACTACCTGAAGACCTTTGTAGCACTGAACCTGGAGAAGGGTCCTGTATAGCTAGGAGTAACCTAGTGGTTAAAGAAGCAGCCTAATGACCAGTGACCCCTGTCTTCAAATCCTATTAGCAGTCCTTGTGTCCTTGGGAAAGTCACTTAATCCAACATGGCCTTGGGTGTCAACTTAGATTGTAAACCTGGTAGGGAAATGCCTACTGTACCTTAATGTAACATGACTTGAATTGCTAATGGAAAGCTGTGACCAAAAGAAAAAGAACATTCTTCACACGTTTTGAAAAAAAGAATTTGATGATCTGAATGACCTAAAGATGAAGTTTCTTGGGCGTATTTTTATTACTCTTACTTATTGGGTTGTAATGTTTCTGATGTATCTTGTTGTAAAGCTTTTTGGGTGGAATGCTTTCAAGGGAGGTGGTTTATAAATATAATATAACCAGCCTTTTTTCCAGGACGAAAAGCTGCTGGTATTCATGTGCAGGGGCATTCTTGGGGAGGACTGAGCGCCCTCTGCAATCAGCATAGAGTCTATGAAAGGGCGGGCATTGCAAGTATTACCCCTGTGTCTAGAATACCACTACACATCTTATTGGGAAAACAAAACAAGCAGGACTGCTACAGATCTTTATAGGCGCTACATATTAACAGAATCCCTCACTTTGACCACATATGCACAACATGGAGAGACCTTCGCCCAATACAAAATGAGGGCTCACAAATTAGAAACATAAATAGGCAGAAAAAAATCTGAAAATGAAAACCCTGAGAAGTCAGATTAGAAGCAGTGCAGAACTGGAGAGAAACAGAATCACGCGTCTGCCTAAAGGGGCATATTTACTGAAATATGTCAATGGAGGGATGAGACTGAGAGGGCCTTCCAAGTGTGCAGGAGTTTGGGGGAGGGGGGGCCAACTCACTTTCGTCTCAGGCTGCAGATTGTCTTGAGTTGCCTGTGGATACCAACCTCTGTAGATAATTGGTGCCATTTATACTATGGTGGTCATTCAGTACAGCAAATAGAGGGGATGGATATTTGGACTGGACGTCCATCCCCGCTATTCACTCCCCTTTCATTCCCGGCTAATTCCTCCCTGTATGAGCAGCATGTTTGTACAGGAAGGCTTAGATGGGGATGGGAGGTGGGGTTTCAGAGGTGGAGTGGGGGTGGGACGTAGGAGGGCCGCGATCCTGTACATGCAGGACCGATTCTAAGGTTGGTCCTGTACATCTGGGGCCGTGAACTTACATGGGTGACTTATTCCATCACAGAGTGGAATAAGTCCCACTGGACATCGGGGATCATACTGTCAGGCCAGGACAAAGAGGTAGGGGGTGAAGGAAGTTCCCCACAGTTGGACCCTTGCCATGGGAGGCCGGATCGAGGGTCTGGCTGCGGGGAAAGCAGAAAATCTGCGGCAGCCGGCAGCCGGCATTTGCGGCTCCTGAAAGGAGCTGCGGTGCCATGGTGACGGGATGCCATGGCACTGTGGCTCCATTCAGGAGCCTAACTGAGGTAGCCGGGGATCTGCTGGGCGTGCAGGCCGACCAGAATCGGGGCCCAGTCTGCATGTTCAGGCCATAGTGCTGATTCAGATCCCGTAGGCACGTCTAGCCCCCGTGGGATTAGAATCGGATCTATCTTTGGGCATCTCGCTTCTGATCAGGGACTAAATGGCCAGGTTGGAATGTACATCTATAGGTTTGCACAATGGCCCACATGCAAGTGTATGTATCAGTACTTATATCTGGAAGTTCTGAAACATCAACGTCTACGTGTAAGTGTTGGCACTTACATATGTAAGTCACTGTGTTTCCTTCACTGATTTTTACCATGTGTAAATTTATAAAATGGCTTCTTCAGTTCCATACATTGGCACATACCTGTACACTCCTTAAACTCCTGGTTCGTAAAGCCTTTTCTGAAATATGGCCGGAATCAGGGCCGGATTTACCTTGAGTGAGGCCCTACGCCAACAAAAATTGTGGGCCCCCAGAAAAGATAAAAACAAGCACGCCGGATCAGCTGCGCGCTGCTGGCCCTGACGTCATAATTAAACTGGGAATCCCAAAAGCCAAACTTGGAATGTACAACACTGTAGAAATAAAACTATACATTAATTTGCTCTTGTACTAAACAAAGTGCAGACGTTAATGATGCACATTTACCAGAGCTGACATATTCCAATTAATAAATTCAAAATAAAGAGATATTTTTCTACCTTTTGTGCATTTTTTTTCAGCTGCAATTGCTCCAGCCACTTTCTTCTGGTTTCTTCGTGTCAGCCCAACTCCAGTCTTAACCCCCCCAGCCCATTTCCAGTCCCAGCCCCCCCCATCGGCTCAAGTAAACTTTAATAAAAAAAAAATAAAACGCTGGCCGCTGCCGCTGCCGCTGCCGCCGCGGCAGCATGGACTGTCCCGCGGGGCCCCCTCTGCCCGGCTGAGCCCCTCCGTGCCGGCTTTGAGAGGCGCGAAGGGAGAGTGTCTCCCTAGCATCTCTGTTAAGCCCGCAGGGGCTGATGGGAAATTTCCCATTCGCGTCTCTGTTAAGCCCGCAGGGGCTGATGGGAAATTTCCCATCTGCCCCTGCGGGCTTAACAGAGTCACGAGGGAGACACTCTCCCTTCGCGCCTCTCAAAGCCGGCACGGAGAGGCTCAGCCGGGCAGAGGGGGCCCCGCGGGACAGTCCATGCTGCCGCGGCAGCAGAGGGGGCCCCGTGGGACAGTCCATGCTGCCGCGGCAGCAGCCAGCGGGTTTTTTTTTAAATTTAGTTTTAAAAAAGCTAACAATTTGTTCAATTTTTGTGGGCCCTTGCCAGCTGTGGGCCCTACGCCATGGCGTAGTTGGCGTATAGGTAAATCCGGCCCTGGCCGGAATTATGTAAACTGGACTAACACAGCAACCCCACTACATTCTTCAAAAAAAGGTATAGGACTGACCAGGCCTCTCTGGAATGGTATAGCTTCTTCTTTAAGGATTTGTGGAGGGTAATTTTATAAAAATGCACCTAAATCTGAACATGAAGAAAAGAGATATTTTATTGTATAAAGATATTTAGGCTGCTATGTGTCTTTAGAAAATGCTAGCACAAATCCTGCAGAAATCTCACATGAGTGGGGCACTGGCATGGCATGTTCATGAAAATGACCACCTAATCACACTGTTCCATTCCTTACCTTCTGAAACTTGGAAACCAGGAGAATGAACCTGAGAAATTGAGCCAGACAGATGAAATAACCTGCCTAAACTCTTCAGGCAATGGTTTGCGAAGGTTGGTGACTGCAGAAATAGTGAGTAGTGAGTGCAAGGTGAGAAAGCTGAGGCGGGTCCATTGGTTGTCAGAGCTAATGGAGAATGTATGTGGAAAGATAGGTGCTCTTCTGCCCACGGGAGATGAAATCCCGGTGGGCAGGCAGCTTACTTCTGGGCCACGATCCTGAGAGGCAGGGAAATTTTGGTAGGGCCAAGGCCCGTGTGGCCCACTCTATTCTGATGCCTATGAATCTGAGGGGCCGTAAAATTGCTGACATGCAAATATAAGAACATAAGAATATAAAAACTTCCTTACTGGATCAGAGCAAAGGTCCATCAAGCCAAGTATCCTATTTCTAACAGTGGCCAATCCAAGTCACAAGTACCCAAAAAACCACAAAAATAACCAGTTTTATGCTACTTATCCCCAGGGATAAACACTGTTTTTCTCTTGGACTACATTAACTGTTTATGGACTTTTCCTCCAGGAATTTCTCAATCTTTTTTAAACCCAGTTACACTACCTGCTTTTACTACATCCACCAGCAATGAATTCCAAAGACTAATTATGTGTTGAGAGACAAAATATTTTCTCTTGTTTTAAATATACTACTTTGTAGCTTTATGGCATGTCCCCTAGCCCTTGTATTTTTGAGAGAGTAAACAATTGATTCACATCTACTGTTCTAATCCACTCAAGATTTTATAGAACTCTATCATATCTCCCATCAGGTGTTTCTTTTCCAGGCGGAAGAACTCTATCCTCTCTAGCCTTTCCTTATAGGAGAGTGATTCTTTTCTCTTTATCATTCTTTTTAACATCTTTTTTAGTGATATTGCAGAAGGGCTGTAGGGTAAAGTTTGCCTCTTTGCGAATGTTATCAAAATCTGCAACAGAGTAGACACCCAGGAAGGTGTAAATAACATGAGGACGGATCTAGCTAAGCTTGAAGAATGGTCTAGAATTTAGCAGTTGAGATTTAATGCTAAAAAATGTAGAGTCATGCATTTGGGCTGCAACAATCCAAGGAAGCAGTACAGTATAGGGGGTGACGTAGTTCTGTTTATGAAAGAAGAATGGGACTTAGGCGTGATTGTGTCGATCTCAAAGTAGCTAAACAGGTAGAAAAGATGACAGCAAAAACTAGAAGGATGCTTGGGTGTATAGGGAGAGGAATGGCCAGTAGAAGAAAGGAGGTGGCAGTGCCTCTGTATAAGTCTTTGGTGCGACCTCACTTGGAGTATTGTGTGCAGTTCTGGAGACCGCACCTTCAAAAGGATATAAACAGATTGGAGTTGGTGCAGAGGGTGGCTACTAAAATGATTAGTGGTCTTTGTTATAAAGCATATGAGGACAGACTTAAGGACCTTAATATGTATAATTTAGAGGAAAGGTGGGACAGAGCTGATATGACTGAGACATTTAATTACCTCCGTGGCATAAATGCACAGGAGGAGAACCTCTTTTATTTGAAAGCAACCTCTACAACGAGGGGACATAGGATGAGGGTGAAAGACTCAGGAGTAATATGTGAAAATATTTCTTTACGGAAATAGTGGTAGATGTGTGGAATTGTCTCCCAGTCGATGTGATAGAGAAGAGGACAGTATCTAAATTAAAACAAGCATGGGACAATCATAGGGGCTCTCTAAAGGCACTCTTTTAGTGATTGATATAGAAGGGCAGACTAGATAAGCCATGTGGTCTTTTTCTGATGTCATGTTTCTGTGTTTCTATATTGGAAACGCTGCTGAAAGAGAAAATAGTGAGGTTTCTGGAGTCCAGCGGATTACAGGATCCGAGGCAGCATGGATTCACCAGAGGCAGGTCTTGTCAGACAAATCTGATTGATTTCTTTGACTGGGTGACCAGGGAGTTGGACCGAGGGAGACCTCTAGATGTGGTGTATTTAGATTTCAGTAAAGCCTTTGACACTGTTCCTCACAGGTGACTTATAAACAAAGTGAGCACCCTAGGGATGGACCCTAAAGTTACTGCCTGGGTTAGAAATTGGTTGGGTGGGAGGCGACAAAGAGTACAAGTAAATGGAGCTCACTGTGAGGAGAAGGATGTTACCAGTGGTGTGCCCCAGGGATCTGTCCTTCGTCCGATTCTTTTTAACATCTTTGTTAGTGATACAGCGGAAGGGCTGTCGGGTAAGGTTTGCCTCTTTGCGGATGATACCAAAATCGGCAATAGAGTAGACACCCAGGAAGGTGTAGATAACATGAGGAGGGATCTAGCTAGGCTTGAAAAATGGTCTAGAATTTGGCAGCTTGAATTTAATGTTAAAAAATGTAAGGTCATGCATTTGGGTTGCAGCAATCCAAGGGAGCAATATAATATAGGGGGTGAAGTACTTTTGTCCACTAAAGAAGAGCAGGACCTAGGCGTGGTGGTGTCTGATGATCTTAAAGTAGCTAAACAGGTAGAAAAGGCGACGGCAAAAGCTAAAAGGATGCTTGGATGCATACGGAGAGGAATGGCTAGCAGAAAAAAGGAGGTGATAATGCCTCTGTATAAGTCTTTGGTGAGACCTCATTTGGAGTATAGTGTGCAATTCTGGAGACCGCACCTTCAAAAACATGTGAACAGGATGGAGTCGGTGCAGAGGGTGGCTACGAAAATGATTAGTGGTCTTCATTATAAAGCATATGAGGACAGACTGAAGGATCTTAATATGTACACCTTAGAGGAAAGGCGGGATAGAGGTGATACGTTTGAGATGTTTAAATACCTCCGTGGCATAAATGTTCAGGGAGAGAGCCTTTTTCAATTGAAAGCAAGTTCTGCTATGAGGGGACATGGGATGAGGGTGAAGGGAGCTAGATTCAGGAGTGATATGTGGAAATATTTCTTTATGGAAAGAGTAGTGGATCTGTGGAATAGTCTCCCAGTGGAGGTGGTAGAGATTAGGACAGTAACTGAATTCAAAAAAGCATGGGACACACACAGAGGATCTCTAAAGGTAAAAAGGGGACTGTTGTAGTTGTTGATATGGAAGGACAGACTAGATAGGCCATGTGGTCTTTTTCTGTCATCATATTTCTATGTTTCTATGTTTCTATAATTTTGGTTGCCCCTCTCGGTACTTTTCTAATGCTGCTATATTTTTTTGAGATGTGGAGACCAGAATTGCATGCAATACTCAAGGTGTTGTCGCACCATGGAGTGATACAGAGGCACTATGGTATACTTTTCTTTATTTTCTATTCCTTTTCTAAAGATTTCTAATATCCTGCTGGCTTTTTTGACTGCTGCCGCACACTGAACAGAGGATTTCAATGTAGTGTCTACGATCACACCCAAATCCTTTTCTGGAGTAATGACTCCTAATGTGGAACCTGTTATTGTGTACCTATCATTTGGATTCTTTCCTACATATATCACTTTGCACTTGCCCACATTAAATTTCAGCTGCCATTTGGAAGCCCAGCCTCCCAGTCTCCCAAGATCCTTCTACAGTTTCTCACAATCCGCATGCAATTTAACAACTCCAAACAGTTTGGAGTTTTCTACAAATGTAATCACCTCACTGATTGTTTCCAATTCCAGATCACTTATAAATATGTTCAAAAGCACCGGCCACAGTACATATCCCTGGGGTACTGTACTATTCACCTTCCTGCATTAAGAAACGTGATCATTTATCCTTACTCTCTGTTTTCTAGCTCTCAACCAGTTTCCAATCCACTATAGGATATTGCATACTACACCATGATTTTTTAACTTCCTCAGGAGTATCTGATATGGGACTTTGTCAAACACTTTCTGAAAGTCTAAATACACTACTGTATATCAACTGGCTCATCTTTATCCACATGTTTATTCACGCCTTTAAAGAAATGCAGCAGATTGGTGGGACAGGACCTTTCTTGGATAAATCCATATTGAATTTGCCCCATTAAACTATGCATTTAGATTACCAACACTTATGCTATCTCCTATGTTCTTCATTTGATTCCTTTTTCCATTTTTTTGAAAGATGGTTTTTTTGACTTTAATAGCCTCTTTTACCTCATCTTTTAACAAACTTAGCTGTCGTTTGCCCTTCCTTCCATCTTTCTGGGTTTCCAAGATTATATTTTTAAACTAAATCCATGCCTGATGTAAACTCTTGACTTTCAGCTGCTCCTTTTAGTTATTTTCTGACTATTTTCCTAATTTTATTGTAGCCTCCCTTTGACACAGTAAATTTTCTCTACATTCTCACTCTAGTTAGTAAGTCAAATGTGATCATATGATGATCACTAGTGCCGAGTGGCTCCAACACGGTTAGTTCCTTTTAGCAAATCCCATGTTCCAGAAAGGACTGAGGGGTTATTTTATGAAAGGTTCTAACACGCTTTAAGTGCATACAGCCCTTTTATTCCTATGGGCACAATAGCACTTAATGTGCATTAACTAGCACACGTTAACCTTTAGTAAAAGTGTCCCCAAGTCTAATATAGTTTCTTTCTAGTCAGTTCCTCAACCAGCTGCTCCAGGAAGTCATCATTTATTTTGTCTAGGAGCTTTCTCTTTGATGTGTCTTGATGGAAACCGCTACCTCCATTTAGTAAACATACCTCCAAGAGACACTTGTGCAAACATTCTAATAAGGTGAGTAAATTATTATTATGCCTTTTAAATAAGAAATGTCTTAAAAGGTACATACAGAAAACTAAGAATGATAACTGTAAAGGAAATGCTTAATTAGATTAAAATGCAGCCCAGTTTGCTAAATATTAAGGTCAATGATACACATCCCAGCTATCTGTGTCTAAGAGTGGTATAGAGGATTTGCTGAACTGCAGAAAGTTATTGAAGTCAGATGAGGCTTTCTGAAGGAATTTTCATTGACCCTTCAGAGAGGAAGAAGTCAATAGGGCTAGTTTGATGCCTAAAAATAATAAGGCAACCGGACTGGATCATTTACCGGCAGAAATATGCAAACTTTTAAAAGATCGGTTCCTGCCAGGTCTGACTGCAGTTTTCAATGATAGTGGGTTGAGCTAGTTTCTCACGAACACAGTCTTCTGAAAATTGTTCAATATGTCCCTCGCTTCTGTTCCTATTTGTGGGTGTTTTCTGAGGTCCTGCTCCTGGTTCTTCATCTGTGAACACAGAACAAAAATATTTGTTAAGCAATTCCGCTTTATCCTTATCAGCTTTTACATATTCCCCCCCTGCACCCTTGAGTCTGACAATACCACTTTTGCCCTTCCTCTTCTCACTAATATATCTGAAAAATGTCTTATCCCCCCATTTTATTGCATTGGCTATTTCCTCCTCCTTTTGAATCTTTGCCTTCTTGACTACTTTGCTAGCTTCTCTAAGTTTTTCCAAATACAGTTGCCTGTCTTCCTCTCTCTGTGATCTCTTGTATTTCATGAAGGCCTCCCTCTTTTTCTTCACTTTTTCAGCTACTTCCTTCGAAAACCATAGCGGTCTCCTGTTCCTTTTGCCTTTATTTACCATTTTAACAGAAAGGTTGGTTGCCCTTAAAATATCCCCTTTCAGTTTTGCCCACTGTTTTTCTACATCCCCCAGCTGTTCCCATCCCACTAACGACTCCCTGAGGTATTGGCCCATCTTCGCAAAGTTAGTAGTCCTGTTGGGATGTCCATCCCTGCTATTTGTGGCAAAGAATAACCCACTTAGCGAATTAGTAGCTCATGCTAACAGCAATAGCACTAACTAGCAATAACAAGTGCACTTAAAGCCATCTCAGTGGGTGGCATTAGATGCAACTCCATGCCTGTTTGTGCAGTACTGTGTTTTTGCATCATGCTAACTCCAGAGGGATGGGCACACATGCCCCCTGTAGTTAGCCCAGGCCACCCACGCTGGGAACATAACCCAAAAGCACGTTGCTGGTGCAGGCTTTAGTAAACATGCCACCATGCGCATTAAGATTTTGGTCTTGAAATAAATATATTCTATCCTGGATACATTTAGAGGCTTTTTCTCTTGTAGCTTTTCTATTTGTGGAGAAACCACATCATACCTTTTTAGGAGCAACACAGAAATGCCAGCACTATCCTCATAAAATAGCGGGCACCTTCCCATTTATTTCCTTATTTACTCTATTACCAGCAATGACTTTTGTGAGAGATAAGAGCAGGACATTTGGACATACTTTATGAAGGCAGACGTCAGAGACCTTTATACTATTCAAATCTATTTGTGAAGGATCCCTTTCCAGTATTTTCAAGGCAGGCATCTCTCCACTATGGCAGAATATAGAACGCATTTCACTTGGATGCCACTGTAGTTTGAGAAAGTGTTTTTTCAGGAAGGAAGCCTAAAACATCTTATTTCCCAGTTATATAATACTATAATGATAGCTTGGAACACAAAGCCACCCCCCTTATCAAAAACAGTGGGATAATGTGCTGGGGGTTGAAGGGAATAAGTTTTGGTCAAAAATTTGAGAGTACACAGAAAAGGCCTCTGTATTATTAAATCTGGTAGTGATACAATTGAAAATCCTAAATGCACTTACTGTATATTTACCATTTATAAGTGTGTCTGCTTGGTGCTGGAGGAACTGTGATATGTTTGGTAATTTTGGCCATATGTGGTAGAATTGTTTCATTATCCAAACATTTTGGAAGGACACTCAAGACTGCATTTAGGACATTATGATATTTATGTGCTAGGGAGGGAGGAATCACAGCCAATTTCCAAATGTCAGTTTAAACTCATACAGAGTTTGCTATGAGCTGCCAGATGTGTCGTTGCCTGACATTGGAAGGACCCCCAACCACCTACCAGACTAGAATGATTGAATAAAGTTCAGGCCATCTATGTGATTGAGAAACTAATTTATGCTCTACAAAAGAAATTGAACTTTCAAAGCATATATGGACAAGTATTATGTATGAAAGGACGTAGAATATTCCACTGAATTTTTGATTTGGTCTTTTCTTCTGCTCATTCTCAGGTACTGTATTGATAGTTGAATATTGTATTGTGGACATGTTTTTTGTCATGGTTGATAGATGGATGTATGGCTATGTTTGTACTTGTCCCAATGTTGTTGCTAATAAATATCTTAATGAAAGAGCAGGAATAAATGTTAGCATGTATTTTATGTGCATGTATTTTATAAAGTGCACGTGTAAATTGTACATCCACCTATGCTGTGTCCAAACTCCACCCTTCACAGGGCTGGCATGACCCAATAGATGAACTAGCGTCCCAGTGCTCCCAGGGTGTCCATTGCCGTTGCTGCCGCCCCTCTCCAGGAACTGCAGCAGTGGCAATGCAGTGCTTACCCTAACTCTCTGGTGCTGTGTTGCCATTCCTTTTCTCTATGAACTGCCACTTTTGCCCCTTCCAATGCTGATTTCTGGCTTTGAAGGGGGCGGAAGCGGCAGATCATAGAGAAAAGGAATGGCAATGCAGTGCCTGAGAATTCGCAGAAATGCTGCATTGCCGTTTACATGGCTTTGCCACTGCTACAGGTCTCAGAGATGGGCAGGGGAAGCAGCGGGGCAGTAAGATTGAGAGCTTGCCTCATATCTTTGCACCAGTCTTGACCCTTGAGCATGCACACTATCAGGTTCATTCTGAACCATGAATGAGCCATTTGCACGTATGCTGGGGATGTACACCTTTTGGAGATGTCTAGACAGTATTCCGACCGCAAGCCCAAATACACGTATCGAAGAGATATACGTGTATCTCTGGATGTGGGGAGGCAGGTGCAGAATATTTGTGTTGGTGCGTGGGCATGGCCAGCCCCAAAAATATCCAAACTGTATTCCGTCAAGACCCGTGTACGTCTAGTTGTTTACCCATGGATGTCTAGGTTATACCTGCTAAAATGTGGAATAACAGACATGGAGGGACCAAAAGAAGGAAAAGAAACATTACTGCATAGAGCTGGACATACTGCTCTGTGCATCACTGCATCCCAATGAGAGGTATGAAGGTGACACTACCTGTGTGCCAGCACCAGGGAAACATGGACAAAAGATACATATGCCCACAGTGACTGAGGCAGAAGGAAGCACAGAGCCCAGCAGTGGCATGAAATACCATTTATTGTGTACATCCACACAGCCAACACCAGTGCCCAACCAAACCAACCCCACACATCCAGGTGGCCCCCACCAGCATGTCACACACTGCCCCACCACACCCCCACCCACCATCCCACCCTCTCACCCCTCACCCCAACCCCTCACCCCAAACCCCCACCCTCACCCCAACCACACCGCCACCCCACCAACCCAACCCCCCACCCCTGTGCCAGACAACCCTACCCCTGGCCTACCGCCATCCCACATGTACCCTGACCTGCCCCTGATGATCTGCCTCCAAGAGGCACTATTAGTGGGCCTCAGTGGTTGGCCACCAAGTGGCATAGGTTATGGCACACCCCCTGAGACCAGGATGCTGCTGCGTCTGCTGCTTCTCTCCCCACTGGTCACCTTATGTGCCTCATGGAAGGGTGGGAAGACCAATGGGTGCCCCACACCCCAGGGCCCAGGACTGCCCCACACTGCTGGACCCCACTACAGATGCAGCACATGTAGTGACCCGTGTGGACACTCTGCTGGCAGATGGCGGGGCAGAGAGGTGAGGCACATCAGCGATGGCAGGAGGCACAGTAGCAGCATCCAGTGTCAGAGGCATGGCCTGAGGCCCAGCCAACTGGGAAACCAGTAGGTCGATGCAGGCCACTAGGTGACACACAGAGGCATTGAGGTGATTGGTTGCTGCCAGCTGCTCCTCCTGGACCGCCAACCACTGCTCTTCGAGGGCCAGTTGCTGTTCCTGCAGTTGCATGGTATACATGAAGAGTCGCAGCTTCTCCTGTGCTTGCACCTCATGGCCCTCCTGCTGGGAGATTGGGCACTTGGCACACCCAGCCAACTGTCCACAGGTGTATCGGTGGCACTGCCCATGGTGACCACTGCCATCTGGCTGGGGTTGGGGCTCAGGTGATGGCGATGGTGCAAGCTGGTCCTCTGTGTCTGCAGAGCTGGTACCCTCAGGTTCTGCAGTGGTGACCAGCTGTGCACCCCCTTCCACAGGGGCTTCAGGCTGTGATGCAACCCCTTCTGGTGGCACCAAAACCCTGTCCACCGACGGTGGCAGTGGTGGAGTTGCTGGTGGTGAGGCATGCGTGGATGCAGCACTGGATCCAGCATATCTTGTGAAACCTGATGAGAGAAGCAAGGAGGACCAGCTTAATATGGACCCTTGCATGCAGCAACTCACCCCAACCCCCACCCCCACATGGGCTGCACCATTGCACTACAACCACAGGGATACCACGGGGCAACCGGGAGAGCGCAAAGCAGGCCAGGGAGGTTCTGCTACCACAGAGTCACCAGGTAATACCACCACAGAGTCACCCAGTGAGCCAATGGTGGGAGATGTGACAGTGCAACAAAGGCATACGTGCCCTACCCCAAACCAGAGGGGACATGTGTAAGAGGGGCAATGGGCGGTTCAATGGGTCACCACACCATGGGTGTAGGCCACGGGTGGGGGACATGCAGTATGAGACTGTCAGCATAGACATATACCTTGGACCTGTGGACGCTGAGAGGTGTCCACATCCCCAATGCCCTCCAATGTGGCAACATCCACTGTGGCGAGGACATACTGCTCCAGCTCGGTGAGGCACACCCCCTGTCTGTCTGGACCCACAGCATGTGCCTTCCTGCAGGCCTCACTTCTCACCTGCTTCCATTTGCACTTGACAACCTTGATGTCACGGTTGTTATTGTAGATTGCATTAAGTTTGTGGCAGATGACGAGCCACCTGTGCCGCCTCTCATAGGCACCTAAATGGGCCTCCTTGGTGCCCATGAGGACCCCGTGGTTGACAAGCATCACCTCAATGAGGAGGGCCTGCTCCCCATTGCTGAAGTTTCTCTTTTGAGTAGAAACCTTGGGGGCCATGGCAACTGTCAGAGCTGTGAATGTACCTTCAGGGTATCAGTAGAATGGCATTTCACAGAGGTGTGTCCACACTGGGGTTGCACATTTTATAGCGGTTAAATGTGCGGCAATGTATACGTGCAACGTCATGGAATACGGAACAGGTCTGTACGTCTGGGTGTACGTATACGTCCATGTTCCGTGTTGTACATATAAAAACGGGTGCAGCTCCATATGTTTTTCTTTTCCCATGTGCAACGCATCTAGAACATCGTTGGAGCTGATTTTGTGCTACATATTGGATTCTACAGCTACACTGCCACTGACACGGTAGGTAGACAGGATCAATGATGTGACTGCAATGGTATGTGTGCTGAGGCATGTGTCCCTGATGCATGTGTGTGGTGCCTGTGGCCTTGTGGGAGACAGTGGTATGCATGGACCTGGGTGCAGAGGCCAGGTGCCCTACACAAGCACCCACCAGAGGGCAGGCCAGTGTGGGCTGTCACTGTCTGGGGCAGAGGGTGACTGGCTTGCATGAAAATGTGGTAAGGCCTGACAACATGGCACCCCTGTGCACCAGACCACCCCAACATCTGTGGCCCCATGCCTATGCAACTGTACTGCGATCATGTCCACAGGCACATATGTGCCCTTGCAGTGGTGCATGGTGGGTGAGTCACCCATTAGGTACCCTCTTAGTGTGTGTGTGTGTGTGGGGGGATGCAGGGTCAGTGGCTTAGCACATCTCTTACCCCCTGCCACTCACATAGGGCATTGGAGGGGATGTTAGGTGGCACCCTCCCAAGGCCCGGACTGACCAGAATTCTGTTTCACCCTCTCACAGGTTCCGGGGGCAGCGGCCAGGTCTGAGGAGATGGCACAGGAGAGAGCCAGAACACTGTTTGCCAATGCCCTTCTGTTGGTCTCCAACCATGAGCGCAGATGTGCCAAATGCTATCACCCATATGCAGGTTCCCCAGGCCCTGCACACAGTACCTTGACATCAGCAATGACCTGTGTCGAGCATGGTACAGGTTTGACCATGAGGCAATACATGACCTGTGTCAGGAGCTGGGACCACAGCTCACTACACAGGCACACAGATGGGACACAGAGCCTGTCTATGTGAAGGTGCTGGCAGCTCTGGCATTCCTGGGGACCAGCACATTCTAGTCTTTTGTGGGAATGGCATCAGGGCTGAGCCAGGCGGCAGTGTTGCACAGCATCACCCATTTCCTGGATGCCTTTGTGGGATGTGCTGCCCATTATATCTCCTTCCCATGCACCCCACAGCAGCAGCAGCAGCAGCAGCAGACCATGCTCGCATTCAGTGAGGTTGCAGGGTTCCCATCCATCCTTGGGGCCATCAACTGTACCCATGCGGCCCTTCGCCCACCACGCCTGCATGAGGCAGCCTTCAGGAACCAGAAGGCATACCACTCCTCCATGAACATGCAGGTCATCTGCAATGCCCAGATAGAGATCCTGGATGTCATGGCACATTTTCCTGGCTTGTGCCATCATGCCTACATCTTGGGACAGTCAGGGATACATGTTGACTTTGAGGATGGCACCATTACCATTGGCTGGCTGCTTGGTGAGTAGACACAGGTCAGTGTTGCATGCACATGCATGCATACCCCCAGAGGTACAGGAGCATGGACAGCTGTATGCCCGAAGGCAGGCCATGCCCACAGGGATGGCTGTGGATTGTACATATGTTGCAGGGGGCGGCCACAGGCACCCCTACCATTGCATGGTAGGGTGGGCAGCTACAATCACAGCATGGACTTGGTGGGGGCTAGGGATGCACCACAGCTGGGGATGCACAGGGGTCAGTGCTGGCTGGCCCCAGGCATGGGTGATAGAGCACCACATGGCACAGGTGAGGCACACATGCATGTTGGGTCTGGTCAGGTGGCACCTGGTGCATGGGTATGAAGATACCAGCGTAGCTGGCCATGGTGCTACATGTTGACATTCCTGCCACTGTTTCTCTCCGCAGGTGATAGGGGATACCCACTGAGGTAGTGGCTCATGACTCCCCTCATCAACCCATGCACCCCAGCAGAGGTCAGTTATAACTGGTCACACCAACTGACATGCTCCATCATAGAGCAGACATTTGGCCTTCTGAAGAGCCGCTTCCACTGCCTTGACTGGTCTGGTGGGGAGCTGTTCTATGCCCCAGCCAAGGTGTGCAGAATATTCCTGGCATGCTGCATGCTGCATAATGACATCCTGTGTCAGAGGCAGCCCATGCCGGATGCAGCAGTCAGCGATTCTGATAGTGAGGAGGTTGAGATGGTGGCTCCCCCAGCCTCCGCATGCTACCTCACACTGACATGTAGTGGCGACTCAGAGAGCCCTTATGGAGATGCACTTTGTGTGAGGTAAGCTGCCTGTGCTGGCAGAACTGGGGGGGGGGGCAGAGCTGGGCATCAGCAGGCAGGTCTCACCAGCCCAATTCCATCCTGGACATCCTGGCCCTCTGTGCGCCTAGTTGGAACCAGGTGCACAGAGGGAGTCGAAATTCTGATCCCAAGGGGCATGCCTAGCCCTGCAGGACCAGAATCACGAACAGGCCTTTACCTGCAAGCTGTGTCTGCGATTCAGCCCAACCTGCATGTACAGGCCTTCCCCGGTTAACTCAGTCTGGGCTATACAATGGAGCTGTGGCACCATGGCGTCCGGTTGCCATGGCACTGCTTCTTCATTGTGAGGCTACAACCCCAGCCACTGGCTCCTAAATTACTTTCCCCGCAGCCCAACCTCATATACGTTTTTAAAATATTGAAATTTATCCTTTTTTTGCTGTCCTGTGCGAGCAATTACAGTGCTGTCTTTCCTCCATTGATTCCAAAGCCTTTTTTTCCTCCAACAATAACTTAGAGCATGTTTACTAAACAGTAACATATGTTGAGTGCCACTGTGTCCATAAAATTGAATGGTTACTGCTGCATTTAGCACGTTACCATTTGTAAATGTGCGTTAATCTTTAGTAAACGTGCCTCTTAATGAGGGTATGAGCATCTGAATACCATTTGCATGTATAGTGAGGATAAAGAAATGCTTTCTATTTTACTATCCTCCAGTACCAACTGCCAAGTACATTAGGAAGTGCTACAAACCCTGCTCATTTAGAACCCACAGCAAACCCACCATATCATAATGGCACCACCAGGACTCACACAGCACTAAATCCTACCTTTCAGAAGGCAGCACTGCAGATATTAAACCAATACATCTCTTACTAGGAAAAGAGAACAAGTGGGACTGCTACACAGGAACTACATGAACAGAATAAAGAAGCTTGGTCACACACGCAAAACATAGACAGACCATCACCAAATATAGTACAAGTTAATTCAAAATACAGCTGCCCGGATGCTTCTCCATGTTTCTCCACGCGATCATGTCACTCCCCTTCTACAGCACCTCCATTGGCTGCCATTAAAATTCCGGATCCCTTACAAGGTCCTTACCCTGGTACATCGAGCCATTTACCTCCACAGACCCCAATACCTTTCCGATCTGCTCTCTTTCCATGTCCCCACTCGAAGCCTCCGGTCCATCCATATCAATCGTCTCCACCTTCCAGCCCCCTCCCGTGCACATCTTCAATCCACCCGTAAATCAGCATTTTTCTACCTTGGTCCCTCTCTCTGGAACTCATTACCCACTGCTCTCAGACTGGAAGAATCATACCCCAAGTTTCGTTCCCTTCTCAAAACCCATCTATTCTCCTGTGCCTTTCCTGGATCTAACTGCCCTCCCTAATCTTTAACTCTCTACTTTCTTCTGTCCTCTGTCTCTCTTTCTTTCTCTCCTAAGTAATTGTAACTTTCTGTTTCTGACTTTGATGTTTTTATTAATATTGTAAACCGCCCCGATGTAACGGGGGGCGGTATATCAAATGTTTTTATAAACAATAAACAATAAGGGATCACAACTTAGATATATGAAGACATTAATTGAACTGGGAACCCCAAGAAGCCAAACTTGGAGTGTACCACAACACCAGAGAAATAAAACTAGAAAGTCATTTCCTCTTGTACTGATCAAAACACAGGGATGTCAGCAATGCACATTTCCTAAAGCTAACATATTCCAGTCATTAAATTCAAAATAAAATACTTTTTTTCTGCCTTTTGTTGTTTGGGCATTATATTTTTCACCCAAAAGTGAGTGCAACAACAACCTACCTACAGCTAAGGGCACTGACTGGAGCACATTCGAAACAGTCACCAAGGAAAAGATAGAATCCACTATCTCATGCCTCAACACCGCCACCTCTTCATTAGATCCTTGCCCTGTGGAGTGGATAAAGAAGACTAAAGAGGACATAAGCACAGCCCTAACCCACATAGTCAACGAATCTCTCAAGCAAGGACACATGCCAGACATCCTCAAAACCTCCATCATCTGCCCAACCCTTAAGAAACACAACCTGGACCCGCTTGACTCCGCCTCCTTCAGACCTATAGCAAGTCTCCCATTCACCGTCAAAGTCATCGAGAAGATAATTCAACAGCAGCTCCAAGACCACCTGGATACTAACAACATCCTGGACCAACAACAACATGGATTCCGCCCATCGTATGGAGTTGAGACCCTCATGATATCACTATTAAACACCCTACTCAAAGGTACGCAGGCCAAACACTCTGGATATGCTATGATCTTTCTAAGACATATCAGCAGCTTTTAATACCATCTCCCACCACACCCTCCTACACAGACTACAGGAGATTGGCATCAAGGACATCGTGCTACAATGGTTCCGCTCCTACCTGACCAATAGACAACTGATCCGCACAAGCATAGTAACCTCACCCCCTTTCAACAACACCAAGGAGTCCCCCAAGGCTCCATTCTATCCGCCATGCTCTTTAATATCTACCTGCAGCCACTCTGCTCAATAATACGCACTCACAACATCAACTACCATATCTACGCAGAGGACATAATGCTTTATGGACCCATCACAACCACTAACCCAAGAAACAGTCACCTATCAGACTGCTTCATTGATATCTCTAGCTGGCTACAAGAAAACAACCTATCCATCAACATCAAAAAAACAGAAGCCCTCATTGTGACCAAGGACCCAAACTTCACCCCACTGCCACACCTCACCTTGGGAACCACCCAAATGCTAGTCCAACCCCACATAAAATATTTGGGAATCATCATTGATCAAGCACTTACATTTAAACAACAGATTAAAAGGACTACCAGAACAATATTCCACAAAGCAAAGACAGTACAACGGCTCAGACCACTCATCGACCCACAGGACTTCAGAACAGTCATGCAGGCTATGACGCTCCCCTACCTGGACTACTGCAATGCAATCTATCACGGACTACCAACCCCCTCCAGACCACCTTAAACAGCACCGCAAGGATCATCCAGAAGGCAAAAAAACATGACCACATCACCCCAATCTTCAGAAAACGTCACATCCTCCCCCTCGAAGCAAGGATTAAATACAAATCTCTCCTACTTATCCACAAAGCCCTCCATGAAACGCAGACTTCCCAACTCCGGACGCTACTTCCTCAGCCTACCCTCAACAGGCCAACCAGACAGACCACCAGCAGCACCCTCACTATCCCCCATGAACGAACTAAGTTCAACCAACAAACCTGTAACAGAGCATTCAAACTGTATGCACCCTCCCTCTCGAACTTCCTTCCGCACCAGATCTGAAACAACAGAGACCGCTCCACATTCCAGAAACAGCTAAAAACCATCCTGTTTCATGAATATCTTGGATCTGAAAAAGACATCTCTCACTGACTGCCCATCCAGATCCCCCGACCTAACTCCCCTGCTACTAAGTAAGAGACTTATGTCAACTGTCTAGTACTGTTACGCCTTGTTCAGATCCTCACTGTTGGCTCCCTGGTGATGGCACCCCCCCCCCCCCCGAAATGATTATTGTCCCCCCCCCCTATTTTTGTCTAACCGCTTTGAACCGGTGAAAAGCGGGATATAAATGCAGCTAAATAAATACATACAATTATCAGTCACAATTGCCTTGGTAGCTCTCTTCTGCTTTCTTCTTGTATTTTGCTAACTCTCTTTCCACTGTCTGCTGTCCATTTGTCCTTTCTTGAAGGACTAGAAAGGGGGGCTGTTACTTCTGGAGAGAAATCTGAAATTGTGAGTATATACTTCTGGGAATTTTTCTGAAAGGAATTTTTTTTCTTTTAAAGCTAATTAATCTGTGAACCCACTATTTTTTGTTAAATCAGTCAGGGCCTAGTAGCAACAGTTTAAGATTCAATTTAAAACACAGAAGAGAACTTTCTGGTTACCTTTCATACCCAGTAGGGAGCTGTAGTTTAAATTTCATAGTCACTCAGGGCCTAGCATCAGCAAAGTACTTTTAGTTTCAAATTAAAACACAGAAGAGAGCTTTCTGGTTAAATTTAGAATCCAGCAGAGAGCTTGTAGTTTAAATTTCATAATAGGTTAGAGCCTAGCAGCAGCAAAGAGCTATAATTTAAATCAAATCAGAATATAGCTTACCTCAGCAGCACAGGACAGGGTACTGTGTAGCAGCCCTTTTTTAATAAGTGTTATATCCCTCCCTCCCTCCCCACACCCACCCTCCCCTGGGATAATCACAGCTTTATAGGTACTTGCACAACTTAAAAGACAGGAGGTGCTCTCAGGTGAAGCTCATTACCCAAATCAGTCATACACTAAGGACCTGAGATTAATTAAGCTTCAGGTGAACAAGGTATATTAAACTTCTTAGGTACAGTTTTAGTGGTATAAATATCCATAGCACCCTTTAGTACATAAAGAACTTAAAGATCTAAACACAAACTTAAAACTAAGATGCAGACAGCAGTCCAGCAGCGGGATGTGGGCTTTCCAGTCTTTTGCATTGAGTGTCACATGTATGATTTTCTCCCAGCTGGTGAGAGGTCTTATGTGTGCACTAGGTGCAAGGAGCTCTCTGCTCTCAGGGAACGAGTCCGTTCTCTAGAGGCTAGAGTAGAGTAGCAGACTTGGAAAACATAAGACAGACAGAGAGGTACATAGACGAGACCTACAGGGATATAGTCCTGAAGTCCCACCTCCAGTCTGGCAGCATCCCTGTTGCCATGGAGGAGAGAGGTCAAGTGACAGGAGAGCATCACCCTGGTGTGGCAGGAAGTGATCCTGTAACTAGGACCTGTCCTCCAGGTGATGTAAACCCCTCTCGCACCGAGGAGGTTTCTCCAGGGCCAAGTGCCCATGAGGGAAGGGTTAGGACAGCAGTTATAGTTGGTGATTCGATCATTAGGCATGTAGATAGCTGGGTGGCTGGTGGACGTGAGGATCGCCTGGTAACATGCCTGCCTGGTGCGAAGGTAGCGGACCTCACACGCCACCTAGATAAGGTCTTAGATAGTGCTGGGGAGGAGTCTGCTGTCTTGGTACATGTCGGTACCAATGACATAGGAAAATGTGGTAGGGAGGTTCTGGAAGCTAAATTTAGGTTTTTAGGTAGGAAGTTGAAATCCAGAACTTCCAGGGTAGCGTTCTCCGAAATGCTTCCCGTTCCACGCGCAGGACCCAAAAGGCAGGCAGAGCTCCGGAGTCTCAATGCGTGGATGAGATAATGGTGCAGAGATGAGGGGTTCGGATTTGTTAGGAACTGGGGAACATTCTGGGGAAAGGAGGGGCTCTTCCGAAGGGATGGGCTTCACCTTAACCGGGATGGAACCAGGCTGCTGGCATTAACCTTTAAAAAGGAGATAGAGAAGCTTTTAAACTAGATAATAGGGGAAAGCCGACAGTCGCCCAAGAGCGCATGGTTCGGAAGAATGTATCCTTGAAGGATACTACAAAAAGCAGAGAGGTTCCAAAAAAGAGTAAAGTAGCCCAAATGCCCTCGAGTATGGAGCAGACAGAGCTTAAAGATCCCAAATTACCCATGTCTACCAATAGCCAAATTAATATGAATAAAATACAGTCTCTAAAATGCTTGTATGCAAATGCTAGAAGTCTACAAAACAAGATGGGAGAGTTAGAATATATAGCACTAAACGAGAGGTTAGATATGATTGGAATATCAGAGACATGGTGGAAGGAGGACAACCAGTGGGACACTGTGATACCTGGGTACAAACTATATCGTAATGATAGAGCTGATCAAATTGGTGGAGGGGTTGCGCTCTATGTTAGAGAGGGCATTGAGTCAGAAAGGATTAAAGTTTTGCAAGAAACAAAATTTGCTGTAGAATCTCTATGGATTGAAATTCCATGTAAAAAGGGGAAGGCGATGGCAGTGGGGGTGTACTATCGTCCGCCTGGCCAGAATGAACAAATGGATGATGAAATGCTCAAAGAAATCAAGGAAGCTAGCAAATGTTACAGTGCAGTAATAATAATGGGTGATTTCAATTACCCCGGCATCGACTGGGTCAGTGTCACAACAGGACATGCTAGGGAGATAAAGTTCCTAGATGAAATAAATGACTGCTTCTTGGAGCAGCTGGTTCATGAACCGACCAGAGGGGAAGCAATATTAGACCTAGTCCTTAGTGGAACACCAGATGTAGTGCAAGAGATAAGGGTGTTGGGGCCACTTGGCAATAGTGATCATAGCATGATCGCCTTTGATTTAATTAGTGGAGGAGGGATAGTAAGGAAATCCACAGTACTACCCTTTAACTTTCGAAAGGGAGACTATGATAAAATGAGGAAAACAGTTAAGAAAAAACTAAAAGGAGCAGTTGCAAAGGTTAAAGACGTACATCAAGCTTGGGTGTTGTTGAAAAATACTATCTTGGAAGCCCAGACCAGCTGCATTCCACGCTTTAAGAAAAGTGGAAGGAAGTCCAAAAAATTGCCAGCATGGTTTAAAGCTGAGGTCAGAGAGGCTGTTGTTGCCAAAAAAGCATCTTTCAAGAAATGGAAAAAAGAGCCAAATGATGAAACCTGGAAACAGCACAAGCACTGGCAAGTCAAATGCAAGGCATTGATAAGGCAGGCAAAGAGAGAATTTGAGAAGAAGCTTGCTGCGGAAGCAAAAACGCGAAATAAAGACCTTTTCAAGTACATTCGTAGCAAAAAACCTGTGAGAGAGTCAGTTGGTCCATTAGATGATAAAGGGGTTAAAGGAGCACTAAGAGGCGACAAGGCGATAGCGGAGAGACTGAATGAATTCTTTGCTTCGGTCTTTACTGAGGAAGATGTAGGGATGTTACCCATGACTGAAGTGGTATTTAAAGGTGTGGAAGAATTGAAGGAAATATCGATACATCGGGAAGATGTCTTACAACTATTAGATAAACTGAAGAGTAGCAAATCACCTGGGCCGGATGGTATACATCCAAGGGTGTTGAAAGAACTGAAATTTGAGATTGCAGACCTGTTATCAGTAATCTGTGAACTATCATTAAAATCATTTCTAATACCTGAGGATTGGAGGATCGCCAATGTAACACCAATTTTTAAAAAGGGTTCGAGGGGTGATCCGGGAAACTACAGACCGGTGAGCCTGACATCAGTACCGGGAAAAATGGTAGAAACCATCATAAAGAATAAAATTACTCAGCATGTAGATAGTCACGACCTAATGGGAGACAGCCAACATGGCTTTAGACAAGGAAGATCTTGTCTTACTAATCTGTTATGTTTTTTTGAAGGAGTGAATAAACAGGTGGACAAAGGTGAGTCGGTTGATATTGTGTATCTGGACTTTCAGAAAGCCTTTGACAAGGTCCCTCATGAGAGACTTTTGGCAAAACTAAAGAGTCATGGGATAGGAGGCAGTGTACTATTGTGGATCAGGAACTGGTTAAAAGATAGAAAGCAGAGGGTAGGGCTAAATGACCAATTTTCCCAATGGAGAAAGGTGAATAGGGGTGTACCCCAGGGATCTGTGCTGGGTCTGCTGCTTTTTGACATATTCATAAATGACCTGGAAAGTGGAATAACGAGTGAGGTTATCAAATTTGCAGATGACACAAAACTATTTAAAGTTGTTAAAACCCAGGAGGATTGTGGAAAATTGCAAGAGGATCTTGATAAATTGGAAGACTGGGCATCAAAATGGCAGATGAAATTTAATGTGGAGAAGTGCAAGGTTATGCACCTAGGGAAGAACAACCCAAACTATGGTTACACGATGCAAGGTTCTACATTAGGAACCACCACCCAGGAAAAAGATTTAGGCGTCATTGTGGATACCATGTTAAAACCCTCGGCCCAGTGTGCAGCGGCGGCCAAGAGAGCAAATAGAATGCTAGGTATGATAAGGAAAGGAATGGAAAATAAAACAAAAGATATTATAATGCCTCTATATCGTTCCATGGTGAGACCGCACCTTGAATATTGTGTGCAATTCTGGTCGCCGTATCTTAAAAAGGATATAGCGATTTTAGAAAAGGTTCAGAGAGGGGGGCGGAGCCTGATGTCCAACGGGGTAGACGCCTTGTGCTGAAGCTCCCGAGAGGCCTACACAGAATCCTGACTGAACTCCTGCAAAACTTCACTATTTTGTTTTAAAATCGCCGGGGCGCATCGGAGGGATGGCGGGACCTAAACCACAGCGCCTAGATTTCGGCTCCCCCACTTCGTCGCACGGCAAACGCTCCAAAACGGAACTGCCTTCCCCGCATAAAATGGCGCCGCTCTGTGAGAGCCCTGAAATGCAGCGGGTGATACTCGAGGAGATTCGTGGTGTAAAGGAACTGGTACAATCCAACGGAGAAGCGATCCGCGCCATGCGTGAGGACCTTACCATGATGCAGGAAAGGCTCGAGGGCCTCTCGTTGCGCCAAGACAAAATGGCGGAGACTCTTGAATCGCACGCGGTGCGAATGGGGAAGATCGATAAAGCTGAACGCCAGATTTTGCTCCTTCAAAAGGAACTTGAAGATAGCAATAATAGAGCTCGTCGCAATAACATTCGACTCATTGGAGCTCCAGAGGGCGTAGAAGCAGGAGATCTGCGGGAATATCTGGGCAATATTCTACCCTCTCTACTGAAGACGACGTTTCTTAAGGACCTGGAGATAGACCGGGCACATCGTGTCCCCACTAATATGGCGCTCAACCGGACGACTCCCAGGCCCATCATTTTTCGGCTACTGCGCTATCAACAAGCTGAGCAAATTCTGGCTGCTGCCCGGGCTAATCATCACCTCGAGATAGATGGGCATAAAGTGTCTTTCTTCCCTGATCTCTCTAAGCCCACGATGGACCGCCGAAAGAAGCTTCTTGCTTATCGCCCTCGCCTTCAGCAACTGCAGGCCCGATTTGGTCTCCTGTATCCGGCAAAGCTACGCGTTACGCTGCATAACCATACCAGGACCTTCGAGGATCCTGACCTCCTCGCTGCATTTTTGGACTCTAAAGAAGCTGAACTGATGCGTTGATGTTACCATCAAGCTGTGTTGCTGTTCAAAGCTCTCTTAAATCTCTACCTCATTGGGGCCTATTGCAGTGATTTCGCTGCGGACGCGGTTGGACTGCTCTCCTGACCTACTTCTTTGAACCGCCATCCTGCTTCTCTGCACCCTTCGGTGGCTCCCGGGACTTGTTCCTGCTGCAGGGAGTATGGCCAGTATCGGGCCTTCTCTGGGGCTTCCCCCCGCAGACTCATGGTCGCCAGTAATAGTTGGGGTTTTGCTTCTTCTCTAGTGCACTTCGGTGCCTGTCTCTTTTTTTTTTGGGGTTATTTATGCTTTCTACCAAAAGTTTATTATTTCATGTCGTGTGTACAGTCATTTGCTACCAGTATGCATAGTTTAGGGAATAATGTGCAACTTCATGTTCTCTCAGAATTTTGTATATTACTAGATGGCTTTCTGTAAGCTCTTATCATTGAATGTCAAAGGTATCAATAGTCCAATCAAAAGGAAGAAAATTCTTAGCTATTTGAATACGGAGCATGCTGATTTAGTACTGCTTCAAGAAACGCATTTAAATGCTAAAGAAACACTAAAGCTTAATGTCAAGCCTTATGCTGTTGTGGCGTATTCTCCCGCTGTTGCTAAACGCTGTGGTGTTGCCATACTTGTTAAGAAATCCCTGCAGGCCACCGTGCTAGATATTAGCTCAGATAATGAGGGTAGATGGGCTCGCGCTCATCTCAAAGTGGGGGATCTAGAATTCACGTGTATTTGTATTTATGCTCCAAATGTTGACAATCCTGGTTTTTTTGCTAAAATTGCACAAGCTGCGCAAGCCTCCGCTCATACCCCACTAATACTGGGAGGAGACTTTAATCAGGTCCTCGACCCTTTGGTGGATCGGCAGCCGCCTAGAACCTGTGGTCCACCCAAGAGTCTCTCCATACTTACAGCTATGATCGCTGATTTGGCTTTGGTGGACATATGGAGGTTATTGAATCCTTCTGATTTGGATTTTACCTTTTTCTCCGCTCCTCACCAATCACAATCCCGAATAGATTTTTTTCTTTTATCTAAAACATTGGTATCGCAGATTGGTATGGCTAAGATTCACCCCTTGCACATTTCAGACCATGCTGCCATATCTTTTACGATACACACTGCTGCGCAAAATGCAAGTCCCCGAGCATGGTCTTTTGATAGGTCTCTCCTAGACCAACAGGATTTTCAAACTGTAATACGGGCTGCCATACAAGATTACTTTCATTTTAACTCTCCCCTTGACACAACGAACTGGGCCTGGTGGGAGGGTTTTAAGGCGTCTATTCGAGCCACGGTGACTAGTTATCAAATCCGTCTTGGGAAACAAAGAAGGCAACAATTGGTGATCCTTGAACAACAGATACAGGCTGGTGAACGTATTCTTACGTCCCGAACAGACCCATGTGTTCTGCTTCGTTTGTAACGTCTCCGTTTTCAGTACAACAAGATTTTGCATAATGCCGCTGTTAGAAATATAGCATCCCAGCAGGGAGTGTATTACCGGGAAAATAATCGCGCTGGTAAACTACTAGCTAATGCTTTGAAGGGGAAAAAAGAAGCCAAACGGGTAGCAGCTCTCCGAAGCCCATCTGGGAATGGCCTTGTCACAAAAGATCATGAGATTTTAGAGCTTTTTCGCGATTTTTATGCTAGCTTGTATAAATCTGAATGTGAGTTTGTTCCTGAACATTTCGACCGCTTGTTAGCTGGTGTACAGCGTCCTACTCTCTCGGCTGAGGAATGCACGGCCCTTGATCATTCGTTTACTCTTGTGGAAATACAGGATGCAATTAAAAGATGTGCCTCCGGCCGTGCTGCGGGTCCAGACAGCCTTCCGGCTGAGTTCTTCAAAACTTTCAGCTCCGATCTGGCCCCGTTTTTGCAGCAATACTTTACTACCCTAGTAGCCGACGGATCCTCCCTTGGTTCCTTTTCAGAGGCCAACATAGTGGTCTTTGAGAAGGAGGGGAGAGACCCACACCTGACAGCCAATTACCGACCCATCTCCCTGCTTAACGCAGATTATAAAATCTTCGCCACTATTCTTTCTACTCGGCTCTCTCACAAAATGACCACTTTAATACATCCAGATCAATGTGGATTTATTCCCGGCAGATCAACTGCTGATAATGCCAGGACTCTTTGTCATGTACTAACTAATATGGCCTCCCACGATCGTCCATTGGTTGGCCTTTCCCTAGATGCCGAAAAAGCCTTTGACCGGCTAGAATGGCCATTCCTATTTGCGACCCTCCGTTGGTTTGGTTTCGGCGATAATTTTCTCCGTTGCCTTCAAGTGCTATACTCTCAACCAACTGCTAGTGTCTGTGCCAACACATTGAAGTCCCAGCCATTTTTACTGCAAAGAGGCACCCGTCAGGGGTGCCCACTTTCCCCCTTACTTTTTGATCTTGCGTTAGAACCCCTAATCCTGTTAATCCGTCAGTCTCCACATATCCACGGCGCTCCCTTTCCCCGTCGGGATATAAAAGTCTCAGCGTATGCAGATGATCTTATGCTTTTTGTTTCCTTAGACTCCGTATCTGTTGTTCTGGATCTAATTGACCGCTATTCTCAACTTTCAGGTTACAAAATTAATTGGACCAAATCAGTCGCCTTTCCCCTAAACCACCAGGTTCACCAAGCAGACTTGCAAACCTTTCCTTTTGTATGGCAGCCCCGTATGGTAAAATATTTAGGGGTACATTACTGTTATCCTCTCGAAGAAACCGTCGCTTTTAATGTCAAAAATTTAATCACCAAGGTCCGTGAGCTCACCCAACGTTGGTCTCCACTTACTCTTACGTGGTGGGGCCGTATGGATACCATAAAGATGATGATTGTTCCCAAGGTTAATTATGTCTTAGAAATGTTACCGTGCCTTCTCCCTCGACACACCTACAAAGATATCGAGGGCCTGTTGATCAGATTTTTGTGGCAGAACAAACCGCCTAGAATAGCGAAACATAAACTTCAGTCAGATAAGGAACATGGTGGGATAAGATTTCCTGATTTTTTCAACTATCACCTCTCTTTTCTTCTCAAACAGGGTGCCCGTTGGTTGGACGCTTCTTTCCCGTCCAGACCAATATGGTTAGATATAGAAGAAGACCTCTGTAAGCCCATTCCACTTAGCTATCTCCCTGGAATGACTTTCCCACTGGATGCCCACTATCCACCAATGCTCCTGGATACACTTCGCTCCTTCAATGTTCTCATTAGCTCCCTAGATTCCCTAGCTTGCCCACTAGATAGGCTTCCAATTTGGCATAATGCTCGATTCCAAATTCAACATAAGCCGGTGGCCTGGAGTCCCTGGTATTCCAGAGGCATCTGGACTCCCAATCAACTGTTTCACAATGCTCGCTGGAAGTCCATTAATGAGCTCCATTGTGAGTTTGGCCTTCCTTCTAAATACTATTTTCAACTGCTTCAGTTGCAGCACTGTCTCAAGAGTGCTGGGGTTTTTCCCCCACTAACTCCTCATGACCAAGGGATAACTGAGGTGGTCTCCTTTATTGGGGCTCAGTCCGGTGTTGCTTCCACCTTTTATAAAACTCTTTGTGCTCCTCAGAATGCTGTCCCCCCTTCTGCACAGCAGACTTGGGAGCGAGAATTGGGTGTAACTCTAACCCCTGAACATTGGAACCTCTTCTGGAGCAAAGTGGTTCGTGTTTCCCGCTCGGCTTCCTTAACCCAGACGCTTTTCTTCTTTGCCCATCGCTGTTTCTATACCCCTGATAGACTGGCCAAATGGACTTCCACTCTGAGTAATCAATGTTGGACTTGCCATGCAGCTACAGGCACCCTCACTCATGTCATGTACGAATGCCCCGCACTACAACACTACTGGAGCCGGGTCTGGGGTCGTATTCAATCTATCTTACACTTTACTGAACCACTCTCCTGGAAAATAGTGGGACTCCGTTCTGCAGCGGGCATCCCCTCTCTCCCGAAGTCTGCTTACTTCCTCCTTGACTTTCTAATGGGTATTGCCATATCGTTAATCATGAAATATTGGAAAAATAGCTCTTCACTGAGTCCTCTAGAATGGTGGAATTGTGTCTGTCTATATAGTAAGTTTGAACAAATTCCTCGTAGGGCTACCCCTTCCCTTCAGGCCCGCTACCAGGTGTCTAAATGGAAATTACTCACAGATTTCGTGCAGTCGGCCAAATGTTCGCACTTGACTGTCTAGTTATATCTCTCTCTCTCGATCCATAGTATATCATGACTGTTATGTTTATGTTCTAACATAATTGCTATGGACCCCATGCCTGGGTTAATATCTTTTCTTTTCTTTTTTTTTATTATCTAGAGAAGAAGCATAGGGGGGGAGGGTTGATGGGGTTATTTTCCGGTTTATTCCATTTTATTTTGATGCAATCATCCTTGTTTTATTACTGTGTGTATTGTTATTGTTATAAAATGAAAATAAAAGTTTAAAAAAAAAAGAAAAGGTTCAGAGAAGAGCCACCAAAATGGTAAAGGGGATGGAAGGCTACTCCTATGAAGAAAGGCTAAAAAGGTTGGGACTCTTTAACCTGGAAAAGAGACGGCTGAGGGGAGATATGATAGAAGTCTATAAATTAATGAATGGAGTGGAACGGGTAAACGTAGATCGATTGTTTACCTTATCAGAATATAGAAAGACTAGGGGACATGCAATGAAGCTACAGGGTAAACTATTTAAGACTAATAAAAGAAAATATTTTTTCACTCAACGTGTAATCAAACTCTGGAATTTGTTACCGGAGGATGTAGTAAAGGCTGTTAGTGTAGCTGGGTTTAAAAAAGGTTTGGACAAGTTCCTGGAGGAAAGGTCCATAAACCATTATTAAGAAGGGACCCAGGATATCAATGCTTGAACCAATACAAGCATTGTGGAACCTGTCTCCCTTGGGGAAACTGCTAGGTACGTATGACCTAGATTGGCCACTGTTGGAAACAGAATACTGGGCTTGATGGACCTTGGTCTGACCCAGTATGGCATATCTTATGTTCTTATGTTCTTCTCTTTTCTTCTGTCTTTTTCAATTCTCTCTCTACATCTGCCCCCAACATATTGATCTTACCTCCCTCTCCATTCGCTCAAATTTCACTCTCTCATCCTCAATCCCTTTTAATGTTTCACCTACCTACCAACTTCCCATCTCCTCCTCTTACCTCATTTCTTCTCTGAGTCAGCAGCAGGCAGTGCTGTCTGTAGCATTCACTTCTGGTGCACAGTTCAATGGCCCTGCGGACTGGAAGTTAATGCTACAGACAGCAGCGGATCTACTGCTGCTGACTCGGAGAAGAAATGAAGCTGGGTCTGGTATCGTGTGATGCGTGATCTTTCTGCAATTGGGGCTGCATGGTAACGTTCTCCCCAGAAATTTTTGCCAGCTTGGTGACATGAAGGAGTAGCCAGGTAGGATGCACTATTAGGCAGCTAGCAGTAGACAATGTAGCTAGTTGTCTTTCATTTTTCCATTCCTGCTCATTATTTTGCCATGTCAATTCTTCAGATTAAGTTAGCCAGGCAGTCCCTAAAATTAGCCAGATGGTGCTCATTCAAAAGGTCCTGGGGAGAACACTGTCAACATACAAAAAATAATTTACGATTCTGGTGTCATCTCAGTATCAGCAATATAAACCCTCACCCATCATGGACAATAAGGTAATTCAAAACCTTACAATAATTACTCAGGACCTACAGAGAAAATTACCATATCACAACAGCATCAATTTCCAAAATTCACACAAGAGCCTACCCAGAAAAAAGCAGCATGGTAAATATTATAGCGGGCTTTTGAACATCCATAAACTTATTTGGAAAATTGAACAAGCCAAATTACTACAGACCCTAACACAGAAACTCCATGACAACAGAATATCTGGCCATGGTCACTCACTCAGACTAGAGGGAGAACCTCACAAAGTTGTAGAACAAATTACAAACTAAAAATAAAATTATGTATACAAAAATTAATTGAAACCCCGATAAACCAGACTCAGCATGCAATATAACACTAGAGAAACAGAAATAGCTGCAGATGTCCCTGTACTGTGCAGCATATAAAGATAAAACATGTACTGTATGTACAGTCCAATATTCACAGGGGTCTATCCAGTCGGCAGGACCTGCTAACCCAATAAATTCCGCTGAGAGAGATATTCATTTGCACTAACCGGCAAGTGCTGCTGGATGTCCTCTCTAAACACCACGGCACTGTCCAGACAGTTCCAGGGGAGTCCGCTGTCTGGATAGCTGTGTTGGTCAGCATTGAAACTCAATATTCAGTGTCAGAGGAAATACAGATTTTGGCGACGAATATCTGGTTTCACTTTAGCCCATGGCAGTCTGGAACTTTAAAGATGCTGACTGCTGCAGGTTGAATAGCAGGCCTATTACGTTCAAAGACTCATATTCCAAACACTAAACTGAAAATAAAGTTCAATTTTTTACCTTTTGCTAGTGGGTCATTTTTTTCTCTAATCGTGTTGATCCCAGTCTCTGGTTTCTGCTTTCCTTGTCTTCTCTTAACTCTCTCTTCAGAATATTTTTCCTTTCATCCTTCTTCCATTTATTTTTCTCTCTTTTTTTAATTCAATTTTACAATGCATTAGCAAGACAACCTTGTACAGAAAAGGGAAATCCAATACACATCCTTACAAAGAAGCATCCAAAGAAAGACTAACAACGGAGAACCCTAAAGACCACATGTGGGAGAGGCTAGAAAGAAAGACAATGATGGGGTGGGAGAAAACCCCATCTCACAAACAAAAGCAAAAATAGAGTCTTGAGATATATACATACAAAGGCCCTGAGGTAAATTTATTTATTTAACAGGTTTTTTATACCGCTTTATCATTTCAAACAAAGCGGTTTACATTGTAACTTCAACTTGGTAATGTACATTAAACAGGGACATTGATAACTTGGATAACTTCCTGAATGGTTAAGCAACCCCCCTTGGTTAGACAACGATGGAACAATAGACACCCTGGCATTGACAAAGCAAATCACTCGGTTGAAAAAAATATATCTTTGAGAATTATAAACAACTAAACATTTGCAGGGAAAACATTAAAAAAATGATGCTCCCAACTGCAACACACCCGGTTTCAGAAGTAAAAATTGCTCCGCCTCTTCTGAGTCTTGCGCCACATCAGGAAAAATAGAGATTTTAACACCATGAAAAAGAAGGGAACATTTTTATAATACAATCTCAAAATCCAGTCTCTGTCAGAGACTAAGGGGCTTGTTTACAAAGCCGGGGTAGTGGTTTCCGATTGTTATCGGAGCTGCGGTCCCATTGAAATCAATGGGGCCGTGGCTCTGATAACGATCGGAAACTGCTACCGCTGCTTTGTAAACAAGCCCCTAAGGAACAAGTTACCAAAGTGTAGAAACCTGGAAAGCAGACTCTGAAATAGATGAGGTCAGTAAATCAGAAACATTAAGTTAATTTCATTTTTCCTTCTGACATTACTACTACTACGGCTAAGCATTTATAAAGCGCTACCAGGCGCATGCAGCACTGTGCAATGAAAACACAAAAAGGCAGTCCCTGCTCAAAAGAGCTTACAATCTAAAAAGACAAAGCAAGAAAAGGAGTAGAAAAAGATAAGAACAAGGGCAAAGAGACAGGAGGGAGAGAGAAGGCCAACCCCACCACCACATCCTGTAGGACGAGGAGTATGGGAGAACTGGAGACCACCAAAGCAGAGGGCAGCAGCAGAGGCGGTATCGTCAGGGATGAGCCAGGTCTCAGTTAAAGCAAGAAGATGAAAAGCGTTGGAGAGGAAAGATCATGTGTAAAAGAGAGTTTATTAGAGACAGAATGTGCGTTCCAAAGACCACAAGAGAAAGGGAGAGAGGAAGGGGAAAGAAGGGGAATATGAATAAGATTGGACAAGTTTTCAATCTCTCTCTTTTTACTGTGTCTACCTACCATTTTTCAACTTTAACACAGCCCTCTCACTCCCTTCTCTATATCCTTCCCCAGACACTTATTCTCTCCTTTATCTTTCTCTTTTCCTCCCTCCCTGCGTTCCACATCTTTTCTCTTCTCTTCTGCCCTGTTGTGTTCCCCCTCTCTCCCCAGTTTCATACATCTCCCCTTTTTCTTATCCTATCCCACCCATGTTCAGCATTTCCCCTCTCTCCTTTACCCAACATCTCCCCATCTCACCTTACCCCATATCCAGCATCTAACCACCATGCCTGTCCAACACCTGCCCTCTATCCACATATGTCCCCCACCCTGTGTCTACTCTGTATCCCTCCAACCTCTCCTTTGTATCCAGCATCTGCCCTTTATCCCCCTCCTGTCCCTACTGCATGTCTAGCATGTGCCCTTCATCCCCTATGACTCCTCCCCCATGTCCAGCATCTACCCTCTGTCCCCTTATGGCCCACCCAGTGTCCAGCCTCTGCTCTCCACCCCATGCCCACATTTGCTTTTATCCCCCTATGCCCACAGCCAAAAAAGCAGTATCTTCCCTTCATTCCCCTATACCCCTACTCCATGTCCATCATCTGCTCTGTACCTAATATCTACTATCTTCTCCTCATCACCTTATACCCTCACACTATGCCCAGGATCTAATCCCCACTCCTACCCATCTTCTGCCCTCTATCACCTTATGTCCCCTACCCCGTGTATGCTCTGTACCCTCCATCCCTTCATTTGTGTCCAGCATCTGTTCTCTTCCCTCTTCCATTCCCACTTCCTATCCAGCACCTGCCTTTGCCCTACCTCCTCCAATAACCAACATCTGCAGGTTCACTCCACACCACCACTGCTTTTCCTCTTCCGGCGGTGGTAGCATCAGCAGACCTCCAGTTAAAAAAAAAGCACAGGTCTTTGTGTCTCCATGTTTGGAAGTCTGGTCTGGTTCCTCCCTCCCTCCTCTGATACGTACTCGTGTAAGAGGGAGGCAGGACCAGACTGACCTTCCAAGTGCGGAATCACAAAGACCTGAGCTTTTTGTTTTTTAATTGGAGGTCTAGAGCAGTGTGGGGAGGCTGCTGCTGTTGGTGGCAGTGGTGGACAGCATAGGGAGGACAACACAGCAGTGCCCCTTCCCTCATCACCCTTCAGAGCCACTGCCCTGTGCAAGTGCAAGGTTTGCAAAATGGATAATGCTGGCCCTGCTTATCCTGGACAAATGGAAGGAGAACTGAATCCTTGGATTCTTCCTCTCAGCCCTCCTCACAATATTGATTGAAACGAAGCTGAGAAACAGGCATTTGGCACAATCTCTATTAGTGGAAAGGAGACTTTATGAAGCTTTTACAAACTGAACACATGGCAAAGGATAATAGAGATTTGTCATGAATGAGGTTGTAATGCTAGTATGGTGTTCCAGAAATGACACAAGGTGAAGGTCTCTTACTTTAGACCCAAGAAATAAAAATACTGCCAGCTTTAGAACTGGGTTTTCACCTGCTGTTAATAGATGGGAAGCTGACAATAAACAGGTTTGTATACTGGAATTAACATGCTGATTAGAGCAGCAGGCTGAAAGCCATGGAGACCAGGGCTCAAATCCTGCTATGTCCCTTTGACCTTAGGCAAGTCACTTCACTCGCATTTACTAATTTGTGTTAATGATTTAACATGCGCTAATTTAAGCACATAGGGCCCGATATTGAAATGGGAAGGCTATGCACCGCTACGGTGCATAGCCCTGCCCTCCAACCCTTAACCCTGGCTATTCAATGCCACAGTGATGGCATTAAATATTCAGGTCGCCTCACATGCCCTGAAGCAGCTGAAGCTAACTGGGCAGCAGCAGTAATGTGCCGCTACCCAGTTACCTTCCACGAGTAAAACTAGGCCAGCGTTTGCTATGCCGATTGCTAACCGGGTAGTGGTGCAACATCACCGCTACCTGGTTAGTGACAGTCTCTACCTCTGATCCACTCTGGAATGCCCCAACATACCCCATTGCTGACTACATAGCATTGGGGCATGTAACGGGGTTAGACGGGGATATTCAATGGCACTAACCATGTAAGTGCCATTGAATATCCTGATTTGAGGCATTTACAAAGTTTACTGGGCTGCAAACCTTGTAAATGCTTTTCAAATATCGGGCCCTTAGTAAATAGACCCCATATAGAATATTATCTATGGGGCCTTTTTACAGACTATGAGGGTAATTCTATAATCTCCCACACAGTTAATGCACGTTGCCATGCTCATATGTGGGGCCTATTACTTTATAGAATTGGGGCAGCTACACTTGCTCTAAAGCAGGCATAAATGCCAGTGCCTCAATTAGTCAGGAATGCAAATAAGCCATAATATTTTATCAATTATGAGCATAAATTTAGGCCCACCTATGATCCACCCCAAGCTCCGCCCCTGTGCTTACCCAAATAAAACTAGCGCTCCATTCTCTACGAGAATGACATGACCTTGTAATTCTGCCTGCAGACAAAGGTAATATAACCATGATGATGGATGTAAAAGATTATCACCCAAAAATATCCAACCTCCTAGCAGAAAAGACTTATATGTCACCACTTAACAATCCTCTCCAGAAAATCTTCAGAGAAGTAGCTAACCAAATAAACCATGCCATCTCCACTTAGAGAGAAATAAAACCGAGTCTGAAATGAGGCATCCACTGGACCCCAAAATTCTATGGCCTACCCAAGATACACAAACAGCACAATCCACTATGACCCATAGTCAGTGCAGTCAACTCCCCAACCCACCCCCTGGCACATTACCTGTCCTGGAAACTGAGAACTCTAACAGATGACATTGCCTCAAATGTCAGAGACTCTACCCACTTTGTTGAAATCATTAGCATCCTGAGACTAAGCAACATTATCTTGGTCAGTTTTGATGTCATCTACCTCTTCACCAAAGTCCCAGTGGAAGAAGCAGTCCAGGCCATATACCACAAACTAGAAGCATGTGGACTTCCAACTGAATGGGCTGATCTAACAGCATTTTGTCTTAAAGCAACTTTCTTCCAGTAACGGAAACAGTACTATGCCTAAAGAGAAGGCACAGCAATGGGTTTCCCTGTCTTACCAGTGGCAGCCAATGTTTTCATGAAGTGTCTTGAATTTTCCCTACTAGACAATGCTAACTTAAAACAAAATCTGGGTCCATTATGTGGATGACACATTTGTCATTTGGCCCCATGGATGGGAAAATTTTGAAGACTTTCTGAATCACCTGAATAGCAGCCACCCCAACATAAAGTTCACTATGGAGACTGAGACCAACAGATGTCTCCCCTTTCTTGATGTAATGATCTAAAAGCAGACAGATGGAAGCCTGAGCCACATTGTATACAGGAAACCCACCCATACCAACCGTTATCTACATTCAAAGTCACACCACCATCCATTCACAAAAAAGAGGCATCCTGCACACACTAGTAAACAGGGCACTAAGAATGTGACCCTGACAGTCTCCAGGAAGAAAGGAACACACTCTGGGACACGTTCTTAGCCAATGGCTACAACAAAATGGCTGTCTCCCAAGTCTTAAAACCTTTGGACAAACCAATCTACAAGAATAGCAACCACCAACAAACACTGGATAACAACTTCATGACAGAACAAAGATTTGTGGTGCTCCTCTATGTCCGAGGAGTAACAGATCAAATAGGTAAAGTGTTTAAAAAGAATAATATCAGAACAGCACACCACAGAAGCTGGCATCCTCACTCACACAAGTGAAGGATTGCATATCTCTACACCAAACCACTAGAGTCTATGATATTCCACGCAGCTGCAGCCAATCGTATAAAGGCGAGACTGGCCACAGCATAGAAGAAAGACTACAAGAGCACAAAGACATTATAAACCCTGCAACACAGAGGAATCTGCTGTAGCCCTCCATGCAATGGAAATTTGCAGTACAATCAAATCTGATGACAACAAGAATCCTGGAAAAAGAAGAACTCTGGTGGCTGAGGAGGATCAAAGAGGCAGTAGAGGTAGCAAGACATCCATGAAACTTCAATGGGGCAAAGGACTTCATATCAACAAAGCATGGCAGCCCCTCTTTCACAGAAGGTTTAATGTTACAAGGTCTGGGGCCGAAGAAAAAAGATTTTTTCCACCTTCCAGAATCTGAGATTGTCACAACAAGCTTCCTGCTAAAACCCAAATTCCCTCCCTCCAGGATTCCTACTTTCACTTTTCCCACCTATTTTCCAATAAACTTTCCTGCCAAAATTCAAATTTCAAAACTCCTTCGTTTTTCCAATGAACTTTCCCTCTGATATCGAATTCAAATTTCCTGCCTTTTCTTCAACAAATGTTCTCATCACAAATTCAAATTTCCTGTTTCAAACCCACCAATCCAGTTTGAGAACCGCTGTACAGTATATAAGAACAGACATTCACTGCATAACCATTTCACACTGAAGAAAGCTACAGAATAATGACTGAAACATCAGTTCCACTTACTCCAAAGATCATGATACTAGCTGTGGAAGCCTAAGAGAACATCAAACCGAGAGTACATGCTATAAGATTTATGCACACACTTACAGAATAGTGACCAGCTAAAGTATGCATGCAAATGCTTTAGAATAGGGACTTATGTGCATTACAAGTGCATAGCTTTCCATCACCCTTTATAGAATTACCCCCATGTGTTTAAATTAAGACGTTAAACCATTTTAACACAAATGTTGCTATCCAAGGGGCCCCTTTACTAAATACTGTTAACAGCCAACTTGTTTAGCAAGTGGTAACTGACCGCAGTGAACCCTAACCTGTGGGAAGGCCACTGCTGAAAAGCAGGTTAACTAGCACTCGCATGCTACTGTGGACAATGGACAGGCAGAGTTGGAGGGCGGACGATGCCATCACAGTAGCGTGCGAGTGCATGTTGCGTGGATTCTTCTAATGGCACATCTATAGATAGCATTAGGTTCCCCCACATTACTTTTTTGCTTGTTAGGGTACCCAAATGCACATTATCTGCCGCAGGGGCGGCTCTACAATGAGGCCGAGTGAGGCAGTGGCCTCAGGCGGCAACCTATTGGAGATGGCAAAAATGCCCCCAAAAAGACCGCCTCACTCGGCCTTCAAAATTTAAAAAACAAAACAAAACTGCAGGACAAGCAGCTGCTGCTGCTTTGCAGCAGTGGCAACAGACGAATCAGTGGCCCTGCGCCCCCCCTTCCCGCTGCCCCGGAAGAGCCTTTGTGGTGCCCCGGCTGATCTTTGCAGAGCCGCGGGAAGGGAAAGCATTTCTCTTCTTTCCTGTGGTTCTGCTATAGATGAGCCCACTGGCGCTGAGAGTAATCTGAGCAATTCCTGTCTTGCGCGAGACAGGAAATGCCCAGATTACTCAGTGCTGGCGGGCTCATCTATAACAGAGCCGCAGAAAAGAAGAGAAATGCTTTTCCTTCCTGCGGCTCTGCAAAGATGAGCCTGGATGCTGATTAAGAAGGGCTCTTCCGTGGGGGGGGGGGGGTTTGGACTGGTAGGGCAGGGCTGGGCTGGGGGGGGGGCTTGGACTGGCAGGGCAGGGTTGGGCTGGGGGGAGTAGCCCCAGAAATGGTCTGATTGGGGGGAGTAGCCTCAGAAATGGTCTGATTGGGGGTTAGAACTGCAAATGGGCAAGCTGGGGGGAGGGGCTAAGACTAGAAATGGGCTTATTGGGGGGGTTTAGGACTGCTAATGGGCTGATTGGGGGGTTAGAATTAGTAGTGGGTTGATGAAAGGGCTAGCACTGGCGATGAGCTGATGGGGGGGGGGGCTAGGACTGGAAATGGGCTGATCATGGGAGTTAAGACTGGAAATGGGTAGACTGGGGTGGCCAGGATTGGAAATGGGCTGATCAGGGGAGTTAGAACTTGAAATGGGCAGACTGGGGGGACTAGGACTGGAAATGAGCTAATTGGGGGAGTTAGAGCTGGAAATGGGTAGACTGGGGGGCTAGGACTGGAAATGGGCTTATTGGGGGGTTAGGACTGGTAATGGGCTGATTGGGGGTGTTAGGACTTAATGGGCTGATGGAGGGCTAGAAATGGAAATGGGATGATCAGGGAGCTAGCACTGGAAATGAGTTAGGACTGGTAATGAGCTGATGGGGGGAGCTAGGACTGGAGTGGGCTGATGGGGGAAGCTAGGTCTGGAAATAGGCTGGGACTGGAAATGGGCTGATGAGGGGAGGAGAGAGCTGATGGCCCTGAAGGAAAATTGGGGACTAGGGCTACAAATGGGCTGATAGAAGGGGATGGGAGAATGGGACTGGAAGGGAATGGATGCTGAGATGGTCTGCCAGGGGTAGGAGGGGGTGGGAAAGGAGCTGACATGGAGGGGGAGGTGGGGGCTGGAAGGGAGCTGACACAGGGGGAGGTGGGGGTAGGAAGGGAACTGACACGGGGAAGGAGGGGGCTGGAAGGGAGCTGACACCTGGGGATGGTACTGGTAGGTGGCTGGGTAATCGGGAGGAGGCTGGAAGGGAGCTGACACTTGCGGATGGCACTGGAAGGGAGATGGGCAGAGGGTAAGGTGAGTGGAAGGGAGCTGACGGGGGGGGGGGGGTGGCACTGGTAGTGGAAATGAGCTGATACCTGCGATGGTATTTGGGCTAGAAGAGTCTAGACAGTGGGGAAGGAGGGGGTCTGGAAGAGAATGGACACCAGAGGCAGGTCTGTAAATGCAAAGCAGTTGACATTGGAAGGTACGGGTAGGGGAGGACTGGAAAGGGGGCTGATACTGGGGAGGGTTACTGGGACTGGAAATAGGCTGATGGAAGGATGTAAAGAAAACAAAAGAAGAGATAAGAAATGGCAGATGGACCATAGACCATAGAAAAAGAGCTAAGAGAAGAGAGGAAAGCAGAAGCCTCAGATCGGGACCAGTATGATTAGAGAATAAAATGATCAGAAAACAAAGGTAGAAAAAATAATTTTATTTCATTTTAGTGATTGAACTTTGTGTTATCTTTATATTTTACACAGTATGGGGGAACTGCATATCTTATTTATCTGATGTTGCACTGCATGCGGAGTCTGGCTTCTTGGGGTTTCAGTTTAAAGTTTGTCTACATATTTTTATTTTTACTTTAGATTGCGGCCTTCGACACCATCTCCCATAACACCCTTATCCACAGACTCCAAACAATTGGGATCAAAGATACGGTACTCCAATGGTTCAGGTCCTATCTAACCAACCGACAGCAACTGATTCGCACCAAAACCTCAACCTCAACCCCCTTCCAGCAACATCAAGGAGTACCTCAAGGATCCACATTATCAGCCATGCTTTTCAACATCTACCTCCGTCCACTCTGTTCAGTCATACGTACTCACAATGTCAACTTCCACATATACGCCGACGACATAATGCTCTACGCCCCAATTACAACCACAGACCCAACAAACGACCAGCTATCAACCTGCTTCACTGACGTATCCAACTGGCTACAAGAGAACAACTTATCCATTAACATAAAGAAGACCGAGGCTCTTATAGTGACAAAAGACCCAGACTTCAAACCACCCACTCACCTCACCATGGGAACCACGCAAATTCAAATACAACCACACATAAGATATCTCGGCATCATCATTGACCAAGCCCTAACCCTTAAGCAGCAAATCAACAAGACTACTGGAACTGTATTCCACAAAGCGAAAATGGTACAACATCTCTGACCTCTCCTCAAGCCACAGGACTTCAGGACAGTAATGCAAGCTCTGACACTCCCTCATCTGGACTACTGCAACATAATCTACCATGGCCTACCTGCCGCACAAACCAATCCCTCCGAACTGCCCTAAACACCATGACGAGAATAATACACAATGCAAAGAAACGAGACCACATCACCTCAATTCTGAGGGACCTTCATATTCTCCCCATCAAAGCAAGAATCAAGTACAAAGCTCTTCTACTCACCCACAAAACCATCCACCAAACACAAGGCACCCCACTCCGCACCCTGCTGCCTCGCCCAACCCACAGCAGAACAACCAGGCAATCCTCCAACAGCTCCATTGCTGTCCCCCACAAAAGAACCAAAGCAACACAACGGACCTGCAACAGAGCCTTTGAACTCTATGCCCCATCCCTCTGGAACTCTTTACAAGGCCACATCAGGAACAACGGTGATGTCCCATCATTCAAAAAGCAGCTAAAAACCGTCCTATTCCAAGAACATCTCTGAATAGGAACCCCCCCTATTCCTCTTCAAGAACTCCAGACCAGTAACTATACTATTCTGTCAGTCTCTATGTTCGCCCCAAAATCATCAATGTTGAACCCCCGGTGATGGGCCCCCCCCACTATTGATTCCCCCCCCTGTTATACGTCCCACCGCTTTGACCCGGTGAAAAGCGGGATATAAATACAGTTAAATAAATAAATAAATAGATTGTAAGTCACTTATTCTGTACTTGATGAGGGTCTGTGTTCTGAGTGTGTGACTGAGCCCAGGTGTTCTGTTAACATGGAGTTTGTACATAAAGATTTATATTCTACTGTAGCAATTTGACATATTCAGCTTTTCAAATAGGTGTATGGATGTTCCAGGGCCCACTGTAGTATTTACAGCGATGCTTTTTTTGGATAGGCTCCTTATGTGAGTTTTGGAAGTTGGTGCTGATATGATATGGTATGGTATGGTAGATTTGCTCTATAGGTACTCAGTAACTTTGTTGTAGGGTTTTGTATTAGTTCACAATATGCCTGGTACTGGAGAATGTTTGTTGTTGTTAGTGAGATGATCAGAATCCGATTTTTTTTTAAGATATTGAGTTTGAAGAGCTGGGCGTCCCACTGTCTGTTTCCTGGTTCTGCTCTGCACCCACTGTTGAAGGGAGTCTTGTGGATTCAAAATATATGTTGAAAAAGAAAAAGCAAGAACCATAATGCAGTTTATAACAACAAAATAAAAATGAGTTATTTTTTAGTTTTATGAAGTATGCTGTGGTTCTTGCTCTCTTTTAGTTCCTTGGTGTACAAACGTCTTGCATTTCCTCCATATAATCTAATCAGCTTTTTGGTTTGGTTCAGTCCCTGATTGGAGTTTTGAGAAAGCCCCGCTTCCCTCTACAGGGGGGAGGGCACCATCTCATCCTTCGCCTCAGGCAGCAGATTACCTTGAGCCGCCCTGAGCTGCCGGAAACATATAGGTCATGCTAATGTGGAGGCTTTGCATTTAACACGTGTTGGTAATGCACGGACAGTGCAAACTCTTAGTGGCATTTAGTAACAGGACCACTATTAATGAGCATAATAGAAGTTAACACATTAATGTGAGTTATTAAATGAAGGCCTTAGATTTTAGCCCTCTGGGGAAAGGGAAATACCTACTTTACTTCGTTAACATTTCTTGAGTTCCCAATGGAACGACATGGCATACTTCCAATAAATAAATGCATACCTAAGACATTTGAGCAGTAATTTAAGCATCATGTATGACTTTAGTGTTGCTTATAAAACATGCCTATAGCACAGGCCATTCTGCCAACAGGCATCTTGCAGTGACTTGAAACAAGTAATATGTCACCATGACCTAAAATGCACAGTGTTACAGTACGCCATGGGTTAATGGATGCACAGTCTCTATTCTTGAATGGTTGAGCCCACTACATTCGCTCTCTGTGCTTTACTGTATTTATTTAAAACAGTGGTTCTCAACCCAGTCCTCTGGGACCCCCGAGGCCAGTCAGGTTGTTAGGATATCCACAATGAATATGCATGAGATAAATCTGCATAATGCATGCGTATCTAACTTATGCATATTCATTGTGGATACCCTGAAAACCTGACTAGCCTGGGGTTGAGAACCACTGATTTAAAACAATATGGTTCAGCCATTTATTATCTCAAAGCAATAAAAACAAAATCTTAATTGACTGAAAGCTAATTTACGCCTAATTATGATGCACTAGATTGTAACTGCTTTGCTTACTTATGTGAGCTTTATCCTGGTCAGCTTTTTCTCTCTGAGAAATAAACACAATTTTTACTTTATTCACAGCGCTTGATATGAGGTGTGTCAAAGGCAGGCTGTACATGTTGGCTAAAAAGTAGTTTTGTACATAGTTACGAGTCCCAGCCATACCGTTGAACGTTGTAGCGACAAAGGGCTCAGCCTGTATATAGTTGCCCCAGTTATAAATCCAAGTTACGTCACCTGTTCAATGTAAATACAATGCAGGCCCTTCCTGCATTGTACAAGGAAATGTTAATTGTAAACCACACTGATTGTAAAGAGCCCGGTATAGAAAAGCTTTTAAATAAATAAATAAATAAATTTCTTCAGTAGAGAGAGGAAACATCCACACTGAAAACAGAAACTTTACTTTTTACTCACTCATTTTCTTTATTTGGGACCGGGTTAGTATGGTTCACATTAATAAAATTGTGATATCATAGTAATGCAAAATGTGCATGAATAGAAAAGTGCTTGTGAGGCTGACATTCAAACAATGTTTCCACTGGGAGATCCCCTATGTTTTGACCTAACAAAGCCACCAACAATGTGATTATTTTGCTGCTTGAGCAATGTGGAGCCAATATCTAAAAGCACTTATGTGGCTGATGGTGGCGCTGTCTATGTAAGAGGGTGTTTTTTTTTAATCCAGGCCTCATATGTGGCTGTTTAAATTGTTAAATGGCTAAAATCATCCATTTTAAAAAATGGCAGGGTTAAGGGTATTCCAGTGCTGCCTGAAAAGTTATCTGCTTAAATGGTAATATCCAGCCACTAAACAAAAAACTTGCCCATTTAAATGGCACCTAGCAAATAGCAGGAACAAAGTTAAATGGATATCTTGTCCATTATCTTTATCTGTGACTTTACAGGGGTGCCACTTAAATGGGTAATGCTGATGAAAATCCATATAAGGTTAATCAGATAAGTAAGACTTTTGATAAGATATCCATTTAACTTTATGCAGTTCATCTGCAGCTGGAAACTGACCTGCATGCTATTATGGGGCAATTATCAAAACTATGCTGGTAAATGCAATATTCACCGGAGCTTTTCCCCATGGACATTGCACCTCTTTTCAAAGGGAAAGTATGTATATATTTTGCTTTTGGAAAGTGTGCAAGGAAATAGTACCTACTTTTTTTGCAGATGTTGCCTCCTCTGGCTTAACCCTGCCCCCATAACATCTTCATGAAAAAGGGGGTAAAAAATATGCATTATTCCATAGTGTACATGCTTTTACCTACAATCACGGTAAGCAGTTTTCAGAAAGCTCTAAACAAGTGTACTCCTCTCAAATGCATGCTACATGCCTCAGATGAAATAATTTTGAAATGGAGTGTCTTAAAGTCATTAAAGACTAAAGCATCTAGAGCTTCCTTTGTCAAGAAGCCTGAATTTAAAAGAAAACCAAAACAACCACAAGAAAACCCAACCTGTGTTTGGAGTGGAAAAAAAAATTAACCCTGGGAAAATCTGGAAAAGCCTAAGATTATACAAGACATTCATCCTCAAACTGATTTTTTTTGTACAATCCCGTGTTGTGCTCAAAACAAAAATCTGAGAATACTTCTTACAGCGGAAAACAAAGCTCTGCTCCAGCCATACATCTGTGAGTTTTGAAACAAAGGTTTGTTTGTGTGCCTCAATCACTCTTGCCCATGAAAGCAGACACTTACTTGAAAAACTTTTCAGGGAAACACTCTAAACCAACATCCTGGTATAAATTTGCAAAATGCAATACAGGCCTGATTGTCTTTGGAGTGGATGCAGGACGCATACGGATAGCTCTTTCTGAAACGTAATGTTCTTTGCATGGCTCAGTGGCTAATGTACAATAAATCAACAAAAGAGTGCTTCAATAAAGCTATTGGGCAGCAGTAAGGCCACTGTTATTTTATCTTTTTACAGTATTTAATTGGAAGGCTTTTTTTTTTCCTGAAACTTTAGCCAGACTTCAAAATACTAGGCTCTGTATAAGTTGAGATTGATAAGATGAATTTTTTTCAGGATTTTTCTCCTTACAAGAGAGCAAGGTTTTGCACAGGGAGAATAAGGTTACAAGTGTCTAACATTTTGCTGAGGGAGAATGAAATTAGATGCTGAATGGAGCGGATAGGAAAGGCTGGGAAAATGCAAAGTTGGCAATCATACCAGGTCAGTCTAGAGCTCCCACTGCCCTTCTTACTACACCAGGTGTCCGCTGCATTCAAATGATGCTATTATTCATAGACCGAAGCAGAGTATTAAAACTCCCCCCAAAAAATCATTTGCAACTGAATAAAGATATAATCCAGGAAATATAACTCTCCATTAAAGGTCCCCATTAGCAACACAAGAGCCCTATTGTAAAGGAGCTATGTATATTTATCAAGTTTTTTTTCCATTCTTTTTTTTTTTTTATAAAAACAACTTTTTCCACTGCTTACATGTTAATAGGAAACTTTTATAGCCTCAGTTTCAGAATTAGTTATGCATAAAATGTAAAGCATCTATTATTCTTTGGTAACTATTTAACATTTGACAGTGAACTGCTAATACGTGAATAGTATTCTGGCAGCGCTTTGGAGAATGTGCTCTCTGTTAACTGAGAAACCTTACTGAAACAGACTAGAGATGCGATGTCTCATATTTGAACAGTCTGTGTACTAGAAAACGGAAGACAATTTTTGCTAACTGCTTTTTCCTTTTCTCTGAAAAACAGAGTCAAACAGCCACCAACGGTTCTGTTAGACTGCAGGTGACAGGACGCATATACTGGTTCTCTGCCAGCGAAAGTTGGGGAGAAGGCATTTCTGGTCTGAATTCATGCCTGCGTTGTGCAGGGGACCCCATTCAAATACCTTGCTCTTCCAAGAGGCAGGATTTGTGTTATTTCCATGAGTGAAATGAATCGTGGTAGGCAAACTCCTTAATCAAGCCCATGTGAAGCCCATTTGTGATTTGCTTTGTGAAGTTCTTATAAAGAGAAGTTAAGCACCTGGCAGACACTGGGGCAGCAGTTTCCCACCCACAGACTCTGGTTATAGAAAGCATCATATTTCTCTAAGCCTTGGAATTTTTGTTGTGTATACTGTAAAATACACAATGGTTGAAAAATAAGCATTTGTGATGTTTCCTTGCAGTCTTTATAACCATAGCATACAAATCTATACTGACAAATGGCTGTGCAATAATACGTGTGACATCACATTTAGTGTAAAACGCTCACACAGCTGTACTTATAACTAATGTAAATGAAAGGGCAAAAAGACTCTGCCCCCACCTCTTATAATGATCTGATCCTGAAGATGGTCATGTTAAATGAGAATGAATCAAGTTAGCACCGAGAGAGTGATCTGAACCTAAGTTTCCAGGTTTTATCGTTCACTGGTATAAATCTTAAGCCACGCCGTCAGATACTGATAGCAGAAAAAAGTGCCACGGTTCTTACAATATATTACTTTAGAATATAATTATCATGCTTTGTACAGTACATACTGTACAGAGACATATTGGCAGTTTCTACCCCTTGGATGTCATGATCTACTGATGGCAGACACGGAGGGTACGCAATGAGAAACAAATAAAATACTTTGCACTAAGATAGCAAGACCATAATGTAGAAGAATTAAAGAAGGTGGTTATAGGTGAGCTCTAATGCATTCAGCCTTAAAACCTGTCAGCAATTTGCTTGCATGCCCCATACATTCAGCAACTTCACCAATTTCAATTTATAAATTTATAAATACTTTCAATTTATAAATTTATAAATAATAAAATGTCAATTTATAAATTTATAAATAATTTCAATTTTTCAATTTATAAATACTTGTGGGCTCCTTCCGAGTAATCACTGGGTGAGTTTGGGAAACTGCATTTCCACTGTTTGCTTGGATGACCTGAGGACCTAGAAGAGCTTTCCAATTAAGTAAAAGCTATGGCGGTCTTTTTGAACGATGAATAGTGGAGATGAACGTCCGATTTGGAAGTACATCCCTGCTATTCACCCGGCCCCTATTCCCTGCCCAAAGCTCCTCGCATGTACATAGGAAAGGAGCTCTGGACGGGGAGTGGGCAGGGGCAGCAATGGGTAGGAGAGTGGGCGGACTGGAGGTGAAGTGCACAACCTGGATGTACAGGGCCAATTCTGGTCATGGCCCTGTACATCTGGGTTCATCAGGATAGATGGGGACTTATTCCTCCTCAGAGGTGGATTAAGTCCCCCCGGCATCAGAGGATGGCACCGTCAAGCCCCCATAAGCGGGTAGGGGGCTGCAGGGGGTTCTCCGTCACCCAATCCCAGCCTCAGAGGGCCCAATCGTGGGTCAGGCAGTGGGGAATAGGACATTTTGTGGGATGCAGGTGATCGGGGTTCCTGTATGAAGCCACGTTATCATGGCAACAGGACGCCACAGCACCATGGCTCTATGCAGGAGCCAAGCTGAGTTAGCTGGGCAGGGCTCTAGACATCTGGGGTACTGGAGTCGGGGCACAGACTCGATGTGTAGGCCCTATAACGCAATTATACTCCTGCGGGGACGTCTAACCCCACAGGTAGCAAAATTGGGTGCATCTCCTGGCCGTCCAGATTTCTGAACGTCCGGGCAGCCTGGACTTGCACATATGGAATTGGCCTCTATGGGCATAAGAATATAAGAACTGCCATACTGGTTAGACCAAAGGTCCGTCAAGCTGAGTGTCCTAATCCAGGTCATAAGTACCTGACAAATCCCCAAAGTAGTCTGTTCCATGCTACTTATGCCCAGGGATAAGCAGTAAGTTTCTCTTGGACTACCTTAATAATGGTCTTTTCCTCCAAGAATTTGTCAAAACCTTTTTTAAACTCAGCTACACTACCTGCTTTTACCACATCCATCAGCAATGAGTTCCAAAGATTAATTATGTGTTGAGAGAAAACATATTTTCTCCTAAATGTTCTAAATATACTACTTTGTAGCTTCATGGTGTGGCACCTAGCCCTTTATATTTTTTAAATAAACAATTGACTTGCGCCTACAAGTTCTACTCCTGTCAGGATTTTATAGATCTCTATATCTCCCCTCAGGCATCTCTTCTTCAGGCTGAAGAACACTAACCTCTTTAGCCTTTCCTCATAGGAGAGTCATGCCATTCTCTTTATCATTTTGTTGCCCTTCCTAATGCCATTATATCTTTTTTGAGATGCGGAGACCAGAATTGCACCCAGTACTCAAGGTGTGGTCACACTTTGGAGCGATACAGAGGCATTATAATATCCTTTGTTTTATTTTTTTTTCCTTTTCTAATGATTCCTAACATTCTGTTGGCTTGTTTGGTCACCACCACACATTGAACCAAAGATTTCAATGTATTGTCTATCACCACACCCAGATTCTTTTCTTGGGTCGCGACTCCTACAGTGGAACCTAGCATTGTGTATCTATAGCTCGGGTTATTTTTTCCTATATGCATCTCATTGCATTTCTCCACATTAAATTTTATCTGCCTTTGGATATCCAGTTTCCCACTCTTACAAGGTCCTCCTGCAGTTTCGCACAATCCACATGCAATTTAAGAATGCTGGATAATTTGGTGTCATCTGCAAATGTAATCACCTCACTTGTTCCCAGTTCCCGATCATTTATAAATATGTTAAAAAGTACCGGTCCCAGGTTGCCTAAAAGTAGTGCATTTAGAAAATATAGTAGTTTCTTCTTACCAATAGAATATTTGCGAAGTACCTCTCAACTTCTCCTCCTTTTTCAATATCAGTTCCCTCCACCCTGCTTCCCTCCCTTGGCCGCCTGGCATTTACCTTTAAGCCCCGGGCAGAGATACCTGGGCTATGGAGCACAAAGTGTCCTACATTCACGTAAACAGGTATTTAAAAGAACTGTGGATAAAAGATGATTTGATACACACAGCAGACCCACTGTAGCCATGAAGGAACAATTTCTACTTGTAAGTTCTTGGGTTTGATAAAGGCTATCATTTCCCCAGAGTTGAGATCAAGGGCAGTTTATTCCCCAATTGTGGTAAGCCAAGCCAGGACTTTGAGTTTCTGGAATGCACTTCTTAGCTGGAGAATAAAAAAAAACCCAAACAAAAGAAAACAAGGCTTTCTTTTGGAAGAAATATACTGTTTCAAAATAAATGAATAGCTGAATGGTAATAGGAAAGGCAAGACTCTCTGGAACCAAAAACAAACATTGCAAAAAAAAAAAAAGTCTTTCTCTTTATCACTGTAAAATTTCCTTTCCCACAGCGTTTTGGCTCATTTCACGGATTGATTTGGATCCAGGATAAACCAGAGTACAGTATCATCACCCGTGCTTGCTCTTGTAGTAAACTGTCTCCTCCCAGTGATAAATATTTAAGAGATGGCAATAGCTTCCAGTGCCCAACATGCATGCAATAAGGGACTATACTCAGCCTGAACTATAGCGGAATCAGCTACAGTTTAAGAAGAATTTGCAGAAGTGTAACGAAAAGGTGTTCCCAATGCTCAAGGCCAAACAGTGCAGGTACTAAAATGCCTTCTCAATGCAGTGTGGTAGAGCACATCATCTGAGGGTGATTCTCAATGTTATTTACCTGCATAAACTGGGTTGTTAGAAAATTTGTCTTGCTCAGTCCAGCTAAAAATCCACAGTCTATGGACTTTCAGCTGTGTTATAAAGAAGCTTCTTTAGGAGAGTGTTGAGGTCATGCGACTCAACAAGAACATGCAATTGGGTTTTTCAAAAGTCAGCATGCTATTTTATCCCTCTCCTCTCAGCCACGTCCATAAATACTGTAGTAAGCATTCTACACCTGTACTTTAGAACATAAGATATGCCATACCAGGTCAGAGCAAAGGTCCATCAAGCCCAGTATGCGGTTTCTAACAGTCCACGAGTACCTGAGAGGATCCCCAAAGGTAGCCAGATTCTTTGCTACTTACTCCTTAGGGATTAGCAGTGGCTTTCCCTAGGTCTACCTTCATAGTGGTTTATGGACTTTTTTCCCTCCAGGAATTAGTCCAAACCTTTTTAAACCCAGCTATCCTAGCTGCTTTTACCACATAGCTAATGAGTTCCAAAGCATAACTTACTTTACACCAACTAATTTCCAAGAGACATTACCTAGGTAGTATCTCTTAGAAATTAGCTGCAGAGGGGGCGGAGCCTGATGTCCAGCGGGTAAGACGCTTCGCGCTGAAGCTCCCGAGAGGCCTACTTAGAATCCTGACTTAATACCTATACAAACTTACTATTTCGCTCCGGGCTGACCGGGGTACCTCGGGGGGGATGGCGGCCCATAAACCAGCGCGCTTGGACTTCGGGTCTCCTTCTTCTTCTCACGGAAAACGCTCCAAAACAGAGGTGTCCTCCCCACAGAAGATGGTTCCATTTCGTGAAAACCCCGAAATGCACCTGGAGATTTTGGAGGAACTACGCGGCGTGAAGGAATTGGTGCAGTCCAATGGAGAAGCGCTTAGAGCCCTGCGAGAAGACTTTGGAGTGCTCCAGGACCGACTTGAAAGTCTCTCATTACGGCAGGACAATATGGCGGGGGTCCTCGACTCGCACGCGGTGCGCTTGGGCGCACTGGACAAGGCCGAGCGCCAGATACAGAATCTGCAAAAGGAGTTAGAAGATAGCAATAATCGAGCCCGTCGCAACAATGTGAGGCTCATTGGAATACCGGAGGGGGCGGAAGCGGGAGATATGAGAGAATTCCTGCTCAAAACTCTTCCCTCCTTGCTGAAGATCACCTTTCATAAAGAATTGGAAATCGATCGTGCACACCGTGTTCCTACCCACATGGCACTCAACCGAACGACCCCCCGGCCTATTATCTTTCGCTTGCTGCGATATCAACAAGTGGAACAAATTTTAAATGCTGCCCGGGCGAACCATCATTTGGAATTTGAAGGTCACAAAGTCTCCTTCTTCCCTGATTTGGCAAAGCCTACCGTTGACCGACGGAAGAAACTCCTTGCTTTTCGCCCTCGACTTCAACAGCTACAGGCTCGCTTTGGCCTGTTGTATCCCGCGAAGCTCCGAGTGACTCTCCACAACCAAACCAGGACATTCGAAGATCCTGATCTACTATCAACATTTTTAGACTCCAAAGAAGCAGAGCAGATGCGCTAATCCAACGACCTGGACTTTTATTCGCCGGCTCTGTCCGCCATTTTGAAGGGCCCGATGCGGCGGTCATAGTCAAGCACAGAGACTTCCTGGACTTTCTTTCTTTCTTTCTATGACTCTTGTTTTGTGGTCTCCTCTCCCTCCATGATGTGTGCCTCGGTCGGATTCGGAGCACGCACAGTCCTACAGGTTATGTGTTTTTCAATTTCGGCCTTCTCTGGGGCTTCTCCCCGCAGACACATGGTCGCCAGTATTTTTTGGGGTTTTGCTTCTTCTCTACCGCGCTGCGGTTTTTCTTTTTTAATGTGGGGCGCTTCATTGTATTATCTAAGCTTATTTTCTTTTATGCCATATGTACAGCCTGATACAGTCAATATGAGGGACATTGTGAAATTAGGTGCGCTATCTTGCTCAGAATTTTTAACTTGTCTGAATGGCTTTATGTAAAATTTTATCACTCAACGTAAAGGGCATTAATAGTCCAATCAAAAGAAAGAAAATCCTTAGCTATCTTAGCCATGAGCATGCTGATTTAGCGTTTCTTCAGGAAACGCACTTAAACTCTGCTGAAACACTGAAACTCAATGCTAAGCCTTACATGGTGGCTGCCTATTCTCCCGCCGTTTCCAAACGGTGCGGGGTAGCCATTCTGGTTAAGAAATCTTTGCAAGCTACTGTAATTGATACTAGCGCTGACAAGGAGGGTAGATGGGCCCGAGTACATCTTAAGGTTGGAGATAGTGAATTTACATGTATTTGCATTTATGCCCCGAATGTGGACAACCCTGCTTACTATGCAAGTATTGCGCAGTTGGCACAGGCCTCTGCCAATACTCCATTAATACTTGGTGGTGACTTTAATCAAGTGTTAGACCCTCTGATAGATAGACAGCCGCCTAGAACGAGTAGTCCACCCAAGAGTCTTGCTACCCTTACAGCTCTGATGCAAGATCTTGCGCTGGTAGATATATGGAGGCTGCTTCACCCCTCTGACTTAGAGTTCACTTTCTTTTCTGCCCCCCATCATTCCCAATCTAGAATAGATTTCTTTCTCATTTCCAAAGCACTGATTTCTCAAGTAGACACGACTAGGACTCATCCTCTCCATATTTCAGATCATGCTGCCATATCTTTATCATTACGTGTCACTGCGCAGGACGATTCTCCCCGAGCTTGGTTTTTTGATAGATCCCTACTGGGTCAAAAAGATTTTCAGGTTGATATAAAGGCCGCTATCCAAGATTATTTTCATTTTAACTCACCCCATGACACAGCGGGCTGGGCTTGGTGGGAGGGTTTTAAAGCATCTATCCGTGCCACTATAACTAGCTATCAAATTCGGCAGGGGAAACAAAGAAAGCAGCATTTACTGATTCTAGAGCAGCAGATACAAGCTGGGGAGCGTCTCCTCACGTCCCGTACTGACCCATGTATTTTACTCCGTTTACAACGCTTGCGTTTTCAATACAATCAGCTTTTGCACACTGCTGCTGTTAAAAATATTGAATCACAACAAGGGCTATATTATCGGGAAAATAATCGTGCTGGCAAATTATTAGCAAATGCCCTAAAAGGTCGAAAAGAAGCCAAGCGTGTTACCGCCCTCCGTAATCCGTCGGGGGGGGGCTTGGTCACTAAAGATACCGAAATCTTAGAACTCTTTCGTGACTTTTATACTCGGCTTTATCAATCTGAATGTGATTTTGAGCCAGATGTATTTGAACGCTTACTTTCAGGAGTACAAAGACCGACCCTATCTGACGAAGATAGAGTGGCCTTGGACACACCATTTACTGTCTCAGAAATTCATTCTGTTATCAAGAAATGTGCCTCAGGTCGAGCCGCAGGCCCAGACGGTCTCCCCGCTGAATTCTACAAAACCTTTCACGCTGATTTAGCTCCAGTTTTGAAAATTTATTTTTCTGCTCTGGCCGAGGAGGGTTCTCCTTCTGGGTCCTTTTCAATGGCAAATGTAGTAGTTTTTGAGAAAGAGGGGAGAGACCCGCAACTAACAGCTAATTATCGTCCAATTTCCCTCCTAAACGCGGACTATAAAATCTTTGCCACCATTCTCTCTACCCGGCTCTCGGATAGGATGCCTACCTTAATACACCCAGATCAATGCGGTTTCATTCCTGGTAGATCAACTGCTGACAATGCTCGGACTCTATGCCATGTATTGACTACCGCAGTTAATCTTGATCGCCCATTTGTTGGCCTCTCACTTGATGCTGAGAAGGCCTTCGATCGCTTAGAGTGGCCCTTCCTGTTTGCAGTCCTCCGCTGGTACGGATTCGGGGAAGGTTTTCTCCGTTGTCTTCGCACCATGTACGCTCAGCCTACAGCCAGTATATGTGCAAATGCTTTAAAGTCTCCGCCTTTTCCCCTTCAACGCGGCACTCGCCAGGGATGCCCACTGTCTCCACTCCTCTTCGATCTTGCACTCGAACCCTTGGCTTTACTAATCCGGCAATCGGAGGAGATTCATGGAGTCCCCTTCACCCATAGGGAAATCAAACTTTCAGCGTATGCTGATGATCTTATGCTTTTTGTCTCTATAGACTCAGTACCGGCTGTCCTAGAGCAAATTGGTAAATACTCACAGCTGTCCGGTTATAAGATAAATTGGACCAAGTCGGTAGCCTTTCCATTAAATCCTCTGCTTCATCAGGCAGATATGCAATCCTTCCCCTTTTTATGGCAACCTCGCATGGTCAAATACCTTGGGGTTCACTATTGTTCTCCTTTGGAAGACACTATCTCCTTCAATGCCAAAGACTTAACCTCTAAAGTCCGGGCGCTTACTCACCGCTGGACTCCTTTAACGCTTACCTGGTGGGGTCGATTAGAAACCATAAAAATGATGATTGTTCCGAAAGTGAATTATATCTTAGAAATGGTGCCCTGCCTCCTCCCTCGACGTACATATAAAGATATCGAGGGCCTTCTGACTAGATACTTGTGGCAAAACAAGACACCTAGGATAGCGAAACATAAGCTGCAAGCAGATAAGGAAAATGGGGGTGTCAGATTCCCTGATTTCCTGAAGTATCATCAATCTTTTCTTCTCAAACAAGGTGCTCGTTGGCTGGAAGATCCAGTACCGAGTAGACCTGTGTGGCTAGACATAGAAGAGGACCTTTGCAAACCGATTCCTCTTACTTTTCTCCCTGGTATGACTCTCCCATCAGACTCCCACTTTCCACCAATGCTTTTAGACACCTTAGGTGCCTTTAATAATCTCATGCAATCTTTAGACTCCCGACTCTGTCCATTAGACAAGCTCCCACTTTGGTACAACACTCGATTTCGAATACAAAATAAACCGATGGCGTGGAGCCCCTGGTACACTAGGGGCATTTGGATTCCTAGTCAGTTGTTCCATGAAGGTCGCTGGAAAACTTTTAGTGAATTGCAAATTGAATTTGGTCTCCCTGCGAAGCACTACTTTCAGTTGGTCCAACTTCAGCATTGCCTTAGGAGTGCTAAGGTGCTCCCGCCATCGGCCTCCCCTACACAAGGTTGGTTGGAGACTATCCGATCTATCGGTAGTTCACCGGGTGTAGCATCCAATTTTTACAAAACCTTATGTAATGCTATAACTAGGGATACCCCTATAGCGCAGAAAGCATGGGAGAGAGAATTGCATGTGACTTTGACCCCGGAGCAATGGAGCCTTGTCTGGAGTAGAGTGACACGGGTCTCCCGATCCGCCTCACTCACTCAGACACTCTTCTTTCTAGCCCACCGGTGTTTTTACACTCCTGACAGATTAGCCAAATGGGACACTACTCAGGGCAATAATTGTTGGACATGTCATGCGGCCATTGGTTCACTACCTCATGTTATGTATGAATGTCCCGCACTACAGTATTACTGGAGTCGGGTCTGGGGTCGTATCCAGTCTATTTTGCACTTTCAAGAGCCCCTTTCTTGGAGGATAGTGGGACTTCGCTCAGCTGCGGGGATCCCCTCTCTTCCAAAAACGGCTTACTTCCTTTTGGACTTTATGCTAGGCATTGCTATTTCCCTAATTACGAAATACTGGAAAAATAGCTCCCAACTGAGCCCCAATGAATGGTGGAATCATGTCTGTCTCTACAGTAAATATGAACAAATACCTCGTATGTTTACTTCCCCCATTCAGACTCCTCATCATCGATCTAAATGGAAGATGCTCAATGACTATGTACATTCTGCTCAATGCTCTCATCTGATTGTCTAAATTTATATATATCTTTGTCTCATGATTATTCTGTATCGCAGATACTCTTTTGATTGTTTTGATGTACAATCACTGTTGTTTGGAAGCGCTCACATGCTGACATAATCAGCTAGAGAAGAAGCGTGGGGGTGGGGGGTGATTGGGTTTACTTTTCTTTATTGTATAATTGTTTTGTCTCCTTAGGTGTGTTGTTTCTTTTGTTTGTTGCAAAATGAAAATAAAAGTTTCAAAAAAAAAAAGAAATTAGCTGCAGATCTTACGTGAGGTAAAAGTAGCCACATCCTTTGTTACCACACAGACTATTTGAAAATTTCCCCTTTTTATGTGTTAATGATCATTCCTGGCTAGTTCACAGTAGATATTTTTGATGGCACAGGGCTAATTTGACTGCAAATGCTTGCCATAATACTTGCATCCTGTCAAAGAGTGCCTTCTCTTGGACTTCATAAGATGTAACACGTGTAGGCAATTTATTAATGCGTGCATGGAAATTCCTTTTAATCAAGCCTGTAGCTCCCAGCACAGTGGGAAACATTTCTGTATCCTTCTGCCACATTTCTTAATCTCTGATTGAATTGCTATGTTGGTGCTGGCGAGTTCTTAAAACAAAAGTATGCTCATATTTCTGTGTTGAAAATTGAACCAGGGTATTTAGACACCTTCCTTTATACTTGCTATTTAGCACACACAGATTATTTCTTTTATTGTATAGGCATACTTGTGTATTTTCTTTCTTTTTTTTTCTTTTTTGCATATATCAGATATTTTTATTTCAACTTTATTACAAAATTTTGTCTGATACAGAACTCAGCATATACTCACAGTCACAACATCAACATGCAAAGAGCTTTGGGGGGATATTCAAAGGCATTTACGTGGTTTGCAGACTTGCAAACTGTAAATTCTGCACAGTGGGATATTCAGTGGCAATAACACGGCGCCGCTGAATATCCAAGGGTGCTGCCGCTGCACGCCCTGTTGCTAACTTGTTAGTAGCGGGGCATGCTATGGGGGCTTTCAGGGTGGCAACCATTGATAAACGGGGAGCAGTGATACTGAGTCGCTGCCCAGTTACCGACACATGGCAAAAGTCTGATGCAGTAAAGGCTGGCCTAACTTTCACCTCCGAAGTTAACTGGACAGCGGCTGAATATCACCACTGCCCGGTTAGCTTCTGGGCAATCCGTCCAGTCCGTATATTCATTGCTGGCGCCCTGGCATTGAATATCCAGGTTTAGAGTTCAGCGGTGGTGGCTAGTTGCATTAGGTTGACTAACCACCATCAATGAATACCTCCCCCTTTATTTTCAAAGATGTATGTATTTTCAAATGTACACATGTACTTGTAAACCCCTTCTTATCCTCGCCTTGAGAATATCTCCACCTTCAGGCTTCCCTGGCTCCCTCTGAAGCTGGTCAGACAGATTAGGGGCTCTTCTGGGGGTGAGGTTAGGCTGGAAATGGGCTGATGGGGGGGGGCTAGAACTGGAAATGGGCTGATTGTGGGGGCTTAGACTGGAAATGGGCTTTGGGGGGGCTAGGACTTGAAATGGGCTGATGAGGGGCTAGGATAGCACTGGAAATGCCTGATGGGGGCTAGAATAGGAAATGGGCTGATGGGGGGGTCTTGGACTAGAAATGGGATGATGGGGGGCTAGGATAGGTCTAGAAATAGCTGTTGGGAGCTAGGATTGGAAATGGGCTGATATGGAGGGCTTAGACTGGAAATGGGCTGATGCGGGAGGATGGGAGAATGGGACTAGAAGGGAGCAGATGCAGGGTGCGGCTGGAACTAGAAGGGAGCTGACGTTGGGGGAGGATCTAAAGGGGATGGAGCTGGGGGAGTGAGGATGGAGAGGTGAAAAGATATTTTGTATGGGAGGGAAGAAAAATTTACAATTGGCTGGTTATTGGGAGAATAAGCGGGGATTGGGGATGCAAGAGTGAAATTTGAGTGGATGAAAAAGGAATAAAGAAAGAAATGGAGGAAAGATCAAAAGGGAAAAGATCAGTATCTTGGAGCAGGGAAAGATCAGTAGCTTGGAGCAGATATATAGAGAGAATGGAAACCAAGAAACAAAAGAAGAGGCCTTCCGCAAATCACCAACAACAAAAATACAGCAGAGGGCAATTAACCACGGCCTAGCAAGGATAATTTGTAAAAACGACTTTATTGAAGACCCAACTTAAAAGTTTCAGTCAAAGGCCTTCATCAGGGGTCTAAAAAACAGACACATAAAGTAAACATAATGATAATAAGTAAAACATAATCATAAAATATAATACAAATTATATACAAAAGTAACTGTGTAAAAAATTATAAAAATGTTACCAGATAACCACATAAAAAGTGTATGGGACACATCTATGGGGTGGGACAACCACTCTTCCCAATCTCAAACATAGTAAAAATACATACGTGAATAATAACTATAAAAGTACAGGGTATATATAACAGAGAACATGTATATATGACTAAAAAGAGGGAAAGGAAAAGCAATATACTTAAAAATATTCTTAATATACTTAATTATATACTTAAATATACTTATAAATATACTTAAAAATATACTTAAAAATATAATATGAATAATATAATAAAGTGTGTATATATATAATATCATAAATAAAAACCATGTCTATATAAGAGAAGGGAATAACAATAACGAGGGTGCACATAAAAACATATGCAATGTGCTATAAAACATATGCAGAGGAACTTGCAATGAAAGAAAGCAGAAAACATATGGAAAAATAACTGAACAGACGAATGCAACATCAGAAATATGTAGTGGGAGAAGAATTGTTGAACGATATATTTATGAGAAGGAAAAAAACAGTATGTCTAAAAAAACAACAGATACTTTTGGTTGAGGCAGACGTAGCATGGACTTTTGCATATATATGCATACATAAGCTCTATACAATTAAAAAGTAAAAATGAGCAAAAGTTAACTACCACTTATTACAAATGTGTATGAAATGATGAAAAGGGTGGGCTAGCAAATGATAATATGTCCATTGTATATATCGTTAAAAAAGTAAAAAGTTTGTTTTACAAAGAAGTGTGCACAAGCCATAACTGTGCTGCGAGAATGAACATTGTTATTGATAACGAAAAAAATGAATTAAAACACTAGTTATGTCTAAAATGTGTAGGGTAAAAAGCAACACATAAGGGCATGAATATGACAGGCAAATTAAAAACAATGGAAACACATAAAATAAAAATGAAAAGGATTGTACACTACGCGCTATCTCTGCACAAACTGTGGGAGGCGGGAAAACCGCCGCGCAGGGACATAGGTGACCAACTTGCAAGTATGCGTAAAAAAAGAGAAATAACAAATTTCACCTTCTCTCATAACTAGACTGCTGAACAGCGGATAGTGTGTTTCACAAAGTGTACATAAACCATAAATGCGCCGTGTGAAAAAGAAAGGAAAAAAGAGGGGAAGGAGGCAATATCACCATTTTATTAGAAACAAAAATGGTCACCAGATAGATTAAAACACGAGACTTACATAAAACATGAGGAGCAATTGACGCCAAATGAAGAAATAATGTGGCAAACGGTTTTAAAAAAAGCAATAGATATGCATAAAGATAAAAACGAAACCAGGATTATGCATCACAGTGAAAGGGGCACTATACCTGCACAGACTGTCAGAGGCGGGAAAACGCCGCGCAGGGGCATAAGTAACCTACTTAAAGGGAAGGAGGCTCCTCCCACTGGTGATGTAAGCTGTGAAAACTAAAATCCGCTGCGTGAAAGCTTGACTGATGAAAGGGGAGTGCATGCAAAGTAAATTTGATTGAAAAAAAAGTGACTACTGCATTGAGAAGGCAAATTGCCTGTAAAGACTATCAGGGACAGGGGATCACCACGCAGGGGCAAGGATACCGAGTATAAAAAATAAAAAGAAAGGGAAAAATGAGCTTTCACTTATGATGTAAGCGTAAATAAACAATAAAAAACCGCTGACATACTTGTGAGCAGAGAAGTACTGACTCATTTGCCTTGTAATTCTCCGCCTTGGAATTACAAGGCAAAAACATGACCTGCTCATTACTAGCCCTTCTAAGCCTCTACCTATTCCTTAACACCTTTAATGTTACTGATGTACTTACCTACGATAACAACCATATCCCATTACTACACAATAGAAATAGAAAACACTACCACAACTATTTCCAACCACCACAAAACCCACACTACAAGAGACAATCTCATCTAATCTCGATAGCTTTAGAACATGAAATCGACACAAAACGCAATAGATTAGTTACCCAAAAAGAACTTAGATGTGCCCTTATCAATGCACGATCTACCCGCAAAAAATGGCCTGCCATCACTGACCTCATAACTAATCTTAACCTAGATATTCTATTGATCACAGAATCTTGGCTGTCTGAGGCCGATACAGGCATACTAAATCAGCTCACACCTCCAGCATACTCAAGCTACACATGCAATAGAGCCAACAAAAGAGGAGGCGGGGTACTCATTATCAAATCAAAACATCAAGAATCACTGAATCATCACCTCACTATTTTTATATTATTTTTATTTTATTTTTTTTATATTATTTTTTGTCGAAGCTAAGCTGTAGGAGGGATAGCACTGCCATCTATCCCACACCAGACAGCTAGCCGCCTTTTTTTCTTATTTATGGTCCTGTATCACCAATCAATAAATTTGAACAACATAAAATAGGTACTTAGCTTAAGTCTCTCAATCACAGCTTTGTCGTTCCGTCACTCTAAAGGAAAAACATTAGCATGACGCGCGCGTTTCGAGCCACAGGCCCTGTATCAAATGCTGAATTATTCACTATTCAGGTAACGGAATCCCAAAAAACGCCGTCCTTGCGGCTGAGGTATACGTCTCTTCTCTACGGGTGCAGTATCCAAATTCACAGATTTTAAACAGGAGCCCAACCAATGAGAAGAGGAAATACCCCACGTGAAGGGGAATCCCTATTCTGATTGGTTCCCTTTCCAATAACGTCAGACAATAGAATACCATTCCACTTCTCGATTTAGTCCCTCGGGTTCCACTGAATTTAGCTGAAAAATCCATCTTTGTTCAAGTAATTGTAGTTGATGAAGTTGATCTCCCCCTCTAGGGTCCTCCGGAGTATGGTCTATTATTGACCATTGAAGGTCTTCAAACCGATGATTCAACTGTAAACAATGTGACACTATCGGCGCTGTCAATACTTTATTGCGTAAACGTGAAGCATGTTCCATTAAACGTATTTTTATTGATCGACTGGTCCTACCTATATAAAGCAACGAACAGGGGCATACCAACATATAAACTACAAAACTTATGACACCGCCCGCTCCTTAACCTTGAGGGTTAAGGAGGGGTTGCCTTTTGATGCCCTTGAGGCAGTTAGTTGTAGTTGTGTTATGCTTCGAGCAGTAAGGCTGGCAAGAGTTATTTATTTACATGAGGTTTATTTTTTCATGTGGCTCATATTGCCATTGTGCAGTTCAAAAGAAGATTACAGACGGTGCAGAAGTTTAAACCAAATAAAACAGGATTAACTGAAACTTTGCCTAACTGGCTTTAAATGCTGTATTTCTTCACATTCCTTTCATGTGCTTTTAACATACAGGCTGATAACAGAAAAGTCCTTCACTAATAATGCTCAGGTTCTGTCAATCACTAGTAGTGCTCTAATTCAGTTTCCCTCCACAAGCTTTCTTGTGTCGGTCAAAGTTACGTCACTGTTATATTACTTCATATACCAGCACAATCCTCTCTCTGCTTAATTGCCTCTATCAATTAAACAGGTAGAACAGTCCATCATCATCTCATCATCATCAGCAGGGGAAAACACAGAATTATGAACAGAGTTTTCTTCCTTACAGCAAGTAACTGGAACACTGTGGTTAAAACTCTTCTTCTGTTCTAAATAATTCTGGAACTCTTTAAGAAGTGATTCAGCATGAAACTTTTCTTCATTGAGCTGTCTTCCTGTCCCCTCTGTGAATAGGTATTGACTGAGCCTATCTATCTCAGGCTCCTTATCAGGTTTGTTTGCATTTGGAAAACAAACATGTGCTGGGCTTTCATTAGCTCCCCACCTTTCCCTACACGTGGGTGCTGTGCATTCAAACTTAGCAGTGCTAGGAGAATATTTAAAAGCATGTATATCAGCCCTGTCCTGGCTAGGTGACTCAGCTAGTTTAAAAGAATAATTATTGTCATTCAAAGCTTCTCTTTTCTGACACCAGCTGCCACCATCTTGACTGGCTTTGCTTTTAAAAGCAGAACATAGACTTTCTGGCTTTAGAGCATAAACTCCTCTTTCTCTGGGTACCTTATACAGGAGCTTCTCTCTTGGAGGATTCTTTATCCTTCTGCCTTTGCTCCCCAGCTCTGCCTGGTCCTGTAGCCTTGGGTTTCTCAGTGTTCTAGAAGAGCCCTGCCTCCAGCAGTCTCTTTCCTCCTCTGAATGCTGCTCCAAGCTATCCTCCAGCTGCAGACTGTTAGGGAAATTATCACAGCAAGGGAACCTCCATTGCTCTCTTGTCTTCTCTCTCTGGATCTCTCCTTGGATCCCGGAACACTGTGTCTGTTCGTGGAACTCTCCTTGGATCTGCATCTGCCTCTGCCCGTGGATCTCTCTTTCACTTCCTGGTTCCTGTGTATTTAACCAGGTGCTTCTAGCCTGCACTGCCCGCCTCCCCTTGGGGCATGCCCAATCACAAGGCTTCCTACTCTCCTCCCTCGAGGTGAGCTGTTTTGCCTGATTGAAACTGTGTTTTTTTATTTCTGCAGAGAAATCCCTGCTTTCTCCTGCAGTACCGGCTTCTACCACCGGCTGCTCACTTGTATCCATCTGTTCCTGAGGAGCTACTGTGTCACAAACTTGATAGACAGTTCGTATCCCATCTTCTTAGAAAAATGTGTTTTGTTTTCGGATGTACTCATTATAGCAAAGACTGAACTCCAATACCGAACAATCCAAACCAGCAGTACACCTCTTCTAGATGTAATCTCTATCTACAACAACCATAACATGATAAACCTGATCTACAGACCCCCAAACAATTCACCTGAAGAACTCTCAACCATAATTGACTTAGCCTGCAATCCTAAGCATCCAGACAAACCTAACTGGCTACTGGGCGACTTCAATCTCGCTTCACTCCAACCCACCTCATCCTGTTCCTTCCTCGACGCAATGTCCAACCTCAACTATAAACAAATAGTAGACAACCCCACCCACCATAGTGGAAATACCCTTGACCTCATCTTCACCCCATCCACCTATGCAAGCAACAACTACAAATTCAATCTCTCCATTACCCCAGTCCCCTGGTCTGATCATTGTCTGCTATCATTCAACATGCCAGTTCAACTAGAGACAACCAACCACATCAAGAAACGATCTCCAACAAACTATAGACGTTTCATACCATTTGACAAAGAAGAAATCACAAAAATTGTACTACTGAAGCTTTCCCAACCACCTTCCAACAACATTTGCGATTTGGTCACCAACTGGAATAACACCCTCAATGAGTATTCGATGCCTTCTACACCCAACAGCCACTCAGCACACCATAAACATTCAGACAAAAGACCATCTTTACCATGGTTCTCCCCAGAACTAAAAAAATCCCTCATACTCCTAAGAAAGTTAGAGAGAAAATGGCGTAAATCCCAGAACCCCACCGATCAAACAACTTACCTATCTCAGCTAAAAACGCATCGGGAAGCGGTATGGAACAGAATAAAAGCCTTTCACTCAGACCTCCTCAACCGCTCTCTAAACAAGCCACGAGAACTTTTTAACTTAGTAAGAGTACTAACCACCGAGCCAACCCCACCACATCAAGATGCTATACACCCGCAAAAGTACGCTGATTACATCCAAGCCAAAGCCATCAAAACCTCAACAACATCACCCCCAACTATTACCCAAACTTTCTTACATCAGAACCCACTCATCAAGTTCACATCCCCCTCAATAAAGCACGTCGAAAATATCATTACCAGAATAAATACAACCACGGCATCCAACGATCCCTGTCCAGCACACTGGAGAAAAGCATTGCGACATGAGCTCAGCCCATTCATATCCGAAATCATAAATCAATCATTCACAACAGGAATCTTCCCAGCAGCTCTTAAGCAGACCTCCATAAGACCCCTTCTAAAAAACAACCAGCTAGACCCAACAAAAAAAGAATCTTACCGCCCAATCTCCAGCATCCCCCTGCTATCCAAGATAATAGAGAAGGTGACACAGATTCAGATCCAACAACATATTGACACCACATCACCTCTGGACCCCAGTCAAGATGGATTTAGAGAAGCCCACGGAGTTGAATCATTGCTGACCTCATTAATCAACACCCTCATCTGCGGAACTGACAATATCAAAAAGGGCTTTGCACTAATATTCCTGGACATCTCCGCAGCGTTTGATTCTGTTGACCATAACAAACTCCTAACCCAACTCCAATGCAAAGGCATCCAGGGATTAGTTTGGGACTGGTGCAAATCTTATCTCGAAGAGCGCTGGCAACATGTTCGAACGGAATCAAACACCTCAAAACCTTTCCAGTTGAAACAAGGCGTCCCTCAAGGATCCTCCCTCTCAGCGCTTCTCTTTAATATCTACATGCAGCCGATATGTGAGATCACCCGTTCATTTGGAGTATCCTCGCTAATCTATGCAGATGACGTGCTGATTTTCACACCAATCAACGTCACTCTGCCTGATTATACAGTACTAATAGAGTGTTTTGATGCAATTACAGACTGGCTCCTCACACAGAATATGAGAATAAACTTCAAAAAAACAGAAGCCCTAATCATCACGAAAAATAAAGAATTTTCACCCCCGACAACTCTAAAAGTACGTGACGCAGAGCTTCCTATCAAACCCACCGTAAAATACCTAGGCGTAACCCTTGATCACCGACTGGACTTCAAAGAACACATAAACCGCACAGTGAAAAACGTCTATTTCAAGATCAGAACCCTCCGAATCCTCAAGAACATGCTCGACCCTGACAACTTCCGCACCATCTTTCAAGCCATAGTCATTCCACACTTGGACTATGCAAACATAGTTCTACACGGCCTCCCAAAAAGCACACTAAACACGCTGCAATTAGCGATGAACACCACTGCCCGCATCCTCAATGGTGCATCAAGGAATGACCACATAACCCCCATCTTAAAGGAATTACACTGGCTCCCAATATCCTGCAGGACTACATACAAAGCATTACTCATGACATTCAAAGCCATTAATAACTTAGCTCCCCTAGCAATCTCTACACTCATCACACACACCCCTAACACTAGATCTAGAAGATCAGTCACAGTTAATACTCTAATCATCCCGACTGACTTTATAAAATGTACACACGCAACAACTGCAAGAGCATTCGTTTACTTCGCTCCCAAATGTTGGAATGATCTTCCACCCACCATAAGAGAAATTAAAGACCTCAAACAATTTAGAAAAGCCATAAAACACCATCTGTTCCTTTCATACTTCTCTCAATACCTGACCCCAACTTAGCCTAAACCCCATTACAAACCAATGTTGAAATGCTTTATTCACTCCTGTATAACAAGAAGAATATCACTGTATATAGTTAAATAATTTATATGTATAAAGTTTTTCCCCGATGATGTATCATGTTAGACTTCCTGTTACATGTAAACTTACGACAGCCTGTTGCTATCTGTGAGTACTTTATGTTTACTGTAAACAGCGCTGATGGTAAAAGTGCGGTATATAAGAACGTTAAATAAATAAAAATAAAATAAAAAGAAATATGAAAACAGATATAAAAACAAACCAACTCAGTCACAATAATAAAACGTGTGTGAATGTCAGAACAAAGGGGGCTGTATAAGAAACTAGTAAAAGAACAATCACAGGGGCTGGGGACAACAGGGAAATATATTATGTATGAATTATTTGAAATTAACAAATTTAAACTATGCAGAGGGGCGTGTAAAAAATGAAGGTGTGTAACACTACCATACATAAATGGTAAGCATTAGCAACCAAGAGGGACAACATATATAACTTAGAAACAACATATTTAAAACTAGCAACAAAATTAGTCTAAATCACTGATAACCTACAAGGGTTGTCAAGCGATTGGGGTATTGAATTAATAATGGAGGAGGAGAACAATTGAGATCAAAATTGCATAAAATAAGGAGAGAAGTTCAAAGAAACATATTATATTCAATTTAATCCTTTCGGGAAGACTGTGTCTAATAAAAATATAAACCTTTGTTCTTCCTGGGTCAACTTACAGTTCAAATCTCCCCCGTGGGGGAGGGGAAAAGTTTCTTGATGACAAAAAACTTTATATCATTGATGTTATGTTGAAATTGAACCCAATGTTGCACAAGTGGAGCTGTAATGATTCATCTTTTAATGCAACTTTTATGTTCCTGAATGCGCGTTTTGACAGCATGGATAGTTTTGCCGACGTACAGAAGGGAACAAGGGCAAATTATAATGTACACAACATGTGTGGACAAACAGTCGGTATAAGTATGCAGTTGGTACTGCATATTAGTGCCAGGATGTGTAAAAGAGCCTTTTAGTGTGATGGCATATCTACAAATGGAGCATTTATTGCATTTATGATGTCCTTTTTTTATGTATGAAGGGGTAGAAACTGAGGGCATATATGAAGAGACCAGCATATCACCTAAATTACATTGTCTATTATATGCAATAGTGAGGCGTTGGTTTGAAAAACAAGATTGTGTCTGCAAAATGTGCCAATGGGACCTCAAAATATTTTGTATTTTAGAAGAGAGGTAGGAAAACCGAAGAATACAAACACATTTGTCATCAGATGATTTGTTTTTAGGTAAAAGTAACTGTTGTCTGGAGGAGGACTGGGCACGTTCAAAACCTTTTTGGACACACTCTCTTGGATAGCCTCTGGCATAAAAACGTGCTGCCATATGAGAGGATTTTTCTTTGAAGTCATCGTTATTAGTGCATAAATGCCGCAGGCGTAAAAATTGTGAAAGAGGTAGATTCTTTTTAAGTTGGCTATTGTGAAAACTCTCAAAACGAAGCAGCTTATTACGATCTGTGGGTTTACGATAGATGTTGTTGTTAAGTGCCGTCGAGTCGGAGTCGACTCATGGCGACCCTCTGGATAGCTATCCTAAATTGTGTTCGGTCTTCAGTCAGGCGGCTCATTGTTGACAGACTGGTACCCGTAGCTGCTGTTATTGTAGCAATCCATCTCACTGCTGGCCTTCCTCTTTTGCGTTGACCTTCTATCTTGCCAAGCATGATGTCTTTCTCTAATGATCTCTCTTCGCATGATGTGTCCGAAGTATGAAAGTCGAAGTCTTGTCATCTGAGCTTCTAAAGAAAGCTTAGGTTTGATCTCTTCTAGTACCGACTGGTTTGTTCTTCGGGCAGTCCATGGTATACACAGTATTCGCCGCCAGCACCATAATTCAAAGGCATCAATTTTCTTCCTGTCTGTCTTTTTCACTGTCCAGCTTTCACATCCATATGATGTTATTGAAAATACCATGGCTTGAACAAGTCGAATCTTTGTATGGAGAGAGACATCTCTGCTCTTGAGAATCTTATCTAGGTCTTTCATAGCCATTCTGCCAAGAGCAATGCGTCGTCTGATTTCTTGACTGCTTGTTGCTTCTTTATTGATAGTTGATCCAAGTAGGTTAAAGTTGTTCACGATTTCAATTTCTTCTCCTTCAACGATGAACCTGTTGATTATGCCAGTTGTCATGATCTTTGTCTTCTTTACATTAAGGTGCAGGCCCATTTTGAGACTATGTTCTTTGATTGTGAGAAGCAAATGTTTCAGATCATCTTCACTTTCAGCCAGTAATGTGGTATCATCAGCATAGCGAAGGTTGTTGATGAGTCTTCCACCAATCTTCACACCTCTGTTGTCTTCATACAGTCCTGCTTCTCTGATGATTTGTTCTGCATATAAATTAAACAGGTAGGGGGAAAGTATGCAGCCTTGTCTTACACCTTTGCTTATTTTAAACCATTCTGTTTCTCCTTGTTCCGTTCGAACTGTTGCTTCTTGATCAATGTACAGATTGCGCAAGAGAACGATCAGGTGTTCTGGTATACCCATGCTTCTTAATGTGGCCCAGAGTTTCTCATGGTTTACACAGTCAAAAGCCTTGCTATAGTCGATAAAGCACAAATAGATATCCTTTTGGTATTCTTTAGTCTTTTCAAGGATCCATCTCACATCCGCAATGATGTCTCTCGTTCCTCGCCCTTTCCTGAACCCTGCTTGCACTTCAGGTAGTTCTTGTTCTAGGTATGGCTGTAGTCTCTTTTGAATAATCTTCAGTAGAATCTTGCTGGCATGTGGGATCAGAGCGATTGTGCGATAATTTCCACAGTCAGTTGGATCACCTTTCTTTAGTATTGGTATAAACACAGATCTTTTCCAGTCAGTTGGCCATGATGTTGTCTTCCATATTTCTTGGCAGAGCCTTGTAAGTACGGTAACAGCTGCATCAGATTGCTGCAATACTTCTATGGGAATGCTATCAATGCCTGGTGCTTTGTTCTTTGATAAGGCTTTCAATGCTGCTTCAACTTCTTCTTTCATCACCAATGGTTCCTGATCATAAGGTATAGGTTGAAACGGCTGTTGGTCCACTTGATCTTTATCATATAAAAACTCTGTATATTCCTTCCACCTTTTCTTGATCTTCTCAGCATCATTCAACATAGAACCTTGAGCATCTTGTAACATTCCAATTCGAGGCTGGAACTTTTTCTTTAACTCTCGCAGCTTTAGGAAAGCCGATCTTGTTCTTCCTCTAATAGTTTCTGCTTCTATTTCCTTGCAAGTGTCATTGTAGTACTTTTCCTTGTCCTGTCTTGCTGCACGTTGGAAATCTCTGTTGAGGTCTGCGATTGTCTTTCTTTCTCCTTTGGCTTTAGCTTCTCTGCGTTTCTGGGCAATTTTCAGAGTTTCTTCCGTCATCCATTTTGGCCGTTTTTGCTTTTTCACCTTTTGTAGAGACTTCTCGCTTTCTTCCAGCACAACCTTCTTGATGTCATTCCATAACTCTTCCGGAGCTCTGTCATTTGTATCTAAGGCAGCAAATCGATTTTGCAGGCAGTCTTTAAATTCCAGTGGTATATTCTCAAGGTCATATTTTGGTGCATTCATGAGTGGTTTGCTCTTTTTCAACTTTAGCTTGAGTTTGCATACTAGTAGTTGATGATCTGTACCACAGTCAGCTCCAGGTTTTGTCTTTGTTGATGTTACAGAGCTTTTCCATCGTTGACTTCCACAGATGTAGTCAATTTGATTTTTATACAATCCATTGGGTGAAGTCCATGTGTACAGTCGTCGCTTGTGTTGCTGAAAGAAGGTGTTTGAGATGAATAGATCATTGGTCTTGCAGAATTCTATCAATCTTTCTCCAGCTTCATTTCTGTTGCCAAGTCCATATTTTCCAACTACTTTGCCTTCTTCTTTGTTGCCAACTTTTGCGTTCCAGTCACCCATGACTATCAGGATATCCTGTTTGCATGTTCTGTCAATTTCAGCTTGTACTTGTTCATAGAACTCTTCAATTTCATTCTCTTCTGCAGCTGTTGTTGGGGCATATACTTGAATTATAGTTGTGTTGATAGGCAATCCTCGTAGACGAATAGAGATTAAGCGTTCGCTGACTGCATTGTATTTCATTACAGTTCTTGCAAGTTTCATCTTTATTATAAATGCAACACCATTTCTTCTTTGTCTTTCATTTCCAGCATAGTAGACCATGTGATCATCTGATGCAAAGTGCCCGATGCCAGTCCATTTCAGTTCGCTGACACCCAACAGATCAAGTTGTACACGTTCCATTTCATTCTTGACCACTTCCAACTTCCCTTGGTTCATGCTTCGTACGTTCCATGTTCCAATGTGTAAGACATCTTTACAGCTTCTGACTCTCATTTCATGCGCAGATAGATAGATAGTGGTAGTGAAACCTTCTTGAGATTTTCTGATAAGAATATCAAGATAGGGGAGTTCTATAGAACTAAATTGCATCTTAAATTTTAGATTATTATCTAAACCATTAAGCCAATTATGGAATTCATGTAATTGGTTGTCAGTACCCTTCCAAAGTACTAAAATATCATCTATGTATCTCTTCCAAGAAATAACCAAAGGCGAAAAAGGACAGCTCTTCAGATGGGTGTCTTCAAATTGTGGCACATACAAATTGGCTATATCAGGTGCCATGGCAGCACCCATTGCTGTACCTTTAATTTGTTGGAAGAACTGGTTATTAAACAAAAAATAATTCTTAGTCAAAGCAATGTGGGCCAAATCAACCAGAAAATGAGTGGGAGTGCGGACAGGTAAGGTGCGCTGATCTAAATATTTGGTGATAACGGCAATAGCACCATCTTGTGGGATGTTAGTATAGAGTGATTCTATATCAAACGACACCAAAATGATGTCTGAAGGATCACCACTAAAGTTACTTAAAAAGGTAATAACATCAGCTGAATCTCTGACATATGTAGTGATGTGTGGTACAAAGGGCCATAAAAAAGCATCAATATATTGAGACAGAGGCTCAAGAACTGACCCTATACCTGACACTATAGGTCTACCGGGAGGTGAGGAAAGGGATTTGTGAATCTTCAGAATGGTATATATAGTTGGAACAACAGGATATGGAACTTGTAAAAATGAATATTCACACTGGGTCAAAAAGCCGGCATGGTAGCCATATAGTAATAAGGAGTCAATGTCTCGTTTGATTGCTGAAGTGGGATCGTATGGTAAAACATGATAGAAATTCTCGTCATTAAGCTGATTTGTAAGCTCTTGTATGTAGTAAGACCGATCTAATATGACAATGCCACCGCCTTTGTCAGTGGGTTTTATAATAATATCTGACCGTTTATTAAGTGTGTGTAGGGCTGACCATTCATCATGCGAGAGATTGTTGTATCGGCATCTGGACTTATTTTCTAATGATTGGACATCACGAAAAACATATTCCATAAAGGATTGAATAGCGGAATCTATAGGACCAGGCAGATACCAACGTGACTTGTTACTCATAATTGATGGATCCATGGAGGTGGATGGTTTATCTGAAAAAAACCTTTTAATCTGTAGTTTACGAGAAAACTTATGAAGATCGATCCTGGTTTGGAAAGCATCATACCGAGCAGTAGGAAAAGGTTGACTAGTAGCTATGATCTTGGAATTGTGAGCTAATACCGGTCGTATGGGCGGTTGGATTTGCCTCTGCCTCTTCCTCTCCCTCTGAACTCTAGGTTTGGAAGAAAAGATTTCTTGCGCGGACGTTGTGCCGATTCCTTTTCCCAGAGGTCTTCGAATAAAAAATCTTGTGATGTACTAGGAGAGAGAGGAAGAGGGGTGGAAACAGGAGAGGGAAAAAGTTCTTCGGATTCACTTCTTACAAGTTTTTTACTCCTTTCATGTGTGTCATTAGTTCTACATGACGGTGAGGGCTTCTTTCTATGTGTGTCTTCGTTCTTACATTCAGGAGAATGGAATCTATGAGATGTAGAGGGATCCTCATGTCTATATGTTGTGTGGTCATGTTGTCTAAAATTATCATGATTATGATAATTCAAATTTCCTTCCTTAAAATTGACCTGGGGTGAGCTATTAGAGGGACCAGAAGATTTTAACCATAAATACACATTGCCATTCTTATAGTCCAATTCATCACGTCTATGTTTATCTAATTTTCCTTTCTTAACTTCTTTTCGGTATTCTTCTAACTTCTTGTTGTAGTCACCTATAAGCCTGTTGAAATGTCTGTCTTCAGACCTAAGAGCACCCATTTTTCTGTCCGCTTCATTCTTAATTTCTTCAGCTTTCTTCTTTGCAGTTTCAGCCAGAAGGACCATGAGGTCCAGAGAGTATTTATTAAGGATGGCACACCATCTGTCCATAAAGGGTTTGTCATCTCGAAACATGTTAGGTTCTCGAGTCATCCTCAGACCTCTTGGGATCCTTTTGACTCTACAATATTGAAATAAACTTGCATAATGGAGTTCATATTGGATGACGGCCTTCCTAGTGCGGATCATGTCGATCCACTGATCGGCAAAACTAACATCTTCAGGTTCATCTTCAATGAGGGGAGGCTCTTGCAATAGATGATTGAGGTGATCCTCCGAATAACTGAAAATATTATCATATCATGTCCCATACACTTTCTATGTGGTTATCTGGTAACGTTTTTATAATTATTTACACAGTCACTTTTGTATATAATTTTTATTATATTTTATGATTATGTTTTACTTATTATCATTATGTTTACTTTATGTGTCTGTTTTATAGACCTCCGATGAAGGCCTTTGGCCGAAACTTGTAAAGTTGGGTCTTCAATAAAGTTGTTTTTACCAATTATCCTTGCTAGGCCGTGGTTAATTGCCCTCCGCTGTATTTTTGTTATAGAGAGAGAATGGAAAAAATTAGGAGAGAAGAAAGGACAAATGGATAACAGACAATGGAGAGTTAGCAGAAGGCATGAAGAAAACAGAAGAAAGTGACTAGGGCAGTTGCAATGGAAAAATAAAATGGCCAAACAACAAAAAGGTAGAAAAATACTATTTTATTTTGAGTTCATTAACTGGAATATGTCAGCTCTGGGAAATGTGCATAGCTAACATCTTTGCATTTCATTTAGTACAAAAGGAAATTAATATTTAGTTTTATTTCTCCAGTGTTGTTGTACATTCCAAGTTTAATTATTTTCTTCCTATTTCTAAATTCTGATCCCTTGTTCTTTGTTTGGTGACGGTCTATGTTCTGCATGTGTAACGGAGCTGCAGTATTCTGTTCATGTAGTTTCTTTTTGACAGTGCCACTTGTTCTCTTCCCACCAGTGAGATGTATTGGTATTCTCTGAGATGTATTGGTTTAATATTTGCAGTGTTGCCTTTTGATAGGTAGGGTTTGATGCTTTGTGAGTCCTGGTAGTGCTATTATGATACGGTGGATTTGCTATGGACTCTAAATGAGCAGGGTTTATATTACTTCCTGGCAGCTGGCACTGGAGTATAGTAATGCAGAAATCTGGTAATCTTTCTTTATCCTCATGAGCCCTTGCCACTGCATGCCATGCTATTCCACAGTCTCTGTAGCTCATGTCCATTTGGAGATGGAAATAAACATTGGGAGTAATGCCTATTCATGCCAGAGAGCCAGTGTAAATATGGACATGAGCAATTATGGGCTTACACTGCATTCCCTATATGAAATGAATACACAGGTTTTTGTCCCACCTAGGCTGTGGCCCTAACACACCTCCAACATACCCCTGCACACTTTTAATATGGTACGGTCATGCAGGTATGGATGATAGCAACTGTTCTCTGTTGTATTACTGAGGGTAGCTGGCAAAAGCCAAACCTTTTTTGGGTTGTTAGAAAAAGCTTTTTGAAATTTGCTTTTGTACTGAAGACTGAAATCTGTCGGGAATGCTAGAACTTTCTCCAATAAAACCGGCAACCATCTTGTAGGAATGGTGCTTAAGCTACTACTGCTACTACTACTACTACTACTGAGCATTTGTATAGCGCTACAAGACATATGCAACACTGTACAAACATGTAAGAGACATATTAGAGTTTACAATCTAATCAAGATGACAACACAGTAGATGGAGACAGAGATACATCAGCCTATTGCTTTCCACTGCAACTGTTCTTTCAGCCTTCAAGCATGCTGTGATTACACCTCTCCTCAAGAAACCCTACCTGTTGACCCATATTCCTTCTCCCCTTTTTTCTAAATGATTGAACATGTGGTTCACTGCTGTTATCTTGACTTTCTTTCCTCTCAAGCCCTTCTTGATCCATTTCAATCTGTTTTTCGTTCTCTATATTCTACTGAAACAGCTCTTTCCAAAATCTCCAATGACTTGCTCCTTTCCAAATCCAAAGACCTCATCCTTCTTGATATTTCTGCTGCTTTTGAGACTGTTGGTCACCACCTTCTCCTCCATAGCCTGCCTTTGCTTGGATTTAAGGGCTCTGTTTTGTCCTGGTTCTCTACTTATCTCTCCCACTGCACTTTTAGTGTATGTTTTGGTAGATTCTCTTCTACTGCTATCCTGCTCTCAGTTGGTGCACACCAGTGTTCTGTCTTGGGACCTCTCTTTCTGTCTCTCTATGCCCATTCCCTTGGTATATTCATCTCTGCCCATGGTTTTCAGTACCATCTGTGTTCTGATAACTCTCAGATCTGCTTCTCTGCACCTGAAATCTTTCCAGGAATCTAGGCCTGTATCTCTGCCTGCTTATCTGACTTTGCTCCACAACTACCCTTTCCCTATTCTAACCCCCCTACATTCATCCCAACTATCATTCTCAATTTTTGTCAGACTGTTTGCCTTAAGGGATCAAACCCTCTTGTAGCAAAACCTGTCCTTTTATTAATTTTAATAAGAAATTCTCAAATTTACCACAACCCGTGAATCATCAGGGAACTCACACACCAATGAATCCCCTAGAAAACTAAAAAGTCATCACTTAACTTGTACAGCGATTCTGCAACTTCACATGTCTAATCTTCAGGCCAGGAACTGAGAGTTCGCTTTTCATCTTGTTGAATTTGTTCACTGCGATATTTCAGTTCTTAGTATAATTTCCCAAACGTCCGTCAATTTTCTTCAAATGGATGTACAATCGGCTATCTCAAGCCAAACGTCAGCAGTCAGCATCTCAAGCCAAAAGTCAGCAGCCAGCCGAGTTGTGGTGTGGTGAATTTGAGAATTTCTCATTAAAACGAATAAAAGGATAGGTTTTTCTACGAGAAGGTTTGATCCCTTAAGGCAAACAGTCCGACAAAAATTGAGGATGATAGTTGGGATGAATGTAGGGGGGTTAGAATAGGGAAAGGGTAGTTGTGAATCATTGTATAGATTCCCTAGGTTTAGCTGTAGTATCTGACATTGCTGCCTGGATGTTTCACTGCCACCTGAAACAGAACATAGTGAACGCCAAGTTTCTTATATTTCCCCCTAAACTCACCTATCCCCTTCCTCCTTTCTCTATTTCTGTGAATAACACTCTACTTCTCCCTGTTTCCTCGGCTTGCAACCTTGGGGTCATCGTTGACGTCTCCCTCTCCTCCAAACACATCTAGCAGACAGCTAAAACCTGTCATTTCTTTCTCTATAACATCAGTAAAATTGTCTATTGCTTTCTGAACACACTGCTAAGACCCATATTTATTCTTTAGTCACCTCCTGTTTACAGCATTGCAATCTTCTCCTTGGTGATCTCCCTCTGAATCATCTCTCTTCACTTCAATTTGTTCAAAACTCAGCTGGCATAGCTAATCTTCCGTCAGTGTCACTATGCTCATGTAACCCCTTTTCAAGTCTCTCCATTGGCTCACTATCCATTTCTGCATCCAATTCAAACTTCTCCTACTGACTTATAATTGCATTCATTCTGCTTCTCCTCACTACCTTTCCCCTCTTATCTCTCCCTCCACCCCTCCTCTTCTGGCAGATCCCTTCTATCTGTGCCCTTCTCTTCCACTGTCACCTATAGACTTCAATCTTTCCACCTTGCGGCTCCTTATGCCTGGAATAAATAACCTGAGTCAGTACGTCAGGGTCTTCTCTGGTCCTATTCAAATCCAGGCTAAAAACTCACACTCTGTTTTTTATTTGTATAATTATGTTCTGCATGATTGTCACATTTTTTCCACAGTTCTGCATGTTGATTTTATTTTATTGTACTTGTTTTAGTCGATTCCTTTATATATTTTTAATTCTCCTTTAATTTCCTCATATTTTAATTTTAATACCACTACTGCATCTAGTAATTATTTATTTATGTATTTTATCATATGTTTAATTGTTCTTATGAAATATCTGTTTTTTTAACTTTGGTGTCACATATCTTCTACACATTCATACATTTTCATAATTTGTCACATTTTGTTCATTTCTGATTGACATTATCATGGTTTTAATTTGTTGTTTGTTTTTCAGGGGCTTAGTCCCCTGAAGAAGGGCCCTGGCTGAAATATGTGTCAGGCCGACCTCACGTTTTGGTTTAATAAATTGTCCTTTCCACGGTGAATCTGTTGTCCTGCTTTTTAGGGCCTGATGATGCTGCAGGAGAGGTGCCCTCTTTGTTTTTTAATACACATCTCATTATAGGATATGGTCCTTTGAGTTTTAAGTTTCCTAAAATCATCCAATGCCATTCACATATGTTTCGAGTGATTCCGGGATTGGCACATATTGTATATACCAGAAGCCATAATTTGAAGGATTTCTTATGTTCACCCAGTTTTGAGAGTTCATTAGAGATGTCACCGGCCCCTTTGGAACATAAAAAATGTTAGAATTGTTCTGTATGCTCTGTGATGCTAGACTGGGGGAGTTTTTCCTATAAGGGGAAGAATTATTTTCTTCGACATACTACCACTTGCGCTAGTTCTCTAGTGGTTTATCTGATCTGTTTTCCCCGTGGCTTAGCATATGTGGGCAAGACCCATCTTCAGTTCCGGCTATGACTCATTGAGCATCAGAGCAAATTACATCATCATATTGAAGGAGCTCCCCTGGTCAAACACTGCTCTGTGACTGGCCACATGTTCACAGATTTATGATGTCTGATCAATTGATTCTATTAAGGGAAGAATTAACTGCAATTAAACACACCATCTCTAGGGTACAAATTGAAACAAATCCACCACCACTCCCACAAAGAATCAAACAGCCCAGGAACAAATGGATCACAGTGGGTTCTGGTAGATTGCAACCTATAACACAGAGACACTCTCTCCATCAAGAGATATCCCTGAATAATGCCTTCTCTGCCCTGGAAAATCAGAGTGCCCAATTAGTGGAAACAGAAGCACCCTTAAATGAGAAGATTAATGCCCAATCTACTGATAATGCACCAAATATGAAGAAAAAAAATCAGAAAACAGGAAACTACTACTACTTGGAGATTCCATCATCAGATGCACCAACTTGAAAACACAGTTCAAAGGAGAAAAGATGGTCAAATGCCTCCCAGACTCTTAAGCCAGCAAGAATACAAACCAAATTGTTGGCAAAGTTAATGCAGAAAGTGAGCACTCCAAAACTGATGCTATCATCCACTTGGGTACAAATGACCTGGCTATAAACAGTGCCTCTGCAGTTCAAAGGGACTTCTAGATTCTGGGAGAGAAACTCAAACACATTGTTAACACTGTAGCAGTCTCAGAAGTTCTACCTGTTCTTGGTAAGGGGGCAGAAAGGTTGTATCACATAATCAACTTTAATACATGGCTCCAAACCTGGTGCAAGCAAGAAGAATTTAGATATATAGGTGGCTGGGAAAATAGAAGGAGCAACAAAAGGCTATACTGTGTTGATGAACTACATCTCTCTGTTGCAGGGAAAAGGATCCTAAGCAAAAAATTCAGGCATTATGTCGACAAACATTTAAACTAAGGAAAGGCGGTGACGGATGGAGAAGAACAAGTCCAAAATGTCACTCCCAGCAAAAACATAATAACATTGGAAACAGCCACACTATCAAACCACACATCAATGGAAAGTGGGAAGAGGCATGTAGAACAAAATCCATGCAAAACAGAGGCAAGCCAGTCAACAAATGCTGGAAGGCAATGAGCACAAATGCTTGAAATCTAGCCAACAAAGCTACTGACCTGGAAGCCCTAATGGTGGAAACTGACTTGGACAATGTGGCCATTACAGAAATATGGCTTAACGAGTCACTGACTATAATTTATTTAAGAGGGATAGAGAAGGCAGAAAAGGAGGAGGAGTAGCCTTATGTCAAAAGCAATATTAAAGCTGGTGAAATGCAGGGGACATGGGGAAAAGAAGAAGCGCTGTGAATTGTTTTGGAAAGAGGAGATGGCATTATCATCCATACTGGTGTAGTCTACAGGCCTCCAATTCAAACTGAAGAAATTGATAGAGACTTGATTATTGATATTACAAAGGTAGCCATGAAGGGGGAAGTGATCATATCGGGTGACTTTAATCTATCTGATGTTGATTGGAGTATTCCTTCTGCAAATCTGGAAAGAAGTAAAAAAAATTGTGGATGCCTTCCAAGATACATTGCTAAGACAAATGGTGATGGAACCAACCAGGGAAAGTTCAATGCTGGGTTTAGAACTCACCAATGGAGATAGTGTGTCAAATGTTCCATGTGAGCAGCAGTAATCATCACATGGTGGTTTGAGATAAAAGCCAAGGTAGAGTAAATCACAGCAAGCTCAAAGCCCTAGACTTCAAAAACGCTAACTTCAGTAAAATGGCCAAGTGCCTGAGGGAAGAGTTGGCAGGGTGGGGGGGGGGGGGGGATAAGGGGAAGTGAAATTGCAGTGGGCTAAGCTAAAGGAGGCAATAAAAGGAGCAACAGATAGATATGTAAGGAAAGTAAATAAAAACAAGAGGAAAAGGAAACTTATTTGGGTCTCCAAAGAAGTGGCTGCATAAATAAAGGCAAAAAACACAGCTTTCACAAAATTCAGAAGTTCGCAAACAGAGGAACATAGAAAAGAATACAGGATAAAGCTAAAAGAGGCAAAAAGAGAAATGAAGACAGCAAAATCTAAGGCAGAAGAAAAGATGGCTAAAGATCTAAAGCATGATGACAAAACATTTTTCAGATATATTCAGGAGAAGAGGACGATCAGAGGTGGAACTGCAAGACTCAAAAGTGCTGAGAACAGATTAGTGGAAAGTGACATTGAAAAGCAAAAATGCTAAACAAATATTTCTGTTCTGTTTTTACTAAAGAAAATCCTGGTGAAAGACCACCTGTTATTGACAAATATATACAAATGGGAATGGTGTAGATACCACACCATTCACAGAAGATGATGTGTTTGAACAGCTTGCAAAACTGAAAGTGAACAAGGCCATGGGACCAGATGGGATACATCCCAAGATACTGATAGAGCTCATAGAGGTTCTGGCAGAGCCTTTAAAGGATGTTGGTAATAGATCATTGGAGATGGGAGAGGATCCACAGGACTGTAGAAGGGCTGATGTGGTACCTCTTCACATAAGTAGTAATAGGGAAGAAGTGGCAAACTACAGGCCAGTAAGCCTTACCTCGGTGGTGGGAAAAGTAATGGAGGCGCTCCTGAAAGTGAGATTTCTCGAAACCAATTGGTTGCATGATCTGAGGCAACATGGTTTTACCAAAGGACGATCATGCCAAACAAATCTGATTGAGTTCTTTGACTGGGTGACCAGAGAACTAAATCAAGGGGATGCGATGGATGGGATCTACCTAGATTTTAGCAAAGCATTTGATACTGTTCCTCATAGGAGGCTTATCAATAAACTGAATAGCCTGGGGATGGGTCCCAAGGTGGTGAACTGGTTCAGAAATTGATTGACTGACATACAACAGAAAGCGATGGTAAAAGGAAGGTGATTAGTGGAATGCCCTGAGGATCAGTCCTGGGATCGGTCCTGTTCAATGTATTTGTGAGTGATATTGCTGAAAGACTGAATGGAAAAGACTGTCTTTTTGCAGATGACCCAAAAATTTGCATCAGAATGGACTCCTCTGAGGGAGTGGATAACATGAGGAAAGATCTACAAAAGCTGGTCTAATGCTTGGCAGCTAAGATTTAATGTAAAGAAATGCAGTGTCATGCACTTCTGATGCAAAAATCCAAGGGAATTGTATGGGATAGGGGGCGAGAAGTTGGTGTGCACAGACCAGGAGAAGGACCTCGGAGTGATTGTTTCTGAGGATCTCAAGGTGGTGAAACAGTGTGACAAGACAATGCCAAAGCCAGATGGATGCTGGGTTGCATACAGAGAGGAATTACCAGCAGAAAGGAAGAGGTACTCATGCCACTGTACAAGTCACTGGTGAGGCCTCACTTGGAATATTGTGTTCAGTTTTGGAGACCATATCTCACAAAGGATATAAAAAGACTGGAAAAGACTCAGAGAAAGGTGACCAAAATGATTTGGTGCCTGCGTTAGAAGACATATGAGAAGAGGCTTGAAGACCTAAATATGTATACTCTAGAGGAGAGGAGGGGCAGTGGAAATATGATGCAGATCTTTAAATACTTAAAAGGTATTAATAAACAAACTTTTTTCAAAGACAGGGAAGCTGCACAACTAGAGGACACAACATGATGCTTCAAGAGGGTAAACTGAAAGGCAATGTTATGAAATACTTTTTTACTGAAAGGGTGGTGGATGATTGGAATGTCCTCCCGATGGAAGTGGTGGGGGCAAATACAGTGACAGAATTCAAAATGGCATTGGACAAACACAGTGGATCCCTTTATAGCAACAGGCTAAAATCAAAATAACCGTAACTGTCTCAGATATCTCAACAAATAGGGGTGACCTGCCAGAGTGCTGGGTACACCCCTAAACAAAGGCATGGGGAGGGGTGACCTGCACGGAGCGGCAGGTGCACCTTGCTGGGCAGACTAGATGGACCATGATAGAGTGGAGGAGTGGCCTAGTGGTTGGGGCAAGGTACTTCAGGCCGGAAGGTCAGGGGTTCAAATCCCACTAGAGGACAGCAACCTTGGGCCAGAAGGACTGGGGTTTCTAGTCCCACAGGTGCTCCTTGTGGTCTTGGGCAAGCCACTTAACCCTCCATAGCCCATGTTCCCTGTAAAATAGTTCTCTGTGTGCTGTGCTTTCCTGTCTAATCAATGTGTTTATACCTCAAAAATTTCATGTCATGATTTGACAATTTCCAATCTGTAATCAAACCGCTGCTGATTGCTGGAAGTAGCAGTATACAAATGTATACTAAATAAAATAAAATAAATGATAGTCTTTATCATGGATTTGTTACTATCTACTATATGTTACTATGATCAAATGGTTCCTTCTTCTAGAGGAGGCGATATTGCCAAACTTTTAATCCGTGCTGAGCAAAAATGGATTTTCCAGCTAAATACCTTGGAACTTCATGAGTTGAATGAATTCATTGAATGGAAATCATGTTTTTGATTTGTGCATTTATTTATTTATACATGTGTGGTATTGGGTTAATGTGGTTGTGGTGGGTTGATATTCATTCATCAATCTTTTAGAATTTTTTTCTTGAATCTCTTTAAACTGTTTTAAACACATGTACTATTTCAGTTTTTTAATTGTTTTTTCATGCGGCTAAGGGGTTTGGGGGCTGCACCAGTGATGTCATCATCAGGAATTGTTAAAGCGCATGCATGGCGTTTTTTCATCCTAGAGTCAGCCAGTACTAGCAACTTAGCTAGAGTGTGTTGGATTGCACTGCAATCTATGTAATATGGTTTGTTTGATATTACTTCAGCAACAATGACAATACCTTTTGGACTGTTTCCTGATTCCTGAGAGTTGTTTCATTTTATTTTGGTTTGGCATTATATTTTAGGGATATTTGGCTGAGATTTTGAGTTCTTACTCCCTGAGAAAGCACATCAGCGAAACACCCGGTGTCGGAGTGAAGACCCATGGCTCCTGCGCTTATATGTTTGAGCTAAGTATCTTGCATTGTTATTGATAGCTGCATTCACTGATTCAGCCTTCATCCTAAAGCTACATTTATTGATTCAGCCTTTATATTTTTATGGTTGCCACCATTGTTTGAATTCAAGAGGTTTTTTCTGACCTTTGATGTATGTGCTGACTTCATCATGTCTTGTAATTTTGGTATTTGAGATATCTGAGTCAACTTTCCCCTTTGTGTCTTGCAATTTGACTTGGGGTGAATACTCTTGTTATCACATATTCTATGTATAAATATATTTTTGCATTCTATATTAACCCTGGAATTACCGAGATTTTGCCGAATTTTAATTGTTAACCATGAAAATTTTAAACTAAACAGACAAAATATTATTCCGAATTAATTATTTATTATATGAAGGTTAAATGTTTTGAAATTTAATGCTTTATCATAAAATTACATGAATAAGAGTTGCCATGAAAGCAGTTTTTGCAATCACTTGATGAACACAGTAAAGTTCTACAGTCATTTGCATGAGACACAGACAATTTCTGAATGTTCTTTGCAAACATTGCACTTGCAGGAGGTGCAAACTATGTTGCTCTTCTTGTCTTTTTCTCTGGAAGCAGTGACACCTTGCCCTTTTCTTTGGGATCCCGACATTGCAAACAGCATCAGTGGCTTCTTCAATGCTGGAAGAAGTCTCGCTGCAATTACTCTGAAGCAGCTGCTTTCCTAATTCCAAGAGGAATAGACGACGTCTGTGCTTTGACTTGGACTGCCATTCTGGATTTAGTGACATCCAAACAATGAAGGCGTTCAAAGCACTGATGTCCAACATGTTGTAGAAGATTGTCACTGGCCAGCGTCTTGTCATTTGTTTTGTGGTATACGTGCGCAATATTTGATCTGCTGTATCTACTCCACCTTTACTAGAATTATAGTCCAAGATCATGCGTGGTTTTTTGTCTGGACATGTGTTATCTACTTCTTCTTGATCATGCAAACTGCTCAGAAGAACAACCACTTTTCCTTTCTTCGGGCAATAGGAAACCAGAGTGGTGTCATCGCGAAAGGCAAACAGTGAAGTGAATACCTATTGGCCCTTTGCTGTTACAAATTCTGGAGGTAATTATTTTCTGTTCTTTCGAATTGTCCCCAAAAGTGTCATTTGTTTTTCTAGCAATTTCTGTGACAGGGATAAACTGCAGAAGAAATTGTCAACAGTAACCTTTCTGCCAGATTGCGGCAATCCTTCAGTGAGTTGCAGCACAACCCTTTCACCCTGATTCTGTTCCCTGTTTTGTCTGAGTTCTCTTCCTGTATATACTTGAAGACGCAGAACATATGACGTTGCACTGTCACACAACATCCATAGCTTTATGCCATATTTCCCAGGTTTGCTGGGAATATATTGTCTGAACGGAACACAGCCACGAAATGTAAGCAGTTGCTCATCCACGGTAACATTTTCACCAGGAACAAAGGCGTCACTTAGAGTTGCTTCCCAGGTATCAAAAACGTGTCTGATTGGAGCAAGCTTATCCACGCCTCGTTGTTCACATCTGTTGGTTGCATCATCAAATCTGAGAGCACAAGAAATTTGCAGAAGTCCAAGAAAACATTGAAATTCTCCGTCTGTCAAATCTTTCCAGGTGTCGTCATAAGTGTGTCTTCCTTGTTTGCTCTTCCACATCATGATTTCATTCAATAAGTTCTTCCTCATGAACAAGTGGAATGCTGCGAGAGGGCCATCAACATTTTGTACAGCATACCTTGTAGGACCTTGCTGTACGGGCATGACATTAGCTCTGGCGTATCTTCCAGCAGCTTGCTTTATAGGTTTCCTGTTCCATGATGTGGCATCCTTAGATACATAGGCTTCAATGGCAACTAAGATTCCTCACAGATGATACTGACACCGAGGACTCCTGCGTTCTTCCCCGTCCAGCACAGCCTCGACCTTTGCCACGACCTGTAACTTGACTCGTTGCTGCAGGCGATGTTACCGGCTCAACATCAGTCTCACATTCACTTGGCAACCAACTGCTGTCGCCATCTGAATCATGACTGTCATCATCAGATTTATCGCCCGAACTTGGCTGATATGCTTCTTCGCTTGCTGAATATGCTGCATCATCAGACGACTCAGAGCCGTCACTGTCAGCATCTCGTTGCAATATTTCTCTTACTTGGGCAGCTGAATACTTTTGTTTTGACATCATAAACAATAACCTAAAATAAATAAACAAAGATAAAGTTGAATAAAACGCAAAGCAGTTTTACTATAGGTGTACAATAATTGTGATGAACGAGCTGAAAGCCTTTAGATTTCATCGGAAATAATGAGAGAACGTATGATGTCAATTACAGAAAATGTGTAATTTTCATAAAATAAGAGTACAAAAATAAATGATACATAATTAATGATAAATACCTTTGTCAGATCAAAAAATTCACAAAACTGCAAATTGTATCACGATCCAAACTAGATGTAAGCAACTGGGGTCAAAAATGATCCCACTGATACTCTGTGCTGCAATTCATCACTAGTGTCACCTAGCGGATGAAACTTATTCCTCTCATGGCGCAATATAAAGAGAATATTGAGATGTGAAAAGTCATAAAAAGATGACATTCTTGAACAACTAGTTTCCGAGTTATGCATTGTGAAACTTGCAATGGGGTCACTTTTGACCTCATCGGTACTCCCAGGGTTAAGTAGAAAGTTTTTATACAAGAGCAAGATTTTTTTAACGTTTAGTCTGTTTTGATCTGCTTTGTCAGAGGAGAGACTTTGTTTATGATATCATGCTTGTGCAATGTTACCCTTATCTACCATCCTGACCCGAGGAACAAGTTTTTATCTTCAAAAGCTAGTCTGCAAATGTATTAAGTTAATCCATTAAAACGATATCTTCTTCTTTTTCTTTAATCCTTAGCTGATGTTTAAGGAGCAGGTCATCCTCTCAACCAATATGCTACTGTAGGTGCCGCTGGATTCTGTGTGTTGTTCACAATACCCTTCCAACTTTGGCAATCAGTGGTGATATTTCTGGTCTCATTAATGGTCAGTTGCTGGTTCCTTAGGTCTTCCTCGATATGTTTGAGCCATGTTTTCTTCAGCGCTGCTCGTTGAGCCCTCCAGTGGAAAGGTTGCTTTCACCAGAGGCATTTGTATGACAGCCGACTGGTGTTCATTCTGCAAATGTGGCCAAGCCATCACAGTCTGCATTTTTGGATTTGTTCTTTGACTGAAGGTTGATGGTTGCACCTTGTCTGAATTGTCTCTTTTTGATGGCAATCATGAAGAGAGACACCCAAAATCTGTCTCAGGCATTGCATTTGAAAGACATCGAGCTTGTTCATGCCAGGTTTGAGCATAGTCCAGGTTTCCGATCCATACAGGAGAATTGGCAGGATCAGTGTTTGGAAGAGGCAAATTTCGGTCTTGATGGAGATATTGGCCTTCTTCCAGAGGCACCATTTGAGCGAGGCAAACGCTACTGTTGCCTGGCCAATTCTGCTGTGGACTTTGGTGATGTATGCCACCTTCTTCTCTTGCACCAGCGATCTGAGGTATTTGAATTCTGAGACCTGCTCAATTTGGATTCCATTGAGGTGAACATTGGCCTGTGATCCATCCGTGGTTATAACTTTGGTATTGTCCGCATTGCTCCTTAGGCCATAAGACTGGGTGATGTGGGTGATGTGGTAAAGGATGTTGGTGGCCTTTGCATCCGTTTCAGAAAATATGGCAATGTTGTTTGTGAACATCAAGTCAGTCAGGAAGTTGTTCACATCATACTGGACCCCGCATCTGTCCTCAAATGTTTTCCTCATAATGGCGTTGATCACAATATTGAAAAGCATGGGTGAGGTGACATTTCCCTGGCAGACTCCAGTTTGGATAGGGAATTCCTTGGATAGTTCATTTCAGATCCACACACTGCTGGTTGAGCCATTGTATGATGCTTGGAGAAGCTGGATGATCTTCAGTGGCATATTCTCATTCTCCAATGCCCGCCACAGGGCGGGACAGTGAACACAGTCAAATGCTACTACTACTACTATTTAGCACTTATAAAGCGCCACGCACGGCTAACCTACAGGAGGTAGCCAACATACAAGAGACAGTCCCTGTCCATCAGAGTCATGCTCATCGGAGCTTACAATCTAGTTAGAATGGTACAGAGCATTAGTCAGTTCAGCAGAAGGTACGGCATGGTACAGTTTGGTCTATAATTTGGTCGTAAACGTTGACGGGGGTTAGGGTAAGAAGAGGATGGAAGTCAGGATCTGAATGCAACGGTGAAGAGGTGGGTCTTCAACCTGGATTTGAAGAGGGCCAGGTAGGTTGCCTGGCACACAGATTCAGGTTGGCTGTTCCAGGCGTATGGTGCAGCAAGGTGAAAGGAGCGCAGTTGGGAGTTCGCGGTGCAGGTGAAAGGCATTGATAGAAGTAATTTGTTGGCGGAGCACAAATTTCGAGCGGGGACGTAGGGAGAGATAAGAGATAAGAGGTATTGACGGGCCATAGAGTGAATGCATTTATAGGTCAGTAGGAGAAGCTTGAATTGGATGCGGAATTGGACAGGGAGCCATTGAAGTGACTTGAGAAGAGGAGTAATGTGGGCATGGCGAGGCTGGCAGAAGATTAGTCTAGCAGCATGATTTTGTATAGATTGAAGGGGAAGCAGGTGGCTCACGGGGAGACCAGCGAGGAGTAGGTTGCAGTAATTGAGGCAAGAGGAGATTAAGGAGTGGATAAGCATTTTGGTAGTGTGTTCAGAGAGGAAGGGGCAGATTTTGCTGATGTTGTAGAGAAAGAAGCGGCAGGTCTTAGCTACAAGCTGGATATGAGCGGAGAAAGAGAGAGAGAGGTGTCAAAGATAACCCCTAGATTGCGGGCCGAGGGAACAGGAAGGATAGTAGATCCATCGACATGGATTGAGAGAGGGGGAAGTGGGGGGGGGGGGGTAGGAGTTGGATGGAAAGACAAGGAGTTCAGTCTTGGCCTTGTTCAGTTTCAATCAGTGATGAGACATCCAGGCAGTGATGTCCGAAAGACAGGCAGAGATCTTGGACTGGGTTGCCAGAGAAATATTAGGTGTAGTGAGGTAGATTTGGGAGTCATCGACATAGAGATGTTACTGAAAGCCATGGGAGGAGATAAGCGCTCCAATGCCTTGGGGATAGAGAGAGAAAAGGAGGGGGCCCAAGACAGATCCCTGGGGTACACCTACCTGGAGCAGGGTGGGTGGGGGAGAGGAGGAGAAGCCACCAGAGCATACACTGAATGAGCGGTGGGAGAGGTAGGAGGAGAACCAGGATAGTACGGAGTCCTTGAAGCCAAGTGAGGAGAGGGTGGTGAGGAGATGATTGTGGTCAACGGTGTCAAAAGCAGCAGAAAGGTCAAGAAGGATGAGGATAGAATAGAGGCCCTTGGATTTAGCCAGGAACAGTTCACTGGTGACTTTTGTGAGTGCCATTTCAGTGGAGTGTAGGAGACGGAAGCCGGATTGTAGTGGGTCCAGGAGGGCCTGGGAGGTGAGGAAGTCGAGGCAGTGAGAGTGGACCGCTTGTTCTAATAGTTTGGATATTAAGGGAAGGAGGGAGATGGGTCGATAGTTAGAAGGGCATGTGGGATCAAGTGAGGGTTTCTTGAGGAGGGGTGTGGCAACAGCATGTTTGAAGTCAACGGGGACAGTTATTTATTTATTTATTACAATTTCTTATATACCGCACTATTTATCAGCGCGGTTTACATACAACAAAATGACCATAACAGACTGTTTGGCTTCACATAGAACAGGAGTAACAACTTGGATAACATGTTTGGCTTTACAGAGAACAGGGGTAAGAACTTGGATAACATGGGGATACAAACTGAACTAATTACATATGTACAATGAGATCGAGTGCTAAGAATTTAGGGTGTTACATGTGTACAGTGAGGTTGTGTGCTAATATTGAGATGTTATCTCGAGGAAGTAAGAGGAGAGGCAATTAGGTAGGGGTTGGTAGGGGTTAGTACTGTGTAAATAAATGGAATTTGAGAGCCTTTCTGAATTGTGTTAAGTCAGTAATCGCACGGATGCCTGGTGGTAATGCGTTCCAACATTTTGGGGCATAGATACTGAAAGCCCTGTTAGATGTTGCGATTGTGTACTTTGTTGATGCCTTTGGGATTACTAGTGCATTTGTAGATGGGGATCTCCTTGTTCTGTTGGGAGGGATGAGCTGAATGATGTAAGTTAGTGAAGGGGAGGTGATGCCATGGATGGATTTGAAAGTGAGTAGCAAAGATTTGAATATAAGCCTTCCTTGTATGGGGAGCCAATGAAGCTGTATTAGGATAGGCGTTACATGGTCGCATCTTGCTGCTCCCACTAAGACTCTGGCAGCGGCATTCATGGCAAGTTGCAACGGATTGAGTGTTGACTGAGGGAGACCTTGAAGAATAGCGTTGGCAAAGTCAAAGTGTGGTAAGATAAGGGATTGGTAAATTTTCCGGAAGTCTTCAGGGTTTAGAAGGGATTGCAGGTGTCTGAGGGACCGGATTTTGAAATATATGGCTTTGACTATGTTGGATATATGGGTTTTCATGTCTAAACGTTGATCGAGGGTGACCCCTAAGTACCGAATTGTTGATTTGGTTTGGAGAGCAGAAACTCTGGTCTCTGGTGATGAATAGCACCTCAGACTTTTTGTGTTGGATCCTAAGATTTTGGGACAGAAGCCATTCGGAGACTGCGTTGAAGCATTCAATCAGTGGCGAGAGGTCCATTTGCTCTGTGGAGAATGGCATGAAGAGGAGGATGTCATCAGCGTATATTAAGCAGTCGACATTGAATGATCCGATAATGTTGAAAATGGGTTGCATGTAAATGTTAAATAAGAGAGATGATAGGGATGACCCTTGAGGAACGCCCTGTCGTTGATGGAAGGGTTCGGAAGATCCAGAACCTGATTTTACATGCTGCCATCTGCCATCAAGGTACGACCTGCACCAATCGAGGGCGACGCCATTTGTGCCCTTTTCTTTTAGTCGTTCTACTAGCAGACCATGGTGTACAGAGTCAAAGGCTGCTTCGATGTCTATGAAGATGAGGACAAAACCTCGGCGGATGTTGTCGATACCTGTGATGATTTTATTGAAGAGGGAGGTAAGCAGGGTTTCGACGCCATGGTATTCCCTGAAGCCATGTTGGCGATGGTCTAGTGGGGAGGCTGTATCTATATGATCTTGAATTTGCCTTTGTGCTTCCTTTTCAATTATTTTGGCTAGAAGCGGTATACTGGCTATGGGTCTGTAGGATTCAACTTTGCTTGGGTCAAGTTTAGGGTTCTTCAGAAGGGGTCTGATGGATGTTTGCTTGAGTGCTGCAGGGAAGGATCCAGTTGTGAATGATAAGTTCATCATTCTTGTGATCAGTGGGCTGAGTTCTGTTCGTAAATTTTTAATCCAATATGCGGGGCGGGGTCAGTTTGTGCAGTCGTGGTATTGAGGGCCGCAATAGTATCTTCCACAAGTTTCTTGGATGGAGTGGAGAACTTAGAAAGAGATGTTAGACTAGAGGTGTCTTGTGCTATGAACGTAGAAATTTTGTCAGTTTGAAGTAGCTTGGATTGTAAATGGTTGGCATACTCCTGTGGGTGGATCTCTTCAGGTTGACATGGGGATGGTTCCTTAGAGAATGATTTAACTAGTTCGAAAAGGTCACGTGGTTTGTTTCGTGATCTTTTGAGAGTGTCGGTATGGTATTGTTTCATATTTGTTAGGATAGCTTCTCTGTAGATTGCAAGGTGAGTTCTGTAGGCTGACTGGGCTTCAGCGGAGTGGGACCGCCTCCATCTTTTTTCAAGTTTCCGTAAATGTGAGCGGGAGACACGTAGTTCCGGTGAGAACCATGGGGAATGTTTTCTTTTCTTTGCGATATTGTTCTTGGTTGGTTTTCGCGCAATAGAGCTAAGACTCTTATTCCATGAGGTGATTAAATTGTCTAGGTTGAGAGTTGCATTGTTGTATAGAGGGAGAGTTTCTGCCAGTATGAGATCTTTATTGAAGGCTCTGAAGTTTCGAGAAGTTGTGTTTGTTGCGTTGATTGGTGTTCTATTGTTGTGTAGTGAACTGTTATTGATGGGTATAATGAAATTGATTAGCTTGTGATCTAACCATGGTACAGAGGTGAGAGATGTCACAAGTTCTTCATTTGGTTCTTGTACTGACAGGGGGGCAAAAATCATGTCAAGTATGTTCCCTTTAGTGTGGGTGGGTTTGTTGATAATTTGTCTGTATCCCAGATCATTAATCGCTTCTAGAAGGGCAGTGGCGTGACTGGAGTGAAGTGATGGGAGGTTGAAATCTCCTAATATCCAGTTTGATAAGTTGAGGTTGCGAGTGTTGGCTGCTAGGTCGAGGATGTTGGAGAGATCATCAGTTGAGGATGAGGGTGCTCTATATAGAAGGTTGATGGCGCATTGGTCATTTGCAATGGATAGGATATCCAGGTTGTTGGTACTGGAGGAGTCTGTTGTATGAAAATGCAAATCAGTTTTGGTCAAAATGAGGGCCCCTCCTCCTCTTTTGATTTCTCTATGACGGGAGTGGATTGTGAAGTTGGTGGGTAGTAGTTGGTTGAGAATTACATTATCTACGTCAGATAACCAAGTTTCAGTTATCATAACAATATCCAAGTTGTGGGATGCAATTAAGTCAGTGACAACTGGCCATTTATTACGAATTGATCTTGCAGTGGAGAGAGAAAGGTTGAGGATATGAGTGATGGAGGGGACAATGATGAGGGAGATGGAAGATAGGAGATGGGTGGGGATAGGGTCTGATGAACAGGTGGTGGGTTTGGAGGAGGAAAGAAGGAGTGTGGTTTCTTCTTCAGAGATCAGAGGGAAGGATGAGAGGGTGGTGGGGGGAGTAGGGATGGGGGAGGTGGGGGAGGATGGATGGGGAGGAGAATTGTGGAGGAGGGGAGGTAGATGGAGTAGGAAATTGGAGGGTAATTTTGTGGATTTTGTCGTGAAAGTAGTCAGCTAGGGTTTGGGCAGAAAGGGAGGGTGGGATTGGGGGCGGGGGGACCTTGAGGAGAGAATTGAGGGTATTAAAGAGATGGCGAGGATCAGAGGCAAGGGAGCTGGTGAGATGGATATAGTAATCATGTTTGGCAAATGCTAAGGCTGACTGGAAGGAGCCAAGCATGAATTTGAAGTGTAGAAGGTCTTCCGGGGAGCGGGATTTGGACCAAGCTCGTTTGGCAGAACGGGCACAGATGCGTAGGTAATGGATTATGGGTGAAAGCCAGGGTTGGGGAATAGATCATTTTACAGGATGTGGGATTGGAGGGGCAAGAGTGTCAAGAGCTGAGGATTTGAAGTCAATAAAAACAATAATGGTACGCTTTCCACACCTGATCCTTTCCTCCGACAGTTGACGAATGGTGACTATTTGATCGGTGCAGCCCTGATGTGGCCAAAATCCTGCTTGCTCTTCTTGGCCAGTCTGTTTACAATGTTTCTGCAGCTTTGATTGTATGATCTTCATGAACAACTTGCCAATGATAATAGGAGGCTGATGTCGTGGTAGTTCTTGCATTCCCGGCTATCGCCTTTCTTCAGGATTGGAGCGGTGATGGCTTTCTTCCATGCTGATGGAACTTGTTCCCTGCACCAGATGAGTTTTAGGAGGATGTGAAGCCATTGCAGTAGGATGTCTCTCCCAGCTTTGATCATTCTTCAATGATCTTGTCACACTCTTCAACTGTTGGCTCACCGTCGAGAAATGGACCTGGCAGGTTGATGGGTGGTGACTCTGGTGGTGGTCCCTGGGGTGGATTGTGGTTGTATAGATTTTGGAGGAATTCTTTCCACCATTGCAGGCGTTCACCAGGGGAGCTCACAAAGGTGCCATCCGCTTTCTTGATGTTGTCATTGGTTGACTTGTTTTTACTACTTAGTCTCCTGAGGGTCTGATACAGAGTCCGGTACCCATGCGTGGATGCTGCTTCTTCCAGGTTGGCTGTGACACCATTCCAGTAGGCTTCTCGTTGCACCTTCATCTTCAGTCAGACCTCTTTGTTCATTCACTGGTACTGCTTGAAGTTGATGTGTTTGATTCATTTCTGTTTATCCACCAGATTCAGGCACTCATTCAAAATCCATGCCTGTGTCTGATGTCAGATGAGTGGACAAGAGGGGCAGCGCATTCTAGGATGGACTCCAATATCTGCTTTTCTTTTGCATAGACATCATCTGATGGTTTGAGTGCTACAAATTTGTTGGATATGGTGATTTGGAATTTTTGTCTGAGTGCCGGATTCCTCAGAAATGCCCAGTTCAGTTTGGCTAGTAGAGGTGCCTTGCGCTTTGCCCATTGTAATAACAGCTGTACCTTGGCATGGATGAGGGAGGAGGCCCCCTCATTGCAGGTACATCTTTGAGTGAAAATTGGAATCGGGAGCTAATCAGGATGTAGTCCAGGATGGCTGAAACTTCACCAGATGGATTGCGCCATATAAGCTGGTGTTTGCGAGGGTACTGAAAGTGACAGTTTCCCACTACCAGGTTCGATTTATTTATTTATTTATTTAGTATACATTTGTATACCGCTACTTCCAGTGATCAGAAGTGGTTTGATTACAGATTGTAGTTTGTCAAATCATGACAGCAATTTTGGGGTATAAACACATTGATTTGAAGGGAAAAACACAGCACATAGGAAAAAGGTCTTAAGGGGGGGATTCAGCATTTACATATATACATTTTTACATAACAGTGTCCATGTTTCATAGTGTGGTAGCTTGGAACCCCCTGGGGTTTACATCAAATTGTATTGACACTGAAATAAATGCGTCTTGAGTTTTTTTCTGAAAATCATAAGATCTTTGATCGCTCGTAACTCAGGTGGTAGTTGGTTCCAGAGGGTCGGGGCAGAGTATTAGTATGCGCGGTGGCTAGTACTGGATTTGACAGATCTGATATTGGTTGGAATGTGGAGAGTGTCTGAGGTGACGGTTCTTCTGTCTCTGTTTGGGGGTTGTGTGCTGATAAGGGTGGAGAGAAAGGATGGTGCTATGTTATGTATGAGTTTGAATGTGGTTATCAGTGTTTTATATTTTATCCGAGCAGAAATGGGGAGCCAGTGCAGCTCGATCAATACAGGTGTGATGTGTTCAGTAATGTTTTTTCGCATGATGATCCTAGCCGCCACATTCTGGGCCATTTGCAGAATGTTTAGGGTTTTCTTTGGAAGCCCTTGTAGGATGGCGTTGCAGTAGTCTAAATGTGGCATAATGAGTGCTTGCGCAACAGTCCTGAAATCGTGTGGCTCAATGATGCTCCGTAGAGGTTGTAGTACTCTAAGTTTGTGGAAAATGGCCTTATTGGTTTTGCATAGTTGCTTTTCCATCTTTAGGTTGCTGTCGATTTAGTGAAGGACAGCAGGCTCAGTCCATTGTCATTGATCTCGCCACGGCCAAAACTGTCCAGTGTTTCTTCCCATCTGATTCTGTCCGCACCGATGTGAGCATTGAAATCTCCCGCCAGAATGATCAACTCTGTCTGTGGGATTGAATCCAGCATGTGTTGGAGATGGTTGTAGAAGATGTCCTTGGGTGCATCCGGGCTGGACTCTGTTGGAGCGTAAGTGGACAGAATTTGGGTTTTGACCTTGCCATTGATGGTAAGAACTGCCAGACGATCTGATATTGATTGAAAGTCAATTACACTTCTGGCAGCCCATCTGTCCACTATAAAGCTGATGCCAACTTCTAGTTTTTCACCACTGAAGTAGAATAACATCATTGTTTCATCAGTCGTTGGCAGTTGGATGGTCAGTATTCCAGATCCAGTGAGACGTTCGGATAATGCGGTGATCAAGATTTCGACCTTCAACAATTCCACAATGATGATTTCCTTTTGTCTGAGTGGTGTCCAGTTCGCACATTCCACGTGGTGATGCAAATTTCCAGTTTCGGTGTCATAAATTTGATTCTTTGACCAGTAGTCCAGTTCTCACCAGCATCCTATGTTCCCAATGCTGTAGCATAAGCAAATGAGTTTGCTTGAATTTCCATGCAGTTTCTTGCCTAGTTTCTCTGGTTTCCCAGTTCTGGTCACTGTGGCAGAGTGACCACCCTCCTCCTTTTGTTGCTGGGCTTGGGACAGTCCTTGTGGAGTTTAAAAAAAAAAGGTATCACCTCATTTAACTTTTTGTTTCTCTTTTTTATTTAACTACCTTTATCTAAGAAATTATGAGCCTCACTAAACCCTGTTCTAATAAATGTCTTGGTGTTATGCCCTGAGTGGAATCCTGACTGACATGGGTATAATGTGTTTGTATGTTCAACGTGATTTTAAAGTTGAGAAAAGACAAGCATTTTGGTAAATTTGGCAATGAATGGAAGGTTCAAGACTGACTGATAGTGAGCAGGATTTGAGGGATCAAGAGAGGATTATTTTTTTATATTGGCCTAATAACACAGGTACACTAAAAAAAATTTTTTTTAAACTGCCTCTAATGTTTCGATTGATTTTTACATTTTTTGGTGCGCTGAATCCAAATCTGGTAACCAATTTGCTCCATCACGTACAGATTTTTTGCTACATTGGGTTAGCAGTTTGAGGTGAACGTTTCAGATTGAGTGCGATCGAGATAAAAGTTTCTTGGATGAATTCTTTATACTAATTGTTTAGTAGTTATTCAAATAAGAATAAAGAAAATTGTAACAAGGCAGCACATAAGAATAGAGTAATGTCAACAAAACACACTGTGATGGTAGCAAAATTGTCTGCACTTAAAACAGCCACATACATGTGCACAAACATTGAGCATATAAGAGCGAGGTTAGACACAAAGCAAAGCAAAGAAATGTGCAAAAAATGTTGTACAGGTATGTATGTAAGAATAGAAAACGCAAATCGCACCATTGCAATACATGAAGACAAACATCCGATGGTGTGAAAATAAAATTCTAATAAATGAGATCCGACACTGTGGTAATAACTAGCAAATTTTTATTTCAAAGTTTAGTAAAAACACGATATTTGTCAACACAGTTTAGATTTTAAAGTCATTCTTGGGTCACTCAATCTCCTGGTGGGCCCGTTTCTTCTTCCCCCGAATGCTTCTCTTGGTGCACTGCTTGGCGTATTTTTCATCTGGGGTTTCCCGCAGCAGCAACCAGCAGAAATCAGCCATCATAGTGGTGTTCCATCTTCCTTGGTACCTTCTCTCTGCGTCCTTGATGTCCTGGTGAAACCTTTCACCTTGTTCTTCACTGTACGCCCCCAAGTTTTCGGGAAAGTAGTTCACATGGGAGTGCAAGAAATGGACTTTCAGGCTCATGTTACAGCCTTGTTCTTTGAAGGCATTGAGCATCCTGGCAACAATATCCTTATAGTTCTCATCCCGCCTGTTCCCCAAAAATTTTGAGAACAACATCCTTGAAGGAATCCCAGGCTTCTTTTTCCTTCTCAGACATCGTTTCAGCGAATGCTCCATCTGAAATGAGTTTCCTTATATCAGGGCCAACAAACACTCCTTCCTGTAGCTTTGCTTCAGAAAGTCGGGGGAACTTTGAGCAAAGGTACCGAAAGCACTCACCATCTTTTGGAAGGGACTTGATGAATTGCTTAATGAGACCCAACTTAATGTGGAGAGGTGGTAATAGAATTTTATCACGAGGTACCAAGCTCTCATGAAGAACATTTTTCTCACCGGGTCTCAAATACTCCCGAATTGGCCAGTCTTTTTTCCCCCAGTGTAGGTCGTGGGCCCGGCTATCCCACAAGCAAAGGAAGCAGGGATATTTGGTGAAACCGGATTGCTGCCCTAATAGCATGGATAGAATTTTAAAGTCTCCACAAATCATCCACTTATGCTCATCATAACAAATCTTCTGAAGAATCAGGGCCAAATTCTTGTATTTTTCTTGGAGAATAACAGAGTGAGCAATAGGAACTGAAGCGAATGTGTTGCCATTATGAAGAAGAACACCTTTTATGCTGTCTTTTGACGAATCAATGAACAGCCGCCATTCAGCAGGATCATACTTGAGTTTAAACTTTTCCATCACTCCATATATATCGTTGCAAAATACCAAATCTTCCTCTTTGCTGAAATACTTCAAAAATTGTGTCTCGCGGTTGCGGTACCAATAAAAAGTTGTTCCTGGTGACAATAGATTTTTCTGTTTAAGCCGAGAACCTAGCAGTTGGGCAGCATCTTTTGGGAGTCCTAAATCCCGGACTAAATCATTCAATTCAGCTTGAGAGAAAAGTTCAGGTTTCGGATCTGGTTCAGTTTCAAACTCGGAAGTACTGGACTCATCGGGAAAAGCCGATGAGTCTCATCATGATCAGAACCGTCCACACAAATATGATCCAAAGATTTTGGTGGTTCAGACACAGGTACTTCGTTGCTATGAGGCATAGGCCTAATTGCTGAGGGAAGGTTGGGGTAACTTATTACGTTCTTATTTTTTAAGTTGTATCCCTTCACAATGCAAGAGCAAAAATAGCAGTCACTGCTGTGGTCTCTTTGTTCACGCCACATCATAGGTATTCCGAAACGAAATGCTTGTTTTTTACCTTTCATCCATAAGCGTAGATCTTCCTCACATGTCTTGCACACTTTGTGAGGAGCCCACGGTTTGTCTTGATCGCCTAACTTCAAACCGAAATAGGCGAAATATACTTTTTTAATAAATGCAGAAATGTTCCTCTGCCGCTTTTTCACGGCATATTCCCCACAAATAAAACAAAAACTGTCCGGAGAGTTGACGCAACCTCTGGCTCTGTGAGCCATCACAAATACACAGCACTGCAAACTACAACTGTAGTGAACCACTTCGGAATAAAGCTGGATTACGACTGAGCAAACAAAAGGTAATAATGAACTTGCAAGAAACTGAAATTTGACAGGAACGTTCATGTCGCAACCACCGTGTTTGAGCGAGCGAACGAGGCGAGGCGAACAGGAAAGAACATGCGCCAGCGCGAGTACTGGATTTAGCCCCCGCCTCCCAATTGTCCTGTTAATGTATAAAATGAATACAAAACACTCTAAAATATCATGAGGGAGTGTTTCTAGTTAGTTAACCATTACAACCTCTATTTTGGGCCAAGAAAATAAACTGCAGTCGGCTAAAAAGAAATTATGTGAACATTCCTTATATGGGTAAGAAATCTAATTTTGCAAGAAAACGTGACGTGATGGAACATTTTGGCTATTTTTCCTGGATTCAGCACCCCAAAATCTATAGGAATCAGTTGCAAAACTGGAGGCAGTTTTTTGGTAGTGTACCTGTGTAATTGCATGCTTCCAAGAGAGCGGGAGAATGCTGTAGTCAAACTATTATTAATAAGTGTGTGCAAGTGGCAAGAGACCATGAGATGGCACCAAGGACTATTTAAAGGATATAAGATCCAACAGGCAAGTAGTAATGCATATAGTCAATAGAATTTTAGTCAAGGCAATCAATGTAGAAAGTGTGAAACTGGACCATTTATGCTGTGAGAAACATGATAGTGAAGTTAAGATCACATGGGTTGGAGATGGAGCTAAGGCAGAGTCAGAGGGGAAAGACTGATGAATACAAATCACTTTTTCACTGAAGTATTCAGCTAAAGAGTCCACTAATGATGGGGAACTAGAAAGAGGTGGGCAAGACTTGACACGAGTAAGTTGAGATACTATGGCAAATATATCCTTCAGGTAACTCGTCGCTTTTAAAAATTTGTCTCAAAAGTAGCTTTTCTTTGTTTATAAGAACATAAGAATATAAGACATGCCATACCCAGTCAGATCAAAGGTCCATCAAGCCCATTATCCTGTTTCCAACCGTGGCCAATCCAGGTCACAAGTACCCGTCAGCTTCCCAAAAGGTAGCTACATTCCAGTCTATTTATCCCAGGGGTAAGCAGTGGATTTCCCCAGCCCACTTTAACAATGATTTAGAGATTTTCTTTCAGGAATGTGTCCAAATATCTTTTAAATATAGCTACACTATCAGCTTCTACTACATCCTCTGGCAATTAATTCCAGAGTTTGATTATGCATATAGGAATTTGAAGGGATTTCTTATGCCTCAAAGTATTTAGGAATTCTGAGTTTCCACCAGAGCTGTTCCACTAATCTTGTTTGTTGCTTTTGAAGAAGACCAGGATGGTACCATGGATAGGTAATCCCATGAATGGGGCTTGGATATTTTGGGGTGGAGCAAGATTTGGCCAAATTTCCTAGTGATAGGCCCATAAAGATGGAACTTGGATGGGGAACCAACTTTAAAAACTTGGTGCTGTAGGCTTATTTGTAGAAGAAAGGCCTAGCAATCTACTTCTAAATGCAGCACTATCCAGAGGGTCACCAGGAGGTGGCATTGACTGGATCATTAGGAATCATAAGAAAAGCAGTAGAGAATAACATCAAGGATATTATAATGCCTCGGTATCATTCCATGGTTGCCATGTCTTAAAAAGGATATAGGGGAATTAAAAAAAGGTACAGAGAAGAGACACCACAATGTTGAAAGGGATACCCCTAAAAGGAAATGCTTAAAAGTTAGAGCTTGACAATTTGGGAAAAAGACGGTTGAGGAGAGATATGATAGAGGTCTATAAAGTAATGAATGGAGTGGAACGGGTAAACATAGATTTGGTTGTTTGCTCCTTCAAAATGTTGAAAGACTAGGGGACGTGCAATGAAGCTATAATGTAGCACATTTGCAGTTGTGGTCAGCATTATTAGCACCCTTGCAGTTCAACTCCTTAATGTCCAATATCTCATAAAAAGAAAGTGGCCAGTGAAATGGCTTTGGATTATATATGCACACATATTTGACACATAAAAAACTCAAATAAAACAAGACCAATTAAAAAAGGAAACAGTAGGAAATAGTATAAAAACTGGGACATTTCCAGGACATAATTATTGGCACCCTTATAAACAATTCAAATCAGTTTGAAGAGAAGAACCACATTCCCACTGCAGTAAAATTAGACGCACATGTGATCAATTGTCAGTACTCGATTTGAATCAACCAAGAATGATGGCTATAATGTTTAAAATGGCCACATTCACTCCCTGTTCCATTTTGACAATAATGAAGACATGAGAGCTGCCTGAGACCATCAGAAAAGCCATTATCACTAAACATCAAACTTCAAAGGGGTACAAGGCCATCTCCAAAAGATTGCTATGTCTAGAGTTTGCAATGTTATTTAGAAGTTTTATGCTCATGGAACTGTCAAGAACCTCCCATGACATGGTGGGAAGAGGAAAATTAATTAAAGAAGTTAGTGAAAACTGTTGGAAAAACACATACAACATCCAAAAAGCTTAAGGCTGACCTGGGGCAATCTGGAGTGATGGTTTTAACCCGTACCATATATTGCACACTAAACAAAGAAGGACTTCATGAACAAAGGCCAAGGAGGACCCTACTGCTCAAAGACAGACATAAAAAAGCATGCCTGATCTTTGCCCAAACCCACTTCAAGAAATCACAATCCTTCTGGGAAAATGTTCTGTGGACAGATAAAACCAAACTTCACTTATTTTGCAATACAGACCAGTGATACATTTACAGGCAAAGAAATGAAGCTTATAAGGAAAAAAAAACATCCTTCCCACAGTTAAATATAGTGGAGTTATAATGTTGTGGGGCTGTTTTGCTGCATCAGGAAATAAACGTAATAAAGGAATCATGAAGTCAGAGGACTACCATGGTATTTTGGAGTGGAATGTGCTACCTAGTATCAGAAAGATAGGCCTGGGTTGAACTCATGGGTCCTCTGGAAGGACAATGGCCCAAAGCATATCATTGACGAGCTTAAAAATGGTGACTAGTGTTTTGTATTGAATCCTGCTATGAATAGGTAGCCAGTGAAGGGCATATAAAATTGCGGTGATGTGGTCAGATAATTTGGCTTTAAAAATAATCCGGGCAGTTACATTCTGGGCCCTTTAAAGGATGAGTAGATTCTTCTTGGATGTACCCTGTAGTAAGCCATTACAGAAATCTATGTGTGGCATTATCAAGGCGTGGACAACTGATCTAAAGTCACTAATGTCGATAAGTGGTCTGAGATGTTGGATAGTAACCGGGTAAGGCGTACACGCTGCCCTCCGCCCCTCCTACCACCCCCATTTTCCTTCTACCCAATACCTGTTAACAATCACATGACAACATTTTGGATTTCAAACTGGTCGCAGCTTTAATAACCTTTTAACAAACCAGCTAATACAAATACAAAACATTATAACTCTCCCCACCCCCACCCCCGCCAAGCAGAGCGAGCCCTCACCCGCCACGTTAGGAGCAAGGTGACGCTGCTTCCACTTCCCCCCCGGGCACAGGCCCAATTGATTATCCACGCCCTCCCTCTTCCGGCTTCGCCATATTATTAGCAAAAACCTGAGGGATTAACCGGGTCGGGGGTACCCTACCCCCGCCCTCCTGCTTGCCTCCGGCTCCGGACCCCGGAAACCTCCGGGATCCCGCCACCGGCTCAGGTCAGCCACGACCGGAGCCGCCCCCCAAAGGTATGCTGCGACCAGCCCGTACCCTTAACCTAATATCTTCCAAGGCCTCCTGCCAATCATTGAGAAGTAAATCCAACCCTACTGGGGACAAGTGCATGCCATCTGGCCGGTAAAGGCCCGAGCACCCCACTTCCACCCAAGGGTGTAGAATTTGACAGCCCCCTTGGTCCCCCACCCATTTGCCAATTTGACGGTTAATCTTCGCCACACCCCGTGACCACCGTCGCTGAGCCCAACAGGACGGCCTTGGAATGATATCAGACCACAACACTAGCACTCCCGGAAACATCCCGAACACCACCCCCAAGTCCTTTTTGACTGCCCGAATCAACTGTCGGCAAGTCCAGGAAACCAAATCGTTGCCACCCAAGTGTATCAGTAAAATGTCCGGTGCACATCTGGAATGCTGGTGATGCCGCAGCAAAGGCAAGAGCTGGAACCACCGAAGACCGCGCTCGCCCAGCCATGAGACGGTTACCGCAAGCTCCGAAAGTCCCAAATGCAGCCCCATCGGCCATGTCGCTGCTCGCCGACCAGCCCAGAACACAAAGGAGTGGCCAATCACCCAACAGCAACACGATCCCATGCTTTGCCCTGCAAAGAAAGAATAACAAAAAAGTTAGTCATCCCCCCCCCAACCCTAAAGACGCACATAGCTGTGGAACGCCCGCGATCGCCATCTCCCGATCCGTTGGATCTCCGGATCCGACAGGCCAGCAGCTGCCGCGCTGGTCGCCGCCCCAATCCTGAAGGAGTGTGGGGCAAACGCCTCGGGGTCCTCGCCTACGTGCCGTAATGCCAGTCGCAACACCGCCGCAAACTGGAAACGGGTGAGAACCCGCGCATCCCGATGTATAAACAAGCTACCGCCGATGTCCGGACGCACCCGTAAGTACGCCTGCAATAACGCCACTGGACACGAAGGGGAGCCAGGCACCGCTGACAACTCCACCCATGCCCCCCACCCCGCTTGATCCGTCTTAGAACGGGCAAGGTGGATACGAACCCCGCCCCCAAGGAAATGCACCTGATGAAGCTGAAACTCCCTCCCGGCGCAATTCCTTCCCGACTCCGCAACCAACTCACCGACCCGAAAAGCTCCGAAAAAGGCTACGGAAAAAACCGCGTGGAAAAGCACCCCTTCATAGGGGAGGAAACCACATGAGGCAAAGCATCGCATAAACGCCGCAGCACATCATGCGTGATAGGGTGCCGCCAATCCCCCAAAGCAGGGCAGGACCGCTCCCAACCACGCAGCAGCATACGCGTCAAAAATCCCCCACCCGCTGTCCCCCACCCGAGAGCGCGGGCAAAAAAGGAAAACCCCGCTAGATGCTGCCGAACGGTAGCACGCGACAATCCCGCCGACTTGGACTCCAGCACATACTGACCCAACAGCTGATCAGAGGCCGGACCCTCTCGCCACCCATGAAGTACCAGAAAGGATACGACACAGCTGTAGCCGCGTTGATAAGCAACCCAGGTTGCCGGAGAGACTGAATTGCGAAGCAGCTCCATCAGGTCACTAGGCCAATGCGCCAGAGGTGCTCCGGGACTGATGCGCCCTCCTCGTCCACATCGGGCGCCAAGGCGCGAAACTGCTCCCACTTGAAACGGGAAAGAGCATCAGAAATGGTGTTATGACTACCCGGAATGTGCCGAGCCCTAATCACTAAATTCAACTGTAAACAAGCGAAAATAACCTGGCGCATCAATTCAGCGATGGGTCTACATCTTGGGGAATAGCGATTGACCACAGACACTACGGCGTCGTTGTCGCACCACCACAGAATTCTCCGATTGCGAAGCCGGCTAGGCCATACTGACATGACCATGAGAATGGGGAACAACTCAAGAAAGGTAATGTTATCCGTAAGGACGCTATCCCTCCAGGACTGCGGCCACCCCGCCGCACACCAAGAGCCCCCAAAATAAATTCCAAGGCCCGCTCCCCCAGCCGCATCAGTAAACAATTGCAGATCAGCAGAAGTCACCTCCTGGTCTCGTAACACCGTGGTCCCATTGAAGTTACTTAAAAATGCGTCCCAGATCCTGAGGTCTGCCCGGAGGCTGCGTGACATTCTAATGCGGTGATGGGGCTTTGCCACTCCTGTAGTAGCCCCAGCCAGCCGGCGCAAGAAGACCCTCCCCATGGGAATAACCTTGCAAGCAAAGTTAAGCGAACCAACCAAGGACTGCATCTCACGCAACGTTAGCTTGCTGGAAACCAGCGCGTTCGCCACCAACACACGCAGCTTGACAACTTTTTCCATGGGCAGGCGGGCGACCCGCGCCACTGAGTCCAATTCCACACCCAAAAAGGTAAGGATAGTCGCCGGACCCTCCGTCTTACCAGATGCTAGGGGAACCCCCCAAATCTGCGCTAGTTGAACAAAACCGTCCAACAACGCCTTACACTGCCCAGTAGCCGCCGGCCCGACGAACAAAAAATCATCCAGGTAATGAACGACCGCCCCGCACCCCATCCAGTCGACAAATGCCCAATGCAAAAAGGCGCTAAACTGTTCGAAATAAGCACAGGAAACCGAACAACCCATCGGCATGCATTTGTCGAAATAATATTTCCCTTCCCAGGAAAACCCCAACAAAGGAAAGGACGACGGATGGACTGGCAATAACCGGAAGGCGGATTCAATATCCACTTTTGCCAACAAACACCCAGACCCACAGGCTCTCACCAGGTCGACCGCATCATCAAAAGAGGCATAGCGTACCGCACCCAAGTCCTTAGGAATGTGATCATTAACAGAGGAACCAATGGGAAAGGACAGATTATAAATCAAGCGATGCTTACCCGGCTCCTTCTTTGGAATGATACCCAGCGGAGATATCACAAAGTCAGCAAAAGGCGGCTGGTCTAACGGACCCACTACCCTACCCAGAACAATCTCCGATGCCAACTTGTCCCTGACGAAAGGCGCAAAACGCCGGACTGAAGGTGAATTCCGAGCCCTGGCTACCCTCACACTGCCTACCACTGGTATAGGAAACCCCTCCCGAAAGCCATACTCTAAACTACGGCTTACGCGCCTCCGAGGATAGCGCCTAAGCCAGGGACCAAGAACATCAATCTCAATCGGAGTGGGAGCCAAACTCAACAAGCTGCTATTATCGGGGAGGGGGGGGCGGCTCCTCCACCGCTCTTTTTAACACATTTAAGCGCTGAGTGGCTTCCATTACAGAGGGTGCATGCGTGCCGGAATTTGCAGTCCGGAAAGGGGCAGGAAGACTTATTGAACCGCCAGCACAAGTCACCCGCACTCCCCCCCCCCCTGGAGTCTCTGCAAAGCAGGGGGCACGCCGGATCGAAAGGGCCGATCCACCTTCGTAGCACCCGACAGTCCACCGCGTCCTGCACTCCCTCCACTAGGTCTGATTGACATCTGCGTCAGCCACAGATTAATGTCTTGCGTTCCCCAGGAAAGCAGCTGATTCTCCTCCATCTTATCCCGGAACTTCTCATCATAGTTGAGCCAAGCCCAACCTTCGTGAGTCTGCGACGCCTCTAAGATGGAATCAGCATACGCCAGAAGCATCCCATACTGATCCAGATGCGCATTACCCCACACACTAGCTAATCGCAGAAAGGAACGCGTCCAATTGACCACATTCCGCGCCACCCTCCGAACCCGGCCCACCTTCTCATCCTCCTTACGCTTCCTCCGACTATCCCCCGACCGTTTTCGACCCTCAAGCAAACGGAATATATCCAAGTAACGACGCTTAACAATTCTTCTCCGCAGATTCTTTGGCACTCCCTCCCATAACTCTGAGAAAGCCACCACGGAAGGAGACGCTCCCACTTGCACAGCCCTATCCAACTCCCCCTTTTCCTCCCGCCCCCGGCCGCCTCCGTCCGAAAGAGAACTGGATGAAAAATCCAAAGTTGATGAAGAGGAGGATTCCGAACGCCGATGACGATGACACGAATGCCGCCCCCTCTTCCTCGACCGCTTCTGACCCTTTACGGCCGACGGAGTATCAGTCCCCCCCGCACGACTAGCGATGCGCGCTGCCTCGTCAACAACACCCGGCGTTGCGCCAGCATCCAACTCACCTGCCGCTGAGGCGACTGTCACAGCAAGAACTCCAGACTCCCGTTGTGATGCATCCGCTGCAGCCGATCCACAACCTGTCCCACCAGGCAAGGGACTACCGCTGGCAACCACCGGCCTGCCGTCTGTCTGTCCAGCAGCCATCATCCAAGGATGTCCCCCATAGTGCCATCCAGCAGGTACCTGTGGAGAAAAGACAGGAAACGCTGAAGGAACACCAGGCAAAGCCCATGGTGGCTGCCACGCCCCTAGCCACTCCGCACTAGAAGAGCCTTGACCCCCACTCTGCCAATGCTCCCAAGCAGGCAGGGAAACCCCTCCTGCACTAGCCAATACACTCCCCAGCCTAGCCGGCCCAAAAGAAGTATCGCCTCCCTGCTGGTTGGCCCCAGCACCTCCAAGTACTGTGGCCGAGGCCCTACCCCGGCTACCCAGTGACCCGGGAGCCCCACGAACTCCCGGCGCACCTCTCGCTGCCCCTCTAGACCTACCCCGACCACCCCGCCCCCCGGGCCACAGAACCCCCACTTTGCGCTTGCCTGTCGCGCCCAGGACCCGTTAAAGAGCCAGAGCCCCGCTGGAAAGCTCTGCTCCGGCTAGGAGCTCTGCCCCGGGCCTCCCGCCCCCGAGTAACTGGAGAAGGTGGCTCCTGTGGCTCTACACCCAACCTAGACCCTCCTTTCCCTTTGTGAGCCGGCTGCCACTCGGGCCTTGCAGCAGATGTCCCACAGGCTCCAGACTGACCCGGTGAAGCCTGGACAGACCTCCTCAATGGCTTTGGGCCCCCCTTTTTACCTGTTGGCGACATGCCCAGCACAAGCAAAAATGAAGCTAGAGGGAACCGTCTTAAGAGCTCCCTGTTTCCTTTTTGTTTTTTTTTTTGTTTTTTTTGAACACGTGCCCTGCACCAAGCAACCCACCAAGCCCCCAAAAACCGGACCACTTGCCTGGAAAATCAGGTCCTGTCACCACAGCAAGGAGAAAAAACCCACGGCCGGAAGATGAACCGCCACCCGCACGCCGCCGCTCCAAACCCACCGCTGCCGCCGCTCCCAACCGTGGTCTCAGGTACGGCACTCCAGGAAGGCCCCGCGATTCACCACAGACGGCTCCGGCAGCCCACGCCGAGAAAGGAATCTGCCGAGCACGGAGGTTTTCAAACGACGTCCGTCGCCTCCAGCCCACCAAACCGAAAGGCCGGAGCCACGCCGAGTCCCCGCACCTCCCCCCCTCCGCGGCCCGCAGTCCTCGACACTCATTGGCTCCCGCGCATTTGAAAACCCCCCGCGGGAGCCATTGAGCTCGCCAGACGGCGCGGCCTCCCCTCGCTATGCGCGCCGCTGGATCCCGCTGGCGAAGGCAGCTTGCCGCCCCCCCGGTTAGTGGCGGCCCCGGGGACGCGGCCCCTGCGGCCTTATAATTCTGAGTTTAAAGAAAATAGTTTTGGCAGTCTGTTTTATGTGCTGTGTCATGCTTAGGGTTTTGTCCAGAGTAACTCCTAGGTATTTTACTTCGGACTTAGCTGGGAGATTAATGTCTAATAGATCGACAACAAATGGGGGGGGGGGGGGTAAAATTAGCGTTTCTGGATACAAAAAGTGCTTCAGTCTTTTTGAAATTTATATCCATATAAATTGAGCGCAGCCATTGTTCAGCTTCAATGATACAAGTTGTGATTACATCGTAATTAGGGTTAGCTACATCACAGGGGGCGAACAACATGATATCATCTGCATAGATGAAGTATTTTAGATTGTGGCGTTTGAAGATTGAGCAGATGGGTTGGCGATAAATGTTAAAAAGTAAATCCGAGAGAGAAGATCATTGTGGGATACCTTGCTCTTGTGGGAATGGTAGAGAAGAGGAATGATCAATTTGGACATATTGGAAACGGTTAGAGATGTAGGATTTAAACCAGCCAAGTGTTTTATTTTTTAAGCCTAATTGTGATAACCTGGCTAAGAGGATGTTATGATTTACACTGTCAAAAGCTGATGAAATGTCAAGGAAAATTAGCAAGAAAGCCTGCTTGGAATCATCCAAGCCCTGGATTAGTGAGTCAAATAAGGATACAAGTAACGTTTCCACACCGTGATAAGGGCGAAAACCGTATTGATGTTCATCTAAAGGAAAGTTAGTGTCAATATGGTCTTGCAACTGTATTTGAATTACTTTCTCAATGATTTTAGCTAGGAAAGATATACTGGCTATAGGACGGTAGAAAGAGGGGTCGTTGCTGTTAAGAGATTTATTTTTTAGAAGTGTAGTAGGGATTGGTTTACTATTTTAAGAATGTATGGAGCAAGTTCAGCTTTTGCTGCCTTAATCCAATGTACTGGGCAAGGGTCAAGTTGTGAGGTGGTGGTATTGAGATTTGATATTATCTCTAGAAGTTGTTTGCTTGAGACTAGATGGAAAGAGCTTCATTCAATGATATTTTCTGTGGTAGGTATCATGATAGAACCTGGACGAATATCGTGTTTAAGCTTGCTAGCAACATGGTTTGCTAGGAGTTGGGGGTCTATTAGTGTTTTGTTCACGGTGGGATCTGGATCTTTGGATAGTGATTTAATAATCTGGAAAAGCTCTCTTGGCCGGTTGATAGCTTTTGATAATGTTCTAGTGTGGTATAGTCTTTTAGCGGTATTTATAGCTTCCTTATATGTTTTGAGGTTTGTGAAGTATTGTGCTCTGAGTTCAGGTGTTTTTGATTTGCGCCATTTAGTTTCCAATTTCCTGAGATCTTTCTTTAGTGTAGAAAGTTCTGAAGTGAACCATTTCTCAGATATGTTTTTTCTTAGTCTTTTATTTGAAGGCAAAGATTTAGCTTTAGCTTCCGCTCCTATAACAGAGTTCCAGTTTGATACTAGATCATTGAGATTGTTTGAGTCATTGTCTAGTTTTGTAATGAGTGATTCAATAAAGATTTCCTTGCTAAACTGATGGAATCTTTGCTCTATGGGTTTGTTATTGGTATGTGCTAAAATGGTGTGTTGGAAAGGGAGCGAGAAATGTATCAAGAAATGATTGGACCATGGGACTTGAGTCATAGTAGGTGGAGTAAATTGTGGTAATTGTGTATAGTGTGCAGGGAGAAATATTAGATCTAGAATGTTACCTTTGCAGTTCGTAGGGTGGGTAATTATTTGTGTAAAACCCATTTCATCCATTGCTTCAAGGAAGGATTGTTCCTGAATGTTTGATAGGGAAGCAAGGTTAAGATCTCCTAAGATAACATAAGGTTTCCTCAAAGAAGAGTTACATGCAACCTCGAGGATAGTGTCTAAGGTCTACAAATCATTTGTTGGTGGTCTATATATAAGGCATATAGCCAAGGTGTGACTTTCTATTTTGAGGATATCTATTCCATCATGCTTATCAAGTAACGTGGATGAGAGATTGAGGTTAGCTTTAGCTATTATAAGTACACCTCCACCTCTTTTTCTGTCCCTATTAGAGCTAAGAATAGTATAGTCATGCATTTTTAGTTGATTAAGAAGAACTGTATCAGATTCATTTTGCCAGGCTTCCGTTATGCAAAGTAGATGAGGTTCTTCATCAAGAATGAGGTCAATTAGAATCGGGATTTTATTTCTAATTGACCTGGCATTGATGAGTATACATTTTAGTTGTGTTAACTGGGTAGTGCTTTTTTTGAGGTAGTCAATTGGAGTAGGATTCAATTGGATCAACCTTCGAGTATGAGTGCGCTGGTGAATGTGTGGATTCCCTATTGCTGGATGTCTGAGATCGTATTTTTGAGTATCATGTCTGGGCCTGTAAGGGATGATGTGAATGTGTGTCAGTGTAGGATTAATTATAGCTGAGGTTAGAGAGAGAATGGGGGGGGGGGGGTGTTGATAAGTAAGAGTACTAGTGTACACATTAGAATGTTTAGAGTGATTGTTAACAATCTTCTAAGTTCCAACAGTTAACTGTTACTCTATTCTGTGTATGACATATGTTTACTGTAAAATATTTTGTTCCCTCTAAACCGCTTTGACCCGGTGAAAAGCGGTATATAAAAATAGCTAAATAAATAAATAATTATTTAAGACTGAACTGACCAAAATTAAGCCTTCCTATCCATGTCACAGAAATAAAGCTGTAGTCTGCTTGGTCTTTTTTGGTTAGGGACACTTCCTCTGACCCAGGATATGTCTTAATGTGGCCTCAGCACGGTATACAACACAACAAGGCAACCAGAGGTAATGAGATCCCTTGAGGCTTATGAGGAAAACACTGAATTGTAGAAACATGTCTCCATGCATTTAGGATGTACTTGTGTAAATAAACGCACCCTGCATGTTTAGATTTATTTCAGATGAACAGGGTATAGACATGCAAGTCTCCAGGGATATTTAACTGAACTGCATATGCTAGAGAGTGGGTACCCATAAGCAGAATGCAAACCGGCAAGCAACCTGCTCTAATTGGCAGATGCTTGTAGAACAACACTGTGATTACATAACTGCAAATCAGCTGTAGAAAGACATAGATGCCAAGCATTCTGTTGCTCCCATTGAGCTCGAATGTAAAAGGGGCTCATTTATAAACTTAGCTGCAAAAGCAGCCCAGTGCAGAGCTATGCAGCACTGCTTTGCACCTCACAGTAAATGTAGTCCTTGACCAATTCACTGCAGGAGCGGTATTTAATAATAGGCAGCAGTACTAGGCTACGAATTGTAAGAAGCTAAGAATGCTGGTGTAGCTCCAGAGATCACCTGCAAATAACTTTTTTTCCCCAGTGATTTCTAAAAAACCTAGGATGCCTATTAAGGCATTGCTTATCAACAGTTTTGCATGGCAAACCTCAAATCTTCTCTTATGTTCTGCTAAGTCAGACTTCTGCTTAAGTTATAGGCCAAATATACATTGATTTTAAATAGAGAACATTTATGTGACCTGAATCTTTTCAGAAGAATGGCAGGTAAATTGTTCATACAGAATATTCTGTTTTACTTTATTAGAGATTTTTGAATCAGTATTTTTTTTGTGTGAATATAAGATGGATTAGATGAAGGAAGCTTGGGAAGTTTTTGCAGTTTACAGACCTCGCTTTTCCCTCCACCACTAGCAAATAAAACAAGCAGGTGCAAGTCATAGAGCTGCAGATAATTTATGGTTTGTAGCTATTTAGTGGGTAAAGCTGGTGAGAAGTTTTCTTCCACTCACATGGACATAAACCCATGCGACTGTCTGGGCTGATTAAATTCACATTGTTTCATGAGCACATGGCAAGCAGGGGAAAAGTTATGAAATCTCACTGCCCGCGCCATGGCAACTGAGCAAACAGCTCATGCGAAGAGTGGGAAGAATAGAAAATAGCCATATTTCTCTTTTTGTTTTCACACTTGACAGTTTTATCCCCACATCTGCCTGATGTCCGGTGTACAATCTGAGCGTCAGTTCAAAGCACCATCTCCTCCTCTTTTCTCTGCCTTTCTCTTGCTCTGCCCTGTCCTCCTCCTCCTCCTTCTTGTGACGAGCACTTCTGAGCTAGACTTTCATCTTTAAGACTCGGGGAGTACATTTCTGAACAATTTGTTTGCCTGCTGGACATTTGAATTGAAGGTTTTCTCATTTTCTCAGCCAGTTTTAGTTACAGTAGTATGTTCAAGGACATCATCATTATACAAAAAAACAATCTATAGATTTCTCCATTTCATTAATTTTGCTTTACTAAACTGTTTGTTCTGCAGTACTGAATAGAACCAATTTGCTGTAGAGCTAGAAAAACAGATGGTTAGATTCACCCGCATTATTTTTGGTGCCTGAAAAGCAAACTGTGGGAAACCCCAAATACCAAGTGTTATAAAAACAGACATCCAGGGTTAGCTGGCTAGGGTTCATCTGAGCAAAATACGGTTGCAACCATGCAGCTCCCATTTCTTTCTCTGGGAATAATTTTCACGTGTTCAATCTTTTTTTCAAATTTTGGAGCAAGCTGCTGCAAATTCTCTTCATGTATTCCATCAAATAACATCTTAACATTTTTTAAACACTGGCTAGCCTTTTTTAAACTCTGCAAATGTTTGTTTTGAAGGGCCAGTGGCTCTTTTCCCATGGGATGGTGTGGCATTTGCTTTTTTTTTTTAGTAATAAAATTTGAGTAATCCTTCACTAGCCTGTATAGCACACCCTCCATTTTTGCCTTGTTTCCCTTGCTCACACTTGAATTTCTCACACTTCAGACATGTCCTCAGGTACACAACTCACATTCATGGGATGATGGAGCCCAAGGCCTCTAGGAATATTAAAATACATGGGAGGTAATTTTATAAGGAGCTACATAACTTTACATGTATAGATGGACATTTACGTGAGTGCTATTCTTTATGTAAGTGCATCAGGCTGATACCACCTACTTTCAGTGTGGGAGGAAAATGGGGTGGAGTGTAGGCGCAGGTGCATACGTTATAAAATACTCTAACTTAGGTGCATTTTTCAAAAATTTATGCATAGGCATTTATAGGAACCTTAGGTCTGGAAGAAATGATTGCATCTAGATTTGCCACATGTACTTCACAACTTACACTCCTATTTTATAAAGTAGCATATGCCCATCCTTTACTTTCTAAGGTACCTTTTAATGTTTTAGAAAGTTACTTCATAACATTCTTATTTTATAAAATAAAGGATGCACTTATGTTTCTTCATAAAATATGCATGAAATATGTGCATTGCATTCCAGCGACAACGATCTCGGCAGCGCTAACAAGCCCAGCGGTGGTTAGCGGAGACCCGCGCTGCGGTGTGAGCTCTCTGGCCAGCGCGGTGCCTAGAAAGTTAAAAAAATGGATTTGGTGGAGGGAATATATTGATATATTCTCTCTACTGATCAGGGACCAGGAATGGGAAACCAAAGTGTGCAAGTACAAGGATAAGAAATGGGAAAAAAAGTCAAGAATTGTAAAATCTATAAACAATTGGGTATGGGCTTTCCATATTTTTAGGGGTGTAGTTCTGGAGCGAGAGCCGGAACTGAGTCAGTATTTAATCAAATATTTGGACACCATAACACAGGCACATAAACAGTTAGGTGGGTGGGCATGGCTGAACTACGATGTTAAGTTCAGACAAAGCATGGCAGAGGACCCAACCATGATCTGGCAACACAGGATCGTGGACTTGTGGCTAGAAGAAATGGCTCCCAACAGACCAGGGAGTCAGGAGGGGACCGCACAGTCCTTTCAGGCGCCACAATGGCGGCAAATCTCCCAGTCGGCCGGTAGGCGTGCGTGCCGGCAGTACAACACGGTGAGCTGCACTTGGCGGCCGTGCAAATTTAGGCACATGTGTTCCAGCTGCGGGGGCGCACACCCTGTCGCTGGGTGCCGAGCCAGCAGAGAATCTAAGCCATTTAGGCCAACACACCATCGTGGAAATGATGGTCCTGGCCCCAAACCCCATCAGGCTTGACCACATGCGAGTTTGGCTTCGAGCATACCCGTTACAGGACAAAGCTCTCAATATTGAAAACGGTTTTGCATATGGTTTCCGAATTCCAGCCTTAGTCCCATCCACGGGGCAAGTAACCCGCAACTCCCCATCAGTTAAAAAATTAAAACATGGTGGTGCAACAAAAAATATCTAAAGAAATTGAACTGGGGAGGGTGGCAGGCCCATTCAAGTATCTTCCCATCCCAAACTTGGTGTTGTCCCCATTGGGAATCATCCCAAAAACGGAGACAGGAAAATTTTGCCTGATCCACAACCTATCGTACCCAGAAGGGAGCTCAGTCAATGACCACATCAATCCATCGCTATGTTCCGTGAAATACGCGACAATCGATCAGGCCGTGGACACCATACGGAAACTAGGACACCGGGCATGGCTGGCGAAGGCTGACATCGAATCAGCCTTTTGACTGCTTCTGGTCCACCCGGAGTCCTTTTCGTTGCTGGGTTTCACCTTCAATGGGGAATATTACTATGACAAATGCCTGCCCATGGGCTGCTCAATATCGTGTGCTTATTTTGAGCAGTTCAGCGCATTTATACATTGGGTAGTGGAGGACATAGCAGGCCATTACACTGTGGTCCATTACCTTGATGATTTCCTGTTCATGGGAAGTGATGGTGCAGACTGCCAAAGGATTCTCAATGTGTTCGAGCAAATTGCCAGGTGCTTTGGGATCCCCTTAGCAAAAGAAAAGACTTGCAGACCAGTGGGGACGATTACATTCTTGGGCATAGAGATAGACGTGACAGCACAATTGTCTCGCTTGCCCGATGACAAAATAAGGAAGCTGAGAACGGCTATTCAGGCCATTCAAGTGCGGACAAAGGCATCGTTGGAACAGTTTCAATCGTTGCTGGGTCTGCTTTGCTTTGCTTGCAGGATCATGCCGATGGGACGAGTGTTCTGCCGGCGTATGGCAATAGCGACAAAAGGGGTTAAAAGGAAGCATCACAAGATCAGGATCACAAAGGGCATAAAAGAAGACCTACGCATGTGGGAGATTTTCTTGCAATCTTTTAATGGCCTGGCCTTTTGGCAAGAACAGCCAGTGTCAAACAAAGACCTTGACCTATTCACAGATGCGGCTGGGGGCAACGGTTTTGGCATCTATTTCAAAGGCGCCTGGTGTGCCGAGGAATGGCACTCAGAGGGTATCACAAAGGATATTACTTTCCTTGAGCTCTTCCCCATCGCGGTAGCCTTATACATGTGGGCCCTGCAGCTGCGCAACAAAATAATCACATTCCACATGGACAACATAGCGGTGGTCTATGCGGTGAATGGAATGTGGGCACATACACCAGGGGTGGTAGCATTGCTACGGCATATAGTGATGTTGTGCCTAAAACACAATGTAACTATCAAGGCAGAGCACATTCCCGGGCAGTTTAATAACATTGCTGACGCTCTTTCTCTTTCCAAGATCTTGCTCTTTCGATCGCTCGCACCCGAGGCCAACGCAGTCAAGACGGCTATCCCAGAGCAAATATGGGACCTTGGTCCGCCAAAGTTTGGGAGCTTGTGCTCAGCTCACTATCCGAGCGGACAAGGCAGAAATACATGTCGGCTTGGGAAAAGTTCCAAGTTTTCTGCGAAGTAAGCGGGATCAAAGACGAATATCCCAAGACGGAATCCATTCTACAATGGATCCTGCAGTCGAAGAGGATGGGAATGAGGAAATCAGTGGTACAAGCGCAATTGGCGGAAATTACTTTCTTCGCGAAAGCAATGGATACCAGCAGTCCGAAAGTGGACTTTCTGATAACCAGGGTGATGAAAGGCTGGACATCGGAGCAGCCCTGCAAAAAAGACAGGCGACACCCTATAACACACCAGATGTTGCAGAAACTGATAGCAGTGGCGAGCCAGGTCTTCTTCAACAATTTTGAGACACAACTGTTCAGATGTGCATTCTCTTGGGCCTTTTTTGGAGCGTTCCGAGTAAGGGAACTGGTTGCAGCGGCAAGTCGCGAACACGCTGGAGGGGGTATTAGGGAGAAGGATGTGAGCCTGCTGAACGGGACACTCGTATTGCATATACGGCGATCCAAAACTGACACAGAAGCAAAAGGTGCGCTGGTCTTGTTAGCCCCACTACCAGGGGACCTATCATGTCCATTGAAAACTTTCATTGAATACGGGCGAGTTAGGCCGACTGGCACTGAGCAATGGTTAGTACATGAGAACGGGGCCCCCCTCTCGCATTTCCAATTCGCCAGGGTGCTCAAGCTAACTATGGAGGCAGCAGGTTGGGAGACGTGCTTTTACGGCACTCATTCCTTCCGTATCGGGGCCGCTTCAACGGCGGCCAGCATAGGAATGACAAGGGAGCAGATTATGCGTATCGGGAGATGGCTCTCTGATAGGTATAAATTATATGTACGCCCGGTTTGACGCCGTGTGTCAGATTGAATTGGGATAAGTAGATGTAAAAAAAAAGAAAAAAAAAAGTGGAGTGCTGTTCTAAAAATTGTAGTTGGTGTGAGTGTTTGTACTAGTTTAACGGTACGCGTGAAAAGTACAGCATAGGATCAATATATTCTTGGCCTCATAGTCCTTCATCCAAGATGCCATCCTAACAAACTGTTTTTCTCTTTTCCAACAATAATCATTACATAGGTGCCAGCCCCCCTTGTGAGGTATGGGTTTGCGGCCATTCGTTTGTTCACTGGGCAGAAAAAAGGACGAGAACCAGACCGCAAGGACTTAATTTGGGCCTACCCAAGGGCAAAGTGGCGGTGAAGTGGATGGGTCTTCGGGGTATGATGTGGGACCAGCTATTGCCACTACTCCTGCAGTTGAGGAGAACAGGGGGTGCGCCCTGGGCGATAGTGGTGCACCTTGGAGGTAATGGAGTGGAGGAGTGGCCTAGTGGTTGGGGCAAGGTACTTCGGGCCGGAAGGTCGGGGGTTCAAATCCCACTAGAGGACAGCAACCTTGGGCCGGAAGGACTGGGGTTTCTAGTCCCACAGGTGCTCCTTGTGGTCTTGGGCAAGCCACTTAACCCTCCATAGCCCATGTTCCCTGTAAAATAGTTCTGTGTGCTGTGCTTTCCTGTCTAATCAATGTGTTTATACCTCAAAAAAAAATTTCCTGTCATGATTTGACAATTTCCAATCTGTAATCAAAACCGCTGCTGATCGCTGGAAGTAGCGGTATACAAAATGTATACTAAATAAATAAATAAATAAATAATGACCTGACGGGTACACGCAGTGTCGAGCTCATGAAGAAAATGCAGAAGGACATGCTGACACTGATGACTACCTTTCCAGGAGCATTACTGGTCTGGTCGCACATCATACCACGGCGAGTCTGGAAGGGCGAATGGTCGCATCAAGCTGTAGAAAGAACGAGGCGGAAAGTGAATAAGTGGATGGCCCGATTCATGGAGTCCATTGGAGGATATTGCATCGTTCACGACCTCATAGAGGAAAACTGCCCCGGCTTGTATCGTACAGATGGGATACATCTGTCTGAAATTGGGATGGATGTGTACCTCTGTGCAATACAAGACACGCTTGAACGGCTATGGCAAAAACATGTGTTGGCCACAGCAGCGAGGAAGGGTGGGGACCCTCATGGCAAGCGAGGAGTCGCTGCCGGGAGGGAATGGCAGGAGAGATAGGGATCACCCTTACGAGAGAGTGCACAGCCCAGACTTGGAAAAGGGGGAGAGGGCCTTATAGGAACTGATGTGTCCCCCATTAGTACACAGAGTGGAAGCAGGAACAGTGTCTAGAGGGCCTCCCGACTTTGTCGCGGCGGGAGAGGCGAACATGGAGAGTCAGCAACGTAGCCCTGCTCACGCCTTTGACGGGACATGGGCAGAGGTAGATACGGATACTGCTGCTAAGAGGAACAGAGCGTTAAAGGTCCTGTTGTCAACGGCAGTGCCCCTTAATGATGTTAGGCTAATTCGGACTGAGGGCAGTGGGGAAAAGGCTTTGACGGCAAATTTTCCAAATTATCCCTGCCGGGCGTCAAGGCCTGATTAGAGAGTGGGCTGTGCCTCTTGAGAAGGGATGACATTAAAGGAATGTATAATGGTTGTTTGGTTGTTTTTGATATGTATAATGCACTTGTGTTATAAGGTTTGTTTTGGATTATGCTGTGGCCAACAGTTTTTGATACTGTATTTCCAAGTGTTAATAACCCAAATAAAGATGTTTTCTTGTCTAAAGGTGGATACAGTAGGGTCATTTGGGTGGGGGGGAGGGGGAGGGAAAGGGGGGGGGGAAGGGAGTAGCAACCCCAAGGCCGTCATGCCGGTCGCATGGCTGTGTGCATTGCAACGTGCAGTAATTATAACACTGTGAAGCAAAGCACAATTATACTGAATGCTTAGCTCTCTTATAGCCTGTTGTTTCTCAATAACACAAGGTAATGTACACATGCATCATTTATACCCCTCTTTGACTACACACATACCAGGTGATGAATGTGGTAGCTTGCTTGGTTGAGTTACAGTATTCATATATTAAGGCAAAACATCCTCTATGAAAGAGAAGGAGTGGGCTAGTGGTTGGAGCATTCAGCTGGGAAACTGGGGTTCAATTCTCATTTCTGCTAGGGATACTTTTTATAACCTTAGGCAAGTTGCTTTATCTCCCATTGCTTCAGGTGTCCACAGGGATTGTAAGATTGTTAGGGCAGGGACATACATATACTGAATACTTATTACCACTGTTAATCCTGTAACACTATAAAAATTATGGGCCCAAATTTGAGCTGGGTGTGCTATGCACCGCGTCGGCGCATAGCCCACCCACCTCCCGCCTAACCCAGATTTTCCATGCCGGATCATATGCGGCCCTGGCATCGAAAATCCAGGTGTTGCTACACAGACAGGAAGCTGCAAGAACTACCTGTGTAGCACAGATTTTCGATGCTACACAGTTAGCCTCAGCGTCTTAAAGATAGGTGAGGTTTTTCCACGCCTATCTTTAAGGCGCAAAGCACTAACTGTGTAGCTTAGAAAATCGGTGCTACATGGGTGGCAACATGGCCCGCCTCCGCTCTGCCCCAGAGCACCCACAACATGCTCCGATGTTATACGGATAGCATCTGGGTGCACTAGGGACATATCTTGGATTTTCGAAGGGTGAAGCCTCCAAATGAGTTAGTTTTGCACATATCATTACAGTATTGAACCTCACTTCTAAGCCAAGATATATGGAGTATGATCTCAGCCTCTCAAATTTACTGCTAACGCTTGGCATAGCACTTGCATTGTGCCAAAGAAAGCTTCTTTCTGGAGTTCATAGGATGTAATATGTCTTCACGACCTACCAAAGCTTGGAAATTGCCTTTAATCAGATCCATGGCTCCCAATGCAATGGGAATTCTTTTGGGTATCTTTCTTGGCCACCTTTTCTTGGTCTGTGACTGTATTTCCTAGTGTTTGAGGATATTCTTCCCCTCTATCCAGTTCTCTGCAGATTTACTAAGGGGAGTATTTTAGAAGCCCTATTCATGAGTTGGACATCTGAAAATAGGCACTTAGAAGTGCAAATCATGGAGATGTCCCCAGAGCCATTTTAGAAGCCGATTATATAAAAGTCCCTAGCATGAGACGTCCACATAGCGTGGGGGCATGGTGGAGGCATGGTGGGGGTGTGGTGGGGGGTGTAGCCTGGATGAAGCAAGGGGGATGCACTTTATGGTGTGATTTCGGAATTGCAGGAGCATGTGCAGCCCTCGTGGGGGCATGGTGGAGGCCTGGTTGGGACGTGGCCTGGATGAAGCATGGGGGATGCACTTTATGGTGTGATTTCGGAATTGCAGGAGCATGTGCAGCCCTCGTGGGGGCATGGTGGAGGCCTGGTTGGGACGTGGCCTGGATGAAGCATGGGGATGAACTTTATGGCGTGATTTCAGAATTGCAGGAGCATGTGCAGCTGATTGCTGATAGTCCATGTCTGTTCCTGTTCATGACCATGAATAAGGTGAAGAAAGTGCTCATTTCATGGATGTAACACTTCTGAGGGGAAATGTACAATGCGCTTACATCTATACAGTTATTATTTGCTGCTCAAAGAAACCTGAGCATTGATACGTATTCTAAACATATTACAATTCCGCTGCTGCATGTCTTGAGTATCTGAAATGGTAGGCTGAGACGTGCAAGTCTTATAGCATAATCGCCCCTCTTTTGGTATACACCTGCCGGCATATCGAAGTACCTGACTCTGAGGCCGTGCAAATCAGGGATGTCCACATTTCTGAAATGGCCTACACCCATGCACATACCCGGCCTTGCAACCTACATGGTCCTCGCTTCCTTAACTGGTTACAGGGATGCTTATTTTTCAGAGTGGAGACGGACATTCTGCTCTGAATGGTCCAGATTCTTACTAGATATCCCTTCAAAAAAAGACACTTGATATGTGTTAACTCATTAGCATGCGTTATCAGTAAATAGGTTACACTGCATAAAGACCAGTACACTGTATGCACTAATGTGGGGCTGATAAGTCTCTGGCCTTGTAACGAAACAGAAAGCTACGGGCACACTTCAGTTCCAGAACTTATCAGTCCCACCTCATACTAATGCAGTGGCACCTTTTAGTAAATCTAGCTCATAACTAGCTAGCTTTAGGAATGCTCCAAAACACATTTATACTGTCTTTCTGGGACACTTCGGGGGAAATGTTATAAAACATTTTCAGCATATAAAGTATGTTCTACATATGGAAATGGGTCTTATAAAATTATGCAGGTGCGTGTGTGTGTATGAGTGCAAAAAGTAAAAGAGCACATCTTACTTTTTTTGTGACATTTGTGCAGATATTCCCAAGGATGCATTTTGATAGAGCAGCGGTAGATTTGTGATGTAAACATGTACTTTATGAAATACATGCATACACATGAATATTTGCATCTGATTGGGAATAGATGTACATTTGTGTGAGGGCATTAGGAAAATTCTGGATGCCTATGTTGCTTTATAAAACAAACCACAATAAAGCCTTGCCATCCAGGGTAGACAATTAAACAACTAAGGGGCCCTTTCACTAAATCCCTTGAAAGTTGTGCACTTAACGCACATTTTTAATGCACAGTAAGTACAGAGCTTCCGCAGTAGCTATCGGGGGCATGGCCAGCATCTTCCTGGCAGTTAACATGCAGATGCATACGAGTAGCACAAGTAGTGCAGGTGAATGTAACGATATCCATCGAGGTATTGTTTGGTGCACCTGCACTAATAGCCACATTGATGGTGAGACCACACTAATTACGTCTGTGCTAACTGCAAAGCACAGTCAGCGTTCATACTCTCTGACAGTTCTGTACATGAAGTTAGACTGAGATCCCAATGTAGTATGTATATATCAGGCATGTCCAACAGGTAGATCGCGATCTACCTGTAGATCACGGAGGGGTCAGAGGTAGATCGCCAGCCCCACTTGGCTCCATCTCTCCAGCAGCTCACCCCATCTCTAGGAGAGAGCCGGGCTTTACCTGAATACACTTACCATATTAGTTGTGTCGTGTGCTGGTCATTGGTCGCTTTATAGTTCGCTTTCATCAAACGTTTTCAGGCAGACACAACAAAGTGTCAAAATCTGGTGATTTTGGCGGGCTTTTCCAAATTTTGTTCTAACTTGCCTTTGCCTTGCCTTTGAATTAGTTCAAACCATTGTGACTTTTGCTTGCCTCTGCAATTTTATTTTGCCTAGCCTTTGCGTTGATTCTACACTGTGTGCAGAATTTATTAAATCGCGTGTGGTGCTATTTGAACTTGTTTGGCGGTATTTGATTTTATCTGGTTTGCTGGACAGGTGGTTGAGTATTTGTGATGATTGTTTGGTGGTATTTGATTATTGGTGCCAGTATGATGAATTCTTATTTTTACTTTTAGAACTGCATGTGTGGTTTTGGCATCTCAAGTCCTTGTATTGCACATCATCCAGAGGTCTTCAGTTCTTGTTGATCTTTAATACTTTGGGACAGTGACAGTTTTGGACCAGATTCAGCCAGTGTTTATACTAACTTAGCAGATTTGGCCTTCTTACATCCAGCCACCCCAGTATAATGAAGATGAGTGCTCCAAAGAAGAGCAAAACCTACCACTTTCATGAGGAATGGGAAATGGACTACTTCTTCATCATGGTGAAAGACAAGTGTTGTTGTCTAATTTGTAATGCCCCAGTATCCTTGCCCAAAAAGGGTAATCTGGTACGTCATTATAAGGCTCTGCATAGCTATAAGTTTGATGCTGATTTTCCACCCAAAAATGAAATTCGTAAACTGAAGCTCAAAGAACTTAAATCGAAATCGGCTACTCAGCAACAGTTGATGGCGAAGTCAAGGTCACATTCGGTCAGTGCAACCATAGCATCCTTCAAGGTCATCAACCTGATCGCAAAGAAATGCAAACCTTTCACTGAAGGGGAATTTGTAAAAGATTGTTTTATTGAAGCATCTGACAATCTTTTTGAAGGATTTAAAAATAAGGAAGAGATCACAGCTGCTATTCAAGATGTACAATTGTCAAAGAAACACCGTCGTTCGGCGAATAGAAAAGATGTGTGGAGACACAACTGAACAGTTGTTGAGAATGTTTCAAATTGTGTTGCTTTCTCACTCTAACTGGATGAATCTACAGACATAAGAGACATAGCCCAGTTACTAGTCTTTATCCGGATGGTTTTTGAAGACTTCAGTGTTAAAGAAGAACTACTTGAAATGATTTCTTTAAAAGGGAGAACTGCCGGTCAGGAAATATTCAGTTCTTTCCATTCTTTTGTGACAAGGTGTAATCTTCCATTGCATAGACTTGTTTCCATCACTACTGATGGAGCAAGAGCAATGACAGGTGAGGTTAACGGTTTCATAGCCCTCTGTAGATAGCATGACGACGTCCCAGATTTCCTTTCTTACCACTGCATCATTCACCAGCAAGTTTTGGCAAGCAAGAGACTCAATACAAAGACTGTCATGGACTTCACTTTCAAAATTGTAAATTCAGTTTGTGGAAGATCACTTCAAAGATGGCTTTTCAATCTTACTCTTGATGAAAGGGCAGCGGAAATCATTTTGCACACAGATGTAAGGTGGCTAAGAAGGCACAAATTTCTGCAAAGATTTTGTGATTTGCTGAATGAAATAAGAAGTTTTTTGAAGGAGAGTAGTGATGACCAAGCAGAGTTGAAAGATGAGGAGTGGTTATGTGATCTGGCATTTCTCACTGACTTTACAGGCGAACTAAGTGATATGAACCTTGAACTAAAAGGTAAAAACAAATGCATTGGCGAGATGATGAGTACAGTTTCATCCTACAAGAGCAAATTTGAGCTAATGATGACTGACCTTGCAAACAACAGTTTTGATCATTTTCCTAATACGCAGGACTATCTGGGACAATATTCAAATTTTGTTTTTCAGAACGAGAAGTATGTGACAGAAATCTGTTCTGTTATCCAGGAATTCAAAAATAGATTCTGTGACTTCCCAAAAATTGGAACAGTTGTGAAGTACTTGTCATACCCATTCAAAGTAGATGTGGACATTAAAGAAACTGCAGCTGCTATCAGTAAAAATTACTCACTGAATAAGCCATCTCTTGAAAATGAAATATTAACCCTTAAAATGACATTTTTCTCAAGACTCGTGCTGAGCAAGAATCGTTTTGGAAGCTAGTACCTAGAGACAAATTTCCCAACTTGAGAAGATGCAGTGAAGCTGTACACTCCTGTTTCGGTTCAACTTATTTGTGTGAATCTGCATTTTCCCATCTGAAAATGACAAAGAGTACACAATGTTCCAACATGACAGATGAACATCTCCAGGATTCCCTGAGACTAGCCCTCACACAATATTCACCCAACTTCAAAAAGCTGGTGGATGAAATGCAGGCTCACACGTCTCACTAATGAGCAAGAGCGAAATATTAAAGATTGTGCAAGATCAGCATGGATCAATAATCGACCTAAACTTAACACAAACTACTCAATAAAAGTTAAAGAAAGTTATTAAGACAGTTAAAGAAAGTTATTGCTCAACAAAACTTTAAGAAAAAATTTACTTTCCATTTCCCCTTGCAGTTCTTACTGGATCGTCATCTCTGTTTTGTTTTTGCTTAATTTGCTTAACAGCTGATCACATCCAAGTAAATGACAGAAGGTTCATTAAAAATGGGGGGGGGGGGAATCCTCCAAATTTATATATATATATATATATATATATATATATATATATACATACACACACACATTGGGATCCCAGGAGTTCACCCACCAAGGGTTTGTCAACCTTTTCTACATCTGTATTATAATGCAGGACTTTAGCCTTGAATCAGACAATGCCTAAACATGTCAGGCATATGATCAATGTATGGGATTTGATCATATTATAAAACTATTTGGATGTTGGATATTTGTACACATCAAGCTGTCCTTGCAGGATTTCTATGTGGTTTTAAGTGTTTTTAATTTATGAAATAAATATTCTTGTAATTTATTATTCATTGTTAATTTCTCTGGCTGTTCACTTTTAAATTATTTATTTTGCTCCTCTTCTGCTTCTTATTTATTAACTGTATTGACGTAGAGTTTGTCTGTTTCTGGAAATTCGGCCACTGACTCGTAGTTTCATCACCTTGAGATCTTCAAACATTATCACCCCATTATCTTTCCTGGTCCATGCACACCAATTGCTCATCCCCTTTTACATACAATTCTTTTGGATTTCTGCATCCCTGCATACCTTGGAACCCATCCCTGTGCTACTCACTTTATTCATAAGCTTTTTATGAGGAAAAGAATCAAAGGCTTTGCTGAAATCTAAGTTCATTGATCACCCAGTCAAAGAAATCAGTCAGAATCATGTGGCAAGATCTTCCTTTAGTAAAACCATGTTGCCTTGGATCTTGCAACCCATTGGATTCTAGAAAGTTCATTACCTTTTCTTTTGGTAGCATCTCCATACTTTTCCCACCACTGAGATAAGGCTTGCCATCCTGCCATCTCTTTATTACCACTTTTGTGAAGAGGTATCACGTCATCCCTTCTCCAGTCCCATGAAACTTTTACCATCTCCAAGGATCTATTAAACACATCTTTTAAAGGTACTGCCAGAACCTCTCTGAGCGCTCTCAATATCCTGGTATGTATGTTATCCAATCCCATGATCCCATGATTTTGTCCACTTTCAGTTTTGCAAGCAATTCATAAATACTTTCTTCTGTGAATAGTGTGGTATGTACTCCATTCCCATTAGTACCTTTGTGAATCATGTGTGTTCCTTCTCCAGGATTTTCTTTCTGAACATGTAACAGAAGTACTTATTGAGCACTTCTGCTTTTAAGAACATAATATAAGAACATAAGATATGCCATACTGGGTCAGACCAAAGATCCATCAAGTCCAGTATCCTCTTTCTAACAGTGCCCAATCCAGGCCACAAGTGCCTGTCAGATTCCCAAAAGATAGACAGGGGTAAGCAGTGCATTTCTCCAGTCCACTTTAATAATGTTTTATGAACTTTTTCTCCAGCAACCTATCCAAACTTCATTTAAATCCAATTACATTAATAGCTTTTACTAAATCCTCTGATAATGAATTACAGAGTTTGAAAAAATATTTCTCTCTTTAGTCTAAAGTATGCTACATTGTAGCTTCATTGCATGTCCCCTAGTCTTTCTACTTTTTGAAGGAATAAACAACTGATCTGCATTTGCCTGTTCCACTCTTTTCATTATTAACTCTGGTAACCCGGAGGCCCTCCTCGCCTCCCTCAGCAAGTCTTAGCACCCCCACATAACTTTGCCCCCCCCCCCACAAAATACCCAACACAGTATCTGGTACAAACTTTGGTCGCAGCTTTATTTACAACCTGTAACAACCGGCCCAACACGGGCCTAAATATACAACTTTCAAACATAACCCAGCCCCACACCCCCTTGCCGGAAGATGCCCCCACCCACCAGATTAGGAGCAAGGCGGAGCATCCTCCTCCCCCCAAACCCCGCCGCCGGCCTCGCCATACTCGTAGCAAAGGCCGGCCCCCACCCCCCCGCTACCTGGCCGAGACCCCCAACCGGGCTGTCTCACCCCACCCGAGGAGCCCTTCGCCCCCCACTGCTCCTAAACCAGTTCAAGCCCGCGCCACTTCTGCGAGCGCTGGCTCTCTACCCCACCCCCACCAGCTGCAACATCCCAAACACTACCTCAAAAAATGGGGGTGGGCGGGCGGGAACGCGTCCGCTTCCCGAGGAGCCGTGGCGAAAAGGGACAGCCACGCGGCTCCTCGCCGACAACTGCTCCGCCCCCCCGATGCGCGGGCCAATGAAATCGCTCCTTCATGGCAAAGGAGCGATTTCGTATACCGTGCTCCTCCAGACCTCCTCCTCCCCCCCCGTCCCCTGTCACGTGCGAGAGGCCGAGGCCGGGCCCGGGCCCAGGTTACTGATGGCCGCGGGACCCGGCCCGCGGCCTAGAGCATTAACTCTGGTAACCCGGAGGCCCTCCTCGCCTCCCTCAGCAAGTCTTAGCACCCCCACATAACTTTGCCCCCCCCCCCCCACAAAATACCCAACACAGTATCTGGTACAAACTTTGGTCGCAGCTTTATTTACAACCTGTAACAACCGGCCCAACACGGGCCTAAATATACAACTTTCAAACATAACCCAGCCCCACACCCCCTTGCCGGAAGATGCCCCCACCCGCCATATTAGGAGCAAGGCGGAGCATCCTCCTCCCCCCAAACCCCGCCGCCGGCCTCGCCATACTAGTAGCAAAGGCCGGCCCCCACCCCCCCGCTACCGGGCCAAGACCCCCAACCGGGCTGTCTCGCCCCACCCCGAGGAGCCCTTCGCCCCCCACTGCTCCTAAACCAGTTCAAGCCCGCGCCGCTTCTGCGAGCGCTGGCTCTCTACCCCGCCACCGGTGCGAGGTATTTACTATCCTCGCACCGCCCCCACCCCCATAAAGCTGCGACCAATCATTTCCAAAGCTTCCTGCCAATCATTAAGTAATAAGTCCTGTCCGACCGGGGACAAGTGTACCCCATCGGTGCGATACAGTCCAGCGCAACGTGGATCCGCCCAAGGGTGCTGGACCTGCCATCCTCCAGCCTGCTGCAACCAACGTCCAATCTGCCGGTTGACTTTTGCTAACCCACGCGACCAACGTCGCTGGGACAGGCAGGCCGGCCATGGGATAATGTCCGACCAGACGATTGCCACACCTGGCCACTGCTCCTGCAGCGCCCGAAGGTCCCGCTGCACCGCTCGAATGAGCTGTCGGCATGTCCAATTGGAGAGATCATTCCCTCCAAGATGTATCAACAATCCATCAGTCGCTGCCGCCGCTCCGCATGCCCCCGCACACAAGGAAGGAGCTGCCACCAGCGCATGCCACGCTCGCCCAGCCACACCAACTGAACATTGCAGGACACCAAGCCCAGGTGCAGACCCAGCGGGCGACTCGAGGCTCTGCGCTCCGCCCAGTACACGAACGAATGACCCAGAAGCCACCATACACCGGCAGGGCCCGTATCGTCACTCTATGGAGGCCAGCTCTGCAGCGAACCTGAAAAAGAAAGACAGCATTAACACCCCCCACACCCCCCTCCCCCAATCCCGGAGATGCCTCACAGTTGGTCCAGGCGCACATAACCTTCATAGGCCCCGGATCGCCACCTCCCGATCCGTTGAATCACTTCACCCCCAAGCCCCGCTGCAGCTGCACTTGTCGCTGCCCCGATCCGGAAGGAATGAGACGCGTACCGCCTATCATCCAAGCCCAACCGCTGCAAGGCCAGGCGTAGCACCGCCGTGAATTGAAACTGGGTAACCGTGATTCCATCCGCGTGACAGAAAAAACAGCCTGTCAGGTACGGCCGCCGACGAACGTAAGACACCAAATTCTGAACCGGACAGGAGCCCAACCCAGGGATAGCTTTCAACACCACCCACCGGCCGAGGCCCTGCTGGTCCGTCTTCGAGCGTGCAACATAAATCCGTACTAGCGTCTCCTGCAGGTCCACATGTTGCACCTGCAAACCCCCCCACACACACCGCCTGCATGACCGTGGGACCAACTCACTAACCCGAAACGCCCCGAAAAAAGCCGAAACAATGTCCGAAAAAGCACCGTCTCATACGAAGATGCCGCCACCTCCGACAATACGTCCCATATACGCAGCAGCAACTCATGAGACACGGGACGGCGCCAATCCCGCCCCAGCGGCTGGGCTTTAGCCCATCCAGCCAAAAGCCGCTTCACCACATACACAGCACTGGGACTGCCCCAGCCCACCACCCTGCTGAAAAAGGAGAACCCGGCCAGCGCTGCCCGCACTGCCGACCATGACCAACCGCAACCTTTTGCCCACACTATAAAAGAACCAGCTAGCATGTCTTCCACTCTACCACCTCTCCAACCTCTCCCCCATAAAAACTCCCGTACCTTCGCATAACCCCGCTGATAAGCCGTCCACGTACCTGGAGCCACGGAGGACCGCAACAAGGCCATCATTCCGGTATCCCAATCCTCCAAAGGTGCTCCGGCACCACTGCCGATGTCTCGTCTGCCCCCGGAGCCAACGCCCGAAACTGCGCCCACTGAAAACGAGACAGAGCATCAGCAATAGCATTCTGAGAACCCAGCACGTGACGTGCCCGAGCCGTGATATTGAGACGAAGACAGGCCAACACAAATACCCGCATCAGTGCCGCAACACGCGGACACTTTGGCGAATGTCGATTGATGACTTGCACCACTTGTGACGCAGTAGCTCCCCAGGAACCGATGGACACAGATAAGCATCCGGTGGTAGAAGCCGGTACTGCAGGAGAAAGCAGGAATTTCTCTGCAGAAAAAAAAAAACTCAGAACTAATCAAGCAGAACAGCTCACCTCGGGGGAGGGGAGTAGTAAAGCTCTTGATTGGGCATGCCCTAAGAGGAGGCGGGCAGTGCAAGCTAGAAGCACCTGGTTAAATAGTCAGAAGCCAGGAAGTGAACTAGAGCAACGGAAGCAAAGAGAGCAACAAGGGCAACGGGAGCCAAGAAAGCAAAGAGAGCAACAAGAGCAAGGGCAAGAACAGAGACGGAGAGAATTCCCAGAAGGAGAAATAAGAGTTTCAGAGGGGAAGTCTGGAAGGAAACTTCGTTGCTGCTGTGATTCCTCAAATAGTCTGCAACTAGCAGGTAGCGTGGTGGAAGGCTCAGAGGCTGAAAGAAACTGCTGGGGGCAGAAGACTTTCAAAACACTGAGAGATCCAAGGCTGCAGGACCAGGCAGAGCTATGGAATAAAAGGCAGAAAGACAAAGAATTCTCCAAAGGAAAACTTCTATCTAAGGTACCCAGTGGGGGAGAAATAGTTGATAAGTTTTATGCTCTAAAGCCAGAGGGAGTGTGCCCTAGTTTTAAAAGCCAAGTCAGACAAAATGGTGGCAGCTGCTTTCAGCAAGGAGAGGGTTTGAATAACAGTAAATATTCTTACCAGCTAGCTGAAGTACCTAGCCAGGAAGGGGCTGACATCCATGCTTTTAAATCTCTCTTTAAAGACTCTCCCCGTACTGCCAAATATCTAAGCACAGCACCCACATGTAGAGAGAGGTGGAGAGATAACGTTAGCAGCACGTTGAATGTTTGTTTTCCTGATACAAGCAAGTATGTTAATCAGCCTGAGATAAAGAGCCTCAGCAAACAATTGCTCACGGGAGAAAAGGGACATCAGCTAAGTGAAGGGAAGTCACCAGCTGAATCACTTCTCCAAGAGTTTAGAGAGTTTTTGGAACGTAAGGCAAGTTTTAATTACAGTGCCCCAGAACCAGTTGCTGGCTGTGAGGAAAGAATGCCTTTTCCTAATTCTCTGCCATCTACAGAAGAGGACACATTAATGGACTGTTCAACCTGCTTAATTGAGAAAGACAATTAAGAGGAAAAAGGTTTACCTATTGTAGGAGGTAGCATAGCAGATGTACTTGTCTCTTCCTATACAAAGAAACTGGTAAAAAGTGAATGAGTTAAAGTTCAACTGATTTGTATAGCAGGAGCACTACTGTTGAATGAACCTTTCTGTTCTTCAGTTCATGATTGGATCACATGAGGTGAATGTGAATTCCTGAAGATAGCACAGCATTGCAAGTCTGTTTATCTAGTTTCTTTTACTCTTGTTTTGGATTTATAACTTCTGCACCGTCTGTTGCATTTGAACTGCACAACTGGCAAATAAACCTCATGAAAATAAATTTCTCTTTGCCATGCCTTACTGCTCAAAGCACTCACACAACTACAACTAATTGCCTCAAGGGCATCACAAGGCAACCCCTCCTTAGCCCTCAAGGTTAGGGAGTGGGAGGCGTGATACACTGCAGCGTTGTCACACCAGAACACCACCCGCTTATCCCGCAACCTATCCGGCCACACCCAGAAGGCCACCACAATCGGGAACAATTCCAGGAACGTCACATTACGCGTCAACCCGCTCTCTGTCCAAGATGCCGGCCAAGGCGCCGCACACCATGAGCTTTGACAATACAACCCCATACCCGAACTACCCGCCGCATCGGAAAACAACTCCAAATCCCGATTGGATAATTCAGACGACTGCAACACCGAGGAGCCGTTATACTCCGCCAGGAAAGCATCCCAAACCCGCAAGTCAGACCGCATCCCCCGACGTCACCCGGATGCGATGATGCCCACAGCGCACCCCAGCCATAGCCAGGGACAGCCTACGTGCAAACGGCCTCCCCATGGCAATGACTCGACAAGCAAAATTCAAGTGACCGACCAACACCTGCAGCTCCGACAAAGTCACCTTCGAGGCGGAGCCCACCTCAGCCACCAATAGGCGCAGACGCTCAACTTTATCTCTAGGTAAACGGACCACTAACTCCATTGCATCCATTTTGATCCCTAAGAAGGAAAGACACGTCACCGGTCCCAACGTCTTACCCACCGCCAACGGGATGCCGAACTCAGCAGCCATCTCAAGGAACAGCCCTAGCAAGGATTCACACACCGCGGACTGCGCTGGCCCCACGAAAAAAAAATCATCCAGGTAATGCACAATAGAATGGCGCCCAGACCGCCTCACCAAAACCCAGTGTAAAAACGTGCTAAAGGCCTCGAAGTAAGCACAAGAGATCGCACAACCCATCGGCAAGCACTTGTCGTAATAATACTGGGCGTCAAAACGAAATCCCAGCAATGAACCGGTAACAGCCTAAAGGCCGATTCGATGTCCACCTTCGCCAACAACACCCCCTTACCGCACTGGCGCACCAGCTCCAAAGCCTCATCGAAGGACGCATAGCGTACCGAGCATAACTCCCGCGGGATATGGTCATTCACCAAGGCCCCAAGGGGGCACGACAGATTGTGTATCAAACGATAACGCCCTGGCTCCTTCTTCGGGATAACCCCAAGCGGCGAAATAATAAACGGCGAAAAGGGTGGCCGGTCGAATGGTCCGGCAACTCTGCCCAACGCACATTCCGCCGCAATCTTTGCGCGGGCCACCTCCGCCAGCCGGAGAACCGAGCTAGCATTGCCACCCGCCACCTCCAAGACCTCCCCCTGAAACGGGATACGAAAGCCCTCTGAAAAACCTGCCCACAACATGGTCCCCGCCTTGCCGTGCCGGTTCTTCGCATAAAGTTCTAGCCACGGCTGTAACGCCTGAATCTTGATGGGGGTAGGCGCCAACCCCCCGCTCGCCTCTTCACTTACCCCCAACCGGTATTCCTGGCACACCTTTTCGGCTGCACTTCGCGGCCGAGTGACCGGCCCCACAGAGCAAGCAGGCGTGCCAAAACTTGCAGTCCGGAAAGGGACAGGAAGCTTTATTGAAGCGCCAGCAAAGGTCTCCACCAGGTCCGCTCGGTCCGACTTTGGTCGTATCGGGCACTGGGCCCGCAGCCCGAAAGGACCGAAAACCCGCCACCGAAGGATTGCCCACGGCCTTAACTGGACCTGCACCCCCCCCCCCCGCTCCTCCCTTTTTGGCAGACATTTGCGTCAGCCAGAGATTAATGTCCTTCATCCCCCACGACAGCTGCCGATTCTCCTCCATCATATCACGAAACTCCTCGTCGTAATTGAGCCAGGCCAACCCTCGTGCGCCTGGGAGGCTGCCAAGATGGCATCTGCATACGCAAGCAGCTCACCATAACGACTCGGATCCTCATGCCCACAGACGCTCGCCAAACGCAAAAAGGCCCGGGTCCAATTTAACGTGTTCCGAGAAACCTTCCGCACCCTCCCGGCCTTTTCATCCTCCTTACGCTTCTTTCTACTCTCCCCTGAGCGCTTTCTCCCCTCCAGAAGCCGGAAAATATCAATATAACGCCGCTTCACGATCCGCCGCCTCAACTTGCGTGGAACACTCTCCCACAGCTCCGCGCAATGCACCACTGACGACCCCGCCCCGTCACCAGCCCGCGCCCCCACCGTGGAGGCATTAGAGGAACTATCCGATGACCAGGAAGATGAAGACGAGGACGACGCACTCCGCCTACAATGACGCCTGTGCTTCTTCTTCGCCTTGGCTTTGCGCGCACGCGAAGCACCCTCCCCTGCCCGCAACAACCCCCCAACTCCGCCAACCGCATTCCCGGGACACTCACCTGCGGAAACTTGCTCTGCCGTCGCTGGCACCACCGAGGTCGGACCGGTCTGGTCCACATTCTGCGACATCACCATCTGGCCGCCACCTACAACACCCGCCGCAGCCGCCGTACTAGCTGGAACCTGCAGAGGGAGAGAAGCACCCACAACCGGAGGAGGAGAAACACCAACACCAGGAGTAGCCATCCCAAAATGCCCCATCCCCCACCCGGCACCCCCCCTGGAGGCCCCGCTGATGTACCCAAACCCCCGGCCGCCCAGCCCACTGCCCCCCAGGGAAGCTGTCCCCCGCCACTCCGAAAACCAGCCCCCACCCAGTTCCCCCCCCAACCATTCCCCCAAGGACCCATGCTCGTGGGCTGTCCGGACAACGGGGACCAGCCCGCCCACTCCTCACCACTCACCCCCGTCCTCCCCTGCCCCCACGGAAATGCCCCATCAGCACCAGTGCCAACCGGACCACAGGGAACCCCAGCAGGGCTGAAGCCCATGTCCTGAGCCCACCCCCCTGTCCATCTGTTCCCCCCCGTCCCCTACCAACCCCCGCGAAACTCCCCCATCTGCCATGCCCCCTCCCCCAACCCCGTCCACTACAGAACCTGGCACCCTTGCCTCGGGCCCCACCATCTCGGCTGGTGCACCAATGGGCACCCCCAAACCCAGCAATCCTTCTGCAGGGGCAGACAAGGACCCCCGACCCCCGGTCCCCCGCCCACAATTCCTCACTCTTCCCCCTGCCCCCCGTGTACCCTGACCACCGGTCCTGGCCCCCTTGGCTGAACCAGCTCCCCGTGCCCCTCTAGCGCTCCCGCCGGCCCTGGCAGCCACGTCCCCTCCCTTCTGCCGCCCCTTAGCCCCTTTACCAGAGCGTGCCATGCTCCCTCAGCCCTCAGCAGGAAGGCTGCATGCCCTCCTCTTACTTGGCTGCCTCGGATATTTGGTTTTTTTTTTTTTTTGTAGGCAAGTTAGGCCCGTGGCAGAAACAAATTACCACCCTAGCAAGCCAGACACTGCCCCAAGCCAGAAACTGCCCCACAGCGTCCCCCCAACTGACGTGCCCCCCCCTTGCCACAGTATGCCCCCCTCCCGGCGCTGAAAACTCACCCGGGCCAAATGCCGGTGCTGCACGGCCGAGGACCAGACCTCCCAGAGAACGCGTCCGCTTCCCGAGGAGCCACGGCGAAAAGGGACAGCCACGCGGCTCCTCGCCGACAACTGCTCCGCCCCCCCCCCCCGATGCGCGGGCCAATGAAATCGCTCCTTCATGGCAAAGGAGCAATTTCGAATACCGCGCTCCTCCAGACCTCCTCCCCCCCCCCCCCCGTCCCCTGTCACGTGCGAGAGGCCGAGGCCGGGCCCGGGCCCAGGTTACTGACGGCCGCGGGACCCGGCCCACGGCCTAGAGCATTTTGTAGACTTCTATCATATTTCTCTCAGTTATCTCTTTTCCATGTTGAGGGCCCTAATCTCTTAAGCCTTTTGTTATAGGAATAGCCTTCCATCCACTTTATCATTTTGGTTGCTCTTCTTGGTAGCTTTTCTTATTCTGCTACATCCTTCTTAAGATATAGCGATCAGAATTGCACACAATATTCAAGGTACCATTGTACCATAGGGTGATGCAAAGGACTTTATAATATGCTATGTTTTAATCTCCATTCCTTTCTTTATGATTCCTACCATTCTATTTGCTTTCTTGATGGCTACTACACACTGTAAAGAGAGTTTCAACGTATTAATCATGACACCCAGATGCTTTTCTTGGGTGTTGATTTCTGATGTAGAACCTTATATTTTTTAACAGTAGTTTGGGTTATTCTTTCTTAAGGGCCTGATTCTGTGCCATGAATAGCGGGGATGGATGTGCCGGTTCTGCAGGGAAGTTAGACTGGGCCGGGGAAGGGGCGGTTCGGGGTGGAGCCTGGGCGGTCTCCGGCCCTGGACATACAGGGCTGATTCTAATGTCGGCCCTGTACGTCCAGGGCCGGCGATGTGTGGGGAAGTTATTCCACCTCTGAGGTGGAATAACTTCCCTGGATGTGTTTTTTCTGTTCTTCTGGGGTGCGGATGGGGCAGGGGAGGCTGGAGGACATTCCCTGCAGCTCGACCCTGGCCTTAGAAGGCCAGATCAGGGGTCAAGCTGCAGGGAATGAGCACTTTTGCCTGGCGACTGGCATCGTGACCTTTAAATGGAGCCGCAGTGCCATGGCAATCAGATGCCATAGCGCCGCGGCTCTATTTAAAAGTCCTAACTGAGTTAGTCGGGCAGGTCATGTACATGCAGGCCAGACAGAATCGCAGTCCCAGCTTGCATGTACATGACTGTTCGCGATTCTGATTCCATGGGGCTAGATGTGCCCCGCGGGATCAGAATCGCGATCCCCTCTGTATGTCCAGCTCAGACCGGTCGTATGGAGGAGATCTATGTCCAGAATGGAATAAGCTTGTAAGTGCATAACTTTGCACTTGTCCACATTAAATTTCATCTGCCATTTGAATGCTCAATTTTCCAGTTTCTCAAGTTCCTCTTGCAATTTTTCACAATTCTCTTGTGTTTTAACAACTTTAAATAAGTTTGTGTCATCTTCATATTTGATCACCACACTCAATATTCCGATTTTCCAGATCATTTATGAATATGTTAAAAAGCAGTGGATACTCCTCTATTCATCTTTCTCTACTGAGAAAATTGACTGTTTATTATATTTATTTATTTATTTATTTATCATTTCTTATATACCACCTTTCTGGTTTATCAAGGTGGTTTACATCGAACACAATGGAACTTAAGTTACATAGCTGGCATAGAACATTCATAGAACATTGTAACAAATACAGGATAACAGGGTTATTTTAGCTATCCATAGAAGGGTGGGGAGTATGACATGCTGAATACAGGTAACTTATTTACAGAGAGAATCAAGGATGGATATACTGAATATGGGTCTTATTTACAGTGAGAATCAAGGAGGTTCTAATTTTGTGTATAATTGAGGATGCTTATCTGTTGGATATGGTGTTATGTAACTGTCCCATAATATTCCTGCAAGATGTATGTTTTCAGTTTCTTTCTGAACTCTTTTAAGTCTTTCATTGTTCTTATATTGCTTGGTAGGGAGTTCCATTGAGTTGGACCATAGATGGAGAAAGTGCGTCGGCATGGTTCTTGTGTGCTTGTTGCTTTTGAGTTTGGGGACTTTAAGCAAATTTTCAGTTTGGTTTCTTCTTGGTCTGCTCCTCTGAGGTTGGGTGAAAGAGTGACCTCAAGCAGTCTACAGATAAGTTATGTATACTTTTAAATGCGTTCATGACAGATTTATATTTGATGCGTGCTTGGATGGGCAGCCAATGTAGTTCTTTCAGAAATGGGGTGATATGCTCTTGTCAGGATGTCCATGTGATCAAGCGAGTTGCAGAGTTTTGTGCAATTTGTAGCAGAAAGAGAGTACTTTTTGGTAGTCCTTGGAATATAGAATTACAGTAATCCAAGTGGGTGGTAATAATCACTTGGCAGACAGTGTGGAATAGATTATAATCCAATAGCAGACAGAAGTTGTGAAGGATATTTATTCTTTGGTATGTTGCTGTAATTGCTTTCTTGATATGTGTTTCTGGTCTAGGTATTTGACCTCAGATCTGATGGGGATGTCATAGTTGTTGATTGTAACATTTAGCCCTATTCTCTGTTTTCTATCTTGTAACCACTTTCCTAATCCAAATTGTACACTGCCTCCTATCCCATTATTTTTTAATATCCCCAAGAGTCTCTCATGAGAGAACTCATCAAAGGATTTCTGAAAATCCAGATACAATCTGGCTCATCTTTACCTGTTTATTCACATCTTCAAAAACTATAACAGATTGTAAGACAAGACTTTCCTTGGGTAAATTCATGCTGACTTTCTCCCATTAAACCATCACTATATACATGTTCAGTAATTTTGTTCTTTATAATGCTTTTTACCATTTTGCCTAGTAGACGTCAGGCTCACCATTCTATATTTTCTCAGATCACCTCCGGAACCATTTTTTTTAAAAATTGGCGTTATATTGGCCACTCTTCAAACTTCAGATACTTCAGATGATTTTAATGATAGTTCACTGATTACTAATGGTAGGTCTGCAATCTCATATTTGAGTTCTTTCAGCATCCTGGGATGTATGCCATCCAGTCCAGGTGATTTGCTATGCTTTGGTTTATTAAATCTTCTCGGTTTATTGAAGTTTGTTTCATTTCCTCTGATACATCACCTTTAAATATCATTTCTGGCATGAGTAGTTTCCCTACATCTTCTTTGGTAAAGACCAAAGTGAATAATTAATTTAGTCTCTCCACTATGGCCTTTTTCTCCCTTAGTGCCATTTTTACCTTTCCAACATCTAATGGTCCAACTGACTCTCATGTTTTTTTCCCTTGCCACTTTCCACAAATCAGTCCTTAGCTCCTCTGGCCTTCTTCCTCTCCCCATATACCTGAAAAAAATCTTGTTACTTTCATTTGCATTTTTAGCCATTTTTTTCTGCATGTGCTTTTGCCATCTTGATTTTTCTCTTTGCCTTTTTCATCTTTATCTAATATTTTTTCTGTGTTCCTGTTTTTTGTGATCTTCTGAATTCTGTGAATGTTGTCTTTTTACTTTTATTTTTGCAGCTTCTTTTGTAGAGAACCATATTGGCTTCCTTTTCCTCTTTTTTAAATTTATTTTTCTTATATATAGATCTGTTGCCCTTTTTATAGCTTCTTTCAGTTTAGCAAATTGCCTTTCTACTTTCCTTATCTCTTCTCATTCTGCAAGTTCTTCCTTCAGGTATTTTCCAATTTTACCAAAGCAGCATTTTTGAAATCTAGGACTCTGCTTTGACTTTTACCTCAAACAAAACTGTGTGGTGATCATTGCTGCTTAAATGAGCACCCACACAGACATTAGGTACACTATCTCTATTGGTGAGTACTGTATCTGCCATCAAACCTTCCCTGTTGTCTTCTATCACCAATTGTCTGAGGAAAACCTCTTGTAAGGAATCCATGATCTTTCTACTTCTTACCAGATCTGCAGATGGGGTACTCTAATCCACATCCAGTATCATCACTTCTTCCTTCACTATGTCCTTTGAAATATCATTGATTAAAGCTCTGGAGATCTGTAGACTTTACCAGTATAGATGGTAGTGCCATCTTCTTTCCAAAACATTTCACAGTGCTACTTTTTTTCCCCATGTCCCCTGCATTTCAGCTGCTTTATTACTGTTTTTGACATTGAGGGTCTTCCTTCTCCTTTCTACCCTGTCTATCCTTTCTAAACAGATTATAGCCAGGTATGATGATATCCCATTCATGAAATTCATTGCACCATGTTTCCATAAGGGCCCTGATGTTCTATTTCCACCATTAGGGATTCTAAGTCAGGAACTTTGTTGCCTAGAATGTGAGTATAAATAGGCATATACTTCTGCACATATATGCAGGGCCGTACCAGTTGTGAAATGCACCCTGTGCGACTTGCACATCGGGCACCCCCCCCCCCACCTCCATCTAGCCACTTTATGGGGGTGAGAGAGAAGAGGCACATACCCGATGTGCAAGTCGCCGGCACGCTAAGCAGCTTGCCGCAAGAAGGCTTAAGGGGAGCATTTCGGCTGTCTGCCATTGCCTGCGGCCGCTGAGAGAAGAAAAAGTGGTGACAGCAAGCAACGGCAGACAGCTGAAATGCGCCCCTTAAGCCTTTGCGCCCTGTGCACCAGCACCACTCGCACAGGGCTAGGTACGGTCCTGCATATATGCACTCAGTATATATATACTACCAGGGAATAGAGGCATAATTTGAATCACATTAGATGTTATTCCCTGGAAGTTCTACTGAAAATGGACCTCTTTATGTTTATGTATGTAAAATGGCATTCTGATCATACTCAGGCCAAAATTGCTTGAGTATAATTCTACCAAGTTGCTCCAGATTTATTTGAGAGAGTTGATCCAGGGTTTATTTCATTACATTACATGTAGTTCTGATTTCCCATTTCCACTCCATATGAGAAGGATGATTTAAAGTCCTTGAAAGCAGTGGGATAAATGTAGGAATGGCCAACCCTGTTGGGTGATCTGGAATAACATGACAACCCTGCTTGAGTAGTAGTTATTTGATCTTTATGAAGACAACTGGTTGAGTGATGTCAGTGACAACACAAGATACAGTTGGTTAGTTTATACCTGCTGCTATGAGTTTCCTCTTCATATATGAGTATGAACCCAAAAGAACTGGCCTGGATCATATGTGAGAACTCACTTGTCTTTAATTTGCTTGTATCACATCGCAAATTCCCCTTGACTCTACCTTTATTCCTTATTCTGAAACCCTTTATTAAATGATTGATGTATGCTTTGTTTTTCAAGCACTTATGTTTGGCATGCCCGGGACTTTGCCATTGGTTGCCGATATTTACTTTGTCTAACACGTGAAGTACTGTTTATCAACATTTGAGGAAGTAAAAATCCCATCAAGGTTGCATTTTTGAAAGAAAAACTGTTCTGCTCTATATAGCAGAAAAAATAATAAAAGGATAAATATTCAGGGTTAAGTGCTGCTGGCCAGTGATATTCAGCAGTACTGTCTGCATAGTTCATGGGCAGAGCAAGGGCGGAGTTGATCATTATCCAGATGCTGTCCTGACTTTATCTAGACAGTTATCCAGACAGCTGACCGAATATCGCCACAATTTAGACAGTGATATAGGTCACTGCCTTATCCAAATATTCAGTTTCGGCTGCTATCTGGATATGGGTACTGAATATCAGGATATTTTTGGCTACTGTAGCTGGAGTTTAAACAAAATATCAACCATGATGGATGAATATCACCTGATGTGCTACAGGTGTAGATCGTGTACTTTTACCATAGTCTGATTACTGCAGAAATAAAAAGAAATGCAAGACTAGCATCGATCACCCTCTCACCAGGAAGTGTGGACTTACTTAAGTTTCCCTGCTAAATTTAATTCTTTCCCTTTCACAGTGTCAAAAGGTTACTTCAGGCCACCTTACTGTCAAAATGGGCAACCACATTAAAAAATTTATGTTGGGATTGTTCCAAAGGAACTTTTACAGTAACCTATTGGTAAGACAAAAATTAGCATTAATTTTTCTTTAAACTGAGACAAGCACAGTTTAATCCTAAAACATAACATTAAACAATTTTTAATCAAGCATTAAGTTCTGGTTGTATACAAGCATTTAACAATTCAGCTGCATCCAATTGTTATGGTAACAATGTTAATCTCTCCCTCTAGCTCAACCCTGTTAACCTCAAATAAGTTCTCCTTAAAATCAGATAGGATTTACTAAATACCTTGTATTAGATTTTGCTGTAGTATGTTAACTTAGATCAAGTTTTCAGTCTAAAATTGTTTTCCTCATTTGATAGGTTTTGGCACTTCCCAGGATTTCAGGTAAGTAAGTATCTGTAACTCTTTTTGTTTCCTATTTGTAGCAATTTAAAAAAGTCAAAGTTTGCAATTGCAAAATGCTGTAGTGTCTTTCCCTTTTCCCAAAAAATTATACCACTGGCCAGGGTATGGGTGAAATTGTGTGTGAACTTAGCTCTCCTGCTGTTGCTTGCACAGTTCAGGTCTATAGTATATTGAGATGGTTTGTAACACAGAGTGGTCTTCTGGTCCTCTTCACTTTTCTAGACAATTTCCTACTATGCTAGTCTTAAAGTAATTCAAAGATGCAAAACCTTAACTAAATCATAAATTTAGGGATTGCTACACATTTTATTTGTTGAAATTCCTTTAAACTATTATGTTTTATTATAGTAGCAGCTTTCTCCCTCTCTTGCACTGCCTCTACCTAGTTTAAACAAAAATATAATTGAGATGTGGGTTCTCTCAAGCAGATTGTAGGATGGACACATAGGGAGTTATTCTGTGCCACAAATTGTGGGGATGTATGGCCTGACAGGACGTCCATCCCTGCTATTTGTGCTGGCTCCTGCCCCGACTAACTTCCCTGCTGATTGTGCAGGGAGGTTAGATGGAGGCAGGGAATGGGCAGCCCGGGGGCAGATTCTGGGTGGGCAGTGGGTGGTCACTGGCCCTGGATGTACAGGACTGATTCTAGTGTTGGTCCTGCACTTCCAGGGCCAGCAACATGTGCTGGGAAGCTGTTCCACCTCCAAGGTGGAATAGCTTCCCTGGACGTGTTTTATTTGAATGCTGGGGGCGCAGATGGGGCAAGGTGCCAGGCGGCATTCCACGTAGCCCGACCCTGGCTGTGGCTGTGGGTTGGGCTGTGGGGAATAAACCCATTTTTCAGTTGGCCAGCATCGTGGATCTTCAATGCAGCCGTGGTGCCATGTCAACATGACGCCATGTTGACATGGCACCACTGAGGAGCCTTGCCTGAGTTAGCCAGGGGGCAGTCCTGCATATGCATGCCGGACTGAATCGCAGTCACAGCCTGCTCATGCAGGACTGTTCATGATTATGATCCCATGGGGCTAGAAGTGCCCCACGGGATCAGAATCGCGATCCCCTCTGTGCATCCTGGTCAGACTGGACACACAGAGGGGTCCTACGTGCAAGACGGAATCGGGCCCATGTTGCATAGGCTCTGCTGGAGTACCTGAATATATTATAATTTTCCATCCAAATCTTTTCTTTAATCGGCCTGTGCTTACACTATAATGTCTACAAGGAAATGCACCAAGGAATGAATCAAGGTCAGCAGTGGGTACCAGAGCCAAACATCCTAAACTGGACCCTCCTATCCTGATGAAGTCCTCAAAGCAAGGCCTTTAGAGATGGCATAAACACTCTTCTTGCCCAGTTTGCGCAGGTGGAAAGTATGCTTACAGCTAATGCCATGACAGTGACCAAGGTTAAAGAAGGTTTCAACGGTGGTCGGTCAGCTTTAATAATTAGAATGATGGAGCAGATATCTTGAGGATAAAATGATTGTGTTAAGTGCTGTCAAATTGGTGTTGACTCCTGTTGACTCTCTGGATAGCTGACCTAAACTTTGTTCGGTCTTCAGCCAAGCGGCTCATTGTTGATAGAGCGGTATCCATAGCTGCTGTTTTTGTATCGATCCATCTCATTGCCAGCCTTCCTCTTTTATGGCGACCTTCTACCTTGCCAAGCATTATGTCTTTCTCCAATGATCTCTGTCTTCGCGTGATGTGTCCAAAGTACGAAAGACAAAGTTTTGTCATCTGAGCTTCTAAATGAAATGGTACTTGAAGACAAAATTAAAAAGATGGTAGCCACACTAAAATGAGAGCTAGATGAATTATTCCTCTTGAATAAGTAGTGTAACAGGCTGTCCTGTATAATATTGCCTATTAAATGGTGTGTGCATGGGAAAAAATATTTGAGGATTTTATTTAGAGCATTCCTGGGAGACACAGTAAAAAATAACAGGGCCTACATAGTGGAAAAGGTCAAAGAATTATGTATTCATTGGTTTCCTATGAGGCTGACATGGTGGGATTGTCTTGACACTATCAAATTGATGATCATGCCTCAGATCTATTTTGTATGAGAAGGCTTCCTGTTTGCTTTCCAATGAATTTCTATTCCACAATAAAAAGGCTCCTAACCCAGTTCTTAAGGGCCAACAAAATACTCTGGGTGTCTCTCCAAAAACTGACATTACCCGAGGAATTTGGAAGAATAGGTTTTCTCAACTTTGCAAAATATCATTGTGCTTTTATTATGAGTTGCACATGCTGGTGATATGCAGGGGTAGAAAAAACATGCTGGTGATATGCAGGGGTAGAAAAAAAAAGCTGATTTGTGTCAAAATCTTTATGGTTACGATTAGAAAGAGAAATGCTTACCCTTCTGCAGTTGATGTGGCTACCTCCGGTGGTATATCCTTCATTTGTAAAAGAATCACAGATTAATAAAGAGTCCCAGGCTTGCTTACGGGTTCTTGATAAGTTGATGGAGTTACCTTGGAAACAGTTGGCTTGCGCTTCTATATAGTTCAGTCCTTGTGTATATAGGGCATAAACCTATTTTTTGGAAACAACGGTATGAAACCAGTGTACGACGTATCACAGATATTTGACTTGATGATTATTTTGTTTTATTTGAAGAATTAATTTCACTTAATGTTAAGAGATATTTACAACTTCAATATGCTTTAGGATGTGTTTTGAAGCAAAATCATACGCAGTCTACGCAACCTTCGCTTATTAAATATTCTCGAGTAGCAATAGCATCGGGACATGTTGCAAACACCTTTTATAGGTTCTTTAGGATGAACTTCCTGAATGTGAATCAGGGACTACTGATAACCTGACGAGACTATTCGGTTCAGTTGATTGACCATCAGCGGCTAAAATTTTGGTCAAAGAGCAATAGTCCTTTAGCTTCTGTTACTATCCAACAGTCACTTCCTCTTGTGAAGCACAAGGTTATTTGGATTCCTGTGCAAACACATACGATCAAGACTGCAATGCCAAACTGTTGCACTTTTTGTCAAGCAGATTTAGGCATATATTGTTTGAATGCCCTGAGATTTTGTAGTTTTGGCGGCAGGTGTAGAGTCGAATTATGAAAGTGTTAAACCTGAAAGTGGAAATATCTATTGTCTGCCATATTTCTGTGAAGAATAGGACTAGGGGCACAACTTCTTTCCTCACAGGGTACATTGTTCAATATATTAATAGCTCTTTCCATTAGATCCATCTTACAAAACTTGAAAAACACTGCTTTGAGCAGTTCCACTTTTGGTGGAATACAGTATGCACGACAGGCAAGTTAGAGCCAATGGCAGCTAGACAAATGAATATATTGCAGAATTGTGAAAAGGTATGGGCACCTATTATCAGGGCCGCTACAAGGAGATGAGGGGCTCTAGGCGAACCTCATCCTTTGCATCCCCCCTCTCCAGCCCCCACTGCCACCATTTTTACTCTTCTCCAGGACCTGCGGCAGCGATAATGGCCTCAAACAGCCCCATGGCACTTACCTTAAAACTTTGGCGCCATGGAGCTGTTTGTTTCTGCCCCCATGTAAAGAGGAAGTTGTCATTGAACTTCAGTGGGGATGGAAGCAAATGTTAAGAGATATTTAAAACCATTGCTGCCACTGCAGGTTGTGAAGATGGACAGCAGCAGAGATAGTGGACCGCCCACAGGACCATTGGTGCTCTATGTGGCTGCCTAATTCACCTAATGGTCACACTGGCTCAGCCTAACATTAAATATTCTGAATGAATCAGCAGATATCTTCAGTCCCTTTAGGGCAGGGGTCTCAAACACGCGGCCCGCGGGCCGCATGCGGCCCGCGAGACAACTTTGTGCGGCCCGCGACGGAGGAAAACAAAAAACCCCCCAAAACCCTGGCTTCTGCCGTTGCCGCCGTGGCAGCGGCAGAATCAATTGTCACATTTTAAAAAAACCTGGCTTCTGCTGCTCAAGCAGCAAAATCAGCTGTCCTGCGGCCCCTTCCCCTGTGCCCGGAGATCCGAGTCTGCTCTATCAGCGGCGTGCTTTTCAAGCCGCGAAGAGAGTATTCCCCTCTCGCGCGGTTTCAAGCTATTGGGGGGGGGGGTGTAGGACTGGAAATGGGCTATTGGCAGGGGGGGGGGGTGTAGGACTGGAAATGGGCTATTGGCAGGGGGGTGTAGGACTGGAAATGGGCTATTGGCAGGGGGGGGTATGACTGGAAATGGGCTATTGGCGGGGGGGGTATGACTGGAGATGGGCTATTGGCAGGGGGGGTTATGACTGGAGATGGGCTATTGGCAGGGGGGGTTATGACTGGAGATGGGCTATTGGCGGGGGGGGGGGGGGTTATGACTGGAGATGGGCTATTGGCAGGGGGGGGGTTATGACTGGAGATGGGCTATTGGCAGGGGGGTTATGACTGGTAATGGGCTATGGTGGGGGCTAGGACTGGAAATGGGCAGGTGGGGGTTAGGAAGGACTGGAGGTGGGCTGATGGGGGGAGTTAGGACTGGTAATGAGCTATGGAAGGGCTGACTGAAATGGGGTAATGGGGGTTAGGGCTGGAAGTGGGCTATTGGCAGGGGGGTTATGACTGGTAATGGGCTATGGGGGGGGTAAGACTGAAAATGGGGTGATGGGGGTGAAACTGGAAGTGCGCTATGGGGAGGTTAGGACTGGTAATGGGCTATGGGGGGTCTAGGACTGGTAATGGGCTGGGGGGGGGTTGCTAGGACTGGAAATGGGCTGAGTGGAAGGGGGGCTTGAACTGCAAATGGCTGATGGGGAGGGGGGCTTGGAATGGAAATGGGCTGTGAGGGGAGGGAGCTAGGATTGGAAATGGGCTGATGGGGGGCTAGGATTGGAAATGGGCTGATGGTGAGGCTAGGATAGGACTGGAAATGGACTAATGGGGGGACTAGAAGGGAGCGGATGCTGGGTGGGGCTGGAACTAGAAGGGAGCTGAAGTTGGGGGAGGATTAGAATGGGATGGAGCTGGGAAAGTGAAATGGAGAGGGGAAAAATATTTTGTCTGGGAGAGAAGACAAATCTACAATTGGCCAGGTATTGGGAGAGTAAGTGGGGATTGAGGATGGAGGGGTAAAATGTGAGTGGATGAAATAGGAATGAGGAAAGAGAAAAAGGAGAAAGATTAGTATGTTAAAGCAGATGTAGAGAGAGAATGGAAAAAAAAACTAGGAGAGAAGAAAGGGCAAATGGACAGCAGACGATGGAGAGTTAGCAGAAGACATGAAGAAACCAGAAGAAAGTGGCTGGAACAATTGCAACTGAAAAAAATGCACAAAAGGTAGAAAAATATCTCTTTATTTTGAATTTATTAACTGGAATATGTCAGCTCTGGGAAATGTGCATCATTAATGTTTGCGCTTTGTTTAGTACAAGAGGAAATTAATTTATAGTTTTATTTCTACAGTGTTGTTGTACATTCCAAGTTTGGCTTTTGGGGTTCCCAGTTTAATTATTGTCTTCTTGTTTCTAAATCTTTTAGTCTTTCTTTATCCATACTCATTAAAGAGGCATGTTTACTAAAAGTTAGTGTATGGTAACATTATGCAAATCTTTATGCAACTGAGGCCCCTTATGCAAATGAGGCCCCGCGTCTTATGCGGCCCCCGGGTTACTTTACAAGTCCTCATTTGGCCCTCAAAGCAATTTGAGTTTGAGACCCCTGCTTTAGGGGATTATACAAATTCAGATTATATGTTTGCCACTCTGTGGATTGTAATACTGAATTAGAGTGCTTGGGCACTGTTTGATGGATTGTGACTGTTGTAATATGTTTCACCTTGTACCTGGAAAGGGGGGGGGGGGGTGGAGAGGTTGGGACATTTTTCTTTTTTTTGTTGAAGTTTTGTAATGGATGAAACTGAAAATAAAAGTTAAAAAAAAAAAACCCCCAGATAATTGTTACACCCCATCTAAATAGGAGACCAAAGTATTCTTGTAGTCAGGCATACACTGACTTTCTCTCCCTTATATCATGCCATCAACAAAAATGACCCCAAAATAGCTTTTCTTAAAGCAATAGTGAATCTCAGCAGCCAGACTAATCATTCAGACCTCAGCAGCCACTGTAATGAGGCCTCCTAGTCTTTTGAACAAGATTAGACCAGCCCCTGTTCTGAGCCTGTGCCTTCTGTTGAGGCACGTGCTTTACAAACCATTCATAAATTAAATTTGCTGTGCTAGACTATTAATAAGTTCAGACCATTTTACAAATTAATTTCTAGCAAGTTTGTTATTTAGGGGCATCACATAACTGCATCAATTGCACTTAAAATTGCAAAATTTTTCACAGGCTATTTAAATTACTTTTTCGCTCTCTCTCACAAACAGCGAAAATTACTTTCTTTTTTTTTCAATTTTTCTCAGTTTCCTGGGCCTAAGCCTTCCACACATAGGTCTGCTTGCAACGAAATCTCTGTGTAGTCTCCTGATGTTGAACGCAGGATGAGGTTTGCCTAGGGCAGTGTGATAGGGCAGCCATACATCTGCTATGCCAGGCACTGGGAAACATGACTGATGTAGTGCCAACATTCTCTGGATTGTCCCATGAGGCCTACATCCCTACCCAGGCCAGGGTCAATGAGAACTGCAAGAGTGGTGACATATCTGGAGTCTAGCTATTTGGTGTGATGGCACAGAGATCTCCCCTCCCATGCCCACACAGCCCTGACCAGGGGAACAGTGCCACAAAACTGACTGTTGGAAGGCAGACAGAGTTTCCCCACAGATAGCAGTGTATACAGACTGACATATGCCACGATGGCACAGGTGTAGCTACTGTGAGAAATGTCAGTACTCAGATAGATGGCCCTCAGATGCCATAGCCAGAAGGCCCTACTACTACTACTATTACTACTACTGCTACTAGTACTGATCATTTGTATAGCACTACAAGGTGAAAGCAGCGTTGCACAGACACACGTAAAAGATGGTTCCTGCTCAGCGGAACTTACAATCTAGTCAAGACAAACAACACAGCAGCTGTGGACCGGATACATCAAGGGGGAATAGTTAGGAAAAACAAGGGAGCTTAGGTATATCAGATCCAACAGCGGCAACGATGGGTTGAGCGCTCAGACTGGATTTGATAGGGGCAGGGTTGTTTGCAATACTAATACATAGGACTTGGAAAGGTACTAAAAACCAAATAGGATGGAAAAGTAAAAGGATAACATCAAAGGAGAGAGAGAGAAATCTGAAGGGGATGTCAGCAATGTTCCCACCAAGCTCCATGGGAATCCTCCAGCCACGATGTAGCATCTCCCCCTACCATGAGCAGTGTGACTGGAGAATTCCTACGTGGCATGGTGGGAAAGTTGGACGTTAGGTATGGCAGGATCTTCCCACCTCCCCCTCCCCCATTGCAACCCACCATGAAGAAGCCCATTAGATACTAGATGCAATGAAAAAGAGAGATATCTTTAAATTGGCTGTAAATTTCTTAGACATATAGGTCAATATTCTGTCTCCATGTTCAAATTGTTTTTAATGCAGGCTATGATAGTCAGGGCTGGCCCAACCATTTGCCAGACTAAGCAGTTACCTAGGGTAGGATCTTCTGAGGGGCAGCAAAGAGCAGCAACAGTGAAAGCAAAATAATAAATTCTGACAGCAGGGCTGGCCCCCAGGTCCCAGTTGCCACCGCCCCCTCCCAGCTGCTGCTCGTTCCGTCTTGGGAGGGGGAGGCGGGCAGCGGGCAGTGGCAGCAGCAGTATTTCCAGAAGCAGCCGCTTTTTGCTGCTGCTTTCTTGCCCTTCAGCACGCATGCCCTGCCGCTTCTCATCCCCTTCTGATGCAGTTTACTTTTGGAGGGGTGTCAGAAGCGGTAGGCCATGTGTGCTGAAGGACATGGCCTGCTGCGGGCAAGAATGAGGTGGCAAAATCAGCTGCTGCTGCCGCTACCTGCCCCCCCCCCCAAATGGAATCAGTGTCAGCTTGGGGGGGGGGGGTGGTACAGCCAACCATGTGTGCCGTGGCCACCATTCACCCAGGCCGGCTTCCCTAGGCAGTTGCCTAGCTCACCTAGTGGATGGGACGCCCCTGTGTGACAACCACACAAACTCATAGAGCCATTAGAACATTCTTTCATCTGCAGGGAGAGTGAGAGACACATGCATACAAAGTACGAGGTCCAATTATGCATTTTTACAGGAATGATTTTGGAGGGATCGTGTTGGCATGATCTTGATTGTTGAGTTTAATTGTCAAAATCTTGGGGGTGGGGGAAGGCATAAAGCTGAGAACTTACCTGGGCACCTAATAACTTTGCATCGGCCCTGGATAAGTGGTTTTGACTGTCGTGCCAAGTCCTTTTTCCTTCATTTATGCATTTCATTTTTAAAATCATACAGTACTGCGTTCCCTAATAAACAATTTGCCAGATTAACTCATTAACATCAGCATGTGACTGCTGTCCTCAGACCTACATAAAACACGTTAATATTGGGGATAAGCTTCTTTGACTATTAAGTCCACTCCCTTCTAGACTGCTGCAGATGCATCTGATGGAAGAACTTAGAAGACCCCAAAAACTCAATACAGTAACATCTACATGTGCATTCTCTTCCAGTAGTTTAACAAAATATCATGTGTTCTCTAGCGCTTCCTATTTTGCACTGTTTCTGTACAAAAGTTGAAACCAGGCTGGTGCGCTGTACTTCTGGCAAATAAGAAAGTTATGGTATATTGCTGTATTGGATCTCCACCTGCATTACAAAGCACCAACTAATGTTATAAACCCCTATACAGCAATGCACCTTCTTCAGTAAAATTGTTTTTCATAGATGTAGAATGGGGTAAAAAAGTATTTTTTGAATAAGACTCAAAGATGTGATCTGATAGCATGTTTCCTGTCTGATGACATGACTCAGACAGAATCCAGACCACTGGTTGGAAACATTCTTTGTAGTTTAATGATGTTGAAATGTTGTGGTTTAGCTAGCTTTCTGTTGTTATTTTTGCTGCTGCTGAGGTAATCAAGGGTTTAGGATCTGCTAGAGATACGGAAAAACTCTCTCCACAACGGTACAGTGAGAATGGATCAAGGGCTTTTTACTTTTTAACTTTCATAATTGTTCACAAGTGAAAAACCTGTAATTTTGTGACAGTATGTCAGGTATTGTACAGCTCCCACTAGGTGTAAACTTCTGGAAATAACTTCTACTTAACATAATTAAGGTGGTAAGTGAGTTGTGTGAAGAGGTTCACATCAAAAGTGAATACACAGCAGATTTTGCCAGTTTTGACTGAATCTAGCATTTTAGCAAACTTAAGGTGAAACTGTTGTTTATGGTCAATCATTTCAATAGCATATGGCTACATTTCCAAGTGATGTGCTGCACTTTTAAAAGCAATCAATTTTTTTCCTATTTCTGTCACTAATATTTGGCATTTTCAACTGAAATGTGAAAATTTGAGAGTGCGAATAACAATTGCGTTCAGTGTAGACAGACTTTGTAGACGTGAAGGCACATTTTACAGAAGATGTCCAAGTGCAAACTGGGACATTCAATCCTGAACATCCCTGAAATCAACCAGCACATCCAAGTTCAGGCTTGATTCCGCATATGAGGTGTGACAAAAAAGAAACGAGACTGTGGCAGCCACACCCATGACTCAATGCCAATTGGCTAACTGCTTATGTCACTGTATTGTGCAACATCTCACCACTATTCTGCTATAATATTTTTCATCTCTCTCACTCTGTTTTTCTTTTTCAGTTTTTTTTGTAGCACACTGCTCCATCGCTTTGTCATGCAACTGAAGGTGGCAGAAATCTGGAGCAAAGAATAAACTTGAAATTTCTGGTTAAGTTGAAGAAGAACCCATCTGAGTGTCTCCAACTTCTCCAAAAGGCTTATGGAGAAGATGCAATGTCAAGATCGCGAGTCTTCGAGTGGCACAAATGCTTCAAGATTGGCCGCGAGGAGGTGGAGGATGACCCCAAGTCAGGACGGCCTTCCATGACAAAGACAGCCGAGAACATTGACAGAGTGAACTAGCTGGTGTGGAGTGATCGCAGATTGACGGTGCGGATGATAGCTGAGGAGCTCAACCTGAACAGGGAGTCAGTGCAGACCATCTTGGTGCAGGAGCTGGGGATGCAGAAGGTGTGCGCCAAGATGGTGCCCAAGCATTTATCAGACAACCAGAAGGAGCACTGGGTCAATATATGTTGACACTTGCTAGAGACGATTGAAGAAGATCCAGAGTTCGTTGGTGGAATCATCACAGGAGACGAGACCTGGGTCTTCCAGTATGACCCCGAAAGCAAGAGACAGAGCCTGCAGTGGAAGACTTGACTGTCACCCAGACCTAAGAAGGCATCCATGTCCACATCAAGGATCAAGGTCATGCTGATTGTATTCTTCGACCAGAAGGGAGTGGTTTATCATGAGTTTGTGCCTGAGGGTCAGACCGTCAACAAGCACTTCTGTCAGCTGGTCCTCAATCGCCTCCATGACTGTGTTCGGCACAGCAGGCAGGCTCTGTGGAGAGACAAGTCGTGGCTGCTCCATCACGACAACATGCCCGCACACACCGCACTCAGTGTGAGGCAGTTCTTGGCCAAGAAACAGATCACAGCTCTCAACCACCCTCCTAATTCCCCAGATTTCACACCGTGTGACTTCTGGCTCTTCCCCAGGCTGAAGACTGTGCTCAAAGGAACTCATTTCGCCTCTGTAGAAGAGATGAAGGCCATTGTGATGAGGGAGCTGAAGGACCTCAAGGAGGAAGACTTTACCGAGTGCTTCCGTACGTGGCAGAAGCGAATGCAGAAGTGCATTAACTCTGGGGGGGAATTACTTTGAAGGGGACAATGCATAATTTCTCTGTAGATTTTGTAATAAAACATTTATGGGACAGTCTTGTTTCTTTTTTGTCACACCTTGTATGTGGACAAAACTGTATGGTCTTGTAGCAGAGCGATTTCACACTGAAGAAAAACAATAAACCTACGCTCAAATACTCGGGTTTTTACTATGTATTGTATGTAGTCACAAAGGTGGTCATGCAGTGACGTCTAATTAAATGTCCCCGGTATAGTATTTAATACCGGGATGTCTACGAGATATGCAGCGATGGTGCAAACTCAAAACAAGTTTCCCAAACACACACTACATAGCATTGTCATTGTGAAGAGTACTGATGATAGTGCAACACCAACTTCTCAACACACTCTCGAAGTTTTAGTGCTGAAATGAGCACTTTCCCAATGCCTATTCGTGCCTGGAGCACATCTAAGTTTGGATATGGACGCAGACATCCCCGAAGTTCTAAGATCAATTGGGGATGTTTGTGTCTATAGCTGTACCCCAAACACGCCTCCATCACACCCCCTGCTTATTTAGATGCCCCACAGTGGAGTCGTCAAAAAAAATATATTTTTGAAATCGCTCCAGGGACATCTCTGTGATTTGGTTGTCCACGTGCATGTTTGCGGATGTCCAAATTGCATCTAAGAGATTTAAAATGACCCCCATAGTTATATAAATCTATTAACAGTTGTGGACGGAGCTATAATTTTCAGTCTCATCTGTGTAAACTTCAGAATGCTCATAACAACTTATATTTAATACAGATACACAGCCATTTCTTTCTGCTTTCTGTTGGGAATCTTGTTACATAAAGTACATTTCCATTTCCATAATATTTGAAAAATATGAGTGCTTTTGAAGCCAGTGGTTTTGTGCTTGATTTTCTGGAGGTGACTACACCTTATGACTCACTGTACATCTTCTAATTTTGTGTCCTGATCCAAAGGCTGAGAATCTTGGATACAGAATGATTTCAGCATCTACTGAGGTCTCTATGTAATGCTTTTATATTGTTAAGACTGGGAAAAATAGAAAACTAGAAGACATAAAGTCAATTAGTTCTCTGAGAACTAGGAACTCTGCGCAATAAGTAATTACACATGACTTCTTCTCAACATAAATGTGGCTTTCTGTGCAAAGAAACTGGATAACCCCCATCTTACTAGTGGACTGCTGCCTACATCTTTCTCTGTTAAATACTGTAGTAATGAAAAGGAATGGGGAATGCTCAAAATTCTCTAAAATGCTGAACTCTTTGGCTTTAAAGCTTAGGTTAGGAAATTGTTTAAAGGGATTTAATACAACTAGTCTCAACAGTTCAATACATGTTAATGGCTTGGCACTTAATCCCCTGTATTTATTTATTTATTTAAAATCTTTTCTATACCGCGCTCTTTAGAATCAGTGCGGTTTACAGGTAACATTAGTTTGTGCAATCAGGCGGACCTGCATTGCACTTTGTCTAATTTTTTTGGTAGTCTAACTTTTGGCAATTCACTCCGCCAACATGTTTCTTTGGTAGAAGTTCTTTCTCCTTGAGTTGGTTTCTCAAAGGGAAATCTGAGAGTCCAATATTCAACTTGCAGCAGTCAGCACTTTCAAAGTACCTAGCTATCAGGCAAAAGTGAAACTGGATATCTAATGCCACAATTTGGATTTCCTCTGCTGCTGAATATCTGCTTTTACAGCTGACAATGGTGATATGCAGCCACTTTCTGGATAGTTGATTCACATGACGTTGGGACAGCTGCTAAACGAATAAATGCCGGGACCCCCTCGCCCACACCTGGTCCACCCCGGCACTGTCCAGACAGTGTCATGGCAGTTAGAGGGGATATTCCTTGGCACTAAATGGTTAGTGCCACTGAAGATCCCTCTCAGCAATCCTTTTGAATATTGGGCCCTCAATTTATAGTACTAGTTATGTCTCAATGCCCCCCTACAGCCCATTATTTAATGGAATTAATCTGTTTGAAGCCTTTGACCCAAGATATTTTCTGTCCCATCCAAAGATACAGGCCCTCCTGCCAGTAGTAGAGGGGGAAATCCCAGAAGGCTCAGTCTGCCCCACAGCCCAAGCTGGGGTCAGACTTTTGACAGGTTCCTCAGGAGCATAGCCAGCTGTCCTCTGTCCACAGGGGGACCCTCTCGGGTAGGTGGGTGGCTTGTCCACTTTGCCCCCAGATGGCCCCTTATCACCTTATATGCCATCCATAGTGGATATTGACTGCAACTTCTCCAACTGCCACCTCCAAATGCCCCAAGGGAGTACCCCATGGACCTCGCGCACCAGAGCCTAGTTCAGGAAGAAGTCTCTGCTCTGTTAGCTGTCTCGAAGTACATGCTATCCCTTTGGTTAGCAGATAGCATCGCTCACTCTTATTCCCAGGCTGGGTTGAGCTTTGAAGACCATGTCATGGCCCACAATGTCTGGGCTATGGCTGCATCAGTGGCCAATCTCCAATCTGCAAGGCTGCTAAGTGGTCTTTGATCTATACCTTTGCAGCCCATTACTGTCTGGATAGGGATTCCTGACAGGACAGCAATTTCAGCCAGGCCATGCTCGGCATCTCTTTGGGTCTTAGAGTCAACACCTCCCCACCGGCCCTTCGGTCCATCCAGGCTACCTGCTAAAACCCCTCAGGTTGATGTCTCCTGAGGATGCTGAATCAGATAATTCCCTTGTGAGACTACCCTACTCTTCTTCCTGGCTTCTCCAGTTTGGTTGCCCCTGTTGGGCTGTTCATCTCCTCGGGTTCTGATGGCCTGTAGCTTGGTAGTCCCATACGTGACTTACTTTCTGCTTGTTCACAGAGAAAGCATAGTTACTCACCTGTAGCAGGTGTTCTCCATGAACAGCAGGAATAAGTCCTCACAGCTCTCCCACCTCCCTGGGGAGTTGCCATTTTGGCTCCTGCTATGTTATTAGACTGGAGAAGATGGCACTGCGGCAGGCGGGAAGGCAGGTGCACATGCGCAGTGTGCCTCCCAAAAGCTTCCTTTGGAAATTGGGGACCATTCTCATGAAGGGCCCCATCAGTGACATCACCCATACATGAGGACTTATTACTGATGTTCATGGGGAACAATTGCTAAAGGAGAAATTAATGAATGTTTTTTGCAGTTGGGACCGTTCATGTGGAGGGTAATTTTATAAAGTCATTTTCACTCAAATATGCCAGTGTACACGTGTAAAATACCTCTTGAAAAATTACCCCATGTGTACAGGTATGTACGATGACAAGAACATGTGCACTTGTATACTACTTGATGTAGGTATATTCTAGAGTGGAATTTGGGTGGAGCACCAGGCAGTCATGATTTATGAGTGCACTTTATGAAATACAAATGATTGTTCATATTGTTTGCACTCACACTTGCTCGCAAGCTGCTGTAAATACACACAAGTTCAATTTACTTGCATTTTCTGCAGGATTTGTGCTAGTATTTATATAGATACTTTGGCGCCTAAGTATGTCTTGTCTGAGAGCTTGTTTGACTTTTCTTTTCTGTCATAAATTGTAGTTCTTTTCCTTTTCTGGCCTCTGCCTTCCTTTGGATTTTTTTTTGATTGTACACTGCCCTGATATCACAAGTGATAATAAACATAAACATAGGCATAAATTGGCACTTACAGTACTTGCCCTTCACAGATAGGCAACGTTTTATGAAATTGCCTTATAATAACAAATGTCATGAGTCGATATTTCGACCACTTAGAGTTTTACATAGATATAGATGATTTATTTTTTTTCAGACTAATCCCCTCCTCCAAGATGTTTGTTAAAGGATTATAAAAATAAAGTAAAAAATTACACTCAAACCCTTGTATTCAGATTCTAACCCAAGGGAAAGCCAGAAAGGATAGCATCAAATGCAGTACCAACAAATTCATATTCATTTTTAAATTCAGAACAAAATTTTAATTTACTTCTCCCTAAAGTAAGGGAAAGAGAGGAGAGTGGCAAAGTCCTAATTCTTCTTTGGGTGGCGGGAGGTTTAAAGGTCTTCTGCTTGTATCCAGGGATGTTAATTTGGATTTGATTACTTAGTGTTCCAAATCTAAACTCCAGGCAAGTTACACTTTGGTACGATAGGTAGTTTTGAACCTGAGGCAATGGAAGGCAAAGTGACTTGAAGAAAGTTACAAGGAGCGTTAGTAGGAGAAGCAGGACTGAGCCCTAACTTTCCTGGTACTTAGCCCCCCCCCCCTGCCTCCATCACCATACTGCTCCTACTTCCTCTGCCTGCTTCTCCTACAGCAGCTAGACTGAAAGAGAAAAAAGACAATAAATCAGGATACTTCATAGATAGCATAGGAAAGAGCACATAAAATACACCTCCATGTAAGGGCTTCTTCCCCCACCAAAGCAAATCTGGCTGGTGGCACACTTGAGCTCGAGCATGTTAACTTTGTGGAGAGACTCCTGCTGCAGTGGGAAGACAAGCTGAGCAGAGGGGAGCATTATGGGGCTAACATTCAAAAGCACCTGCTAACTGGACATGTGCTGCCAGTGAGATATCCAGCAACTCTTTTCAGGCTGGAGGGGAACTTTAGAAGATCCATCCAAGTGCAATCTGGGATGTCTAAGCCAGAAAATCTGAAAAAAAAAGCTGGCACATCCAGGTGTGAAAGTGATTTCACAAACCTGGACAAGTCTGATATGGATGTCTGCGGGGGCATCTACCTAGACATCCCCAGAACAGTGTTATAGCGCCTTTATCTCTAGGATAGCCTAACGGTTAGACCAGGGCGGCCAGGCTTCAAATCCTGCTGCTGCTGTCATTTTGACATTGTGCTTAGTACTGAGGATGAGAGAGTGCATTGTTCTCCATACCTTCTGGATGTTTTGCAGCTAAAACAAATGCTTGTTCATCACTATTCATGCATTGGAGCAGGTCTAGGGATTAGATGTGACATTGGGCATTTATGACTTTCTGTGATCAGGCAGGAATGTCCCGGTCCCTGGAAGTACCTTAACCATGCCTCCAGGTTCCTTGAATTTATTAATTTTATTTATTTATTTAACAGGCTTTTTATACTGCTTTGTCATTTTAGTCAAAGCGGTTTACATTGTAACTTAAACTTGGTAATGTACATTGAACAGGGACATTGATAACTTGGATTCTTCTGAGGCAATGGAGAGTCTGTGGAATGACCTAGCATACCTCCTTCACATCCCCATTCAGATTCAAATGTCCTCAGAGCCAGCTTCTAAAATGGCTTTGGAGGCATCTCTAAGCCTATTTTTGGGCATCCAAAGCATGAATAAGGCTTCTAAAATGGCCCCCATAGTGCCCCTGACTATTTCCTCTGATTGCCTTGGCATTATCCGGATTGTGCCCAGGTGGCGTATGGTCAGAGCTTGGGTAGAGCTATGAGTTATCTGATTAGTGGTGATATTCACTTCTCTAACCGGATAACTATCTTGATAAAGCTGAACATCAAAAGCCTCTCCTATCGTTATTTGTTTACCTATATGGACAGTAACACTGGTCAATGCTGAATCTGGATATCCAGCATCGGCCACTTAACAGATACCAGCATGAAATATCTGGATTTTTTTATAGCCATGGCAGTCGACATTACAAAAAAGAAACACTAACTGCCAAGGCTGGATATTAGCCCCCTCTGGGGGTCATTTTCGAAGCCCTATTCATGTTTTGGATGTCTGAAAACAGGCATAGAGACATCAAAAACACAAAGATGTCCCCAGGGACATTTTAGAAGCCGGTTCTGTGGACATCCAACTCAGAATGGGGGCATGGTGGAGCATGGCTTGACATTCAGAGTTACGTCTGTTTAGACCTGCTCCAGGCAGTACTTGCTTTGGGTGAAAAACATCCAGAGGGTGTGGAGAAGAAAGCACCTCATCATCCCTAATATTCAGCACAATCACAACAATAGCATCAGTGGGATTTGAATACTTACTTTTCTGTTCCTAGTTCACTACTCTAACCATTAGGCTATTCCTAGACATCCAGGTTCTGAAATGCTATTCTGGAGACTTCTATTTAGACAGCCCCACAGATGTCTATATTGGGGACATCTATATTTATGAAATTATGTCTGTACCTGGATGTGCCTGCTTTTTTTCTGACATTCTAGCTTAGATGTCCTAGATTGCACTTGGATGTCCTTTCTAAAATCCCACTCTATGGAGGTCATTCTGTGGAGCGAATAGTGGTGTTGGATGTATGGGCTGAACTTCCAACCCATGCTCAGTACCGAGACCCGATTCTGTCCTCAGTGCTGTCTGTATGTACAGAGCGTTTGTGCGGGAAGTGCTGGATGTGGATGGGAGGGGGTGGTGCTAGGGCGGAGTGGGATTGTGGCCAGATGCTGGGACGTACAGAGACTATTCAAGACAGGCCTGTGTTCATCCAGCTGCACCAAGTTGGACACCCGGCTTATTCCACCCCATTGGTGGAATAAGTGCCGGGCACTGTGGTGTTCATGGCCTGCAACCCCCCACCCCATCGTGACACCATGGTAGAGCCTCTGCCACCCAATCCAGGCCTTCAGGGGTCAGATGGTGGTGTGCTGGTCCCAATCAGTATCTGCGCTGACTCTGGCTGGATATGCCGGTACCATGGTGATGGAATGCCACTGTACCAGCACATCAGCTGGAGTGTTGGGTGGTCTGGATGGGCAGCACAGGGGATGTCCTCCGCATCAGACTACTGTACAAGCCGGGACATATAGGGTCCAGATTCCGCAATTGCAGGTTCGTCTAGCTCCTGCGGTTGTGGAATTGGGTCCAGCAGGGCCCCGAGCATGTTTTGGATGTACACACGGCCCAGGCATGCACAGCTGGGAACTGGCCTCCACGTGTACAGTATAAGCATAAGAAAAGAATCGTATATTCTGTTTTATGGATGTGGCTGTTTATTTTAATTTGTATTTTTTGCATTTTATGAATGGAATTTGCTTTGAGCAATCTGCTGATATGATCTGTATAATATAAGAATTTAAAAATAACTAGATAAGATGAATCAAGAAAGTCAAAGTTAAGCAGTATGACAAGAACTAATCAAGGAACACAGTAAAAATCATATGACATTTTATTGCAGGTAGCAAAGGACCATGACTAAAACACTGAAACGGAATGTAGTCATAAACACACACGTGCACACACACACACACACACACACTAAAGAGGAACAGAAGGAGGATGTAATCTCTGTGTTAAAGTTGAACCATGCAACACATAAAAAAAGACAAAAGAATATAGTAAGTGCTGAAGCATCATGTCAAACAGATACCTCAGAATAAGATGATTGCAGACACGCAGAAAAGGAGCTAGGATCCACAGCAATAAACATGAACAGGAAAATGTTAAAGGGGTACATCTCCTCCATCAGCTACAAGTTGTCCTTCTGGCCCTCATGCTACTGCATATCCTCCATGAGGCACCAGAAAATCCTTTCCCTCTTCACGTTGACATCTCAAACCCCTGAACCAGGAGCAACATTTTAATGGGATCGGTGCTAGCCTGAAAAATATTAAAAAAGAAGACGCTAATCAGTAAACTGAATTTAAGAAGTGCAAAAAAAAATTATTCTACAGAAAAGTTAAACTTTCACTCTAATAGTAGATGTGTATGGACCCTAACTCTCTTAACCAAAAATACCACAAACAGTGTATGCCATATTCGCCATAGTTGGACAAAGGACCAGCCAGGGAAAGCCTGTCAGAGGATCAATTGAAGAAAGGCCGTTTGTCAGTGAATGGAGGTCATGGTGATGTTGGCAGTTTCTCACAGCCATTTAGGGGATAACTTTATGGGGAGCTGCTTAAAGATAGGCACCATCAAGGCACATAAATCACCTATCTTCAGTGATTTACGAATGGGCCTTTACACATGAGCTTCAGTCATTGCTCTTCTGTAAATACATATGTCAGGCGGATGGTAAGTGGGCATGCACATGGGCGGAGCACAAATTTACTTGCATAAATTGTAAAATGCTATAATTTGCACATCTTCTTTAAAGATATAGGTGCAGGCATTTACACCAGACTTAGGATCGGTGTAAGTAATCATGCCTAGATTCGCCACATGTATCCATCACTTATGCCCCTATTTAATAAAGTCAGGTATGCATGCACTTGCTTATAACTTCATAAAATTATCCTCCAAAAGAGACCAGGCCTTTCATGGCTCCTGTGTACTACTACTACTGCTATTACTGATCATTTGTATAGGGCTACAAGGTGTATGCAGCACTGTCTAGAGACATGTAAAAGATGGTCCCTGCTCTTCAGAGCTTACAATCCAGTCTAGACAGACAACACAAGAGCTGAGGATAAGAATACATCTAGGGGAATGGTAAGGAAACAGAAAGGAGACTAAGCAAATCTGGATCCAAAAGCGGCCTCAAAGAGGTGAGTTTTCAGTCTGGATTTGAAAAGGGCCAGAGAAGGAGCCTGATTCACAGACTCAGGTAGTTTGTTCCAGGCAAAAGGGGCAGCAAGGTGAAAGCATCAAAGTCTGGAGCTGGCAGTAGACGAGAAGGGCACAGGAAGAGGCAATCTGCCAGAAGAGCGAAGTTCCCGAGGAGGGGTGTAGGGAGAGATAAGAGATGAAAGGTAGTGAGGAGCAGCAGAATGAGTGCACTTATAGGTCAGTAGGAGAGGTTTGAACTGGATACGGAAATGGATAGGGAGCCAATGAAGAGGGGTTATATGAGCATATCGAGTCATAATCATAGACTGTGTCATAGTCTCACATATTTTCAGGTTCTTTGTGACCAGGACCAGCAATCTTTTTGAAAGAAAGCAGAAGTGCTGAGCGGCAGGACTTTCATATGTGATCACAAAGAATAATTTTGGTGCATGGCATGGCTATTGACATGACTGATGTCAGGAATTGCTGTGAAAAGCAGGAAAAGCAAGGGATGAGCAATGCTTCCTATCACATAGATCACTTTCCTTCAGTGGGTGATGGCTATGGTGAACCATGTCACAGGGTCCTGTCAGGGCTGACATTTCTGAAAGCTACGGAGACAAATAAGTATGGGACAGAGTATACAATTGAGGCAGGCTTCTGAATGATGTGTGGGCAGCTGTTTCTGACTTCTTGCCTTTAGTTGGTCCTAACTTCATGGCCCATGCATGCCCATTGCCTTTTCTCTGTCTTTTTCTGTATAGATCCAATGTCACGGGAATAATTTTGCATGTTAAAAAAAACATAAAGAAATTCATGCATGTTGTCATGGTGTTACTCAGAATAGACTTTAGACAAAATTGCCTGCCATGCAAGAGGCCTTTGCTTTCCTGGGAACATTGACCCAAGTTGGTACATAACTCAGATACAAAACTAGGGAAAGATTTTTTTTTTTTAATGAAGGGGAAGGAGGGATTATGTAGCTATAATAAAAGGTTTGCACCTTTGGTTGCCAGCACGGTGTAACCATATAAGAAATGCAGAAGAACAATAACAGGGTCATTCTGACCCATGAATAGTGGGGATGGACATCCCATTGGGCCTATTCGTGCCCCACAATTTGTCCATCCCCACTATTCATGCCCCTTCCCGCCGGTGGCTAACTTCCCCACCGTTTGTACGGGGAAGGGACGGATTGGAGGTGGAGTTAGGGTGGGCGGTCGTCGGCCCTGGATGTACAGGGCCAATTCTAATGTCAGCCCTGTACATCTGGGGCCGGTGATCTGTACAGGGAAGTTATTCCACCTCCAAGGTGGAATAACTTCCCTAGATGTCAGGGATCGGCGGCCCAGGGCATGGATGGGGCAGGGGCGGCTGAGGACATTCCCCTCAGCCTGACCCTGGCCTTAGGAGGCCAGATCGGGGGTCGGGCTGTGGGGAAAATGATGCTGGTTCTGGGGGCCGGGGATCACGGGTCTTCAAAGGAGCCGTGGTTCCATGGCAACCGGATGCCATGGCACCGCAGCTCCATTGAAGTGCCCTGACTGAGTTAGTCGGGCAGGACCTGTACGTGCAGGCCTGATCCCGATTCTGATCCCACAGGGCTAGATGTGCCCCGCGGGATCAGAATCGCAACGCTTTCTGTATGTTCGAGTTCAGACCGGGCATACAGAGGACATGTACATCTGGGACGGAATCAGGCCTTAAATGTTTGACATGAGAATACGATCAGGAAAGTAGGCAGCCAGGGACAGAAGGTCCTGAGCCCCTCATCTGTTCCAGAAGGTTGCTTTCCTTGAGTAGTTGCATATATATGTTCCTTGATCCCCAGGAGTAGCTACACAGCGCTACAATGAAAAGGACATAGGAAGAATCTTTCCAATTTGGAGGGTGGCTCCAGCCAAGTTCAGCCAAACTATGTACACCTAGTATACCTTTAGGCGATCAAAAGATGACCAGGCAGTTCAATATATCTGGTTAACAGCTTTGAAAATGTCCCGACTAATTATGACTATTTAATAGACATGTGTAGGACCAAAACTTTCATTGTTATTGCAAGTGCCCACGTATACCTACGAATTTACATTTGCTGTATCAATAGATATGCATATAGGCAATTTCTGGCATGCAAGCGAATGACCAAAGAAGCCCGAAATGCACTAGTCTACTGTCTAATAGTCATGACAATGCTTTTGGTGTCTACTGCAATAATCAAATAATTACTACTTCTTAGCACTGGACTGAAAGCTCTATTAGTAAAGTGAGCTGAAAGAGTTACATAGCAGGAGTGTACATGGTCGAAAAAAAAGTTAAGGTTGTTGTTTAAAATGAATTTTTCCCAATTTTCATGCACTTTTTCATGTCCATTTCACCTCTTCATTTTTTTCAGGCATACATTGTATGCACACAAGTATTTTTTTAAGTGTGCAATTGATTGTATACATGTTAGTTCATTGGTATAAGCACATACTAGTGATTTTGAAAATGTGGTAAAATCTGCATTTTTTAAATTGTAACTACTTAGACGGGTACATAAGATTGTTCCTTTTGCTGACTTTCATGCAATTTTGCAAGCAATGATCCTCTCCGGGCTTAATTATAGTAACCATCTTCCCCCAACTGCTAATTCTTTACCATCTCGCAGAAATGCAGGGCCACATTTTACCAGTGCTTGTGGTTTTACATTGGCTACCCATCGAGCACAGAATTAAATGTAAGATCTGCTGGTTAATTTTTAAACTTATTCGAAGTGGTGCCGATGTTCCCAAGTATTTAAAAATTCCCTACAGTGGTATACTCCTAATCATGCTTTGGGAACTAGCATCAGAAAACGTATTAGTAACTCCAGCGGTGAAAGATTCGAGATGTGTAAGGAAGCAGAAGGCAGCTTTTTCACTGTTATAGAATAGACTACTGCAAGATCCTAGATCACAATGCAATAAGAAATGATTTAGGAAAATATTAAAAGCTTATTTTTTGAGGAGGCTTTCAGATACTACCAGCTGTTTTATGCTAGAGTTCTAAGTCTAATTTTTTATTCCTTGTCTTTTATTATATGTCTTTTTGGCAGTAAACTGCAGAGACTGGTTATTGGCTGGTCATGAAGTAAACAAGTATGTTTTAAATAAATAAATAAATACATGAATAAAACATTTGTGCACACCTTTTGCTTTTAGATGCCCAAATGTACCAAATGTGCACTCACAAATGCAAATCTATATTACATGACATATTACTATTGCTATATAAAAAAGCCCCCCTGAAACTGTCGGACTTTGTTAAGCTGTGCGGTAAATAGAACCTTATTACAAGTGAAATGCACTTTACATTTTATTCTTTTTTTAAGGTACTTATTTTTTATGATGCAGTTGGGCTACCCCATCTGGAGAGAAACAGAAGTTCCCTTAAATACAAGTGGAATAAAGTTCTAAAAGTTACAAGACTATTGACAGATGCCCACAGATTATTTTTGAATATGGAACTTGGGAGCTCTGCAGTTTGCAAAGTGATGCAATTTATTTTTAATTTCTCTTCAAAGCGTCTCATATTTTTTCCACACTATATGTTATTTAAATGCTGATAATCTTGTTCATGGTAATTTTTTTGAGCCATGGCAGACATATAATGCTTCCTCTTTCAATAGGTGCAAAGCGAGTTATTGTCACAAGGCAGATATGAAAAGGGGATGTGAAAAGAGAATCCTGCCTAATCTCCGTAATAAGGGCTTGTGAGGGTGCTAACATGGTCACCTGAATTATGCATGCCTATTGTGTTCAAATATCATAAATCGATGCATGAATACCCTACTAATCATTTTCAGTTCATGAACATTTATATACAGAGCTCTTGAGCACTGCAAAGACAATTAGTCATATTTGTATGCCGGAATTAATTGAGAGTGAGATGCGGGAGGCAGAAAGAGAGAACAAAGAATGCTTTTTGTCAGTTCTTCCAACTGACAGGGATAATTAGATATATGAAATTGAAATTCCTCAGCAGGGGGTTTCTGTTGACAATGAATTTTCTTTTGATTCCATTCTGTTATTCTTTTATGCTGTCATCTGTGGCAATTTGTTATTCAGCTTGAAGCTTAAAAAAGCAAAAGCATTCTGCTTTTATGAGTAGATGATGTCAGTTTGTACACTGCTGGGAAATAGATATTAAATGTAATCTTTAAACTAAAAAAACCCACAGAAGTTAAAGAGACAGTGCTCTGTGTACATGAGTCCATAAATACAACTTTGCAAAGAGCCAAATAACTTTGTTGACTTGTTGGCCAGAAGTTTCCCCACATAGATTATTGACAAAGGAACTTTGGATAAGGACTCAGAAAGGTGTAATGATGATGCCAAATGCCGGCTATTACCAATGCTATATTGTGCTTGATATTCAAATATTAAATTACTACTTGGATGTACTAGTACCACTGCCTAGCGTTTGTGAAGGGCTAATAGGCATACACAGTGCTACAGAGACATACGAGACAGTCCTTGGGCAGTTTTTTCAAATGGTTTAGTTTTGCGCATACCATGATGGTCATGAACCTCATTTCTAAGCCAGCATATGTGGAATATGATCTCAGTCTCTTAAATTTACTGCTAATGCTTGGACTAGTATTTGCATCGTGCCAAAGAGAGCCTTCTGCTGAAGTTCGTAAGATGTAGCATGTATGGGTAGTTTGTCAAGATGTGCTTGAAAATTCTTCTTATCAAACCTGTGGCACCCGACATGATGGGAAATATTTCTGTATCTTTCTGCCACATTTTCTTGGTCTCTGACTGCGTTTCTTGGTATTTCAGGATCTTCTGCCTCTCCACGCGATTCACAGAGTAGTCGCTTGAAACTGACTCCTCTATTGGCAATGCTGTTGTGGTGTTTTTCTCCTTAACCACTATATCCGGCTTTCTTGCATACAATTTGCTGTCGGTCAGAATGGGAGTATCCCAGGTGATCACAGAATCTCATTCTCTGTAATTCTCTTAGGGTCATGATCCCAGTTCTTTTCGGGCACAGAGATGTTGCAGTGCTTATGGAGTTTCCAATGGATGGGGAGCCACTTTAATATGTCTTTCTGTAAAGAAAGTTTCTGCCATCAGAACTTCACAGCCAGCTAAGAGGTGAGTCATCATTTCAAGGTCTTTCTTACAGAATTGACATATGTCTGTGCTGCAGGTTTCTCAGTGCTCGCTGTAAACCATCTTGTCCGTAAGCCGCTGTGCTGGGCTGCAACTATTAACCTCTCATCCTTCGGTTTCAATTCACCTCTCCGCAACCATTCATGTGTCCATTCTTGATCAACAAAGGGTTCCTGGAATAACACTGTATTTTCCACCATATTGTTGCTTTTACTTGTTTTTCCTGGACCCAGTGTGGCAGGAGATAAACCACAGAAATTAATGAAAAAGTTAAGAGAATTAGCTACTGGTAAGTGGACTTCTGCTGATAATGTACTACTATTTGTGTGCTACAAACCCTATTTTTAAATCAAGAGGGTATACAAAGAGGATCTGCCCTGCTTTGTAGAGCTTACAATCTCTAGTCGACAAACATACACAACGCAGTAGAATTTCTAGAAGTAGACTAAAGAGTTGGTCAGAATGTAAAGGCAGCCTCAAAATGGTGAGTTTTTGTCTGGATTTGAAAATGATGGATGTGAGCTGGATGGATGTGTTCTGACTTTAGCATATATATATCTCTGCTTGGGTAACTTAGTATCAGGTAACTGGGTAAATTTCCCACAGTTGAAAATGGTCTTGCTGTCAGTGACTGGAAGTACATATACTCTTCCACAGCACACATACTTGAAGCTGTAGGGGAAAAGGTGAAGGGAGGAGAAGGTAAACTACAGTAGGAATTTAATTCTAAATTGTGAAAGTGGAACTCCATCAGGCGTGTTCCTTTGAAAAGTAGTTTTGTTCGCCTGCTTCCTCAGTGAAGATAGAGAATTTAGTTTAGGTAGAAAGTGAATATCATTGATATCTATTTCCCATTTCACTTTTGTTTAAAGGCAGTTCCTTCATTCATTCAAGAAACAAACTGAGGGGAAAAAGGACATAGCATGACCCACTGGTGAATAGAATAAAATAAATGCCAAAATGTAACTGTCACTTAACTTTGGAAATGAGGACAAAATGTCCTGCTTTTGGAAGGCTCTAGATCAATGGGAGGCAGAATACTGAAATGGCAACTTTGGGCCTGATATTGAATTATGACGACTATGCGCCACTATGGCGCCTGCCCATCTACGCCGACCCTTACCCTGGATATTCAATGCCGGGGCCACATTGAATATTTGGGTTTGCCGTACAGTCTCCCAGCTGCAGTACAGTAGCGATATTGCCTGCTGCCCGTTTAATTCCTGTGGCTAAACAATAGGTGAGCTTTTGCTATGCCTATCTTTTAGCCGCAGGTCGCTAACCGAGCGGCATGAAATATCGCCACTGCCCAGTTAGCAATTGTCGCCACATCCGATCCTCTCCATGTCTCGATGTTAAACGGATAGCATTGTGACATGAAAGGGAGAAGATCAGGGATATTCAGCGGAATATCCTGGTTAGAGGTATTTACATGGTTTTCAGGGTCATGTAAATGCCTTTCGAATATCGGGCCCTTTATGTTTTTTTACAAATGTGTAAAGCTGCATTTTGGACCTCACTTAGGGGCCTTTTTACTAAAGCGCATTAGGTTTTTGTGCTTAGTATGCAAAACCTCCATGGTGACCGTCAGGGGCTGGCCAGTATGTTCCCAGCAGTTAACATGTACGGTAAATGTGCATCTTTAATGCATGGTGCAGTTACTGTAGGTGCACTTAATTCCACCTATTGAGGTTCATTGCACCATTGCTAATTGCAACATTGGCAATGCACGCCATGTCCCTTCGCACTAGCTGTAATGTGCTCTTCACACCCACTCTTCACCCCTAATACGTCCATTCACCACCCCAAAGCATGATCGACAGTTAGTGCCTGAATCAACAGTCTGTCATGCTACCATGGCAACCGTTATCAAAGTTACTGCATACAAAGATGCATGTTAATTGCTTGGTGCACTTATAAATTCAGCTAGCAGATCCAGCTCGAATAGCTCACAGATACTGACACACGCATTTGCACTTTCTCTGTACACTACAATGCCACCCCTGCTCCATCCCAACTACACCCCCAGGGTTGCCTACACATGCATACTACGCTCATACTTCTACATGCAATTAAACAAGGTCTACATATGGAAAAATGTTCATGAATTTACCCCCTCTGGAGGTACTTCTGTAAGTTATGGCTAGATCTATGTGCATTTTTACGCATGCTAATGCTGCCTATTCTATAAAGTCAAAAGAGCATGGACTTTATAGACATGTATAAATGAAGCTGCAGTCACTTACTATACTTCTGTTCTAGAGCAAGTATAAATGACCATGTGAATCTTTCACGCATGGAGTCAGATTTCATAAAGTGCATAAAAGTGTGTGCCCAAGCTCCACTCAAACTCTGCCCCTGTGCTCAACCCCCTGTGAAAGTATGTGCCATCGGTCTATAGCATGCACTTTCAGAATAGCACCCAACTGAACACTGTACGCAAGTATTTATTTACACATGCGTAAATTATAGCAGTTTATAATTTATGCATGTAACACCCCTTCAATCCAACATGATTAATAATGTTGTACTTCCTGTCAAACAAGAGGTGAAATACCTCAGCATAATATTGGATCAATCTCTCAGCATGCTACCCCATATAAAACAAACAGCAAGAACTGTCTTTTTTAAGCTAAAAACTATCCAACATTTAAGACCTCTGCTAGACATCAATGATTTCAAATCTGTAGTTCAGGCCCTCATCACACTACATTTTGACTATTGTAATAGTCTATTACAGGGTCTGCCAATCAAAAGCACTAACACTTCAGAGAGCTCAAAACATCACTGCCAGAATAGTTTCCAAAGCCCACCGCACCGATCATATAACACCCATTCTATATAACTTACATTGGCTCCCAGTTCTAAGCCGAATAAAATATAAGCTAGTAATTGTAACATTTAAATTAATCAATAACATTTCCCCGTCTTTTCTATCAACCCTCCTCCATACCCAACCAGACACTAGAGTTCACAGACAAAATGCTAGCAACTCCGTTGTAATCCCGCCCCCTCTATCCGCAAGACAAAACAGACTACAAGCTCCAGAGCCTTCACATATACTGCCCCCAACCTCTGGAACTTGCTACCTTTCACACTTCATACAATTAAAGACCTCCAGACATTTAGGAGAGACCTCAAAAGATACCTCTTTTCTACTCATTACAGAAACTCAGATTTGAACCCCAGTATAGACAGGTCCTCACAAACACTGACCACACACACCCCTGAACTATACCCACCTACAATAATCTCAAACTCAATGTAATTCTTCTAACCTGAAATTTTATACATAGTTTATTATCATCCTGTAATAGTCTAAGTTTGTAGCCAAATGTATATCCTAAACTGTTTTGTTACTCCAAAAAGTTACTATGTAAAAAGTTAAACCATCGTTCTATGTAAAATGTTCTGTTATTTGTAAACCATCCCTGATCTTTGGAAGGGGCGGTACGGAAAAAAATCAAATAAATAAATAAACAAATGAGTCCCATGTATGCTCCACCCAAGCTCTGCCCGTGGGAATGACTATAGTGAAAGTACACATTGTTGGCTTAATGCCACGCTTATAAGTGATCAGCTAAAGTACACACATTAAGGCCCATTTATGCATATGTCACTGAAAATATATGTTTTGTTCATGTTCAGTGCCTTGTGAAAATATTCATTCTTTTATTGTGACACAAACAATAAGTAAGACAACCCCTCCCCAGAAATCATGAGTGTGCATTTGTATTCCCACCCCACCCCAAAATCAATACTTTGTAGAACCACCTTTTGCTGCAATTGCAGCTGCAAGTCTTTTGGGGTATGTCTTTATTAGCTTAGCACATCTAGCCACTGGGATTTTCACATATTCCTCGAGGCAAAACTGCTGCAATTCCTTCAAGTTAAATGGGTTGCGTTGGTGTACAGCAATCTTCAAGTCATGCCACAGATTCTCAATTGGATTGAGGTCTGGGCTTTGACTAGGCCATTCCAAGAAATTTAAATGTTTCCCTTTAACCCTTTGAAGACAGCAAGGTTTCTAGATTGATGAGATGTATGCAAGTGACATGTTAGATTCAACAATACTTTTGAACAACAAATACAAAAATTTCAAACATGTGACACTGTGGGGGGTGGCGCTATAAAAAGGGACATATTTGTCCCTATGGTCGTCAAGAGAATAATGGGACATATTTGTTCCATGTGTTAATTTACACATAACATCTCAGTTATATTAAAAATTCATATTTATATTTGTTTTTAATTGAGGGTAATCATGTAATTTTTCATATATTTCTGTTTATTGAGCAACTTGAGCAAAATTTATTTAGAAAATACAAGAGCAAAAACATTAAGCAATGCAAAACCTTAGTATATCAAACTTCTGCCTTAGAGTGAGCATCAGCATGAAATCAAAAAGATTTATTATATTTGAAAATAGGCAATTAGACATTAATATAGTAAATAGTAAGCAAAAGCCTAATTGTCTGACAAACAGTTCAGGCTATGAACAGCAAAGCAGTTACGTGTCTTAGTGTATCATAAGTGAATGCCACATGTGTCACAGAAGCTGTCTGTGCGATTTTCAACTCCAGATTTGGTACACTGAGCACATCATCTGCGTCGATCACTTCTTGTCAGGGAATGTTCTGGTTTTGGTGCTGGAAGAACACACCATGAACCTCTAACTGGTGCTGATGGTGCATTTCTTTGACGGTTGGAGTACCGTCCAATAAGACCCCTTGCTATCATCTGACGATATTCCAGTGGTGTTATTGCCTTATAATCAGGGTCCCTCTCTTGTTGCAGTTGAACATAAATGCAATGACTATTGCTGACAGCAATATCAAGAAGATCAAAGAAGATTTTCAAGTAATACTTAATTTTTGACTTTCAGTCAGTCTCGTACGAAACCTTTTTTTGGTCCATGAGGTCCACACCATGCATGTATTTGTTGTTAAGTTGTAACAATGGAAGAACATGAAACATGCAGCTTATCTGCAGATCCTGCTTGACTTCTTAGCACATACGTGATATCATCCTTTGGACATGGTAGGAAATTTGATAATAGAATCACTGACCTGTTGTCCAACCATTTCACACAAGTAACACCATTTGCTGTCATATAATCCATGTCACCACGTTTCATTTCCTTATCTGATTTCAAGTTCTTTGGCATGTGCTTCCGGTCTACACGAACTGTGCCACATAGGTAAATCTTCTTTTGTAGCATCTGAAATTGCAACATTGGCGAGTTGAAGAAATTGTCAATACAAACTTGGCAACATAGCTGTTCGAGTGCTTTTGACAGCATTATGACCACCCCCTCCCCAAGCCCATACTCTGTCTCCATTTTTCATCCAGTATACAGGTCAAACTGGTAAAGATAGCCTGAGATTGCATCACATCTGCACCACAGTTTAAACCCCCACTTCACAGGCTTGTTCCTTATGTACTGCTTCATGATGTTTTGGCCTTTGAATTCTATCATGTGCTCATCAATTGACTGCTGCTTGCTTGCATTTCTAGCTCCCTGGAAGCATCGACTGAAGTGGTTGATCAATGGGCGAACCTTGAAAGCCCGATCACACTGTGGGTGAGTTCTCGGTAGCATATCATCATTATTCGAACAATGCAAGACAGAGCGAATTGTTTTGCAATTTGCAATTCGCGATTTGCAATGACTGGAACCTGCAGATCTGGTTGACTAGACCAATAATCTCTAATTGTGGGCAAAACATGGTAACCCATGACCAGACACATCCCGAGGAAGGCTCGGAGCTCATCTGCATCAGTGAGAAATGGAATGCCTCTTTGCTTCATAGAAACATAGAAACATAGAAACATGATGACAGAAAAAGACCACATGGCCTATCTAGTCTGTCCTTCCATAACAACAACTACAACAGTCCACTTTTTACCTTTAGAGATCCTCTGTGTTGGTCCCATGCTTTTCTGAATTGAGTTACTGTCCTCATCTCTACCACCTCCACTGGGAGACTATTCCATGGATCCACTACTCTTTCCGTAAAGAAATATTTCCACATATCACTCCTGAATCTATCTCCCTTCACCCTCATCCCATGTCCCCTCGTAGCAGAACTTGCTTTTAATTGAAAGAGGCTCTCTCCCTGAACATTTATGCCACGGAGATATTTAAACATCTCAATCATATCACCTCTATCCCGCCTTTCCTCTAAGGTGTACATATTAAGATCCTTAAGTCTGTCCTCATATGCTTTACAATGAAGCCCATTAATCATTTTAGTAGCCACCCTCTGCACCAACTCCATCCTGTTCACATCCTTTTGAAGGTGCGGTCTCCAGAATTGCACACCATACTCCAAATGAGGTCGCACCAAAGACTTATACAGAGGCATTATCACCTCCTTTTTTCTGCTAGCCATTCCTCGACGTATGCACCCAAGCATCCTTCTAGCTTTTGCCGTCGCCTTTTCTACCTGTTTAGCTACTTTAAGATCATCAGACACAACCATGCCTAGGTCCCGCTCTTCTTTAGTGGACAAAAGTACTTCACCTCCTATACTGTATTGCTCCCTTGGATTGCTGCAGCCCAAATGCATGACCTTACATTTTTTAACATTAAATCCCAGCTGCCAAATTCTATATATAGTTCACTCTGTTCTGCGATTAGTGAGACTAAGGAGTTGAAATCAGACATGTGTTCAGAAACAGAAACTGCACTAATGTCTTCAGAATCATCAAACTTCAGATTTACTTTTCCATAATCGTAGTCAATTGTCTCGGAGTTACCTTTCACCGGCTTCCTTCCCCATTTGAAGTGTACTGTAGTTTGCACTGACCTGCCACTTGCTTGTGATTTAGTCATTGGGGGCAAGTCTTCATCCATTGGTGGTGTTGCTTATTTTTGAATATCATCTGGATGATTGGCATCATTTGTCTTTTTTTGTTTGTGTGAATTCTTTCTAGAATTTGATGTAGTTGGCTGCACCTGCATCGACTGTTCTTTTGCTCCGGTGACTACTGATGGAGATGGAGTCTTGATGGTACATTTACGTTTAGTTTACCGTAGAATGTCACTGATATGAATGTTGAAGCTCCACTGGTTAGATTTATACTACTACTACTAGGATTAGTAGTTTCAATTGTCAAAGAATCAGGATGTTTTATGACCACTTCCTCGTCAACATTGTCGACATCTTCAAGCAAGAAATTTTGATCTTCGTCACCAAGAAGCAAATCATCATCATCAGAATCACTGCTCTCGGCAAACAAGAGTTGTTGTATATCTGCTTCACGTATTCTAAACTAACGCTCACACATCTTTTTTTGAAGTATGGTTTTCTACGAATTGACGAACGATAACTAACTGTTAGCATGTGACAAAAGTAGTACTGTATTTTTTCAGTTATAGACCACAGGGACAAATGTGTCCCAGAGCAATAAAACTCACTAAAATTGATAAAAATAGCAATTTCTCTAAAGAAAACGATTCAATTTTGCCAAAGACATGCGCACAATTAAATATGAAAGTTCACATAACATCTGGCTTCTTACATCATTTTCTATGGAACACCAAAAGAACACAAATTCCTATTTCCATATTTGTAAATTATGAAGTGCTTTATAGAAAATAAATGTTACATGAATTGGTCATTAAACAGAATCATTTGACAGAATAAGGTTTTTATCTTGATGTAAACAGAAATTAAAATGGATTTTAAATAAAAATTGCATGTTTTATGAGTTTTAAAACTTATGGGACAAATATGTCCCCTGGTCCTTAAAGGGTTAAAGCACTCCAGTGTAGCTATAGCAGTATGTTTAGGGTCATTGTCCTGCTGGAAGGTGAACCTTCATCCCAGTCTCAAATCTCTGACAGACTGAAACAGCTTTTCTTCAAGAATTGCCCTGTATTTAGTGCCATCCATCGTTCCTTCAATAATGACAGGTTTTCCTGTCCCTACTGAAGAAAAACATCCCCACAGCATGATGCTGCCACCACCATGTTTCACTGTGGGAATGGTGTTCTAGGGGTGATGGGAAGTGTTGAGTTTGCGGTACACATGGCCTTTCACATGATGGCCAAAAAGTTCAATTTTCGTCTCATCGAACCAGAGAACCTTCTTCCATGTGTTTTGGGGAGTTGTGTAAACTCCAAACCTGTTTTCTTATTTCTTTCTTTAAGCAATGACTTTTTTCTGGCCACTTTTCCATAAAGCCCCACTCTGTGGAGTGTACGGCTTAAAGTGATCCTATGGACAGATATTCCCATCTCCAGCTCATTCAGTGTTATTCTTGGTGTGGCTTCTCTGATTAATGCCCTTCTTGCCCAGTCTGTAAGTTTTGGTGGGCTGCCTTCTCTTGTCAGGTTTTAGCGTTGCCATATTCTTTCCATTTTGTTATAATTTGGAACTAATTGTGCTCCTTGGGATATTCAGAATTTGGGATATTTTTTATAACCCAACTCTGCTCTATACTTTTCCACAACTTTGTCTCTGAGCTGTTTGGAGTGCTCTTTGGTCTTCATGTTGCTTGCTTAGTGGTGTTTCAGAGTCAGGAGCCTTTCAGAACAGGTATATTTATACAGGCATCATGTAACAGATCATGTGACACTGATTGCACACAGGTGGATCCTAATCAACTAATTAGGTGACTTCTGAGGTTAATTGGTTGGACCAGATCTTATTTAGGAGTTTCATAGCAAAAGGGATGAATACATATGCACTCACAACTTTTCAGGTTTTACTTGATTTTTAATATATATGAGGTACTTTATTGTCATTCCACTTCACCAATTTGGACTATATTGTTAGGTCCATTATCTAACATCCAAATGAACCTCCATTTCATTCCAGGTTGTAAAGGACAAAACATGACAAAAACCGAGGGGATGAATACTTTTACAAGGCACTGTAGATGGCACATAACATTCCATGACTCCTTATGAAATTTCCCCCGTATGCTTAGATACTCTAGGGGTGGAGATACAAGATATCACATGTGTTATAAATTATGTGGTCGATATTTAGCGGCAGCAGCCTGGACCACTGAAAGTAAAACCAGATATTCAGCGGAGGAGCCTATTTAGCATCCGGTTATGAATATACGGTTTCACCAGTGATTGCGGCAGTTATCCAATCAGTATCAATATTGAATTGTGCTATGTTGTTTAGCAATCCAGTTCATGACTCAATATCGCCACTGACTGGATAACTGCTGCAATTGCCCCTGCTATGTGCATAGGTCACCCCGGATTTAACTAGGCTTCTTTCCTGCATTCTGTGAGGATATTCAATGGCATTAACCAGATAGTGCCACTGAATGTTAAGATTGCTGCGGTTTAGTCAGTTAGCAGGTCCTACTAACTGGCTAAACTCTTTTGAATATCGCTCCCTATGTGCATATCTGCACAAACATTTGCAGAAAATTTATATAATTTATGTAACAAAGCTCCTATATGAATTTAAAGAATTCATGAATAGATAAAATAAGTACTTTTTTGCTGAGACAATTAACAAAAATCCTGTATCTTTTCTGCAGTGATAAATTTGGGCAGTAGCTGTAACAGATAGCTCTGAGCCTAAAGACCAGGGGTCCAATTTTCAAAGGATTTACATGGGTAGTGCCCTTCGAAAATACCGGATAAGTCCCTAACGCTCCCAGATTCTATATGGTTAGCATTGGGGCATGTTAGAGCCATTCCGGGGTGGAGCGGTGGAGGAGGAAATGGCTAAACAGATAGCACCGATTTTCAGTGTTACCCACTTAGCCCTCTGTGCCTTAATGATAGGCAAGGTTTTTCCTCACCTATCTTTCAGGTGCAGGGGCTAAGCGGGTAACATCAAAAATCAGTACTACCTGGCTAGCTCCTGCAGCTTCAGGGTTGTGCGTCGAGACCCAGATTTTCAATGTCGTAGCCGCATATGACCCCAGCATTGAAAATCTGGGTTAGACGGATGGCGGGCAGGCCCCAGGGAACGAGATAATTGTTTTTTTTTATTTCATTTTTTGGCAATAGGGAAATAGGTATTTATTTATTTTTTTATGTATCTTGATATTTATCAGGTTTATATCTTGCTTATTTTGAAAAAATAGGGGGTAGGTTTTCTTACAAAATGGGACTGCTACTTCTGCAGAGAGATCTGCAATTCTTAGTATTTACTTCAGGGAATTTTTCTAAATCTTGGGGAAAAAGGAATTCTTTAGATTAAAGCTGATTAATCTGTGAACCTAGTGTATTTGTTAAATCAGTCAGGGCCTAGTAGCATCAAAGTGCTTTCAGTTTAAATTTAAAACACAGCAGAGAGCTTTCTGGTTAAATTTAAACCCCAAGACTCCCTCTATCCAAGCAAGGGCTGTGGAACTCCCCCTGGAAATTGGTCACAGATTACCTTAGACACACAGGACAAGGTACTGTGTAGCAGTCAGCTTTTAATAGGTCTTTTTCCCTCCCTTCCTCCCCAACACCCATCCACCCCTGGGATAATTGTAGCTTTATAGGTGCATAAACCTCTAAAAGGAAAGGAGGAGCCATATTCACTCTCAGGTGCAGCTGTTGGTCCTCATCTGGCATACATTAAGGACCTGAGATTAATTAAGCTTCAGGTGAACAAAGTACATTAAACGTATTAGGTGTAGTTTTATTAGTCAAAGTATCCCTAAAAACCCTTAGTAAGTAAAGAACTTAAATACCTAACACAACCTTAAAACTAAGATGCAGACAGCAGTCCAGCAGCAAGATGGGGATTTTCCAGTCTTTTGCATTGAGTGTCACATGTATGATTTTCTCCTAGTTCGTGAGGGGTTTACGTGTGCACTAGGTGCAAGAAGCTCTTTGCTCTCAGGGAACAAGTCTGATTTCTGGAGGCTAGAGTAGAAGACTTGGAGGACATAAGGAAGGCAGAGAGGTACATAGATGAAACCCACAGGGATATACGTAGTACTGAAGTCCCACCTCCAGTCTGGCAGCATTCCTGTTGCCATGGAGGATAGAGGTCACGTGGCAGGAGAGCATCACCCTGGTGTGGCAGGAAGTGATCCTGTAGCTAGAAGCTGTCCTCCAGGTGATGTAAAACCCTCTCGCACTGAGAAAGCTTCTCCAGGGCCATGTGCCCATAAGGGACGGATTAGGACAGCTGTTATAGTTGGTGATTTGATCATTAGGCATGTAGATAGCTGGGTGGCTGGTGGACATGAGGATCACCTAGTAACATGCCTGCCTGGTGCAAAGGTAGTGGACCTCATGCACCACCTAGACAAGGTCTTAGATAGTGCTGAGGAGGAGTCTGCTGTCTTGGTACTTATCGGTAACAATGACTTAAGAAAATGTGGTAGGGAGTTTCTGGAGGCTAAATTTAGGCTTTTAGGTAGGAAGTTGAAATCCAGAACGTCCAGGGTAGCATTCTCTGAAATGCTTCCTGTTCCAAGCGCAGGACCCAAAAGGCAGGCAGAGCTCCGGAGTCTCAATACGTGGATGAGACAATGGTGCAAGGATTAGGGTTTTGGATTTGTTAGAAACTGTGGAACATTCTGGGGAAAGGAGGGGCTCTTCCAAAGGGATGGGCTTCACCTTAACCGGGATGGAACCAGGCTGCTGGCACTAACCTTCAAAAAGGAGATAGAGTAGCTATTAAACTAGAAAATAGGGGAGAACCGACAGTCGCCCAAGAGCGCATGATTCAGAACAATGTATCATTGAAGAATACTAACATAAAAAGGAAGTTAGGGCATATCAGCAGAGAGGTTCCAATAAGGATAAAAGTAGCCCAAATGCCCCTGAGTGCAGAGCAGACAGAGCTTAAGAATTCCAAATTACCCCTGCCTACTGATAGCCAGATTAATATGAATAACATACAGTCTCTAACATGCTTGTATGCAAATGCTAGAAGTCTAAAAAATAAGATGGGAGAGTTAGAATATACAGCACTAAATGGGAGGTTAGATATTATTGGTATCTCGGAGACATGGTGAAAGGAAGGCAACCAGTGGGACACTGTGATACCTGGGTACAAACTATATTGTAATAATAGAGCTGATCAAATTGGTGGAGGGATTGCAGTCTATGTTAGAGAGGGCATTGAGTCACAAAGGATTAAAGTTTTGCAGGAAGCAAAATTTGCTGTAGAATCTCTATGGATTGAAATTCCATATAAAAAGGGGAAGGCGATGGCAGAGGGGGTGTACTATCAATCGCCTGGCCAGAATGAACAAATGGATGATGAAATGTTCAAAGAAATCAGGGAAGCTAACAAAAGTTACAGCACAGTAATAATAATGGGTGATTTCAATCACCCCGGTATTGACTGGGTCAGTGTCACGGCAGGACATGCTAGGGAGATAAAGTTTCTAGATGAAATAAATGACTGCTTCTTAGAGCAGCTGGTTCATGAACCAATCAGAGGGGAAGCCATTTTGGACCTAGTCCTTAGTGGAACACCAAATCTGGTGTAAGAGGTAAGGGTGTTGGGGCCATTTGGCAATAGTGATCAAAGCAAGATCACGTTTGATTTAATTAATGGAGGAGGGATGGTAAGGAAATACACAGTACTACCTTTTAACTTTCAAAAGGGAGACTATGATAAAATGAGGAAAATAGTTAAGAGAAAAGTAAAAGAAGCAGTTGCAAAGGTTAAAGACTTACATCAAGCTTGGGTGTTGTTTTAAAATACTATCTGGGAAGCCCAGACCAGCTGTATTCCACGCTTTAAGAAAAGTGGATAGAAGTCCAAATGACACAGGTATCAACATGTACCTAGTCAGCATACTCCTCCCCAGCACTATCTAAAACCTTGTCTAGGTGGCATGTGAGATCCGCTACCTTCACACCAGGCAGGCATGGTACCAGGCAATCCTCACATCCACCAATCACCTAGCTAGCTACATGCCTAATGATCAAATTGCAAACTATAACAACCATCCTAACCCTTCCCTTATAGGCACATGTCCCCGGAGAAACCTCCTCAATACAAAAAGGTTTTACATCACCTGGAAGACAGGTCCTAATTACGGGATCACTTTTTGTCACATCAAGGTGATACTCTCCTTTCACATGATCTCTTTCCTCCATGGCAACAGAGAGGCTGCTAGACTGGAGGTGGGACTTCAGTACTATGTCCCTGTAGATCTTGTCTATCTCTCTGCCTTCCTTATGTCCTCCAAGTCTGTTACTCTAGCCTCCAGAGATCAGACTCATTCCCTGAGGGCAAGACCTAGTGCACCTGTAAGACCTCTCACCAACTGGGAGAAAATCATATATGTGACACTCAGTGCAAAAGACTAAACCCCATCTCGCTGCTAGACTGCTGTTTGCATCTTAGTTTTAAGGGTTTGTTTAGCTATTTACTTACTTAAAGTTCCTAGGGTTACTAGTACTGATAGAATTATACCTAATATGGGACTTAGCTCACCTCAAGATTAATTGCTCTCAGGACCTTATTTAATATATTCCTGGTGAGAATAATCAGCTGAACCTGAAAGTAAATTTGACTATCTTTTCCCCTTTAATCGGTTTAACAGCTAAGATTATGCCTGGTGTGGGTGGGAGGGATGGAACACTTAGTAAATCTGTCTTACTAAAGCACCCTTACCTGTGCTTCTAAGCTAATATCTTAATAATTTCCGGGGTGATTCATACAGCCCTTGGTTTGATAAGGGGAGCCTTTCAAATTGCCCCTTTGATCTGTCACTTGACTTTAATACCTTTTTAAAACAATTTCACAGGTCTCTTGCCCTCTAACTGGAAGGCCTTTTTGTAAAAGTCTCCGGAAACAATTATTATTTTTTTTTAATTCTTTATTTTCGTTTTATAATAACAAAGGAAAGGAAGACATACAGCTAAAAGACAGATACATACATAGAATATGATACATACACCAAAGTAAACCCCTGCCACCCCCCTCCCCCCTGCTTCTTCTCTAGAAAACTAATCATTCCCGAAACGGGCGTGTATTGACATTATTGTGGTACAAAACCTAACGGTGATCTGAAACATGATGAGCGTACATTAAACAGACATGTCGGAACAATGAGCAGATTGTACATAATCATTGAGCATCTGCCATTTAGACAAGCGAGAGTGAGTTTGGGTATGGGGAATAGCTCTCCGAGATATCTGCTCATATTTACTATATAAGCAGACAAGGTTCCACCATTCATTGACAGTAAGTCGAGAGCTATCCTTCCAATTCCTCGTGATTAAACATATGGCTATACCCAGCATAAAATCAAGGAGAAAGCGACCCTTCTTAGGAAGAGAGGGGCCCTCCGCCACTGAGCGGAGTCCCACAATCTTCCAAGAAAGAGGCTCGTGAAGGTGTAAGATAAGTTGAATACGACCCCAGACCCACCCCCAGTAAACCTGTAGTTGAGGACATTCATAAATAACATGAGCGAGGGTTCCCACAGCAGAATGGCAAGACCAACACTGGTCCCTAGCAGTTGTGTTCCATTTGGCTATTTTTTCTGGAGTATAAAAGCATCTATGTGCAAAAAAGAAGAGAGTTTGGGTAACTGAGGCAGATCGGGAGACCCGCACTACTTTGCTCCAGAAAACGCTCCATTGCACAGGGGTTAAAGTGGTTTGCAGTTCGCGCTCCCAGGCTTGTTGGGCTCTACAAGTAGCAGTATCTGCACCCTGACATAATAGTTTATAAAAGTTAGAGGCTACCCCATGTGTACTACTAATAGAGTAAATTAGTTCTAATAGCCCGTCCTCAGTAGGGACAGAGGGCGGCAGGATTTGAGCACTTTTGAGGCAGTGTTGAAGCTGCAGCAATTGAAAGTAATGTTTCGCTGGTAGCGCAAATTCCTTTTGTAAATCAGAAAAGGTTTTCCAACGAGCTGCAGAGAAGAGCTGTTGGGGTGTCCAGATCCCCCTAGAGTACCAGGGTTTCCATGCTATCGTTCTATTTAGGACTTGAATTCTGGGGTTATTCCACAGCGGGAGTCTGTCCTGAGGACATACGTTTGGGCCCAGTGATAGAATGAGAGTGTTAAAGGCCGCAAGAGTATCGACAATCATTGGGGGATGGCGGGTGTCTACTTGATGGGACATACCGGGGAGATGGATCAACGGAATTGGGCTACTAAGCTCCTCTTCTATGTCAAGCCAAACTGGTCTGCTGTCTGTTGAGGCATCTAGCCATCGGGCACCTTGTTTAAGTAGGAAGGCTTGGTGATATCTGAGAAAATCAGGAAAGCGGGTACCCCCGAGCTCCTTCGCAGACTGTAATTTTTGTTTAGCTATCCTTGGTGGTTTGCCCTGCCAGAGATAGCGGACGAGAAGGCCCTCAATATCTTTGTAGGTGCGTAGCGGGAGTAAGCATGGCAGCATTTCTAAAATATAATTCACTTTGGGGACTATCATCATTTTCACAGTTTCTAAGCGGCCCCACCATGTAAGGGATAAGGGAGACCAACGATTTGTGAGCTCACGGACTTTGGAGACTACCTCTTTGGCATTAAAACTAATAGTGTCTTCTAAAGGAGAACAGTAATGGACCCCGAGATATTTCACCATGCGGGATTGCCAAAGGAAAGGGAAGGCCTGCATGTCAGCCTCATGTACCCAGCGGTTCAGTGGGAATGCTACAGATTTGGTCCAGTTTATTTTATAGCCCGATAATTGCGAGTAGCCATCAATCAGATCCAAGATAGCTGGAACCGAATCAAGGGATACGAAGAGCATAAGGTCATCTGCATATGCAGAGAGTTTAATCTCTCTGTGACTGAAGGGGACACCTCGAATACGTGCGGATTGTCTAATAAGGAGGGCGAGGGGTTCAAGAGCTAGATCAAAAAGCATTGGTGATAGGGGGCAACCTTGACGCGTGCCTCTTTGGAGATTAAAAGGCTGAGACTTGAGAGCATTCACACAAATACTGGCAACGGGTTGAGTATACATGACTTGGAGGTATCGGAGGAAGCCCTCTCCAAAGCCATACCATCGGAGAACTGCAAATAAGAAGGGCCATTCTAGGCGATCAAAGGCTTTTTCAGCATCTAGGGAAAGACCCACCCATGGGTGGTCTAAATTGGCAGCACTGGATAGCACATGGCACAAGGTCTGAGCATTGTCAGCGGTGGATCGGCCGGGTATAAAACCGCATTGGTCGGGATGGACTAAGGTGGCCATCCTGTCAGATAGCCGGGTAGCCAAGATCGTTGCGAAGATCTTATAATCGGCATTAAGTAGGGAGATTGGACGGTAGTTGGCGGTTAGCAGCGGGTCTCTGCCTTCTTTCTCAAATACTACCACATTAGCTGCAGAAAAGGATCCCAAAGAGGATGTATCTACCGCAAGGGCAGTAAAATAGAGTTTTAAGTAGGGAACTAAATCTGCACTGAACGTTCTGTAGAATTCGGTCGGGAGACCATCAGGCCCGGCGGCTCGACCCGAGGCTGTTCGTGTTAGGGCAAATTGGATCTCTGAAGTAGAGAAAGGTTCATCCAGCGCATCCCTATCCGCTTCAGAAAGGGTCGGCCGCTGAATACCAGAAAACAATCGCTCGAAGGTCTCTGATGAGAACTCACATTCGGATTGATATAGACGGGTATAGAAATCCCGAAAGAGTTTTACGATATCGGAGTCTGTGGTCAGTATGCCCCCTCCCTGTGGGGCTCGAAGGGCCGCTACGCGTTTGGCTTCTTTTTGACCTTTCAAGGCGTTGGCTAAAAGTCGACCGGCTCGGTTGCTTTCACGGTAGTATGTTCCTCGCTGAAGCTCAATACTCTTAGAAGCTGCAGTTGAGAGGATTGCATTATATTGAAAACGGAGACGCTGTAAGCGAACTAAGACGCATGGATCAGTACGTGAAGTTAGAACTCGTTCGCCTGCTTTGATTTGTTGGTCTAGTATAAGTAGCTGCTGTTTACGTTGTTTCCGCAGGCGAATTTGATAACTAGTGATCGTTGCACGAATGGCCGCTTTGAAACCCTCCCACCAAGCCCAATTAGCAGTATCCTGGGGTAAATTAAAATGGAAGTAATCCTGTATGGCTGCGCGAATTTCTAACTGGAACTCTGGCTGATTTAAGAGGGCTCTATCAAAGAACCAGGCCCCCGAATTCCCTTGGGGTGCAGTAGTATGTAATTGAAAAGAAATAGCAGCATGATCTGAAATATGTTGGGAGTGAATCTTTGCAGTGTCCACCTGAGGAACGAACAGTTTCGATATCAGAAAGAAATCTATACGAGACTGGGATTTGTGAGGGGAAGAGAAGAAGGTAAAGTCAAGCTCATTGGGGTGTAGTAACCTCCATAGATCGACTAAAGCAAGATCTTTGATCACAGAGGTAAGCGTGGCGTGACTCTTGGGGGGACCACTTGTCCTAGGCGGCTGTTTGTCAATCAGGGGATCAAGAACTAAATTGAAATCCCCCCCAATTATCAATGAAGTATTAGCAGAGGCCTGCGCAACCTGAGCAATGGTAGCAAAAAAGGCAGGGTCATCCACATTAGGAGCATAAAGGCAAATACATGTAACTTCAAGGTTACCTATCTTGAGGTGAACTCTGGACCTTCTACCTGCTGTATCTGAACTAGTCGCAATAATAGTAGCATGCAGAGATTTCCTAACCAATATGGCAACCCCACATTTCTTAGAAACGGCTGGGGAGTAGGCGGCCACCATGTAAGGTTTAATATTGAGTTTAAGGGTTTCCTTTGAATTTAGATGCGTTTCTTGGAGGAAAATCAGGTCCGCAGCTTCATGACTTAGATAGCTTAGGATTTTCTTCCGTTTTATCGGATTATTGATTCCTTTTACGTTCAATGATAAAATCTTACATGGTGCCATCAGTCGAGAATAGACATTTTAGGTAAGGGCACTTGAAAACATACAACATAATCAGAATCTGTACAACAATGACATAATCACCGAGTATGCTGGCTAATACACCCCATATTGAAAAGTATGTACCAAAGTAACTTAGAGAAGAAGCAAAACCCCCAATGAATATGGCGACCATATGTCTGCGGGAGGAGGCACTAGAGAGGAGATAGAAACATAAAAAAGAAAAGAAACACCAGAGTCCATGATTAACACTGTCTCTGATACTCATCGAGGCTACTATGGGCAGATGGCGTCGGGTCACAGATATCATCAAAGATAAGGCAACAAACCGCCCTCGATAGACTCTTCACTGAGCCGCGGCAAATCCAATATGGCAGGCACAGCAAATATGAGAACACTGGCAGGAATACTCTGGAAATCAGCGCATCAAGTCGGCTTCTTTAGCATCCAAGAACTCCGCTAGTAGATCAGGGTCCTCAAATGTTCTTGTCTGATTGTGAAGCGTGACGCGGAGCTTGGCCGGGTACATCAGGCCATAGCGTGCTTGTAGTTGTTGAAGCCTCGGCCGGAATTCCAGAAAGTGCTTTCGGCGGTCGACCGTGGGTTTAGCCAAGTCAGGATAGAAGGAGATCTTGTGGCTCTCAAACTCCATATGGCCCTTTGCCCGAGAGGCACTGAGAATTTGCTCCACATGTTGATATCTCAGAAGGCGAAAGATGATAGGCCGCGGGGTCTTCCTGTTGAGCGTTATGTTTGTGGGTACACGATGAGCGCGATCGATCTCCAATTCTTTGGTAAAGGTGATTTGGAGCAGGGAAGGGAGGATTTTATATAGAAACTCCTTCATGTCTCCCGATTCCGCTCCCTCCGGTATGCCCACGAGTCGTAGGTTGTTGCGGCGCGCTCTATTATTGCCATCTTCCACTTCTTTCTGCAAGGCCCGCACCTGACGTTCAACTTTATCGAGTTTGGACAGCCGGACCGCATGGGAGTCTAATATGCTCTCCATTTTGTCCTGACGCGAAGAGAGCCCCTCTAGCCTGCCTTGCAAGACACCAAGATCTTCCCGCAGCGCTCGGAGTGCTTCACCGTTTGACTGCACGAGGTCTTTAACCCCTCTAATCTCTGCGAGGATTTCCTGCTGCATTTCGGGGCCCTCGCGCAAAGCCAGCCCCTTCTGCGGGGACGGGGGTTCAGTTTTGGAGCGTTTACCGTGAGAAGCCGCTGGAGATCCAAATTCCAGGCGCGTAGGTTTAGTCCCCGCCATCTCACCGATGTGCCCCGGCAAGATCAGAACAGAAATTCAAGTATGTCCGGTGTTAATTCAGGATTCTGAGTAGGCCTCTCGGGAGCCTCAGCGTTATGCGACCATCCCGCTGGACATCGGGATCCGCCCCCTGGACATCGGGCTCCGCCCCCTCCAGAAACAATTTATTTATTTTTACTCAAAGAATATTTACACTATTCTTTCTTCTGAGCTAAGCTTTACAATGATTTGATTTAAATTAAAAGCTTTCTAGTGCTACTGAGATCTGACTGAGGTTTAAATCTAAATTAAAAACTCCCGGGTACTACTGAGCCCTGGCTGAGGTTGAAATTTAAATGAAAAGCTCTCTGGTGCTACTGAACCCTGACTGAGTTAGCAAATATACTGGTCAAAATTCTAAAAGACAGAGATTTATCGGATTTAACCCAAAGAATTCCCTTTTCCCCCAAGATTAAGAGAATTTTCAAGAAGTAGATACTTATAAGTGCAGATTTCTTTCCTTTTTTTTTCTATTTATGCAAATTCAACAATTATCCATGAATACACTTGTACAGCAATAGAGCCAACAAGAAAAAGAAAGAAACAAATAAGAAAATCCCTCTAAAGGAATAAAGAAATATAACACTCTCCCTAGCCCACAAACTACAGGGTGGAGGAAAATCCCAAATAAACTAACAAAGAATAAAAGAAAACAAGACTGAGTTTACAGCCAGCATATAACAAACGTTCACCCATCAAGAGAGTCAATCGAGGCTTCTAAATGTCAGGGGTTCATGAAAGCCAGCCACTGGGAGGGCTCTTAAAAATATAAGAATTTGATCGATATCTAATCAAGCATTTAAATGGGTGTTTAAGAAAAAAGAGACCTCCCAACTGCTGGACCCCCAGTCGGAGAAGAAGAAACTCTCTCCTACGCTTTTGAGTATCCTTAGATAAATCTGGATAAATTCTCATTGAAAGACCATTTAACATAACATTCTGTTTCTGGAAAATTAACTTCAACAATCACTCCTTATCTAAGAGAAGAGCAAATGTCACTAACATAGTGGAAGGGGTTACAGTTGCTTCCTGAGAAGACTCCATCATATCAGTAACATTCAAAATATCAACTTGCTGCATCTCAATAACGTCAGAGGAAGGCCTCTTCTTCCCTATTGGAAGATATTATATCTTTACAAGAGGGGGTGAGACTCAGCAGGAACCATCAAAACTTCAGTAAGATAGTTCTTAAACATTTTTTACTGACAACACCGGGCTCCTTGGGAAATTAATTAATCTCACTCTAGCTGATCTTGATACGTTCTCTAAATGTTCCAATTTAGTATAAACTATAGCCAAACTCTTTGTAGTAGAATGAACATGATTTTCCAAAAACACCCGCTGGGCTTAAAGATCCACATAAGAAGATTTAACACCAGCAACCTGAGATTTAACCTCTTCTACCACCCTAATGTTATCTGCAGCTCTCTCAGACAAAGATGACACTTGCAGTAATATTGCCTTGCCCAACTGTAGCCCAGATGGTCTCCAAAGTTATCACTGCAGGGCATTGGACCTCTAAACCAGTCCATTCAAATGTAGGGATGTTCTCTCTCTCCATTCCACCCGTCACTACACCAGCCATCGCTTGGCCTGCCGACTGCATAGCTACCTCCTGAAACTCCCAACAAGCAACCATGTGTATCAGGCACTGTCAAAAAAATCACTGCGCTGTTTTTGGGGGGGGGGGAGGAGCTAAGATAGTGTTGGACTGAGTTGCTGCGGCTGTCCGCTTTACCACGATCGGCAGAAAACGGAAGGTTGATGCTTGCTATAAATCCCCTCAACCTGTCCTTGCCTCCGCTCCCTTACCTTCTGTCCCTTTTGGGCCTTTAGATGCTTTTTTCCATCTCCTGCAACAGCCAATGTTAGCAGGAGTAACAAGTCTGGTGTCAGGTCTACTGGTGTTGGAAAAGTCGGTAGCTGTTTTGGGCGCGTCACAGCTTCTTCCGGTTCCCAACCTGCCGCCAAGCTCGTGCACATTCAGCATTTCTCTGGGTGTGGTCTGCAGCAGAGATCTTCCTGGTCTGGGGGAGACCTTGTAATGACGAGGGGGCCAGATACCAGAGACCAAGGCACTGTTGTAGGATTGACGGCAGATTTGTATCCAGCAGTAGCAGTCCCTTTTGGTAGTCCTTCAAGACTCAAGGTACAGTAGGTAATAAAGTATTACTTGGGGGCAATTTCTCCAGATTGGTCAGCTTTATGCAAGTTGGCCATAAACCTCAAGAAGACCGAGGCTCTATACATCACCAGAGACAATAGCTTTAAACCATCGAGATCCATCACTCTTGATGAGACACAAATCCAAGTAAAACAAGACATACGATACCTTGGAGTTACACTAGATCAACACCTCACCTTCACAGGACACATACAAAACATCACAAGGAGCATCTCTTTCAAGCTCAAAACCATCAAACACATTAAACCTCTTCTAACCAACCATGACTTTCGCTCAGTCCTCCAGGCAACCATTTTCCCACACTTCACTTCTGCAATATAATTTTCCAAAGCCTTCCAAAAGCAGCTCTCAACCCACTCCAATTTGTGCTCAACACTGCAGCATGAACCATTTTCAACTTATAGAAAACAGAGCACATAGCACCCTTACTCAAACAACTCCAGTGGCTACCTATTACAGAGCATATAAAAATACAAGGCTATCCTCATGACCTTCAAGATCATCAACAACTATTCCGCACCACCCCTGAAGTCCCTGTTGTTGTTGTTGTTGTTAAGTGCCGTTGAGTCGGAGTAGACTCATGGAGACCCTCTGGATAGCTATCCTAAATTGTGTTCGGTCTTGAGTGAGGCGGCTCATTGTTGACAGACTGGTACCCGTAGCTGCTGTTATTGTATCAATCCATCTCATTGCTGGCCTTCCTCTTTTGCGTTGACCTTCTATCTTGCCAAGCATATGTCTTTCTCTAATGATCTCTCTCTTCGCATGATGTGTCCAAAGTATGAAAGTCGAAGTCTTGTCATCTGAGCTTCTAAAGAAAGCTTAGGTTTGATTTCCTCTAGTACCGACTGGTTTGTTCTTCGGGCAGTCCATGGTATACACAGTATTTGCCGCCAGCACCATAATTCAAAGGCATCAATTTTCTTCCTGTCTATCTTTTTCACTGTCCAGCTTTCACATCCATATGATGTTATTGAAGTCCCTACTACAAATCATACCTGATAATAGAAAGAGATAAACTGGCTCCCAGAACATGCTACACACACCAGCACTAATAACAAAAACCAATTCCACCACTGCAAAGAAAGCCTTCTCACTCTATGCTCCACAATTATGGAACTCTATACCTGAGAAACCTCAGATCATAATGGACACAACAACATTCAGGACAGCCCTAAAGACACACATATTCAAGGACTGCCTCTTCAACAATCTCACACAGTCAGTCACTAGGTCAACTACGCAACCCTCTTCCGCCTCCCCCCTCCTACCCAAGTTTACACCCCTCCTTACTCTTTCCCCCGATCACTTATACCTATTGTTAACTCCACGTTGACTTCCCTGTTTAATGTATACTTTCTGTTACAATGTAAACTGTTTTGATTGTAGGATAAAACGGTATAGAAACACTGTTAATAAATACCCTGACAGTAATGAACATCACTCCTAAACCACCATATATGGAATATGATCTCAATCTTTCAAAGTCACTGCTAAAACTTGGTGTAGTACCTGTATCATATCAAAGACAGCTTCCTGCTGGAGTTTATAATTTATTTAATGCTTTTTTTTATAACACTTAATCATTCAGTCAAAGCAGTTTACATTGTAATGTACTTTAAACAGAGCTGTTAGTAACTTGGATTTTTCTGAGGCAATGAAAGGATAAGTGACTTGCCCTAGGCCACCAGGGGTGCTTGTGGGCATCAAACACTGGTTTTGTGGTTGTTATGTCAGTGTGTGAACCATTAGGCCACTTTTCTGCCCCAGCATAGTATGCAGCATGTATGGGTAGCTGGTCAAGAAGTGATTGGAACCTACACTTAATCAGGCCTGTAGCCGCCAATATGATGAGGAATATTTCTGTATCTTTCATGGTCTCTGACTACATTTCTTAGTACTTGAGGATCTTTCATCTCTGTACACAATTAAAAGAATAACACAGGTACACTAAACATTTTTTTTTTAAACTGCCTCTAATGTTTCGATTGATTTTTATGTTTTTGGTGCGCTGAATCCAAATCTGGTAACCAATTTGCTCCATCACGTACAGATTTTTTGCTACATTGGGTTAGCAGTTTGAGGTGAACGTTTCAGATTGAGTGCGATCGAGATAAAAGTTTCTTGGATGAATTCTTTATACTAATTGTTTAGTAGTTATTCAAATAAGAATAAAGAAAATTGTAACAAGGCAGCACATAAGAATAGAGTAATGTCAACAAAACACACTGTGATGGTAGCAAAATTGTCTGCACTTAAAACAGCCACATACATGTGCACAAACATTGAGCATATAAGAGCGAGGTTAGACACAAAGCAAAGCAAAGAAATGTGCAAAAAATGTTGTACAGGTATGTATGTAAGAATAGAAAACGCAAACCGCACCATTGCAATACATGAAGACAAACACCCGATGGTGTGAAAATAAAATTCTAATAAATGAGATCCGACACTGTGGTAATAACTAGCAAATTTTTATTTCAAAGTTTAGTAAAAATACGATATTTGTCAACATAGTTTAGACTTTAAAGTCATTCTTGGGTCAATCAATCTCCTGGTGGGCCCGTTTCTTCTTCCCCCGAATGCTTCTCTTGGTGCGCTGCTTGGCATATTTTTCATCTGGGGTTTCCCGCAGCAGCAACCAGCAGAAATCAGCCATCATAGTGGTGTTCCATCTTCCTTGGTACCTTCTCTCTGCGTCCTTGATGTCCTGGTGAAACCTTTCACCTTGTTCTTCACTGTACGCCCCCAAGTTTTCGGGAAAGTAGTTCACATGGGAGTGCAAGAAATGGACTTTCAGGCTCATGTTACAGCCTTGTTCTTTGAAGGTATTGAGCATCCTGGCAACAATATCCTTATAGTTCTCATCCCGCCTGTTCCCCAAGAATTTGAGAACAACATCCTTGAAGGAATCCCAGGCTTCTTTTTCCTTCTCAGACATCGTTTCAGCGAATGCTCTATCTGAAATGAGTTTCCTTATATCAGGGCCAACAAACACTCCTTCCTTTAGCTTTGCTTCAGAAAGTCGGGGGAACTTTGAGCAAAGGTACCGAAAGCACTCACCATCTTTTGGAAGGGACTTGATGAATTGCTTAATGAGACCCAACTTAATGTGGAGAGGTGGTAATAGAATTTTATCATGAGGTACCAAGCTCTCATGAAAAACATTTTTCTCACCGGGTCTCAAATACTCCCGAATTGGCCAGTCTTTTTTCCCCCAGTGTAGGTCGCGGGCCCGGCTATCCCACAAGCAAAGGAAGCAGGGATATTTGGTGAAACCGGATTACTGCCCTAATAGCATGGATAGAATTTTAAAATCTCCACAAATCATCCACTTATGCTCATCATAACGAATCTTCTGAAGAATCTGGGCCAAATTCTCATATTTTTCTTGGAGAATAACAGAGTGAGCAATAGGAACTGAAGCGAATGTGTTGCCATTATGAAGAAGAACACCTTTTTTGCTGTCTTTTGACGAATCAATGAACAGCCGCCATTCAGCAGGATCATACTTGACTTTAAACTTTTCCATCACTCCATATATATCGTTGCAAAATACCAAATCTTCCTCTTTGCTGAAATACTTCAAAAATTGTGTCTCGCGGTTGCGGTACCAATAAAAAGTTGTTCCTGGTGACAATAGATTTTTTTGTTTAAGCCGAGAACCTAGCAGTTGGGCAGCATCTTTTGGGAGTCCTAAATCCTGGACTAAATCATTCAATTCAGCTTGAGAGAAAAGTTCAGGTTTCGGATCTGGTTCAGTTTCAAACTCAGAAGTACTGGACTCATCGGGAAAAGCCATCTGATGAGTCTCATCATGATCAGAACCGTCCACACAAATATGATCCAAAGATTTTGGTGGTTCAGGCACAGGTACTTCGTTGCTATGAGGCATAAGCCTAATTGCTGAGGGAAGGTTGGGGTAACTTATTACGTTCTTATTTTTTAAGTTGTATCCCTTCACAATGCAAGAGCAAAAATAGCAGTCACTGCTGTGGTCTCTTTGTTCACGCCACATCATAGGTATTCCGAAACGAAATGCTTGTTTTTTACCTTTCATCCATAAGCGTAGATCTTCCTCACATGTCTTGCACACTTTGTGAGGAGCCCACGGTTTGTCTTGATCGCCTAACTTCAAACCGAAATAGGCGAAATATACTTTTTTAATAAATGCAGAAATGTTCCTCTGCCGCTTTTTCACGGTATATTCCCCACAAATAAAACAAAAACTGTCCGGAGAGTTGACACAACCTCTGGCTCTGTGAGCCATCACAAATACACAGCACTGCAAACTACAACTGTAGTGAACCACTTCGGAATAAAGCTGGATTACGACTGAGCAAACAAAAGGTAATAATGAACTTGTAAGAAACTGAAATTTGACAGGAACGTTCATGTCGCAACCACCGTGTTTGAGCGAGCGAACGAGGCGAGGCGAACAGGAAAGAACATGCGCCAGCGCGAGTACTGGATTTAGCCCCCCGCCTCCCAATTGTCCTGTTAATGTATAAAATGAATACAAAACACTCTAAAATATCATGAGGGAGTGCTTCTAGTTAGTTAACCATTATAACCTCTATTTTGGGCCAAGAAAATAAACTGCAGTCGGCTAAAAAGAAATTATGTGAACATTCCTTATATGGGTAAGAAATCTAATTTTGCAAGAAAACGTGACGTGATGGAACATTTTGGCTATTTTTCCTGGATTCAGCACCCCAAAATCTATAGGAATCAGTTGCAAAACTGGAGGCAGTTTTTTGGTAGTGTACCTGTGTAATTGCTTGAAGCAAACACCTTTATTATCAATGCTGTTCTGGTGTTTTTCTCCTTCATGACAGTTTTTTTTTTAAATTTAGCTTTTTATCTGTCAGCATGGGAGTGTCCCAGTGATCATAACCTATTCTCCATAATTCTCCTAGGGGTATGTTTACTAAAGCGTGAATAGCTTTTGTTGCTAACCCCAGTGAAAAAGCCGGCATTAATTGCAAAAGTCTTGAGGTATATGCAGGGGGTGTTCCATCCATTTCACCTGTGAATACCATGGAGAAAGCACTGGGATTGCAGTGGACCAGCTTTGCGGATGCAGCTATTGCCACCCATTGAGGTAGTGATATCTGCAGAAAGAGCTGCTACCACGGGATGCGAATGCCCACTGTAGCTGCTTGAAACCGGAATGCCCATTCTCCACCCACATCCAACTCAATCAAATAGCCACCATGAGAAATGCAGCTATCATTGAAAAAGACCTTAGTGCTACAAGGCATACACAGCATTGCACATATAGACGTAAGACAAAGTCCTTGCTCATCAGAGCTTACAACCTAATCAAGACAAAACATACAGTAAAACTGGGGACTAGAGAATGATAAGATACACATAAGTAGTGGACAAGAGAGTGAGGAGCATCAGGATCCAAAAGCGGCTTCAAAGAGGTGCTTTTTTAACCTGGATTTAAATAGGACTAGAAAAGGAGCCCGACGCACAGGCTCAGGCAATTTGTTCCAGGCATATGGGCAGCAAAATGAAATGAATGAAGTCTGGAGTTGGCAGTGGCAGAGAAGGGCACAGATAAAATAACACAGATGAACCAAAACACTTGCAACAGGGCCTTCTCCACCTACGCACCCGACCTTTGGAATGAACTCCCCAGTAATCTCAGGGAAAAAAACGAACTAACAAAATTCCACAAAGACCTTAAAACACTACTATTCACGGAAGACTTCAACACCTAGGCAATATTTCCCCATGCAAGAAGTTACGGTCACATATGCTACAAATTACCATCCTACACACATCCCCCTGCCCCACCTCCTGCCCCCTCCCCCACCCCGTGTATAAGTTCCTGTATATAAGTTCTTACTGTTAATATGTTAAAAAATATACTATACTGTTCAATGCTGTTAAGTATCTAAAAGTTCTATGTAAACCTGTTACATGCCTGTTCCCTGTAAACCCCCTTGATTACCAGATAAGGCACTATACAGTAAAAAAACAGATAAATAAATAAAAAGGATTTGCTAGAGGAGTCCCTGAGGATGGGTGTAGAGTGAGATAAGAGAGGAAAGGTAGCGAGGAGTCGCTGAATGAATGCACTTGTAGGTCAGTAGGAGAAATTTGAATTGGATGCGGAACCTTTCAGGAAGCCAGTGAAGTGACTTGAGAAAAGGGGTTACATGAGCATAGCGACACTGGCGGAAGATAAGCCATGCAGTTGAGTTTTGAACAGATTGAAGCGGAAAAAGATGATTCAGAGGGAGACAGCGAGGAATAGGTTACAATAGACAAGGCGAGTGGTGACTAGCGAGTGGATAAAGGACATTTACTTCCATATTTCAACACAATTTGTATACAGTCGTCCCTCGTTTATCGCGGTTAATCAGTTCCAGACTCTACCGCGATAAGAGAATTTCCGCGAAGTAGGATTCTTTATTTTTATCCAAGAGTTTTACCTTCTCCTGGATGGTAAGCATCTTCCTCCGGCGCATAGTTTCATCGTCAGAAGGCTTAGAAGAAGCAGCACGTTTTGGAGACATCGTGGGGCTTAGATAAAGGCCTAGAGTCCATACGTACAGTAATTTTTATTTAAATTGTAATACAGGGGTGTATAATTGACTCAGACAACCGAGCGTGCGCTGTATAATTTTCACTGTCTCAATAAACTTTTTAATGAATATACATGTATTTGAAAAAAACACGAGAGTGAAGCCGTGAAAGTCGAAGCGCAAAGTGGCGAGGGACGACTGTACTTGGATCTACAATAACAGTTCTATATGAATAATTGATTTCTATGAGTCCCAGTCCTCCTTTATTTATTTATTTATTTATTTAACAAGTTTTTTATACCGCCTTTTCCTTCAATCAAAGCGGTCACAAGAAATACAAGGTATAAACAAGGGAAACAAACAGTATAGACATGACAACATATGGTAATGTAGGAAAAATAACAAGGGTTAACAAAATAGTGGATTATTTATAAAACATATACAATAAGATGATATCTTAGTCATTTGTTGATCCATAGTGCTCAATAAAAAGTAAAGTTTTTAATTGCTTACGAAAGTCACTTAAAACATCAATTGCACGTAAATCAGGGGGGAGAGAGTTCCAAATCAAAGGGGCAGCCAAAGAAATTGCTCGTTGTGATGTACATTTGCGTGATTTAGCGAAGTTTCTTGGGGTATTGAGGGTGTTTGAGGTGGATAATCTTCTAGGTCTGTTGCTGGTATCACGGGATAAGAGGGCATGGAGGCTGGTTGCAGAACTGTTGTGCTTCATTTTGAAGATGTTTATGATTAATTTATACTTTATGCGAAGGGTTATAGGGAGCCAGTGGAGATCTTTAAGGATGGGGGTAATGTGGTCATGATTAGTGGAACCGTTAATTATTCTGGCTGCTGTATTCTGTGCCATTTGAAGAGGTTTGAGAGCATGTTTTGACAGCCCATTGTAGATAGGGTTGCAAAAATCCAGAATGGGGGTAATAAGTGCCTGGCAGACTGTACGAAAGTGTTCATTAGAGATAAGAGGCTTGAGGCGTCTAATTATTTTCATTCGGTAATAAGCGCTTTTAACAGTTTTCTTTATGTGAGATCGCAGGTCTAGCTTCTTATCGAGGGTTACCCCGAGGTATCTTACTTCATCCTTAATTGGAATCTCAGTACTGTTGCATGTGATGTATGGTGGGGGATTAAAGTTGGTGTTTCTAGTGACAATAAGTGCTTCAGTCTTCTTCAAGTTTATTGCAAGGTTGTTATTTGACAGCCAAATGGAAATGCTGGTAATGCAGTTTGAAATCTTGTTGTAGTTTGGGCAGTTGATATCAATCAGAGTGTAGATCATAATATCATCTGCATAGATTGTGTAGTCTATATGATGAGTTGATATTATGTGACATATTGGTTGGATAAAGAGGTTAAAAAGAAGTGATGAGAGTGCAGATCCCTGCGGTACGCCTTGTTTGATAACTGTATGATGAGAAGTGTTTAGACCGACTTTAACTTGGAACTGTCTACCAATTAGGTAGGACTCAAACCAGTTTAGGACGGTGCCAGTTAGACCGATGCTCTTTAGTCTGGCTAATAGTATTGAATGGTCCACTGAATCAAAGGCCGCTGAAATATCTAAGAAAATCATTAAGGTTCCTCTATTATAGTTGTCTATGGTTTGAGTGATATCATTAAATAAATAAAGTAGCAGCGTCTCAAATCCATGGTTCGGGCGGAAGCCATGCTGATGTATGTCAAGTGGCGCATGCTCATCAATATGGTCTTGGAGCTGTAGTTGTACTACCTTCTCGATAATTTTTGCCAGGAGTGGTAAGCTGGAAATTGGTCTATATGCAGCTGGATTGTTTTTTTCAAGGTTGGTTTTCTTAAGGATAGGCCTAATTGTGGCTAATTTCAGCTGTTCTGGCATGATTCCTTGATTTAGGGAGTTGGTTACGAGGTGGTGTATAAAATTAATGAAGTTTGACTTAGTAGCTTTGACCCAAGGTACTGGGCAAGGATCTGTGGGTGCGGTACTTGTGTTAAGTGCAGCAATGATGTCTGAAAGCTGTTTAGTTGAGGGAATATGAAACTTGTTCCAAATTGTACTTGGTAAAATAAGATTGTTTTTTTCAGATTGTTTTAAAGGTGGAGTCTGGCCTATTTTTTCTCGAAGATAATCCGCAAACACTTGAGGGTTGATCAGGATGTCTTTATCAGAGCAAGGTTCATTAACTAGGTATTTTACTATCTCAAAAAGTTCTCTAGGTTTGTTATAAGCTTTCTGGATAGTGTTTGTGTGGTATTCTTTTTTTGATTTGTTGATGAGATCATTATAACTCTTTTGCTGAATTAAATATAAATCCTGAGAGGTGGTAGATTTGGATCGTCTCCATTGGCGTTCTAACTTCCTTAATTCTCTCTTAGCATCGCGTATGTTATTTGAATACCATGGTGCGTGATGTTTCCTTTTGATCTTTTTTGAGTCTGTTATAGCCTTGGCTGCAGTGCTGATGGTGTCATACCAATTGTTTACTTGTTTGTTCAAATCAAGTTCAGCTGAGTTAAGGTGAGGTATTGTGTCTAGTAAGAATTGATCTCTATTGAAGGCTTTGAACCTTCTTGGGGTGAACGTATTAGCTTTTATTTTATCGAGCTTGTCAAACGTGCATTTGAATTCTATTTTAATTCTATGGTGATCTGACCATGGAACTGGGGTAATTATGGGTGATGAGAAGTTGCCATTATTTATGATGTGGTTGGGGGCAAAGATGAGATCTGGCATGGATCCGTATTTGTGGGTGGGAGCGTTTATTAATTGGGTATATTGTAAGGAGTCCATAGCTTGCAAGAAGGTTTCCTTATCTATATTGGAAGAGGAGTTGAGGTTGAAGTCTCCTAGTAAAATTTGGCTTTAGGGATGTACAGTCTGGGCAAACACTGGTTTTTATATATTACCTCATAGGTATGGAGGAATTTCTTGCCCATACATCCAATTTTTCAAGATCTTTAAGAGGCCAGTCTGCAATCCTAAAACTGTATGCAAGTAAAGGAATTGCCAACTAATTAATGGCTTGTATCTTATTCAGTGTTGTTAAAACACTTTTCAGAAATGATTTTAACCTCCTATAATATTATTTACTGATATTTTCTTTCAGTAATTTTTGCTTGTCACTCTTTCCTCATTTCAATGGGGAATATAATGGGCAGATTCAGTTCCACCCACCAGGGACAGTTTCCACCCTTCATCTGGTTAAAGCTTCCATGGATAGCTACATGGTTTATTTTATATAGAGTTCTGGGCATAGAACTTAAGATATGCCAGACCAAAGGTCCATCAAACCCAGTATCCTGTTTCCAACAGTGGCCATTCCAGGTCATAAGTACCTGTCAGGTTCTCAAACGATAAATTCCAGGCTGCTTATTCCAAGGGTAAGCAGTGGACTTCGCAAGTCCACTTTAATAATGGCTTATGGACCTTTCCTCCAGGAACTTGTCCAGATCTCTTTTAAAACCAGCTAGAACAGCATTGGAGTGCAGGGATCGCATAATGGTTACAGCACTGGTTTGTGGACCCAAACAACAAGGGTTCAATTCACACTAGCACTCCTTGCAATTGTGGGCAAGTGTCTTAACCCTCCATTGCCTCAGAAAAATCCAAGTTATTGATGTCTCTGTTTAATGTACATTACCAAGTTTGAGTTACAATGCAAAACACTTTGACTGAAATACTGTAATAAAGCAATACAAGTAAAGCACTGGTGCTTCTTAAAAGAGCAGTATGTAAAGCATACGAAACTATAAGATATACTAATAGCTTTTACTATATCCTCCAGTAACAAATTTCAGAGTTTGATTATGTTTTGAGAGAAAAACATTTTCTCCAATTATTCTTAAATATGCTACATTGTAGTTTCATTATGTATCCCCTAGTTGTTCTACTTTTTGAAGAAGTAAGTAACTGATCAACATTTATCCATTCCATTCCACTCATCATTTAATAGACGGCTGACCCGGGGCATATAGAGCTGACCTCAGAATCAGCTCTGTATGTGCAGGGTCTTGGCACTGCCCACAGCCCACCCTGCAGCCCACCCCACCTGCCCACAAACAGAGCTCCCCACATAGCTGAGATCTTGTCAGATGAATTTGATCAATTTATTTTTAATTTTTTTTTAGTTTAAGCATTTTATTATTTTGAATAACATCAAACATACAAGAACATACAAAAGGGTGCAATTGGAGCAATATCCCCACTGTATTGGCCTGACGCATTTACTTCAATTTTCCTTAAACATCATTCTATCTTGTATTTATCAGAAAATCAGAAATAGGTTTCTACATTTTCTGAAAATGTATAACTCCATGGTACAGGACATACAGTATTCCACCAAAAATATATGTTTAACAATATATAGTTCTACAAGTTTGCTAATATCATTTGATTCATTAAATTAACAAATCTGATAACTTCAGTGCTTGTTCAGGTAAGTCTTCAACAATACACAAGGATTTAAATACGAGATCAGCTGCAATATGTCATAGGTCTTACACTTTTTGCCATAGCAAATTCTAAACCCCTTTTTTGTAATGATAGTCATAAATCTGTAGTTGAGGAATAGCCTGGTGGTTAGCGCAGCTGCCTAGAACCCAGACGATGAAGGGTTCTAATTCCCACTGGCATGCTTCTTGTGACTTTGGGCAAGTCAATTTATCCTCCATTGCCTGGAAAGAAAAGACCTGACAATCTACTTCCTGTGATACGTGGCCAAGAAAACCCAGAGGCAGCTGACTGGCCAGGAGTCAGTGTTGTCTCGATGGCACAAACAAAAAAACATGAAAGAAAGTACCACCTGAGATATTAAAATGCCAACATTTATTTCCTTCTTGAAGCCTTGCTCTCCACATTTTCCAAGTGATCCAGGTGAGAAACTAAAGAGGTTGCATAAGAAAGGCTAATTAGTTCTAGACCAAAATATGGTATATCCAATATAGTGTCTTCATTTTCCAGTCCCACATCCTTTTCCCATACTCTCTCTCTTAACACCTTGTGAGGATTTATAAGATATATCCTTCAGACATTTATAGAATTGAGATACATACTGCCCTGAGGCCAAATTTCCTGAATAATTCAATATTAAATCCAGGTCATTCTTCTGGGATTGGATATCACCCAGGCTTTTTTTTAAACAATGCATTAACTGCATCTATTGAAAGTGGTGTGACTTAAGTATCCCATATCTAACCCTTTAAACAAAAAAAGTACAAAAGTTGTTTATGGTCCATCCGATTACATAATTTCCAAATTCTGGTCTGATGCCATAGAGGCCACCAGATTGCCCTCTTATCAGTCCTAATCATAGGATTGGACCATAATATGGTCTCCAGAGTCTTTCTCAAACAAATCTCAGAGTTTTTATTTTATTTATTTATTTTTATATACCACATTTCCGAAGATCAATGTAGTTTACAGGGAGCATAACTAAACATTACATGAAACAGATTTAGAGGGAACGGTTAACAGTGATAAATGGTACATGCATCAAACATTTTGTATAACACAAAACAGTAACTATATATGGTTAAAGAGTTGCTTACAACTCGGAGTGACTATATATAGTTAGAAGGTTGCATACATCTGATGATATATTAAGGGGTAGCTAGATAAGAGGGAGTTATATTATCCCGTCAAAATGTTCTTTGAATAAGTGTGTTTGAGCAGTTTCTGGAAGGTTGCAAGGTCATAGGTGTCTCTAATGTGTGGTGGTAAAGCATTCCATAGGCGTGGGGCATTTAGTTAGTGTTGGAGGTAGGATAAGGAGGTTTGATGCGTTGCTTCTTCTTAGGGGGTTTTCCGGGGTTCTTGTTATCATTGACTGTAAACATCTAGGGGCTAGTTAATGGATTACTTTGAAGGTTATCTTGAGAGTTTTGTAATTAATGTGGCTTAGGAGAGGTAACCAATGCAGCTCCTTTATCCAGACTTGTTAATGTTACCTGGCAAACAGAAGATGAGCTGCCTCTTGAAGATCCCTCATATGCATCTTAACAGATTAAGAAAAAACTGCTCACTTTCTATATGCAATCACATTGGGGCTTCACAAGATTTAGAATATGATGCAACCTAAAAGGCATTATAACATAAAAGTGGTGCTAGGCAATAGGAATAAAAATGTGGGAACCTTATCCCACCTTTCTCCTCTGCTGACTTAAGGATATGCAAAGCAATTTGGGAGGTTTCCCTTTCCACAGAAACATAATTAAAAAGCCTCTCTATTGTCTTATAAAACCCAAAGGGCATTAATGAAGGAACATGCTCATAACATAATTAATCCAAGGCCCTAAGACCATTTTAATAGCCTCAATATGACCCCACTATGATTACAGCAGAAAAGACAATTTTTGGGCAGTGGTTTCAGTCATATCTACTATTACAGCCATATTAAGTTTCATCATTTGAACTATGGGCTCGATATTCAAAAGGCATTTACATGACTTACAACCCAGTAAACCATGTAAATGCCTTAAATGGGGATATTCAACGGCACCTACACAGTTAGCGCCACTGAATCTCCCTGTCTATGACCCCTACATGCCCCGATGCTATCCGGTTAGCATCGGGGCATGTTGGGGGTGATCCAGGGTGGAGAGAAGGCAGGGAATACCTCTAACCAGGTAGCAGCGATATTGGACCTCTACCCGGTTAGTGATCTGCAGCTAAAACTAGGCCAGCTTTTGGCTCGCCTTGTTTTAGCTGCGGATGCTAACTGGGTACTGGTCCAATATCACCAATACCCAGTTAGGCTCTGTGGCAGTTTTCTCTGGGTGCCAAAACTGTATATTCAATGCCGTCACTGCAGTATTGAATATTCAGGGTTAGGGTTGAGTGCGCCCTAGCAGCGCAGAGCCTGCCTATTTAAATATTGGGCCCTATATCTTTATTGAATAGCATACCTAGATATTTTAGTTGAAGAGGGGTCCATCTAAACTGACAATTACCTCAATCAGACTGTATGGTAAAATCACTCATGAACATTACTTCTTATTTTTCTCAATTAACTCTGTAACCTGGAAAAGATAGAAAACCAGTCCATCAGACTGGATAAAAGATTTTTGGGTCTGTTAAAAATAGGAGAAAATCATCTGCATGCATCGCCATCCTGAATTCTTTCCCTGTCAACAGAAAGTCTTTAATCCTAGAGCTGTGCTGAACAGCAATTAATAGGCGTTCTAGAGTTACATCAAATAAAAGGAGCAAAAGAGGATAACCCTGTTGGATTCCTCTCTGTAACTGTAATACTGTAGATATGAAAGCACTGAATTGACTAACATTCTAGAAATGCGGTCACTATACAGAACTCGCATCCTATGAAAAAAGTCTGTCCCACTGTCGAACCAATCCAACCCTTTTGATAACTCTCTTTAATTGTGTCAAAACTCTTTTTAGCATGCAATGAAACTGCCAGTGCCTCCAAAACCCATTGCCTACATTTCTGTGCTTGCTCAGCTGACGTTCTTTGGCTTAAATGTCATACTCTTGCTGAGTTCCTACATTTCAGATCCATGCTGATCTCTTTCCAGTCTGTCATAGCACTCACTAAGCCAGAGTACTATGTTTATTTATTTATTTTATTTATTTATTGGTTTTATATACCGTGCTATTCTTTTTAACATCTTTGTTAGTGATATAGCGGAAGGGCTGTTGGGTAAGGTTTGCCTCTTTGCAGATGATACCAAAATCTGCAATAGAGTAGACACCCAGGAAGGTGTAGATAACATGCGGAGGGATTTAATGTTAAAAAATGTAAGGTCATGCATTTGGGCTGCAGCAATCCAAGGGAGCAATACAGTATAGGAGGTGAAATACTTTTGTCCACTAAAGAAGAGCGGGACCTAGGCGTGGTTGTGTCTGATGATCTTAAAGTAGCTAAACAGGTAGAAAAGGCGATGGCAAAAGCTAGAAGGATGCTTGGGTGCATACGGAGAGGAATGGCTAGCAGAAAAAAGGAGGTGATAATGCCTCTGTATAAGTCTTTGGTGCGACCTCATTTGGAGTATGGTGTGCAATTCTGGAGACCGCACCTTCAAAAGGATGTGAACAGGATGGAGTCGGTGCAGAGGGTTGCTACTAAAATGATTAATGGGCTTCATTATAAAGCATATGAGGACAGACTTAAGGTTCTTAATATGTACACCTTAGAGGAAAGGCGGGATAGAGGTGATATGATTGAGATGTTTAAATACCTCCGTGGCATAAATGTTCAGGGAGAGAGCCTCTTTCAATTGAAAGCAAGTTCTGCTACAAGGGGACATGGGATGAGGGTGAAGGGAGATAGATTCAGGAGTGATATGCGGAAATATTTATTTACAGAAAGAGTAGTGGATCCATGGAATAGTCTCCCAGTGGAGGTGGTAGAGATGAGGACAGTAACTGAATTCAAAAAAGCATGGGACCAACACAGAGGATCTCTAAAGTTAAAAAGTGGACTGTTGTAGTTGTTGTTATGGAAGGACAGACTAGATAGGCCATGTGGTCTTTTTCTGTCATCATGTTTCTATGTTTCTATTTCACATTCAGTGTGGTTTACCGGGAATAGGAACAGAACTTACATAGAACAAGTTAGATAACATAGTAACTTGCATATAACAATTTTATGAACAATCACAATCAGAATTTGGCGTGGCCCTTAGGCATTGGTCCGTGGCGTTTGTCTTGAAAGGAGCACTGGAGATGTGGCCTGGATTGTCATACACATATATTATGGTAACATGCTGTTCTCTTTCTTTGCCTATCCTTTTGTCTGTTTCTTTCCTCTACTCTGTCCTATCTTTTTTTTTTTTTTTTTTTTTTAATTGTTTATTTAAATTTTCTCAAATGCAGGAAAAATATAAAAAATACATATCCACAATAAATAAAACATTCAAGAACAAACTTCATATCCATACAATACACATCAAGGAGAGAAAAACTGCACTAAATCCCATAAGGGTTACAATATAAATAGAAGCAAAAAGGAGTAAATGAAACTCCAATCAGGGAGCCTAAATACACAAACCATCCCACCTAAACATCTTCCTATCTATCAGCGCCCTCCTTATCAACAAGAAACTGGATGAGTGAAACCACATCAACATAAACATAATCATGGCCTTCATAAGTTATCAAGCAACGGCAAGGGAACTTCAAAAAAAAGCTTCAGGTTTTTCCTGATGTGGGCAAGGCCACTCAGGCTCGCCGGAAACAGTTTCTTGAGCTTAGAGCTCGAGTGATTGTACTCTGTCCTATCTTACAAATGGCGTTCCTTTCATGTTTCCTCAAATAATATATTATTGTAAACCGCTCTAATGCTTCGGCCTGAGCGGTATATCAAATTCAAATAAACATAAACATAAACATAAAAAGAGCAGGTTTAGTGCAGTAACCATATATAACTTAGGTAAGTATAACTTGGGCCATAACAGGAAAACTATATACATTGCAAGGAGGGACTGTGCCTCGTGCTTCCAGGGCTTGCATCGCCGGACATCCCATCACCTCCGCTACCCAATCGGGGTAGTGCTGCGGGAATAAAAGCAGCCGCCAGCTCTGGGACCGTCCTTTTCAGCCCCACACAGATCCCAGGAGGGACTGTGCCTCGTGCTTCCAGGGCTTGCATCGCCGGACGTCCCATCACCTCCGCTACCCAATCGGGGTAGTGCTGCGGGAATAAAAGCAGCCGCCAGCTCTGGGACCGTCCTTTTCAGCCCCACACAGATCCCAGGAGGGACTGTGCCTCGTGCTTCCAGGGCTTGCATCGCCGGACGTCCCATCACCTCCGCTACCCAATCGGGGTAGTGCTGCGGGAATAAAAGCAGCCGCCAGCTCTGGGACCGTCCTTTTCAGCCCCACACAGATCCCAGGAGGGACTGTGCCTCGTGCTTCCAGGGCTTGCATCGCCGGACATCCCATCACCTCCGCTACCCAATCGGGGTATGCTGCGGGAATAAAAGCAGCCGCCAGCTCTGGGACCGTCCTTTTCAGCCCCACACAGATCCCAGGAGGGACTGTGCCTCGTGCTTCCAGGGCTTGCATCGCCGGACGTCCCATCACCTCCGCTACCCAATCGGGGTAGTGCTGCGGGAATAAAAGCAGCCGCCAGCTCTGGGACCGTCCTTTTCAGCCCCACACAGATCCCAGGAGGGACTGTGCCTCGTGCTTCCAGGGCTTGCATCGCCGGACATCCCATCACCTCCGCTACCCAATCGGGGTAGTGCTGCGGGAATAAAAGCAGCCGCCAGCTCTGGGACCGTCCTTTTCAGCCCCACACAGATCCCAGGAGGGACTGTGCCTCGTGCTTCCAGGGCTTGCATCGCCGGACGTCCCATCACCTCCGCTACCCAATCGGGGTAGTGCTGCGGGAATAAAAGCAGCCGCCAGCTCTGGGACCGTCCTTTTCAGCCCCACACAGATCCCAGGAGGGACTGTGCCTCGTGCTTCCAGGGCTTGCATCGCCGGACGTCCCATCACCTCCGCTACCCAATCGGGGTAGTGCTGCGGGAATAAAAGCAGCCGCCAGCTCTGGGACCGTCCTTTTCAGCCCCACACAGATCCCAGGAGGGACTGTGCCTCGTGCTTCCAGGGCTTGCATCGCCGGACGTCCCATCACCTCCGCTACCCAATCGGGGTAGTGCTGCGGGAATAAAAGCAGCCGCCAGCTCTGGGACCGTCCTTTTCAGCCCCACACAGATCCCAGGAGGGACTGTGCCTCGTGCTTCCAGGGCTTGCATCGCCGGACGTCCCATCACCTCCGCTACCCAATCGGGGTAGTGCTGCGGGAATAAAAGCAGCCGCCACCGGGCGCGCCCACGCCTTGCGGGCCCGCGCCTGAGGGCCTCGCTAGAGGGCCCTTTGGCGTGGCCCTTCGGCAGTGGCCTCTACAACCCTAAGGCGGACAAAATCCTGAACTCTCTCATCTTTCCAGCAGCCTGAGCTCCCCTTTGATCGAGCTCGCTCACCAAGCCACAAAGACCTGAAGCAACAGAGTTCTCCAAACGACTTTTCCCTCCTGCTGCCTTGCAAGTATAACCCTCAACTTCATTGCTACATTGTTACTACACTACTGCCAGTAATCTTAGTAGTATGTTACTCTGACGAAGTTTACTATTGCCACTATCTTGCTAGTCTGTGAATTTATATATTGCTTGTCTATGCTTTGTTATCAGGGACAATAGATTTACATCCCATACCCTGTCTATACCTAGACTAATAGGAATTGCAAGTCTCAAAGCCAGTGGGAACGAGACCTGATCGAATTCTCACAAATCTCCCTCAATCACTGTTAACATCTTACAATCTCTGTGATTACTTTCAGAGAGGGTAAAATGGGTCCCTCCACCACCTTAACTGGTTGCTACCTACTCCTCTCTGTCTGCCTCTCATTCTCCCAAGCTCTATCCCTTGAAGCTAAAAGGATACCTATTTTATACGGCCAAGGGAAGAGATGGTCAGATATACCCAAATTCAGTTACAATTGGAACCCACATCCACATCACAAGCATCTAATTCACATTCCACTCCAACACACGATGAGAGCCAAACTGGATGAAAACCTCCATGCACATGCACATAGTTTAAAATGCGCCCTTATCAACGCCCGCTCAATTCGTAAGAAATGGCCTGTGATCGCAGACATAATATCCCTCCACAACCTTGACATCCTTATGATTACTGAAACATGGTTGTCCACAGAAGATAATGTACTACTCAACCAGCTCCTTCCACCAAATTTTTCAGTATTTACTAGTCACAGACAGAACAAGCGCGGAGGAGGTGTGCTCATACTCTCCAGATCAGACCTTCAGTTCCAACTGATAAATGCCCCAAGTACGGACCACCTAGAGTTAGTCTCTATCTCCAACAAGATATGCGCTATAAACCTCCTATACCGAGCACCCTCAGCCGCCCAAGATGCCCTTCCAGACATTATAGACCTAGCCTCCAACACACAGAATCCTAATACTCCAGTTTGGATTGTTGGTGATTTCAACTTGCCAGCCCTCCAAGATAGCCATTCAACTGCATTCCTCGAAGCCCTCGAATCCCTTGGATATCAACAATTAGTACGTGAACCTACACATGTGAAGGGGAACACCCTTGACCTTATATTCGCACCACAGACTTTACATGACCAATCACACAATTCGGTGATATCGATATCTGAGGTACCGTGGTCAGATCATAGACTCATTACATTCCAGATCCCTACTCATCTCAGACACTCAAAGACCAACACTGCTCCAAATAACAACTTTAAATCGCTGACCAGGAGCTTTCTTCCATTCAACAGAGAGCGCATCCTTGCTGCAACCTGCTCACTTCATAACGAAGCCCCTCTAGAGATAGAAGACCTAATCGCATGCTGGAACAACAGTCTTAATACAATTGCACTGCGACCACCTCTCAATAGACCAACTAGGAAAAGAGCTTCTGCACCATGGTACACCGATGATCTGAGACTATCACTATCCCAATTACGGAGCCTCGAGAAGCGCTGGCGTCGGTCACACTCCTCCGTAGACCGGGCAGCCTACCTCAACCAGCTATCCATCCACCGCAAAGCCATCTCTGATAAAATGAAGCAGTACCACACGGACACCCTGAAGCGGGCCTTAAATAAGCCCCACGATTTGTTTAACATAGTCAAGACTCTATCAAAGGAACCAACCCCTGAAAAGCAATGTGAGATCCATCCCCAAGATTTTGCGGTCTACCTGCAGTCCAAACTTACACAAACAAGTAAACCCCCCTCAGAATTTACCCCCACTGTCCATAACTGCCCAACAGCTCTAAGCATTTTCACTACGCCGGATGAGAAGCGAATTGAAGATCTGATCATGTCTCTCAACTCCACCACTGCTCAGACGGACCCCTGTCCAGCTTTTTGGATAAAGGAACTTCGTTGCGAATTCAGCCCAATAATAATAATAATAAATAAAATCATAAACCTGTCCTTCAAGTCTGGTACGTTCCCCTCTGCCCTCAAACAAACGTCCATCAGACCATTGTTAAAAAACTGTAAGTTAGATCCTCAAAAGGCAGAATCCTACAGACCCATTTCTAGTATTCCTTTTCTTGCGAAATTAATAGAAAAGGAGGTCCAATGCCAATTGCAAGACCATATTGATACCACGGCTCCTCTGGACCCTTGCCAACATGGCTTCAGAGAGTCTCACGGAGTAGAAATGCTCCTTACATCTCTCCTCAACAACATAATTTCCGGTATCAACAATGTCCGACAAGGTTTCGCACTTGTGTTCCTGGACATAGCCGCGGCCTTTGACTCGGTGAGCCATGACCTCCTCCTAATACGTCTAAAAGAGAAAGGTGTTGGCGGAACTGCCCTTGGATGGTGCAGATCGTACTTGTCTGAAAGATGGCAACACGTTCGGTCTGGTGGAATGATGTCTGATCCATTTCACCAAGGACAGGGAGTCCCGCAAGGTTCCTCCCTTTCTGCCTTACTGTTCAATATTTATATGCAACCTATTTGCAAGATCATCAGGTCCTTCAATGTGAGTTGCATGATATATGCGGACGATGTCCTGCTTTATATGCCTTTCAACATAGACAAATTGGACCTATCCCCACTAAGTAACTGCTTTGATGCCATATCGCAATGGCTCTTGTCACAAAACCTAAAGATTCAACACAAAAAGACAGAGGTGCTCTTCATGTCAAGGAACCCGAGCTTCAGCCCCCCACAGTTCCTGAAGGTGAAGGATGCTGAGCTACAATCAAAACCCAACATAAGATATCTGGGTGTTACACTCGACCAGAACCTTGACATGAAAGCACATATAGCCAACACTGTAAGAATCATATACTACAAAATCCGGTCACTAAGACATCTTCGCCCCCTGCTCGAACCTGAGGATTTTCGCACCATCTACCAGGCTCTGATCATGCCTCACTTTGACTATGCTAATGTCATTTTACTAGGCCTCCCTCAATCCACCCTGAACCCCCTACAGCTCGCAATGAATAGCGCTGCGAGGATTCTCTATGGGGCATCTAGATGTGAGCATGTGTCACCCCTGCTAATGCAGTTACACTGGCTTCCTATACATGCCAGGATCATATTCAAAACATTACTACTCACATTCAAAGCAGTAAATAGTCTCTCCCCCACATCATTAACTGAACTCATCAAACCCATAGCCCCGAATAGATCAAGGAGATCTACTGCAGTAAATTCGCTAATGGTTCCCCGCGAACTTACTAGAAGCACCTCAGCAACAGCAAACCGGGCTTTCAGCCTTCGTGCCCCTAAACTCTGGAATGCACTACCGCCAGAAATCAGAGCAATCAACAGCCTACTGCAATTTAGAAAAGCCCTCAAACACTACCTATTCCTTAAATACTTCTCAGTGAGTGCAGAGGCACGACCCCTCTCTGTGAATCATGGACACACCGATTCACCTATTGAACCAGAATTCCCCACATAGAAAGGTTCCACAGACCTTTGGTAGAAGGTTCTACGTGCCTGTCTTCTATCTCATCTGCGCTATCTCTTAAGATGTTAATAGTTCACTGTTATATTTCCGTTATTCTTAAACACATTGTTAACCAGGTTGTATGTCCCCATTTACTGATTTTACCCTGTTATCCAAGTTTTATTCCCCTGTTTACTGTAACTCAGACGCTTGCTTATGGTGCTGAATTTTTGTTTGATGTAAACCGCGCTGATGCCAAAGAGTGCGGTATATAAGAGATGTAAATAAAATAAATAAATAAATAAATTGAATAATATAATGGGCATCATAGAAGGTTTGAGGTTTTGGCAGAAGGGGGTTGGTAGCATGCAGTAATTTAGGTAACCTGTTCGTAGTGTAGTTGAAACAAATGTTTCTTTAGATGTTTTCTGAAGGTAGATAGGTCAGAAATGACATGGATGGGGGGGGGGGGGGTGAGTTCCAGAGAGATGGTGCATATAATTTGAATGCTTGCCCATTAACAAATCGGGAATTCTTTTTACTAATGAAGAGACCATAAGAGTATTTGACATGGTAGAGCTTCTTAATCTGTTGTTAAGGACATTCACTGAGAGGTTGTGTAGAATTTTGAATATTATGATGAGAGCTTTATACTTGAGACAAAGAGATGGGGAGCCAATGAAGCTGTTTCAGGATCAGAATGATGTGTTCATATCTTGAGGCAGCAACATGGGTTTGTGCTGCCGTATTCATCGCCATTTGAAGGGGATGACTTGCATAATCTGGAATACCATAGAGAATGATGTTTTTGAAGTCAAAATGTGGGGTAATCAATGCTTGGAAAATTGTCCGGAAGTCAACAGCTTCAAGCATGGGATGGAGTTAGCAAGGGGTCCGTAATTTCAGGTATATTGCTCTTGTAGTATTGTTTATGTGTGGCTCCATTGTCAAACGTTGGTATAGGGTGATTCCCAAGTATCACACTTCTTGCTTGGTGCTTATAAAAGTATACAATAGATAAATGGAACCATATCATATACAAAGCCGCATCAGAACCAAACAGGGATAAACCCTTCACATGCAGGAGAACCAATGCCCCTGGTACTCCAACTCAATCAGAGAAGCAAATCATTCACTCAGACGACTAGAAAGGAAATGGAGACAAAACAAGTCGCAAGGCACTCTGCACCAATACAGAACTGAACAACAAGTATATAAAAACTTGATCAACGAATAGAAACAACAACACCATACCAACCTCATTATGAGAGTGGCCAATAAACCAAGGGAACGTTTTAGCATTGTGCAAAAGCTCACTAAAGACAACTCTGGGTATTGCACCCATCAACTAGACCCCCAAGAATACACAAACTACCTAATAAACAAGAGCACTAAGCAAACCCTGGTTAGCACCCTGGCGACATGCAACCTAAATTGGACAGAGACCCATCAAACCTGGAAAAACCTTACTATGCCAACAACACAGCAAATAGAAGACATCGTGGACATCCAGAACACAACTACATCCCCATCAGACCCATGCCCAGTGGAGTTGATCAAAGATTCCAAGGACCAGCTAAGTCAGCACATCCACAAAATTGTGAAGGAATCCCTGCAGCAAGGACATGTGCCACAAGCATTCAACTAAGCTATGATATGACCCGTCTTCAAGGGCACAAAGCTAAGCACCGCCAACCCAAAATCATACCACCCCATATTGAGTCTCCCATTCATATCAATGGTCATTGAAAAAGTGATACAAAGGCATCTACAGGACCACATTGATATGCATGCCCCGTTAGACCCTCAGCAGCATGGATTCAAGCCACAGCACAATGTGGAAACACTATTTACATCCCTTTTTGACAAACTGATAAAGGGCTTAAACAATATAAAAATGGATTTTTGCTAGTATTCTTAGACATCTCAGTGGCATTTGACATGATCTTCCACTCCATAATGCTAAACCGCTTACAGGAGATCGGGTTGCGCAACAATACAATAAAATGGTTCACATCCTATTTAAGTGATAGGACACAGCAAGTCAAATGCGGCCAAAGAAAATCATCACAGTTCAATATCAACCATGGAATACCACGAGGATCTCTCTTGTCCATATTATTCAACATCTACTTCCAACCAATCTGTGGCATTATCAAACGCCACATGTTGCAATATCACGTATATGCCCCAGTAGATACACTCGTTCCCAATATGGCCCCTATGACCCAGTGCCTTGAAGATATGAACAAATGGCTCGTAGATAACAACCTGAAAGTCAACTTTGACAAAATGGAAGCAATGATCATATTCAGAAATCCCAATTTCAACCCACCTCAAGTCATCAGTATCCTAAACCGAACAATACCAATAAAGGACGAGGTGAAATACTTAGGTGTCACCCTGGACAAGAATCTAAACTTACAATCTCATATAAACAAAACATCTGCAAAGGCATACCAATGATTGAAGCTCATCTGGAGACTCAAACCGATCCTCAGCCAGGACCATTTCTGTACCGTATGCCAGGCAGTAATCACACCTATATTGGACTACGGAAACTCTGTATATCAAGGACTACCCAAGCAAACTACCCATCCACTCCAACTGGTGCAGAACACTGCAGCTCGCATCATAACCAGCACAGCCAAGCACGAACACATCACACCTATACTACGGCAACTGCAGTGGCTACCAATATCTTCACGGGCAAGATTCAAAACGACCATAAACATATTCAAGATTATGCACCTATGCACAACAGAAGTCCTCCACAGTTTAATAACCAAGGACACAACCAACCGGCCCGGTTGAACTAACAGCAGCAATAGACTACGCACACCCACTGGATACCATAAAACAAAGCAAGTTACCTCCAACAGAGCTATATCCCTCTCAGCACTGGCACTCTGGAATTCCCTCCCAGATGAACTGAGAGTGCTAAATGGCCTCAAGGATTTCCGCAAATCCCTCAAAACCTTCCTATTCATGGAATTCTATGATCAAGCAAACTAAAGACCCTCCCTACTAATGCTTAAATGTGAAGATAAGAGCCAAGCACAAAAGGTCTATGTGTACTTTATTTATATTCTCTTATATACTGTGCTATTCTGTATCAGTGTGGTTTACATTGAACAAACTGAAATTACATTGAACAGGGCATTATAACTTGGAGATAACTATTTTACAGGGAACATGGGCTATGGAGAGTTAAGTGGCTTGACCAAGACCACAAGGAGCACCTGTGGGACTAGAAACCCCAGTCCTTCTGGCCCAAGGTTGCTGTTCTCTAGTGGGATTTGAACCCCTGACCTTCTGGCCTGAAGTACCTTGCCCCAACCACTAGGCTACTCCTCCACTCTCTCTTGTTCAGTGTAGACCCAAATTGTATGTTTGTACAGTGTACGTCTTGTCACCCTCCCTCCTGTTCAGTGTAGACCCAAATTGTGATGTCAACCACTTTGATTGAAGGAAAAAGTGCTATACAAATCTGGATAAATAAATAAATAAATAAATAAGTATCTCTAACTAGTAGGGTGGGAGGAGGTATGAATGAAGGGTCCTTAGTGATGAAGAGAGCCTTGGATTTCTTGTGTTTAACTTTTAAGTTATGTTGAATCAGCCAGTCGGATACTGCATTGAAGCAGTCAATGATTTTAGAGTAGTTTGGGTTGACTGTAGAGAAGGGAGCATAAAGCAGCACATCATCAGCATAAATGTGGTAGAGAATGTTGAATGATTTAATTATGGAGCAAATAGGCTGAATGTAAATATTAAACAGTAGGGCTGATAATAAGGAGCCTTGTGGGACTCCTTGCATTTGTAAATAGTTGGATGATGTTTGCATACCTATGCGTACCGTTTGCTGTCGGTCAGAGAGGTAAGATCTGAACCAGTCTAATGCTAGGTTCTGAATGCCAATCAGCTGCAGCTGGGTTAGGAGGAGATTGTGGGAAACAGTGTCAAAGGCAGACACAATATCAAGAAAGATTAGAATAAAGATTAAGATTGTTCTAAGATTAGATTGTTCATTAGTGTGACAAGCAATGTCTCAACACCATAATGTAGGCAAAATCCGTGTTGGTTGTCATCAAGTGGATAATGGGCATCAATGTGATCCTGAATTTGTTGCTGAGCAATTTTCTCCATTACCTTGGCCAGGAAGGGCAGGCTCGAAAAAGGTCTGTAGGATTTTACATCTGTCAGATCAAGATTAGGGTTCTTGAGTATGGGTCTAATGGATGCAGCTTTTAGAGGGGCTGGAAATATGCCCATGGAGAAGCAAATCTTTATAAGGTGGTGGATATATGTACTTAGATCAGAGCATGCTGATTTGATCCAAAAAAATGGGCATGGGTCTGTTGGGGAGGTCGTAGTGTTAAGACCTCTTATTATGCATTCTATTTGTTCTGTTGAATAAGGATGGAAAGCTCTTAATACAGGAATGGTGGGATTGTTGTTTTATGCAGTAGAAGTTACAGTTGTGTCCAAAATATGAAAGTTGAAGTCTTGTCATCTAAGCTTCTAAAGAAAGCTTTGGTTTGATCTTCTCTAGTACCGACTGGTTTGTTCTTCGGGCAGTCCATGCTATACACAGTATTCGCTGCTAGCACCATAATTCAAAGGCATCAATTTTCTTCCTGTCTATCTTTTTCATTGTCCAGCTTTCACATCCATATGATGTTATTGAAAATGTCATGGCTTGAACAAGTCGAATCTTTGTATGGAGAGAGACATCTCTGCTCTTCAGAATCTTATCTAGGTTTTTCATAGCCATTCTACCAAGAGCAATGCGTCGTCTGATTTCTTGACTGCTTGTTGCTTCTTTATTGATAGTTGATCCAAGTAGGTTAAAGTTGTTCACGATTTCAATTTCTTCTCCTTCAACGATGAACCTGTTGATTATGCCAGTTGTCATGATCTGTCTTCTCTACATTAAGGTGCAGGCCCATTTTGAGACTATGTTCTTTGATTGTGAGAAGCAAATGTTTCAGATCATCTTCACTTTCAGCCAGTAATGTGGTATCATCAGCATAGCGAAGGTTGTTGGAGTCTTCCACCAATCTTCACACCTCTGTTGTCTTCATACAATCCTGCTTCTCTGATGATTTGTTCTGCATGTAAATTAAACAGGTAGGGGGAAAGTATGCAGCCTTGTCTTACACCTTTGCTTATTTTAAACCATTCTGTTTCTCCTTGTTCTGTTCGAACTGTTGCTTCTTGATCAATGTACAGATTGTGCAAGAATACGATCAGGTGTTCTGGTATACCCATGCTTCTTAATGTGGCCCAGAGTTTCTCATGGTTTACAAAGTCAAAAACCTTGCTATAGTCGATAAAGCACAAATAGATATCCTTTTGGTATTCTTTAGTCTTTTCAAGGATACATCTCACATCCGCAATGATGTCTCTCGTTCCTCGCCCTTTCCTGAACCGTGCTTGCACTTCAGGTAGTTCTTGTTCCAGGTATGGTTGTAGTCTCTTTTGAATAATCTTCAGTAGAATCTTGCTGGCATGTGGGATCAGAGTGATTGTGCGACAATTTCCACAGTCAGTTGGATCACCTTTCTTTAGTATTGGTATAAACACAGATCTTTTCCAGTCTTGGCCATGATGTTGTCTTCCATATTTCTTGGCAGAGCCTTGTAAGTACGGTAACAGCTGCATCAGATTGCTGTAATACTTCTATGGGAATGCTATCAATGCCTGGTGCTTTGTTCTTTGATAAGGCTTTCAATGCTGCTTCAACTTCTTCTTTCATCACCAATGGTTCCTGATCATAAGATACAGGTTGAAACAGCTGTTGGTCCACTTGATCTTTTTCATATAAAAACTCTGTATATTCCTTCTACCTTTTCTTGATCTTCTCAGCATCATTCAACATAAAACCTTGAGCATCTTGTAACATTCCATTTTGAGGCTGGAACATTTTCTTTAACTCTCGTAGCTTTAGGAAAGCCGATCTTGTTCTTCCTCTAATAGTTTCTGCTTCTATTTCCTTGCATGCGTCATTGTAATACTTTTCCTTGTCCTGTCTTGCTGCACGTGGGAAATCTCTGTTGAGTTCTGTGATTGTCTTTCTTTAGCTTCTCTGCGTTTCTGGGCAATTTTCAGAGTTTCTTCCATCATCCATTTTGGCCATTTTGTCTTTTTCACCTTTTGTAGAGACTTCTCGCTTTCTTCCAACACAATCTTCTTGATGTCATTCCATAACTCTTCTGGAGCTCTGTCATTTTTATCTAAAGCAGCAAATTGATTTTGCAGGCAGTCTTTAAATTCCAGTGGTATATTCTCAAGGTCATATTTTGCTGCATTCATGAGTGGTTTGCTCTTTTTCAACTTTAGCTTGAATTTGCATACTAGTAGTTGATGATCTGTACCACATTCAGCTCCAGGTTTTGTCTTTGTTGATGTTATAGAGCTTTTCCATTGTTGACTTCCACAGATGTAGTCAATTTGATTATTTTACAATCCATTGGGTGAAGTCCATGTGTACAGTCCCGCTTGTGTTGCTGGAAAAAGGTGTTTGAGAAGAATAGATCGTTGGTCTTGCAGAATTCTGTCAGTCTTTCTCCAGCTTCATTTCTGTTGCCAAGTCTATATTTTCCAAATACTTTTCCTTCTTATTTCTTGCCAACTTTTGCGTTCCAGTCACCCATGACTATCAGGATATCCTGTTTGCATGTTCTGTCAATTTCAGCTTGTACTTGTTCATAGAACTCTTCAATTTCATTCTCTTCTGCAGCTGTTGTTGGGGCATATACTTGAATTATAGTTGTATTGATAGGCATTCCTCGTAGACGAATAGAGATTAAGCGTTCGCTGACTGCATTGTATTTCATTACAGTTCTTTCAAGTTTCTTCTTTATTATAAATGCAACACCATTTCTTCTTTGTCTTTCATTTCCAGCATAGTAGACTATGTGATCAGCAGTCAGATGTCCCGAGGGCTTTGATCCAACCACATCATGAATGCTGGCTTTACTCTGAAAAGTCTTCAGCTCTTCCCCAGTAGCTAGTTGAGTGCCTTCTGACCTGGGGGTCTCATCTTCCAGCAATATAGCACAATTTGTTTTGTTGTAACTATCCATTGGGTTTTCATGGCAAGATACAGAAGTAGATTGCTGGGCCTTTTTTCCGTGCAGTGGAATGATAGTTACAACAAAACCCCTCACTTGGTTTGCAGCTTGTCGTGCTGTGAGGGCTTGTGTGCATCAGTGATGCTGAGAGCTAAACTATCAGTAGTTTAACTACTGGCAGGGTCTCCCAAGATGGACAGGTCTCAGCTGAGGTGCCAGACCAAGACAAACCACCCATCTGGGCAGCAGCAGAATGGGATAGTGTTGACGGCGGAGGATCACATTTCTGTGACAACGGCCACAACACCAAACTTAAACTGCGCGGAAGAAAGGCCCGGCAATCTACTTCTGTATCTTGCCACAAAAACCCAATGGATAGTTATTTCTCTATAAGATCAGCAAAATTCACCCCTTCCTTTCCTAATACACTACTAAGAACCTCATCCACTCTAGTGAACTCCTGCCTAGATTATTGCATCCTGCTCCTCACTGGTCTCCCCCTAAATCATCTCTCTCCCTTTCAATCTGTTTAAAACTCACCTGCATGGCTAATCTTACACCAGTGTTACTATGCTCATATAGTCCCTCTTCTCAGGTCACTTCACTGGCTTCCTATCCATTTCTGAATCCAGTTCAAACTTCTTCTACTGACCTATAAGTGCATCTCCAATGTCATTTTGAGTAAACAAGTTTTCCACATATGCTGTGACCCTATCAAGAAGTTAAGAATCTGTTAATAACTCCTGCAGCCACTCCTCAACCAACCATTCCCTGGACCCTTCCTCTGCCTGTCACGGGCTGCTGTCTGGCACATCATCGTGTGGTGACTGAGAGGCATCTGCAACTGCAAGGTAGAAGTGGGATGCATATTGCAAGCATTCCTTAGTATACTATCTGACTATCCCGTTGCCATGATCAGTGCTGCTCTCTGTGCCCCTGATACCCTCCCTGTGTTGCTGCTATGCCATGCCACTGAGACTCTCATGTGCTAGAGACTTGAGCAGTTGTGTTCACACTTCTTATGCTTACCTTGCTGTTCATCCATCTCTCACCACAGTCTGGCCAGGAGCTATGGCCTCTTGCTCCTGGTGGCCCTGAAATGGGTTTTCAAAGCTTCTGTCTCATGGTGTGTACTCTAGCACCTGTGGATGTAAGTGGTGGCAGTGCTTCCATGCCTTTTTCACTTATCATCTGGTCCTCCCACATACTGCCATAAGACATCTGTCCCACTGATACCTTTTCACTACTAGAATGACTCCATGCCACATTATTTTGTAGGAAGCAGCTTCTTGTCTTGCCTTTGGGTCAGAATCCCACTCTGGCCTTTCCGCTATGGCTACCTGTGTACATGATGGATATGCTGGGTCCCTCCACCATCATGCTCCTGTCTGTCACAGCACGCCTTTTACATGCATTGCTGGGCTGCCTGCTCTCTGTTCTAGGCAGGCATGCTACTATTCACATGTGAGGCCCTTATCTTTCAGTCCTCTTTCTCATTTCCTATGCTCTCCTATGTCATCACAGGTGCACCTGCTGTGGCCAGCACAATGTTTTGGGGGGATGGTGTTCCATTTCCCTAATGGCTGCCTGCACCATCTCTACACCCCTTTTCCTCATCTGTCGATCCAAATCTATATCTATGCTCCCAGCTCCTTTGCCGCTCTGTTTCCTCAGCTGTCTTTGCCCTCCAGCACCTGCCCTCTGTTGCACTTACTGATGGAAACAAGTCCAGAGCTTGGCATCTGTGAGTGTGTGTGCCTTTTCTGGTTGCACTTACTGATAGAGCATCTGGCGGATCATATGCCAGATCTCTTGGACTCCCTCCAGCTGGCTCTTCACCCACCGGGTGGAAACAATTGCTTCTTTTTGAGTTCGGACAAGACAGCAGAGGTGCTTGGTCTCCACCTGGGAGAAGTTGACCATTCTGGCCACCATCATCCCAACTTCTCACTGATTCCTCATGCATGTATGTGCTTATGTATCATCTCTGGCTCCTGAACATCCATGGTCTTATGTTGGAAAACAGCACCTTGGCTATCTTCCTTGCTGTGCTTCGCCAGTGATAGTGGCCTCATATGGCCTGTTTGTCCATTTTCCTGCATATCCAGTCTGCTATTTTGCACCCATGCTGGCTGTCTATGGGACCAGTTCCATTATTACCTACATTTGCTGCATGTCTCCATTTGGACATTCTTCCTGTGCCCAGCATGTCCTTAGTAAAATTTCCCTCCACATGTCACTAAATCAATAGGCACTTAAGCAATCTTTTACTGATCAATAAAATCCTACATAGTAACATAATATATGATGGCAGATAAAGACCAGTATGGTCCATCTAGGCAGTAAGAGTAGGTGACCTTGTTGTTCTGCGCAGATCACCTCTCCCTATGCCTTTGTTTAGGGGTGTACCCACTGCTCTATGTAGGTCACCCCAATTTGTTGAGATATAAGAGATTGTTATGTTTATTTTGATTTTATCCTGTTGCGATGAAGGGATCCACTGTGTCTGTCCCATGCCATTTTGAATTCTGTCACTGTATTTGCTCCCACCACTTCCATCAGGAGGGCATTCGGAGCATCCACCACCCTTTCAGTGAAAAAGTATTTCCTGACATTGCCCTTCAGTTTACCCCCTTGCAGCATCATGTTATGCCCTCTAGTTTTACAGCTTCCCCATCTTTGATAGAGGTTTGTTTGTTCATTAATACTCTTTAAATATTTTAAGGTCTGAATCATATCTCCTCTGCCCCTCCTCTCCTCCAGAGTGTACATATTTAAGTTTTCAAGTCTCTTCTCATACGTCTTCTGATGCAGTCTCCAAATCTTTTTGGTCACCTTCCTCTGAATTGTTTCCAGTCTTTTTATATCCTTTGCGAGATATGGTCTCCAAAACTGAACACAATATTCCAAGTGAGGCCTCACCAGCGACTTGTACAGTGGCATTAGAACCTCTTCCTTTCTACTGGTAATTCCTCTTTGTATGCAACCCAGCATCTTTCTGGCTTTTGCCACCACCTTGTCACACTGTTTTGCCACCTTGATATCCTCAGAAACAATCACTCCGAGGTCCTCCTCCTGGTCTGTGCAGACCAACCTCTTGCCACCAATCACATAGAATTCCAATGGATTTCTGCTTCCCAAGTGCATGACACTGCACTTCTTCACATTAAATCTTAACTGCCAAGCATTAGACCATTCTTCCAGCTTTTGTAGATCTTTCCTCATGTTATCCACTCCCTCAGGAGAGTCCACTCTGTTGAAACTTTTTGTGTCATCTGCAAAAAGACAGACTTTTCCATTCAGTCCTTCAGCAATATTACTCACAAATACATTGAACAGACTGAACCCTGGGACACACCGCTGATCACCTTTCTTCCATCCGAGTGAGTTTCATTTACCATCACCTTCTGTTATCTGTCAGTCAAACAATTTCTGATCCAGTTCACCACCTTGAGACCCATGCCCAAGCTGTTGAGTTTATTGAGAAGCCTCCTATGAGGAACAGTATCAAAGGCTTTGCTGAAATCTAGTGGACGAGTAGCCTAATAGTTAGAGCACTGGCCTAGTAACCAAGAGACCAGCATTTAGTTCTCACTAGCACTCCTTGTGGCCTTGGGCAAGTCACTTAACCCTCCATTTCCACAGAAGAAAGGACTGGCAATCTACTTTGGATCACACTGCCAAGAAAGCCCAGGATCTGCTGGGTTGCCAGGAGTCAGCACTGACTTAAAGGCACTTGAATTGAAGAGTTAGATCACATCCATTGCATGCCCTTGATCTAATTCCCTGGTCACCCAAAGAACTCAGTCAGATTTGTTTGGCAAGATCATCTTTTGGTGAAACCATGTTGCCTCGGATAAAGTAACCTCTTTCAGGAGCACCTCCATTACTTTTCCCACCACCGAGGTAAGGCTTACTGGCCTGTAGTTTCTCACTTCTTCCCTATTACCACTTTTGTGAAGAGGTACCACATCAGCCCTTCTCCAGTCCTGTGGAACTTCTGTCTCCAAGGATCTATTAAAAACATCATTTAACGGCCCTGCAAGAACCTCTCTGAGCTCTTTCAGTATCCTGGGATGTATCCCATCCCATCCCATGGCCTTGTCCACTTTCAGTTTTGCAAGCTGTTGTAAAACATCATCTTCGGTGAATGGTGTGGTACCTACTCCATTCCCATTTGTATATTTGTCAATCACAAGTGGTCCTTCTCCAGGATTCTCTTTAGTAAAAACAGAACAGAAGCACTTATTCAGAATTTTCGTTTTTTCAATGTCACTTTCCCACAAATCTGTTCCCGGCACATTTGAGTCCTGCAATTCCACTTCAGATTTTCCTCCTCTCCCGAAAATACCTGAACAAAGGTTTTGTCACTGCCCTTCACATCTTTAGTCATCTTTTCTTCTGCCTTTGATTTTGCTATCCTTACTTCTCTTTTTGTCTCTTTTAGTTTTATCCTGTATTCTTTTCTGTGCTCCCCTTTTTGAGAACTTCTGAATTTTGTGAAAGCTGTGATTTCTTGCCTTAATTTGTATAGCTACTTCTTTGGAGAACCAAATAGGTTTCCTTTTCCTCTTGTTTTTATTTACTTTTCTTACATATTTATTTATTTATTTATTTGAGTGCTTTTCTATACCGCCCCTTCCAGAGATCAGGGGCGGTTTACAAGGAACTTAAACAACAATATAGCAGAACAGTGCAATATTGAATTACATTAAACATTAGTTGAGCAAAAAACAAGGAACTTAAACAACAATATAGCAGAACAGTGCAATATTGAATTACATTAAATATTAGGTGAACATAAACTAGGTTACATAATAACTAGGTTAAATGGAAAACAATGTGAGGGTTATTAACATAAAAGGAAATATAAAACTATGTTACAATGTATCTATGTATCTGTTGCCCTTTTTATTGCCTCCTTTAGTTTAGCTTTTTGCAATTCCATTTCCCTTATCGTCTCCCACCCTGCCAACTCCTCCTTCTGGTACTTGGCCATTTTACTGAAGTCAGTGTTTTTGAAGACTAGTACTCTGAGCTTGCTGTGATTGACTCTGCCTTGGTTTTTACCTCAGACCACACCCTGTGATGATCACTGCTGTTCACATGGGCACCCACCCGGATATTCGACATGCTATCTCTGTTGGTGAGTACTAAATCCAGCATTGAGCTTTCCCTGGTCAGTTCCATCACCATTTGTCTAAGTAACGCATCTTGGAAGGAATCCACAATTTTTTTAGTTCGTTCCAGATTTGCAGAAAGAATACTCCAATCCACATTGGGTAGATTAAAGTCACCCAATATGATCACTTTCCTCTTCATGGCTATCTTTGCAATATCAATAATCAATTCACTATCCATTTCTTCGGTTTGAGTTAGAGGCCTGTAGACCACACCAGTATGGATGACAGTGCAATCTCTTCTTTCCAACACAACACCAGTGATTCTTCTTTTCCCCACATCCCCTGCATTTCACTAGCTTTAATATTGCTTTTGACATATAGGACTGCTCCTCTTTTTCTACCCTCTCTCTCTTCTAAGTAAATTGTAGCCATCTATGGCTATATCCCATTCATGTGACTCATTAAATCATGTTTCTGTAATGGCCACAATGTCCAAGTCCATTTCCACCATTAGGGCTTCCAGGTCAGGAACTTTGTTGGCTAGGCTTCGAACATTCGTGCTCATTGCTTTCCAGCATTTGTTGACTGGCTTGCCTCTATTTTGCATCAATTTTGTTCTATATGCCTCTTCCCATTTGCCATTGATGTGTGGTTTAAAAATGTGTCTGTTTCCAATGTTATTATGCTTTTGCTGGGAGTGATGTTCTGAACTTGTCCTTCTTCATCCGTCATCCCCTTTCTCTAGTTTAAATGCATATCCACATACTGCCTGAATTTTTCACTGAGGATATTTTTCCCTGTGACAGAGAGATGTAGCCCATCAGCACAGTACAGTCTCTTGTTGATCCATCTGTTTCCCATCTCGCATATATTTCTAAATCCTTCTTGTTTGCACCAGGTTTGGAGCCATGTATTAAAGTTGTTTATGCGATGCAGCCTTTCTGCCCCGTTACCAAGAATAGGTAGAACTGAAAATGCTATAGTGTTAACAATGGGCTTGAGTTTCTCTCCCAGAATCTGGAAGTCCCTTTGAACTGCAGAGGCACTGTTTCTAGCCAGGTCATTTGTACCCAAGTGGATGACAACATCAATTTCCGAGTGCTCACTGTCTGCACTAACTATAACAACAATTTGGTTTGCATTCCTGCTGCTGAAGAGCCTGGGAGTCATTTGACCATCCTCTCTCTTTTAAACTGTGTTCCCAAGTTGGTGCCTCTGATAATGGAATCTCCAAGTAGTAGTAGTTTTCTGTTTTGTGATTTTTTTCTTCATATTTGGTGTATTATCAGTAGATTGGTCATTGACCCTCCCATTTAAGGGCATTTCAGTTTCCACGGATTGGGCACCATCATTAAGTCAGAGAAGGCATTATGAAGGGATATCTCTTGATGTATAGGATGCCTTTGTGTTACAGGTCACAACCTACCAGAGCCCACTGTGATCCATTCTTTCCTGGGCTGTTTGATTCTCTGTGGGAACGGTAGTGGATTTTGTTCAGTGTGTACCCTAGAAGAGGTGTGTTTAATTGCAGCTAATTCTTCTCTTAGTAGAGTCAATATTTTATGCATAGCCACTAACATGAGGCATATAGGGCAAGCTCTGAGGTTCCAAATGATTCTTCTTAGAATGAAAGCACCACAGTTAATGAATTGAATACATGACATGCTGTTTAAGATGGTTATAAAGTAATCCTAGGAGAAGGAGAAAAGGTAGGTGTATCCTAATTAAAGGACAAATGTCAATATATATGATGACAATATAGGCAATGCAATCCTGGGATGGGTGGGGTGAGGGGTAAGGGGGTTGGAAGTTAAGTGTCCCTGGCCAGTAGACCTACGGGCACACACTCAGATATCTGATTTAACGACTATGCAAGGATTGTAGGCAGTCTGAATATTCCTAAAAACGTATAGCCATCAGGTAAAAGTTATATTAACAAAAAAACAGGCAATTATAAAGACTGAAAGCTTAGCTTTGTGTATTTTCTTAGATCTGTAAAGAGCAGAACTGGATCAGGTAAGTTGGTCAGGCTGCAGAGTTGATTCAATTAACCCCATCCTGTGAAGCAGACTTGTAACAGACAATGGAAACTGACATATTCAAACTGAAATCTTACTTCTATGTGTCTGCCCACTGTGCGAAGGACCCCGTAACCTTAAAATGTATACTTTTGCTTCAAAATTAAGCAGACTTAAGTAAAAGACCAGGTCTCTGCAAATCTAAAATCAAATGTATACTTCAATTCCAAATAGCTATATATCACAAGTGTCCCTGGCCAGTAGACCTTTTATAAACTGAGGGCACGCTCAATCTGATTTAAAGGCTATGCAAGGAATATAGGCAGTCTGAATATTCCTAAGAACTTATAGCCAACAATTAAAATTTATATAAAAAAAACCAGCCAATTGCAAAGTCTGAAAAACTTAGCTTTGTGTAGTCTCCTGGAACTGTGATGAGCAGAACTGAAGTTTCACTAATCCATATATGCAACTGTAGGTTATTAAGTTTAATCCCCATCTGGACTGGATATAAGATCCTGAACCATGCTCCCATGTCCTTCAAGGCTTGCCACTTTGCTAAAAACTCTTTTCTATACAGAGCAGAGCAGTTGTCCTGGCAAGATCTGGAACAATTAGCATCTCACATTCCTGATATAGTACAGATGTGTTGGCTCTGGCCATTGCCAAAAGTTGTAAAATTTGCAGATACCTAAGAATCTTTGTGATAATGGGCTGAGGGTGCTTGGCCTTTGGCATTGGAAGTGAAGGAACCCATGTACTCTCTCGATTTCAAAAGGCATTGAAAACTCCAGAATTAGCAGCTTTGCGAGTACCTCTTGATATTATTATTACACAGGTCTGCAAAAAAACTTTTTTTGAGAGCTGTTTTGGTTATTCCACATAATCTTTATGTTTTTTGGTGCGCTGAATTGGTGCGCTGAATCCGAAAATGACCTCCATTTTGTCATAGGACATCACGTTTCCTGACAATTTAGGTAACTATGTTAAATAAGGCAATACCTCAAAATAAATGGAAATAGACTTATAAAATTAAAGTTTTATTACAATATTTTCATGAAAATCCTTTTTTGAACTGAAATGAGCTCACCTACACACACTAAACTCGATTTTTCTTCCTTGTGAGGCTCCTCTTGGTGCATTTACGCTTGTGAGTAGCATCTGGAATGTCTCTCTGAAGCATCCAACAGTAGTCTGCCATCATTGTAATGCTCCATTTTCCCTGGTATCTCCTTTCCATCTCTTTAATGTCTTGGTGGAATCGTTCACCTTGTTTCTCACTCACAGCTCCCAAATTTTCAGGAAAGTAGTCAAGGTGGGACTGGAGGAAATGCACTTTCAAACTCATCAGGCAACCTAAAGCTTGAAATGCTTTCATCATTCGTCCGACGATCTTTTTGTAGTGAGGATCTTTGTTATTGCCTAAACATTCCTATACGACTTCTTTAAATGCAATCCACCCTTCTTTTTGAGGATCCGTCATGGTATTGACAAACTCTTGATCAACTATAAGCCTTCTAATGTCTGGTCCGACGAACACACCTTCCTTCAATTTTGCCTCCGACAGGCCTGGAAACTTGGTGACCAAGTATTTGAAGCATTCTCCATCTCTTGGAAATGATTTTACGAATTACTTCATCAATCCCAATTTTATGTGGAGAGGTGGTAGAAGAACTTTATGGGAAGGTACCAAAGTTTCTCAGAGGACATTTTTTTCACCGACTGTTAGCACCCTCGGCTGCCAACTCTTCTTGGTCCAGTGATTTTGTCAGTCTCAACTGTCCCATAGACACAGAAAACAAGGATATTTGGTATACCCAGCTTGTTGCCCGAGCAGCATGCACAAGACCTTCAAGTCCCCACACACTTGCCAACCATGGTCTTCATATTTAAGTTTATGAAGAACCAATTCCAAGCTCTCGTAGGTTCCCTTCAAGTGCACGGAATGACCTACAGGTATGGAAGCATAAAAACCGTTGTGGAGTAAAACTGCTTTGAGACTTCTTTTTGAAGAATCTATAAAAAGATGCCATGGCTCTGAATCATATTGGATTTTAAATTGACCCATCAGACCTTCAACATCGATGCAATAAACCAACTTGTCTTCCTGGGTGAAGTAAGGAACGAACTCCTTTTCACGATGTCTGAACCATGAAGATGACACTCCTGGCAACAATAAATTCCTGCTTTTCAGCCTTGATCCAAGTAACTCAGTGGCATCTTTGGGAAGATTCAAGTCTCTTACCAAATCATTCATCTCCTCCTGAGAAAACAATTTTGGTTTTGTATCATCTTCAAAGTCAGAACTTGATTTGTCATCTGGTTCAGGTATGACTTTGCCTTCATCGGAGCTAGGTATCTCTTCCAAGGTAGCAGGGGGCTTGGGTACTAGTATATCTGTGCCATGGGGGATGGGACGAATTGCCGAGTGAAGATTGGGGTATGAAATGGAATGCTTCCATTTGGAATTAAACCCTTTCACATCGCATGAACAAAATTAACAGTCGTCACTATGGTTCTTTTGCTCACGCCATACCATAGGAATCCCATAACGGAAAGATTTTTTCTTACCCTTGAACCAGTTTCGGAGGTCCTTAACACACCGTTTGCACACTTTATGAGGCGCCCAGACTTTATCTTCATCTCCAATTTTTAGTCCAAAGTATGCAAAGTATACTTTTTTCACAAAGTCTGTAATATTCTGCTGTTGCTTCAACACTGTATACAGGGGCGGCCCAAGGGGGGTGCGGGGCCATGTGCGGAGACTCGGTGCGGGGCCTCATTTGCATAAGTGGCCTTATTTGCATAAATATTTGCATAATGCTAACATACACTAACTTTTAGTAAACATGTCTCTTAATGAGTGTATGGATAAAGACAGACTAAAAGATTTCTACATTACTATAATCCAGTGCCAACCGCCAGGCACATTAGGAACTACTACAAACACTGCCCATTTAGAACCAATAGCAAACCCGCCGTATCCTAACAGCACTACCAGGACTCACAAAGCACCATACCCTACCTATCAAAAGGCAACACTGCAAATATTAAACCAATACATTTCAGAGAACAACAATACATGACCTACTGGGGAAAGAGAACAAGTGGCAATGTCAAATAGGAATTACATAAACAGAATACCTCAGCTCAGTTACACATGCAGAACATAGACCATCACCAAACAAGGAATAACAATTTAGAAACAGGAAGGCAATAATTAAACTGGGAACCCCAAAAGCCAAACTTGGAATGTACAACAACACTGTAGAAATAAAACTATAAATTAATTTCCTCTTGTACCAAACAAAGCGCAGACGTTAATGATGCACATTTCCCAGAGCTTTCATATTCCAGTTAATAAATTCAAAATAAAGAGATATCTTTCTACCTTTTGTGCATTTTTTTTCAGTTGCAATTGCTCCAGCCACTTTCTTCTGGTTTCTTCATGTTTTCTGCTAACTCTCCATCATCTGCTGTCCATTTGTCCTTTCTTCTCTCTTCTAGTTTTTTTTTCCATTCTCTCTCTCTACATCTGCTTTAACATACTAATCTTTCTCCTTTTGCTCTTTCCTCATTCCTATTTAATCCACTCAAATTTTACCCCTCCATCCTCAATCTCCACTTACTCTCCCAATACCCGGCCAATTGTAGATTTTTTATCCCTCCCACACAAAATATTTTTCCCCTCTCCATTTTACTCTCCCAGCCCCATCCCATTCTAATCTTCCCCCAACATCAGCTCCCTTCTAGTTCCAGCCTCACCCAGCATCCATTCCCTTCTAGTCCCTGCATCAGCCCATTTCCAGTCCTAGCCCCCCATCAGCCCATTTCCAGTCCTAGCAACCCCCCAACCCAATACCAGTCCTAGCCCCCCCCATCAACCCACTTCCAGTCCTAACCCCATCAACCCATTTCCAGTCAGCCCCCCATAGCCCATTGCCAGTCCTAACCCCCCATCAGCCCACAGCCCATTACCAGTCCTAACCCCATCAGCCCACCTCAAGTCCTAACCCCTCCCCATCAGGCCAATTCCTGTCCTAGCCCCCCCATAGCCCATTATCAGTCCTAACCCCCCCATAGCCCATTACCAGACAGCCCCCATCAGCCAACAGCCCATTACCATTCTTAACCCCCCATAGCCCATTACCAGTTCTAACCCCCCCAACAGCCCACAGCCCATTACCAGTCCTAACCCCAGCAGCCCACCTCACGTCCGAACCCCTCCCCATCAGCCCTTTTACTGTCCTAGCCCCCCCCTAGCCCTTTATCAGTACTTACCCCCCCATAGCCCATTTCCAGTCCTATCCCCCCATCAGCCCACAGCCCATTACCAGTCCTAACCCCATCAGCCCACCTCCAGTGTTAACCCCCCCATCAGCCCATTTCGTCCTAATCCCCATCACCCAATTTTCAGTTTAAGCCCCCCCATACCCCATTACCAGTCCTAACCTCCCCATCAGCCCACTCCCAGTCCTAATCCCACCAGCCCATTTCCAATCCTAATCCCCCATCACCCAATTTTTAGTTTAAGCCCCCCATAGTCCATTAGCAGTCCTAACCCCCCATCAACCCACCTCCAGTCCTAATCCCATCAGCCCATATAAAGACTTAGCTCCCCCATAGCCCATCACCACTCCTAACCCCCCCAGCCCCCCATAGCCCATCACCACTCCTATCCCCCCCAGCCCCCCCATAGCCCATCAACACCCCTAACCCCCCCAGCCCCCCCATAGCCCATCACCACTCCTAACCCCCCCAGCCCCCCATAGCCCATCACCACTCCTAACCCCCCAGTCTCCCCATAGCCCATCACCACTCCTAACCCCCCCCAGCCTCCCCATAGCCCATCACCACTCCTAACCCCCCCCCAGCCTCCCCATAGCCCACATCACCACTCCTAAACCCCCCCAGCCTCCCCATAGCCCATCACCACTCCTAACCCCCCCCAGCCTCCCCATAGCCCATCATCACTCCTAACCCCCCCAGCCCATCAGCACTCCTAACCCCCCCACCCCCCCATAGCCCCCCATAGCCCATCAGCACTCCTAACCCCCCCCAGACCATCAGCACTCCTAACCCCCCCCCAACCCAGCTCAGCTCAGCCCAGCCCAGCCAAATTTTTTTTTTTTAAAAAGCTGTCTTCTCCCGCTGCCGGGGCCGCCGTGGCAGAATCGAGTGTGCCGCGGGGCCCCCCTGCCCAGCAGAGCCTGCCCTCCCCTGTATCCGCTCTCTCGTACAGCTGCCTGCAGTCTCACGCGCCGGCTTTCAGAGCGCGAAGGGACTAGTTTCCCTTTCGCGGCTCTGTTAAGCCCCCGCGGGCTTAACAGAGCAGCGAGGGAGAAACTCTTCCCTCGCGCTCTGAAAGTCAGCGCGAGAGACTTCAGGCAGCTGTACGAGAGAGCGGATACAGGGGAGGGCAGGCTCTGCTGGGCAGGGGGGCCCGCGGCACACTCGATTCTGCCGCGGCGGCCCCCGGCAGCGGGAGAAGACAGCTTTTTTTTTTTTTTAAATTTGACTTTAGGATCAGAATGTTTTTTGCGCGGGGCCCCCTGAAACGCGGGGCCCTGTGCAAAAAACATTCTCGCTCAATGGATGGGCCGGCCCTGACTGTATATTCACCACAGATGAAGCAGAAACTGTCTGGCGAATTAATACACTTTCGCAGAGCCATAACATAATGGTTGAAGAATGACGAGCTAACACGAATTGCGATGAAAAAGTGTGAACAGCCTAGAACCAAGAACCTGATGATGATTCATGCACAAGTGTGGCATGCAGGAGAGGGCAGCTCTGTGTCTGTACACGAGACGTCACAGTGCTGGCCACGCCCCCCCTGCACTGACCGGAGCTGCTGCTATCTGCCCTGTGTCTCCCTCCCACTGGATTCTTCAGGAAAGATTAACCCCTTCTACCATTAGAAGCACGCCCTTAAAACTTGCTTAGCTTATGTATATATTGCTGACCATCAGATTTACAGTGCTATATTTTTTTTTTACATAACTCGGACAATCCCTTTAAGGTTTTTTTGGCATTTTATATCTTAAATGCACTTATGTGAACTAATTAATAGTAATTTGAATTAATTAATAGTAATTTGAAAACATTTGATGCATTTGAAGACAATTTTGCATGTTGTGCAAATCATGACATCTAGGAGTCTTTTCAATATTTTATTTGTTTTCAGCACACCAAAATACATGGAAATTAGATGAAAATAATCAAACAGCTTTTTAGTGTGTATAATTTTGTTTTCTTTTCTTTTTGATTTGCTGATATTTTCTGTTCATTCATGTTTTGCTTGGATGATAAATTAAAATTTATAAATTAAAAAAAAGAGAGTACCTCTTCCTAGAATTTAACTGTATCCTTACCTTCTGTGCCCTCAGTGATATCAAGGATGCAGATCGTATTCTTATGGCTCCTGTGAGAAAGATCTTCTAAGGTGGAGTGCAACTGCACAATGGCTGCAGTACTGGCCTGCACTTGCTAGGCCTGTGACGCCAACAGCTCAATGCACTCTTCTAATTTCTCAAGCCTCTCTTCCGATGCCAGTACCACATAGAAAGTTTTTCCATATCAGTTTCTATGTTTCTTATGGCATCTAGAAGTGGCATCTAGAAGTGAGATACCTTGGAGTTACTCTGGACAATAATCTAAACCTCAAGCCACACATAGACAAAACAATACAAAAAGTCTACTACAAGATGCGAATCATCAGGAGACTGAAACCACTCCTTGCCCCAGAACACTTTCGTACCGTCCTCCAAGCACTGATAACCCCAATACTGGACTTCTGCAATCCGATATACTTAGGACTACCGAAACAAGCCCTCAAACCACTCCAGCTAGCACAAAACACTGCAGCACGAATAATATCCGGTACTGCAAGACAGGACCACATCACACCCACCTTAAAGGACTTACACTGGCTCCCAATCGGTGCACGCATCAGATACAAAACTATCATAAACCTATTTAAGATAAATCAGCACACATCAGCCAACAGCCTACACACCCTCATTCAACCAGACAACAGCACTCGTCCTAGAAGAAAACAAACACGCAACCGAGTCAGCACCCCAGGTGAATTCAAACACACACGCAAGGACACAACAGACAGAGCTCTCTCCATGGCTGCTCCAACTATATGGAACAAACTACCAGACGACTTGAGGACAACTACAGACCTCAAAGACTTTAGAAAACAGCTAAAAACCATGCTGTTCATAGAACACTATGGACACATCACATAACCTAAGAGAATGTATAACAGCACATATTGCCGTCTGTATAGATAATGTTTTACAGCACCACTGTATATAGCCCACACTGTACATAGCTCAAACCATTCTAGCACGCAACACGCCACACCTTGTACATAGCTCACTCCAATCTAGCACACGATATAACACACACTCAACTAAATTGCACCCTCACTGCATGATTAACACACTCACTTTACCCGATTGTTTGCTGTGATACCACCTTGATTAATAAGATAAGGCTGTTTAAAAATACTGTTAAATAAATAAATAAATAAATCTAGCTGCAGCATTGAGCTGGTGGTACCATTAGGCGAACAAGGAGGTCGCTTGTAGTGCCAGTGGTCTGGGGGTGCCACACTTCTCCAGGATGTGCAGTGATGGTAGTATACTTTTAAAATGGCACCGTAGTGCTGGAGTTACTTTCACCTCTGGTGCCGCTTCTGTCCCCATGCAAACAGGAAGTGGAACTGGAAGAAGGCAGAAGCATGAAGAGCACCACAGGTAACTGGTGCTAAGGTGCCGTTTTAAAAGAATTGTCGCCGCTGCACATCTCAGAGAGGTGTGTTGGCAGCAGCAATGGGAACAGGGGGGAAAAGAATGAGGTTTGCTTGGGGTGCCTCAGTCTTGCACTGGTCCTGCTGCAGCATTATAATTTCTCAAAAGGCATGCATTTCTTTAAGCACCGGGTCCATGCCTCTAGTCTGATCCTTCATCACCTTCTGGAGTGGGGGGATCCGTTTTGTGCCTTTTTAACCTAGAGGTAATCTGAAATTTTAGGTCTTGCTAGCTTCTGTTATTATCTGCCATCATCGGGAAGCTTGGGATATGAAACATGTTATTGGTTTTGCTCAGGGGGGCAGAATATCTTACAAAATGGGTCTTCCAGCACTGGAGCACTCAGCACATGCATCTGGCCTTGTGGGGCTCCACAGACCCATTCCCTCCCCTGATCAATTTCTTTGACTGGGTGACCAAAGAATTATATCTGGGGAGAGTGTTTGTTACGGTGTACTTAGATTGCAACAATCATTATCACACAGTTCTGCATAAGTGAACGCTAATTACTTGGTTCGTGTCTACCTACAGCTGTTTGGAGTACATGTGGACTAGGATTCTTATGAAAGACTGCAGAGCACATTATGATAATTTGAAGATCATCTTTATCCCTGATGCAGATAAGTTGAAGCACAATATTGAGTCAGATAAATATGGCCATTTTGTGTTTCTTTGGTCTTTTTGCCTGTCAGCTGTTAAATGCGTTTTCATGGATTCTTTTGAACTTTTTTGAACCCAGAAATTAAGTATTTTTAAATATGAAGTAATGAGGAAATTACAGAAAAATAACAAAATGTATATGCTTGAAAATGATCTTTAAGGAAATAACAAAAAATAATAAGATCCCTGTTTAAGGGTGTTACGGCTTCTTTTATTAGAAGTCTGGATGGACTGATGTTGAGATCAAGAGCAACTCTAGCTTTGTGACTGATTCTTCTGGGCTTTCTTGCTAGAAGCAATTATTGTTCTGCTTAATTTGAGGTCCTTTCTTAAGATTAATTGAGGTTCAGGATTTATTTATATTATTGTTGATTATAAATAAATCAAGCACCCTTGGAATAGGACCTAAGGAACTAGCTGAGAAGGAAGCAATGAAGGGTATTGATAATTAAGTTCATTCTGAGAAAAGTCCTTGGTCGGATTCTTTGCAACATTTTTGAAGTGATATTGTTGAAGGGCTATCAGAAAACAATTTTCTTTTTGTGGATGATGCCAACATCTGCAACAAAGTAGACAATATACCCTAGAAAGTCTGGAAAACATGAGGAGGAAGGTAGCAAAGCTTGAGGAATGGTCTAGAGTGTGTCAGCTAAGATTTAACGATAAACCTATAGAATAATGCAGCTGGGCTACAAAAACCCAAGGGAATATTACAGTATAGGGGGTGAAATTCTATGCATGAGAGAACAGGATCTGAGATTGATCAAACAGGTAGATAAGGTGATAGTGAAAGCCAGATGGATGTTTATGTGCATAGTGGGAGGAATGGTCAGCAGGAAAAAAAGAACTGATATTGGGTATAAAACTCTTGTAATTCCTCATTTGGAGTATTGTGTAGAGTTCTAGAGGCCACACTTTCAAAATAATAGTTGGTCCAGAAGGTGGCTACTAAAATAATTTCAAGGTATAAATTCCCAGGAATTGGACTTATCTCAATAGACAGATATCTTTGAAATAAGGGTTCATAGGATGAGACTGAATGGGAAAGACTCAAGAATAATCAAAGGAAATATTTTTTTATGGAAAGAGTGGTGGATGAGTGGAACAGCCTCCCACTGCAGGTTGTGGAGATAGAGATAGTATTAGAATTTAAGAAAACATTAGGCATGTGGATTCTTTTGAAAAAAAAAAGGGAAATGTCAACTATAATTCCCATTTCATTTCATATTGTTTTTGAACAACAATGAAATGGGAAATACCAAAATTTTGTCACTTCCTGGATTTCATTAATGGCGCACACTATTGCATAATAGTGCACAGTATTGAACAGTACTGTGGACTATGGGCAAACAGTGCACACTATTGAGCAATAGTGCATTCTTGAAATAATAGGATGCACTATAACTTAACAGTGCTGACTATTGCTCAATAATGAGGACCGTTAAGCAATATTGTGCATCATTGCTATTAAGTGATAGTGCACGCTATTAACTAAACCCAGTAAGTGATGAAAAAACACAAGCAAAAGAAAAACAAAAGTTTTTACACAGTAAACGTAAAATAAAATGTAACAAGTTTTTTGCCTGCATATCCCTAGAAATTATGGAACAAGCACAGAGGATTTCTGAGGAAGACAAAGGGGTTGCAGAGCTTATCGGTTGGTGTGGATGGATGGTCTGGAAAGTCTATATGGTATTCTTCTGCCATCACTTTTCTATGCTTCTGCTCTAAAATTGTGCAACAAAAGGCATAATGCTCTTCTAAGGGAAGCTGATGATCTGGGAAATATTGGTTTTGTGTGTGTGTGCACATATTATATCAATAAAGTTATCTGTATGCTTTTCTTCTGTATTTATTAATTTCAGGAACTATATTGTTGGAGGCTGACAATGCCCTGTGGCTTTCTAACCAGATGCTCATATCTTTCCCTATCTTCTCACTTCCATCATGTTTGACTTCTTTTGTACATACATGTCAATGTATCTCATCATAAGAGAAGTAAAAGAGAAACAGTACTTTCTGTGTTGGACAATGAATATATGATTTATTTACAATAGAAATTAGGGGTGTAGATTTGTGAGGCACCTAAAAATGTAAAGTGTATGCACATGTAACTATGAATTTAGATGCCTACAATCAATTGCTTAAAAACATTCCTGCATGTGTACAATACATACCTAAAAGAATGAATTGATGATATGAAAAAATGTATAAAACTTCTATTGCCATCTCTCTTCCATGATAGCCAGGAGTCTGGAAGGAGCACCATCAGCACTTGAACCATATATATATGCAGCCAATCTGCCAAATCACCAAATGCTTCAATGTATCTTGCCTCATCTATGTAGACGATGTGCTTATCTTCACTCCGATTGACACCATGAGTCCAAATTACACTAACTTAACCAACTGTTTCAATGCAATAACAGATTGGCTCTTAGCCCAAAACATGCGAATTAATCTCAAAAAGACAGAAGTCTTAGTTGTCACCAGAAACAAGCTCTTCTCCCCACCAGTTTCACTCAAAGTAAGAGACGCTGAGCTCCCAATCAAGAAGTCAATCCGCTACCTAGGTGTTATACTCGATCAACGGCTAGATTTTACTGAGCATATAAAAAGTACGGTAAAAACGATTTACTTTAAGATAAAAAGCTTACGCCAACTAAAACCCATGTTAGAAGCAAATGACTTCCGTTCAATATTCCAGGCAATAGTCACTCCTCACTTTGACTATGCAAATATTGTCTTACATGGCCTACCAATGAACACCATCAACCCGCTGCAACTTGTAATGAATGCTGCTGCACGTCTCTTAGTAGGTGCATCAAGAAGAGACCATATTACGCCAATCCTAATGGACTTACACTGGCTCCCAATAAGATGCAGAATTACTTATAAAGCGCTCCTTATCACATTCAAGGCCTTCTATAAAATTTCGCCATCAACGATCGCTGACCTCATCTGTCAAGCACCTAGTACAAGAGCAAGAAGACCTCTCACCGAAAACATGCTAGTCATACCCAGCGAATCCACAAATTGGTCACAATCAACGATCAACAGGGCATTTAATTCTTTTGCTCCTAGATGTTGGAATAAACTCCCCCCAGATATTAGAGCAATACAAGATATTAAACAATTCAGAAAGGCTATCAAGCACTATTTATTCACGGAATACTTTCAGCCACCGTAACATAGATCACCTGCAACATGTACCTCCAGTGCTTAACAAAAACCCAAATGTACTAGAATTAAGCAATGCAGTTGTATATACACTTAGAAATATATGTTTTTGTTGATCTTATGTAAATAGTTAATGGAATGGTTCTACAAATAGAGTATCCCAGTTATCCAAGTTCTTAAACTGTTATCTGTAAACTCATACTTGTTTAAATGTACTGAGATGTTTTTGTTCTATGTAAACCGCGCTGATGCCGAATAGTGCGGTATAGAAGAAACTTTAAATAAATAAATAAAAAAAAATAAACTTCACATGAGAAGCCATCAGTTGCTGTGGTGGGGGGAGCACCTGCTGCAGCAAAACCTGCTACTCCTGGCTGAGTGGGCAGAGAAGATTGAGCTGCAGAGGAAATTGACAACCATCAATGAGCACCAACTGCACATGAAGGAAGGACATTTGGCATTACAAAAGAGACAGCTGAAGATGTCAAAGGCTCTGTTGTGGACCCTGCACAGAGACCTGCACTACTATAGCCAATAACATGCCATGACCCTTCCAGCTGGGCAGATATCTGTCCAGCACAATCAGTGTCTTCATCCTCCAATCCTACTTAGGTCATGAAGAAGAGAAGGGCACCTCCATCCAGTAGCATTCCCAGCCCCCTCAGTCCCCTGCGCAGTGTGGTGCCTTCCTCATGCGGCACGACACTGTGTGCTGTGATGCATTCTCCCCACGTCTGGTCAGTCTTGCAGAGGAAGCATGACAAACTTACTATTAAGTTAGCTTGCTGCGATGCCTCTCGCTCCAGAAAAGGCTGCTCTTCTTTCCTGGTCAAAGTCTCACGATTCACGAGACTTCAGCAAGAAGAGAAGAGTGGCCGGCCCTGTAGCGTGAGGTACCACTTCAAACCAGCCTAATGGTAAGTTTGCTGCACTGCTACAATGAGCCCACTGGAGGTGCACCCACCATCCCAACTGGCACCTGGGGTGGGCTGCACTCACTGCCTCACTCTTGGTACACTACTGCCTCCACCATCCTCTACCTCCATGGCCTCAAGAACATCCAAGCAGCCAACTGTTAGCTAAAAGTATGCACCTGTACCTAATGAAAGGTGGGAGACCCTCTGATTTCCTCATTTCATGGGGCTATCCATCATTTAAGTGGGCTCGATGATGTCTCTAAAAGCTCTACCATCGCGGCCATCTAAGCAGAATCAGTAACAGGGAGTAGGTGGAAAAAGGCAGAGGAGCAGGCGAAAGGGAAGTGGGTGTGGGAAGAAATAAATATGCCTTCTTTCTCTGTACCCTGAGAGGTAGGGGCAAAGGACTCGTGGTAAGGGTGGAGTGTCTGGAGGTGAGAGAGGAAACTGGCTGGTGATGAGGAATGGAGTGACGAGGGGGAAGGGGACTGGTGATGGGGGTGAGGAGGATGGGCATGAGTAGGGCATGGGAGGTGGGGGAAGGGCACTGAGCTAGTGATGGGGGTGGGTGGGGAGAGGATTGGGCTGAGGTGGGCATGGGAGGTGGTAGGGGGAAGTCCAGGGGGATTGGGAGTGGAGAAGGTTGTTTTGGTGGTTGGGAAACTCACATGTACATCATTTCATTTTGAATATTAAACACGTACCTTCCCAAAAAGTGCCTGTGTATGAATTCATTTCTTGCAGTCACCCCAAGCTGGTGCAGATGGGCCGTGTCTTCCTGCCTAGGGTCTTCTGCATTCTCTACGTCTATGTCTGCCATTTCATCTTCTTCAAGCAGACATTATTACTGCTGTCTAATTGCCAGATGGTGCAGCATGCAGCAAGCCATAAATATCTGACATTTTGAGGCCATACTTCCAAAGCCTTTCCTGCTCATGCTCTCCCAAGAAACTCATCACACTACTCTCTGTACTTATCATTTCAAAAGCATTACAAATGCACACGGTACTGTAGAAATACGCATAAGTGACAGTCCTTGCTATGAAGAGCTTATAATCTAGTCACAGCACTATTAAATCCTGTCAGATGAGCAACAGCTGACGGTTTATTATACTTTCTACACAGAACTACAGGAAGAGATAGAGAGGTAACACAAGCCAGTGAAATTCATATCCAAGTGCTGTAGTACTTGTTGATCCTAGGGTGGAGGGGTCTCTCATTTCAGTTTGGGAAAAGCCGAATGAGAACAATTTTCAAAGTCATTTACCCAGGAAAATTGGCTTGTCTGAAAATTGCCCTCTTGTGCCTGACTAAAAGCATGAATGGGCCCCCATAAGGTGCATACTTTTAGCCAGGAGAAAAAGAGGCATTCCTGGACACGTGTGTATGCCAGAGAAGGAAAGTCTTGTCAAGTTAACATGTTTTTTCACATGCTTATTTTATGCCTATTATATAAAGTCAATTATGTGCGCAGTTGACCTTATAAAATACTAGTGGAAGTGTCAGGGAAGATACCTTAAATTAAGATGCAGTGAATTACACCAGAAATGACCATGCCTACTTTTTGAAAGTATACATGTAAAGTACTGTATTCTATAATCAATGGGGCTGATATTTAGTGGCGATGGACAAGCACGTTCAAAGTACCTGGCTACCACAGCTTTAACTAAACTGGACATTCAGATCTAGAGCCTATCCAGCATCCGGCACTGAATATCCACTTTTGCCAGGCAGCATAGCCACTCTCCAATCAGCAGTGATATTCAGCTGCTAACCAGATACTGAAAACTGGATAAAGTTAGAAAAGTCACTGACCTGTCATAACTTAATCTTTTCTAGCTATCCAGTCAGGGGGGACATTCTGACCCACTAATAGCAGGGTTGGATGTCCAGGATGGACGTCTAACCTCCGAACAGACCCTGGACAGGATTCTGGATCCAGCCCTCCCTGCACGTATAGAGGGTTTGGGCGGGGAGTGCTGGATGGGTGCAGAGTGGGCGGAGCGATAGGGTGTGGTAATTTTTGGGGTAGATTTTTATTTTTCCAAATTTGCAAACTACTAATGACCAAATTATGCACTTTTGCATGTTGAAGCTAAAGCTATCTCCAGAAACTGCTTAACCCTGGGAGTACCGATGGGGTCAAAAGTGACCCCCATTGCAAGTTTCACAACGCGTATCTCGGAAACTAGTTGTTCAAGAATGCAATCTTTTTATGACATTTCACATGTCAATATTCTCTTTATATTGTGCGATGAGAGGAATAATTTTCATCTGCTAGGTGACGCTAGTGATGAATTGCAGCACAGAGTACCAGTGGGGTCATTTTTGACCCCAGTTGCTTATGTCCGGTTTGGATCATGATACAATTTGCAGTTTTGTGAATTTTTTGATCTGACAAAGGTATTTATCATTAATTATGTATCATTTATTTTTTGTACTCTTATTTTTTGAAAATTCACCTTTTTCTGTAATTGATATGAGTAAATTAGACTTACCTGCTAATTGTTGTTCCTTAAGGAACTCTAGTCCAGTCCCGGAAATATAGAGTTGTCAACCTCCACCAGCAGCTTTGGAGACTGAAAGATGTCATCGTCGTGATGTCACTGGTACAAATAGGCTAGCTCCGCCCCCTTTCACCAGCACCTATTGACAAAGCAGACTCAGCAGAGCAACAAATAAGTAGTAATCTCAAAACCTATATTGAACAGTATATACTAATGAACAAGACAGGGCCGCCCAGAAAGAACAGGCAGTGCCCTCTAAAGTAATGGGCACCGAAGCACCCTAGCCGCATGCTGCAACCCCACAGAGACCCCCTCTGAGAACGTCTCTCATCCCCGTGCCTCACAGAGCACCCGGGACCCTTTGGCTATGTTGTGTTCCTCTTTTTTTTTTTTCTTTTAATGTTGGTTTCTTTGCATTTACAGAAAAGGGTTCAACAGCTGTCCAATCTCGCTCCCCTCGCGTTTGCAAACTTCAGGCTGGGCAACACCCCTAGCACGGGAGGGATCCGGGACTGGACTAGAGTTCCTTAAGGAACAACCATTAGCAGGTAAGTCTAATTTACTCTTCCTTTACGTCTCTCTAGTCCAGTCCCGGAAATGTAGAGGATGTAACAGAGCTGTACATATCAACGGGAGGGCCCTGCCCCAGCCTGAAGAACGGCCGACCCAAAACGCCCATCTCCGCGCGCCTGCACATCCAGGCGATAATGCCTAGCAAAAGAATGCAACGAGGACCAGGTTGCCGCCCTACAAATATCCGCCACCGGAACCAGGCTGACCTCCACCCAGGACGCTGCCTGAGCTCTCGTGGAATGCGCCCGTAAACCGACCGGCACTTCCTGACCCCTCAAAATGTAAGCGGAAGCAATCGCTTCCTTCAGCCACCTAGAAATGGAAGACTTCGCCACCGCCTCGCCCTTCTGTGGACCTCCGAAGGCGACAAAAAGCCTGTCTGTCTTCCTGAACGACGCCGTACGCCGGAGATACTTCTTGAGCACTCTCCGCACATCCAACCGGTGCAAGCGTCCCCCCGCTTGAGCCCTCTGCTCCGCGGAAAACACCGGCAGCGACACTACTTGATTCACATGGAAAGCGGACACCACCTTCGGCAAAAAGGCGGGGACGGTACGCAAGACCACCTTGTCCGCAGAGAAAGTCAAAAAAGGCTCCTGGCAAGACAGCGCCTGCAGCTCCAAAATTCTCCGAGCGGAACAAATCGCCACGAGAAACACAGTCTTGAGCGTCAAATCCTTAAGCGAAGCCCTACCCAAGGGCTCGAACGGCTCTCCGATAAGGGCGTCCAAGACCACATTGAGATCCCACGGAGGGATAAGCGAACGCCTCGGCGGTCTCAGCAGCAAAACCGCTCGCAAGAAACGCCGAATATCGACATGCGTCGCTATCACCTGACCCTGAATCTTGCTGCAAAAACAGGAAAGAGCTGCCAACTGCACCCGAAGGGAACTGGCCGAAAGCCCCTTCTCCAAGCCAGCCTGCAAAAAGGAGAGGACGCTGGAGACAGAAGCTCTGAGAGGGTTGAGGGACCTATCGGAACACCAGGCCTCAAAAACACGCCAAACGCGTACATACGCCAGTGAAGTCGACCTCCGGCGCGATTGCAGAAGAGTGGCTATAACCGACGCCGAGTATCCCCGGGCCGTTAACCGCGCCCGTTCAAGAGCCAAGCCGTAAGCGAGAATCAATCCACCTGAGGCATTCGTAAGGGGCCCTGAAGCAACAGATCCACCCGAAGCGGGAGCCGCCACGGACGGTCGGCCACCAGCCAAACCAAATAGGCATACCACGACCGTCTGGGCCAATCCGGCGCCACCAGCACCACCTGACCCGTGTGCCGCTCGATGCGTTGTATCACTTTGCCGATGAGCACCCAGGGAGGGAACACATACAGAAGACCCTCCGCGGGCCACCTTTGCGCCAAGGCATCCAGGCCCTCTGACATCCACTCCTTCCGCCTGCTGAAAAAATGCTCCACCTTCGCCGACTCCAAGGTTGCCATGAGATCCATCACCGGCAACCCCCAACGACGCACAATCATCGCGAAGACGTCCGGGTGCAGAGCCCACTCCCCCGGATCCACTCTGCAGCGGCTCAGATAATCCGCCTCGACATTGTCGACGCCCGCGACGTGCTGAACGGATAGGGCCTGCAGGTTCAGTTCCGCCAAGGCCAGCAGCATTCCCGCCTCCTCTTCCAGAGACGCACTGCCCGTGCCGCCTTGCCGATTTATATACGCCACCATAGCCGCGTTGTCCGACAGCACGCGCACTGCCGCTAGCCCCAGCACCTGCCGAAACGCCTGCAGAGCTTGAAGCACTGCGCGCATCTCCAAACGGTTGATGGACCATAGCCGCTCCTCCCGCGACCAAGTCCCCTGCGCAAAGGAGCCCTCGAGATGAGCCCCCCATCCTGCGAGACTCGCATCGGTCTTGAGCAACCGCCAGCGCGGAGGCTCCAAAGGCACGCCCTGCGTCAGGCTGTCGGGAAGCAACCACCATTGCAGGCTGCCCTTCACCGCCGCCGGACAGGGCAGACACTGCGACAACGCATCCGTCTGATGAGACCACCGCCTGAGCAGAGCACTCTGCAACGGCCGCATGTGAGCCCTGGCCCACAACACCAAGTCTATTGTAGCCGTCATGGTGCCCAGCAACTGCAGGTACTGCCACGCCGTCGGCGCCCGAAGCCCCAGAAACCGACGTACCAGATCTCTCAAGGCCTGCGCCCGTTTGAGGGGAAGAAAGACCCGGCCGTGCTGAGTCTCGAAGCGCGCCCCCAAATATTCCAAAGTCTGAGAGGGAGTTAGCCGACTCTTCGCCCCGTTGACTACCCAACCGAGGCTTTCCAACAATTCCACCACCCGAGAGGTGGCCACCACGCTCTCCTCTCTCGACTTCGCCCGAATCAACCAATCGTCCAGGTAAGGGTGTACCAGAATCCCCTCTCTGCGCAGAGCGGCCGCCACCACAACCATAATCTTCGTGAAAGTCCGAGGAGCGGTCGCTAGGCCGAACGGCAACGCCCGGAACTGAAAGTGTCCCATCGGCACCGCAAAACGGAGAAAACGTTGATGCTCCCTGCGCACGGGGATATGAAGATAGGCCTCCATCAGATCTAAGGACGTCAGAAATTCTCCCTCGCGAACCGCCGCAATGACGGACCGCAAGGTTTCCATGCGGAAGTGGGACACCCGAAGGCAACGATTTACCCGCTTGAGATCGAGGATCGGATGAAACGTACCCTCCTTTTTGGGGACCACGAAATAAATTGAGTATCGACCGGCACCGCACTGGTCGACCGGAACGGGTACCACGGCCCGAAGCCGCTGAAGGCGCCTTAAGGTGTCTCCCACCGCTCGCAGCTTCCGAGGGGCCTTGCAGGGGGAAAGGACAAAGGAATCGCCGACGGGATGTTGAAATTCTAGGGCGTAGCCTTCCCGAATAACCTCTAAGATCCACCGGTCTGAGGTAATCTGGACCCAGGCCGGGTAGAATTCCCGCAACCTGCCTCCCACGGGAACCTCCCCCACCTGGGCCCGCCGTATCTCATTGTGACTTCTTGGACCCGGAGGACTGGAAGGTACCAAACCCCCTGCCTGCACCTCGGAACCCTCGAAAGGACTGACCACGTGTCGGAAACCGACTCCGCTGCGACTGCTGAAAACGAGGAGTGCGAAACCTACGAAAATCTCTCGAGAGGCCTCTAGACCCTGAAGTCCCCCGAGTCTGTTTCGGCCTATCCTCCGGGAGACGCCCCCCTTTGGACTCTCCGAGGTCCTTAACCAACTTTTCAAGATCTTCTCCAAAGAGCAGCTTACCCCGGAAAGGAAGTTTACTGTGCCTGGCCTTGGAAGAACTATCCGCCGACCAGTTACGGAGCCATAAGTAACGACGAGCCGCTACCACCGAAGCCATACATTTCTCCAGACCACGAATAAGATCATAGTGAACATCGGATAGGTAAGCCGTGCTGGACTCCAGCCGAGACAAATCCGCCATTTGATCCTCCGAGAGGGAGCTCTGAAGATGTTGAGACCAGCGCAAACAGCCTCTCGCCACCCACGCACCCGCTATGGAGGCCTGCAGGGAAAAGGCACCCATATCAAACACCTGCTTCAGCAAGGTGTCCAACTTCCTATCTTGCCCATCCTTCAATGCTGCCGCTCCCTCCACCGGAATGGTGGTCTTCTTCGTGACCGCCGCTACCGTGGCATCTACCTTCGGAGACCGAAAGAGGAGCTTATCCTGCTCCGAGAGCGGGTATAACCGGTCCAATGCCCGGGTCCCCCTCAACGCCGACTCCGGGGAGTCCCATTCCTCCTGAATCATATTCCAAAAGACTCTGTATGGGGAACACCTGCTGCGACGTGCGCACGGCCTGCAATAGCGGATCCTCCAACGCCTCCTCAGAGGATGTGGACCCTGCGGGCATGTTCAACACCTTTAGCGTCTCGGAAATCAAAGCAGGCAGCTCTTCCCACCTAAACACGCGGACCACTCTGCTCTGCTGCTCCTCCTCCAACAATTCACCGTCTTCCAAATCCTCGTCCGAGATGTCCTCCTCAAGATCCGGTATCCCCAGATCCTCATCCAAATTAACTGGCGACGCCAGGGCCAAATCACCCCTACGCCTCTTAGGCAACGCCACGTCCCCTTCTTGAGGACTGGACGACCGCCTTCTCTTCCCTGTTTGGGGACTGGATGACTGAACCCGGTCCGGCTGCAGCAAGGCGAACGCCCTCTGCATCAAGGAGAAAAATTCTGAAGGGAACGCAGGTACCGCGACCCCCTGGGACCCTTCCGGCAACAAAGGAACACTGCCAGCGGAGGACGGACCCGCCACCGGCTCCAACGCAGTTAAGGAAGGGGGGCTGGACCCCCTGCCATCCAGAGAGGACTCGCCCAGGTCTTTAGAGCCTTCTCCCATGGACTTTTCCATGCCCAAGGCCTCCAAAGAGCACGCCTTGCAAACCCCCGAGTCCAAGAGCTCTCCACGCCTCACCCCACAGACGAGGCAGCGTGGCTTGGCCGGCATGGTCAAAAAACAGCGCTTTAAATAAGTAGCCAGATAGCAGCCCCAAGGAGCAGCTCTATTAAAACGCGGTGTTGTCTTTTTTTTTTTCACAGAATGCCTAAGCACACCCTAACTAGCTGCCCCCTGTTACTCGTTTCCCAAAACGAAGCTTCTAACGCTGAAAAATCAACTGTGCAGAAATCAAAACCGGCATCCAAAATGGCCACCGCAACGTTCGCGGCGCCAAGAAACCACGCGACCAGGCCTTCCGCAGTTGTGCAGAGCCTCCTAAGCCGCGCTCTGAGCAAACCAGCACTCCCCCTGAAGAGACCCCCGAGGTCTGATGTACTCACCGCGACGCCGATAGGGAAGTGAAGAAGGGCAGCGCTGAACCCCTCAGGAGCACAGCCTTACAAGCGGCATCAGCTCCTGGAGAGACTAGAATCCCCGTGGCTTCAACCACTGCCTGCTGCTGCCAGTCTCTACTACCCTCTACCTGCTCCTCACCCTTCTAAGTGGGTTCGGGAGCAGGGAGGCAAGAGCAGGCAGCCTCCTGTTCAACTGCAATGCTCGTTCAGATGCTGGGGCACCGTTAGAGACACAGAAGGGGGGGGGAGGGGAGAGAGAGAGAGAGAGAACACAGAGAAGAGAGAAACAGCCCCAGCAATACAGGATCTCTGTCAGCAGCAGCAGGCACCTAAAACTAAGGTAAAAAATAAAATCCTATCCCAACAGGGAACCTAAACAAAGAATTAAAGCTCTGCTTATTTGTCCCTCTGAGCCCAGTCCCGGGCTCAGAACCTCCAAGCTGCTTGGAGACTGAAAGTACTGGTGAAAGGGGGCGGAGCTAGCCTATTTGTACCAGTGACATCACGACGATGACATCTTTCAGTCTCCAAAGCTGCTGGTGGAGGTTGACAACTCTACATTTCCGGGACTGGACTAGAGGGACGTAAAGGAACATACGTTCTCTCATTATTTCCGATGAAATCTAAAGGCTTTCAGCTCGTTCATCACGATTATTGTACACCTATAGTAAAACTGCTTTGCGTTTTATTCAACTTTATCTTTGTTTATTTATTTTAGGTTATTGTTTATGATGTCAAAATGAAAGTATTCAGCTGCCCAAGTAAGAGAAATATTGCAACGAGATGCTGACAGTGATGGCTCTGAGTCGTCTGATGATGCAGCATATTCAGCAAGTGAAGAAGCATATCAGCCAAGTTCGGGTGATAAATCTGATGATGACAGTCATGATTCAGATGGCGACAGCAGTTGGTCGCCAAGTGAATGTGAGACTGATGTTAAGCCGGTAACATCGCCTGCAGCAAAGAGTCACGTTACAAGTCGAGGCAAAGGTTGAGACTGTGCTGGACGGGGAAGAAGGCCGGAGTCCTCGGTGTCAGTATCATCTGTGAGGAATCTTAGTTGTGGTCGTAGAGGAGCTAAGAGGTCATCAAATATAAGCACAAATATTGCCATTGAAGCCTATGTATCTAAGGATGCCACATCATGGAACAGGAAACCTATAAAGCAAGCTGCTGGAAGATACGCCAGAGCTAATGTCATGCCCGTACAACAAGGTCCTACAAGGTATGCTGTACGAAATGTTGATGGCCCTCTCGCAGCATTCCACTTGTTCATGAGGAAGAACTTATTGAATGAAATCATGATGTGAATGAGCAAACAAGGAAGACACATTTATGACGACACCTAGAAAGATTTGACAGACGGAGAATTTCAATGTTTTCTTGGACTTCTGATCCTCTCAGGCATGTACAAGTCACGAAATGAATCCATAGTTCAGTTGTGGAACCTTGAAGATGGTCGTTCTGTTTTCAGCAAAAGTATGGCCCGTAACCGTTTTCAGCAAATTTCTTGTGCTCTCAGATTTGATGATGCAACCAATAGACGTGAACAACGAGGCGTGGATAAGCTTGCTCCAATCAGACACGTTTTTGATATCTGGGAAGCAACTCTAAGACACCTTTGTTCCAGGTGAAAATGTTACCGTGGATGAGCAACTGCTTACATTTCGTGGCCGTGTTCCGTTCAGGCAATATATTCCCAGCAAATCTGGGAAATATGGCATAAAGCTATGGATATTGTGTGACAGTGCAATGTCATATGTTCTGCATCTTCAAGTATATACAGGAAGGGAACTCAGACAAAACAGGGAACAGAATCAGGGTGAAAGGGTTGTGCTGCAACTCACTGAAGGATTGACAATTTCTTCTGCAGTTTATCCCTGTCACAGAAATTGCTAGAAAAACAAATGACACTTTTGGGGACAATTTGAAAGAACAGAAGAGAATTACCTCCAAAACTTGTAACAGCAAAGGGCCGAGAGGTATTCACTTCACTGTTTGCCTTTCACGATGACACCACTCTGGTTTCCTATTGCCCGAAGAAAGGAAAAGTGGTTGTTCTTCTGAGCAGTTTGCATGATCAAAAAGAAGTAGATAACACACGTCCAGACAAAAAAACATGCATGATCTTGGACTATAATTCTAGTAAAGGTGGAGTAGATACGGCAGATCAAATGTTGCGCACGTATACCACAAAATGAATGACAAGACCCTGGCCAGTGACAATCTTCTACAACATGTTGGACATCAGTGCTTTGAATGCCTTCATTGTTTGGATGTCACTAAATCCAGAATGGCAGTCCAAGTCAAAGCACAGACATCGTCTATTCCTCTTGGAATTAGGAAAGCAGCTGCTTCAGAGTAATTGCAGCGAGACTTCTTCCAGCATTGAAGAAGCCACTGATGCTGTTTGCAATGTCGGGATCCCAAAGAAAAGGGCAAGATGTCACTGCTGTTCCAGAGAAAAAGACAAGAAAAGCAACATAGTTTGCACCTCCTGCAAGCACAGTGTTTGCAAAGAACATTCAGAAATTGTCTGTGTCTCATGCAAATGACTGTTGTACTTTACTGTGTTCAAGTGCATGCAAAAACTGCTTTCATGGCAACTCTTCTTCATGTAATTTTATGATAAAGCATTAAATTTCAAAACATTTAACCTTCATATAATAAATAATTAATTTGGAATAATATTTTGTCTATTTAGTTTAAATTTTTCATGGTTAACAATTAAAATTCATCATGGGGTCATTTATGACCCCAACGGTATTCAGTGTGTGCAAAAAGTCTCAGTAATTCCAGGGTTAAAGAGAATCTTACCTACATCAAATCACAGATGAAATATGTGGAAATTAAGTAATATTTATTTGAACATACAAATAGTCTGAACAACACCTGTAGCCACATAATTGTCTTTAAAATGTCATTTATGTAGTTAATTTAATGTTATTTAAGAAAATCCAGCAAAGATGCCTTATCTTGTTTGCTTCTGTTTTATCTCATGAGTTCCCTGCTGACCACCTGACCCCTAATATAATGGTCCCTCCTCTCCTGATTGTAAACATGACCAGCAGTCTCAGTTGTAATTTTTACACATCTTTCTATGAACTGGGTGTGTGATGGCCAGTCTGGAACTACCATGGGTTTACGCAGAAATGCCTGGATCTCTGCTGTTGTCAGGGTACAGGCGAGAGGAGGCTCAGAGACTCCAGAGCTTCAGTCAAGTAATTGAGTGAGAGCTGTTGCCTCAGTATTGATGGATGATGTTTTCCTAGATCTCACACTGCTGTCTCCAAGCTGAGTCTCATCATCTCTTTCACCTCTGCTCTTCAATATCTTCTCCACTGCATCTCCTCTCTCCTGTTCCTCTTCACTGCACAACATAGCTTGCAGAACAGACTCGCTGTAACCATGTCAAGCTGATCTTCTCACTGTAGGTATGACTATCTTCATTACCTCTTCGCACTGTTCTTTCAACAAATGCAGCTGGAAAAGGAGATGCCTGGGACCTTGTGTCCAATTGCTATTTATTTTTTATGTTAAACCAGTTCACCATGTAAACCCCAGAACTCTACCATCATTCTTAAGTTTTTCAGATTATGCTTGGAAATCCATATTCTCATGAACCTTAGAGCTGCTGTAAATCATCTGCTATGTGACACAGGTCCTATTTCCACAAGAGCCAGATCTTTTGGCAAGACACCTGTTCTAATGACAGTTACAATTCTATAGCCATAGCTTTGATCTGTGCTTTTGTCTTTGATCACTTCATCGCTGAGCTGAGGAAGATCAGGGCCAACAGAGAGCTTAGTAAAATCAGGATTTATTTCCAGTTCAGTAGCAGAATCCAGCATTTTTCCTTTGGGACCTGCCATTTGTGGTTGCTTAATGTCTTGCCATCTAAAGCAGTCACCAAGTGCCTCAATTTTAGTTCGCCTGTGTGCAGGTTACAGACAATCCACACCAGCTTCCTTTGTAACTTCTCCTCATCATAATGCATCACTCCCCCCTCCCAATCAGTGTTTACATTACAGGAACCTCTCCAATAGCTTGAAGAGTTTTGTCTGCTCCTCTTTCTCTCAGTCATGCAACCAAATTATCAGCAATTATTTCTGCATAAGTCTTCTCTTTAGTTGCTCTTGCAGGAACAAAATGCCACAGATATCTGCCCCCTGGCTCCATAAAAACTACAGGAGCTCTCCAGATCAACCAACAGTAAGGCTTTAAGGGTGTGTTTTTTATTATATTAAATTGTTAGCTCTCTGACTGGGAGCTCTTAAAAGGGTTTTTTGTACATTTTTAAAGCAAGGTTACTTTCTTTTGGTGTTTTAGTGGGACTTTCCTTGAGCACAGTAGGTGGTTGAACTCCAGTAACCTCCTCAGCTTTGGGAACTGCTAACACCTAATCAGGAGTTAGTGGGCCTGATTACCTGAGAGCAGCTGAGGGCCTGCATAAAAGGCTCCAGTGCCCTGCCCTGTTCAGGCTTTCCTACAGGAGCTCTCCAGATCAACCAACAGTAAGGCTTTAAGGGTTTGTTTTTTATTATATTAACTTGTTAGCTCTCTGACTGGGAGCTCTTAAAAGGGTTTTTTGTACATTTTTAAAGCAAGGTTACTTTCTTTTGGTGCTTTAGTGGGATTTTCCTTGAGCACAGTAGGTGGTTGAAATCCAGTAACCTCCTCAGCTTTGGGAACTGCTAACACCTAATCAAGTGTTAGTTCCCTCCCTACCCACCCCGACTCCCACCCACCCCTAGCAAGTAGTCTTGCTTTATAGGGCACCTCCCCATTTGACAAAGCACAGAGAATTGGACCAGCACATTTTGAATATAATTAAGGAGATTTAACTGCTTTTTCTCTGAAAGGACAGCTGGGAAACCAGCTGGTATTTGGTAGATCTCTCTATTTGCTTTAACAGATACCTAAGCTCCACGAACAGAACAATGGCTGGGAAAAATCATATCGCTAAAGCTGTTGCCCCCGTTACAGCTTCTGCCTCGGTCCAGACAGAGGTCCTAATGCCAGTTGAAGGACCGGTTCCATGTGCAGGGTGCCTGCATGCTGAAGCTCTGAGAAAACAAGTGGAGGAATTCAGAGAGGAGGTGGCGAGGCTAAGGAGCATTCAAGACAGTGAGAAGTACATTGATGAGATGCTTCTTGCAGCAACCAAGCTCTCCAGCAGAGGAGAAGATGGGTGCCAACAGAATGTCGATGGTTGGACACAAGTCACCAGGGCCTGAAAAATCACCAATCCAACCTCTCCAACCCTTGAATTGAAGAACCATTATGCAGCCCTGGAAGTGGAGGAGGTGAAAGCATCCCTGGAAAGGGAAGAACCAGAGCTCAAGTACCCCAAAGTTGCAGAATCATTGACCACAAGGAAACGAAGGGTAGTGGTGGTTGGAGACTCTCTTCTGAGGGGTACTGAGGTGTCCATCTGCCGACCAGACTTGATGTCCAGAGAGGTATGCTGTCTGCCTGGTGCCAAAATCCAAGATGTTACGGAGAGTTTTCCAAGACTCATCAAGCCCACTGACTATTACCCAATGTTGTTAATCCATGTTAGAACAAATGATACTGCCAGGTATACCTCGGAACGTATCAAAAGTGACTTCATGGCTCTGGGACAGAGGGTGAAGCATTTAGGTGCACAGGTGGTGTTCTCTTCAATCCTCCTTGTTGAGGGTAAAGGCCAAGGCAGAGAGGCTCGCATCCTGGAGATGAATGCATGGCTGCGTGGATGGTGTCATTGAGATCGTTTTGGTTTCCTAGACCATGGGATGCTGTTCCAAGGGTTGCAGAGCAGAGATGGCATCCATCTGTCCAAGAAAGGTCAACGCGTCTTCAGTAGTAGGCTGTCTAATCTACTGAAGAGGGCTTTAAACTAGATTCGTTGGGGATGGGTGAAGAAAGCCCCCAGGTAAGTGAAAGCCCCCAGGTAGGTGATACATTAAAAAACTTTATGGAAATGGGTAACAGGGGTAACATATGGAAAGCAGTGTGTATAAATGCCCGTAGCATGGGGAATAAGATCCCTGATGTTGAAGCTTTGGTGGGAGTGGCTGACTTGGATTTAGTGGCAGTTACAGAAACATGGTTCACAGAAAACCATGATTGGGATGTAACTATACCTGGCTATACTTTATTCAGAAAGGACAGGGTAGGAAGTAGGGGAGGAGGAGTGGCACTATATGTAAAAACTACTATTAAAGCTTTGGAATTACAGAGCTTAAAAGGGAGAGGGGAGGCATTGTGGGTTAAACTAGAAAGAGGGAAAGAGAAATCCATTTACATTGGTGTGATATACAGACCTCCCTCACAAGAGGAAGAGGTGGACAGAGAGTTAATTGAAAACATGCGCAGCATTGCTAAGAAAGGGGAAGTGCTATTGATAGGAGATTTCAATATGCCAGATGTTGACTGGCACATTCCTGCTGCAGTATCATCTAGAAGTAAGGAGATCCTGGATTCTCTAGAGGGAGAACTATTCAGGCAATTGGTAACAGACCCCACACGTGAAGGGGCCATACTGGACTTGGTGCTTACCAATGGTGAAAGTGTTTCTGATGTTGTAGTGGGAGATCATTTTGCATCCAGTGATCACCAGATGGTGTGATTCAGTATTAGGACTAGGGCTGTTAGAATCCATCCAAAGGCGAGGATCTTAGACTTTAGGAAGACTAACTTTGCGAAGATGGGCCAATACCTCAGGGAGTCGTTAGTTGGATGGGAACAGCTGAGGGATGCAGAAAAACAGTGGGAAAAACTGAAAGGGGATATTTTAAGGGCAACCAACCTTTTTTGTTAAAATGGTAAATAAAGGTAAAAGGAAAAGGAGACTGCTATGGTTTTCAAAAGAAGTAGCTGAAAAAGTGAAGAAAAAGAGGGAGGCCTTCATGAAATACAAGAGATCACAGAGAGAGGAAGACAGGCATCTGTATTTGGAAAAACTTAGAGAAGCTAGCAAAGTAGTCAAGAAGGCAAAGATTCAAAAGGAGGAGGAAATAGCCAATGCAATAAAATGGGGGGATAAGACATTTTTCAGATATATTAGTGAGAAGAGGAAGGGCAAAAGTGGTATTGTCAGACTCAAGGGTGCAGGGGAGGAATATGTAGAAGCTGATAAGGATAAAGCGGAATTGCTTAACAAATATTTTTGTTCTGTGTTCACAGATGAAGAACCAGGAGCAGGACCTCAGAAAACACCCACAAATAGGAACAGAAGCAAAGGACATCTTGAACAATTTTCAAAAGACTGTGTTCGTGAGAAACTATCTCAACTTAAAGTAGACAAAGTGATGGGACCGGATGGGATACACCCGAGAATACTGAGGGAACTTGGGGACGTTCTAGCAGCTCCACTGACTGACCTTTTCAATGCCTCGTTGGAGTTGGGAGTGGTGCCAAAGGACTGGAGAGAGGCTCATGTGGTGCCTTTACACAAAAGCGGAAGTAAGGATGTGGTTGAAAACTACAGGCTGGTTAGTTTAACTTCAGTGGTGAGTAAATTATTGGAAAAGCTGCTGAAAGAGAAAATAGTGAGGTTTCTGGAGTCCAGTGGATTACAGGATCCAAGGCAGCATGGATTCACCAGAGGCAGGTCTTGTCAGACAAATCTGATTGATTTCTTTAACTGGGTGACCAGGGAGTTGGACCGAGGGAGAGCCCTAGATGTGGTGTATTTAGATTCAGTAAAGCCTTTGACACTGTTCCTCACAGGTGGCTTATAAACAAACTGAGCACCTAGGGATGGACCCTAAAGTTACTGCTTGGGTTAGAAATTGGTTGGGTGGGAGGCGACAAAGAGTACAAGTAAATGGAGCTCACTCTGAGGAGAAGGATGTTATCAGTGGTGTGCCCAAGGGATCGTCCTTGGTCCGATTCTTTTTAACATCTTTGTTAGTGATATAGCGGAAGGGCTTTCAGGTAAGGTTTGCCTCTTTGCGGATGATACCAAAATCTGCAATAGAGTAGACACCCAGGAAGGGGTAGATAACATGAGGAGGGATCTAGCTAAGCTTGAAGAATGGTCTAGAATTTGGCAGCTGGGATTTAATGTTAAAAAATGTAAGGTCATGCATTTGGGCTGCAGCAATCCAAGGGAGCAATATAGTATAGGGTGTGAAGTACTTTTGTCCACTAAAGAAGAGCGGGACCTAGGCGTGGTTGTGTCTGATGATCTTAAAGTAGCTAAACAGGTAGAAAAGGCGACGGCAAAAGCTAGAAGGATGCTTGGGTGCATACGGAGAGGAATGGCTAGCAGAAAAAAGGAGGTGATAATGCCTCTGTATAAGTCTTTGGTGTGACCTCATTTGGAGTATAGTGTGCAATTCTGGAGACCGCACCTTCAAAAGGATGTGAACAGGATGGAGTCGGTGCAGAGGGTGGCTACTAAAATGATTAGTGGTCTTCATTATAAAGCATATGAGGACAGACTGAAGGATCTTAATATGTACACCTTAGAGGAAAGGCGGGATAGAGGTGATATGATTGAGATGTTTAAATACCTCCTTGGCATAAATGTTCAGGGAGAGAGCCTCTTTCAATTGAAAGCAAGTTCTGCTATGAGGGGACATGGGATGAGGGTGAAGGGAGATAGATTCAGGAGTGATATGCGGAAATATTTCTTTACGGAAAGAGTAGTGGATCCGTGGAATAGTCTCACAGTGGAGATGGTAGAGATAAGGACAGTAACTGAATTCAAAAAAGCATGGGACAAACACAGAGGATCTCTAAAGGTAAAAAGGGGACTGTTGTAGTTGTTATGGAAGGACAGACTAGATAGGCCATGTGGTCTTTTTCTGTCATCATATTTCTATGTTTCTATGTTTCTATGTAATGTTCCTCTTTCACCATACCTGGATACGTTTTACCATCCTCTGCTGCCTTTAACATGAGCCTTGTATTATCATGATGACCATGAAAGAAAATACAACTGATGCCATTCTGCTGCAGTTCCTCCTCAAACTGTAATTCCAATTTTTTCATGATTCACACCTGAGCCCTCCACCTTATTGTGATCAATCACCAAAGCAGTGTCCAAGTGAGTGATGAGTCCTGCATCATTCCAGGCATCAGTAGCAATCTCTGCTGTCTCTCTTAGTCCAGTATGGTCTCTTAAACCGGCAAGGGCTATATTGGTTATATCCTCAGTATTATATTTTGGCCTCTTCCTAGCTTTCTCTAGAGCAACAGGAGCTTCCTCCATTGGTTCTTCCATCACATCATCTAAATCCCCCTGTTCTACTTCAAGCACAGATCTCTCTATCACCTCTTGATCTTCTGCTGTTCTTTTTTCACTTTTCATTCTCCGCTTTTTTTATTCTCCTTCCTTTTTGACTGCCTTTTCTCAGGGAGGTCGACTGGTCCAATATGATGAGGTCCAACACTCCCAACTTTCTCTCTTTGACCTTTTATAAAGGCTAACTCAATCACAGGAATCTTCTCTCTACTGAAGTCACAAAGTATGCATATTCACTAACACAGAAAACACAAAACAGCAGGCAGAGTTGAGGTCACTCATAAATCTGACTTTCTCCTCCAGTTTTGCTCTGGACTTCAACTTTGCTGGCTTGTTCCCACATGGATTTCAACTTTGCTTTAATCCTAACATGGCTGTTTATAACAGGACCACTGAATATTGGATTTGCTTTATACGACTGAGCAAGTAATCCAGCCGTTAGGTCATTGACCAGTTTGTCAGTACTATAAATCCATCTGTCTTGATCACTGACGTCTCTCAAATACAATCCATATCTAATGAGATCCCTGACAGCTGGTAGTTCAGCTACAGGTAGTTCTGTACCTGATCTCACCAAATGATGTAAATGAGTCCATACTTGCCGTCTTGTTTTTCTATTGGACATTTTCAATATAAGATTATCGCTATGACGATGCTATATTGAAAACCCGTGAATGAGAAAATGAAACTAACGTGTTAGTGTCAATATAGGTAAATAAGTAAGATAAATTGATAACTGAGGTACAAAAGGCAGAAATATGCAATGTAAACACATAAAAACGTTAAGAACACTTAAAGAAATTTCAGTAATTTGTGTATTTTTGCATAATTTCATAAAAAATACAGGTAGGTAACTAACATATTACACACAATTTAAAGCTAGTTGTTGATTTGCCACATTCAATTGTATAATTTTTTCACTAGTGCTTTTTCAAATTATGACATCTCCAAAATTAACACACCCTAGCGAAGTGGGGGTGGGCCCATGAAGCCGGACATACAGACTAATCCAGGAGGCCAATATGGATTGCGGACTTATTCCATCTCAGAAGTGGAATAAGTCCCAGGGGCCGAGGCAATAAGGGCACACAGAACATCTGAAGTGGCAGAGGAGCTGCAGTGAAGGCCCCACTGCCCGATACTGGCCCTGGCTGCCCCCGCCAAGAGTCAGGCGGTGGGGAATGAAGAGCAGGACCAGTGTTGGGCTGCTTGTGCTCCTTCTGGGCATCCTTGTGCCATGGCGATGGGACACCATGGCACCAGCGCTCCAGCAGACGCATACAGCGGGCTGACTGGGCAGGTGGAAGGACATCTCCAGTGGCAGAATTGGGGCACATTCTGGCTGTCCAAGTGCCCCGATTCTGCAACTGCGGGAACGTATATAGATCCCACAGTTGCAGAATCAGGTGTCTTTGGGGCAAATTCATTTTTTGGACGTCCGGACTGCCCACGATCTGAATTGGCCTCCAGGTGGCTGAATATTGCTGCTGACCAGATAGCTGCCAGGACTATCCTTGATTCATCCACAAACTACTCCAGTTTTAACTGGGCATCCTTTCTGCAGTCTGTGGCAATATTCAGGGGCTGCTGAATGTCATGATCGCCATGATTCTTCCTGTTATCAGGTCCTACTAACCAACTAAGCCATTTTAAAAATGCACTCTAATGTGCATAATGGCTCACACCATCCATGCTCCATCCAAACTCTGCTCATGTAAGGATATGAACTATGCAAATAATTTGCACGCTTTTATATTAAGTGGTATTTTATAAGAGGTCATTTACACATGTAAGGGATCACTTGCATGTGAACATGATTAAATACCAACATTTGCGTGCACTGTTAGCACCACTTTATAAAATTACCTCCCAAATAGACATATGCTATTTTGACCTTACTCAGCCACTTGCACAAAATAGCAGGTGCAAAATATATGATCTATGTACATACCTATGTTACATTAGACCTTCTTCAAAGAGAACTTGACTAGATTCCCCTTTGAAAAATTGGCAGGAAGCATAAGTGTTATCAGTGCCCCTGTAGTTACAGTTTGAAAATTAAATTGCCCCAAACTCTCCATGTGTTAAGTGTGAAAACAAAAAGACTCAAAAAGAAATATATATTAAATATACTATAGGACTTTTATAAATTTTCAAATCTTTTTTAACACTCTCAAAGTCTCACTTACTTTGCCTGCAATTTTAATTGTAAGCCACGGCATCACAAACTTATTCTGGGGACTGTGCAGCACATTGCATTTTTAAGATTCTACCAATAAACATTTCACACCAATGAAGTCTATTCAGTTGCAGACTGCTGAAGATATATCTGAATGAACTCCATTCTAGCTTATACATTAAGACATTAACTGCCCCATTAGTAGAACACTGTTTATTGAAATAACATACATTTGAATAACTCCTTTGGAGGGTAGTTGGACAGGTTAATCCCTTTTGGAGAGAGGGCACTTGAGATCATCAATTAAATTATCGGAAACTATGGTGGATCTTCTATTTCAATACAGTTAATCGGTTGGGCTTGACACTGAAGCTGAATGGGCTTCATTCATGTGAGCTGTTCATTGGGGGAGGGGTTTGATCAGCAATGATCTAGCAGTATAGGGCTGGCTATGTTATCCACATACGGGGTCATTCTGTACCATGAATAGCGGGAATGTACATCCTGTTGGGACATACATCCCAGCTATTCATCCCCCTGCCGCCCCATTTGCAAAGGCTACCCATACGTAGAGTTGTGTTGTACGGGGAGCCATAAGTGGGGGTGGGAGAGGGCAGTCAGGAGGCAGGGTGAGGGTGGGGCATGAGTGGTATGAGACCCTGGACATACAGGTTTGATTCTACTAATAGGACAGCTAATGTCTTAATATATAAGCTAGAATGGTGTTCATTCAGACATATCTTCAGTGGTCTGCTACACTGAAACTGAATGGACTTCATTGGTATGAAGTGTTTATTGGTAGAATCTTAAAAATGCAATGGGCTGCACAGTCCCCAGGATAAGTTTGTGATGCCGTGGCCCACAGTTAAAGTTATTCCTCTGAGGTGGAATAAGTCCCCCTGGATGTCAGGGAACAGCGGCGGACAGCGGGGACAGACAGGTGAGGTGTGAAAGGGGTTCCCGTAGCCAGACCCTGGGCAGGGGAGGCCGGATCGGGGGTCTGGCTGCCGGGAAAGGACATTTTGGTTTGGTGGCCGGGGATTGTGGCTCCATAATGGAGTCGCAGTGCCATGGCAATGAGACACCATGACACTGTGGCTCCACTATGGAGCCAAGCTGAGCTAGCTGGGTATGTGGCTAGGATCAGATTCAGATCGGCCATACAGGAGCTGGAAGCCAGTAGAGAACCGGCCTCATACTGTATATTAGAAATAGATGTTTAGGTTAGAGACCGGCAGCCATATATTTGATGCTTGGAGAAAAAGACTTTGGGAAGGCATTTTAAAGCTTAAAGATAAATTCTGACAACTCTGCATAGAACAGAGTATAATTTTCCATGATGCAGAAAGAGGGTCGACATGATCACCATTCGAAACATGGTGCTATGTCAGAATTTGCAAGGCACAATAGTTAATTTTAAAGTGTTTAATTCAGATTGATGCTTAAGGGATATTAGCAAAAGAATAAATCCCAATGGGAGAGATTAATAAATACCCCACCAAATAATCTCCCTAAGACTCCTTAATGAAATCAATGTATCTTTTTGTCGGGCCGCAGAGAGGGAGGTTAAAACAAATTTTGAAACCACTCCAGACTACTGCGGACCATTTTAATCATCAAACAGTTCTTTAGTAAAACATGTGAAAAAATTGTGAAAACTTATCTCAATAACCGAAGAGAAGAAATTCCAAAAACTTGAGTGCTGAAGTCCACATTTGAGATGGCACGACGTGCACGTTTCGAGGTCGAAAATCCCTGTATCAAGCGCTCTTTATGGACGTCACTAAGAAATGATTCTTCCCCCTGTGCTGGTCAAACAAAGCCTTGTGCATCCATTTTAAAAAAGCTTGAGCTTGATTTACACATCTTCATGGTTCACCCATGTACTCCTATGGAAGAGATTCCTTGACGATATTTTTTTCATGTGGACATCTACAGTGGTTGAATTGCAATCTTTTGCTGAATGGCTGAATGGCCTTAAACCTAACATTAAATTCACGGCTCATATGGATTCTCAGCGTATTGAATTTTTGGATATGCTCATTTTTAGAGTGGGCACTTCTTTACATACTTCTTTACATACTACTTTATTTCGAAAGCCTGTTCAAAAAAACAGCCTCCTGAACTATGCCAGTTTCCATCCAATTTCCCTGAAGAGGGGTTTACCTTATGGACAATTCTTACGCTTGCGCAGGATTTGCTCCTCAGTGGACGACTTTCGGCATCATGCCCGCGAGTTAAAACAACGGCTACTTTCTAGGGGGTACCCCCATCGGGTTGTGGAGCAAGCCTATAAGCGTGCGCGATTTACACATCGCGATTGGCTTTTGGACTCCCGAGCTACCACTGCTTCTTCTTTGACTGATTCTGACAAGACGATTGTGGGGGTTTTTCCCTATATGGCGCATAGTTCTACTATAATGAAGATTCTTCGTAAACACTGGTCGATCCTTTCAATGCATCCCAGTTTGGCTTATCCCTTTATGCCTGCTTTTAAAAAAGCCACTTGTTTGCGGGATCTTTTGGTAAGCTCTACTGTTGAGACAGATCAGCCATTACGTGTTTCCACAGTGGGTGGCCATTCTTCCTGCCAACATTGCAAATTTTGTTCTAATACTATGACGGGGGTCACATGGGCACACCCACACACTGGCCGCGTTTACACACGTCGCTGGTCTACCACCTGTTCCTCGTCTCATGTCGTCTACTTGATCCAATGTAGTTGCCCTTTTATTTATGTGGGACGCACGACACGGTTAATAAAAACCAGAATTGCTGAACATGCTTCCCGCCTTCAACAGCAGATCTTGTCAGCTCCCATAGTTTCCCACTGTGTCGAATGTGGGCACACTTTTGGGAATTTAAAATGGACAGTTATTGATCACATCCCGGTGGATCCCAGGGGTGGAGACATGACACTTCGACTTCAACGTTGTGAGCAACGATGGATATATGATCTGGCTAGTGTGTATCCCGGGGGTTTAAATCGGGAGATTGAGTGGTTGAGTGCTCTTTGACTTCATGCTTGTGAATATAGGGGTTTCCCTGTTGCGGTGGATATCCCCTCATTTCCGAGCTGTTCTTTAGTTCTGGTTGAGTTTCTCAATGAACAATGTGATGTCACATAGGGGCATGTTTACTAAAATCCGCAAAATAGCGCGCCGCAAAATAGCGCACGGCAACGCGGCACTGAAACGCGCAGAAACGCGTTTAAATGCCCCGCACACGTGCGTGTCACCCCCGCACAGGTACGCGGCTCACTAACGGGCCCCGTACAAGTGCGGGCCCGCAAATGTCCGATAGAGGCGTGGAACGGCGAAAGGAGGGCGGAGGAAGGCTCCGGAGGGGCGGAGGGACGGGGTCAATGGGTGGAGAGTGGGAGGGGAGAGGCTCCCCGCACAGTATCGGGCCCGAATATGCATGTAAAAACTACCGCGAGTGAAACACTCGCGGTAGAAAGCATTTAAAGGGAAGAGAAACCATTTCCGTCAGCAATGTACAGGAAAACCGGGGAAACAAGCAAAACGTGAGCAGTGTGATACATGTGCACAGCACAAAAGTGAAAATAAAAATAGAAAATGACCACAACAGAACTATTAAAAATAGTAATTCAGCTGGGGAACAGTTATAGTGATGGGCAAATACAGAAATCACACCCAGCAAAGCTCCAGAAAAAAGAAATGAATCTTGGAAGGGTCTACTGAGAGGAGACTCTTCCAAAAAACATTTCCACGTTTTGGAGCTTTCCTGGGAGTGTTTGCTATGGTTGCCCATTAATATCACTGTTGCCCAGCGTGGTGATATTTTGTCCCACATTTCCCGTGGTCATTTCCGGGGTTTATGTGCACATTTGTCACCAGACAGGGTGCATATGCCCACAGTAGAATTGCGTAGAGCAGGGTTTGTGACTCCATCCTGCCAGGCTTACTGCCTCCAGGGGCTGCACTGTCTCTGTGGCCAAAGTGTGGTACAGCGGACAGAGTCATTACCTCTAGGACCAGAGGGCAGAGGTTCAAAACCCAGCTGGGGCACCTGCCAGCCCAGTCCCTATATTTTACCCACCACTAAATAAAGATAGCGCAGACACCCCTGTATGCATGGGGAAAACACCCATATTTTACCCAACACCGCACACACACCACAACAATGGGCATTACCTACAGCCAAGTCCCCCAAATGCAGTCCCATACTGCCACATTGCAATCAGGTCAACTGCTTTTTCTGAGAGAAGTTCATGCCAGCATGTTGGCGGACAAGTACATGTGGTGCAGGGGGCAGTGGCTGCTAACCACAGAAGACAGAGGCCTAGCCATGTGCAGGCTGGCACAGTCCACTGCAACAGACAGGTCCTGCCGGATCCACAGTCATGGACAGTCCAGGGAATCCAACCAACCTGTGGCTACACAGTGGTGCAGTGCACACAGACAGTGCATACAAGAACAGAAGGTCACAGGTTCAAAGCCCAGCTGGGGCTACTGCCAATCCTGCCCACATATTTTACCCACAACTAAACAGTGATAGTAAGGACACACCTTTCATGGCGGGGACATATGCAATGGTAAGACATCTATCTTTTACCCCACTGAGCACAGACACCATGAACAGGGGCAGTACCTAGAGCAGAATCACCCAAATGCAGTCCTGGTGGGCCACACACCAGTCAAGTTCCATGCTGACACTCATACAAATGCCTGTGCTGTATATCTATGCACCACCCCCATGGCATGTAGATGTAGCCCATGCATATTCATGAGGGATAGCAGGAAAACCCGAACAGTGTGATGCAAACCTGGACTGGAGTTGGGAATCTGTGCCGTAAAGCAGCAGCCATCAAGGGCAGACACACCCACACCCACAGGCCCCATTGGCCAATGTCTCCTGGAAAGGCAGAACATTGGACCGTGCATGCAGCACCCAAAACGAGCACTTGCATAACTTACCAATGTCACCCTACACCTGAGGTATACGGTACACAGCTCGGAGACGTTTGCTAGGAGCACAGGCAGGCAGTTATCCATACGTTACGTACATACTGCTAGTTGACCCCATCCAAACAATCTGTTAGGTGTTTGCGGGGCATGCTCCAGGCCTGGCCTCTGACGGTGCTTACCACCCTGGGGAGTGACCACCAGCTGTAATGCGTACCATATCCATGCCTTGCCGTGCTCAGGACCGGTTTGGTGGGCAAGGCTACTTACCCCCTCAATCGTAGCACCATGATGGCAGAGGTGTGGAAGTGTGTGTCTGTCTATACAGTGGGTGTTGGCTGCAAGCCCCTTCAACAGCCCGCACTGCCAGCACTGTTGCCAGTATTGGCCAGTCAATGTGCATAATGAGGTGCAAGGTACCATGGGTATAGCCAGGGCAGGGTGGCGTGGCCAGGATGCATCTGCACTGGGCATAGGGCCCTGGCAGGGACATTGGCTGGGATATTGTAGTGTCCGGCCACCACCTACACAGACAGGGTGGCCAAAGCATGTCCTTCTGGGGGATCACGCTCACCCTGACTGTGCAGTGACCACAGCATGGCTAGGCCCCCCCATAGTGCTGTATAGTAGTTCTCTCATGTGATAGATATGGGTTTCTCTTTGGGGCCCAGTCACTGATCTATCTGCTTGCTGTGTATGCATCTCCATTGGGAACATGCACTATGGACTAACCAGCAGACTGTTTGTAGCTGGTAAATGTCTTGCTATAATGGCTTGCAGGGTGCAGTGGCTGTTGGCTTGCTGCAGGGGAATATCTGGTGGTGGAGTGCAGCTTACCATACCCTGGGCTTATGTCTGTCTGCTATTGTGTTATGGCTGTGTATGGAGCTGCCTGCCTGGGGGGTGGTGGTGTTCCTCAGCAGGACTGGGGTTGATGTTGCCCTCTACTGCCACCTTTGCAGGGAGGTAGAGTGTGGATCCCTTGATGGGGACCATGTTTGCCACTGGGGGGGAGGGGTGCCTGATGGCGGCAGACAGGGATATCCATGGTGTTTGTGCAGAAACTAGCTATCTTACACATTAACACTGCTTTGGAACGCCCGCTTGGCCTCCAGCAGCCATGGCAGGTGTTGTTGACCTGGTCCTGGCCACCTCATTGCACACTCAGGGTGAGCACAGTACCCGCACGATGTAACGGTGTGTGGCTACTCTGTGCCCCCTACTAGGCCAAGGTGCTGTGTGGGTGCACCCGGTCACTTCCCCCAACAGGGCCGAGGTGCTGTGGGGGTGCATTCCCCATCTTGTGTCCATCTGCGGACAGCTAATTTGCATGTGCAGTTCATCATGGGTACGGGTGGCCTAACCCTATCCTGTTGACACCAGCAGACTGTCTGTGAGGTGACGTGTAGGCTATCTGCAGCCAGCCAGGGGCCTGCTTACAGCTATGGAGCTGTAGCGCAATGGTTACATCACTGCCTGTGCAGCCAGAGGTCATGGGTTCAAACCCACAGTGGGTCCCTTTGGTAGGGCTGTCCACAGCTTTATTTTTATTTACTGTACATATGTCTATGCCGGCAAGACCACCCTCAGCTTACTATACCCATTAGGTGCCTCTGAGGGTGCTTCATAGGGCGCCCTGTAGGCCACCTTATGGTTGCCATACCTATAGGGTGCACTATACATTATCCTGTGTCGCAACATACATGCTGCCCTATAGGGGTCATTCAAGGGTGCCTTGGCGAACAGTGCACTGTAACATGTGCCTTATGGGCCGCCGTATGTTAACATGCTGGGAGAGTGCGTTTGCTAGTAGTGATAACAAAATAAAATTATACAGCCTCCTACAGCACTCCACAACATAATACATACTGCCTCAGCAGGCATTTTTCACTGGGCATTGTGAGGTGTTGAACCCCTGATCCCTGCACCATTGGTCAGTGTTTTAACCATTGTGCTGTGGCTCTGCTCCTGTGCTTGTGCATCAGCGCGCCGCCTTGTGCCTATCAGCGCGCCGCCTTCTGCCGCCCAAGGGGACCAGTGCGCCGCCTTCTGCTGCCCAAAAATAACTGTGCGCCGCCTTATGCCGCCCAAAAAGCACTGTGCGCCGCCTTCTGCCGCCCAAAAATAACTGTGCGCCGCCTTATGCCGTTCCAAATTAATTTGCCTTCTAAAACAATGTTAATCATTACAATTACTGCCTCAGCTGACCTTTGTCGTTGCACACACTGGGGGATTGAACCCATGGCCCCTGCACCATTGGTCAGTGTCTTCACCGTTGTACCACGGCTCTGTTGTTTTGTATACTCAGCAGCGTGCCACTTTGCCTTTCCACGCGCTAATGTCGACCCCCGCACATTAGCGCGACGCACACACGTCCGGTTGCTTACTACCGTTTTTTTTCTATTTTCTGCCTGAACCGCCCACTCCTTATATGGCACAGGCACACTAGCACGGCCCCGCACATTAGGAATGTTTAGTAAACAGACCCCTTAGTCTTTTACGATCATCCAATAGGTTGAGGGATCGCATCCGCGTGTCCTTATCCTATTTTTCGGTTCCCTTGTTGAATGACATTTTGGCTGACCAATGGTAGTAGGACGGATTCCTTTTTTTGATTGGTCACCCGGTGTGAACCGGGGTTTTTAAAATGGATGCACAAGGCTTTGTTTGACCAGCACAGGGGGAAGAATCATTTCTTAGTGACGTCCATAAAGAGCGCTTGATACAGGGGTTTTCGACCTCGAAACGTGCACGTCGTGCCATCTCAAATGTGGACTTCAGCACTCAAGTTTTTGGAATTTCTTCTCTTCGGTTATTGAGATAAGTTTTCACAATTTTTTCACATGTTTTACTAGAACGGTTTGATGATTAAAATGGTCCGCAGTAGTCTGGAGTGGTTTCAAAATTTGTTTTAACCTCCCTCTCTGCGGCCCGACAAAAAGATACATTGATTTCATTAAGGAGTCTTAGGGAGATTTTTTGGTGGGGTAAGGGATATTAGCAGCAGTAACATGACAGGAGCTGTATTTGAATATTTCAGCTGAGTGGTGCTATCCAGGTAAGTGCCAGCATGATATTTGGCTTGCACTTTTCGGGATAGCAATTTATCTAAATAGTGCTGACATGACCTTGCTTGCCCATGGACCCCTCTTGCGCAAACCAGATACCGTTGGGGCGTCTGTGGCGATATTGCTGCATATCACAGTCTACGCCCTTATCCAGGTGGACTCCCATTGGCTTGCCGGCTAAAGGTTCTGAATATTGGCCATATTATTTATTGTGCATTTGCAGCTTATTAAAAAAATCATTAAAACAGACAATTGCTTTTGTCATATATTGGCATTTATTTACTTTTGGCATATATTGGTCCAAAGGTCCAACAATCCAACAATAAGTTTTATGATACATTAGAGGCTTCAATTTGTGAATTCTGCATTTTCCTAGTCACTTCTTTTTGGGTTCTTTTTTGTGGATAATAAGTTAGGACATAATATGAAGATATTAAAAATGAAAGTATTCAGCTTCTACTTAAGAATTACACCATGCACTGTATACAATGTTCAAACAGATGCTCATTTTCTAATGACCTGAATTGTAACCTCTCACTTTGCCCCTCCTCCAAGTCAACTGTGTTATTCTTTAAAATTCCCTAATGTCTGACCCAGCAGCCCATATCATCTTACACTGAGTGAATGGAATTGCAAAGGCCGGGCTGTGTGGTCACTGTTTTCAATATCCCCCCTGCTAACCATTACATCATTCAGCTACTTTCTAAGAGGATTTTCAGCAGACTTGGCTTCGTTATTAAAATAGTAATTAATTTTTTCCTCTTCACAAAACCTGAGCGCCTTGGGAATGAGGGCAGCTTTCCTTTGGAAAATGGCCATTAGGGAAGCCATAATCGGCTCTCCAACTTTACAGTACACATGTTCCCCAGTAAATGTGATTAAAGGTCCACACAAAAACCTTCTTGCAGAAAATTAATTCCCTTTCTAGAATAAAACATTTGATAAAGTTGTGCAATGCTCCGATGACAACGCATAATAGAAATACAGAGTTTTATCCCCTTGAAGGATAAATGAATGGTCAGAAAGGTCTGGCCGTTCCCAGAGTAAAAACATCTGCTACAGCTAATTCACTTTAGCTTTTGATTGTAAAATTCATTAGGCATTTCAGGCAGCTGTAGCTCTAAGCATATTGATGGGAAATACAGTTTTACAGGCCTGGATGCCAGTTAGCTTGCAAGTAGAGGAATAGGCATAATGAAAGAGAGTGCCAAATGAAAAGCAACATAGTTACATAATTAGTTAGGCTGAAAGAAGACCCGAAGTCCACTGAATCCAAACTTCTTCTAATAGTACAACAGGTATCTCTATCTGTAATTCAAGAGGAAGCAAAGTCCCCTCCCTTCACACCTCCACTCAAAAACCCTTAGAAAAATATGTATCTGTAGTCAGTTCTGCATTGTGAGAACAAATAGGGCTTTCTAGTCCCAAGCATGAGAATATAATGAAGTGCAGAAAACATGACAAATTTTAGTTAGACAGAATCTTGTCACTTGAAAGTGGCATTAAGTATAGGTTGCATGCAGGAGAAAAGGCCAAAGTAGAGAGGACAATGTCTTTCACTAATGAGGAACATGCACTAGAGCTCTTGTTCCAAAAGCAGAGGCAAAGGAAATATAGAAACAACAACAAAAAAAGAAAATTAAAGGACGGGAAGGAATATAGTAAAAGGGACAGAAAAAAGAGCAAGCCTTAATTCTGGAGGTGGGCCTGGGTATTGTTGCTTTTCGGCCAGATGGGATACATTTCCCTAAGCCCTGCTTTGTCTTGGTGAATGGTTCAAGTGTATGACTATCTCCTCTTTAATAACCCTTGTTGGTTCATTGCCTTTCTCTACTTCTTTTGTCCTGATTTTTCTGCCATTTTTCATAATTTTACCTTTCTCCTTTGCTGTCATTATTTCTGTATTTACTCTCTTCAGTTTTATTGCTTTAATGTCTTTTGTGTCAATGATCTCCTGCATTTGGTATATTGTAAACCGTTTTGCTACTACTGTATAAATAAAGGCAGTATAGCAAAGAAGTATATTAAACTAAGCTTATATCACAGAGGTATGGTTCAATGAGTACTATGAATGGGATATGGCCATACTAGGCCATCATCTGTCTAGGAATGATAGGATTGTCATAAAAAGGGGAGGAGTGGCTCCTTCTGTATAATATAACATCAAAGCAACAGACATGCATGGTGTGGGGGGGGGAGGGGGAAGGAGGAGGCATCGTTGGCTGTGCTAGAAAAGGGTGATGACACACAACTCTAAGTCAGATGGAAGAACTGGATAGTTAAAATGTGGGGACATGGGGGGAACTGGTGTTGATGAAAGATATTAACCCACTGGATATGAATTGGAGTTGGCAGACTCAGTAGAGCGATCCTTGAGTCCCTTCATGCTTCTCCTTAGACAAATGGTGGTGTAATTTGTTACAGAAAGGGTGATGTCACATCTGGTACTTTGGAATGTAGATAGTGTCTCTAATGTATGGGTAGGTGTCCACCTGTGTGCCAACAATACCAATTTTAGTAAAATAGGAAGGCCTTCAGGAGGAATTGCCAGCGTAGGAGAAGGTAGAGGAAGGGAAAGAACAATGACATAAAATAAAAGGATTACAGTAAAAGCTACAGTAAAGTAAATAAAAGCAAAACGAAAAGAGAACTGGAATGGTACTCTAAATCAGTGGCCTTCTTTGTATTCTGCCTCCTGCTGTGCATGCTATAGGGAATGGGGGCGGCATGGGGGTGGAGAGTGGGAGGAGTGTGGGTGGGACCGGCAGCTGGAATACAGGGCCGATTCCAGTCATGGCCCTGTATATCCTGGGGGGGGCAGACAGATTATTTCACCTCAGAGTGCAGGCTGCCGCCCCCCTCCCCCCCAGATCAGCCAGCCAGCCCCTGGCCAGCATCGGTAGCAGGCATGATGAGTCCTCACTGCCCAATCCGGGCCTTGGCTGGCCCCATCAGGGGTTAGGCAGCAGTGTAGAGGGGGACAGCAATGCAGTGGGCTGGTTGGCAGGCAGTGAGGACATCCCCTGGCCGACTGCAGGGGCATGCCGGGCTGTCTCCAGGCCCGATCCTGCACCCATAGGAGCATCTTGCTCCCGTGGTGCAGAATTGGGTCCTAATTGGCCCATCCTGCTCCAAGCCATTCAGACGGCCCAGATGTGCCCTTGCTGAATTGGGCTCTTAGTCTCTAAAATACTCCTCACTCAAAGACACCTCATATTCAAACCTCCCTTACATTACTTTCTACTTATATTGTCCAGTCACACAGTTTCTGTACACAAATCACACTCTTTTTATACTTACAAGAGGTTATCATCCCTGTCTATCCTGTAAAACCTTACACCCACACACACAGCCCACAAAGGTTTCACCTCCTCCAGTCTCAGCATCTATAAAAAAAAAGATCCTTACTCAAAAAGGAAAACTTTTTGTCTACATTCTCTGCACTTTAATAAACTTACATTTATGTTTAAACTTACAATTTACCTAGTCCTGAAATAAGATTCTCTGTTTTTACCTTGAACTTTTCCTCTTCCCTTTTCTTCTGAAAAAAGCAAAAATAATTCTTCTGATCCCCTACATCTTCAGCTTAATGCTCAATAAGGTTTTATGCTAACAGTTACTCGCCTTTCCACTTGAACTCCTATGGAAAGAATACCTATCACCTCCTACAAGCCCCGCCCTCAAAATAAATCTTTAAAATCACTCACTTCTATTCATAATACATTCGTGTTCTCTCACACTCATTGGAAACTTTCAAAACTTCCAAAAATCCCTCATTCAAAGTCCTCTTCACTCAAACTTACTGACACACATTCCAAGCTCACTCACAATCAACCTCCAGCTGTAGAAAAAAGATTACCTCACCAGCATCCTAACCTGGGCAGGTAAGTGTCACAATAACTGCAGATGTCATAGCACATCCCATTTTATTTTATAAAACTTATTTCTTCATTCTTCATATAATTTTCCTACATTATTATACATAAAGGGGTATGCTTACTAAACTGCAGTAACGTTACAGACCGCGCGTTATGTAATGTTAATGCTCGTTAGGTAACGTTAACGAGCGGTATGTAACGTTAACATGTGTTAACGTTACTTAACGATCGTTAACGTCCCTGGCCACGGTAAACACCGCAGAGGGTGGAGAGAGGGCGGGGGGGAAGGGGTCAATGGGTGGGGAGTGGGTGGGGAGAGACTCCCTGCACACTAACGCGCTGAACTGAAGGGCTGAATCCTACCGCAAATGAAAACCTGCCGCTAGATGCACATTTGCAGGCGAGAGAAACCATTTAAGTGTCAGCAATGTATAGCATAGACAGGGAGCCCAAGAAACGTGATAGTAGTGCTCCATGTCCAGCACCAGCATAGTGCCCAAGTATGAAAGGCCACTATGGTGATGGTGCAAGTGGGGCATAGGAGGCTGCAGGCGGGACATGTAGCAGGGGCAGCTGGGGCACAGGGTGGACTAGGCAGGGGCCTAGGTGGCACATAGGAACATAGAAACCGGAAATCATCATGACAGCAGCTGACAAAGTCCAAACACAATCCACCTACATCTACCTGGTCCACCCAAGCTAACAGTTGCCAGGCACTGACCTGACATCCCCCCAGCCAACCCTCCCCCAAGCGGAAAGAACAGACCTTAGGTAGGCGGTGATGGGGGGGGGGATGTGAGGATGCTCATGTATGCCCCATGCCCCAGACTCCGCTCCCTAGACGACCACCTACCCACACAGTGGATGGCCTGGGACTGCGCACTACCAGCACAAACAGCATATGGCCATGTCAGCATGGCAGGGCATGTGTGCCCGTGCTGGAGGGGGCAGTGGCACCTGCCTGCAGTGGACCTAGGCCATGCCCTGTACCAGTACGTGGTGTGCAGTGCAACATAAAAGGTCTGGCTGAAGAAAGGTACAGGTAGCCCCAGGGACCACCATGCACCTGTGGCAACAGTGTGGTGCAGTACACCCAGTGAGTGTGTCCAGAAGCAGAGGGTCACAGGTTCAAGCCCCAGCTGTGGTTCCTGCAGAGCATGTCCCTATATTCTACCCAGCAACCAATGGATTTAAAGGAAGGAAGGAGGAGGATTTAAAGGGATTAGGTAGTCCCTGAACTGCATGCACAGCATTCCTCTGAAGTGATTGCAGAAAAACGTTTCGAGTAAATGGTATTATTCACACAGAGTGTGCAGCATAAAAGAAGGTATTGACTTAAGTTAAGATTGGCAAATGAAACAGAGTAGAAGTTTTTAAATGCACTGGGCTATTGGACTGTGTTTTATTTTGTAGAAGTGAGACAAAGAAGAGAACAAATCCCCTGAAGAAACATAAGTGAAACGTGACTGTGGCGCCTAGGATAGACGTTGGGATTTGTGAGCCACTACATTGTTAAAGCTTATCCTCAATTTTAAGAGTTTGAATTGCGACTCGTGTGATGGTGGGGTCAGAGGGTTATCATTAAGACCCTGAATAGATTTTAACACGAGTTTGTGATCACTCTTTTTTCAGAGTTTGTTAATTGAGAAGCTGGATAGGCTGGAAAAACTTGTAGAATAGGCTTAGATAAAAATGAAGTTTAGTCTCAGAAGATAATACATAGGAGGTCATTGATGCAAAATAAGCACAAAAGCTGGATGGATATTAAATCTAGAAAAATCGTGCTTTGATGTCTGAGACCTTGGATAAGAGAGAGTTATTAAGACCCAAGTAATGAGGTTCTACTTTTTATAACTGAGTATACACAATAAGTTTGATAGGCCTATGTTTTACCCTACAATGCAGATACAACAGCAACATGTGCAAAGCCCAAAGCAGTGGTGAGCAGAGGTACAAACACCCATTCACACAGGCTCCACAATCCAAAGATGCATGGAGAGTCAGGCTGTTGGCCCCAGCATTGAGCTACAGTATTCACCAAAGCACTACTACTACCTACTGCACAGTTTAGTAATGTCAGCACTGTGATCAGGACCAGTGTGGCGGGCAGGGTTGCCAACCAACCCTATCTGTGCACAATGCTGCAATAGGAGTGTGTGTGGGTGTATGTCTATCCATTGTTTTGTGGCTGCCCACACCTCACCAGGCCCACAATGTCCTACTGTTACCAGCATTAGCCTGAATATGTGCATAATGAGGAGCAAAGTGTTATAGGTATGGCCCGGACAGGGCAGATTGGCCAGGATGCATCTTCACAGGGTGTGGGGCAATGGTTGGGACACTGTAGTGCCTGACCACCGCCTGCTTGGACAGGGTGGCCACAGCATGGCATGCTGGGAAGGCACTCACTCTGACCGAGCAGTGACCATGGCATGTCTAGGTTCTCACATAGCACTCTATACTATCTGCCTCCAGTGATCCTGTTGTGTCCCCAGTGCTGGGGCCACAATCACTGAGATGCTTGCTTGGTGCACATAGCTCCTCTGTGAGCATGTATATTGGACTGGCTAGTGGACTGTTTGCAGTTAGACTGTGCATGGTCAGAACACCTTTACAGTGCAGTCTGCTGGTGACTGGCAGACAGCGGTGTGAGGCAGTTGGGGTTTTCCAGATCTAACCCCATCATTGCTGCTGGTCTGCCACTATCCCAGCCACAGGTATGGCTGTAGCCCACCAACCATGGAGAGCTATTGCATACCAGCAGGATGGAGGCAGCTTCACAGATCCTGGGGCACCTGTTCCTTATCTACAAAAAGGGTGATGTGAGCCCTTTAGGGTATGTAGCGCATACTGCTTTGAACTATCAAGGCACTGCTACACAAACCTCATGCAAGTTTGGAAACCCCTCTGCCCTGATAGCAGGTACCCATGTCAGCCAGACCCTAACACAGGGTACACACTCATCTGGGTGGTGTTGGGTCCCAGAGGGCCACATGTGACTGCATATGGACAACGAATTACATTCAGCTGTACTGCAAGGAACACCTGTCACACACTGGCAGTGATGGAGATGTACAGCAGGGCCTAGCTCTAGCACCACATGTACTGCGGACCTAGTGCTGGGCACCCATCCTATCCCTCAGGGAGAACACAGAACCTCCACAATGGCATGGCCTGTAGCTACTCTGTGCCAGTATCACACACTGTCAGTTTGTCTTTCCAAGCTGAGGTACCGGAGAGGTGCAGACCCCATTTGCTGATCAGCTGTAGACAGCTATTCAGCATGTGCATTGCATCATGGGTACTGGTGGGGTTACCCTATCCTGGCACTCAGAGCAGACAGTTTGTGCGGTGACCTGCAGTCCTTCTGTACCCAGCCATTGCTGTGACATACACCACGGGGGTATAGCCTACTGGTTAATACAATGCCATTCTTTGCAGTGTTCATGGGTTCAATTCCTCATTTTTCCCTCCTCTCATGCCTGTCCTACTCAAATAGTGTGCATGCCTGTAACAGGCAGATTTGTGATGCCAGCCCATAATACCCTCGCAACAACTGCCAACGTTCCCTCGGTCTGTCTATCTGCGTCTGTCAGCTGTGTATTGTCCTGTCTGCCTATGCAGGCTGTCACCCCATGTCATGCACTGCTACCCTTTCCTGCATTGTGCTTGCCTCGCCTGTGCCTTATCTGCATGGCACCACCACTCCTCTGTCCACCCATCATTGTAACTATCCTGCCACCTCCGCCTCCACTGGGGGACACGTATTCCCATTGTCTGCCACCAACTGTCTTTCCAGTACTTTACATTGCCAACACCCTGTGCTGTGGTACAGTTGCCCCCACCATGTTTGTCATCAGTACTGGCAGCCATATGGGATGCCCACAGATATGGCAGGTCTAGCGGCTCCCAGCTCTTCCTCCTTCACTCACCTGTTCATTGCCTTTCCTGAGTGCTCTATCTAGTGTTAGGGCTACATCTGTCTCTGTTCCTCACAGGTCATGCATGTCATCCTGCAGCACTAACCTAGGGCCACACTAACCTAGGGCCACACTAACCTAGGGCACCATAACCTTGTTAGGCCACCGTAATCAATGGGGCCGCGGCTCCGATTACGATCGCAAACCGCTACCGCGGCTTTGTAAACAAGCCCCTATGTGGTCACCGAGCTGCAGGTCTGTGGGAGAGATTCACTCCATCCCAAGGTTTTTCCCTTGAATACTATCTGATTTTCCAGCCATAGAGACAGGCAAGCAAAACAGTCTGTTCCAGAAGTTAAAGTTACCACGTGGTCTGCCAGCCTCTCTGCATGATCCAGAGTGCTGCAGCTGTTTTCTGGGCAGCGTCTGTCCTCTCCGTGTCCAGCATATAATTCTTTGTCCTGATGGCCCGGTGATTGACTGGTCTCAAATCCTATATGTTATCTTCAACAAATCTGGTAACAGCTAATAGGTGGTCCTTCTGCAAGCAAAGGTCCATGGTGTGAAAGTTGCTGGTGTGCAAACCTATACATTACTGCAAATGCTAGAACCAGTAGCTGGAATAATACTTCTGCTGTGAAGTATATAAACTTGCAGAATTGCTTGAGCTGCACATTTTTAATGCTGAGTTATAACAAAACAGGAATCCATCTTGTTTAATTCAGTCTTTGGTTCAGAGCAGGCCCCATCTTGAATCAGGAAGCCATGCTATTGGTTCAGACATTAGTTTCTGAACAGGTACCAGCCCTACACATCCTCTTGCATTTGTCTACCAGCTCTAATTTTCTCTCCCTCATTTCTTTCTCTACCATCTTTGTTCATTGACTTCCCAGTTTCCTTCAAATATCTCTTTAGGGAATCCATCAAGTCCTCATCTTCATTTGACAGACTTCAACATTGTATTAATCTTTGACATAGCCTGTCCACCAAGAGTCTCTCTTTCTTTTCATTCTTCTCTTTGAACATTCCATGCAGATAATTAAGATGTTTCCTGGTATTTGTCCAATACTCTCAGTATTCTAGATTGATGATCTTCAATTGGTGTTCTTCTTTTTCTTTCTGCAACATTTCTTCTAGCTCCCACCTGGAAATAAATGCCATTTGAGCCCAAGTCTTTGTCAGATGACACACTCTTTCTTTTTTTTCTTTTCTATGTTTTCAGCCGGTATGGATATTTTTCCAAACACATGGCACAGCCAGTCCAGTAGAGTGAAAGGATCCATGTAAGTCGGGAATGTGCTCTGAAGCTCCAAAGCCCTCCAGCAAGAAAACCAGAAAATACCACACACACACACACACACACACACACAGATAATGTGTCTTTACTAAATCCAGAGTGTTTACTCAACTTCAAATTTAGGAAAATTTCCCAAGATTTCAGATACCCTCACTAATACCTCTAGAACTCCAATTTGAGCAAAAGAACCTAAAATAACCCAAAAAGCCCTATCCTATCCGTGATGCCATATCTGAAACCCCCCCAGCTTGGGAAGTGTCAATTCTATTTCCCCTTTTGATGGAATTATGTTATGATGGAGAGAATGTTACCTTGAACAGACACCCAAGGAGAGGCCTTCAGAGAACACTAAGGGGTATGTTTACTAATTGGTGGAAGCGGCTCCAATATCGCACAGAAGCCACATACCCATAAGTCCCTCCAGTATATCTTCCCAGTATTAAAGAAGATACCACAGTAAGGAAAAAAATATAAACTAAGTATGGATAAAGACCCTTGGATCAGTTGATGTTGCATAAATTAATGTTTATTTAAACTCTAAATAATACTAGTCACACAAGTAGTGTATGAACAGGAATTGTAATATTTTATAAAACAACTTGAGAATTACATTCTTTTAAACAAAGGTCCTTGCAAGTGGATTATATCCTAGAAAGTATGTTTCCAGTAAACCTCTCTTAATGGAAATATGCATGTCCATGCTTCTTTTTGCTCATTCAGAAAACCCTATAGTTTAAGATAATGATGGTCAATATTTGAGCTCAAATATTTTTATGTACTCAGTCTGGTGCATGTCGTAGGTAGCTACTTAACTTTAGCTGTCTTCAGTTGTTGGGGGCCCAGGGTCATATAACATCAGGATTTGGACACCAGGAGCTCAAAATTCTTTCTTTGGCAAAGTCAGTTTAATCACCATCTTCTATACAATTCCTGTTTATACTCATCTTTCCACGCAAGAAACCTCACTAAATGATAAAGATTTGCAAGCTTGCAAGACTGTTAAGCCCTTAATGATTTTCTTTAAATCTGCCCCTCAGTTATTAGGTTCAAATTGCATGTGCAATCTTTCAAACCCACAATTCTCTGGCACACCCTTTTCTTTCACCTTCACACTTCTAATCTTCACTACTTCATTTCCTCCATCACACCTTCCCAGCAATACCTCCACACATTATGCACCAGTCACTGTCAGAGCCCCCTGCCTGCCACACTCTCACCATACACTCACTGTTCCTCTTTTAATTAGATCCCTCACAAACTTTAAAAGAAGACTTGGCAACACTTTCAAAGAAAGTTCAAGTCCTCTCCCTAATTCTCCTTACCTCCAGCCTGTCCTATATTGTCTTTAGTTTTGAACTCAGATTTTTTTTTAAATCAAGTTTTTCCATCTGCTAAAGGATTCATTCCCTGAACTCTTTCTTTATACCTTTTGATAGAAGATAAAACTCCTCCAGGGCTTTCTTACCTGGATTCCCTGATCTTTACTTTTCTAAGTACCAAAGTGATTAAAAAAACATTTTACTTTCATCTTGGGCAGCTGCTTCCGTACTATTTGAGGAATTACCCTCCCTTTTAGTTCTCACGTCCCCTCCTTTCTACTGGTGAAGTGAAATTTCCTAACCAAGCCACATTTAAACAAAACAAAACAAAACAAAACAAATCAACTCAACCACATTAAATCAATCATTCTATTTGTCTCTCACTTTTAATTCACTCAAAACTCTCTTCTACACCGACTTTTACAGGCCTTGGCCATCACTCATACCCACATGCATCCTATTATCTCACCAACAGTCACCAACCGACTTTCCTCCTACAGCATCACTAACATTCCAATCACTTGGTAAAAGTGTTCCTACACTAAACTATGTCATAAAGTAGTACTTGAGACCCCCTACTCTAATATTCCCTTCTGCTGCTATTTTAATAAGATCCATATATTTTCCTTAGCCAAGACATTAAAACATTTTTCAGCCTGTTACTTTAACCTTACAGCCTGAGAAAAATCTTTCACAAACTGCATAAGGACAGATCTCTCTCTCTCAGCTATATTACATGGCAACAATCTAACAAAAAGATAGCCTTCTCCACTGCCTTTCAACCTGGCACTTTATATTACCAAAAACCTCAAATGTAACCCTTAAATAACATAATAGTAAAATGTAACATCATTTACCTTTATTTCTCCTCAGCACATTTTTGATGAGCTTGCAGCTTTTCAGAAGCCTCCTTACAATTTTAAAACACTATTCATCTCAAACCTCTTATAATTCATTTCTCAGGGTTCATTAGTTCTCCTCACTGCTGCAAACACCATCCCCACTGCCTTGAGGAACATTTTTACTTTTCCTACAATTGCAAACAAAAATAGGACCTACAAAGGATCCCAGCACTCTTTCCTTACCTCTCTGGACCCCCCCCCCCCCAACCCAACTAACCTCCAGAGAGAGAAATGCAATTTTTTAAATTATTATATATCTGAGTACAGTAAGATGGGGAGATGCTGGACATGGGGAGATACAGGCAGAAGGGCTGGGCATGGGGGGATAGGGGCAAATGACAAAGTCTGATGTCATGGAGGGGGTGGGGGGGGGTGGTGCACCAGGTTTGTAAATCACACAGGACATAGTTATGGCTTTGTACAGTCCTGATGTCAGGGACAGAAGGAATGTCAGAGGTGGTTTTGTAAAACTATGAGGACCTATGTGTGTAGAGAGTTGAGGGAAAAACAAAAATACTAACATTTCTGTTCAGCTTTCACTAAAGAAAGGATTAGAGAAGAACTGTTGATGGTTGTTATTTATGAAACACAGAGTGAAAAACAAAAAGTGACCAACCTCACCAATACACACTTAGGGGTATGTTTACTAAACTGTCCTAATGTGCGCCCGGCGCTAGTGTGCAGGATGCCATATAAGGAGTGGGCGTTTCAGTCTTAACCTAGCAAACCAGGATTATCGCGCGCTCTTGTGCGCCGCGCACATTAGCACACGAGAAACATGCGCGGGAAGCATAAGCAGGCGTGCTGATGTGCAACAATAGGAACAGGGCTGCAGTACAATGGTGAAGACACTGACAGATGGTGCAGGGGTCATGGGTTCAATCCCCCACTGTGCCCAATGAATAAGGCTGGCTGAGGCACTACCTGCTATGTGTAATATTGCATTATGAGGCTTTTTAATTTTATTTTAATTACTGCTGCTAGCAAACGCACTCTCAAAGCGCTGTAACATAAGGTGCTGCATAAGGCACCCCATAAGGTACCCCAGAGGGCACATTTAAAGTGCCCTGTCCGCCACGGCACCCTACAATGTTGCTTAAAGGGTAGCCAATAGGGCGCCATATAGGGTGCCCTATGAGGCACGGCAAGGTCATAGCACTGTTTTTGATGGCAGCACTGTGCATTTTAACGCATGAAAATGTTAAGTAGGTGCGCTGGCATGCAAGGAGAAGCAGCAGTGTAGCACAATGGTTAAGACACTGACTGATGATGCAGGGGTCATCAGTTCGATCGCCCATTGAATAAGGCTGGCTGAGGCACTACCTGTTATGTGTAATGTTGCATTATGAGGCAGTTTAATATTGTTTTAATTAGTGCTGCTAGCAAACACACTCTCAAAGTGCTGTAACATAAGGTGCCACATCAGCCACCCTATAAGGCACTCCAGAGGGCATACTATAAAGTGCACTGTCCGCCCAGGCACCCTAGAATGCTCCTTATAGTGCGCTTCATAGGGTGCCGTATGAGGCCCCGCAAGGTCATAGCACTGTTTTTGATGGCAGCACTGTGCATTTTAACGCATGAAAATCTTAAGTAGGTGCACTGACATACAAAGAGAAACAGTAGTGTAGCACAATGGTCAAGACACTGACTAATGGTATAGGGGCCATGAGTTCAAATCCCCAGTATACCTAATGAATAAGGTTGGCTGAGGTAATTCCTTTTTCTGCTTGCAACTGTACAACAATCTGTGCTGCCATCTAAAAAGAACCCCACCCCAGTGCCATAAATTAATGCACCCTTTAGGGTGCACCAGAAGGCACAACCTAAACAACCACGTCAGCAAAGGCGAGTTATAATGTTCCCCAGAGGCCATGTTGAAAGGTTGCCAACTCCCAAGGCACCATAGTAGGCACCCCATAAGCTGCCTGAATAGAAGGTGTGGCATAACATGCCCCAAGGATGTATAGGTGAACCCAAAAATGTTGGCCACGAGCAGTAAGGTCCCCCAATTTGAAGGGCAAGAGAGGTATGTGGCAAACACACACGTAACCCAAACACTGCACAGAGCAGAAAGGAAAGACAATGCATAAGTAAAAGAAGGACGTAGATCAGAGCTGATGGACCACAAAATCAGCTGCAGCCCATGTGGCAGCTAGAAAAATGGACAAACATATCGGGGGCAGCTGTAGCTATGCACAGAGTGATGGTAATGTACCATGCTATAATGACAGTGTGTGACAGAGGATGGGAAGATGTGTGCAGCAGAGGAGCCAGAAATGGCAGGATAGGTGAAATATCAGGATGACAGTGGAGTAGCAGTGCTATGCAGAGCACACACAGGAGAGGCAACCAGGGAGAGCTGCAATGCAGGAATGTGTAGGAGTGCAGGACATGGGGTAGCAGCATGCACATCAGGGTAGGATGGCACACAGCTGGCAGACAGAAGATGGACAGAAGGATGATGGTTCACAACTCAGATGAGGGTACAATGTGCTCACAGCACATATCTGCACAGATATGACTGTCACACGAATAAAAACTAGTTCTGCAGGACAAGCATACAAATGAAAGAGAACAGAGAGGAATCACACCTATGACCACTACCACAAATGGCAATGCACAAACCGGTAGGCCACACCACCAACGTGAGCTCATTAGCAAAGGCTGCATACAAAAATAGTGCAGGGCATCACACAAGACGCCTGCTGGCTGTCAGGACAGGCAAACCCCCAACAGTAACCATGACCAAATGCACATGCAGATCTGCTGTGTACAGATCAGATCACAGTCTGTAATTGGGAGCAGAGACACATGCACACACACAATGAAATGTTATGCAGTGGATACAGCATGCAAAAGAGGAAAGAAGCTAAACCCCAAGGGCAGCAGAGGATGCTCTGTGGAGCTGGTGAAAAATCTGGAACAGGACAGGAGAGAATTCAACATGCAAACAGGTGTACCACACACCAGCTGAACCACAGCAGTACAAAACCCCCAAGTGCACTGCCATGTAAACACCATAAAGAAAGAGACCTATGTAACATATAATATCTGATGGCTAGGCAGCACAGAGGGCACACCTTGGTGTACAGTGAAGAGAGGGAAGGGTGTGTGTAGAGGTGATGAACCTACTGGTACTTAATGGTCCAGTTAGCACAACAGAAAAGAAAAAGATAAACCACATGTGGGGATCAAACCTGCAAACTAGGGAGTTATAACACATGTTTCTAACCACTACCCCAAACAGCACACTGAACACATCACAAAAAAAATACCCCAAAGGGAGGGTGTGTATGGGAACCTGTAATACCCAGTGATGTGGCAAATGGCTGGCAGATACACAGCTGCCACCGTACAAGGATGTGAGCACAGGTGGGCCATGTACATGACCAGCCAATCAGTAGATACAAGTGTCAATGTGATCAAAGAGTGGAGGAGTAGCCTAGTATTTAGAAAACTGGCTTGGTCACCAAGCAACCAGGGCTCAATTCACACTAGCACTCCATGTGGCCTTGGGCAAGTCACGTAACCCTCCATTAGTTTGGAAGAAAGACCTGACAATCTACTTCCAGTGACACTGACAAGAAAACCCTGGAGTCTCTGGGTCACAAGGAGTCAGGACTGACTCAAAGGCACACATTGTATTGCAAGTTTGTCACCATGATCAAGCAGCAGCAGAGACAAATGTATATCAAACACATATGTTTATTTGGGTTCATCTTCACAGATAGTGTAGATCCCGCCATCATAATATCAAGGTGAGTGGATCCAAGGTGAAAGACAGAAAGGTCACTGGACCGTCTACAAATGAGGGGCAGGAGACATAATGTGCAGCACTATGCATTAGGCCCTCACCCCCCACATGCTGACGCACGCCTCAAATGTGTTACTCGCATATGAGTGCATGTAGACAGTAGGCGGTGCATGATGAGGGACCAAGACACATCAATCCTGATCTGTTCCCTAAAATATATCTATCTGGCAACACAGGAGGCACACAAATGAAAACAGCATATGTTGTTGAAACATTGAAACTTTAGAACCACAGATTAAAAATAATGTTACAGCTATCACATAATGCCTGATTTAGGAATCCAGGGTGCAACAATGTAACTCTAAACAATCATCAAATGCACAATGAGGATATGCTAACAGGAAGCAGAGGCACATGAACACAGACAGAATTCAAATTAAAACTACCTGCAGAAACATGCAGAGATAACACCATGCAGGAGGTCCCCCTGCACCGGTTGGTGTGTAGACAGTGTCTGTACACATATATCACCGTACATGGAATGCACAATTGAAGGAAGACAACGGACACTCACACTGCAACACTCCAAATATAAGGGGGCAATGTGAGTGTCGTCACCTCAGGGGATAAATAGGACTGTGCAGACATGCAATGCAAGGTTTGTAAATCAATGCAGAGCGGCACGTCTGTACAGTAAACAAACACAAGAAACAGTATATAGAGAGGGAAATTAAGGGCAAACATGTTACAGTAAACCACACAGAAGCCATATTGCCACGTGCTGTGTTTTCCCAACATAGTCAGTCATATGCACATGCACCATTGTTATTTCAACATGATTCAGTGATGCCACACATGCACGCAAAGACCCTTGTTGATTGAAAACATCAATCCAGGATGCTGGCGTGCATTAAAGCGGTGTTGTTGCAAAACCTGTATCAGCTCCAGGTGGAGATTAGGTGGACATAGACAACAGAACCTCTCCATCGCTACCCATATGCCACACGTATGGCTGTATGCTTGTGTTGAAACAAACAGATGAGCATATCCTGTGTTCCATGTCACACACATGGCCAAAAGAAACAACTGTGGAGGAATGTGCAACATACAGTGACAATGGCAGTCCCTGATTCACACGTGGGGACCAGTACACAGTGTGCAAAGTCCAAAGCGTATCTGCAATCCAACACGTCAGGTTAAGACTATCCTTGCAACCCTGGGCATGCATAGTCGTGTCACATCCCAATATGCCACAGTACATGAAAGGTCCTGTGTGTCTCCTGCGATGAGCATGACTCCCAACCAGAGCACGGCAGCAACAGTGTGTTGGACAGGTCTGTCATGGGCAAAGTAGCAATCCAAAAATAATACTGTCCATCCTAGGCATGTGTCGCACTCGCACAGGTCAAACATCCTATGGCACCATTTTCCAGGGAAAGTTCCATGGTGTTCTGTTCCCCAACAGGTGGGTGATGGCAATGCCACATGCACTGTAATAGATGTGTCTGGTTTGTTCTCTGCCCTGTGTCAGAAGAGGAGAAATATTGTATTGGTATGCACCTTGCAACATCAGAACAAATTGCAGAGAGTCAACCGTTAAGAAGCACATAATGAAGGGACATACAGGCAAACATGACATCATCACAAAACAATAAACATTGCATGTTGGGAACATTTAGAATTGGAAGCATACACACTGGTGTCACATGGATATGTTTCTGTCCATGCCCATGTGACACAGGCATTTCAGAGCTCCATCCTATGTGCATCAGCGTTCGTGAACACAGAGCCAACATGAAATGTATATGACACAAACAGTAAATCATTAACATGTAAAGGCTGATGTCATTACCAAAAGAACAAAGGTGCAAACTACCTTGTGCTTGCATCAGGTGTATGTCTTGGATCCTCTGAGCCACTCAAAGGCCATAACAGGTCACAGTGAAGGGACACAATGTCAGCGAAATATGTAGAATCTCCATGTCACCATATCATGCTGATATCTGTGATACAAAAAGCAGGTCAACAGTGGTATGTCAGAACACAAGACACAGTTCTGTTCCCAACACACAACACATGTCCACAGTGGTTACACGGTAAACACCAGTAAGGTAGAGATAGCACAGTCACCACCGCCCCCGGGTGTACAGACCCATCACAACACATGATAATGTAAAAAGCCTGAACACTGTATCATCACACAGCCAACATAAGAACACACACACACACAGTATGGAAAGGGCAGCGTGCCAGCAGTAGCATATGGCCTGTATGTCCACAAGTGGAGATTTGTACACATAAAGGCCCTGTGAAATGCAATGATACCCTGGTGTTGGCTCATGGTACAATGTCGTGGAAGGGTGCACGTGTAGGCCACCACCCATAAACCTACAACCTCCACACACATGCAGCTCTGTTGGACATGTCCCAGAGACAGTATTGCTGAAGACATACTGGAATAGGAACACATGGGGATATGTGTGTCAACAGCAAAATATGGTTTAGGCAGGTGCAGGGAAAAGAGGTGAACCACAACATCTGGACAATAGGAAAGATCACCGAGAACATGTGTTCCCCCTGACTGCTGGCACAGACAATATAGCTGTAGTTCCACCTACCCCAGCCCACAGCATGTTGGCTGATGTACAGTCCCCTACCAATGCACCACAGCACCAGGAGCTTCAACAACTATGTCCTATGCATTGGGAAACACAAGGGAAACATACATATGTCATGTTCTAGCTGTGCAACACACAATGCACATTCCTGTCGCAAGCTTCCACACCCCCAACATCCTTTACAGACTCACTGTTCACCATCACACTGTACACATCTCTCCCATGTGAGAGGCATCAAGGACATGTCTTTGCCAAACTACAGGGGTCCGTACTCTGTCTGTCCCCTCCCTCACCTCCCTGTTGTCGCACACACTGGTGAACATGAGTGTTTTTTCCCTACCGTGTTCCCAACTCACTCCAAGGCTGCAGTATTGTCCTGGGTCCCCCATGTTGCTCCCAATGGCCCTTCACTGTGTGTACTGGTGTCCCAATGCCATCTGCTACCCCACTGTCAATTGCTGTAACACATGGAAATATGCAGGGGCACCTCCGGGATCCTCTGTCCAAACACATTTCCTGGTGTGTATATCTCATACCTTGACTAACATTAACAGCTGTGTGCTACTGAGTTGCTAAACATATATCTCAATGTCTGCATTATGTCCGCTAAACCACACCCCGATGTCTGCTTTTGACGTGACCCTGATGGCTGCATGTCAGCCCACTGTGTGAAAGTGATAATGGCAAAGCATGGATAGCCTATATGTGCACCTAATAACCCCCCTCCTATCAGAGCCTCTTTGTGTATGTGGCCATTACGTTCCTTCTCTAGGGTATGCAATGTAGTTGGTGTCTTGGCATGCACTCTCCTCCTCTATGCACTTATACAGCCTTTAGTTGAGTCATGGGTTTATGTTGACATGTCATCAGCTAGATTTGCTTAGAAAAATTTGATGAAAAAAATTATTTCATTTCTCTGAAAACAACCCTAAAACCCAATCCACCCCCACATTGATCTCTCAGCTTGCCTACTGTAACCTACAACTTGTTGATCTTGCCTGAATCACTTCTGTTTGTGTGTACATATGCAACACTGCACTGCATGTCTATTCTGCAATGGAAAAATAAAAACAAAAAACCCCTGGCTGGACAATGCACACTTTCCCTATTCTTCTCCGCATCCATGTTAGGGCTACGCGATGACTTATACAGTCTGCCACACTGTGTTGTGCCACTAACTCCCCGTAAGGGTTTCAATTACCATTATGACAGATAGTACTGAGCATGTATATAGTGCTACATAGCACATGTAGCACTATACAAAAATTACAGACCAACACATCCAGCTTACAAGAGCATACCACACACAAAATCAGCTCAAAATACCAAATGAAAAACACACACAGCTGCACAAGTGGCCCCAAACATGGTCCTCTCTCCCAGTGTGAAACCCACACCACATGCCTCTTACCTTGCTGCACTCAAAGCATAACACAAACTAGCAGTGGTTGCACAGCATCCGCTACCACAATCATCCACAAACCACGAATGTCACCCCAAAACCTCCCACAAGCCTAAAAGCACCCACCCACATCATTCACCTCAGCCCTCTGTTCTGCTCTGCCCACATGGTTTGGTTCCCAGTCGTGCTGATATTTGACGTTGGGATGGCCAGCCAGTGTCTGTCACATGTCAGTGCAGTGTTGCATCCTACTGATATTGGTCTACAAATGTTAATCTGTATTAGCACTACACACATATAGCAAAAAATGTGGAAACATTTGCAGTACGTACATGAGAAGAGCTATGCAATCACCTGCCGCCTGATTGCTGTGCCCTCACGGGCACGTACAGGGGGGCTCGTCAGATCATCCTCCAGACCCTCATTAATCTCTGCAGGGATATTGTGCCTGAGAGCAATGTTGTGCAGGATGCAACAGGCTATGATGATCTCTGCCACAGTCTGTGGAGTATATTGTAAGGCGCCGCCTGTCCTATCCAGACACCTGAAGCGACTCTTCAAAACGCCAAAGGTGCGCTCTATGACATAGCGGCTGGTGGCATGGGCATCATTGTACCTCCGCTCTGCACGTGTCTGTGGTTGACGCACAGGGGTCAGCAACCAGGGGCGACACCCATATCCTGCATCACCTGTAGAAAGACATGAGGTAAGTTAAAGCATGAGCTCATGTCCCCTCAAATGGACACAGGTATATATGTGCAAAACAAATGCATTACACATTTTGTAAGAAACATATGACATCACAACTATGCAGCATTGCAACATTGAAATATGATGACACCAAAGGACCACATGGCCTATCTAGTCTGTCCGTCCATATCAACAGGTACAACAGTCCCCTTTTTATCCTTTATAGATCCTCTGTGTTTGTCCTATGCTGTTTGGAATGCAGTTACTGTCCTCGTCTCTACCACCTACACTGTGAGAGTATTCCATGGATCCACCACCTATTCAGTAAAGAAATATGGTGGCATATCACCCCTGAATCTATCTCCCTCCACCCTCATCCCATGTTCCCTCGTAGCTGAACTTGCATACAATTTGCAGAGGCTCTCTCCCTCAACATATATGCCACGGAGGTATTTCTACATCTCCATCATATCACCTCTATCCCTCCTTTCCCCAAGGCGTACATCCTAAGATCCTTCGGTCTGTCTTCATATGCTGTATAATGAACACCACTAATCATTTTAGTAGACACCCTCTGCTCTGACCCCATCCTGTGCACATCCTTTTGAAGGTGCAGTCTCCAGAATTGCACACTCTACTCCAAATGACATATACAGAGGCATTTTCCCTTCCTGTTTTATGCTAGCCATTCATCTCTGTATACACCCAGCCAGCCTTCTAGCTTTTTCCCTCGCCTATTCAACCTGGTTAGCTACTTTGACATCAGCAGAAACAACCACACCTAGGTCCCGCTCTTCTGTAGTGCACAAGAGTACTTCACCCCCTATACAATAGTGCTCCCTTGGATTGCTTCAGGCCAACAGCCTGACCTCACATTTCCTACCATCACATCCCAGCTGGCCAATTTAACACCATTCATCAAGCTTAGCTAGATCACTCCTCATGTTTTTTAGAGCTTCCTGGGTGTCTACCCTATTACAGATTGAGTGGGTGAACCTAAGAAACACCAGACAAGGGGTAGGTGTATGGAGTGGCAACAACATAATATGTAACAACCACACAAATGCTTGCATCCAATCAACCAGCATCACACAGTACCATAGCAGGGCGCATTTGGAGGGCAAACCCCCCCCTTCCCCCCATATCCCACACAGGCACATGAGACACACACACAATGAGTGATCTACTGCAAGACACACATTTGCACATACGCCTAGTCAAATGAGCACCATGTGCATGTCAGAAATGGGAAACACCCACCCAGCAATATGCAGTCCACATACTGTCCTGCCTCAAATTGTTGGAATAGTGCCGAGTGATGCAGGATATAGGCGTCATGGGTGGAACCTGCAAACCTGGGGACCACATTCAGAATATGCATATTTGCATCACATACAACCTGAACATTCAGGGAATGATAGTGTTTGCGGTTGCGGAACACTACCTCCCTGTCACTAGGCGGGACCAGGGCAACATGTGTGCAATCAATAGCTCCCATCACGTGTGGTATCCCGGCTAACGCCTCAAAGGCCTGGTTCAGGGTCCACCACTGTTGCCTAGTGTGTGGAATGGCAATATAATTCTGCACCCGGCTGACCATGGCACGCAGTACTTGGTGGAGACAGCGTGAGAAGGTGGGGCGGCTCATGCCACCCACTGCGGCCACAGATGACTGGAAACAGCCAGAGGCAAAGAAATGTAGGGCAGCAAGGAGCTTGACCAAACCTGGTATGGCATGTGACCGATCAGTCAGGGGCTCGAGGTCAGGTCTTAGATTCTCATAGAGCTCCCTAATAGCCCCTGTGCTCAGTCTGTACAGGGAGATGACCTGGTCCTCTCGCATGCCCTGGAGCTGGGCCCTGGGCCTGTAGAGGCGCGGCTGGCGAGCCTGCACCTCAGCACGCCTCCTGCGCTGTGTGTGTACAGCCCCTGCCTGCCCTGCCCCCACAGCTGCAGGTCTGATTTGCTGCGGGACTACACCCATGCCCTGTGCCTCAGCCCCATAGACATCATCTCCCCTGCCCACCTCACGCTGCAGCTGCAGCAAACACAAAGGCCGCCATAACCTCCACCCGCCCTGCTCCTCTAAATCAGTCAAACACAGACAACACTTCCCTAACCAAGACACACACCTTACACACCACACAGAAACACAGCCACACAATACAACCAACAACAATCACAAACCCAGTCACGCTCCACAATACAGCTGATTCAGACTCGCGCCTTCCGTCACTGCCAACGCACACCTTCTTTCTCCCTCGCCTACAAAAAAACCCCTCAACGTGCAACATGTGCTCAGGACAATTTATAGAGTTTTTTTATGTAGCGCATGTTGCGCGTGCGCATTTGTGCGAGCGTGACCACTGCGCATGCGCAGTTGGCTGTGTGCATGGTGCATGCGCAGTGCACACGCAACACTGTGCATGCACCATGCAATGCAACACTGCACATGCGCCACGGCTCATGCGCTAACACATGCACCCACATTCTGCGCCTGCGTGGCGCATGCGCAATGCGCACACCCAACTGCGCATGTGCATTGTGCACAGAGGCACGCACGCTCTGCGTAGTTGACTGCGCAACACGCAAGCACCCATTTCCTGCCTCTGGGCGGCGCATGCGCAATGCGTGCAGCCAACTGCGCATGCGCAACTACGCAGCCAATGTGCTCACGCAATTGCACACGCGCAACATAAAAAACCCTATAAATAAACCTCTACACGTGCTGCACGTTGAGGGGTTGTTGGTAGGTGAGGGAGAGAGAAGGTGTTAGTGAGAGAGAGAGAGAGAAGCAGGTGTCTAGGAGAGCTAAGGTTTTGTGGTGCGGGTCAGAGTGTTAGAGGCTTGGTTGTAGAGGATAGGTGTGAGGTACAGCAGGGAATACAGAGAGGAGGGGAGGCAAGGAGCAGGTGAGTGAGAAAGGAGGTGAGGTAAAGAGCAGATAGCAGAGAGAGGAGGGAGGTGTGAGGTGCAGCTGAGAAGGGCAAGAGAAGGAATGTCTGACAGGGAGGGAGAGGACAGGGAGATGGAGCTACAGGACAGGGCAGGAGTGGAGAGGGAGAGGGACAGGGAGAGGGAGAGGGAGGTGGGGACACCTGTTGGGGAGGAGACAGATATGGCAGGGAGTGTGGTTGAGGCTGCAGGGCCATCGGCCCAGCCCACACAGGGTCCTCTCACTACAAAACGTAAATGCATACCGGTGCCAGCTCTGCAAAGGAAGAGGGCCTAGAAATTCACACCACAGGAAAATCACATCCTGCTGGCGTCTGTTCTAGAAAATTATGATATCCTATATGGATGAATAAGCAACACCACCACTGTTGCAACACGCACCCAGGTGTGGGAGGAGGTGCAGGAGGTGGTGGCACAAGCAGGGGGCCCAAGCAGAGACCTCGACAGCCTCAGGAAGAGGTTTAACGACATAAAGAGGGGTGTGCGTACACACATGATGGCAGAGCGGCGGCATGCCATGGGCACTGGAGGGGGAGGCCTCTTTACACCCTCCCTAACACCCCTGGAGCAGGAGTTGGCAGAGCGGCTAGGGCCAATATACCTCTATGGACTGCCAGAGGCACTGGACACTGCCCATCCCCAGGCAGGTAGGTACCCAAATCACACCTTGCTGCTCCCAACCCATTGAGTACCTGCCCTTTGGATATGCATTAGGCTTCTTATTAGCACCTCCTCATACCTGCTCCCCTGGATCATCTCCCACCCTCTGCCTTTGGCTCATTAGTGTGCTGTCCCCCATTCCACCCCTTTTACTCTGTGTTTTGCTGCCCTCCAAACACATGTTTCATTTGCATCATCCCTTTTTATATCTCCCCTGCACATGTGGCTACGTGTCTGCTACAAGCCCCCTCTCAGACCTGTACGTGTTATGTCTGTGTCTAATCTAAGCACTGCTGAGCAGGGATGGTCCTTCTGTGGGATAATGCACACCAGGGGTCCTCAAACATTCTAAACAGGGGGCCAGTTCACTGTCCCTCAGACCATTGGAGGCCCGAAATATAGTGTTAAAAAAAAACAAACAAACCCCAAAGAACACTGCAGAAATACAAAAAACAGAGAATGTTTCTAAACATTTTGGTTTTGTTTTTCCAGTGGCAATTGCTCTAGCCACATTAGTCTGGTTTCTTTGGGTCTTCTGCTAACTCCCCATCATCTGCTTTCCATTTGTCCTTTCGTCACACGTCTAGTATTGTTTCCATTCTCTGTCTACATCTGCTTTAACATAGTAATCTTTCCCCTTGTGCTCTTTCCGCATTCCTAGGTCATCCATTCAAATGTTAGACCCCATCCTCAATCCCCACTATCTGTCCAATTGTAGATATCTCTTACCTCCCTCAAAATGTTTTTTCCCTCACCATTTCATTTGTCCAGCTCCATCCCATTCTGATCCTCGCACAACCTCACCTCCCACTATTTCCAGCCACACCCAGCATCCGCTCCCCTCTAGTCCGTGCATCAGCCCATTTGCAGTCCTAGTCCCCCATCAGCCCATTTCCAATCCTATCCCTGGCCCAACATCAGCCCAGTACCAGTCCTAGCTCCACACCCAGGTCGAGTCCTATCCAAGTTCCTCCAGAAGTGCATTTCCAAACCCCAGCCCCCCCAAAAGCTTATTGATAGCCCTCTCCTAGCCCGACCATCAGCCCATTTGCAATCTTAGCACCCCCAACAGCACATTTCGACCCCTATCCTAGGCCCCCCATCATCCCACTTCCAATCTTACCACCACCCATAGGCCATGACCTGTCCTAAACCCCTCCCCCACATCAGCACACTTCCAGTCTTACCTCTCCCCCCATAGCCATTTACCACTCCAAACCTCCTCCACCCCCATCAGGCAAGATAGGGTACGAAATAACTCAACCACACCTACTGCTGCTGCTTCCACCGTGGAAGCAGGAGATTCAAGCATCCCGTGGGGCCCCCCCTGCTCTGCAGCGTTTTCCATGCGGCTTCAGTGTGGGCTTGTCAGAGCCGCGTGAAGGGAGAGTATCCCTTTCTCACGGCCATGTCAATGCCGCCACGGGCCTTATGGAAAATACCATCAGGCCCATGGCGGGATTAACAGAGCCACGAGAGGAGAAGCTCTTTCTGTTTGCATGGCTCTGACAGCCAACACTGACGCTGCATGGAGGAAACTGCAGAGCAGGGGGAGGCCCGCGGGATGCTGGATTATTCCGCTGGCACGGCGGCAGCGGCAGCAGCAGGTTTGTGAGGTGTTAACTTAGCTGGGCTGCTGCTAAATGAATGCTGCGGTCCTGTGTAGAGCTGCCCCTGAGGACTGGCAGCGGCTGCAAAAACAACCATCGGGCTGCATACATCTCCTTGGCGGCACACATGTGGCCCTCGTCCCGTAGTTTGAGGACCCCTGATGTACACATCGATGTGTCTGCTAGGTACTGGCCTATATATGCCTAATAGTGGTAGCAGGAGCTGTAGTGGTAGCTATTTAGCACATGTACAGGCCACGGCCAAACACACATTGATTGTGGGGTGGATGTGTTAAACAGTTGTATGTAGTTGAACCATGCAAACCAATCTGTGCTGTGTATGGTTTCCACAACCCAGGTGACTACATAACCATGGCCCCAGCTGAGGAGGAGGAGGTGCAATTGGCCGAGGATGTGGCAGAGCCCCAGCCCACAATGTCTGGGGGTAGCACCAGCAATGGTGACGGGACCCCAAGCACACACGTGCAGCCTGAGCCAGAGGACCACACCCCAGATTTCACTGCCACAGAGGGCTTGGAGGAGATCAGAAGACAACACCCCAGTCATGCACCAGCGCCAGATGAAAACCCTCCACCAGAAATGGACCCAATCGTTGAAGAGCTGCGCACACACACTGCTGCAGCACGGCGCAATGCAGAAAGTGGGTAACAGCATACCCCACGATCCCGACGGGGTTGTACTAACATCCCCAAAATTATTGCATATTGCCCACATAGCATAGAGTTCTGATTTTGGGGGGTTGTCTTCTGTGCTCTGTGATTCTACCTCCTGTAGCATGTCTTGTCAGGTGTCAGCATTTGTGAGGGGCTCACACACATGCACACTGTGCTTGCCCATATACCCCACATAAGCCCAAAGAGAAGAGCAATGATCGCAGGTCACCCAGACACCCTATGTGACAGAGACCTCGTCATGGGTATTGTCACGCAGTATTGTTTGACAACATAATCTGCAGTGTGCGCCAGCATAATAGAAATTGGGGCACCCCAGATATGTGTATGTGTGTCTTAGGCCCCCTCAGATCATCTGACCAATCCCAGACAAGCAGTGTGCAGACCTGGCATAGTCATATTAAACTGTGGCAATGTGCCATGTGTGAGATCTGTGTTTCTCACGACCCCACATCCAGACCCCTTCCAGACATGGGAATGGCTCATGGGAGACACAGATGTAAACGTTGGTAGGTTTGGCGGGCATGACTGTTCTGCAGACTGCTCTTCTGGGATATGCGTGACATGTATATATGTGACAGCTGGTAATGGATAGGAAGCTCACATATCACCCTCTGTCCCACCCACAGGCACTCATCAGGCACTCCAGCATCTGTACCTGGCAATTGGAGAAAATACCAGGGAGCTGAGGATGATCTGGGAGGAGATGCGGGAGGAGATGCGGGAGGAGATGCGGATGCAATGGAGGACATTGTGGGGCTAATGCGGCAGCAAGCACCAGCACCAGTACCAGTACCAGCAACAGCACCAGCACCAGTACCAGTACCAGCACCAGCACCAGCACCGGCACCGGCACCTGAGGCACTAGGATAAGGTGCAGTTCCGCGGGGGGGTGGTGTGCCGTGGGAGGCGCGGCCGGCCATGCAGGAGGTGACTCCGGGTCCAATAAACAGCCGTTAACCAGTACATACGTGTGTTTTCCAATGTGTGTCCCTGTGCTCCCCTTAGGTAGTGTGCAAATGCATGTTGTGTTGCACACACATGCCCCTCGATGGTGGGGTGTCTGTATTGGCAGGTATCACTGCACATACACCATCACATGCCATGTATGCCAAGCACTGTGTCAGATCCCAGCCCCTGGGCTGCAGTGTGGCGGTTTACATATCCTCCTGGGTTGCACAGGGGGAATGTCCTTGAGCTAAATGTCCAGTGTTGGGAGCCATCACAGTTAAAATCCTGTCGTACCCCCTACATTGGACGCACATGTGTGACCCATGTCCCTGCCTGCAACACTGCCTACGTGCCTGCCCCCCCACAAACGTATACGGTTACTCACCAACCATCCCTGTGACATGTATTGTCCCAGGACACACGCAACAGCTTTACCCCTGAGTAGCTCTTGGGCTCATCAGTACATCTTACTCTGCCATCACAGATGTACTGGTTTGCAAGTTGTACTATTGGCACACAGGCATGTTGCATCAGAAACGGTTCCCACACATTGCACACAGCATGCACGTGCCTCAGTATATTGCGCCGTCTACATTTCTGCATCTCAGGGTCCACCCTGGTCTCACACACCTACACACATGGTCATCCCCTACGACTGCATGTGGAGCCAGTCCACGCATGATACCCATGTCTACCTTTACAACACATACCTCCTGTCTACACACATATCCCATGCTTGCATCCATAGTGTGTTGCTAAGGGAGACACGTGACCATTTCAAATTAACAAACAGTGTATATATTGTAAAAAAAATAGGGAATATAATACAATGTTAGGGAGGGGGACAATACCCATCACCCTCCCCCCCAAACACCCCCTCCTCCCCCCTGCCACCCCACACCCGCCCTATATACCCTCCTCCACCCCTCCCCCCACCCCCACATCAGCCAAACCCTCTCCCTGCATGCTGCATGCCCAGTGATGGAACACAGGACAGCACAGGGCACATGTGTGGACATCACAGGTGCCATCAATGACTCCTGTGACGCCCTTCAGGGGATGGCCGCCGACATGGCAGCCGCTCCACCTTGGCGGCCACCTGCTGAATGACTCCCGCCAGCCACTGGTGCAAGTGCACTAGGAGGTGAACTCACCGATCCAAGGCATCCAGGGCCACATAGAGGTCCGCCACACACCTGCCACCACACACACACATAGTCCCAGGGGTCTGGGTGGTGACATGTGCATGCGACCTGTGTGTGGCCCTGGATGGTGGAGCGATATGGTATGGCTGGCGGGAGCCCACAGTGCCCTGTGCTGCACTGTGTTCCCCATCACTCTCCCACACCCACACATCCCCCTCCTCCCCCCCTGCCACCTCCCACCCACCCTCCACACCCTCCTCCACCCCTCACCCCACACCCACATCAGACACACCCTCTCCCTCCCCTGCCACCCCGCCACCCACCCCTTCCATGCCCCCATCAGCCCCCTCCTCCGCTGCACTCTCCACCGGCTCTTCATCCTCGTCCTCTGCCTCCACCTCAGGTTCCTCCTCCACCACCACCACCTCCACCTCTGGGGCATGGTGGGCAGGGGGGCGCCTCAGGGCATAAGCATATGTGGTGGGCTCTTCATCGTTGTCATCACCCTCTGTGGAAGATGACAGTCATCAGCACATTATCAAGTGTGTCACATAACACATGTACATATGCAGGCACCACACAGGCTGGTGGGCCAATGTGACATTTGTTACTGGGCAGCAAGGTTGTCAATACTCACCATCACGCTCTGCCTGTGCCGCCCTCTGGAGGCGGGCAAGGTAGTCGCTGTGGTGGAGGCGCAACTCACGCCCCTTCTTCCGGAGAACCTCTACCTGTGGATGTGAAAACAATGTGTGGGGGCATCAGTGACTGCTTACCTCTGGTGGGTGGGCAACATAAACAAACATCTGTGTGGCCAGCATCTTGCTGCTCCTGCTCCACTGCTGTGTGTGTCATGTACAGCATAGTTAGTCACGTGTAACAGGTGATCTCCAGGAACACCAGGAATAAGTCTTCACATGTGGGTAGCGTCGGTACCAACTGAGCCTGTGTGGGAACGCTCCCCAGCATCCTATATGAAAGCTTTTGGGAGCATCCCACAGTGCATGCGTGCTGCCTTCCCGCCTTTCCAAAATGCCTCTCTCCAGTTGAGTTGAAAGCTGACACAAGGAGAGAGAGAGAGAGAGAGATAGGGAAAGAGAGAGAGAGAGAGAGAGACACAACCCGCTAGGGGAGATGGGTGGGTTGTGATTACCCCATCCTGCTGTTCACGGAGATCACCTGAAACAGGTGATTAACTATGCTATCACCAGGAACAAGCAGGACGTGGTCATCACATGTGAGGAAACCCTAGATGTAGATGCCAGGGAAGGATCCCCAGAGTGGTGAGGGCCTGTGGAGGGCTTCCACTTCCTCCCATGGATCTCTGGCATCCTGTAAGAGAGGCGGCTAGGAGTGGATTACGTATGGAAGAAGTTTTGGACAGCAGCCTGACAAACCATAGCATGCCTGCCGGAGCCTTTATCCAAGCATTAGTGGGCCGTGAACCGAGGACCAGGTAGCTGCTCCACAAATGTCGTTAATATAGACGGAATGGAGGTGAGCCCGTGAGGCTGCCATGACTCTCACATTGTGAGCGGGAACATGGGCCACCAGTGAATGGTGTTAGCTATGATAGATAAAAGGTAATACATTGAGCAATCCAGTTGGATAGAGATTTTTTTGAAACTGCTGTACCCAAATGCGAGGGATCAGAGACTCAGAATAGCTGAGGGGACCCTCTGTGTTGCTGGGTCCTCTGGAGATGAAAAGCCACAGCTCTTTCACAGTCCAAGGTATGAAGAGTCTTCTCTGCATTTGAAGCATGCGGCTGTTGAAAGACTACAGGTAACTACACCTCTTGTTTCAAATGAAAGGAGGAATCCACCTTAGGCATGAAGTGTGGATGTGTCCTTAGGATTACCTTATCATGGTGAAACGGTGTGTAAGGTGGATCAGCCACTGGAGCTTGAAATTCACTGATACGACTTGCTGATGTGATTGCAAGAAGGTATTTTACTTTCCAGTTCAGAGACTTTAACGAAGTAGTGTCTAAGGGCTCAGAAGGCGGCAGCATACGCTGCCCTAGAAGCAGATTGGGATCCCATGCCTCTGGAGGTGGTCTAAGGACAGGTTTTGGTAGATGCAGGCCTCTCATGATTCCAGATATGAGAGGATGGGATGAAATGGGTTGTCCATTGATGGGTTCAGAAGGAGTAGCAATGGCACTTAAATGGACTCTGACTGACTCAGTTTGGAGACCATTGTTTGATAAGTAATGGAGTTTGTCAAAAACATGTTTATATACGGATGACAAGAGGGTTGCAGGCCTTTTGTTATCACCAAATGAAATGTCACATCCACCTGATGGCATAGGACTGCCTTGTGGAAGGTTTCCTGGAAGCATAACGGACATCATGCACTTCCTGAATGAGGGGAGGGCCAAAGCAGTTACAGCCGTCAGTAGCCAGGCTCTGAGGTGCAGAGACGGGGGGGTTGTATGCCATACATTCCCCTCCTCCTGCAACAGTAAGTCTGGAGCTGACCCTACGTACAGGGGTGGAACCTGGGACAGATGTAGAAGCAGAGGATATCACACCTGTTGTTGCCAGCGTGGGGCTATGATGATCATGTTGCCTCTGTCCCTCAGGAGTTGCAATAGGGTCTTGGCAATCAAGGGAATGGGAGGAAAGGCATATAGGCATTCCTACCCCCAGTTGAGGAGGAGAGCATCCCTCGCTTGGTAGCTCTGAGCTGGGATTCGTGAACAGAACCGGCTCAGTTTGGCATATGATGGACTTGCGAAGAGGTATGAATCTTGAGTTCCCCAGAGTTGCAAGACTCTACAGAGTTGGTCCATGTGTAGAAACCATTTGTGCGGAAGCAGAACACGACTGAGTTTGTATGGCTAAGAGTTCTGATTGCCAGGGAGATAGCCTGGCAGGAGATGGATCTGCTGCTGTCTGGCAAATGACCACAGTTGAAGAGCTTCGTTGCAAAGGGACAGAGAGGCTGTTCCTCCTTGTTTGTTCACATAGACCATGGCTACCTGATTGTCTGCGTAAAGTAGTATTCCATTGGCCTGTAGAAGGGAATGGAAGACATGAAGAGCCAGGCAAATTGCTCAGAGCTCAAACAGATTGATGTGGAAATGACTCTCCTGACAATCCCAGGTGGCTTGGGTGGAGGTGTCCAGTACATGTGCAGCCCACCCCACTTTGGAGGCATCTGTTGTTAATGGGATCTGAGGAGGGGTTTGCAGGAAAGGTGACCCCTCCAACAGGTTTTGTGTTGACCGCCACCAGTCCAGGGACAGGGTATGGTGGTTTGAGTTTACTATCACATCTGAGAGATAGCCTGTTGCTTGTGTCCACTGGGAAGAGAGGGCCCACTGGGCTAGTCTCATGTGGAGACAAGCGTAGGGGACCACATGCACCATAGATGCCATGTGACCCAGCAGCTGATGCATCTCTCGAGGCGAGAGGTAAGTTTTTGGTAGTGCTGTCCAAACACGTTGCACAATGCGAGGACAGCGAGGCTGAGTCAGGGAGGTCCTTGGCAGTCTGGTATCTAGCCTTGCTCCTATGAGCTCCAGCGTTTATGTGGGAGTCAGAAAGGATTCCACGAGATCTCTGACAGGGCCTAGATATTGGAGTCCACGCATTGTGTAAGAGAGAGAGGCCTGGGCATGTGTTTGTGACTGTGCCTGGATGAGGCAGTCGTCCAAGTAGGGGCACAAAAATATTCCCCTGGTACGGACCAAACCGGCTACCACAGACATGCACTTTGTGAATACTCTGGGTGCCCTGGGGATAGGGAGAATGTATTCAACTGTTTAGGCACACTGAACCATATCACCAGGGTGAGTGATAGCCCACTTTGATGGGCTCTCACAACTCCTGGGGATAGGGGGAATGTATTCAACTGTTTAGGCACACACAACCATATCATCAGGGTGAGTGATAGCCCACTTTGATGGGCTCTCACAACTCCTGGGGATAGGGAGAATGTATTCAACTGTTTAGGCACACAGAACCATATCACCAGGGTGAGTGATAGCCCACTTTGATGGGCTCTCACGACTCCTGGGGATAGGGAGAATGTATAGAACTGTCTTTGCACACACAACCATATCACCAGAGTGAGTGATAGTCCACTTTGATGGGCTCTCAGGACCCCTGGGGATAGGGAGAATGTATGGAACTGTCTAGGCACACAGAACCATATCACCAGGGTGAGTGATAGCCCACTTTGATGGGCTCTCAGAACTCCTGGGGAAAGGGAGAATGTATTCAACTGTTTAGGCACACAGAACCATATTACCAAGGTGAGTGATAGCCCATTTTGTGTGCTGTGGGCAGCAGACACGGCCCCCTCCACCACCGGTACCCCTCTGCCACCATGCTGACATGTCCTTATATTGGAGACAGCATCAAACCTGAATGATTTGTGGCCCTCCAGGGCTGCATTTTGGGGAATGTGCTCTAGGTAATGTCCATGTTTCTGGTGTCTGTGCTCTGTAGGGTAAAATATAGGCGTTTGAACCATGCTTATGTTCTCTGGAATAAAGGTTTGTCTGTACTTTCACGGTTTAGTAGTGATTAAAATATGGGGACTGGTTTGGCAGGAGCCCCAACTGGGACTTGAACCGGTGACCTTCTGCTCCTGAATACACTGGCTGTGTTCACTGCACCACACTGTGGCCATGGAGATAGTGCAGTCCCTGGAGATAGGAAACCTGGCCAATGGGGTCGGACACCCTGCTCTGGACAATTTCACTGTGGGCTCATTCACCTTGTATGGGGACAGAGCGTAGACCCTTCCAAAATTCTTTTCTTTTTTTTTGGAGGTTTTTTGGGAGTGTTTTTTGATGTTGCCCATTGATATCACTATTGGCCAGCTTGGTTATGTTTTTTTTCCATTTTTTTGTGGTCATTTTCACAGTTTCTTTGCCCTTTTGTTCCGTGCACATGTATCACACATATCACTTTTTGTAGGTTTCCCTGGTTTTGCTGTACATTGCAGACGGAAATGGTTTCTTTTCCCTTTAAATCAGCTGTAACGCGAGGGTTTCCCTGGCGATATTTTTTTGCCTCGGATTTCACAGCGTTAGTGTGCGGGGAGCCTCTCCCCTCCCACTCTCCACCCATTGACCCCTTCTCTTCGCCCCTGGGGAGCCTTCCTCCGCCCTCCGGGAGCCTTTGCCCGCCTTCATCGCTCGTTTTTGCCGCGGAGCGCATTATCGCGCGATAACGTACCTGTGCGCCGCAAGATGCGACATTATCGAGCGATAAGGTACCTTATCGCGCGATGATGTTGCAGAGCGCACTTTAAGACGGTTTAGTAAACATACCCCTTAATGTAAATAAAGGGGTAAAAATAAAAAATATATAATGAGACATAGGGAGTCATTAACAGGCGTTCACCCAAATCTGTCCTTGCAGGCCTACTAGAACCACAATATATTCATCAATTGACTCACCAGCCAAACAGCCTGTTTTTATAACTTTTTAAAGTCTTTTTTTTTGGTAATTTTTTACTTATTTCATAATGCTATCCCCAGTTAGTAAACCTCCACAGAAAAGAACCCAGTGTATAATCTTTTACAGCCATTAACGAATCATACATAACCAACTTATCTTGTATGGGTTCAGTTGAGTCTTCTCATGAATAGCAGAGATGATATTCCCGCAGCTTGGTACAGACTTTAAAATCATCAAAGTTCTTTCATGCCTGACAGATGTTTCAGCAAAAAAGCTTGTTTCAGGATCTAAGCTATCAGCAGTGCTGCTTAAAGACCAAATATCAGCTTTTTGCCAAAGAAAAAGATGTGAGACGATGCTACAACTGAACCCATGCAAGTTAAGTTGATTATGTATGATTCTTGAGCGTAGTACTATAGCTCTTTTCCCTGGGGTCTACAATTAAATTCACAGATATGAAAAAAATATATATAGGAAAATACATCACTGAACCTATAGTTATAGTTATCTCAAATAAGTGTGCTTTGGTATATTTGGGGAATGCACATCAACCGTCAACCATTTTCAGCTCATATGGAATTGGATTTCAAAAGGATGGACCACTGCAGGAGAAAGCCCTCTGACTGATGGCCATCAATCTAATATTTCCTGAAATTTGTAGAAAAGCCTTTTCAGAAAGCCTTTGATAAGGTCCCTCATGAGAGATTCTTGGTGAAATTAAAAAGTCACGGGATAGAAGATAGTGTACTATTATGGATTAGGAGCTGGTTAAAAATTAGAAAGCAGAGAGTTGGACTAAATGGCCAATTTTCTCAATGGAGAAAGGTAAATAGCAGAGTACCCCAGGGATCTGTGCTGGGCCTGCTGCTTTTTAACATCTTCGTAAATTACCTGAAAATAGGAATAGTGATTGAGGTGAACAAATTTGTAGGTGACACAAATTATTCAAAGTTACTAAAACTCAAGAGGGTTGTGAAAAATTGCAAGAGGACCTTTATAAATTGGAAAAGTGGATATTCAAATGGCAAATTAAATTTAATGGGTACCCCGGGATAAACATTATGGAATCTGTGTACCTATTTGTTACCTAGATTGGCCACTCACTGATGGAAACAGGATACTAGGCTTGATAGATCTTGGTCTGACCCAGTATGGTATTTTTTATGTTCTTATGTTATGCTCTGTCACTCGGTTCCCGGTGACACAAAGATTATACGCCACTAGGTAGCGCTGTTAAAGAACAAAGAGTCCAAGTGTAGGGTAATAAAGGTTTTTATTCCCCGTTTAAAGCAAGGTTCAACTAAGAGATATTTTAGATAACAGAAACAGTCCTTTGTTTCAAAAGGTACCAATATTCACTGGCTAGTTAACTGTTACTTCACAGTTTAAAGCAGGTTTTCTTCAAAGTAATATTCAGTATAATAAACATCAAATTATATTTCATTTATTCTTCTGTGGAGCATACACACTTTGGAGCATAGGCAGTGCACCAATCACATTCCATTTCCTCAGGCAAAGGTGAGGGAATAGTGCTGGGAGAATCCACTTCCATCAATTCCTCTCCCCTATACTGATTCAAAGGGCTTCCACTGTCCCTGTCTATTTCAGCATGGTAATCTACCACTTGGGAGTTTGGCTTCACATAACCAGGGACTCTTAAGGCTGGCGGTAGTTTAGTAAACCAGTCTGCACTCTTGTTTCCCTTAGGAGGAATCCTTCTTTTAGCATAGCTTTTAGCAGTACAATAATTACAGTTAATGTTCAATGCCTCATACCTGGGCTCACTGGGTAAAAACTTCCGTTGCTTATAAGAATGCTTTTCCCTCTGAATAGGTGAAGCTGGGCAATGATCCTCTAGAGATAAGCTTCTGTTAGAACCTCCCTCTCTGGTTCTTAGCTTTCTTCTCTCTATGTTACAAACAGGTAGAGTATAGGAATTAGGCGTGGCAGAGCCTCTCACCTTGGAGCAACTTCCACCAAACTCCCCTTGCACAACGGGTTCAGTTTGGGCTTTCTGGCTTCCCACCTTGTGAGGTCTGTTTCTCCTCCAGCTTCCAGCTTGTCTTCTTCCACAGCAATCAGGCTTATGTCCTTGATAGCCTCCAGGCTTCTCTGCTGTTTCTCCTTCTAGTCCAGCTCCAGTTCCTTCTTCCTCTTTCTTCTCCTTCCTCAGCTCCTGCTGTGTCCACTGCTTCCTCTGCTTATGCCACTGCTTATGCCACTCCTCTCCAGAAGCATTCTGCTCTGGCTTATAAAGTGAACCGTTACTGCTGACTTCCTGGTTCCCTTTCAGCTGCAGGTCATCAGTGAGCTTAGGTTCATTAAGTCCAGTATGTCTGTTCCTGCTCCCTCTAGCTGTGCCTGGAGGTAACTGCACATCTAGTTCTTCTAAAGAAACAGGATTTCTTTTCTTAAAACCAACTTTATTAGTGCCCGCATCATGACAGCTCTTAGCAGAACACACATTTTGTGTAGCAGTAACACAAGAATACATAAAAGGCTTTTTATGAACAATCTTTTACATCAAAAATACCAAAAGCTGCAGCCTCCATTGGAAAAGGGAAAGATCAGTTGTCTGCTCCGTTTCCACAGAGAGGCAAAAAAAGACAGAGGCATTGCAAAGTGAGTGGCAGCATGACACCAACAACAGGTAAAGCCATTGCAAATAGAAAAGAGGAGCAGGTGCACCTTGTTCGTTGCTGAGAAGTATATGGCATGGACTTTGACAGAGACCAAATTTGATGAATCCTCATGTAAAGGATTTCCAGAATTAGAAAAAATAACTGTAGCAGAGGAGGGTCTTAAAAATCTAGTTGATAGAGTACTAAGTTGTGAAGAAGTAGAATGTGATATGGATACCATCATGCATCAGATATATTTCTGATCACTTTCAAGATCATACATAAATCGGTGGACTGCCTACAAACCTGAACACAGATGACCCCTGACACCAGATCAAGAAGACAACCAAATCAATATCTCCTCATTATACCAACCCAAAAAGCAAAACGTTCCCAGGCCACGTGTAACAGAACCTTCTCCATACATGGACCATCAATCTGGAAAACACTACCACGTAACCTAAGAGCCATCAATGACATATCTGAATTCCATAAAAAGCTAAAAACCCACTTCTTCCAATAATTCTTTGTATCTGATACCTAATAAAAGCCTTTCTCCCTCAAGCTACCACAACACCCCCTCCTCCTGGAAACCCATCCCCTCCCAAGCCCAACAACAACCAACATCACCCACCACCTTACCTCGAGTACGCTCCGACTTCCACCAAAACTATGCTCTTTTAATGTCCATTATGTATCATAATTAATCTTGTATCAGAAGTCCTTAGTTCACCTCCCTTCCCTGATGTTCACTATACTCACTAAGCTAATGTTCCTTTACTAAATGGCGCAAACTTTGCAGCTGCGATGTTATCACATGATACGTGATGTTATTGTGTGATAATGGCGCTTTACTGTGCGAGAACGTCACGTATCACGCGATAATGTCTGCGGCGGCGTTAAGGTGTGCAGAGGGTGGAGGAAGGCTCCCCAGAGGGTGGAGTAAGGTTCCCCAGGGGCGCAGATGAGGGGTCAATGGGCAGAGAGAGGGCAGGGAGAGGCCCCATGCACATTAACGCCATGAAATGAAACTCTGAAAATTAGCACCAGTGAGAACCTCACGCTAGAAGCACATTTGCAGGAGAGAGAAACCATTTCAGTCAGCAATGTATAGCAAAGCCAGGGAAACCCAGAAAAGTGATAGTAGTGATACATGTGCACGAACCAAAAAGGCAAATAAATATATAAAATGACCAGAACCACATTTAAAATCCCAATAACCAAGCTGGCCAATAGTGATATTAATGATAAACATAAAACAACACTACTGACAAAGCGTAAAAATTAAGATATCATGTTTGGAAGGGTCTATGCTCCGTCCCCCTACAAAGTGAATGATCCCACATTGAAATAGCGCTGATCAGGGTTTCTGTCATTTAGACTGGGAAGGTTTGTTATGGCGTGCAGGCGGCACATGCTGTGGTCCAGATGGGGCACAGTGTGGACTAGGCAGATGCCTAGCTGGCACATAGGAATGCCAAAACTCTAAAGCAGCAAGACAACAACTGACGAGGGTCCAACATGGGCACGAGTGTGTGTCACACAGTGTCATAGGGGATATTACCCAGCAGGTACCCCCAAGGGCACATAACATTGGAAGGCAGTGCCGGGGGGAAGTGCGCATGTCCATGTAGGCACCCCTACCCGAGAACCCACACCATAGGCAGTTGCCTACCGGCACACTGGATGGCCTGGGACTGTGCACCACCAGCCCCACCGGCATAATGGCACGGCATCATGGTGGGGAGGGGTGCTGGTGGCAGAGGGGGCAGTGGCATCTGCCCACAGCAGACCATGGCCAAGCCCCGTTTAGGTGGGTACCATGCACTGCAACAGACAGTGTCTGTCTGACGAACAGTCATGGTATCCCCAGGGAATGTTCTGGCCCTGTGGCAACAGTGTGGTGTAGTACACACAGCCAGTGCATTCAGGAGCAGAAGGTCACAAGTTCAAGTCCCAGCTGTGGCTCCTGCCAACCCTGTCCCCAAATTTTACCCAGTACTAAACCATGGTAATAAAGAAGGAACCTTTATTGCAGATAAAATAAACATGCCTGAAACGCCTATATTTTACCCTACAGAGCACAGACACCATAAACATGTGCAATCCCTAGAGCAGCATTTCCCAACTGCAGTCCTGGAGGGCCAAACACGATTCAGGTTTGATGCTGTCCCTAATATATATGCCTGTGCTGCATTTATATGCGCCGCCCCCATTGTATGCAAATGTATCTCATGCATATTCATTAGGGACAGCATGAAAACCTGAAAAGTGTTTGGACCACCAGGACCGGAGTTGGGAACCTCTGCCTTTGAGCAGCAGCCAACAGGGGCATAAACACCCACACCCACAGGCTCCACTATCCAAAGTCTCACGGAGAGTCAGGCTGTTGGGCCCTGCGCGGAGCAGCATCTCCCAATAATGGCACCTGCATACCTTAGCAATGCCGTCCTAAACTTGGGAACATGTTCCACACATATAAAAAGGTTGCTATGATTAATGTCAGATAAAAATCCTAAGTTAAACACAATTTGTTGACAGAGATTCATCATAGCAACCTTTCTGATATCTCTGGAGTGTGTTTCAGTTATTGATTCTGACAGTGTTTACCATCTCGGGGAGTGACCCTAACAGTATTGAGTACCATAGCAATGCCCGCACTGTGCCCAGGACTGGCGTGGCGGCCAGGGCTGTCCCAACCTCTATATTTGCACAATGCTGGCATAGGTGTGGGAGTGTGTGTCTGTCTATCCAGTGTGTTGTGGCTGCCTACACCTTACTGAGCCCACATTGTTTGCACTGTTTCCACCAATCAGTGTTTCAAGCTGCACACCATCTTCTCAGCTCTTCCTCAGGCTCTGATTGGTGTTGCGTATGAACCTTGTGGCTAATGGCTGAAGAGGGGTTCTTGATCCTGTTTTAAAGTCTGAAGCGGGCCAGGTTGTTAAGCTACTCCCGAGGGATTGGAGAGCGTGAAATAAGGCAGACAGCCTGGCCTCGAGCAGAAGATTGAACGTAATGATCTAACTCCTCCTTGGCATTGGACAAGCTAAGTACATTTTCCTTGCATATTTGTTTATTGCTGGGAATTGAAGTTTAGGTACTTATAGTGGACAATGGTATGGACAGCAACAGGTGTTGTTTTGTCCGGATAAGGCCAGTTTATGGTCAATTTAAAATTGATTAAAAAGGAGGGCTCACTTCGAGGGAGGAAAAGTTTCTTCTCATGGTGAGCGATCAAAAAAAAATAATAGTGTGTTTCAAATTTACGCCGGTAACAGGGTAGGTTTGGGATATTAGGTCAGTTCCTATAGTAAGATAAGTGTGGGAAATCAAGAGTTTTTTGGTTCAATGACTGCAAAGGCAGAGGTCATGGGTTTGATCCCAAAGTGGTGTTATTTAATAAGGCTGTCTGAGGCTTTTCCTTTTAATTTACATCAGTGCTGCCAGCAGAAACACTCTCACAGTGCCGTAGCCTAAAATGCCTCATAAGGCGCCCTATAGGGCACATTATAAGGCGCCTTGGTGGACAGGGCACTTTATAATGTGCCCTGTGGTGTTCCTTATAGGGCGCCTTATGCGGCACCTTAGGTTACGGCACTGTGAAGGTGTTTTTGCTGGCAGCACTGATTTAAATTTAAAAAGGAAATGCCTCAGACAGCACTGATTTAAATTAAAAAAAGGAAATGCCTCAGACAGCATTCTTATATAACACCACTGCAGGATCAAACCCAAGACCTCTGCCTCCACAGTCATTGCAGTAACTAGTGGGCTACATCTTTATAGCATCTAACACTGTGCTGTCATGAACTTAGGGTTAACACGTGTTAATGTGCCACGGCACCCACTGTCGCACGATGCCGTTTCCTTGTAACCTTACCTCCGGACCGCCCACTACCTTATAAGGCATTCTTCACATTAACGCTGCAACTAGTGCTGATAACATTAAGACGGTTTAGTAAACATACCCCTATATCTCTCATGCCTAGCATCGGACTTGGTGGAAAAGTTGGTGGTACTACATCTTTCTACTGGCGCTAATTAAAAGGATTTTATGGTTGTCCTGGGTGGCAATGGTCTACATGATATGTTGTTGGGTGTCACATCTTATTGTTTTCTGACCATACATATGTCTTGTGTGATAAATATGTCACTGCATATTAATGCAGTGCAAATACCATTCAATATTTTTGCATCTCATGATTTGTGTACATACCATTAGACTGGCCATTATTTCTTGCATAGTAATTTTGGTAAGTTTTCTTTGGTAGTCCACCACCATAATAATACTGTACTTCAATATATTTACTCCAAGGAAAGAAGGCAGTTTCAAAGAAACAATATTAGAAGACAATTCTGGTTTGGGGCATTCATTATTAACTGAGGAAGAGAAGGAGATTGATGAGGAAGAGGATATAACAGTGAAGGATAAAGGAAAAAAGAATATGAATAAGGTTTCTAGCAGGTAGGCAAGAGGGGAAACATTACCTTTTAGCTAGCTGATATTATATTCACTGCCTTAAGGGGACATCAAAGGTACTATATTATATATTTTTTTATATAGATTTATACATTTTAATGAATACATAGATCATCACACTGTAGTGCCATGCTAGACATGAAGGATGTTGCGAATAGCATTTTTGGCCCCAAGAACACAAGATAACAGCTTCAAATCTGGAACCAGTTCTGGATATTTTTTTTATAGCAGTTAAAATATACTACAATTATTTTTGCAGCAGCTGTCAAACACTTTTGGTGTTCGGTAAGCTAAAGCTTTTATATTTCAGAGCCAACAACTTGACACTCAGGACAAATTGTGTGATATCCTTTACTGGGTCATTGAAAAATACAATTGCAAATTATACTGTCTGTACGACCATGCTGTATAATGACTGGAAGAAAATTTTGAGGAGACAGCTTTCACCATCGCTGTTAAATTGAAAAGAATTTAAATCCATTCCATTTGAAATGTCAGTTTAAGTTTGGCTATACATCTGTGTAATCTCATATTCTAAGATCAAAAAGAACATGCTCTCTAATCTTTTGTACATATTCACCTCTTCCTGTTTGAAAGAAAAATATGAATTTTCCCTATTTTAGCATTTTTTTTGTATTTAGCTTATGTGTTTCCATTACTAGCTCATGGCCTGTTACATTCAGGTATAGTAGGTATTCCCCTGTCCACAGGGGGCTCACAATCTAAAGAGCCTTTTTGCTAAAGTTTGCAAAGCTGTTGCATGTGGAGGAGTAGCCTAGTGGTTAGAGCACTGGCTTGGGCACCACAAGACCAGGGTTTGATTCCCACTGGCATTCCTTGTGACCTTGGGTAAATCACTTAACTCCCCTTCACTCTGGGAATAATCCAAGTTATCAATGTCCCTGTTTAATGTATGCTTACCAAGTTTAAGTTACAATGTAAAATACTTTGATTAAAATGATAATGCAGTATACAAAATAAAATTTATAAACTACATGCAAGGTAGTATGGTAACTGCTGTCACAGGGCAAGACAGTTACAGTATGCTAATTCACATACTGCTGCTTGCACATTAGGATGCTAAATGAGCAGGATAGGGGTGGAGATTGGATGTGGTGAGTGCATTACAGTTAGCATGGGGGACAGATTGTGTGCTGTCAATATTGCCATTCATGTTGGTTTATCAAATGCAAACCCAATAAATGGAGGTAAGTGCACCTGTGGTGATAGGGCTGTGCGTTAACTGTTAAGCCACTTAACCCTCCATAGCCCATGTTCCCTGTAAAATAGTTATCTCCAAGTTATAATGCCCTGTTCAATGTAATTTCAGTTTGTTCAATGTAAACCGCACTGATGCAGAATAGCGCGGTATATAAGAGAATGTAAATAAATAAATAAATAAATAAATAACTGGCAATATCCCTGACAATTAGCACAGAGGCTTTGCATAGATCGCCTACATTAATTGAAGAGAAAGGCCCATATTTTCCATCTTTGTTATAAAGACACATATAGTAGGCACTTTTATATATTCATAAATTACTAGCACTAATCCTGCAAAAAACATGTGTGGAAAAGGCTTGAGAACAGGTATAAACAGCACATAAAGTAAACACATATGTATCAATTTTATAAAATATACATGTAAATCAAATACATACCTACTTGCACGGTGTATACTTTTAGATGTACCCTAATTTTATAAGAGGCCTTTTATGCATCTAAATCAATGGAGGAGTAGCATAATATTTACTGTAATAGGAAGAGAACTAGGGAAGTCCCATTTGAATCCCACTGCTACTCTTTTGGATCTTGGACAAGTCAGTTAACCTTCTATTGCCTGCAAGCTGAAGCCCTCATGAAACAAGTGGAGAAGCTGAGAGAAGAGGTGGTGAGCCTGAGAAGCATCCGTGGCAGTGAGAAGTACATTGATGAGATGCTTCTTGAGGCATCCAAGCTCTCTGATAGAAGTGAAGATGGTATGTTACAGAATAAAAAGTTTTGGACATGGGTCACCAGAGCCTGCAGAATTGACAATCCAACTCTTCCAGCCCTCAAATTGGAGAACCAGTATGCAGCCTTGGAAGTAGAGGAGGTGAAAATATCCCAGGAATGAGAAGAAACAGAGCTCAAGCACCTCAAAGTTGCAGAATCAGTGACCACTAAGAAGTGAAGGGTTGATGAATCTCTTCTGAAGGGTATTGAGGTATCCATCTGCTGACAAGACTTGATGTCCAAGGAGGTGTGCTGTCTGCCAGGTGCCAAAATCCAAGATGTTACGGAGAGTTTGCCAAGACTCAACAAGCCTACTAACTATTATCTGATGATGCTCATCCATGTTGGCACAAATGATACTGCAAGGTAACCTACTGAGTATATGAAGAGCGACTTCATGGCTTGAAGAGAGAAAACAAAGCAGATAGTTGCAAAGGTGGTGTTCCCTTCAAATCCTTCCTATTGAGAGTAAAGGCTGAGGCAGAGAAACTTGCATCTTGGAGATGAAAGCATGGTTCTGTGGATGGTGTTATCAAGAGCATTTTGGTTTCCTGGACCATGGGATAACTTTCCAAGGGCTGCTAAGCAGAAATAGAACTCACCTATCCAAGAAAGGTTAAAGTGTCTTTCGCAGCAGACTGGCTATCCTACTAAAGATGGCTTTAAGCTAGATTTGTTGGGGATGGGTGAAACACCCCAACCCCCAGATAAGTAAAGTCCTCACTTAAATAAAACATTAAATACCTCTGTAGAAATGGGTAAAAGGGGCAAAATCTGGAAAGCAGTGTGCATTAATGCATGTAGTATGGGAAATAAGATGTTGAGGCTTTAATGGAAGTGGCTGACTTGGATTTAGTGGTGGTTACTGAGACGTGGTTCACAGACAACCTCTAAAACTTGCACTTCATGCTGCTGCTCAGATACTTACAAACATACCCAGATCTAGCCATATCATCCCAATAGTGGAATATCTACACTGGCTTTCTCTCCTATCCAGAATTTCCTACAAGTCATTTGTAATCACATACAAACTCCTCCACAACTCTGGCCCACAGGACCTCCAGAACTTCCTATGTAACCCTCCTGAAAATTGCCCCATAAGAGGTTCAGCAACAAGCATGCTTGCCCTTTCTCAGGAGCTAACCGCAAGGACTATGACAACTTGTTCTCACTCCTTTTCTCTGCATGTAGTCAGCATCTGAAACTCACTCCCATAGTCCCTTTGCACATCTCCATATCTCAAAACATTCTGCAAGTCCTTAAAAACCTTCATGTTTAAAGAACTCAAGTATAACCTAGCCCATCTTCCCTCTTGTGATCCCCCCAATCATTCCACCCAACTATTTCCCACCTCAGCTCCTCCCTGACATCCCTCCTACCCTCTCTCAAGTCTAATGCTACGATAAGCTATATTATGTTATTTGCTATATTTATCATACAATTGTTCCATGTAATGTTGAGTTCAGTTCTATGTAAACTGCATTGATCCTCGGAAATGCGTTATAAAAAAACCCCTGCCAAATAAATAAATATATAAACTATGACTGGGGTGTAATTATACTGGGTTATACTTTATTCAGGAAGGACAGAGGAGGAAGAAGGGGAGGAGGAGTGGCACTATATATAAAATATAATATTAAAGCTACAGAGTTACAGGACTTACAAGGGATGGAGGAGGCACAGTAGGTTAAACTAGAAAGAGAGAAAGCAAAATCCATTTGCAATGGGATGATATACAGATCTCCTTCACAGAAGAAGTGGACAGAGATTTAATTGAAGACATTTGCATTATTACCATGAAAGGAGAAGTGCTATTGATGGGTGATTTCATTAGGCCAAATGTTGATTGGCAGATTCCTTCTGTGGTGTCATCTAGAAATAAGGAGATACTGGATTCTCTACAGGGAGAACTATTCTGGAAACTGGCAACAGAACCCACATGTGAAGGGGCCATGCTGGATTTTGTGCTTACCAATGGGGAAAGTGTTTCTGATGTTATATTGGGAGATCATCTTGCATCTAATTATCACCAGATGGTGTGGTTCAGTATTAGGAACACAGCTGATAAAGTCCATTCAAAGAGAGGGTCTTAGACTTCGTCAAGGTGGGACTGTACCTCAAGGAGTCGATAGCGGGAACAGCTGGGGGATGTAGAAAAACAATGGACAAAACAAAAAAGTGGATATTTTAAGGGCAGCAAACCTTTTTGTAAGTAAAGTAAATACATGTAAAAGGAAAAGAAGGCCACTATGGTTTTCAAAAGAAGTAGCAGGAAAGGTGAAGAAAAAGAGAGTAGCCTTTATAAAATACAAGAGAACACAGAAAGAGGAAAACAAGCATCAATATTTGGAAAAAGTTGGAGAAGCTAGGAAAGTATTGAGGAAAGCAGAGATACAAAAAGAAGAACAACTAGCCAATGCAATAAAATGAGGGGACAAGGTATTTTTCAGATATGGTATCAAGAGGATGAAGTGCAAAAGTGATACTGTCAGACTCAAGGGTTAAGGGGAGGAATATATAGAGCTGATGAGGATAAAGAGGAATTCCTTAACAAATATTTTTGTACTATGTTCGTAGACGAAGAGCCCAAAGAAGGACCTCAGAAAACACCCATAAATAGGAACAGAAGTGAAGGGGGATCTTAAACAATTTTCAAAAGACTGTGTTTGTGAGGAACTAGTGAAACTAAAAGTAGACAAAGCGATGGGTCCGGATGGGATACTTCTGAGAGTAATGAAGGAACTATCTCCACTGTCTGACCTTTTCACTGCTTCTTTAGGGGCATGTTTACTAAACATTCCTAACGTGCGGGGCCGCGGTAGTGTGCGTGTGCCATATAAGGAGTGGGCGGTTCAGGCAGAAAGAAGAAAAAAACCTGACCGTACATGTGCGCATCGCGCTAATTTGCGGGGCCCACATTAGCACGTGGGAAGGCTAAGTGGGGCGCTGCTGAGCACATATCAGAACAGAGCTGTAGCACAACGGTGAACACACTAACCAATAGTGCAGGGGCCACAGGTTCAATCCCCCATTGTGTGTAACAAAAAGGTCAGCTGAGGCAACACCTTGAATGTGTAAAAGTGGTTCAGGAGGCAAAGTACTTTTGGACGGCATAAGGCAGCACACTGTTCGTTTTGTACGGCATAAGGCGGCGCACTGTACTATCTGGGCGGCACAAGGCGGCGCACTGTTCTTTTTGGGCGGAACAAGGCGGCGCACTGTTCTTTTTGGGCGGCACAAAGCGGCGCACTAATTGTGGGCAGCAGGAGGTGGCGCGCTAATGGGCATAAGGCGGCGCGCTGATGCCAAAGCAAAGGAACACAGTCACAGCACAATGGTTAAGACACTGACCAATGGTGCAGGGACCAGGGGTTCAATCCCTCACAATGCCCAGTGAAAAAGGCTAGCTGAGGCAGTATGTTATATGTTGTGGAGTGCTGTAGGAGGCCTTTTAATTTTATTTTGTGATAACTACTAGCAAACGCACTCTCACAGCATATTAATATAAGGCGGCCCATAAGGCACATGTTACAGTGCACCGTCCGCCAAGGCACCCTAGAATGTCCCCTATAGGGCAGCATGTATGTTGCGACACAGGATAATGTATAGTGCACCCTATATGGCTGGCAACCGTAACATGTCCTATAGGGCGCCCCATAAAGCACCCTCAGAGGCACCTTATGGGTACAGTACGCTGAGGGTGGTATTGCTGGCAGCAACATATGTACAGTAAATTAAAATAAATCTGTGGACACCCCTATCACATAACCCCACTGTGGGTTTGAACCCATGACATCTGACTGCACAGGCAGTGACGTAACCATTGGGCTACAGCTCTAAGCAGCCCCTGGCTGGCTGCAGATAGCCTGTACGTCACCTCACTGACAGTCTGCTGTTGTGAACCACCCGTACCCATGATGCACTGCACATGCAAATCAGCTGTCCACGATTGAACACAGGATGGGAAATGCACCCCTAAAGCTCCCCGGCCTGGTAGGGGGAAGTGTCCGTGTGCACCCACACAGCACCTCGGCCTGGTAGGGTGTCCTGAGTGGGTGGACAAACGGCAAAGAGTAGCTAAACACCATCACATTGTGCGGTTACTGTGCTCACCCTGAGTGTGAGATGTTGCGCCCAGGACCAGGTCCACAACACCAGCCATGGCTGAACGTGGCCATGTCAGAGCTCCAAAGCAGCAATAACCTGTGGAATAGGTAGGTGCTGCATAAACATTTTGGAGATCTCTGTCTGGCTCAGTTAGTGGGGACCCCCAGGTGGATAAAACAGGGCTTCCCCTCAACAGATCCCCACCCTGATGGCAGTAGAGTGGACTATCAACCCCAGCCCTGCTAGGGAAGACACCCTACAGGGCAGTCCAAGCAGCTCCACACACATCCATAACACAATATCAGACAGACATTAGGCCTGGATATTCACAGATGCACCCCACCACTATCTGATATTCACCTGCAGCAAGCCATCAGCCACTGCACAGCACTCCATCACAACACAAATCAGCTGTGAACAGTCTACTGGCTGGTCCTGATGGACATGCATGCACCCACAACTGGGGTGGCAGCACACACAGGCAGATAAGTCCATGAAGAGGCCCCCACAGGACACCCATACATATCACATGGGAGAATCACAATATAGCACTATGGGAGTGCCTAGCCATGCTGCCATCACTGCACACTCAGGGTGAGAGTGATCCCCCAGCAGCACATACAGAGGTCACCCTGTCTGTGTAGGTGGTGGCCGGGCACTACCATGCCCCTGCCAGTGCCCTATGCCCTGTGCAGCTGCATCCTGGTCAGTCCACTCTGTCTGAGATATACCCATGGTCCCTTGCTACTCATTATGCACATTGGCAGGCCAATACTGGCAACAGTGTTGGCAGTGTGGGCTGTGGAAGGGGCATGCAGCCAACACCCACTGTATAGACAGACACACAATTCCACACCTATGCCATCATGGTGCTACTATTGAGGAGATAATTAGCCTTGCCCACCAAACTGGTGCTGGGCACGGCAAGGCATGGATATGCTACGCAGTACTGCTGGGGGTCACTCCCCAGGGTGGTAAACACCGTCAGAGGCAAGGGCTGGAGCACGTACCGCAAACACCGAACAGATTGTTCGGATGGGGTCAACTAGCAGTATGTGCGTAACATATGGATATCTATCTGCCAGTACTCCTAGCAAGCGTCTCAGAGCTGTGTACCGTATACCTCAGGTGTAGGGTTACATTGCTAGGGTATGCAGGTGCTAGTATTGGGAGATGCACGCAGGGTCCAATGTTCTGCCTCTCCAGGATACATTGGCCAATGGGGCCTGTGGGTGTGGGTGTGGGTGTGTCTGCCCCTGTTGGCTGCTGCTTTACGGCAGAGATTCCCAACTCCAGTCCAGGTTTGCATCACACTGATCGGGTTTACCTGCTGTTCCTCATGAATATGCATGAGCTACATCTACATGCCATGGGGGTGGTGCATAGATATACAGCACAGGCATTTGTATGAGTGGCAGCATGGACCCTGACTGGTGTGTGGCTCACCAGGACTGCATTTGGGAGATTCTGCTCTAGGTACTGCCCCTGTACATGGTGTCTGTGCTCAGTGGGGTAAATGATAGACGTAGTACCATTGCATATGTCCTCGCCACGAAAGGTTTGTCCTTACTATCACTGTGTAGCTGTGGGAAAAATATGTGGGAAGGATTGGCAGTAGCCCCAGCTGGGCTTTGAATCTGTGACCTTCTGTTCTTGTATGCACTGTCTGTATGCACTGCACCACCTTGTAGCCACAGTTTGGCTGGATTCCCTGGAACGTCCATGCCTGTGGATCCGGCAGGGCCTGTGTGTTGCAGTGGACTGTGCCAGCCTGCACATGGCTTGGCCTCTGTCCTCTGTGGCTAGCTGCCACTGCCCCCTGCACCACATGTACTCGTGCGCCAACATGCTGGCATGAGCTTCTCTCAGAAAAAGCAGATGACCTGATTGCAATGTGGCAGTACGGGACTGCATTTGGGGGACTTGGCTGTAGGTATGCCCATTGTTGTGGTGTGTGTGCGGTGTTGGGTAACATATGGGTGTTTCCCCCATGCTTATGTTCCCTGCAATACAGGGGTGTCTGCTCTATCTTTGTTTAGTGGTGGGTAAAATATATGGACTGGGCTGGCAAGTGCCCCAGCTGGAATTTGAACCTCTGGCCTTCTAGTCCTAGAGGTCATGGCTATGTCCTCTGCACCACACTATGGCCACAGAGGCAGTGCAGCCCCTGGAGGTAGTAAACCTGGCAGGATGGAGTCACAAACCCTGCTGTATGCATTTTTACTGTGGGCTCCTTCACCCTGTGTGGTGACAAACGTGCAAATAAAACCCGGGAATGACCACGGAACAAAGGGGGAAAACATATACCCAAGCTGGGCAACAGTGATATTAATGAGCAACCCTAGATAACACTCCCAGGACAGCTCCAGAAAAAGGGAAATGTTTTTTGGACGAGTCTCCGCTCCGTACACCTTTCCATAAATCATTTCTTTTTTTTGGAGCTTTCCTGGGTGTGTTATCTAGTTTTGCCCATCACTATAACTGTTCCCCAACTGACTTACTATTTTTCATATTTTTGTGGTGGTCATTTTCTATTTATAATTGCACTTTTGTGATGTGCACATGTATCACACTGCTCACGTTTTGCAGGTTTCCCCGGTTTTGCTGTACATTGCTGACGGAAATGGTTTCTCTTCCCTTTAAATGCATTCTAAAGCGAGTGATTCACTCGCGCTATTTTTTTTTGGAAATTCAGCCCCGATAATGTGCGGGGCGCCTCTCCCCTCCCCTTCCCTGCCCATTAACCCCTTCTCTCCGCCCCTCCGGGGCCTTCCTCCGCCCTCCGTTAGCCTTTCCACGCCTCTATCGGACATTTGCGGGCACGTACTTGTGCGGCACCCGTTACTGTGACGCGCAAGTGTGCGGGGCTTCATCGCACGTTTGTGGGGCATTTAAGTGCTCTTAAGTACCGCTTTTAGTGCGCTATTTTGCGGCGCGCTAATTAGCGGTTTTTAGTAAACATGCCCCTTAGAGTTGGGAGTAGTTCCAGAAGACTAGAGAAAGGCATATGTAGTCCCTTTACACAAAAATGGAAGCAAGGATGAGGTTGAGAACTACAGATTAGTAGCCTAGTGGTTAGAGCACTGGCTTGGGCACCACAAGACCAGGGTTTGATTCCCACTAGCATGCCTTGTGACCTTGGGTAAATCACTTAACTCCCCTTCACTCAGGGAAAAATACAAGTTATCAATGTCCCTGTTTAATGTATGTTTACCAAGTTTAAGTTAAAATGTAAAATACATTGTAACGTGCCTTGTATTGTGCCTAATAAGGTGCCATGTAACATAAGGGTAGCCCCAGGGACCATTATGCTGCTGTGGCAACAGTGTGTGCAATACACTCAGCCAGTATGTCCAAGAGCAAAAGGTTCAGGTCCCATCTGTGGATCCTGCAGAGCATCACCCCATAGTTTTATCCCACAATGCAGCCACAACAACATGTGCAAACCCCAATGCAGCAGTGCACAGGGGTACAAACACCCACTCATACGGGCTCCACTATCCACAGCCTCATGGAGTGTCAGGCTGTTGGCCCCAGCATGGAGCTGCAGTTATCACCAGAGCACTACTACTAACCCCTGCACAGTTTAGCAATGTTGGCACTGTGCTCAGGACCAATGTGGTGGGCAGGGTTGTCAACCACCTCTATCTCTGCACAATGCTGAGATAGGTGTGGGAGTGTGCGTATGTCTATCCATTGTTTTGTGTCTGCCAACACCTAACTGAGCCCACATTGCTTACTCTGTTTCCAGCGTTTGCCTGCAAATGTGTATAATGAGGAGCAAGGTATTGTGGGTATGGCCCATACAGGGTGGATTGGCCAGGATGCATCTGCACAGGGTGGAGGGCAATGGCTGGGGCACTGTAGTGCTCGACCACAACCTGCATGGGCAGGGTGGCCACATCATGTCACGCTGTTAGGTCGCTCTCACTCTGACCGAGCAGTGACCATGGCATGTCCATGTTCCCACTTAGTGCCACACATTGTTTGTCTCTAGTAATATCGGTGTTTTCCTGGTTCTGGGGCCCAATCATGTAGATACTTGCTTGGTGTTTGTGCTGTGCATCCAATCTCTGGGTGGACCGGGCTCCCCCATGAGCATGGACTGGCTAGTGGGCTGTTTGCAGTTAGTCTGTGCATGGTGGGACCACCCTGTAGGATGCTGGCGGATGGCAGACTGTGGAGTAGAGCCTTCTCATGCCCACCTCAAGCAGCACTGCTGGTCTGCCATGGTCACATGTATGGCTCTGGCCCATCAGTCCTGGAGGGCTGTTGCTGCTGGTATTACAGCTGTTCTGCAAGGTGCAGGCACCTCTCCCACCACACCCTCATCTACAATATGTGTGATTGTGGGCCGCATGGTGTATATAGAGCATACCACTTAGACCCATAGAAGCAGTGCTACAAAATCCTCATGCGAGTCTAGTGCTCGCTCTCCTCCCCCTCTCCCCTGCCCTGCCCTGCCCTGCCCTGCCCTGCCCTGCCCTATCTACCCCACAGGTACCCATAGCAACCAGACCTTAACACCACATACACACTAATCTGAGTGGTGTCCGGACCCACAGGGCCACAATGTGATTGCAGAACCCAGATGGTAACAGAAGTACTTTGGTTACACTGGTGGGAACAACTGTCACACACTGGTAATGATGGGGATGTGCAGCAGGACCTAACTCTAGCACCACATGTATTGTGGACCTAGTGCTGGGTGCCCATTCTATCCCTCAGGGTGAACACAGAACCTGCACAATGGCATGGTCTGTAGTTACTCTGTGCCAGTATCACACACTGTCAGTCCGTCTTACCACTCTGCAGTACCGGTGAGGTGCAGACCCCACTTGGTGGTCAGCTGTAGGCCGTTGTTCTGCATGTGCAATGCATTATGGTTTCTTGTGGGGTTACCCTATCCTGGCACACAGAGCAGACGGTTTGTGCGGTAACCTGCAGTCCATCTGTACCCAGCCAGTGCTGTGCAACAAGCCATAGAGCAGGGGTCCCCAAACCTGTCCTGGAGGGCCGCAATCTTGGCAGGTTTTTGGGATAGCCCTAATGAATATGCATGAGATATATGTGCATTAGAGATATCCTCCCAACCTGACTGGTTTGTGGCCCTCCAGTACTGGATTGGGAGACCCCTGCCTTACACCTCTGTCATTTAATATTGTGAGTGGGCAAGGTACAGATGTCCAAGACATCAAAAGGGTAGACAGAATTTGTCACATTGCTCCTCGATTCTCACCACCACCAAAAAGTTGTCTAATAGACAATATTTTGGTGGTGGTGAGAGGCGAGGAGGTATGTGACATATTCCATCTAATCTTTTTGATGTCTTGGACATCTGTACCTTGCCCACTCAAAATCTTAAATGACAGAGGTGTAAGGCCGGGGTCCCCAAATCCAGCATTGGAGGGCCACAAGCCAGTCAGTTTGGCAGGCTATTTCTAATGCATATATATCTCATTCATATTCATTGTGGATAGCCTGAAAACCCGACTGGCTAGTGGGGTCCCGAGGACAGGGTTGAGAACCACTGAGGTATAGCCTACTGGTTAGTACACTGATGTTCTAGGCCAGAGCTACTCACATCCAGTCCTGGAGGTCCGCAACCCTGCAGGTTTTCAGGATATCCCTAATGAATATGCATAAGCTATATATGCATTAGAGATATCCTTCCAAGCTGACTGGTTTGTGGCCCTCCAGGGCTGGATTTGGAGATCCCTGCCTTACACCTCTGTCATTTACAATTGTGAATGGGCAAGGTGCAGATGTCCAAGACATCAAAAAGGTTAGATAGAATTTGTCACATCCCTCCTCGTTTCTCACCACCACCAAAATATTGTCTATTAGACAACTTTATGGTGGTGGTGAGCATTGAAGAGGGATGTGACACATTCTATCTACCCTTTTGATGTCTATGATATCTGTACCTTGCCCACACACAATCTTAACTGACAGTGGTGTAAAGCAGGGGTCTCCAAATCCAGCCCTGGAAGACCACAAACCAATCAGGTTGTCAGGATATATCTAATGCATATATATTTCATGCAGATTCATTAGGGATATCCTGAAAACCTGCAGGGTTATGAACCTCCAGAAATGGATTTGAGTAGCTTCTTTCTAGGCCAGGGGTGGGCAAACTTGGTCCTGGAGGGCCGCAGACCAGTCAGGTTTTCGGGATATCTCTAATGAATATGCATGAGATATATATATGCATTAGAGATATCCTTCCAAGCTGACTGGTTTGTGGCCCTCCAGGGCTGGATTTGGAGATCCCTGCCTTACACCTCTGTCATTTACAATTGTGAATGGGCAAGGTGCAGATGTCCAAGACATCAAAAAGGTTAGATAGAATTTGTCACAGTCCTCCTAACTTCTCACCACCACCAAAAAATTGTCTATTAGACAACTTTTTGGTGGTGGTGAGAATCGAGGAGGAATGTGACACATTCTATATACCCTTTCGATGTCTAGGACATCTGTACCTTGCCCACTCACGATCTTAAATGACAGAGGTGTAAGGCAGGGGTCTCCAAATCCAGCCCTGGAGGGCCACAAACCAGTCAGGTTGGCAGGATATCTCTAATGCATATATATCTCATGCATGTTCATTAGGGATATCCCGAAAACCTGACTGGTCTGCGGCCCTCCAGGACCGGAGGTGCCCACCCCTGTTCTAGGCAGTGGTCATAGGGTTCGATTCCTTGTTGTTCCTTCCTGTCCATGTCTGATGTTTTGCATGCCTGTGACAGTCATATCTTTGCAGATCTGTGCTGCCAGCCCATAATACCCTCACCACAGTTGCCATCACTCCCTATATGGCGTTATAAGGCACCTTACTAGGCACAGCACAAGGCATGTCATAAGGTACGTTACAGGGTACCTTACTAGGCACAGTACAAGGTACGTGCCTTGTACTGTGTCTACTAAGGTGCCTTATGACGTGCCTTGTAACGTGCCTTATAACGCGCATTAGCCTAAGGCACATTGTAACGCGTCTTAACTGACACACCTTGCCATAATAATGCACCGCCCATTCTCTTTTATGGGAATCCAGGGAACCTAATGCGGGGAACGTTACCGCAGTTTAGTAAACATACCCCATAATGTAGGAAAGAGAATTAATGCTAAAAACAAATGCAGGATTATGCATTTGGGCTGCAATAATCCAAGGGAGTGGTACAGCGTTGAGGGTACATAAGAACATAAGATATGCCATACTGGGTCAGACCAAGGTCCATTAAGCCGAGTATCCTGTTTCCAACAGTGGCCAAGCTAGGTCATGCATACCTAGCAGTTTCCCCAAAAGACACAGGTTCCACAATGCTTGTATTGGGTCAAGAATTGATATCCTGGGTCCTTTCTTAGTAATGGTTTATGGACCTTTCCTCCAGGAACTTGTCCAAACCTTTTTTAAACCCAGCTACACTAACAGCCTTTACTACATCCTCCGGTAACAAATTCCAGAGTGTGATTACACGTTGAGTGAAAAAATATTTTATTTTATTAGTCTTAAACAGTTTACCCTGTAGCCTCATTGCATGTCCCCTAGTCTTTCTATATTCTGATAACGTAAACAATCGATCTATGTTTACCCTTTCCACTCTGCTCATTAATTTATAGACTTCTATCATATCTCTCCTCAGCTGTCTCTTTTCCAGGTTAAAGAGCCCTAACCTTTTTAGCCTTTCTTCATAGGGGTTTCCTTCCATCCCCTTTACCATTTTGGTGGCTCTTCTCTGAACCTTTTCTAATAACGCTATATGTTTTTTAAGATACGGCGACCAGAATTGCACACAATATTCAAGGTGTGGTCTCACCATGGAACGATATAGAGGCATTATAATATTCTTTGTTTTATTTTCCATTCCTTTCCTTATGATACCTAGCATTCTATTTGCTCTCTTGGCCGCCACTGCACACTGGGCGGGGGGTTTTAACATGTTATCCACAATGACGCCTAAATCTTTTTCCTGGGTGGTGGTTCCTAATGTGGAACCTTCCATCGTGCAACCATTGTTCTTCCCTAGGTGCATAACTTTGCACTTGTCCACATTAAATTTCATCTGCCATTTTGATGCCCAGTCTTCCAATTTTTCAAGATCCTCTTGCAATTTTCCACAATCCTCTTGGGTTTTAACAACTTTAAATAGTTTTGTGTCATCTGCAGATTTGATAACCTCACTCGTTATTCCCTTTTCCAGGTCATTTATGAATATGTCAAAAAGCAGCGGACCCAGCACAGATCCCTGGGGTACACCACTATTCACCTTTCTCCATTGGGAAAATTGACCATTTAGCCCTACCCTCTGCTTTCTATCTTTTAACCAGTTCCTGAGCCACAATAGTACACTGCCTCTGATCCCATTACTTTTTAATTTTGCCAAAAGTCTCTCATGAGGGGCCTTGTCTAAAGCTTTCTGAAAGTCCAGATGCACTATATCAACCAACTCACCTTTGTCTACTTGTTTATTCACACCTTCAAAAAAACATAACCTTCCTTGGCTAAAGCCATGTTGGCTGTCTCTCATTAAGCCATGACTATCTACATGTTCAGCAATTGTGTTGTTTATGATGGTTTCTACCATTTTTCCTGGTACTGACGTCAGGCTCACCGGTTTGTAGTTTCCCAGATCGCCCCTGGAACCCTTTTTAAAAATTGGTGTTACATTCGCCATCCTCCAATCTTCAGGTATTAGAGATGATTTTAATGATAGTTCACAGATTACTAATGGCAGGTCTGTAATCTCATATTTCAGTTTTTTCAACACCCTTGGATGTATATCATCCGGCCCAGGTTTGCTACTCTTCAGTTTATCTAATAGTTGTAATACAGCTTCCCGATGTATCGATATTTCCTTCAATTCTTCCATATCTTTAAATACCACTTCAGTCATGGGTAACATCCCTACATCTTCCTCAATAAAGACCGAAGCAAAGAATTAATTCAGTCTCTCAACAAAAGAAGAGCGGGACCTGGGCATGATTGTGTCTGATGATCTTAAAGTAGCTAAACAGGTAGAAAAGGCAACGGCAAAAGCTAGAAGGATGCTTGTGTGCATAGGAAGAGGAATGGCCAGCAGAAAAAGGAGGTGATAGTGCCTCTGTATAAGTCTTTGGTGAGACCTCATTTAGAGTATTGTATGCAATTCTGGAGACCACATCTTCAAAAGGATTTAAATGAGAAGGAGTCGATGCAGAGGGTGGCTACCAAAATAGTTAGTGGTCTCCATTATAAACCTTATGGAAACAGACTTAAAGATATCAATGTGTATACTTTAGTGGAAAGGCGGGATCGAGGAGATATGATAAAGACTTTTAAATATCTCTGTGGCATACAGTTGTGGTCAACATTATTGGCACTCTTGCATTTCAGCTTCTTAATGTCCAATATATCCTAAAGAAAAGTGGCCAGTGAAATAGCTTTAGACTATATATGCACACATATTTGACACATAAAAGAATCAAATAAAACAAGACAAATTAAAAAAGAAAATAATAGTAAATAGTATAAAACTGGGACATTGCCAGGGCATGATTATTCACTCTTAATCAGGATCTTCACCCAAGACGTCTATTACACTACAGAGACATCCAATAATCACAATGACAAAGATATCCAGGGGGTATGCTCCCAGGACTAGCCTTTTGTACTTCTTATTTTTTTATTTTTTGTCAGACTAGACACAGATGAAAGTAGCCACAGTTCTACTTCTATCATCTTTTGCAGTCCTTTATATTATTTATCTTTAAAAAAACTGAGGAGCTCTATCTGCCTTTAACACCATTTCATATCCAGCCAATTCATGCCAACAACATTTCTGCACTGACCACACAACTGTGTTTCGAAGGTATGTAATTTTCCTTTTGAGTCAGGGCTATTTTGCTGCATTCAAAATTTCAAGGGAAGACAATTTCATACTGAAATTTCACTTATTCCCATTCAGTATATCTGCCAACATCCTCAGGAATCACAGCCTCCATTTCTGTATTCATATTCTTCCTCCAATGCTTCTATTATCCACGATTTCCGTTTCTGCTTCCATTCAAACTTTAAAAAACTGGACATCTGCTATCTCCTTTTTAAATGGCCTCAGGGTTTTTTTTTTCTTTCTGATCACTCCCACTTCAAACACCAATCAAATCAAGGTGTACCACTCAATATGGGTGTTTAACTCTCCCTGATACACTACCTGCAATGAATATATCAAGAATTGCTCTAAATAATTCTGTTGTTGCTGTCGATCACCTCCTCACCAGTCCTTTGGAACCACATCAATAATACGCCATTGTAGGTCAGTTTAATACCTGTTTTTTGTAGACAATGTTTGACTAGTGGTGGTCCCATAGTTTTATAATTTAACCTTGAATGATGTTCATGTAACTTGTGAATCATTGGCCTACTAGTTCTTCCCACATATAATATAAATCACTCTGTACTATAAATCATATGTGATGTTAAACAGGCTGTAGATTGTCAAGATTCGATGACTTTATTTGAAGGATATGCGGTCCAATTGCTGCCACTTATAATGTTAGCACAAAAATCACAATGATTACATGGATAATGGCCAAAATTAGGACTCTCTTGCTCCATGTGTTCCTTTCATATAACCGATCTACATACATAATTGGCAAAGTTCTTTCCTCTACGATAAGCCGCCATTGTCTTTCAGTAAAGCAAGAATGCATCTGTAATATTAACCAATGTTTATGTATCAACGATGCAATGGCTGGAGCACATATTGAGAACAGCAGCACACAAACCAGGGGAGCTGAATCATCCTGTCTTGTCTCATTGTGCATATAATCCTCTCAAATACACTCGTTTTATGATATGCCCAGGGTAACCCTTCTGCCTATACCTTTGTATCATTTGCTTTGCCTGACATTGGTATTAATTTAAATCAAAACTTATTCTACACAACCATAGAAATTTACTTGATGGCAAACCTATTTTTAATTTATAAGGATGGTGACTTGTAAAATAAAGAAGATTATTCTTAGCAACTTCTGTTTGATACAAGGTGGTAATCAAATGATTATCCTGTTTCATAATCATAAGATCTAAAAAGGGGATCTTTGATGAATCACTTTTACCCTCAAATTACAAATTGTTTTTGCAAGTATTAATCCATTGCAAAAGGCCATCTCTAAAGGCCTTGGGATTCCTGTGTCTACAGTTCACAATATTATTGAGAGGTTTTCTGCTCATGGAACTGTCCAGAATCTCATAGGATGTAGTTCAAGAGGAAAATAATCCAAGAAATCTTCAGAGGTTAGTGCAAACTGTTAGAAAAACACCATGTACAACATTCAAGGAGCTTAAGGCTGACCTAGAGCAATCTGGAGTGGTGGTTTCTACCCGCACCATATGCCGTGCACTAAACAAAGAATAACTTCATGGACAAAGGGCAAGGAGGACCCTACTTCTCAAAGACAGCCATAAAAAGGCATGCTTGATCTTCAGAAACTACAATCCTTCTGGGAAAATGTTCTGTGGATAGATGAAACCAAACTTGAGCTCTTTGACAATACTCCATGGTACTCGAGTGAGATCAACAAACAGAAGAAACAACTAAAGAAATTGGAGATACTATGGTGTCGAACCAAGGACCAACACCATCTCACAAGATACAATGAAATGCAAGCATATACCACAACATGATAAACAACTGTAACCTGACTATGAAATCCCTTAACAAACCAAGGGAACTGTTTGACATAGTACACAAGCTAACAAAAGAACCAGTGGTACCAGATGACATGAACTCCATAACTCCACAAGACCTGGCAGATTACTTACAGTCAAAATATACACCAAATCCATTCTATAAACTGACCCAATCAAACATATAAATCCCTCATCACACCAATGGACAAACATGGGACTCATTCTACATCCCCTCAGAGAAGCAACTTGACACTGTTATAGCCAATATTAGTACAACTACCTCACCCATAGACCCCTGTCCAGTTAGCTGGATTAAGTATACAAGAGAACACTTAACACCATGGGATATGTTTACTAAACTTCGGTAATGTCACTTGCGTTAGGTTCCACGGTAAAGGTACAGATGCCCATATAAAGGCATGGGCAGTGCATCGTTACAGCAAGCCATATCAGCTAACGCACGTTACAAGGCGCCTTAGACTAACACGCGTTACAAGGTACCTTATAAGGTGCCTTGTAAGGTGTCTTGTAAGGTGCTTCATAAGGCACCCTATAGGGCTTCTTAGGCTAAGCGCCGTATTAGGCACCCCTGGACAAGACACCGTAGAAGGCACCCTGGGCTATGGAACCATAGGTTAAGGTGGCCTAACAAGGTTATGGTGCCCTAGGTTAGTGTTCCCTAAGGGCTGCAAGGTGTCTCAGGATGACATGCATGACCTGTGAGGAACAGAGACAGATGTAGCCCTAACACTAGATAGAGCACCCAGGAAAGGCAATGAACAGGTCAGTGAAGGAGGTAGAGCTGGGAGCCGCTGGACCTGCCATATCTGCGGGCATCCCATGTACTGATGACAAACATAGTGGGGGCAACTGTACCACAGCACAGGGTGTTGGCAATGTAAAGTACTGGAAAGACAGTTGGTAGCAGATGATGGGAATATGTGTGCCCCAGTGGAGGTGGAGGTGGCAGGATAGTTACAATGATGGGTGGACAGAGGAGTGGTGGTGCCATGCAGATCAGGAACAGGCAAGGCAAGCATGAAGATGCACAATGCAGGAAAGGGTAGCAGTGCAGGACATGGGGTGACAGCCTGCACAGGCAGACAGGATTCTACACAGCTGACAGACGCAGATAGATGGACCGAGGGAATGTTGGCAATTGTGATGAGGGTATTATGAGCTGGCAGCACAAATCTGCAAAAATATGACTGTTACAGGTATGCACACTATTTGAGTAGGACAGGCATGAGAGGAGGGAACAATGAGGAATTGAACCCATGAACACTGCCAAGAATGGCATTGTATTAACCAGTAGGCTATACCTCCGTGGTGTATGGCACAGCAATGGCTGGGTACAGAAGGACTGCAGGTCACCACATAAACTGTCCGCTCTGAGTGCCAGGATAGGGTAACCCCACCAGTACCCACAATGCAATGCACATGCTGAATAGCTGTCTACAGCTGATCACCAAATGGGGTCTGCACCTCTCCGGTACCTCAGCTTGGAAAGAAGAATGGACAGTGCGTGATACTGGCACAGAGTAGCTACAGACCATGCCATTGTGCAGGTTCTGTGTTCCCCATGAGGGATAGGATGGGTGCCCAGTTCTAGGTTCGCAGTACTTGTGGTGCTAGAGATAGGCCCTGCTGAACATCCCCATCACTGCCAGTGTGTGACAGGTGTTCCTTGCAGTACAGCTGAAGGTAATTCGGTGTCCATCTGTATCCTGCAATCACATGTGGTCCTCTGGGACCAGACACCACCCAGATTAGTGTGTAGTCCGTGTTAGGGTCTGGCTGACATGGGCACCTGTTATCAGGACAGAGGGGTTTCTAGACTTGCATGAGGGTTGTGTAGCAGTGCCTTTATAGGTCAAAGTGTTATACACTACATACCCCAAAGGGCTCACATCACCCTTTTAATACGCAAGGGACAGGTGCCCCAGCCCCCATGAAGCAGCCTCCATCCTGCTGGTAGAAGACAGCCCTCCAGGGTTGGTGGGCCAGAGCCATACCTGTGACTGAAGCAGTGGCAGACCAGCAGCAATACCGGAGTTAGATCTGTAAAACCCCAACTGCCTCACACCACTGTCTGCCAGTCACCAGCAGACAGCACAGTCAGACTGCACCTTATAGGTGTTCCAACCATACACAGTCTAACTGCAAACAGTCCACTAGCCAGCCCATAATGCATACTCACAGAGAACCTATGTACACCAAGCAGGCATCTCAGTGATTGGCGCCCCAACACCGAGACCACAAAAGTATCACTGGAGGCAGATAATGTGGCGTGCTATGTGGGAACCCAGACATGCCATGGTCACTGCTCGGTTAGAGTGAGTGCACTCCCAGCATGACATGCTGTGGCCATCCTGTCCATGCAGGCGGTGGTTGGGCACTACAGTGTCCCAGCCATTGTCCCACAGCCTGTGAAGATGCATCCTGGCCAATACGCTCTGTCCGGGCCATCCCCACAACACCTTGCTCCTCATTATGCACATATTCAGGCTAACACTGGTAACAGTGGGACATTTTGGGCCCAGAGAGGGGTGGGCAGCCACAGAACAATGGATAGTCATACACACACACACACTCCTATTGCAGCATTGTGCAAAGATAGGGGTGGTTGGCAATCCTGCCCACCACACTGGTCCTGATCACAGTGCCAACATTGCTAAACTGTGCAGGAGGTAGTAGTAGTGCTCTGGTGATAACTTCAGCTCAATGCTGGGGCCAACACCCTGACTCTCCATGCATCTTTGGATTGTGGAGCCTGTGTGAGTGGGTGTTTGTACCCCTGCTCGCTGCTGCTTTGGGCTTTGCACATGTTGCAGTTGTATCTGCATTGTAGGGTAAAATATAGGGACATGCTCTGCAGTAACCACAGCTGGGACTTGAACCTGTGACCCTCTGCTTCTGGACACATTGGCTGGGAGTACTGCACCACACTATTGCCAAAGATGCATGGTAGTCCCTGGGGCTACCTGTACTTTTCCTCAGCCAGACCTTTTATGTTGCACTGCACACCACGTACTGGTACAGGGCATGGCCTATGTCCACTGCAGGCAGGTGTCACTGCCCCCTCCAGCATGGGCACACACCCCCTGCCATACTGACATGACCATATGCTGTCGGTGCTGGTATTGCGCAGTCCCAGGCCATCCACTGTGTGGATAGGTGCTCGACTAGGGAGCGGGGTCTGGGGCAGGGGGAATACATGAGCATCCTCACATCCCCGCCATCACCGCCTACCAATAGTATGTCCCTTCCGCTTGGGGGAGGGTTGGATGGGGGGATGTTAGGTCAGTGCCACTGTTCCCTCTAAGCTGTGCGCATGCGCGTGCGCACACACCTCACCGAGCGAGCGCACATACTTTACAACAGAGCACACAAAAATTATGGTTCTGATTCTGATAGAAAACAACACAGACGTCTTAAAATTTAAAAGTTGTGATTGTAACTACTAGAAATTTTCCACTTCATTTAGTAATTGCCTATTTTCATTTAATTTGATTAAAATCAATGTGGTATACATACTGTATTCTGACGTGTAGTCAAATTTTAAAGTATATAACTCCGAGTGTCATTATGTGGCGCATAAAAATTTAACCTTCCTTCAAAAGCTGCACAGCTGATATTTTATGCGCACACAGCCTACAGAAAATTAGAGGGAAGATTGGTCAGTGCCCTGGCAACTGTTAGCTCGGGTGGACCAGGTAGATGTAGGTGGATTGTGTTTGGCCTTTGTCAGCTGCTGTCATGCTGATTTCCAGTTTCTATGTTCCTATGTGCCACCTAGGCGCCCGCCTAGTCCACCTTGTGCCCCAGCTGCCCCCGCTACATGTCCCGCATGCAGCCCCCTATGCCCCATTTTCACCATCACCATAGTGGCCTTTCATAATTGGGCACTATGCTGTTGCTAAAAATGGAGCACTACTATCACATTTCTTGGTCTCCCTGCCTGTGCTGTACATTGCTGACACTCAAATCGTTTCTCTCTCCTGCAAATGTGCATCTAACAGCAGGTTTTCATTCGCGGTAGGATTCAGCCCTTCAGTTCAGCACATTAGTGTGCAGGGAGCCTCTCCCCACCCACTCCCCGCCCATTGACCCCTTCTCTCCGCCTTCTCTCCACCCTCTGCGTTGTTTACCGCGGCCAGGAACACTTACGCTCGTTAGGTAATGTTAACGTGCATTAATGTTATATACCGTGCCTTAACGTTACCTAACGATCATTAACGTTACCTAACGCATGGTCTGTAATGTTACCGCAGTTTAGTAAACATACCCCCATATCTATTAAAGATCGCCAAATCATCACTCATACAAGGAAACCTCCCCCCCGCAACTCAAACAAGCATCCAAAAGACCTATTCTGAAGAGCAAGAACCTCAATAACAAAGACCTAAACTCCTTTTGACCTCCTTTTCATAACCAAAGTAATTGAAAAAATAGTCCAGCAACAACTACAGGATTACATAAACAACCACGCTCCATTGGACCTACACCAGTATGGATTCAAACAGAATTGCAGTGTGGAAACACTAATCTCACTTATGGCCACCCATATAATGGGCATAGTTAACATACAGAAAGGCTTTATTCTATGCTTCATTGATATCACTGCAGAATTTGACTCCATTAACCATAATACCCTGCTATAAAGGCTTCAAGAAATAGGGATTCATGGTACTGTACTGGAATGGTTTGTTTCATATCTATCCCACCGTAGCCAGCAAGTAAGATCTGGAAACCAACAGTCAACAACAGAATGTTCCACAGGGCTTGGTTCTCTCAGCACTGCTTTTCAATATATACCTTCAACCTCTATGAAACATCATAAAACAGCACAACATTCAATATAGGATATACACAGATGACATTATGGTATTCACCCCTATAAACATCAGACATCCATATTACTTGCAAATTACCACATGCCTTGAAACGATGACAAAATGGCACAAAGAACAAAACCTCTCAATAAACTTCAAAAAATCAGAAATGCTAAATATCACCAGAAATGCAATATTCTCCCCACCAAGCTTAATTAAGATCATAGACTATACCCTAACAGCCCAGCAAGAAGTTAAATACCTTAGAGTTACATTCGACCAGCAACTCAGCTTCCAACCACACATACAAAGAACAACCAGGACAGGCTACCACAAACTAAGAACAATACACAAACTCAAGCCTCTACTCAGCGATACTGACTTACAAACAGTATGTCAAGTCATAGTAACACCCATAATAGATTATTGCAACATAATCTACCAGGGCCTTCCCAAGAAAACAATTCTCCCGCTACAACTGGTGCAAAAAGCCGCAGCCCGAATGATTACTAGAACAGCAAGATACAGCCATATTACCCCCACATGTCAACAACTACATTGGCTCCCAGTCACCGTATGATCCAAATACAAGACCTTAACAATAATCTTCAAAATAATCAACAACTTATCAGCTCCTATCCTTCAACCAATGATCAATAAAACACAGCAGATCAGAACAAGAAGAACATCTAATAAGAACACCTTGGAAGTCCCAACAAGCAAGATGAAAGCCAGACAATCTACTTGCAAAAGAGCATTCTCCATATACTCTTCCCATCTATGGAACGAATTACCCGCTGCTATGCGAGCCATCAATGACCTAACTGACTATAGGAAAGCTATAAAAACTCATCTCTTTATGGAATACTATGGACCCACCCTATGAGCATACTAATCAAACATATCTTATTACCCCCCCCCCCCCTTGGACTATATCCTCAACCCTTATCACTACATAATATTTAGCCTCACTGCCTGTATGTAAATAGTTAATAGTTGTTTACATACCCATTGTACCACATATAATTTTCCAAGTTCAATATCCTGTTCTATGTAAAAGTTGGTTTGCTGTGACATGCTCTGTAAACCACCCTCAATTAATGATAGGGCGGTATAGAAAACCTGTTAAATAAATAAATAAATAAATACAATAAATAAATGCAGACCAGCGATACATTTACAGATGAAGAAATGAAGCTTATAAGGGAAAAAACACCCTTCTTACAGTGAAATATGGTGGAAGTTCCATATTGTTGTGGGGCTCTTTTGCTGTCTCAGGAACTGGAGGCCTAGAATATATTAAAGGAATTATGAAGTCAAGACACTACCAAGGTATTTTGGAGTGAAATGTGCTACCTAATGTCAGAAAGCTAGGTCTGGGTTGAAAGTCATGGGACCTTCAGCAGGATAATGACCCAAAGCATTCATCTAAAAGTATAACAGAATGGTTAAAAGGGAAAAAATGGACTGCTTTAAAATGGCCAGCCATGAGCCCTGATCCCAATCCAATTGAGAACCTTTGGAAAGAGCTGAAATCTGACTTTGCTGAAAAGATTTCTGGAAACATTCATAGAAACATAGAAACATGATGGCAGAAAAAAAAAACACATGGCTTCTCTAGTCTGCCCTTCTATATCAACTGCTACTATAGTCCCCTTTTTTCCTTTAGAGATCCTCTGTGTTTGTCACATGTTTTTTGAATTCAGATACTGTCCTCATCTCTATCACCTCCTCTGGGACACTATTCCATGCATCTACCACTCTTTCCAAAAATAAATAGTTCCACATATTACTCCTGACTCTATCCCCTTTTACCCTCATCCTATGTCCCCTTGTAGAAGAGCTTGCTTTCAATTGAAAGAGGCTCTCCTTGTGTGCATTTATGCCACGGAGGTATTTAAACATTTCAATCATATCTCCTCTATCCCGCCTTTCCTCTAAAGAATATATATTAAGATTCTTAAGACTGTCCTCATATTCTTTATAATGAAGATCACTAACCATTTTAGTGGACACCCTCTCTACCAACTCCAACCTGTTTATAGCCTTTTAAAGGTGTGGTCTCCAGAATTGCACACAATACTCCAAATGAGGTCTCACCACAGACTTCTACAGAGGCATTATCACTTCCTTTCTTCTGCTGGCCATTCCTCTCCCTATGCACCCAAACATCCTTCTAGTTTCATCATCACCTTTTCTACCTATTTAGCTACTTTTAGATCGTCATGTGCAATCACGCCCAGGTCCATCTCTTCTTTGCTGGACAGAAGTACTTCACCCCCTGCACTGTACTGCTCCCTTGGATTGTTGCAGCCAAATGCATGATCTTGTATTTTTTAGCATTAAATCTCAGCTGCCAAATTCTAGACCATTCTTCAAACTTAGCTAGACCCCTCCTCATGTTTTTTACACTTTCCTGGGCATCTATTCTATTGCAGATTTTGGTATCATACACAAAGAGACAAACCTTACCCGACAGCCCTTCTGCAATATCACTAACAAAGCTGGAACTAATCACAGTTGAAAGAGTGGGAGAAGCTGCCAGCAGAGAGATGTAAGAAATTTATAGATGGCTACAAGAAATGTTTGGAGGCTGTCATCACTGCAAGGATTGTACTATCAAATATTAGTGAAGGGTGCCTTTAATCCTGTCCAGGTTTTTTTTTCCAAAAATTACTACATCTAAGTTGCAGAGGCATGCTTTTTTTTGTTATATACCTTTGAACATACTATTAAAATATTATGATGACATACAGTTGGAATATTTCCAATTATTTCTCAAGATATTGTACACAACATATCTAAAATGCAAAGGTGCCAATAATGTTGACCACAACTGTAAATGTACAGGAGGAGAGCTCTTTCAATTGAAAATAAGCTCTGCAACAAGGAGACATAGGACGAGGGTGAAAGGGGAGAGGCTCAGGAGTAAATTTTGGAAATATTTCTTTATGGAAAGAGTGGTATATGCGTTGAATTGTCTCCCAGTGGAGGAAGAAGAGAAGAGGACAATATCTGAATTAAAGAAAGCATGGGACAAACACACAAGATCTCTGAAGGAGAAAAAGGAACTGTAGTAGCTGGTATGGAAGGGTAGACTGGATAGGCAGTGTGGTCTTTATCTGCCATCATGTTTCTATGTTTTTCTGTTTCTAGTGCCCTTATACCCTTCTGTCATCCAAGATCCAGCTGAATCTCTCGCAGGTGTTTTGCTTTGAATGTACTTGAAAAAGTTTTTATTATGCTCTTTTGCTTCCATGGCAAGCTTCTTTTCAAATTCTCCCTTTGCCTGCCTTATGGTATGTATGCCTTGCATTTAACATGCCAGTACTTATGTTCTTTCCTTTTTTGGTCATTTGGCTCTTTTTTTCATTTTCTGAAAGATTCTCTCGTAGACATAACAGCCTCTCTGACTTCACCTTTAAGCCATGTTGGCTGTCCGTTGATCTTCCTTCAACCTTCCTTAAAGCATGGAATACATCTGTTTTGAGCTTCCGAGATTGTATTTTAAATAACCTTAGCAGTTGTTCTTTTTAGCTTTTTTAACCACTTTCTTCATTTTATCATAGTGTTTTTTTAAATTAAATGTTAGGGTCGTAGATTTCCCTGCTATCCTCCCTCCATTTATTAAATCAAATGTGGTCATGTTATGATGCTACTGCCATAATCCCCAACACCATTACCTCTGCACTACATCCTGTGTTCTACTAATGACTAGGTCTAAAATAGTTTCCCCTCATGTTGGTTTCTGAACCAGCTACTCTATGAAGCAGTCATTTATTTCATCTAGAAATTGTATGTCCCTAGAATGTCCTGATGTGACATTGACCCAGTCAATACTGGGGTAATTGAAATCTTTTATTATTACTGTGTTACTATCTTCCCTAATTTCTGCTATCATTTCATCATCTATCTGTTCATTCTGGCCAGGCAGACAGTAGTACACCCTCACTGCCATTCCCTTCCCATTTTTACATGGAATTTCTATCCATAGAGATTCTACAGTGTATTTTGTTTCTTGCAAAAACTTTATTCTGTTTTGCTCAATGTCCTCTTTAACATACAGCACCACCCCTCCACCAATGTGATTTACCCTCTCATTATGATATAGTTTGTGGCCTGGTATCACAGTCTCTCATTATCCCCCTTCCACCAGGTCTCTGAGATGCCAATTATATCTAACTTTCATTCAGTGCTATATATTCTAACTCTCCCATCTTAATTTTTAGACTTCTAGAAATTACATACAGACATTTCAAAGTTTGTATTTTTTTACATATTAACAGTCTGGATATCAAATGACAGGAGTAATCTGGAATCTTTCAATTCTATCCGATTTTTATTTAAAGGCACCTGGGTTACTTTTATCTTTATTAGAATCTCTCTAATGGGATGCCCTGATTTCCCCGTTTTGTTAGTATCCTTCAAAGATACATCATTCCGAACCATGCATTCTTGGATGATTGTTGGCTTTCCCCCATTATCTAGTTTAAAAACTGCTCTCTCTTAAACCAGATGAGAGAAAGACAACATTCAAAAGGGGTTTTCCTGTGTAAGCTCTGTTTAAGCTTGTAAAAAGGTTGCTATAAACTTACCCTATAGTATACTGTTTGAGTGTAAAAGCACATGCAGTAGTCTCATGGTTACTACCACTAGGAGCCAAGCTGTCATATAAGTGCTTTTTGCCCAAGTAAGGCAGCTTGACCCCTAGCACTATTTGCTTGAGACCACTCCTAGAGGTTGTGAGTGAGTAATTGATCATTTCTGTCCAGGTTCCTCTAGACAACAGGGACACTTTAAAGTAGGCCTAGAGTGGCCTTTGGGGAATGTGGGGTGATTGTTCATCAGGGTGCTGCGGCAAGGGGTTTTAAGGTGGAGGACTGTACAGTATGTAAGGGGCATGGAGTTTGTGTGGGGAGAGAAGTATCTTTGAGGAGCAGTGACGCTTTTCTGGGGCTGGGGGGAAGGGATCCCCAGATGCAAGTGTTTTATTCAAAGTGCCAGCCCCTTTAAGAATGCCACCTGGAGCACTAGACAGCGTGTTAATGGCTCAATACACCCGACCAGGAAAAATGGCACTATTGAACTGGCATTATTTTTCCACCAGAATAACTCAGCCTGTAGTGTTCAACACAAGCTTTGTTATTCCTTTACCACTGGAGCAACTACCCTGTGATACTGACAACAACTTAGTGATGTTTGCTGTAATTATAACTGTAGTAAAATCCAAGAGTCTACTGTAGCTTAGTAACTAGCCCCCTTAGTCTGCAAAACAAAAAGAAAAAAAGAGAAGACAAGGGAAAAATGAGGTAATGTATGTAGTCAGAGCTCTCCTTCCTTATGACCTTCCTCTGGCACTTCCTTCCCTTTGCTTCTACTACTGTAGCCAGTGAAATAGTTTTACTGTCAAACGTCCTTTTATATATGCTATAATCTGCATTTAACACCACCATTCGGTGGGAAGATATTTTATTTATTTATTTATTTCAAACCATTTTATAGACTGTAAAACTGATTTCAAATCATCTGAAAGGCTTTTGATATGATAACCCCTGTAAAATGTGTAGTTGTTTCAGCTGACCACAAGCAGCGGAAAGGCTGGTATACTGCTCATATGGCCCAACAAAAAAGGGCTTGTGGTGACTTGAGCATTGTTGGTGTTCCCGTTCTTCTTATGAGCATTGCTGCCAATTCCAAGTAGCCTTTCCAGCCTGAGAATTGGTTGTTCAGTCAAAAGAGCTGAAGGCATGGACAACAAGATTGTAGGAGGCATTTAATCACCACAAGGAGTTCTTTTGGTTAGTTAAGAAGTCCATTAGGCTTCACATTGTTGTTTTTGATTTGCTTCCTCTCGCCCAATTGATCGACTATTTTGAACTATAGGCTAAAGAATTTAGACATACAATAGGAAAAGCTACCGCCTCTGTTGAAAAGTTGAGGCACCTTCTGATAGTGTTAATTAGGATTCTTTTTGGCCAGTTCCAGCTGCCGAGATGTCGTGTGTAGTATCAGTACTCAGACATAAAGTATTAATTTTAGATCTTTGCCCAACTGGGCTGCTGGCAAGATTGAATGAGCATGTTGTATCAATCCTGCTGTCAATCATAAACAGCTCATTATAGTTGATGCTACTTATCACAGTTTAGTGAGTAGCTAAATAGCTCTTTATTCTTCATTTGCATGCCTAATATCATATTTGTATTGGTGACTACCTTGTTTCTCACAGCTGTAATAAAATAATTTAATATGTTTGGAAGGCATGGAAAATGCTTATAGGCCAGCGTGGTAAAGTGCGCGAGGCACTGAGCACAGATTGGCTCAATTTTTACACACAATGTTGTGATAGGAGTTTTGTGCAGGAGCTAACTGTGCATAAAGACTTGAGCAGACAGCAGCATAGAACACATCTAAATCCATGCTAATGAAACAATCACTACTCAGGCCAAATGCAGAGTAGTGTGCAGAAAACCAGAAGGCCGAGCTCAATACTTGGCAGAGTTGCCAAGTTACCAAGTTCCATGAGTGAGATTTTTTGCCAGTTCTGATTTTAAATGTGCATTACAATGCAGTATGGTATTTGTGGTCCCTAATTTTACAAGTTAGAATCAATGCTGCAGGTCCTATAATGCATCAGGATGAGATTGTCAGAAATATAGGACTCGCTTAAAATCTCCATTATGAAATTGGGTAATTTGGTAACTCTGACTTCGATTTTAATGCAAGGTCTGAAGAAGTGTAAATAGTTAGGTCAGCATGTTGAGACACGAATACTGGGGTTACCTCCGCTATTCAGTGGGACCTGATTCTGGGTCCAGAGCACATATGAGGCCACTGTGCTGGGAGCTCTGGACAGGGCAGGAGGGTGTGGCAACAGGGATCAGGGCAGGTGGAGCAGAGGCTGCCCTATAGGGTTACCAACTTTTTCACCGAGAAAAACCCGACACCTGTGGCTCGCCATGCTCCACCCATTCTCCGCCCCTAGTCCCACCCCCCCAGCCCCACCCACAAAAATTACCGAGGATACGTGTAGGCTAACTTCCTTGGTCAGATAATAATTAAACTGGGAACCCCAAAATCCAAACATGAAATGTACAACACTGGAGAAATAAAACTATAAAGTAATTTCCTCTTGCACTAAACAAAAATGCAAAGATGTTATCAATACACACTTCCCAGACCAAACATATTCCAGCTAATAAATTCAAAATAAAAAGTATTTTTCTACCTTCTGTTTGGGCGTTTTATTTTTCAGTTGCAATTGCTCCAGTCACTTTCTTCTGGTTTCTTCGTGTCTTCTGCGAGCTATCCATTTGTCCTTTCTTCTCTTTTAGATGTTTTCCATTCTCTCTCTATTTCTGCTTTAACATACTGACTGTTTCCCTTTTGCTCTTTCCCCCAATTCTTTCCTTATTCCTTTATCATCCATTTAAATTTCACCCTTCCATTCTCAAGCCCCTCACTTCCCAATACCCAGCCCATCATAGACTGTTCTTCCACACAAAATATTTTTTCCCCTCTCCATTCTCATTCCCCATCTATTCTAGTCCTCCCCCAAAATCAGTTCCCTTATAGTTCTAGACCCACCCAGCATCCACTCCCTTCTAATCCCATTCTCCCATGCCCCACATCAGCCCATTTCCAGTCCTATTCCAGCTCTTCATCAGCCCATTTCCAGTGCTAGCCCTCACATCACAGACCATTTCCAGTCCTAGCCCCCCCCATCACAGCCCATTTCCAGTCCAAGTCCCCCATCACAGCCTATTTCCAGTCCTAGGCCCCCCCCATCACATCCCATTTGCAGTCCGAGTCCCCCCGCACCATCACAGCCCATTTGCAGTCCTACCCCCCCCACCATCACAGTCCATTTGCAGTCCTAGCCCCCCTAATCACAGCCTATTTCCAGTCCAAGTTCCCCCTCCCTCCACCATAGCCCATTTCCAGTCCAAGTTCCCCCCCCCATAGCCCTTTTCCAGTCCAGGTACCACTCTCCATCACAACCAATTTCCAATACATGTCCCTCCCCCCCCCCCCATAGCCCTTTTCCAGTCCAGGTCCCGTTCCCCATCAAAACCCATTTCCAGTCCTTGTCCCGTCCCCCCACATAGCCTTTTTTCAGTACTGGTCCCCTTCCCCATCACAGCCCATTTCTTTCCAGTCCACTGCCCCCCATAGCCCTTTTCCAGTCCAGGTCCCCCCCCCTTCACTACCCATTTCCGGTCCAAGTCCCCCTAATCACAGCCTATTTCCAGTCCGTTCCCCCTCCCTCCACCATAGGCCATTTCCAGTCCAAGTTCCCCCCCCATAGCCCTTTTCCAGTCCAAGTTCCCCCCCCATAGACCTTTTCCAGTCCAGGTCCCCCTCCCCATCACAAACCATTTCCAGTCCAGGCCCCCCCAGCCCTTTTCCAGTCCATGCCCCACTCCCCATCAAAACCCATTTCCAGTCCATGTCCCCCCCCCACCATAGCCCTTTTACAGTCCAGGTCCCCTCCCATCACAGCCCGTTTCTTTCCAGTCCAAGTCCCCCCCCCCCCATAGTCCTTTTCCGGTCCATGTCCCCCCCCCCCCATCACAACCCATTTCCAGCCAAATTCCACCCTCCTAGCCCTTTTCCAGTCCAGGCCCCCTCCCCCCATCACAGCCCATGCAGTCCTTGGCCTCCCCCCCCCCAAAACCGCGGCTGTCTGAGGCTTTAGAGGGAGCCGGGGAAGCCCGCGCGAGGCCCCGGCTCCCTCTGAACAGCTGCCAGCGTGAAGAGCCTTTTCCTTCACGCTGGCGGCTGTTCCTGTGAAGCCGCGAATGCTGGGAAAGGTTAAAGGGCATTGCCTTTAACCTTTCCCACCAATCGCGGCTTCACAGGAACAGCCGTCAGCGTGAAGGTAAAGGCTCTTCACGCTGGCGGCTGTTCAGAGGGAGCCGGGGCCTCGCGCGGGCTTCCCTGGCTCCCTCTGAAGCCCTCCGGGGGAGAAAAGCCGGGTTTTTTGCTCTGGCCGCTCCCGATCTTGCGGCCAGAGCAAAAAAACTGGCTTTTCAAGGGCCGGTTTTGCCTCTGCGCCGGCAGCCGGCCTGGCCATGGAAAAACCGGCCAGGCCGGCTGAAAACCGGCCAGTTGGCAACCCTACTGCCCTATGACCCTGGACATACAAGGCCTATTCTGGTTGTGACTCTGTACGTCTGGGGGTGCAAGGATGGCTGGGGAATTTATTCCACATTGAAGGTCACAATAAACGGCACCGGCGGGCAGCCCAAAGCAGGTGAGGAGCAGTATGAGGTTCCCTGCAACCCGACCCCAGCCATCGCAAGCCCTTTCAGGAGTCAGGCAGTGGGGAACAGCATGTCTAATGTGCAGCAGGGAAGGGGGGCTTCTGCATGGCATCCTGGTGCCATGGCAACGAGACGCCATGGCACCGTGGCTCCATGTAAGGACATGGGGAGGGCTAGACAGGGAGGTTGCCAGGCATGCAGTGGGGCTGAATCGGGGCCCATCCAGCCCATCCAAGCCCCTTGCCGTGATTCTGCTCCCGCAGGAACATCTAGCTCCTGCAGGTGCAGGATTGGATGCAAATCCGGCCTGTCCAGTTTTTGGACATCTCGATGGGCCAGATGGTCCCCTTTCTGCATCAGGCTCTAAGCTCATAGGTCTGCGGACAGAACTGGTGAGGAATTTATGCCTGTTTCTTCTCTGTCTTGAGCGTATAGCTCCTGTAACCTTTTTATGACTTTGCTTGAGGGAGTGGTGAAAAGATACGGGGAGGGGTGCTGAAACAATGTTATTCGAATGTGCTTGAATGCTCTCTGGAGCATAAACATCAATATTATTCCCCACATGATTTCTATGTAGAATAATATTGGTGTTTATGTGCAAGATGGCACATGCATACCAGTGCCAAACATAGACACTGCTAATGTAGACCCCTGTGCATATTATCTGGCTTACTCTCCTTGTTTAGGGGAGACTTTTTGTGCACAAGTTATTTGCATGCCATTTATTTACAGTATCCGTAAGCAAAACCTCTGTGTCAAGCTTGCGTCAGGGAATCCTGCTTTGAGCTTTAGCGCAGGGCTGTAATGCAGGGTTTCTGCATCAGCCAGTACATTGCAAGAGGTACTTACAATGTAGTAAAAGACCTATCACAATTTAGCATATTGACCCATTTAAAGCAATGACTCTTAAGAGCCTTTGACTAGCTTAATAGATATCATGATGTGCCCTGCTGTTCCCGTATTTTCCTTGAATTTCTCCTGGTCTTCCTAGACATGCTTTATTGAGAGATTTTTTTTTAGAGATGGATGGTGTATATAAGAAACAACAGATATTTTTTGCCCTGACCTATAAGTATGATTAATGGTGGTGGTAAGCTTGAAAACCATCTTTCATCTAATGGGGCTGATATACTAAACTGCAGCAGAGACTTCAGTACTGTAAGAAATGTTTCTTCTGATACAGGACCATATAATATGTAAAGAGTTCCACAGCAATTTTATCTTATTAAAGTGCGGCTTTATCTTTAAAACACTTATGTACACATTACCAAAGTGCAGCTGAATTTGCTGAAAATTGATGAAGTGCATGATTTTCCACACATCATTTTGCTATGCTCAAATTGTCAATAAGAAAATAATAAAAGCTGAAATTCAGAAATACAATTAGGCTTGTTATTTGCCATTTTTCATGCATTTATAGTCTTTCTTTATTCTTAAACTTGATTGACTGCCCAAGCAGGGACATCAGGGCAGTTTATAATAAATGGGCTGCAATAGGTAGGAAAAGAACACCAATTTATAGAGAGGAAAACAGAGAGGACAGAAAACACAGAAAAAGGAAGAAACTCAGATATAAGAAAAGTCAAGAAGGTCAGGTGGTTTGATCTGGGGCTAGAGGGAGGTCAAAAGCAAGGTCAAAGAAGTGAGTCTTCTGTATTGCCTTAAAACTTGGGAAGATATTTCTTTTTCCTTTTCCCCATCACTGGGAATGCTTCTCACACCTACGTGCACCGAAGGGGTGCCAAAGGGGCTTGGCCTGCCCCTTTGGTCATGCCCCTTCGGGCACACCCACAGGGGACGCCCGCGACCGCATCCCGCGGTAGGGCTGTAGATTTTATAGCCCTCAGCTATGCTGAAGATGATCAATCAGTGTGGCAGCTGATGTCGGGAACCACTCAGGTAGACAATCCAAGGTAAAGTAAAGAAATCCAAACACCTCTGTGATGGGGAAAAGGAAAAAGAAATATCCACCTGCTGTTCAAACGAAGGCTGTCAAGGTTGTTGGACCGATGGACGCCCATGTTCGTGTGAGAGATCCATCTCCCTCAGCCCAGACACTGAAGGATCGTGGTTTAGATGTTTCGGGAGTGAGTATTCCTTCATCTGTGTCTTCTCCTAGCGATACAGGTGTGTCTCCGACCTGCTTGGAGCTAATGCATATGTCTGGGGAGGCCTCTTCACAGGAGGATGTGAAACGGGCCGACTTCGGCTCAGTCTTACTGCCAGCTACGTTTTTGAAAATTGATTCCACTTCGAATTTACCTCCGTCCTTGCCCTCAGTGATTACTTTTTCCACAGCTGGGGAAACCCAGGAACCGCCAGTGGATGTTTCTTTAAAGGATATATGGGCAATTGTGTCTCGAATGGAGTTGGCTCTTGGACTCTCTTTAAAGAAAGTTTCTGATTTTTCCAAGGAAACAGTTGTGAAACTATCAGATCATGAAACTAGAATTGCTTCGCTGGAAAAGTGGACGGTAGTGCAGGAGTCCAGGGACTCAACTCATAAGGTTGTTTGTGAAAAACTTTCTCAGGACTCCTTTGTTTTACATCGACAAGATGAGTTTTTGGAGAACTCTTTGAGGTCTAAAAATCTTTGTTTGTTAAATTTTCCCCAAATGCATTACTTGTCTCCTATGATACTTTTTCAAAAATATCTTAAGGAGGTATTATTGTTCATTTAATGTTTCTAAAATGTATTATGATTCCAAGGGTAAGATAGACATGGCAGGGGAAGAAGGGGAGACTGGTGCTCATTTTGATCGCAAAGTCTCCTCTTCTTTAGATATTTCGGACTTCATTGAATCAGAGAGTGAGGATATTTCATCAAGAGCTACATTATTGGTAATATTTCTATCTGAGATGGATAAGGATAAGGTGTTGTGTGCATACTTTTCCAAAAAGAATGAGAAATTTTGTGGTCAAGCAATGCAAATGTTAACTGATGTGTCCCGGGCGACTTAAAAGTGATTTAAGGCTTTTTTGGAATTGCGTCCATGAGTTTTAGCTCTGGGGGCATCTTTTTACCTTAAATTTCCTTGTAAGTGTCATATTTTGTTTCAGGGTAAAAGATATGTATTTCTTGAAGTGGATCATTTGGTGACTTTTTTAGACAGTAAGACGTAGGGACTTTTTGTGATTAATTTCTTGGCTGTTTGCTAGAAAATTGGAGTCCTAGGGGTATGTTTACTAAACTGCATTAGTGTGATTCATGTTAGGATCCGCGTTAGAGGCAGAAACCCCAAATAAGGACATGGGCGTTACATTGTTACCGATTACGCGCGTTATAAGGCGCCGCGCAGCAACGATCGTTACAGGACATGTTACTGCGCGTTAAGCTTAAGAAGCGCACAGACACCCAAATACAGAAACAGAGCTGTAGCCCAATGGTTACTACACAGACTGATAGTACAAGGGTCATGGGTTTGATTCCCCAGTGTGCCTAATGAATAAGGCTGGCTGAGGTGCCATGTGAAGGCCTACTATAATATTTTAATCCACATTCTGCAGCCGGGTTAATGTTTGCATATTTCAGGAAAATTGTACCCGTCTTATTCAATATGTTCCAATAGTGACATTCCCTCTGCCATGGTCATGTATTATATACCATTTGATAGGAATATTTAGGCAGAAGTTTGGATCCCGAAAGTTTTGGGCTTGGCCTGGAAAGGGTTAAGTATTGGGCTGTGAGGAAGTTTAGTTGTACTTTAATAGTGCTGCCAGCAAACACACCCTCACAGTGGCGTAACCTAAGGTGCCACATAAGGCACCCTAGAAGGCACTCCATAGGGCACATTATAAAGTGCGCTGTCTGCCAAGGCACCCTATAATGTCCCCTATAGGACACCATATAAGGCACCTTATAAGGCGCTTTATAGGGCGCCATATAAGGCGCCTTATGAGGCACCCTAAGGTGACAGTACTCTGAGGGTGTTTCTGCTGGCAGCACTAATATACAATAAAAATAGACAATGCCTAAGACAGCCCCATTGATGAATCCCACTATGGGTTTTGAACCCATGACTTCTGGCTCCACAGGCAGTGAAGTAACCACTGGGCTAGAGCTGCTAACAAACACCTGGCTGGCTACAGGAGGACTGCATGGAACCACACCCACATTCTGCTGTGGTTACCAGGATAGGGTCAACCCATCCATACCCAGGATGCACAGCACATGTAAATCAGCAGTCTACAGATGATCACAAGATGGGGTATGCACCCCACAGCACCTCAGCCTGGTAGGGGGTGCCGACGGTGTGTGTTAGTGGCACAGAGTAGCTACAGACCGTCACAGTGTGCGGGTCCTGTGCTCACCCTGAGGGAGAGGTATGGTGCCCAGCACCATTCTCACAGCACCTGGCTTTGCTGAGATAGGCTATGCTACAGGTCCCCACCAGTGCCAATGTGTGATAGGTAGTCCTTGCAAACACCCCTAGGATATGCCTGTGTTCATCTGTATGTCACATCTAGCCCTTGTGAACTATGATGCACCCAGAAAAGTGCATACCCTGTGTGGGTGCCATGGTCACATGATGTAAGTAAAAAGGGGTGTTGGGACCCACAGGGAGATTACATACCACCACCCAACACACCCTCTGGGGCTCAGGGTGGGGGGGGACAGGATCTCTCGCCAACAGATCCACTTTCTACCCCCCTGCAATGGTGGCAGTAGAGGGGACCATCACCCCAGTCCTGCTAGGGATCAAACATCCTACAGGGCAGGCAATGCAGAGCTGTACACATCCATAAAACAATAGCAAACAGAAGGCCTGGAAATGCACAGCTGCCCCCCCCCCCAATCTGACCTTCTCCAGCAGCAAGCCTCCAGCCGCTGCACCCTGCAAGGTGTTCTAGCAACACACATACTAGCTGCAAATAGTCTGCTAGCTACTCCATAATGCATGGTCCTGGAGGAGATGCGTGCACCCAAAACTGGGAGGTCAGCATACACACCAAGCAGATAAGTCAGTGATCGGGCCCCAAAAGAAAACCCATAAATATCACATGAGAGAAATACTATACAGCACTATGGGGGAACCTAGCCATGCTATGGTCACTGCTCAGTCAGGGTGAGAGTGACCTCCCAGCAGGACATGCTCTGGCCACTCTGTCCGTGCAGGTGGTGGCCAGCCACTACAATGTCCGAGCCATTGCCCTATGCTATGTACAGATGGACCCAGGCCAGGCCATCCTATCCTGGCTGTTCCCACGGTACATTGCTCCTCATTATGCACATTGGCAGGCCACTACTGGCAACAGTGCTAGCAGTGTGGGCTGTGGAGGGTGTTTGCAGCCACCACACACTGGATAGACAGACACACACTCCCCACACCTATGCCAGCATTGTGCAGCTATAGAGGTGTTTGGCAGCCCTGGCCACCACACCAGTCCTGGGCAGAGTGTAGGCATGGCTATGGTAAGCAATACTGTTGGGGGTCACACCCCAGGGTGGTAAACACTGTCAGACACAAGACCTGTAGCACACTCCACAGACATCAGATAGGTTGCTATGCTGCAGCTCAATCAGCAAATTGTGCTTAACTTAGGAATTGCTATCTGCCAGTAATCATAGCAAACTTGTGATAGCTGTGTACCGTATTCCCAGGTTTAGGGTGGCATTGCTAAGGTATGCAAGTGCTAGTATTGGGAGATGCACACAGAGCCCAGTGTCCTGCCTCTCCAGGAGGCATTGGATAATGGAGCCTTTGGGTGCGGGTGTGTCTGCCCCTGTTGGCTGCTGCTTTATGGCAGAGGTTCCCAACTCCAGTCCTGGTGTGCCAAACACTGTTCGGGTTTTCATGCTGTCCCTCATGAATATGTATGAGATACAACTGCATACCATGGGGGCGGTGCATAGCAAGACAGCACAGACACATTTATTAGAGGCAGCATGGAACCTGAATGGTGTTTGGCCTTCCAGGACTGCATTTGGGAGACTCTGCTCTAGGTAATGAGCATGGGTATGGTGTCTGTGCTCTGTAGCGTAAAATGTAGTTGTTTTGGGCATGTTTACGTCATCTGCAATAAAGGTTCTGTCTGTATTAGCACGTTATAGTAGTGGGTAAAACATGAGGACTGGGTTGGCGGAAACCACAGCTGGGACTTGAACCTGTGACCGTCTGCTTTTGAATACACTGGTTTTGTGCACTGCACCACCATGTCCTCACAGAGATGGTGCATTCCCTGGTGATACCATGACTGTTGGTCAGACAGGGCCTGTCTGTTGCAGTGCATGGCACCCACTTACACAGGGCTAGGCCACGGTCTGCTCTGGGCAGCTGCCACTGTCCCCTCCACCACCGGTAACCCTCTGCCACCATGCTGACATTCCCTTCTGCAGGTGGTGCTGGTGGAGCACAGTCTCAGGCCATCCAGTGTGTGGATAGGCAGCTGCCTATGGTGCGAGTTCAGGGGTAGAAGTGCCTTCATAGGTGTCCACACTTCCCCCCAGCCCCGCCTGCCAATGTTCCGTGCCCTTGGGGGTAGCTGCTGGGTACTATCCCCTGTGACACTGTGGGACACACAGTCGTGCCCATGTTTGGCCTTCAGCAGTTGCTGTCTGGCTGCTCTGCTGTTTCAGCATTCATATGAGCCACCTAGGCATCACCCTAGTTCGAACTGTGGCCCAGCTGCACCACAGCATGTGCCGCCTGCGGCCCTCTGTATCCCCTTTTCCGGCATCTGTCTAGTTGCCATTCCGACATGCCCGCCCTGCTGTTGCCGCACATGTGCACGCCATAGGACATCTGTCCAATGGAGAGGAAAACCCTGCACAGCGCAATTTCACTGTGGACTCATTCACTTTGTATGGGGACGGAGCATAGACCCTTCCACGATTAATATCGTTTTTTTAGAGCTTTCCCGGGGGGGGGGGGGGTTGATGGTACCCATTAATATCACTATTGACCAGCTTGGTTATGGTTTTTTTCCAGTTTGTTGAGGTCATTTTCAATGTTTATGTGCCCTTTTGTTCTGTGCACATGTATCACACTTATCACTTGTTTTTGGTTTCCCTGCCTATGCTGTACATTGCTGACACTTAAATAGTTTCTCTCCCCTGAACTGTGCATTTAACGGCAGGTTTTCAATCGCGTTAGGATTCAGCTCTTCAGACCAGCGCGTTAGTGTGCAGGGAGCTTCTCCCCACCCACACTCCGCCCATTGACCCCTTCTCTCCACCCTCTCTCCACCTTCTGCGGTGTTTTACCGCGCCGTGGAGCTTTACGATCGTTAACGCATCATAACGCGCGTTATGTACCGTTACCGCAGTTTAGTAAACATACTCCTTAGTGTTATTATCAGGGGCCATTTAGGTTTTATTTCCTATATTTAATCCACACCCCCCTTGATGTGGACTAGTTTTTGACATATGTGTTTGGGAGATATATAATGTTTGGTTTCCTGTTTTTTTCCTTTTTTTGTCTTTTTCATTGTATTAATGAATATATAATCTATAAATAATAAAATTAAAAAACAAACAAACTTGGGAAGAACTGTTCGTTATGGAGCGAGTTCCAGAGTGCTGCTCCAAGAAAAAAAAATGCAGAATGATGGGTGAGTTCCAGACGTGCACAGGCTGGGGATGGGAGGGACAGATGGTCATTATAGATGGAATGTAAGACATAGGGAGGGGTGGGGTATGCATGTTCAGGAGGTCGGCAAGGTATTGAGGCATGCCAGTGTGGATAACCCTGTGTTCAATGGTGAGTATCTTATATTGAAACCAAAAACTGAGGGGGAGCCAGTGCAAGCGAATAAGGAGAGAGGATACATGGTCCGTGTGTGAAGAGTGAGTGAGAAGTTGAGCTGCTGTATTTTGAAGTAGCTGTAGACGATAGAGCTAATACTGAGGTAAACTTGCTAGGATGATATTGCAGTAGTCAAGACATGACAGAAGAAGGGAGACTACAAATGTTGTCAAGGAGGACATAGGGCGAATGCAGCACACTGCCCATAGCTGGCGAAGCGTGATAAACGAGCGGTGCACCAGTGAGGTGATATGTGGTTGAAAAGAGAGGGAAGAATCAAGAGTGACACCAAGGTACCAGATGGATGAGTTGAGAGGTGTTATAGTGTCGGCCAAAACGGGGGCTACAGAAGGGCAGGGACACAACAAGTGAAAAATATAGCAGCTGATTTAGCGGGGTTAATGTGCAAGTAGTTGGAGGACAGCCATGAGGAGATCTAGGAATTCAGAAGAGCAAGATTGAGGAAAAGAGGTCTAATATGGAATGATAGAATAATGTCTTTGGTATGCCGACAGTCCAGATTGCTGAATGAATGATTCCTTTCATGTTTCCTCAAATGATATATTATTGTAAACCGCTCTAATGCTTCGGCCTGAGCAGTATATCAAATTCAAATAAACATAAACATAAAGTAAGTGGAGCCAGGAAAAGGTTAAAATATATTGGTCTCAAAGTTTTTGTATAGTAGAAAACAAACCAACAAGAGGGCCTTCTCCCATTCGGCACCTATCCTATGGAATAATCTGCCTGTCAACATTCGCCAACTATCAGACATAAAGGAATTTAGAAAAAAACTAAAAACCCATTTATTCTCTCTACACTACAATACACTACCTAATCAGAATACACAAAGAGACACAGGTTAACAACCATACTACAATACTACATAACACACAACAGATAATAAAATAACCACACAATACTTAACCATACCACACTTATATACAGTTGACAATTCTCCCAATTTATAATTATGTGATTTGTCACATTTTAAAATATTTTATGCATCACAATTTTGATCCATGATATAATTTGTAAGTACCTATAATGTAAATACGTTCTAACATTTTACTGTTCAAATGTTATATTGTTACTTGTAAATAGTTCCACCTGTTCTATGTAAAACGACTAGGTATGCTCTTTCACATACCTTATAATTTACTGTTCATTGTAAACCGCACTTGATACTTGGGAAAGAGCGGTATAGAAATAATTGTTAAATAAATAAATAAAAAAATACCAGAGATGTCTTGTTTGAAATTTCATGTTTCTGTGTGTTTTTCCCGGGACTATACATGATGTAAAGCAAAGTAGCAAGAGTTCTTCACAGAGAAGATGTAGTATTTTTACATGGAAGAATGACGGGCTGGACCGCCGGGCCCCGGTCCCGCGGCCGGCCTGGTAACCGGGTTCCGGGGCCCGACTATGCGGCTGGCTGTGTTTTTTGCTTGGGTGGGGGGGGAGCGGCGCGCTGGCGCGCGTGCTCGCGCGCCGGGCCCCATGCTGCCCGGGGGGCTTCTTGATTGGTCCACGTAGGCGGACACGTGGGCGGCAGCGCGAGCAAGGAGGGTTCGCTGGTCGGCGATCCCTCTCTTCCTCCTTGCTTGCGCTGGAAAAGGGTTTGGTGGTGGGGTTGCTCTCCTGTGCGGGTGGGTTTCTTCAGCCTGCCGGCCTCGTTCGGTGTCTCGGGTGGTCCGTGGGGGTGCTCTCCTCGCTCCTCAATTCTACAAAAAAAAAAAAAAAAACCAAAACGAAAAACAACGGAAACAGACCAACGCGCTTTTGCGTGGTTCCTTTGTTTTCGCCTTTCTGCCGGGCAGAATCCAGCATGGCCGTTGCGGCCCGGCACGTGGTGGGCTGGTTTGGCCGGGCCTGTACAGGGCCTTGTTTGGTGAGTGGGGCCACTTGGCTGGCCTAGTGCCTTTTGGGAGCGGCGTTCCCTGCTGTGCCTAACTAATTAGGCAGCTATAAATAAATTACAAAAAAAAAAAAGTCTCTCCAGGCCTGCTATCCTACAGCAGGCCTGCCTCGGTGGGTTGGGGGGCGGGGTTTTTCTTGCTGAGTGCCATGGCCCGGCGGGTCCTGTTGCGTGGCGCGGCCAGGGGGGCGAGGGGTGCCACCAGAGGGCGGGGAGCTCCGTGGCGCGGTGCCTTGCCCGGAGGCCGCAGCAGGGCGGGTCGTGCTGCAGCCCTGGCTCCAGGCGGGCCACCTCCTGCGCGGCGGAGCCGTGGGATTAGTGGGGTGAGGCGGGCTCGGGGGCGGGGGACTGCTAGAGGGCTCTCGGTGCCTGAGTGCGCGGCTGCGGGCACCCCCACGGGCGAGCAGGCCCCTCCTGTGGGGCCTTCGGTGGAGGTCGCCGCATTGGCGTCGATGGGGGGTGGTGAGGCGTTGGGCGGCCCGGTCGGCGCCGGCCCCGGGGCTCTGCGGGCCCCAGTCCACAGCCTGCTGCCTACTACAGCGGAGGGCTGGCCTGCGGTATCCCCCCCTCCCTCGGGTATGGGGGGGCCTTCCTCCTCCCCTTGGTTTTCCCCTCCCCCTCCCGGTTTTCCGAGTTCGGTGGGTCCTTGGCCGTTCGGGGCAGCCCCGTGGGGCGGTGGAGGTCCTTGGGGTGGCTGGGGGGGTTGGTTTGGGGAAGGGCGCGGGGCGGCCGGGGGGGCAGCAGCCTGGGAGGCCGGGGGGTTGGGGTCTTCGGCCCGGACTTGGGGGGCTGGGTCGCCCACAGTGCTCGGTACCCCTGGTGCTCTGGCTGCTCCTTTCTCTTCTTCTTCTCCGCAGGTCCCGTGGATTTCGATGCCTACCACCTCCATGGCTTCTTCTGGTGCGTTGGCTGGTGCGGCCCCTGCGGGGTCTACTGCTGGGCTCGAGGTTCCGGCGCCTGACGTGTCAACTGGCGGAGCTCCTGTCGCCCCCGCTGGGGGGAGTGGTGAGTATGCTGGAGGCGCTGCGGGGGGGGGCCTTTTAGTCTGCTTCGGGCCCGGGGGGGCGGGGAAGGTAGCCGGGAAGCGCAAGCAGGCTCGGCGATGTAGGCGTGCCTCCTCTTCCTCTTCCTCTTCGTCGTCGTCCTCGGCTTCCTCGATCGGCTCCAATCGGGGGGCGGCAGCTGGCGCTTCGGAGGGGGTTTCCGTCATACAGTGCTCTGAATTGTGGGAGGCCGTTCCGCGGAAGTTGCGGCGGCGGATTAAGCGTAGGAAATATATTGACATCTTCCGTCTTCTCGATGGTCGGAAGCGGTCCGGTGAGAGCAGGAAAAAACGCAAGGAGGACGAGAAGGCGGGCAGGGTGCGCAAGGTCTCTCGCAACACCCTCAACTGGACCCGTGCCTTCTTGCGTTTGGCGAGCATATGGGGGCACTACTTCCCGGATCAGTACGGGGCCCTGCTCGCCTATGCGGATAATATCCTGGCGGCTTCCCAGGCTCACGAGGGTTGGGCTTGGTTGAATTATGACGAGGAGTTTCAGGACCAGATGGAGGAGAACAGCCGCTTGATGTGGGGGACGAAGGACATCAACCTGTGGTTGACCCAGATGTCCGTGCGGGGCCGCGCTGGGGTATCCGGCGGGGCGGTTGGTAGGGCAGGGCCGTCTCCGATGCCATCTAGCGGGCGCTCCTTTTGTGCCTCCGCCCCGGCTTTGCCTCAGTCAAGAGGAGCCATCGGTGGGGGAGACGTCTGCTGGCGCTTCAACAAGGCGTCCTGCCCCTTCCCTGACTGCAAATTCAAGCATGCCTGCTCCTTGTGCGGGGGTGCGCACGCAGCAGCGAAGTGCAGCAAAAAAGGGGTTCTGGGGGCCCCCTCGGCGGCAAAGTAACGGGGGTCGGGCCTCCGCCCGTATCCCATGCGCGTGGAGGCGATGCGTCCCTGGTTGCTAGCGTACGGGCGTTCTTGTCGGGGGAGGGTGGCGGGTTTGCTTTTCGGTGGGTTTTTCCGTGGTTTTCGCATTCCTGTCCGGGGAGCGTCCGCGCAAGGGGGGTCTCGCAACGCTGCCTCCGTTCGGATTCATGGGGATTTTGTGCGGCGGAAGATTTCTGAGGAGTGTGCGTTGGGTCGCATTGCTGGCCCCTTCCTGGTGCCCCCTTTTCTCCATTTACGGTCTCGCCATTGGGGGTGGTTCCCAAGAAGGAGCCGGGCAGGTTCCGGCTGATACACAACCTCTCTTGCCCTCCGGGCGAATCGGTCAATGACCGCATACCTCGTGAGCTCTGTACGGTCCATTACTCTTCTTTCGATGCCGCCGTCTCCCTGGTCCGTCGATGCGGGCCTGGAGCCCTCCTTGCAAAAGTGGATATCGAATCGGCCTTCCGCCTGTTGCCGGTGCACCCTACGGCCTTCCCTTTGCTGGGGTTTCGCTTCGAGGCGCGGTACTATTTTGATATGTGCATGCCCATGGGCTGTGCCATATCTTGTGCGTACTTCGAAGCCTTCAGTACGTTCTTGCACTGGGTCGTGCAACGACAGTCGGGGGTCGCTTCCGTGGTGCACTATCTCGACGACTTTCTGTTTGTCGGGCCGGAGCGGGCACCCACGTGTTCCACTCTTCTCAGCACTTTTTTACGCGTGGCTGCCGACTTCGGCATCCCCGTCGCCTCTGATAAGACGGTTGGACTGGTTACGTGTCTTACTTTTCTTGGTATCGAAATTGACACGGTGGCCATGGTTGTGCGCTTGCCAGCGCAAAAGATCCGTCGCCTTCGTGAGTTAGTGGCCTCTGTAGGTTCCGCTTCCAAGACTTCCCTCCGTGTCCTCCAGTCATTGGTCGGGCACCTCAATTTTGCCTGCCGTGTCCTTCCTATGGGGCGCCCTTTTACGCGGCGCCTCTCCTTGGCGATGGCGGGGTTGCGGCTGCCTCATCATCGTATTCGGGTGTCGGTGGGGATGCGGGCGGATCTGCGGGTCTGGGACGCGTTTTTGGCTGGTTTTGACGGGTCCTCCATCCTGCAGCTGCCTGAGCTCTCGAATCGCGACCTGCAGTTGTTCACCGATGCGGCCGGCGGTTCTGGTTTTGGGGCGTTTTGTCACGGTTCCTGGTGTGCAGAGCCCTGGCCGGCGGATTGGGTAAGCTCCGGCTTGACCCGGAATATCACCTTCTTGGAGCTTTTCCCCATTGTGGTGGCTCTTTGGGTATGGCCGGACCGGTTGCGGGACCGGCGGGTAGTCTTTTGGTGCGATAATGCGGCAGTGGTTGAGGTCATAAACCGTCAAGCTCCCCGGTGTCCCAGGGTGGCTTCCTTGATGAGAGTGTTTGTGTTGGCTTGCTTGCGCCTGAACGTCACCGCTAGAGCTCGGCACGTGCCTGGTTCTCAGAACACTATTGCTGACGCTTTATCCCGTTTTCAGTGGGCGCAGTTCTGGCGGCTGGCTCCTCAGGCGGACGAGCTGCCCGCGCGGGTTCCAGAGCATCTCTGGAGAATTGGGACCCTGACCTGATGGTTCTCCTGGCAGCATCGGTGGCTCGTAGTACCTGGGCGTCGTACCGACGGGGCTACTCTCAGGTGAGTGCTTTTCTGGGCGCGCACGGTTGGTCTGGTGGGGCGGTGTCGGATGGCCTGGTTGGCCGTTTTGTGCTGTGGGCGAAGCAGGAGGGCTGGACTCGGTTGGCAGTGGCTGGGGCGTTGGCGGGCTTCTCTTTCTTTTGTAAAGCCGCTGGTTGGGGAAATCCGCGTGTCTCCTTCTTAGTCAGACGTCTGCTTGCCAGTTGGGCTCGTGTACAGCCGGGGGTGCGGGATTGGCGGCTCCCGATATCTCACGAGCTTTTGTTGCAGGTTTGTGCGGTTTTACAGCAGGTGGCGGCCTCTGGTTTCGAGGCGGTACTGTTTCATGCGCTGTTTACTACGGCCTTTTTCGGCGCCTTCCGGGTATCTGAGCTTGTCCCTCGGTCTGCTAGAGGTGGGGCTCTTGGCGGGCTCGACTTCGGGCATGTCCGTGTCGATCCGGCACAGGTGCAGATTTTCTTATCACGGTCCAAGACGGATCAGTCCGGAAAAGGGGGGTGGGTCCTGCTCCGCGCTATCCCCCCCTTGTTGTCTTGTCCCGTGCGGGCTTTGGGCGCATACGTGCAGCAGCGACCGGGGGTGCGGGGCCAGTTCTTCATTCACACGGACGGCAAACCAGTGACTCAGTTTCAGTTCACGGCGGTGCTACGGTTGGTTTTGCGCGCCTTGGGTTGCCCTGAACGGAGCTATGCTTCGCACTCATTCCGGATTGGGGCGGCGACTAGTGCGGCGGCCGCGGGGCTGGACTCGCGGGTCATTCAGCGCATTGGCAGATGGCGGTCGGGGGCTTATGTTGGTTATGTTCGCCCACCGGCCTCTGGTGGTGTCTCCTAGTGCCTTGGGTGCTCCGCCCAAGGGGGCGGTGCGGGGGGGTGGGGGCCTGGGGGTACTAATCATTTTCTCCCTGTTGCAGAATAGATTGCTGGTGGCGGTCCGCTCTTTTCTGCTTTCAGGTGGTGTGTCCGGTGGTGACTGGTGGATCATCGGGCACTCTTTTGTCTACTGGGCGGAGCGTCGAGCGGCGGTTCGGCCGTTGGGGGTTCACCTTGGTCTTGCTGCGGCTGGAGTGCGCTTGTGCTGGATGGGCTGTCGCGGCATGCACTGGGGACAGCTCCTGGACCACGTCCATGCGGAACTCGGACGGCGGCGGCGGCCAGTCGGGCTGCTGCTCCACCTGGGGGGCAATGACGTTGCTGGCTGGGCTTGCCTGCAACTCATCATGACTGTTTTGAATGACATTGCCCGGCTGCGGGAGGTCATCCCAGGGGTGGCCATAATTTGGTCGGACATTATTCCTCGCCCTGCCTGCTGGACCCAACGACGTTGGTCGAGGGGTTTGTGCAAGCTCAACCGTCAGATTGGGCGGTGGGTACAGCAGACAGGTGGGCTCCATGTCCGGCACCCGTGGGCTGATGTCGCCTGTGCCGGTCTGTACCGGCTTGATGGTGTTCACCTGGCCCCGGTGGGGCAAGACCTGCTTCTCAATGATTGGCAGGAGGCATTGGAGTCTTGGTGCTGGTCGCAGCTTTCTTTGGTGGGGGCGGCTCTAGGATAGCGTGCTACCTAGTGCCGGTGGCGGGGTAGCGAGCTGGTGCTCGTGGACCCGGTGCCTCAGGGCAGCCGTATGCCGCTTTCCAGGTGAGCGGCACGGCTCGTCAGGTTGGGGGAGACGTCCCGGCTGGGGTCTCTACCCGGAAATAGGCGACCCCCTCAGCCGGCCTTTGCTATAATGGCTAGGCGGGCGCGGGGGTCATGGGGGGGGGTGTGTTTTGGATGGTGCTCCACTTTGCTACTAACGGCTGGTGGGGGGCACCATCCGGATGAAGGGTGGTGGAGGGGGGGGTTATTCGGTTATTCAGTTACTGTTTTTGGATTACAGAATTGGCCCATGTTGGGCCGGTATTATTACCATCAATAAAGCTGCGACCAAGCAATGTTTGCACCAAACCCTGTTGTCTGTGCGGTTTGTTATGTGGGGGGGGGGGGGTGGTGGAGTGGTAGGAGTGTGAAAAGTGGGTGGGGGGGGGGTGATGGGTGCAAGCCGGGTTGGGCATCCGGATACCTCGGTTATGACGGGCTGGACCGCCGGGCCCCGGTCCCGCGGCCGGCCTGGTAACCGGGTTCTGGGGCCCGACTATGCGGCTGGCTGTGTTTTTTGCTTGGGGGGGGGGGCGGCGCGCTAGCGCACGTGCTCACGCGCCAGGCCCCATGCTGCCCGGGGGGCTTCTTGATTGGTCCGCGTAGGCGGACACATGGGCGGCAGCGCGAGCAAGGAGGGTTCGCTGGTCGGCGATCCCTCTCTTCCTCCTTGCTCGCGCTGGAAAAGGGTTTCCCTCCCTCCCTCCCTTTGTCTGGCGGGGGGGAGAGATGGATGTCGTTGCAGCTGGTGGGGGGGGGGTGGCCACCTTTGGGTCGGGTGAGCGGGGTAGCGAGCTGGTGCTCGTGGACCCGGTGCCTCAGGGCAGCCGTATGCCGCTTTCCAGGTGAGCGGCACGGCTCGTCAGGTTGGGGGAGACGTCCCGGCTGGGGTCTCTACCCGGAAATAGGCGACCCCCTCAGCCGGCCTTTGCTATAACGGCTAGGCGGGGCGCGGGGCCCACGGGGGGGGGGCGGTTTGGATGGTGCTCCACTTTGCTACTAACGGCTGGTGGGGGGCACCATCCGGATGAAGGGTGGTGGGGGGGGGGGGTTATTCGGTTATTCAGTTACTGTTTTTGGATTACAGAATTGGCCCATGTTGGGCCGGTATTATTACCATCAATAAAGCTGCGACCAAGCAATGTTTGCACCAAACCCTGTTGTCTGTGCGGTTTGTTATGGGGGGGGGGTGGTGGAGTGGTAGGAGTGTGAAAAGTGGGTGGGGGGGGGGGGTGATGGGTGCAAGCCGGGTTGGGCATCCGGATACCTCGGTTATGATATTCTGAAACTATTTGAAAGACACATGGCATGATGAAAGCTAATACTATCAAAGGAAGAAGAACAAAACTGGCAGATATTTGCAGAATATTGTTCTAGCCACCTCATTCGCTGCATTTCCTAACTTGACCCAAGCACTGTTCTTTCTCACCCCCCACTCCCCGCTCTCTCAATCCCTCTCTCATGCCTTTACTCCCCTGACATGCTCTCCCTCATTTCCCTTCCTCCCATCTCTCCTTTCTCTTCCCCTCCCCATGTACAATCTAGCCCCCTTCCCCTCCTCTGTGATCCCAGTCTCCTGACACATTTGCTACATGTCTCTTCCTAGGAAATGGATTCTTTGTGGTTCCTTGGCTCTTACACTCCTCTGACACCATCCTTTGGCTTCCCTTTTCAAATGAAACAATGTGGCAAGGCCCAACTGTCCTCTGTATTTGCTGGGACCCTATGCAAAATTATGGGGGAGATAAAGGAGGCAGCATATGATGTATACAGATAAGTTAGACCAGCAAAATAGCAGCCCTCCCTTAAAACATACGAGTAGTGACATACAATAGGAGCTATTTATATGTATTTTCACGGTACCCTTAAAGTGCTGATGCTACTGAATAAAAGCATAAAGTTAGGCACTGCTTCCGGCACTTAACTTTATGCTATACACAGGCTGTTATTTTCAGTCGAAATGCCAAAATTCATGGTAGCCAATAGGCAGCAAAACGCGAAGATCTGTCACAGCTCACCTTCTGGAGTCCAAAAAGATACAGGGTGTTTAGAGCCCACACTGCATGCAAAGAGAAGCACATGCTGTTTCTAGAATGCAGCCATGGAAGCCCTGAAGAGGCGAACCATGAGCTCGTTGCATGTCTTCAGTATCTACCCAATGAAAAAGCTGCCATGTTGTTTACTTTACTGTAAATGAAACAACATAGGAAAAAATGAACTATGGCATGCACATGGTAGAACCTAAACTGCATCTCTCATTCTCAGCTTGATTCAATATTAAAGTGCAACACAATCTTGAAAAATAGCGTTTATTTTTGGATTGCTTCAATGTGCCTCTATTAACTTCCATGGATGTGACTATAGCTTGCGTACTAGGCAAATCCACTTTTAAACTTGTCTCAGTCATGAGGAAGCCAGTGACTCTAATTGCTTTGTAACTGTTCTTGATTATTTTTTTCCACATATGTTTCATAATGTTCTGTTAACCTCCTTCTCTGACACTAGTTACTATTCAGTAACTTTTAGGTACCCGAGGTTAATAGTTCAATAACTGGAAACAAAAGATTAAAGGGAAGGAAATGGCTGTCATGACCCCAGAGGAAATATTTGTAGGAAGAGGAGTACAACAGCAAATAAAGTGCTAATTAATGTCCAGTTTCACCGCTGATATACGGACCTCAGAAGTAGGCACAGCCATGCCTTCAGTATCACTGTTCAAGGGCCCTTGATACTGCAGAAAGCAATAAGATTAACTCTGTGTTTATATTATGTGGCATTTCAGCATAGTGGTTTAAAATGCTGCTGCATTGAATTCCTCAGCAGAGGACATGTATGGCACTTAAACGTTTTGGAAGAAAAACTACCTTTCTATTACTAAATACAACTATGTAACTACACAATATTTGAAGTAGATTAGGTTAGGATATTACAGACCGTTTTTTCCCATTCAGGACGGTTGGCTGATCTCTGGTGAATCTACAAAGCATACATTCCATGAACCGGCTGAGAAACCCAGATAGAGGCGAGCTGAAAACAACCACCAAAAATCTTTCAAGAGCTGTACATGCATTCATGGTAAAACAATTTTCTTTCTTGCAAATAAGGAAACATGCTACCTTCTTAAACTCAGCTAAGAATCAGCTTGTTTTCTAAAACTTTATGTTGCTTTCTGACCAGTCAGAGAGTATTCCTGCTGGCTTTTTACACCATGAAGCAGGCTGGATGAGAACGTAAGACTAAGCGAGTAAACCATCCGAGAACAGCGACAGATACATCTGGGCCTTTTCATATGAAAAAATATAATGCAGGTGCTTAATGTGCCTGCTCAGATCTGATGTTGTTTATGACAAATGATGCATGAAATTGATTGTCAGAAATAAGGAGTGGAAAAATTTAGTAGAACTTAATACTTTGTTCTCAGAAAGGAAAAAAAAATACAAAACTGGTAAGTGCAATAGCATCATCATGGTTAGCTTTGTGTAAGAGCTAGTGTGCGGCAATGAAATGACTGCACCGTTAAAACAAAAGAAAACCCTTAACAAAATTGAAGCATTGATTCACATCGGAATGGAATGATCAATTATTTCTGGAGTGCCATGTCTGAGAATCACATCTCCACCTAAAAAGGTGTTTGCAGATGACTGAATGGCAGAAATAATAATCTGACATTAAGCCTTTGTGTATCAGACCCTATTATAGCAGGAAAGGCAGAATATATAGTATAGTCATATTACACTTACATATACCATTTAGGAATATAAATGACTGAAATGTTATACATTGTCTAAATGATCCAGTGAGAGACACTGTGGAAGGGAGAGGGAAGTGGAATTGAGGAAAGTTTAGTTCAGTGAAAAATGATAACTGCATTTTTTCTTTTGGAAAATACAGGGTTATTTGCATTTACAAACCTGGAGCAATTTTTGTGCAGGAGCAAAGCTAGAGTCAGATTTTTAGAATTTTTTTCTCTTCCCTCCAGTTGATAAAATTGTAGTTTTGTTGCCTATGATCAAAATATTGTAACATACGGGAATTTATCGGCTTCCCTCTCTTCCTCTTTCCTACTCTCTCCCTAGTTCTCCTTCCCCTGCTCCTAGCTTGAAGAATTCAGGACCATTGCAAGCACAGGTGTAGGAAAAGGGTAGGCCACATGGGTCTTGACCCCACCAAAAATCATGGCTGGCAGGCAGCAAGCTGTCCATGGGGATCGGATCCGATCCGCAATGGACAGAAGAGGAAGAAAAGCCGCAATTGCGGCAGAGAATGTTCCTGTCTGTCCGCAGGAGATGGGATCCTCGCAGGCAGAACAGAAAGAGTCTCTGCACATGGGGAGGAGCTTGGGGCAGAGTTAGGACATAGCTTGGGGTGGTACTTTCCAAAGAGAAAGGCCTTCTGCAGCTCCTGAGCATAAGGATATTAGGCACCCAAGACAAACCTTCAGCATTGTGCCCACCCCCTCATTAACGTTCCAATCCATAGGCCACTCCATGACCCAGATCATCATGACTCCTCTATCACCTCTCTCTGAACAATCCTGTGAAAACACAGAGTTGGACATAGAGAGGACAACTGTCAAAAGCCATTTACACAGATAAATGCCGAAGTGCCTGGAGAAAGGAACTATTTTAAGATTTCCCATATTAAATATCCTCATAATTCAAACAAAACGTATATTCCTACTTTTACTTTGAGAAATGGTTAAAAACCTAAAGTAGACTATGCACCAGAATGTACTATTCATAAATCGCTTCCCATGCTTTTAAATATAAGAACTTTGTTCTGTATGTACATATGAATATTTTTACAGTCCATCCATACTATGCCCAGACCAGACCACCTTATCAAATCTCTTATGTTGGGGGTATCTACACATGTAAGTAGCATTTTTCTGAAATCACCATTTACATAGGTATGCAATCTTATATGCAAATGCTGCTGTTTACATGTATAGATGCTTCTAAAATGACCTCATTAATATATTAATTTTAGTACAGTTACTTCATTATATTGAACTGCATATAAAGGAATCATGGGACATGGTGGATAAACAGTGATTGACATCGTCTACCACAGTGAATATACATGAGATAGATTTGCATGCATTGCCTCATTGTATGCAAATCTCTCTCATGGATATTCATTGCGGTTATCCTGAAGACCTGACTGGCTGTTTGTGTCCCCAGTACTGGGTTGAGAACCTTTGTTCTAGAGGAATCAAGGATCTCCAGCAGAAGTAAAGATGACATTGTACAGAAAGATGACAGCTGGGAACATAAGAACATAAGATATGCCATATTGGGTCAGATCAAGGGTCCTTCAAGCCCAGTATGCATTTTCCAACAATGGGATAATTTTTTTATCCACTCTACTGGGCATGGGTCAAGTAGTGAGGTTGTGGTATTTAGCATTGTTATTGTGGTTTCAATTCTTTTTTTCGAGGTCTTCTCAAATGTTCCCCAGGTAATGATTGAGGTATTAGTGGGGGTAGTTTGCATTTTTGTGGTACGTGGGGTGGGTTGCTGTTGGAGTTGTTTGTACTGTGCTGCCAGTTGCTGTGGTGGAAAGTTTGGGAGTTTGTTTTCCGAGTTTGGTGTTTTCGTTAGTCTTTTGACAATATCAAACAGCTCACGTGGTCTGTTAATTGATGACATTATAATCTTCTGGTGGTATGCTCTCCTAGCATTATCTGTTTTAATGCGGTATTTATCAAGCTCATTCATGTATGTCGCTCTGTCCATTTCATTTTTTGATTTCCTCCATCTTCTCTCTGTTCGCCTCAGTTGTGTCTTCAGTTTCCGTAGGTCAGGTGTATACCATCGGGCCTTGTTTTGCTTCCTATGTGGGTTGTTGTTTCTTGAGCTGCTGATGATATTACGTTATTCCAGTTGTTAATTAAGTCTTCTATGTCTGTCAGGTTCGGTTGTAAGTTTGGAAGTGTTTGTTGTAGGAATTCGTCTTTGTTGTAAGGTTTGAATCTCCTTCTCCACTGGCCTTTTTCCTTATTGGGAGTATGTTGGTGTGAGGTAGTAAAGGCGATAAAATAGTGGTCAGACCAAGGTACCAGTGTGATCTTTACATTGCTGTTTCCCATGGCTTTGGGCTCGCTGCGGAAGATGAGGTTGAGGGTGTTACCTTTTTGATGTGTCGGGTTGTGGATATTTGTTGTAGTTCCATTGCCTTCATAGCTTCATGGAATGCATTTGCTTGAGATTCCAGCAGGGATGGGAGATTGAAGTCTCCAAGGATTATCTGTTCCTTTGAGTTGTTGGTGATATCTGTCACTTGTTTGAGAATGCCAGACATGTCTGAGTTTATTGATGGGGTCCTGTATACCAGACATATTGTGAGGTGTCTGTTGGTGATTGTGATTATGTCTGATTCCACTGTGGTTTCTGTTGCACAGCTCCGGAAGTGTAGTTTGGATTTGGGCACTATGCTGTTGCTATGCTTAGGGGTATGTATCTTTTCCAATTCTGCTATATCTCTGTATCTTTTCCAATTCTGCTATATCATTTTTAGGATATAGTGACCAGAACTGCACACAATATTTAAGGCACAGTCATATCATGGAGTGATACAAAGGCATTATAATATCCTTAGTTTTATATTCTATGCCTTTCCTTATGTTTCCTAGCATTCTATTTTCTTTCTTGGTCATAGCTGCACACTGGGCAGAGGGTTTCAACGTACTATCCACAATGACACCTAGATCCTTTTCCTGGTTGGTGATTCCTAATGTGGAACAATGCATTGTGTAATTGTAGTTTGGGTTGGTCTCCCCTAAGTGCATAACTTTGCACTTGTCCACATTTGGAAACCCAGTCTTCCAATTTTTCAACATCCTCTTGCAATTTTTCACAATCCTCTTATGTTTTAACAACTTTAAATAATTTTGTGTCAGCTGCAAATTTGATCACCTCGCTCATTATTCCCATTTCCAGGTCATTTATAAACATGTTTAAAAAGCAGCAGGCCCAGCACAGATCCCTGGGGTACTCCACTATTCACTTTTCTCCACTGAGAAAATTTTTCATTTAGCCCTGCTCTTTGTTTTCTATCTTCTAACCAGTTCATAATCCACAATAGTGCACTGCCTCCTATGCCATGACTTTTAAATTTCTGCAAGAGTCTCTAATGAGGAACCTAGTCAAAGGCTTTCTGAAAATCCAGATACATTATATCAACTGGCTCATCTTTATTTACCTGTTTATTCACAACTCTGAAAAAATATAACAGATTAGTCAGGCAAGACTTTCCTTGGCTAAATCCATGTTGACTTCCTGTCATTAAGCCATGACTAGACACATATTCAGTAATTTTATTTATAATGGTTTCTACCATTTTGCTTGGTACAGATGTCAAGCTAACTTATATGTAGTTTCCTGGATCACCCTGGAACCCTTCTTAAACATTGATGTTACATTGGCTATTTTCCAATCCTCAGGTACTATGGATGATGATAGTTCACAGATTACTAAAAGTATGTCTTCAATCTAATATTTCAGTTCTTTTAGAACCCTGAGATGTATGCCATCTTGTCCAGGTGGTTTGCTGCCATTTATCAAATAGCTGCATTACATCTTCCCGATTTATGGAGATTTGTTTCAATTCCTCTAATACATCACCTTTGAATAAAATTTCTGGGATGGGTACATTTCCTACATCTTCTTCAGTAAATACTAAAGCAAAGAATTCATTCAGTCTCTCCACTGTGGCCTTGTCCTCTCTTAGTGCCCCCTTTACCACTCCATCATCTAATGGTCCAACTGGCTCTCTCACAGGTGTTTTTCTATAAATGTACTTGAAAACATTTTTATTATACACTTTTGCTTCCATGGCAAGCTTCTGTCTTTTTGCAGATGACACGAAAATTTGCAACAGAGTGGACTGCCCTGAGGGAGTGGATAACATGAAGACAGATCTACAAAAGCTGGAATAATGGTCTAATGCTTAGCAGTTAAGATTTAATGTGAAGAAGTGCAGTGTCATACACTTGGGATGCAGAAATCCAAGGGAATTGTATGCGATAGGGGGTGAGAAGTTGGTGTGCAAGGACTTAGAGAAGGACCTAGGAGTGATTGTTTCTGAGGATCTCACAGTGGTGAAACAGTGTGACAAGGTGGTGGCAAAAGCCAGAAGGATGTTGGGTTGCATACAGAAAGGAATTACCAGCAGAAAGGAGGAGGTACTAATGCCACTGTACAAGTCGCTGGTCAGGCCTCACTTGGAATACTGTGTTCAGTTTTGGAGAACATATCTTGCAAAGGATATAAAATGAATGGAAACAGTTCAGAGGAATGTGACTAAAATGATATGGAGCCTGCGCCAGAAGATGAATAAGAAGAGAATTGAAGATCTAAATATGCAAACACTAGAGGAGAGGAGGGACAGTGGAGATATGATACAGACCCTTTAAATACTTAGGGGTATGTTTACTAAACCGTACTAAAGGAGCAAGTGTTCTGTAAATGTGCGTTAATGGGGCATTCGCGCCATTAGCGTGCGCTAACGGGATCATCAGTGTAAAGCGCCCTATGGGTGGAGAGTAGGCAGAGAGTAGGGGTCAATGGGAGGGGAGTGGGTGGGAACAAGGCCTGGCTCCCTTAACGATGGCACCTTAACATCACTGAGTGCCTATTTAAATGTCAGCAATGTGCTTCACATACAGGTGAGCTCAAGAAAGTGATAGTTGTGCTCCTTTAGCAGCAACAGCATAGTGCCCAAGTATGAAAGGGCATTATGTTGATGCTGCAAATGGGGCAAAGGAGGGTGCATGTAGATCATGCAGTGGGGGCTGCTCGTACATAGGATGGAGCAGGCAGTTGCCTAGGTGGCACATAAGCACATAGGACCTGAAAATATGCCAGACTGTGTCAGACCAAGGTCCATCATGCCCAGTATCCTGTGCCCAACAATGGCCAATCTATCACAGGTACCTAACAGTTTCCCCCCAAAGACACACAGGATCAACAATGCTTGTAATGGGGCAAGCAGTGCATATGCCAGGTCCTCCATAACAATGGTTTATGGACCCTCCCCAGGAACCTGTCCAAACATTTTTTAAACCCAGCTACACTAACAGCTTTCACTACATCCTCCGGTAATGAATTGCAGGGTTTGATAACGCATTGACTGAGAAAATATCTTCACCTAGTAGTCCTAAATGGGTTACACTGTAGCTGCATTGCATGTCCCCTAGTCTTGCTCCATTCTGATAGCATAAACAATTGACCTACATTTACCCGTTCCGCTTCAGGCAATATTTTTTAGACCTCTAACATAACACCCCTAAGCAGTCTCTTCCCCAGGTTGCAGAGACATAACATTGGCAGGCAGTGATGGGGTCCCTGGAGAGGCAGATGGTTGTGGAGGGGATGAATGGCCATCGATGTATGCCTCCGCCCTCCACCCTGCTGAACCCTGTGTGCTAGGCACCCGCCTACCCCCATGTTGATTGGCCTGGTTATGGATCATGCAGTGCATGTCTCTGTGGCTATATTTTATCCCACAGTGCAGGTACAACACCAACATGTGCAACCCCCAATGAATCGGCGAACAAGGGTACAAACACCCACACAGACAGGCTCCACTATCTTTAGCTGGATGGAGAGTCAGGATGACAGCACTGGTACACTGAGCAGCCGTTAACATTAGAATGCACTACTAATCCCTGTACAATGAGTACATCTTAACAATGCCTGAGCTGAGATTGGGACCAGAGTGGCAAGCAGGAATGCCAACTATCCCCATTTTGCGCAGTGTGTCGATATGAGAGAGTGTGTGTGTGTGTATGTCTATCCATTGTTTTGTGGCTTTCTACTCCTCACTGAGCCTCGCAATGCCTAAGCTGTTTCCAGTGTTAGCTTGCAAATGTGCATGATGAGGATCAAAGTATCTGGGTATGGCCCAAACAGGGCAGATTGGCCAGGATGCATCTGCATCAAGGGTAAGGCAATGGCTGGGACATCATAGTGCCCAAATGCCACCTGCATGGAGTGGGTGGCCACATCATGTCTTGCTGGGATGGTACTCTCACTCTAACCGAGCAGTGACCATGGAACCACATAGTGCTATATAGTGTCTGTTTTTTGTGATATTAGTGCACTTCCTGTCCTGGGGGCTTGATCACTGAACCGACTGCTGGGTATCCATGCTTTATATCCCAAGCCTAGGTGCACATGGTTGTTCTGTAGATGTGTAATGTGGACTGTCTGCAGTTGGTATGCGCATGGCTGGGAAATCCAGAGGTAGGCAGCAGGTATTTGCTGTGATTGGGAAGTGAGGTGTTCCAGGCCTACTCCTAGTATTACTGGTAGGGCCAGCAGGACCCTAGCAACAACCCAATGCAAGTCTAGAGGGCCCTGGTAGTTTGTCAGCCATGGCATCAGCATTGAAACACTGGGTATTGCAATGCACTGTTCTAGGTCGGTCAGGATCCAACACGGCCAGATGTGACTGGCGCATACAGCAGGACACAAGGTGACTAACATAATCACACTAGACAGTACCTGTCACATACTGGTGGTGATGGGGATCTGCAGCAGAGGCCACCTTTAGTACTGCAGGTACAGGGGACCTGGTGCTGAGTGCCCGTCCTAGCCTTCAGGGTGACTGCAGAAAATGCTCAGTAGCATGATTTGTAGCCACTCTGTACTTGTATCACACACTGTCAATTCCTCTTACTGACCTGAGGTGATGGATACGTGCATTCTCCATTCAGTGATCAGCTGCAGACTGCTGTTCTGCATGTGCACTGCATCATGGGTACTGGTGGGACTACCCTATGCCTGAGTACACAGCAGACATTTTAGATGGTGACCTGCAGTCTCTGTGTACACAGCCATTCCTGTGCAGAGAGGGGTGGAGGTGTAGCCTCTGGCTAGTGCAAGATCTCAGAGGGCAGGGATTTGATTCTTACTTGTTCTTTTTGTGACTGTGATACTCAGATCATTTTAATGTCTGTAAAAGATCTGCAGATCTGTGCTGCCAGCTGATACCTCAATCATCATCTGTCCTTCAGCTCATCTATCTGCCTCTGTCGGCTGTGTACAGTCCCGTCTTCTTGTACAGACTGCTGTCCCATCACCTACACTGGTACCCTTTACCGCATTACAGCTCTTTGTGCTCGCCTCTCCAGTCCCTGATCTGCACGGAACCACTACTACTCTGTCCTCCTGTTGCTGCAAACATCCTGCCACGTCTGCCTCCGCTGGGGGACACGTCTTCCCCATCCTATGCCACACACTGTCACTGCAGCACTTTACATTGGCACCCTCTTGTGCATTGGTACAGCTGCCTCCCACATGCTCATCTGCTTTACTGGCTGCCACATAGGGTGACCACCAATATGGCAGGTCCATAAACTCCCACTTGTCCTTCCTTCCATCACCTTTACATTGGCATTCCTTGGTGCTCTGTCCAGCGTTTGGCGTACAGCCATAGTCCTGCTTTAAGGTGCATGTGTTCCACCTTAGGGCACCTTGTCTGTCCTTAGGTCGCCTTATCTCCTGTTAGGGCACCTTACCACATCTTGAGACACCTTTTCTCCTGTTAGGGCACCTTAACTGTTAGGGCACCTTATCTCCTTTTAGGGCACCTTATCACATCCTGAGGCATCTTATCTCCTGATAAGGCATCTTATCACATCTTAAGGCACCTTGAGGCACCTTATCTCCTGTTAAGGCACCTTATCACATCCTAAGATGCCTTGTCTCTCCTTAGGACGTCTTGTCACCTTACCGCACTTGGTCCTGTTAACTCACGTTAAATGGCCCAAGGCACCCTAATGCCGGCATTTCCCCTACCCGCCCAATGTCTTATATGGCTTCAGGCACATTAACGCTGCCCTTACCACCAGTGACTTTACCGCGGTTTAGTAAACATACCCCTTAGAGTATTAATGAACAAACAAACCTTTTTCAAAGATGGGGAAGCTGTAAAACTAGAGGGCATAACATGAAACTGCAAGGGGGTAAACTGAAAGGCAATGTCAGGAAATACTTTTTCATTGCAAGGATGATGGATGCTTGGAATGCCCTGCCGATAGAAGTGGTAGGGGCAAACACAGTGACAGAATTCAAAAAGGCATGGGACAGACACAGTGGATCCCTTTATAGCAACAGGATAAAATCAAAATAAGCTTAATTATCTCTTATAATTCAACAAATAGGGGTGATCTGCATGGAGCAGTAGGTGCACCCCATGGGGAGGAGTGACCTGCATGGAGCAGCATGTGTACTTTAGCCACCTTGCTGGGCAGACTAGATGGATCATGCTGGTCTTTATCTACCGTCATATACTATGTTACTATGTTAATATGTTACTATGTCTGCTTTATCAATGCCTTGCATTTAACTTGCAGGTGCTTATGTTGTTTCCTGTTTTCATCAATGGCTTTTTTTTCCATTTTCTGAAGGATTTTCTCTTAGCTATAACAGCCTCTTTGATCTCATCTTTAAGCCATGCTGGCTATCATTTGACCTTCCTTCCACCTTTCTTAAAGTGTGTAATGCATCTAGTCTGGGCTTCCAAGATAGTATTTTCATATAATGCACAGGCCTTATGTAAACTCTTAACCTTTGCAGTTGCTCCTTTTAATTTTTTCTTAACCATTTTCCTCATTTTATCATAGTCTCCTTGTGAAAGTTAAATGCTAGTGCAGTTGATGTCCTTGATTTCTTGCCTCCATTTGTTAAATCAAATGTGATCATGTTATGATTGATATTGCCAAGTGACCCCAACACTATCTCTTGCACTAGATCCTGCATTCCACTAAGAACTAGATCTAAAATAGTTTACCCTTCAGTCACTTCCTGAACTAGCTGCTCCATGAAGTAGTTAGTTATTTCAGTTCACTAGAGCCTACAGATTCAACATCCCAGCTCCACCTTCCCTAAAACTGAAGAACCAGCATGCAGTCCTGAAAATGAAAGAGTCGACATCTGAGAAACAGGAGGGATCAGAGCTCCAGAGCTCCAAAGTTGTAGGATCAGCAAGTGAAGGGTAGTGGTGGTTGATGAGCACCTTCTGAAGCATCCATCTGCCATCCAGAAATGGTGTCCCAGGATGTGTGCAGTCTGCTTGGTATCAAGTTCTGAGATATCATGGAGAGTTTTCCAAGACTTCTCAAGCCTACTGATTATTATCTAATAATACTCATCCATGTTAGCACAAATGGAGGAGTGACCTAGTGGTTGGGGCAAGGTACTTCAGGCCAGAAGGTAAGGGGTTCAAATCCCACTAGAGGACAGCAACCTTGGGCCGGAAGGACTGGGGTTTCTAGTCCCACAGGTGCTCCTTGTGGTCTTGGGCAATCCACTTAACCCTCCATAGCCCATGTTCCCTGTAAAATAGTTATCTCCAAGTTATAATGCCCTGTTCAATGTAATTTCAGTTTGTTCAATGTAAACCACACTGATGCAGAATAGCACGGTATATAAGAGAATGTAAATAAATAAATAAATTCCCACATAACCATATCAAAAAGCAACTTTGTAGTTCTGGAAGAGAAGGTGAACCAGTTAGATGCATAGGTGGTATTGTCCTCAGTACAAACTGCTGTAGTAACATAACCATCAATCATTATCTTGAAAAGATTATTATTTAAAGAAAAATGATCCCAGAGAATTGTGGCCCCAACGACTGGTGATTAGTCAGTTGTTTTATATTGTTTGATCTAGTGTTTTCTTCAATCATTTCTGCAAGGGGTCAGGACTAAGGCCAAGAGTCTCACATCCTGGAAATGAATGTCTGGCTTAATGGATGGTGTCTTTAGCAGAATTTGGCTTCCTGGACCATGCTGTATAGATGAGATGAAGTCCGCCTATAGAAGAAGGGGAGAAGTATCTTCTTCAAGAGACTGATCTACTGAGCAGGGCTTTAAACTAAGATCATCAGGGATGGGTGAACAAAGTCCCCAGATAAATAAAACTTTAAAAATATCATAAAAAAGTAAAAAAGGGCAATATCTGGAGAGCTGCATGTACTAATATTCACAGTATGTGCAATAAAATTCCAGTTTTAGATACATATAGTGGCACTCAAAGAGTTATGGAGGCAGATTCAGAGAGGGGCACATCCGAACGGCCAAAAGATAGACAGGGCCATTTTGTACCTAATTCTGCAACCGCGGGAGCTATATGTTCCCACGGTTGCAGGATCAGGGGACTCAGATAGCCTGGCATCCCACTATTCTGCTCCTGTAGATGTCCCATGCGCTGCCCTGCCAGCCCTCTCAACACTCCTGCTGGTACACTGGTGCCGTGGCATCCCGTCACCATGGCAGCGGTACATCTAGCAGGAGCACACAATGCCCGACTGCACATAACTACCTTTTCCCCCCTGCCTGACCCTCGGTGGGGGCAGCCAGGGCTGAGATTGGGCATCAGGATACCTTCCATGGTGGCACAATTAGGTCTGAGGGGCTGCAGGCCCTGATCACCCCACACCCATCACTTATTCCATCATCTGGGATCGGGCCCTATGTGTCTATAACTGTGGCTCTTCCACATGCAATTTGATTCATATTATTTATGTTTTTAATTCCATATTAGAAGTTTTAATTAGTGTTATAGATTTTACTTCTCAATATGCCCACATTGTGGCTTCATTATGTAATATTTTTATTATAACTCCTTCTATGTCTTTTATCATCCCAATAGTGATTTTTTTAAAAGAAAACACGTTATATTTTTGCTCCTTCTGTTGGGTGAGTCTATTTAAATTTTGCTGTTCTTCAGATACCAGTTTTTAATGGTTTTTTTGTATGTGTTTACAACATTGAGAAGTATGAATTGGTATTTTTGGATCATGTTTACTAAAGGATTTAATGCACATTAATGAAGTTAATGCACACTAATTGTCTAGTCCCCTTTTATTTCTATGGATGTGATTACAGCTGGCAATGAACGCCGCAGCAAGGGTCCTTCAGGGAGCCGCCAGGACTGACCACGTTACACCTCTGCTAATTCAATTACATTGGCTACCCATCCAGGCCAGAATTATCTTCAAAACTCTACTTCTCACGTTCAAAGCTCTCAATATGCTCTCAGCTGCATCCTTATCTGCCCTTATTCACTCTACTACACCAAACAGAGCAAGAAGATCCACGACCATCAACTCCCTAAAGCTCCCAAAGGCCCTTACTAGCTGCTCTTCATCTACAGCCAACAGAGCCTTTATTCTCTGTGCCCCTAGGTGTTGGAATGCACTTCCCCCTGGCATCCGGGCTATCAACAGCTTAATACAATTTAGGAAAGCCCTCAAATTCTATCTCTTCAACAAGTACCTTATAGAGTCAGTGTTACCCATTGACCGCAGTGTTTCCACTCAGTTATTCAATTCCTCGGTGTCTCAATAACACGCCAAGGCTGACTCTCTATAATTATTGAATATATTCTTATCAACTGTTCCTAGTAACATGTTCCCATGCAGTAGTATTACCCCTGTAAATAGACTGTAAATAGTTTCCCCTGTTATCCAAGTTCCTTCCCTTGTTATCTGTAAACTCATGCATGTTGAATGTACTGAGATTTTTTGTTCTATGTGAACCGCGCTGATGCTGAATAGTGCGGTATATAAGAGAATTTAAATAAATAAATAAATAAAATTACGATTAATGACATTAACTTCATTAACATTCATTAACCTTTACTAAACCTGCCCCTTAGTATGATGGTTAACTTATTTGGCTCTCATATTTTTTTAATGATGGTTCTGGAATATAATGTTTTAAGACATTATAGATGTGTTTTTACATTATTTACTCATGTATTTTCTGTTTGTATATTTAAATTTTCTTATTTATATAGGGCCAGATTCTGCCTCCTGCACTATATTCTGCATCCTGGCCCCCCTACACGCACAGAGCTGCTGTGCATGCTGCAGGGATGAGGATGGCATGGGGCGGAGGGTGGGCAGAGCGGGGGCAGTCCTGTGACATGGACATACAGGGCCGATTTCTCAGAGTTGGAATAAGCAATGGTCGCCCCTCCGGATCTGTCAGCCAGCCCCCAGAAACAACAGCAACAAGCAAAGTGGGTCCCCACTGCCCGATCTGGGCTCTGGCTGCCCCAATCAAGGGTTGGGCAGTGGGGTAATGGGGGCCATCAATGCAGCAGACTGGCTGGGAGTCTGAGAGGACGTCTACCACTGGCATGCAAGGGCACCCCAGCCCATCTCCGTGCTTTGCTCCCATGGTGCAGAATTGGGTGCTCATGGGCCTGTCCTGTTTGGGGCCATCCAGATGGCCCAGACATACCACTTTGGGGATCGGGTTAATATTGTATTTGTATATTTGTTTTTTTTTATTTTGGTTATTTATATGATCCATTCATTGTTTATTTTTATCTATTGTTATTTATTATTTATTCCTTATTAAACACTATTCTTGTTCATTCTCGTGATGTTTTCTTTTTTTTAGGGGACATCACCCTTTTACTAATATTGGGTTTCTGTTTGTTGTTTGATGATTATCTGTTTTTGCATGCACGTTTGGTATGTTTAATTTATGGGTTCCCTTTTTAAAGTATTCTTTAAGATTAGTTTTGTGTATGTGAATATATAGATATAAATGTTTATTTCTTTATTTTAAACCCCTAGGGAAGGCTTTGTTGTTAAAACTTGGCTAAGATGGGCAGAATAAACTTTATTACTGCACACACAAATGATTGTCTTTATTAATTCAAGGTCAATCTCAAGCTCCTCCTGGGGTTGATTTTCTTCCTGCACAGCTCTCACCTTCTGCTTGCTGTTTGTTTTAAAAGTTGCATTGCTGCCATGGCTTCCTAAAGCATTTCAAAGTTAAAAACTTCAGAGTGTTTCAACAAAACAGTAAAACTTCCTCCCATGGTACCCAAGCTGGATGGATCTGTCCAGCAAGTGAATAAGCATAGTACCTTGTGAGGAACCAGTTTTACCACCACCAGGGGGGGCTCCGGGCAGAATGTTCCCTCCAGCTGAGCCCCAGACAGTTCCTTATGCCAGTGTTTTTCAACCTTTTTTGTGCAAAGGCACACTTTTTTCATGAAAAAAATCACGAGGCACACCACCATTAGAAAATGTTAAAAAAATTTACCTCTGTGCCTATATTGACTATATATAAAGTAATTCTCTTGAATAGGAATCAAACACTCACACCAACCCCCCGCCCCTGCTGGTTCACACCAACCCCCCTCCCCTGCTGGTTCACTCACACCACCCCCCCCCCTCCACTGCTGGTTCACTCACCCACCCCCCTGTCACTTACTCACCCCTCCTGCTGGGTCACTCACTCACTTACCCCCCCTCCCCTGCTGGTTCACTCCCACCATCGCCCCCCCCCATTGCTGGTTCACTCACCCCCCCCCCTCCACTGCTGGTTCACTCACACTCCCCCCCCCTTGCTGGTTCACTCACACACACACACACACACACCCCCCTCTGCCCAAGCCGCTGCTTCTGCTTTGTACAGGGCAGCGGCTGCACTACACTTACATTGAAAAGTAAAGAGAAACTGTGTCAGGAGCCCTCCGGTCATCGCAGAGCCCGAGGAAGTGATGTCATGGGGGCGGGCTCCTCACAGGCTGTCTTTCCTTTTCAAATTAACTTTATTGCAGCTAAAGTTAATTTGAAAAGGAAAGACAGCCTGTGAGGAGCCCGCCCCCATGACATCACTTCCTCGGGCTCTGCATGATAGGAGGGCTCCTGACACAGTTTCTCTTTACTTTCCAATGTAAGTGTAGTGCAGCCGCTGCTCTGTACAAAGCAGAACCAGCGGCTGCACTGCTATAGGGAATCGCGATCGCGTTCGCGCCGCGGAGTTCGGCACAAAAGCCGGTTTTTTGCTCTGGCCGCTCCCGATCTTGCGGCCAGAGCAAAAAAACCGGCTTTTCAATGGCCGGTTTTACAACTGTGCCGGCAGCCGGCCTGGCCATGGAAAAACCGGCCAGGCCGGCTGAAAACCGGCCGGTTGGCAACCCTAATTTGTGAGCCGAGGCCACATGTTACGGATAAAATTGGAATTTTTCCCACGGCACACCAGACAATATCTCACGGCACACTAGTGTGCTGCGGCACAGTGGTTGAAAAACGCTGCCTTATGCTCTCCTCCTGCTGTAGAAAAGGTAAAACATGAAGAAGATGTGCTGTGGCTATATAGTGCATGAGGACTAACAGACTGCAAAGATAAGTACACATTCCTGAAGCAGAGCTTATTTTAATATAAAGCAGTCTGAAACAGAACAAGCACTGTGCTGGAGTTTTCTAAATAGCGCAATACTTTTAATATAAAAAGAATGGATTAAGAACACAAGGAAGTTGATGGAATTTAGACATATTTATATTTCAAAACATAGAGGATCATTTTAAAAAGTTTAGTTGTGATATGCATATCTTTGCACCTGGTCGTCAAAATTGCAGACATTTCTCAGTAGCCATTCCACAAATGACATTTGCAGACAATCCTGTCCTGTTCAAGGATGCACAAACAGGCACAAAGGTGTGGTGGAGGCGTCAGAGACATTTGCAGGCACACCAATGTTTATAACTGCTGCAGGCATGAATAGGCATCAGGAAAGTGCTTGTCTTAACTTTAAAAGGTCCAGAGAGTGCAGAACTAAGTGACTAGCCTTAGACCACAAGGTCCCACACTGTGATTTAAACACTGGCCACCCAGTTCTTAAGCCGCCACTCTAACCATTATGCCATTAGACATTTTGGTTCTGAAGTGTTATCCTGGGATGTCTATTTAGACGTTTGATACACGTGATATCAGGCATGTCCATGTTTCCAAAATCGGGCCTGAACTTGCATGTGCCTGCTTTTTTTTCAGACATTCTGGCTTTGACTTCCCAGATTGCACTTGGACGTCCCATTGTGAAACGTACCTCATAGAAATAGAGAAAAATGGCAGCTGATGATGACCATATGGCCTATCCTGTCTGTCTTTCCATATCAACTACTAACCTTTCACAGTCCTTTAAGATCCTCTGTGTCTGTCCCATGCTTTCTTGAATTCAGATACAGTCCTCATCTTTTTCACCTCTTCTGGGAGGTTATTCCATGCATTTACTACTCTTTCTAAAGAAAACATTTCCTCATATTAGTCATCAGTCTATCCTCTCACCTTCATCCTGTAGCAGCAGATAAGCATGCAATAAATAAATCCAGGAGTCTTTTCAAGGATCCAAGCCAGTTTAATGTGCACATGGCTCAAGCAATAAGCAATTTCAAAATGGCTGAGCAATGGCTTCTAGTAAAACAACAACTTTTATAGCTTTCTTGTCCATTCTAAGCATAGGCAAACTTTTCATTGGTCCCAGTACCCCTCTCACCCATCTATTGGTCCCGTTACTGATATGGCTACCCAATCGGAACTCTGGTCTGGGCTCAGCACCTGGTTGCCCCCCTTCTAGTCCCAATTACAATGGTCAGTGTCTCTAACTTGTTACATCTCTCCTCCAAGGTCGCTTAGCTTGTTAAAACATATGGGAAGCAGGGCACTGTAACCTTGCTTTTTGCAGAGTTAATTAATTCCATAGAAGCATAGCACACCTTATCAGTACCAATTAAACTTGTTTTTCTATATTTTCTAAGTTTCGTTTCTGCTTAGCTATGTTCAGTTAAACTGAGTTAAGTTTCAATTCTATGGTGTCATCATTCAGGGGGGTTTTCATTCCTCTGGGCCTAACTAACTACAGGCTTCAGTTACAGGTCAAGCTGCTCAGGCCTGTCTGCTTAGTTCAATTAGCATGGATCATAGGCCGTCGCCTACCACATTCCCCCCTTTGATTATTCTCACCCGCATGTTAATAAGGTGTGAGAATCAAATCACATAATACTAGGTAAAGGTATCACTCTGTGGTATAGGGTAGTAAGTTCACATAGCTAGCATCTTTGTAGCTGTCTTACGCTCTACAGTGTTATTAATAACTGAAGTTATCATTTGCAAGCAAAATGGCAAGAAACAAGGGAGCAACAGGCAGATAGTCAAAGTCCATAGTTTGGCAAGAGTGGGCAAAGAACTAAAGGATTAGAAGGTTCAGTTGCATCTTTTGTTGTGCTGTCGTAAAGCTTCTGATTTAGACAGACCAGCTGTCCATCCTTCGTAGTAGATTGTGGTCCAGTCCGAACAAAACACAAACTGTCAACAATGGGGTGGGCCAATACCCACTCACTAGTAGTATTATGTAAATCAGTCTGATTGTATAGGATAGAATAGTTCAGTTCTTGCGTCTCCCAGGGCCACTGATCTCCCATCTTAGTTCCTCCACAATAGAAACAGTCAGAAGTGTGGAGACTAGATGCTATTGCTCCAGTAAGTTCAAGAAACAAGTTCTGGTGGTGGTATGAGGAATTGCAACGGTGGCTTGCATAGCCTTGTAGAAAGTCAAGATCTAGAACAACTTTTGGATTGGAGAGTATACCAATGCAAGTATAGGAAGAATGATAAAACAAGGTCTGAGTGACCTTCGGTCCAGTTCATGTTGTACTTATACAGGCTGCCCAGGGAGATAAGGCAAAAGTCATTTCAAAGCACTCCAAGGCTGCTGCCAAAATAAAGCAATAATAATAATTCATAATGGGCATAGTCTCTGGAAAATTGGTGGAACTGTCGACTTCCACAACAGATAACAGATGTAGGGTTGATTGTAGATCCTCAAGCTTCTGCCGTACGTAGACCTACCAGCTTTTTGGCAGGAGTAGGGCTGTAGATTCCAAAGTATCACTGTCCTCTGGGATGTCTCAATTTCTTAAAATATCATAGCATAGTCTCTTAGGCTATTATTGCTTCCTTAGAGCAGTTCACTCTTTAGGAGATCAAAACAGTCTTTTCAGAGTATTTAAACACAGTCTCTTAGAAGATTCAATTTCTTAACACAACACAGTCTCTTTCTGATGATTGCAGTTTTTTTTTTTTTTCCAGATGTGAGGCTTACCTTCAGATAAACAAACAGTCTTGAAACAGTGCAGTTTCTGAGGGACCAATAAGTCTTAGGTCCGTGGTTGTTGTCATAGGGTGAGGTGCAATGGATTCTCAGGATGCTGTACAGTAGTCCAGTGATCAGGTTCAAGAGCAGCTGCTGGCTTCACTTGATTATGATGGGTCCAAGGTTCAAATTCTGCGACTTTTACTGCAGTTGGAGTTGACAGGATGACGACATAGGGTCCTCTCCAATGCAGGGCTAACAGTATCTTTCTCCACTCTTTGATCCACACCGAGACTCCAGGCTTGAAAGGATGCAGGGGTTCAGGCAAATTGATGAGTAATCGATTTTGTACTCAGGTATGAAGACTCCTGCAAAACAGAACTTAAAACCAATAGTTCATATCTAATAATTTCAGATCCTATCTGTCTCATATCTCCTTTTATTTCCTATACAATAGGCAGGGGTTGCCCATACAGAATCTCAAAAAAGGGAAACTCCTAAAGACTTAGCAGGGGCTAAGTATATCCTAAGAAGGGCTATGGGAAGAACCTGGGGCCACTTCAGGTAAACCTCTTGGCAAAGTTTGGACAACTGAGATTTCAGGGTTCTATTCATACATTCTACTTTTCCTAAATTCTGAGATCTATAGGCAGTATGTATCTATTAATATCAATATCTTGGGGCTATACTTAATGGACTTGCTTCCTAAGGTTATCCACCCTCATTCTTTGTACAGGGCCCCATAGGCATGCAAGGTTGTAAGGGCATACTTGAAATCTGGGTACATATTTAGACAGGGCTCTTTTCCTATTGTTAGTGCTCTAGTGAGGGCTATCAGTTCAGCTTTCTGTGGTGAAGTTTCTGGGGCCAGGGCTGAGGACTCAACTACCAAATCAGGGGTCACCACTGCATATCTAGCACAACAATGTCCATTGATGATGAAACTGCCTTCAGCCACAAAGAAAGTCTGTTCAGGGTTCTCCATAGGGACATCAGTCAAATCCAGGTGGCTTGAGAATACAGTGTCCATAATTTCTAAACAGTCATGATCAGGGGATCAAGACCAACTGATAACAACATAGCAGGATTGAAAGCTTGACTGACCCTTCAGTTGTATCTGGGGTTTTCACACAACATACTCTAATACTTCAACATTCATAGATTTGTTAGCTAGTAATTTCCTTTGTATTTCATATTGGTTAGAACAGAGTGTGGTACAGTAACTTGAAGATTCTGTCTCAAAGGGATTTTTCTTTTAGTTTTTGCTTACTAGGAAGGCTGTAGCTGTAACAGCTTCTCAAATAAGGTCCAAGAGATTGAGTCAACACTCCCAGAACATTTCCTTGCGACTCATGAACATAGAGACTGCAAGGTTTTCTGGACATCGGGTAGACCAGAACTGGTGATAACATCAGAGCGGTTTTCAAAGATCAAAAGACTGCATTCCTATTCAAGTCCCCATTCCAATGGAGACTTTTTCATTCCTTTGGTAGCTTGATACAATGTGATACAATGGTTTTGCTAGCAGCGCAAAATTGGGGATCCATATACAACAGTACCCTGTGGCACCCAAGAAGGCTCTCACTTGCCTCCTGGTGGTTGGAGTAGGAATACTGCATACAGCTGCTTTGCGTTCTGGTAAGGGTTCCAGGCGTCGAATTCCGCTGGACAACTGGAATCCTAGGTATTTAACTTGTTTGACATAATTATGCTTTGGCTCTTGAGACTTTGTATCCAGCCTCATTAAAAAGGTGCAAGAGTTCACTGGTGGCTGGTGGACATTCACTTTCTGAGTTGGTGGTTATGAGCAAGTTGTCCACATATTGAAGTAGAATTTTTTTCTTTTTTTTTTCTTGAGTTTCTGGATAACTTGTCAAATCTTTTGCTGAGTGAGGCGAGTTCTTGAATTCTTGAGGTAATCTTGTCCAGATGAGTTGGCCCCGCATCCTTGTAGTGGGGTCTTGGGCTAAGCGTATGCAGAAAAAAAACATCTTTTTAAGTCCAGAATGATGAAATGTATAGCTTCAGCAGAGATCAGTTCCAAGAGAATATAAGGATTTTGGTACCACTGGTTGTATAGTTTCAGCTGCATCATTCATTCTTCTTAGATCCTGCACTGGGCGGTAATCACCTGTCCCAGGCTTCTTGACTGGCTTGAGGGTGACAATGGCAGGAGCTATGTTCTTCGCTAGGCCAAGTGGGTTATCTTCTGCCCATACTTTAGGTGGGGCTATGAGGTTGGTAAGTGTACAGCTTGTTGCTTTGGATGCAGGTGAATAGAACCGCCATTCTTCTTCTTGGGGACAGTTAACACCATCAAGCCAGCAGATTTTGAGTTTCATTTTTCCCCCTTCAACAAAGGATATCTGTGCTTGAAGCTTTGCAAGCAGGTCTCGGCCCAAAAGTGGAATAGGGCATTCAGGCATATACAGGAAATGGTACATTATTATTTTTTTTTTATATTTCAAACATTTGGTTCTGCATAAAAGGCTTTGCGAGAAAAACACAGGGGATACTGGATTTAGTATTCTGATCCTGTATCCCCCATAAAAGTCAATATATTGGTCCCCTATTTTTAAGACTGAATCCTGGGGACCCAGGGAAACTGGAGAGTCCGGTCTGGCCTAGTCTTCATCCATGCTGTAGCCCTCTTCGGCTGCCACTCACGCTATAGCTGCTTCACTCTCGTGCTGAAACACTGTGCTTGGTTTATTGTTTTATGACTTTGCAATCAAGTACTCCCTCGGGAGTCAAGATACGGGCATTCACTTCTCTAATGTCCTTCTTTTTCTATAATGGGCGCACTCACACCCAGTTTTCACATCCGCTGCTCCTTCGATTAGGAAAACCTCCACATCATCCAACTAATATATCTGTTCTCTTTTTCCATCTTACAATTTTTACATTCTCTGTCCTTCTTCAACAATCCACATACTTTCTGATAAACTTTCATTTAACCATTATGCCCGCAAATTCATCCAGTTCTCTGCAATTTCCGTTCATTAGTTCAATCAAGTCCTAAAACTTCTCAGTGCAGTTTTTTTTTTCAGTTCTAAACAAGTCTGGTCAGCTGACTTTCACTTCTAGTCCGGAGGGGGTGGACATTCCCCTGTTGCAGAGGTGGCTAGCAAACTACTTGGGAATCTGTAGTCCCCCCCCCCCTCTCCTGGATTCTGTTTCTCCTAGCAATGCTCTATCCAGGAGGTTGATTTTTTTTTTTTTTTTTTAAGGATCCACTTCTCTGCTGTGGGCACATTAGTTCACGCCCACCGGGGGGGGGTTGACATCATCGGTGGACTGGGCTCCATCCCCCCCTTAAGCACTCTGAACAGAACTACTTACAGAGAGAGAGAGAGAGACGAGACAGGATATCTAGAAATTCTGGGGCAAAATCCTGATTGGGACAGAGACATTTCATAATCTTCAGTAAATCCCTTACTGAAATTCTTGATCATACTTGAAAAGACACTTATTATTTCTGTAAACATAGGGCAGGCAGGAAACACTTAGATTGAGCACATACATCCATTATGCTTCTTATAGAGAGAACTATAGCTATCTGTCAGCATGTCTCTGCAAAAGAAATTATTTTTTTAGTTCAGGAAGCAAATATTTAAAAGACATTCCGGATATTTTTCATAAAATACAGTACACCTTTCCTTTTTTTTTAAATACAGAAAAACAAATTAATTTATCTTAAAAGCCAATATTGTAAAGGTCAGTGTAGCTAACTGATTTGTTCATTAGTAACCAGCACAGAGGGGAAGCATGCATTCAAATGACTTATACTCATTCATAAAAAGATAAACTTTGTTTTTAAAACTTTTGGTTAAACAGAGCTAGTGAAACCAGAGAAAAAAACTAATTATAAATTCATCACGCTTCGATTAAATGAAGAGACTTTTCAAATCGGGAGTCCCTTTTCATTCCTAGGAGAAATCTCCTGCAGTCTCCAGCAGTCTCTTCAGAACCCCCCCTTTTTTTTTTTTTCTCTGCAGGCTATGTGGAAGCCACACCCCTCTGCTTGCGGGGAAACAATTGAACTGTGCTCATAAAAAGAGACTTCTCATTCACATGGACAGAGAGATGCCAGAAAAAAACAATTTAAATCAATGTTAAGTCGTGATCTAATTACTTTGTAGATCAAAGGAAAAACAAAAACAGTTCTTTATCATTTCCTATTTAAACTGTTTCAGTGCTTACTGAAAATTTGAACATACAGCCGACAGAAATTCCTCTCACTTGGTCCGCAACCCATAAGGGATTAATACAAACTTAATCCTTTTCAGGCTAAACCCAAAAACTATCGGGACCCACAATCCTGACTAAACATTCTTATTAAATGATAAATAAATGATATATATTACATAACCACAGCAGAAGGAACAAAAACATATTAAATAAAACAGGTACAATTTGCCTGAAATAAGCACAAACTACCAGCATTGAGATTTAAGCCTGCACAGGATTAGAAAGACGACACTATACATTCTTTCCTTCAGACACGCCCCCTGTCAGTTTTTCACACTGCAGTAGAAAAACGAACTGGGTCAGACCAGCTTTTTGATTTCTAAAAATGACTGTAGGTGTTTTGGGTCTTCATTCTGCTCTATTAATACAATTTCTTAATCAGTGAACTGTCACAAATTACTCAACAGAATAATCTCACATTTATAACAGAAGGGAAACTCGCAGTTTCAACAGATAGCAAAAATCAAATACACAGGACGGACAATACACCAAACGCTTCATCCGTTTCGCGACCTAGACGCAGTCACCCGACTAGGAACTGCGCTAGTCCAGAGTCCACTCTCGCTTGGTCCGTGCTGCCAGACCTCTCATTCACACTTCATTCACACAATCATGCTAGCAACGTATCTCAGAATGCATTCCTTTCTATCTATTCTGACTAGTCTTTTTCCCAATTACAAAAAGGATGAGGGTTTCACCCGGCGAATTCCCATGCGGGGTTACTTGGCCCTTCCTTGAGAGGTGATCATGCTCTTACCAATTCCCAATATCTCGAGATTACAAATTCCAAGTTCCAATGGCAGTACTGCTCTTTCTATTTCTGTCTAGACATACCAAAAACCCAGTCCTGTCTGCTCTGACTAGGCTGAATCATGATTCTCTATAACAGCTGTACCTTGCGAATACTCATGCAAGGATTTTCAAACAAAGACTTAAGTCTTACCAATTTCCAATTTTCTCGAGATTACAAGTTACAAGATTCAAATTCTTACCAAAGTTTTCAAACTGCAGTTCTAACTCATCTGTCTAGACAGGTTTTCAAAACTATACTTACCAGATCTGGTTCCCAAGCTTCTGAGTTGGATCCTGGACTCCCCCGGGTCGGAGGTGTTGGCCAGCCGGAACCAGTGCCTGCCGAGGCCAGGCAGAACTCCCTCCGATACAAGAGGATCAGTGGGCCCAGGGAATTCCCCTGCATCGGATTGGCATGGTTCCAACTGGACCAAACCTCAAGGCGAATTACGTGGATTTATTCACTTGAACACTATCCACCACTCGCACTTCCAGGCCAACGCACCAAGAATGTAGCAGCAGATAAGCATGCAATAAATAAATCCAGGAGTCTTTTCAAGGATCCAAGCCAGTTTAATGTGCACATGGCTCAAGCAATAAGCAATTTCAAAATGGCTGAGCAATGGCTTCTAGTAGAACAACAACTTTTATAGCTTTCTTGTCCATTCTAAGCATAGGCAAACTTTTCATTGGTCCCAGTACCCCTCTCACCCATCTATTGGTCTCGGTACTGATATGGCTACCCAATCGGGACTCTGGTCTGGGCTCAGCACCTGGTTGCCCCCCTTCTAGTCCCAATTACAATGGTCAGTGTCTCTAACTTGTTACATCTCTCCTCCAAGGTCGCTTAGCTTGTTAAAACATATGGGAAGCAGGGCACTGTAACCTTGCTTTTTGCAGAGTTAATTAATTCCATAGAAGCATAGCACACCTTATCAGTACCAATTAAACTTGTTTTTCTATATTTTCTAAGTTTCGTTTCTGCTTAGCTATGTTCAGTTAAACTGAGTTAAGTTTCAATTCTATGGTGTCATCATTCAGGGGGGTTTTCATTCCTCTGGGCCTAACTACAGGCTTCAGTTACAGGTCAAGCTGCTCAGGCCTGTCTGCTTAGTTCAATTAGCATGGATTATAGGCCGTCGCCTACCACAATCCTATGCCCCCTCGTTGCAGAGCTTTCTTTCAATTGAAAGAGGCTCTCCCCCTGTGCATTTATGCCACAGAGGTATTTAAATGTCTCTATCTTATCTCCTGTCTTCCTCCTTTCCTTCAAAGTTTACATATACCTTGTAACAAAGACCAGTGCCCATTTCCATAGCTGCCCTCTGCACAGACTCCATCCTGTTTATATCCTTTTGAAGGTGCAGTCTCCAGAACTGCACACAATACTCCAAATGAGGTCGCACCAGAGACATACAGAGACACTATCATCGCCTTCTTCCCGCTGGCTATTCTTCTCTCTATGAACCAGACATCCTTCTGTTTTTTGCCGTCACTTTTTCTACCTGCTTAGTCACCTTAAGATCATCAGAAACAATTATTCCCAGATCCTGTTCTTCTATCATGGGCAGAAGTACTTCACATCCTATATTGTACCGCTTCTTTGGATTTTTGCAGCCTAAATGCATGACCTTGTTTTTAGCATTAAATCTTAGTTGTCAAATTCTTAACCATTCTTTAAGCTTTGTTAGATTCCTCCTCGTGTGATCTACACCTTCCTGGGTGTCTATCCTATTGCAGATTTTGGTATCCTCTGCAAAGAGGAAAAGCTTACCCAATAGTCCTTTTGCATATCACTTAGAAAAATGTTTAAAAGCATCAGACCAAGGACCAAAGACCAATCCCCGTAGCTTTAAGAATTTCATTGGTCTAATTAAAAAAACAAATTTAAAAATGTTGCATATTGTATGGGTTCAATTGATAGCAGGTGAATAGATATTTGTTGACTGCAGAGGAATATCCAGGTAAGATGGTAGACTGAATGCTAACATCCGAGGTTTGGACCTGTGTGTCAGATGCTGTTGGAGTGACTTGCACCTCCAGAGTCCAATGGATTCCAGGGTCCGAGTCAGCATGGATTCACCAGAGGCAGGTCTTGTCAGACAAATCTGATAGATTTCTTTGACTGGGTGACCAGGGAGTTGGACCAAGGGAGAGTCCTAGATGTGGTGTATTTAGATTACCGTAAAGCCTTTGACACCATTTTGCAGAGGCGACATATAAACAAACTGAGCACCCTAGGGATGGACCCTAAAGTTATTGATTAGGTTAGAAATTGGTTGAGTGGGGGGCGGAGCCTGATGTCCAGTGGGGTAGACGCTTCGCGCTGAAGCTCCCGAGGGGCCTACTTAGAATCCTGACTTAACATCTGCATAAACTTAATATTTTATACCGAACTTACCGGGGTGCCTTGGGGGGAATGGCGACCCACAAACCAGTGCGCTTGGACTTCGGGTCTCCCTCTTCTTCACATGGAAAACGCTCCAAAACAGCGTTGTCTTCCCCACCTAAGATGGTTCCACCTCGGGTAAGCCCTGAACTGCAACAGGAGATCTTGGAGGAAATATGTGGTGTGAAGGAACTGGTACAGTCCAACGGAGAGGCGCTCCGAGCCATGCGAGAAGACTTCGGTATGCTTCAGGACCGGCTTGAAGGTCTTTCACTACGGCTGGACAACATGGCGGGGGTCCTCGATTTGCACGCGGTGCGTTTGGTGAACCTGGACAAGGCTGAGCGTCACATACAGAATCTTCAAAAAGAGTTAGAGGATTGCAATAATCGTGCTCGTCGCAACAATGTTAGGCTCATAGGAGTTCCAGAAGGGGCGGAAGCAGGAGATATCAGAGAATTTCTGGTCAAAACTCTCCCTTCCTTGCTGAAGATTACCTTTTGCAGAGATCTGGAAATTGACCGAGCATATCGTGCTCCTACCAACATTGCACTCAATCGGACGACCCCCCGGCCCATTATATTCCGTTTACTGAGGTATCAGCAAGTTGAGCAAATTCTCAAAGCCGCCCGGGCGATGCCACATCTGCAGTTTGACGATCATAAAGTCTCTTTCTTCCCCGACTTGGCAAAGCCCACAGCTGACCGGCGGAAGGGACTTCTTGCTTTTCGTCCTAGACTTCAACAGTTACAGGCTCGCTTTGGCCTCTTATATCCAGCGAAGCTCAGAGTGACTCTTCATAACCAAACTAGAACCTTCGAAGATCCTGCTCTGCTAGCAACCTTTTTAGATTCCAAAGAGGCAGACCTGATGCGCTAAGTCAACAATTCGGATGGACTCCGCTGGAACCGCCCGCCATTTTGAATGGCCCGGCGCGGTGATTATTGCCTGGAATAGAGACTGCCTGGACCTTCCTTTCTTTTATATCTACCTCTCTTGGTCTCCTTTTCCTCCATGATGTGCACCTCGGTTGGATTCGGAGCACGCACAGATACACCGGTTATATGTTTCAATCTAGGCCTTCTCTGGGGTTTCACCCCGCAGACATCAGGTCGCCTGTAATTTCTGGGGTTATGCTTCTTCTCTAAGGCACTTTGGTGCTTCTACTGTTATATAGGGCGCTTCATAATTTTTCATTGGCTTATTTTCTATCATATCGTGTGTACAGTCATTTATAGTTGATATGAGGGACATTGCGCAACTCGGTGCGCCATCATGATCCTTTCTCAGAATGTTTGACTTTGTTGTATGGCCTTATGTATGCTCTTAGTATTGAACGTAAGAGGCATCAATAGTCCAATCAATAGAATGACCATTCTTAGTTATCTTAATCATGATCATACTGATTTAGTGTTTCTTCAGGAAATCCATTTCACTTCTGTCGAACCACTGAAACTTGCTGCCAAACCTTATATGGTGGCTGCCTATTCTCCCGCCGCTTCTGAGCGTGGTGAGGTAGCCATCTTAGTTGAGAAATTTTGCCAACCACTGTAATGGATACTAGCTCTGATGGGGAGGGTAGCTGGGCCTGTGTATATTTTAAGGTTAGAGATAGTGCATTTGCGTGTATTGGTATTTATGATCCGAATGTGGATGACCCTGTTATTGTTACTCGGCGGTGACTTCTACCAAGTATTTGTTCCTTTGATAGATAGTCTGCCGCCTAGAACGAGTGGTCCGCCCAAGAGTCTCCACACCCTGCCAGCCCTGATGACAGATTTTGCGTGAATTGCTATATGGAAGTTGCTTCACCCCTCAGACTTAGAGCTCACCTTTTCTCAGCCCCCCCCATCTCTCACATTCTAGATCAGATTTTTCTTATCTCCTCAGTACTGCTATCTCATGTAGACAAATACTCCTGATAGGTTAGCCAATTGGAATGCCATCCAGTGCGCATGATGCGGGACATGCTATGTGGCCTTTGGTCTACTACACTCCTGTTACGTATGATTGTCCCGCATTACAGTATTACTGGAGTCGGGTCTGAGGTCGTCTTCATTCTATTTTATATATTTCGGATCCCCTCTTTAGGAAGTTTGTGGGGCTCCGCTTAGCTGCGGGGATCCCCTCTCTTCCTAAATTGGCTTACTTCTTTTAGTCTTTATGCTGGGTATTGCTGTCTCCTATTTCCTCAATCACGAAATATTGGGAAACATATCTGTCTTTATTGTAAATGTGCGCAAATACCCAGTATGTTTGCCTCTTCCGGTCAAACTATTCACTATTGGTCTAGCTAGAAGACGCTCAACGATTATGTTCAAAATTTTGATGCTCTTCGTTGACTGTTTGATTCTGTATTAATCTTTGTCACATGCTCATCCGGTATCATAGATTTTCCTTCTGTTTGTTTGATGTACAATAATTGTTGTATGTAGGCGCTCATATGATGATTCTAATCAGCTTAGAGAAGAAGCATTGGGGTGGGGGGTAATTGGGGTTGCTTTCTTTATTGTATGTGTGTATTTGTTTCTTTTGATGTGTTGTTATGTTGTTACTTTGTTTGTTGTAAAATGAAAATAAACGTTTAAAAAAAAAGAAATTGGTTGAGTGGGAGGTCACAAAGGGTACAGATAAATGGAGCTCACTCTGAGGAGAAGGAGGTTAGCAGTGGTGTGCCACAGGGATCTGTTGTTGGTCCGATTCTGTGTAACATCTTTGCTAGTGATATTGCGGAAGGACTGTCGGGTAAGGTTTGCTTGTTTGCAGACGATACTAAAATCTACAGACACAGAGGAAGGAGTCGATAACATGAGGAGGGATCTAGCTAAACTTGAAGAATGGTCTAGAATATGGCAGCTGAAATTTAATGCTAAAAAATTCAGGATCATGCATTTAGGCTGCAAAAATCCAAATGAGCTGTACAATGTAGGGGGTGAGGTACTTCTGTCCACAAAAGAAGAGCGGGACCTGGGCGTAATTGTGTCTGATGATCTTAAAGTAGCTAAACAGGTAGAAAAGGAGACTGCAAAAGCCAGAGAGATGCTTGGGTGTATAGGGTGAGGAATGGCTAGCAGAAAAAAAGAGGTGATAATGCTTCTGTATAAGTCTCTGGTGCAACCTCATTTGGAGTATTGTGTGCAATTAGACCGCACCTTCAGAAGGATATAAGCAGGATGGAGTCAGTGCAGAGGGTGGCTACTAAAATGGTTAGTGGTCTTCGATATGAAGCAAATGTGGATAGACTTAAAGATTTTAATATGTGTTCTTTGGAGGAAAGGCGGGATGGGGCGAAATGATAGAGATATTTAAATATCTCCATGGCATAAATGCACAGGAGGGTCACTTTTAATTGAAAGTAAGCTTTGCTATAAGGGGACATAGCATGAGAGTGAACGGGAATAAACTCAGGAGTAATATGCTGAAATATTTCTTTATGGAAAGAGTGGTAGATGTGTGGAATAGTCTCCCAGTGGAGGTGGTGGACACAAGGACAGTATCTGAATTCAAAAAAGCATGGGACAAACACAGAGGATCTCTAAAGGTAGTTGTAGTCGATATGGAAGGACAGACTAGATAGGCCATTTGGTCTTTTTCTGCCATCATGTTTCTATGTTTCTATTGCAGCTATGAAAGTCCACTTCCTACCTCCACCACGGCACTCTGAGTTTACAAGTTCTGAAAATGAAAGAAACAAACAAATCTGCATGTAGATCCTCTCATGGATTTGGATTAAGCAATGTTTTGGGTACATGTTACATGCAACTGTTTAAATATGTGATTCATTTTCACTGGAGTAAAAAAAGATGCTATTCCTCAGCAGTTTATTTTATACATCAAGAGCCCTATTCTGTTCTGGACAATGATGCCCTCTGTATGTCCGGTCTGAGCCAGACGTACAGAGGGGATCGCGATTCTGATCCCGCGGGATCAGAATTGTGAACAGTCATGTACATGCAAGCTAGGACTGCGATTCTATCTGACTTGCACGTGCATGACGTGCCCGACTAACTCAGTCAGGGCTTTTAAATGGAGCCGCGGCTCCATGGCGTCTGGTTGGCCTGGCACTGTGGCTCCATTTAAAAGCTGCGATGCCAGCCGCTGGACAAAAGTGCTTATTCTCCATAGCCCAACCCCAGATCTGGCCTCCTTGCAAGGGTTGGGCTGCGGGGAATGTCCTCCGGCCCCCCCCCCCTTGCCCCATCCGTACCCGCTGCATAAAAAGAAACACATTCAGGGAAATTATTCCACCTCAGAGGTGGAATAACTTCCCTGCACATGTTGCCAGCCCTGGATGTACAGGGCCGACATTAGAATCGGTCCTATATGTTCAGGGTCGGCAACCACCCACCGTCTATCCAGACTCTGCCCCCAGGCCGCCTGTTCCCCGCCCCATCTAACTTCCCCATACAACTGGCGGGAAGGTTAGATGCGGTGGGTGAGAAATGAATAGATGGGATGGACGTGCCGTTGGGACGTCCATCCCAGCTATTCTTGGCACAGAATAACTTCCCAAGTGCTGCAGCAATATTTGAATGATATTAGACCAGTGATTTACATAGAAATAGTAAAGAATGGCACATAAAGACAAGGATAGCCAATCCAGTCTCCCCAGTAAGGTGCTTTTACTTTAGGTTGTAACTTCTCTGTGCAGGATATCCCCTCTATGTACTTTTACTTTGGGTTGCTACTGCTGATATATGAAGGTTATTCTCACACTATGCATTTTTTGAAGTGTAAAACATTATTTATGTTTTGCTTTGAGCAAGAATGTTCCTCGTGCTACTGTATATATAGATCTTTTCTGTTTATTGCTTGCTTTCTTGAATTCAATCACTGTTTTGACCCCACCACCTACACCAGAAGGGAATTCCAGGCATCCACTACCCTATCCATGAAAAGATACTTCCTGATTTTCTTTCATTATTATAATAAATATGACTATTTTTTGAGTATAGTTTCTGTATTGTTGAAGGACATCCTTTTCAAATGTATCTATGGAGAGGTGGGTGACATTGGGTGGAACCCAAGTGGAGCGCTTTTTTAAAACAGAGGGATCAACATTTGTTTCAACTTGTTTTTAATTTTCTAAAGAATTTGTATAACTCAAGATGTGTTGAGGTCAGGGCAAAGGAAAGCCCCTTGTTTAGGACCTGTTTTTCAACTTCCCTAAGGATAGAACTGGATAAATTGATAACATTGTTGTCTAATCTTGGTAAGATGTTCTCCAGAAGGTGCCCCTTCCTCTGCTCCTCCCCCTCTGTAGATAGAAGGATCGCTGAGGCTCCCTTGTCTTCTGTGGTTCTGTGAGATTATGATTTCCTCCACACTTCCACAGTCTGTCCATTGAAAAACCCTGGCTGGATGTGGCCTATCCCAAGGGAACAAGGGCATGGAGTGTTTAAAAAGCATCTTCCGATGAACTCCTAACTCTCTTCTTTGGTTGTTCAAGACTCGGTCTCTCATGTCCTGGTGGGATCTTATCGTCATCTCTTTGCCATCTATCAGAGATCAGCAGTTTTCATCTTAATGATACACTCCTAGATTGAAACGTTGATGATTTATCCCAGGGGTAGACAAAGTCACTCCTGTAATCCTCCAAAATTTTTCTAGTTTCGGGGGGGCGGAGCCTGATGTCCAGCGGGATGGTCGCATAACGCTGAGGCTCCCGAGAGGCCTACTCAGAATCCTGAATTAACACCGTACATACTTGGAACTTCTACTCTGATCCTGCCGGGGCACATTGGTGAGATGGCGGGGACCAAACCCACGCGCCTGGAATTTGGATCTCCAGCGGCTTCTCACGGCAAACGATCCAAAACTGAACCTCCGTCCCCGCAGAAGGGGCTGGCCTTGCGCGAGGGCCCTGAAATGCAGCAGGAAATCCTCGCAGAGATTAGAGGGGTCAAAAACCTCGTGCAGTCAAACGGTGAAGCACTCCGAGCGCTGCGGGAAGATTTTGGTGTGCTGCAAAGCAAGCTAGAAGGGCTTTCTTCGCGTCAGGACAAAATGGAGCGCATATTGGACTCCCATGCGGCCCGGTTGTCCAAACTCGACAAAGTTGAACGTCAGGTGCGGGCCTTGCAGAAAGAGGTGGAAGATGGCAATAATAGAGCGCGCCGCAACAACATACGACTCGTGGGCATACCGGAGGGAGCGGAATCGGGAGACATGAAAGAGTTTTTATGCAAAATCCTCCCTTCCCTGCTCCAAATCACCTTTACCAAAGATTTGGAGATCGATCGCGCTCATCGTGTACCCACAAGCATAACGCTCAACAGGAAGACCCCGCGGCCTATCATTTTTCGACTTTTGAGATATCAACACGTTGAGCAAATTTTAAGTGCCTCTCGGGCAAAGGGCCATATGGAGTTTGAGAGCCACAAGATCTCCTTCTATCCCGACTTGGCTAAACCCACGGTCGACCGCCGAAAGCGCTTTCTGGAATTCTGGCCGAGGCTTCAACAACTACAAGCACGCTATGGCCTGATGTACCCGGCCAAGCTCCGAGTCACGCTTCACAATCAGACAAGAACATTTGAGGACCCTGATCTACTAGCGGAGTTTTTGGATTCCAAAGAAGCCGACTTGATGCGCTGACTTCCAGAATATTCCTGCAAGTATTCTCATACCCGCTGTACCCGCCATATTGGATCTGCCGCAGCCCAGCAAAGAATCTGGCGAGGGCAGTTTGTTGCCTTACTTTTGATGATATCTGTGACCCGACTCCATCTACCCACAGTAGCCTCGATGAGTATCAGAGACAGTGTTAATTATGGACTCTGGTGTTTCTTTTCTTTTTTTTTCATGTCTTTCTATTTCCTCTCTAGGGCCTCCTCCCGCAGACATATGGTCGCCATATTCTTTGGGGGTTTTGCTTCTTCTCTAAGATACTTTGGTACATACTTTTCAATATGGGGTGTATTAGCCAGAATACTCGGTGATTATGTCATTGTTGCACAGATTCTGATTATGTTGTATGTTTTCAAGCGCCCTTACCTCAAATGTCTATTACCGATTGATGGCACCATGTAAGATTTTTTCATTGAACGTAAAAGGAATCAATAATCCGATAAAACGGAAGAAAATCCTAAGCTACCTAAGTCAGGAAGCTGCGGATCTGATTTTTCTCCAAGAAATGCATTTAAATTCGAAGGAAACTCTTAAACTCAATATTAAACCTTACATGGTGGCCGCCTATTCCCCAGCCGTCTCTAAGAAATGTGGGGTCGCCATACTGGTTAGGAAATCTTTGCATGCTCGCTTGTCTAAATGGCAGATGCTTAATGATTATGTACAATCTGCTCATTGCTCCAACATGCCTGTATAATGTGCACTCATCATGTTTCAGATCACCGTTAGGTTTTGTAACACAATAATGTAAGCACACGCCCGCTTCAGGAATGATTAGTTTTCTAGAGAAGAAGCAGGGGGGAGGGGGGTGGTAGGGGTTTACTTTGGTGTATGTATTACACTTTTGTATCTGTCTTTTAGCTGTATGTCTTCCTTTTCCTTTGTTGTTAAAAAACGAAAATAAAGAATTAAAAAAAAAACAAAATTTTTCTAGTTTCTTGCCTTTAATAGACTTCCATAAAAGTCAGCAGATTTTTATCAAATTTTTTCTTATTGTGCTCATATTGACAGTCTTTTTCTTTAAGAATATCAAGCTTGTTATCAATGTCCTTTTGAAACGTCTCTGCTTTTAACTTTGAAGCACTGATTAAAAGAATCATTAGATCCAGTGAGCATTTTTTGTTCATAAAATCAGGATCATCAGTGAACATCCCCCGGGCCTTGTTGATCCGTAGGCCCATGGGGATCAACTTGTTGAGGCAATACTCTAAAAGTGAGGAGGCGAGCAAGTCTTCTTTAATAACTTTTTGTGTAAGGCAGACTAACTCCTCCCATTCTTGTTCTTTATCCTTTAACCGGGTAAGGCGGACCGGCTGATTCCACCCTGATTCCCCCCCCCCCTTTCCCCTCGCTTTTAATAGGCACACTTAAACCTTCAAAGAAAACTATTACACATCATTTGGAATTGAACTGGTCGCAGCTTTATTAACTTACAACAATCACAACTTTCAATCAACAAATTAACATCTCCCCCCCCCCACCAGCAGCGCGAGCCACCACCCGCCATGTTATTAGCAAGGTGACGCCGCTGCCGCTTCCCCCGGGTACAGGCCCCGACAAAATTGCCTCGCCCTCCCTCATCCGGCTTCGCCATATTATTAGCAAAAGCCGAGGGATTGTCCGGGCGGGGGTACCCCACCCCCGCCGTACTGCTTGCATCCGGCTCCGGACCCCGGAAACCTCCGGGATCCCGCCAACCCCTTCCAGCTGCAACACCCCCAACAACAACCCCCCAAGACCCACTTGAAACCAGGGAGGGAGGGTGGGCGTCCGGCGGCTCCGGCATCTAAACGAAAGAGGCCGGAGCCGCACCGCGTCCCCGCACCTGCCCTTGGGTCTCCTTCCTCCCATTGGCCGCAGCGCCGAGTCGTCACACGCTGCCGCCAATGGGATGGCATTATCCCCTCGCTCCGCCCCCCATGGGCTCACAATAGCCATGCTACCGCCGGAGGAATGCACGTGGCCGCCCCCCCGGTTAATGGTGGCCGCGAGCACATGGCTCCGCGGCCTTGCCGTAACCGGGTAAGGCGGACCGGCTGATTCCACCCTGATTCCCCCCCCCCCTTTTCCCCTCGCTTTTAATAGGCACACTTAAACCTTCAAAGAAAACTATTACACATCATTTGGAATTGAACTGGTCGCAGCTTTATTAACGTACAACAATCACAACTTTCAATTAACAAATTAACATCTCCCCCCCCCCACCAGCAGCGCGAGCCACCACCCGCCATGTTATTAGCAAGGTGATACCGCTGCCGCTTCCCCCGGGTACAGGCCCCGACAAAATTGCCTCACCCTCCCTCATCCGGCTTCGCCATATTATTAGCAAAAGCCGAGGGATTGTCTGGGCGGGGGTACCCCACCCCCGCCGTACTGCTTGCATCCGGCTCCGGACCCGGAAACCTCCGGGATCCCGCCACCGGCTCTGGACACCTCCATCCTGAGCCGCCCCCCTCACAAAAAGCTGCGACCAGCCCATCTCCCAAGCATAACCACTTCCAAGGCCTCCTGCCAATCATTAAGCAGCAAGTCCAACCCGATCGGGGATAAATGCACCCCGTCCAGCCTGAACAAACCCGCGCAATCTACGTCCACCCATTGGTGCAAAATTTGGCGCCCCCCATTCTCGATGACCCATCTGCCTATTTGGCGATTAATTTTAGACAGCCCCCTGGACCAGCGCCGCTGAACCCTGCAAGCAGGCCTTGGAAGTATATCCGACCACACCAAGACTACACCCGGGAACATCCCTAAAACCACCCCCAAGTCCTTGTGCACCGCACGAATCAACTGGCGACAAGTCCAGGACGTCAAGTCGTTGCCTCCCAAGTGAATCAACAGCACCGTAGGCTTCTCCATCCGACTTCCGTGGTGCCGCAGCAAAGGCAGGAGCTGAATCCACTGCAGTCCGCGCTCACCCAGCCATGTGACGGACACCACAGAAACGTCCAGTCCAAGATTCGTGCCAATAGGTCGTGTTGCTGCTCACCGACCAGCCCAGTAAACGAACGAATGGCCAGTCACCCAACAGCGACACCGGCCACATCCTACATCTGCAACAGAAAAGAAGATAGGTTAGACACCCCCCCACCACCCCTACAACCTCACATAGGTTTGGAAAGCCTGCGACCTCCAGCGACTGATACGCTTGATATCCCTCTCCGGCAATCCCTCCGCTGCCGCGCTGGTAGCCGCTCCGATCCGGAATGAATGAGGAGCAAACCGGCCAGCGTCCTCCCCTATCGCCCGCAGCGACATCCGCAGGACCGCCGTAAACTGGAAGCGCGTCAAAACCCGTGCGTCTTTGTGAACAAATAAATGACCCGCGCCCGCGGGCTGCACACCCAAGTACGCTTTTAACAACCCGACCGGGCAAGTCAGGGCCCCGGACACCTGTCTCAAGATTACCCAGACACCTTTCCCCAGCTGATCTGTTTTGGAACGCGCTACATGAATGCGAACTTCACCAGGTACCAACTGTACGTGGTGCAATTGCAAACCCCCGACCACCGCGCTTCTACCCGACTCTGCCACCAATTCGCCCACTCGGAAGGCCCCGAAAAACGCTATGGCAAAAACCGCCCGAAATAAGAAACACTCGTAACTGGACGAGACCACCGGAGGCAACACCTCGCACAGCCGCTCCAACATTGCATGCGTTATCGGCTGCCTGGTATCCCCGGCCGGTGGCGCCGCCCGCTCCCATCCTTGCAACAGCCGGGACGTCAAAACCCCCCCCCGCAACGCGCCCCATCCCACCGCTTTCATGAAAAAGGAAAATCCTGCCAAATTCTTCCTAACCGTAGAACGCGACAAGCCAGACACTTTCGCTGCCAAAACATACTGACCCAGTAGCCAATCCGATGCTGGGCCCCGTCTCCATCCCCGCTCCGACAGGAAGGACCTCACACTGCTGTAGCCTCTTCGGTAGGCCTCCCACGTCGCTGCCGACACAGAGTTTTTCAGCAAGTCGATCATGCCAGCAGGCCAATCTGCCATAAAGTCTCCGGGACCGAGGCCCCCCGCTCTTCGACTGCCGGCGCCAAGGTCCGAAACAGCTCCCACTTGAAACGGGAAAGAGCATCGGCAATAGCGTTAATACTCCCCGGAATGTAGCGAGCCTTAAGAACCACGTTTAAACGTAAACAGGCTAAGACCACATGCCGCATTAATTCTGCAACCTGCCTGCACCGTGGGGTATAATTATTCACCACACTCACCACGGACTCGTTGTCGCACCTCCATAATATCTGGCGATTCCGCAGCCTCCCCGGCCACAGTGACAACACCACCAAAATCGGGAACAACTCTAGGAAGGTTATATTACTAGTAAGGCCGGCTTCGCGCCAGGACGGAGGCCATCCCGCAGCACACCAAGAGCCCCCAAAGTAAATCCCCAAGCCCGCCCCTCCGGCAGCATCTGTATATAACTGCAACTCCTCACTTGACACGACCGGCTCCCGCAACACCGAGACACCGTTAAATTCCCGCAGAAACTCATCCCATACCCCTAAGTCCGCTCTTATACTATGGGAAACCCTAACCCGATGATGAGGTTTACGCACCCCCACCGTAGCCAACGACAGTCGGTGGAGGAATACCCGTCCCATGGGAATGACCCGACATGCAAAATTGAGTGAACCAATAAGTGCCTGCATATCCCGCAGCGACAGCTTTGTGGCTAACATCGCGTTCACTATCAAAACCCGCAGCTTCACCACCTTGTCCACCGGTAATCTCGCTACCATGAGAAGCGAATCTAATTCCACCCCCAGAAAAGTAAGACGCGTAGCAGGCCCCTCCGTCTTCCCCACTGCCAACGGTACTCCCCATTCCTGAGCCAATTGGTTGAAATCATCCAATAAATCCCGGCACTGCCTGGACTGAGCCGACCCTACGAAAAGGAAATCATCCAAGTCCGGCATCCAAACGAAAGAGGCCGGAGCCGCGCCGCGTCCCCGCACCTGCCCTTGGGTCTCCTTCCTCCCATTGGCCGCAGCGCCGAGTCATCACACGCTGCCGCCAATGGGATGGCATTATCCCCTCGCTCCGCCCCCCCCGGGCTCACAATAGCCACGCTACCGCCGGAGGAATGCACGTGGCTGCCCCCCCGGTTAATGGTGGCCGCGAGCACATGGCTCCGCGGCCTTGCTGTTCTTGAGCTTAGTCTTCCTCTGTGAAGAATGGCTTCTCAGGCAGCATACGCTGAAATAGTTCTTCTCAAAAACATAATACATTTTTCCAGTGGTAGAACATTGTGTGTAAACAAGCAGGTCCACAAGACTATCAAGGAATACAAAGATGCAATGTGTGAAGAAAAGCCCTTTATTCAAAACAGCATACATTCTATTGTCCTTTTGTTCTCTTAATGATTTGATTTTTTAATGATTTTGCTTTTATATTTTTTCTTATTTACATTATTCATGATGATCTATGATATGTACTACAGGTACATACAATGAGCCTTTTTATCCAATTACTTTCATTATTTTTTAAGAATTATGTTTTTTATAAATGCTGTTGTTTCACTGCACATTTTAATTGTATATTGTTTTTGAGGTACCCCCTGATGAAGGATTTTTTTGCCAAAACGCGGCTGTGTCAGCAATGCTGTTTTAAATAAAGGACACTTCTTCACCCCTTGCTTCTTTGTGTTCCTTGATAGTCTGCAAGTGTGTTTGTGTTCCCTTGTTTTATTTATTTATTTTTTTAAAATTATTTATATACCACTTTATCCTGAAATCAAAGCGGTTAACACATCAAACAATCAAAAAATCTGAGATCAGTGTTAGTAAAGGGTAAGCATGCAGTGTTAACATGGGTGAGTATTTGTGTGAGTGAAGGTGATGATTTCTTGATGTGCTATTTACAGGATGAGCTATGTACAAGTGGTTATATATAGGGAGGGTAGGGGGGTACATTGGGGGTCAGGTGGGTTGGTAGGTAGCATAGGACATTGGACTATGGTGTTCAATGAAGAGTATAATTTTGGGCTGCTTCCTGAAGTCCTTGAGGTCCATAGTTGATCATGGGTTGGTAGGTAGCATAGAACATAGGACTATAGTGTTCAATGAAGAGCATAGATTGGGGCTGCTTCCTAAAGTCCTTGAGGTCCATGGTTGATCATCGGTCGAGGTCCATAGTTGATCGTCGGTCTTTCGGGAGGGAGTTCGATGCAGTTTAACTTAACATTAACTTATTCAGAGAACCTCAATTTCAAACAATAACTTAATATTAACTTATACAAGGACATCAATTTTAAACAATGACAATAACTTCTACAAAGAACTTTCAATTGTAAACATTAACATCATATTTTAACAATTTAAGCAGGCTTGTAACTTCATGCTCCTTTTACTAGGAGCATTCCATTGTAAATTGTAACATTGCATTTCAAACGTAGACAGTCTTGTAACTTCCTACATTAAGAATGAGATTGGTGTGATTGGAGGTCTTCGTTATAATGTTCAATGAATAAGGTAGTCTTGAGTAACTTGCGGAGGTCTTTTAAATCAGTTGTGGATCTTAGCTTCTCTGGAAGTGCATTCCAAATAGCAGGGGCAGCAAGGGAGAAAGCTCGCATGGATGTTGATTTATTGGTGTTTGTAAATAAGCTCGGAGTTGGTATTGTGTTTTTAGTGCTGTTTCTGTCCAGTCTTTCTTTTGTTTTGGTTCTGATGAGCTCTTGAAGTATTTCTGCTGACCTGTTGTTTTTGATCTTGAAGATTGTGAGCGCTGATTTATATTTTGCTCTTGAGGAGATTGGTAGCCAATGCAGGTCTTGTAGTATAGGTGTTATATGGACTTGTGGTGACGTGCCAGCAATAATGCGAGCAGCAGTGTTTTGGACTATTTGAAGGGGATGGGTGGATTGTTTGGGTAGGCCTTGGAAGACCTGTGGACCTGAAATCCAAGTAGATCACATTCAGTGTGCACTCCTGATCCAGTTCTCTAGTCACCCAGTAAAAGAAATCTGATTCATATGGCACTACCTGCCTTTGGTAAAAATATGTTGCCTTGAATCTTGTGACACATTGAATTGCAGAAAGTTCACTATCTTTTCCTTCAGCAGCATCTCCATTACTTTTCCAACTGCTGAGATAAGACATAGTTTTCCGCCTCAACTGTTATCATGTTTGTGAAGAGGGATCATATCAACCCTTCTCCAGTCCCATGGAGTCTCTCCTTTTTCTATTAAACACATCTTTAAGAGGATCCACCGGAACTTCTCTGAGCTCCCTCACTGTCCTGGAATATACCCCATCCGGCATGATAGCTTTGTCCACCTTCAGTTTTTCAAGTTGTTAAAAAACAGTTTCTTCTATAAATGATGGGGTATCTATGCCACTCCCATATGTACTTTTTTTCGGCCAATTGTGATCTTTCACTAGGATTTTCTGTTATGAGCACAGCATTTCCGCTTTATCCTCATCACTCTCTACACAGAGGTCCTCAGCATCTTTCAGACTTACACTGCCATCTCTAGCTTTTCTCTTCTCCCTGATGTATCTGAAAAAGGCCTTGTAACCAAGTGAGGAAAATTTTAAATTAAAAATAGTGAAGGGCCTAAAATAAAATTATATTTATTTGGCTGCATCGGGGGGACTCTGTGCAGTTCATGACATGATAATGTATTTTCGCCATGGGGGGAGGGAGATTTAGAAACAATGTGATACAGGTTTTTTAATTTTTCTTTGCCAGAGCAAATGCAACCCATGGTAAAGAAATAAAGTTGTTTAAACTGCTGGCACTCTGAGGCCTCAGGGCTGCTATCAGGAAGGTAGAGCCACTGGCAATATACGAGGGGTTGAAAAGTTGCAGGCAGGAGGATTCTTGCAAGTGTGCTATGGAAAGATACTGGTTTCAAGCAGGGAAAAGCCACAAGATCACACAGTTGATGATGTACTTTCAGTGTGTGAAAGAGAGAAATGTATGTGTCTCTGGATATTGTTTGGGAAAATTCCTTGTGATCTTGTTATTGCTTGTGATGGGTAAGATGGCTTTCAAAGCTTTGTTTGAGAGGTCTGCAGGCACTAATTGTTGCGGAAGAACATTATTTTTTCCCAGCACTGTTCAGAGTTGTAGTCCAGTTTCAGTTTGGGTATCTGGTTCTGTGAGTGAGATATGTGTGCTGCAATCATGTCATATATGAATAAGAAGTGAGAGAACATAAGAAAATAACATAAGATATGCCTTACTGGGTCAGACCATGGTTCATCAAGCACAGTATCCTGTTTCCAACAATGGCCAATCCAGATCACAAGTATCTAGCAGGTTCCCAAAAAGGCACACAGGTTCCACAATGCTTATCTCAGGGCAAACAGTGGATTTCTCGGATACTCTTTAGTAAAGGTTTATGGGCTTTTCCTCCAAGAACTTGTCCAAACCTTTTTTAAACTCAGCTACACTAACAGTTTTTACTTCAACCTCCGGTAACGAATTTCAGAGTTTGAATACACGTTGAGTGAAAAATACTTTCTCTTATTAATTTTAAATGGGTTACGTTGTCGCTTCACTGTGTGTCCTCTGGTCTTTCTACTTTTTGATGGCATAAACAACCTCTCTATGTTTACCCGTTCCACTCCATTCATTAATTTATAAACCTCTATCATATCTCGCCCCAGTCGTCTCTTTTCCAGGTTGAAGAGCTCTAACCTTTTAAGCCTCTCCTCATAGGGGTATCCTTCCATCCCCTTTACCATTTTGGTGGCTCTTCTCTGTACCTTTTCTAATTCTGCTATAGAGATTTGAGCAGAAATTGGAACTGTAAGTCAAGCTAAAGAGAGGCTCTGAGAAAATTCCAAAACTGCTTTTGTGTGATTTTTCTGAGGAAAATCAGACTGAAGAATGACTTTTCTTTGTTGTGCGTGAAAAGGCTGTCAGATAGAAATGATTGCAAGAAGAGGGTTTCTTTCTAAGGCAGCCCTGAACTCGTTGAGAAGCTAAAATACTTTAAGTTGAGTTGAGACTTTAATTGTGGATAAAAACATTTTTGAGAATAAGTGAATGTACTGACAGAACTGAAGCTGCTTTTTGCCGTTTATATTGAAGAAATATTGCTGTTGTGGGGCAGATTACTTATTTCTGGTTGTGCAAATTTTAGGAAATTTGAACTAGAAGGATTTATTTGGAAACATATGAGCCTGCTTGCGCTCATGTGTACTGGACTGTAATGAAAGTCAGAAAGGGATTTTTCCTAGTGTATCGAAGCTTTCTTAGAGACACAGGTCTAGGTTGAATCCGAGTTTATTTAAGAATATTGACTGGAGGAAACGTTTTGTCATTCTTATCAATAAGACATTACTGTGTAAGAGCAACTTAGAGTTTGCTGCAAGATTTCAAAAGTTACCCAAGCCTTGTGAAGAAAGTGCCTTTCTGTAGTAGCCTTACTAGCTAAAACTGGCTAGCTCTCTAGTAGAACTACTATGACTTGGGCATTTGTGAAGTCATTAGAGTTTTGGTAAATTATTTGGAAATATGTTTTAGGACCAATGAAAGGTCCAGTGAGGAAATAAGTTGTGACTGGGCAGAGGAACCCTGCACCAAGAACTACTGTCATATTTCCCCATAAAGCTGAAGGAACTTTTACATTTAAAGTTCCTTACTTAAGGAATATGTTTGGTGAAACCTCTTGAATGTGAGAACCAAGAATTTATTGAGTGAGTGCCAGATCCCAGAGAAAGAGAGAAAGGAAAACTAGCTGTACAGTATGAATGTGTAGTTAGGGACTTTATTATCCTTTTATGTTAGATAGAACAAGTGTTTGAGAAACCAAAAGGAGAAAACTAGACAACTTGCAGTTCTCAAGTTAGGGTTTTGCTTTATTGGTTTAAGTATATTTAGGGAGTAGGTCTGTTCCAGTGTTCAAGCTCCTGTGTAGTGTAGACCCAGCCTAGAGGGAGAAGAAGATCTGGTTCCTGATCTAGAACCAGAACTGGTACGAATGGACACTGACAAATGAAAGATTGGAACCTTGAAGAAAAGAAGAAAACAGCCTGATAAGTAACCCTTGCGACACACACTGGGCAGCTAATCATTTTTAATTAGTGCACTCATAATTACACTCATAGCTGGAGGAGGTCACCATGGCATTGCTGTTCCATTCAGAAGCCTACCAGGGGTAGACGTAGATGTGGCTGGACATGCAGCCCATCAGAATCGGGGTCCGGCCTGCATGTAAAAGCCGGTAGACCCAATTCTGAGAAGACATACACAGGCTGGATGTCCAGTAGAAAATAGGCCTCTTTGTTTTTTACCTAAGATGTATTCATCTATATCTCTTCCGTAGTTTTTGTTTGACCCATGGAATTTTTTTTATAGGAATAGATGTTCCTTGTAATTACACTTGTAAATAGTTAAAAACATAATGTTCCTTGTAAATGTATACAGATGTATACAAATGTTCTGTTCACTGTTTAATGTAAACCGCCCCTGATCTCTGGAAGGGGCGGTATAGAAGAAAATGTTAAATAAATAAATAAATAAGATGTCCCATGGCGACCCACCAGATCTTATCATGGAGGGAAATTCCATAATGTGCACATCTGGCCCATCCGGACATCCAAAAAATGGATGTGGCACAGTTGTACCTGATTCTGCAACCAAGGGAGCTATACGTTCCCATGGCTACAGAATACGGCTGGAATGCACAGTATGCTGAGTGGGGAGACATGCCACATGCTGCCCATCTCCACTGCTCAGTGCTCCTGCTGGTGTGTCATTTTCGTAGCATCAGCAAGAGCAAACAATGCCTGACAGAAGGTAATGCTCATTTCCCTGCCACCCGGCCCTCAGAAGGGGCAGCCAGGGCTGAGATCGGTTGGCAGGGGCTCTCCCAGAGTGGCTCCATTGTCCTGGGTGGGGGGGCCAAAAGCCCTGATCGCAACAGCACCCAGCTCTTATTCCACCTCCGAAATGGCTCCAAAGTGAGGCCGCCGGACATACAGGGTTCTGACCAGAATAGGCCCTGTATGTCTGGGTGCTTTGGCCCACCCCCCTCAGGCCTTCCCCCTCCTGCTCCATAAAGTGCTCCACGCACAATGGCTCTGTGCATGCAGGGAGCACTGGCAGCTAAATACGGCTCCAGTGAATAGTGGAGGATGTACGTCCAACCGGGACGTCCAACTGCACTATTCGCTGGTCAGAATCTACCCCTTCGGGGTATGTTTACTAAACTGCGTTAGTGCGATTCGCGTTAGGAGCCGCGGTAGAGACAGAAATCCCAAATAAGGACATGGGCGGTACATCGTTCCCGAGAACACGCCGAGAACGCGCGTTACAAGGCGCCATAAATGAACGAGCGCTACAGGGCACGTTACCACGCGTTAATCTTAAGAAGGCGCGCAGGCATACAAGCACAGCAACAGAGCTGTAGCACAATGGTTACAACACTGACTGATGGTACAGGGGTCATGGGTTCGATTCCCCAGTGGGCCTAATGTAGAAGGCTGGCTGAGGCAGCACCCTTTACATTTAAGTAGTGATTGTTGAGGCATATGACATGTATTTTAATTAGTGCTGCCAGCAAACACACCCTCATGGTGGGATAACCTAAAGTGCCGCATAAGGCACTCCATAGGGCACATTATAAAGTGTACTGTCCGCCAAGGCACCCTATAATGTCCCCTATAGGACACCTTATAAGGCTGTGAACAAAGCCCTGGCTGGCTGCAGAAGAACTGCATGGCACCACACAAACTGTCTGCTGTGGTTACCAGGATAGGGTTAACCCACCCGTACCCATGATGCACTGCACATGCAAATCAGCAGACGAGAGATGGGCACAAGATTGGGTATGCACCCTCACAGCACCTTGGCCTGGTAGGGGCAACAGAGTAGCCACAGACAGTCACATTGTGCGGGTACTGTGCCCACCCTGACGTTGAGGTGGGGCGCCCAGCACCAGGTCCACAGCACCTTTCATGGCTGAAATATGCCATGCTGCAGATCCCCATCAGTGTGTGATAGGTAGTTCCGTTTAACACACCTAGGATACATCTGTGTCCTGCTGTATGTCTCAGTCATGTCTAGTCCTTATGGGCGATGATGCACCCAGAATAGTGCATATTCTGTGTTGGTGCCATGGTTACCTGCTGTAGGTGAAGGGGGGGTGTATGGACTCATAGGCAGATTATGTACCACCACACAACCCATCCACTGGGGCTCAGGGTGGGAAACAGGATCACCCACCAATAGATCCAGAGTCTACCTCCCTGCAATGGTAGCAGTAGAGAGGACCATCAACCCCAGTCCTGCTGGGGAACAGACAGAGCGGCACACATCCAGAACGCAATAGCAGACAGACAGCAGGCCTGGAAATGCTCAGCTGCCCCCCACCATTATCTGACATTCTCCAGCAGCAAGCCTCCAGCCGCTGCACCCTGCAAAGTGTTCCAGCAAGACACATACTAGCTGCAGACAGTCCACCAGCTAGTCTATAGTGCACAGTCCTGGAGGAGATGCATGTACCCAGAACAGGGATATCAGCATACATACCAAGCAGATAAGGCAGTGATTGGGCCCCAAAAGAAAACTTATAAATATCACATGAGAGAAATGCTATATAGCACTATGGGGGAACCTAGCCATGCCATGGTCACTGCTCAGTCAGGGTGAGAGTGACCTCCCAGCAGGACATGCTATGGCCACCCTGTCCGTGCAGGTGGTACCGGGCACTACAATGTCCGAGCCATTGCCCTATGCCCTGTGCAGATGCGGCCAGGCCAGGCCACCCTATCCAGGCTATTCCCACGGTACCTTGCACCTCATTATGCACATTGGCAGGCCAATACTGGCAACAGTGCTAGCAGTGTGGGCTGTGGAGGGTGTTGGCAGCCACCACACACTGGATAGACAGACACACACTCCCCACACCTATGCCAGCATTGTGCAACTATAGAGGTGTTGGGCAGCCCAGGCCACCACACCAGTCCTGGGCACAGTGCAGGCATGGCTATGGTACGCAATACTGTAGGAGTCACTCCCCAGGTTGGTAAACACTGTCAGACACAAGAACTGTAGCACACTCCACAGACATCAGAAATGTTGCTATGATGCAGCTCACTCAGAAAATTGTACTTAACGTAGGAATTGCTATCTGCCAGTAATCATAGCAACCTTTTGATAGTTGTGTACCATATTCCCAGGTTTAGGGTGGCATTACTAAGGCATGCAAGTGCTAGTATTGGGAGATGCATGCAGAGCCCAAAGTCCTGCCTCTCCAATAGGCTTTTGGATAATGGGGCCTGTGGGTGCGGGTGTGTCTGCCCCTGTTGGCTGCTGCTTTACGGCAGAGGTTCCCAACTCCAGTCCTGCGGTGCCAAACACTGTTCGGGTTTTCATGCTGTCCCTCATGAATATGCATGAGATACATCTGCATACCATGGGGGTGGCGCATAAAAATACAGCACAGGCATCTTTATCAGAGGCAGCATGGAACCGGAATGGTGTTTGGCCCTCCAGGACTGCATTTGGGACACTCTGCTCTAGGTAATGTGCATGTTTATGGTGTCTGTGCTCTGTAGGGTAAAATGTAGGTGTCTTGGGCATGTTTACGTCATCTGCAATAAAGGTGCTGTCTGTATTAGCACATTGTAGTAGTGGGTAAAATAAGGGGACTGGGTTGGCAGGAGCCACAGCTGGGGCTTGAATCTGTAACCCTCTGCTTCGGAATACACTGGCTTTGTGCTGTGCACCACCTTGTTGTCACAGAGTCAGTACATTCCTTGGTGATACCATGACTGTTCGTCAGAGAGGGCCCATCTGTTGCAGTACACAGCACTCACCTACACAGGACTAGGCCACGGTCTGCTCTGGGCAGCTGCCACTGCCCCCTCCACCACCAGTATCCCTCAGCCACCATGCTGACATGCCCTTCTGCTGGTGGTGCTGGTGGTGCGCAGTCTCAGGCCATCCAGTGTGCAGGTAGGCGGCTGCCTATGGTGCAGGTTCTGGGGTAGGGTTGCCTGCATAGACGTCCACGCTCTCCTCCAGCCCCGCCTGCCAATGTTCTGTGCCCTTGGGGGTAGCTGTTGGGTACTATCCCCTGTGACACTGTGGGAAACACAGTCGTGCCCATGTTGGGCCTTCAGAAGTTGCTGTCTGGCTTCTCTGCTGTTTCAGCATTCGTATGGGCCAGCTAGGCATCACCCTAGTCCGCACTGTGGCCCAGCTGCACCACAGCATGTGCCGCCTGCGGCCATCTGTATCCCGTTTTCCGGCATATGTCCAGTTGCCGTTCTGACATGCCCGCCCTGATGTTGCGGGACATGTGCACGCCATAGGAACCCTGTCTGATGGAGTGGAAAACCCTGAGCAGCGCTATTTCACTGTGGGCTCATTCACCTTGTATGGGGATGGAGTGTAGACCCTTCCACGATTTATATCTTTTCTATGGAGCTTTCTCGGGGGGAGGGGGGGTTGATGTTTCTCATTAATACCACTATTGGCCAGCTCGGTTATGGTTTTTTTCCAGTTTGTTGAGGTCATTTTCAGTGTTTATGTGCCCTTTTGTTCTGTGCACATGTATCACACTTATCACTTTTTTTAGGTTTCCCTGCCTAGGCTGTACATTGCTGACACTGAAATGATTTCTCTCCCCTGTAATGTGCATTTAATGGCAGGTTTTCATTCGCGTTGGGATCTAGCTCTTCAGATCAGTGCGTTAGTGTGAACAGAGCCTCTTCCCGCCCACTCTCTGCCCACTGACCCCTTCTCTCCGCCCTCTCTCCACCTTCTGCGTTTTTTTACCGCGCCGCAGAGCTTTACGATCGTTAACGCATCATAACGCGTGTTATGTAACGTTAACAATCGTTAGCGCGTCATAACGCGTGTTATGATGCGCTAACGATCGTTAACGTTACATTACGCGCGTTATTTACCGCTACCGCAGTTTAGTAAACATACCCCTTAGTGTTTTACGCAAGCCTTCTTTTAGTTTTTCTTTTAATGTTTTTTATTACGTTGATGCACATGCTTTTAGACACCTCTCTTATTATGGGTTTTACATTAGCACGTATTTCTTTGTTTTAAATTCTATACTACTCCATGTCTATCCATTTGGTGTAACGCATGCTTATAGTTGTCTCTGTACATATAAAGTTCAGCATGGTCCCATATTTGAGTTGTTTGTTATTTATTGATTTAGACCAGTAGACACTTATGATCATAGCATACCAATATGTGTTTTTAGTAAGTGTCCTACACCAGTTCTGTGTAAATTTATATTTTTCATTTTCGGCCATCCCTAAGTTCGCCACCACAAGAGTTCTTTTAAAAGTCAGTAACATTGTCTTTGATCTCCTTGCCTTTTGTCATGTGGGCTGGGATTTACATACTGCCTAACACCTATTTTTTTCACATTTTCACATTTTCTCAGCTTCAGTGATTTTGAAGTCTGTCATCACAAAAGTTTTCTTTTAAAAGTTGGAAACATCGGCTTGGATCTTCTTGCCCTTATGCCCTGAGGGTTTGGATTCATATACCGCCATTACATAATCTGTATGATATATAGTCAACATGGTCTTTTATGATGCCAACTAAATAGACTTTCTAGACACATTAGTGCACATATTTATGCATTTGAATATGCTTACATCCTTTAATCAAATTTGTGGTCCCTTGTGGTCCGCTTACATTATTTACTTGTCATTATATTGAGAACCCCTTTATTTATATATCCTTTACTCCGATGGTTTGCCTCTTTATTTAACATGTTTAGTTGTAGTATATACTCTGCTGGTTTGAATAAATAGTTTCAATATGTTTACTGATCCCGATAAATTCGTAATGCTTTCATTTTCACGCACACATTCAATTCAGTATTTCTAGCATTAGGACTTTCAGCAGTCCTCCTAAGTCTTACAGGGTGACTTCATGCCCTTCAACCCTTTTTGGTGTGACATCCCTCCGTTTTAAATTCTCTAGCTCTCTTTGGATACTACTCCCTACTTTCATGCTGCCCAAGGAAGCATATGATTCCACTGATCAAGGCAAGTAATATTCATAGATCCTTGAGATACGACTGTACTCCCTTATTGAAATGTTAGTTCTGTTTTGAAAATATAGACTCTTAGTAAAGTTCTGGCTGCTCTTCTAATGAGTTCTGACTGGCTCATACTGCCACTCTGCTCTACCAGCGTCTTTAGTACTTTATTTTTTTATACTGTAGGTTTGCTAGTGGTGGCACAGAATGTTAAGAGTTAGTTGCTGAACTAAAATGATACAAGTGAGTCCTTTTGGTTATTTTCATTACTTATTGCTCACCTAAGTTAATTCCTCCTCATCCCTGCACTATTTTTGTAATTTTTAAAGTTTTAATGCTACAATTGCCCATAGATGGTGTTTGGAAATTGGTGCTGTAGATTGGACTAGAAACATTTTTGCCTTCTTAGTCTCATGCCGATTTAGATGCATTCTTTATCACACTTTCTTACGTTTCTCCATTATACCACTGACATTTCATTTTATCGAGTTCTTATGTTATTTTATATGTGCATATTTTATCAGCCTGACTGTTTTATTATTTGTTTTTTCATACATATACATATTTATACAATAGATAAAATATGCTGTGTAAATAATAAGTGTGTTCCATTCACTTATTATTTACACAGTATATTTTATCTATTGTGAATTTTTGATTGCGATGTCATATTTATATGCTTTTATTTGAGGCTTCTTGACTCCCCGTGGAAGGCGTTTGCTGAAACGCATTGGAGCTATCTCACAATAAAGCTCTTTGTACCATTGCTGTTGTGGATACTTCACTTTTGTTTGTTTCTCCGTTCTTTCTACTGCACGTGTTTGTGCTCTCATTTGGACCTTCTACCACATGGGGACAGTCCAAACACAATGTAGTTGTATATACACTTAGAAATATTTATGTTGTTGATCTCAGGTAAATTTTAAATTCATATGTTTTTGTTGATCTTATGTAAATAGTTTATGGAATGGTTCTACAAATAGATTTTCCCAGTTATCCAAGTTCTTAAACTGTTATCTGTAAACTCATACTTGTTAAATGTACTGAGATGTTTTTGTTCCATGTAAACCGCGCTGATGCCGAATAGTGCGGTATAAAAGAAACTTTAAATAAATAAATAAATAAATAAAATAAGAGCACAGCGTCCTTTCAAAAGCCAAACGTACAAGTCTAGAGCAAGGTAGTAACTACACATTTTATTGAAGAACACAAAGGAATGACATTGCTCTCATGCTCTCATGTATATGAGCCTTGGCAGAGTTGATAAAACTGAAGTCCAGTTTAAGGAACTGGTTTTAAAAGAAACATGCGTTCAGGCCATTGGATGTTAGCTATCTTTATTACAATTATTTATTTTTTATAGACAGGAAAAGGATTGTGGATATTTAGCTCATACCATGTTCAGTAGTAGCTGAAAGCAAGTAACATTCAGGTACAGCAGGTGTTTTCCTATCCCTTGGAGGGCTTGCAATGTAAGGGATCTGTTTGCCAATAACACATACTGTATCTAGGCTGTCTTACCAATGTAGGGTTGTGGTCTAACTGTGGATATATCTGCCTGCTTTTATCACGCTTCAACACGGCAAAACAGCTATGGGAGCAAGTAACACCATTTAGGTGGCATTAGTTTCACCCACGCTACTTGCACTGAGCGCCTGTAATGTGGGCTACAAATGCCCTCGTTCGCTGTGCAAGTGCAGGATTCTGCCGTCCCACTCAGTCACTGCCTCAGCGGGAACTAGAAGGGTAGCAATGAGTTTTCGGCATGGGGCCCCATGCTACATTTTAGCACTCTGCTAACCTCATGCTACCCTTTAATAAACATGCCCCGAAGTTTGAACCTGAGGCACTGGAGGCTTCCTCCAAATAACAAGGAGCAGCAATGGGATTTATACTTGACTTCCCTGGTTTTCAGCACACTGCTGAAGCATTAGGTGAGCTCTTCAGTTTCTATTGCATTTTGAAGGATAATAGTAATTATTAACATTGCAATGATATTCCAAGATCTTTGGGCAGATTGTCCTTTATTTAAACAGTTTCTTTTTAAGGTAAACTAAACTTTAGATAGGTAAGAGAAGAACCCATGATCCCTTGCATTAAAACAAACTCTCTTTTTCATTTGGTTAATCATACAACATACAACAATAAATCTAATAAAGCTAAGGGCAGAGAGAGCGAGCAATTCAGTCAAGCTGATCAGGATTTTTCACCTGTGGTGACGGGTCTTTGGAATTCCTCTGCATAGGAGATACTGCGTCGACACTAGGCGTGATTTTTCAAAGGATGAATAAGAAGGTTCAATAAACTTCATTTCCTGGTGTCAAACCTATTGATAAAATTGAAGTGAAAGGCACTTGAGAGATGAAATTTCTTTCCCAGGCTCAGGGATGTGCCTCTGACTGCTAGGACGGCGCTTCTGACAGGAATTCCCACAAGCTGGATAAACACAGGCATTCTCTACCCAGTCTAATACCGATAAACTGTCTGTTGCTTTTGAGTGTTCCCATAGCATGGAAGGCTCAGTCAGTGTATCCAGATAAACCTGAGACCTACAGAGGAGAGCTAGTGGCAGGCTTTCACAGCACAAAATTCAGTTTGTGTTTCAGGAAGAAGAAGCAATTTGTTCCTTCTACGTAATTAAGGTCTGTGTTGATATGTAAACATAATTGTTACGGTACATATAAGGTACCATACATCTCTCATAAAAAATTGTATTCACTCTTTTTTTATTATGCTTTAGATAACAGCTAGTTTGCCAAGCAGTAATGTTTACATAAAATATATGGGCCCAATATTCTGAGCGATTAACACAGCAAACTGGGATATTCAGCGGCACTAATTTGGTTAGTGTCGCTGAATAACTCCGGGTGCCACCACTGGTTTTATTCTCCCTTTCCTTATAATTCCTATCATTTTATTAGCTTTCTTTGCCACTGCTTCACAGTGAAAAGAGGATTTTAGCATATTATCCATGATGGCGTCTTGATCCTTTTCCGGGATGGTGAATCCTAATGTGGAAGTTTGTATTGTGTAGCTATAGTTTGGGTTGTTCTTCTCTAAGTGCATAACTTTACTCTTGTCACATTCAATTTCATCTACCATTTGAAGCCTGATCTCCCAATTTCTCAAGGTCTTCTTTTGATTTAACAACTTTGAATAATTTTGTGTCATCTGCAAATGTGATCACCTCACTCACTGTTCCATTTCATGCCATTTATAAATATGTTCCCTCACTTGGTTTGCAGCTTGTTGTGCTTGTGTGCATCAGTGATGCTGAGATCTAAGCAAGCTATTGGTAGCTTAACTACTGTCAGGGTCTCTCAAGGTAGACAGGTCTCAGCTAAGGTGCAAAACTAAGACAAACCACCCATCTGGGCAGCAGCAGAATGATACGATGTTGGCGGAGGAGGGTCACATTTTGATGACAACGACAACAACACCAGCATTACCTGTGTGGAAGAAAAGCTTGGCAATCTACTCACATATCTTGCTATGAAAACTCATTGGATAGTCACTACAAAACAAATTGCACTATAACTTTAAAAAAGGTTCCAGGGGTGATCCGGGAAACTACAGACCGGTGAGCCTGATATCAGTACCGGGAAAAATGGTAGAAACCATCATAAAGAATAAAATTACTCAGCATGTAGATAGTCATGACCTAATGGGAGACAGCTAACATGGCTTTAGACAAGGAAGATCTTGTCTTACTAATCTGTTATGTTTTTTTGAAGGAGTGAATAATCAGGTGGACAAAGGTGAGTCGGTTGATATTGTGTATCTGGACTTTCAGAAAGCCTTTGACAAGGTCCCTAATCAGAGACTTTTGGCAAAACTAAAGAGTCATGGGATAGGAGGCAGTGTACTATTGTGGATCAGGAACTGGTTAAAAGATAGAAAGCAGAGAGTAGGGCTAAATGGCCAATTTTCCCAATGGAGAAAGGTGAATAGTGGTGTACCCCAGGGATCTGTGCTGGGTCCGCTGCTTTTTGACATATTCATAAATGACCTGGAAAGTGGAATAAAGAGTGAGGTTATCAAATTTGCAGATGACACAAAACTATTTAAAGTTGTTAAAACCCAAGAGGATTGTGGAAAATTGCAAGAGAATCTTGATAAATTGGAAGACTGGGCATCAAAATGGCAGATGAAATTTAATGTGGACAAGTGCAAGGTTATGCACCTAGGGAAGAGCAACCCAAACTATGGTTACACGATGCAAGGTTCCATATTAGGAACCACTACCCAGGAAAAAGATTTAGGCGTCATTGTGGATACCATGTTAAAACCCTCGGCCCAGTGTACAGCGGCGGCCAAGAGAGCAAATAGAATGCTAGGTATGATAAGGAAAGGAATGGAAAATAAAATAAAAGATATTATAATGCCTCTATATCGTTCCATGGTGAGACCGCACCTTGAATATTGTGTGCAATTCTGGTCGCCGTATCTTAAAAAGGATATAGCGATTTTAGAAAAGGTTCAGAGAAGAGCCACCAAAATGGTAAAGGGGATGGAAGGATACACCTATGAAGAAAGGCTAAAAAGGTTAGGGCTCTTTAACCTGGAAAAGAGATGGCTGAGGGGAGATATGATAGAAGTCTATAAATTAATGAACGGAGTGGAACGGGTAAACGTAGATCGATTGTTTACCTTATCAGAATATAGAAAGACTAGGGGACATGCAATGAAGCTACAGGGTAAACTATTTAAGAATAATAAAAGAAATTTTTTTTTCACTCAACGTGTAATCAAACTCTGGAGGATGTAGTAAAGGCTGTTAATGTAGCTGGGTTTAAAAAAGATTTGGACAAGTTCCTAGAGGAAAGGTCCATAAACCATTATTAAGAAGGGACCCAGGATATCAATGCTTGAACCAATACAAGCATTGTGGAACCTGTGTCCCTTGGGGAAACTGCTAGGTACATATGACCTAGATTGGCCACTGTTGGAAACAGAATACTGGGCTTGATGGACCTTGGTCTGACCCAGTATGGCATATCTTATGTTCTTATGTTCTTATAATGCTGTAAAATGAGACCCCTAGGTTGGAAGGCACTCAACTGGCAACTGCGAATGAGCTGAAAACGTTTCAGAGTAAAGTCAGCATTTATGATGTCATTAGATCAAAGTCCTCAAGACGTCTGACTGCTGATGTAGCTGTGCATGAAATGAGAGTCAGAAGCTGCAAAGATGTCTCACATATTGGGACATGGAATGCATGAAGCACAAACCCAGGGAAGCTGGAGGTGCTCAAGAATGAAATAGAATGTGTACAATTCGATCTGCTGGGTGTCAGCAAACTGAAATGTACTATCATTGAGTACTTCACATCTGATGATCACATGGTATATTATGCTGGAAATGAATGACAAAGAAGAAATTGTATTGCATTTATAATTAAGAAGAAACTTGCAAGAACTGTAATGAAATACAATGTAATCAGTGAATGCTTAATTTCTATTTGTCCACGATGAATGCCCATCAGCACAACTATTATTCAGGTATATGCCTCAACAACAGCTGCAGAAGAGGAACAAGTGAATCAGTTCTATGAAAAGGTGCAAGCTAAAATTGAGAGGACATGCAAACAGGATACCCTGATAGGCATGGGTGACTCAAATGCAAAAGTTAGCAACAAAGAAGAAGGCAAAGTGGTTGGACTTCACAACAGAAATGAAGATGTAGAAAGATGATAGAATTCTGCAAGACCAACGATCCATTCATCTCAAACACCTCTTTCCAGCAACACAAGCAGTGGCTGTACACATGAACTTCACCCAATGGATTGTGCAAAAATCAAATTGATTGCATCTGTGTAAGTCAATGATGGAAAAGCTCAATAACATCAACAAAGACAAAACCAGGAGCAGACTGTGGTACAGATCACCAACTACTAGTATGCAAACTCAAGCTAAAGTTGAAAGATCAAACCACTCACAAATGTAGCAAAATATGATCTTGAGCATATACCACTGGACTTTATAGACTGCCTGCAAAATTGATTTGCTGCTTTGGATACAAATGACAAAGCACCAAAAGAGTTATGGGATGACATCAAAGACAGTTGTGCTTGAAGAAAGTGAGAAGTCTCCCACAAAAGGTGAAAAAGCAAAAAATGATCAAAATGAATGAAATGAAGAAACTCTGAAAAGTGTTCAGAAATGCAGAGAAGCTAAAACCAGAGGAGAAAGAGAGGCAATCACTGAACACTACAGAGATTCCCAACGTGCAGCAAGATGAGACAAGGACAAGTACTACAATGACGCATGCAAGGAAATAGAATCAGAAACTATTCGAAGAAGAACAAGATCAGTTTTTCTAAAGCTACAAAAGTTAAAGAGAACATTTCATGTGGCTGGAGTCTCTCCTGCGGTCCATCTGTTTTGCTTACTCTCAATGCTGACTCTGGTAAGACCCACAACTTTTTCTTTGGAATCTCTTTTGGATGCTATTGTTAATTTGATGACTGTGATGTCAAGCCAGACCCAGATGTTAATTCCTAATGTTCAAGACGAAGCTACTACTATTACAGTGCAGCAAATGACTCTAGAGGGGATTAAGACTTCCACAGCCAATCATGCTGTGCAAATTTCCTTTGGGCATGACTCTCAAGCTGCTATAGAAACATAGAAAAATGATGACAGAAAAAGACCACATGGCCTATCTAGTCTGTCCTTCCATATCAACAACTACAACAGTCCCCTTTTTTCCTTTAGAGATCCTCTGGGTTTGTCCCATGCTTTTTTGAATTCAGATACTGTCCTCATCTCTACCACTTCCACTGGGAGACTATTCCATGGATCCACTACTCTTTCCGTAAAGAAATATTCCCGCGTATCACTTCTGAATCTATCTCCCTTCACCCTCATCCCATGTCCTTTCATAGCAGAACTTGCTTTCAATCGAAAGAGGCTCTCCCCCTGTGCATGTAAGCCACGGAGGTATTTAAACGTCTCAATCATATCACCTCTATCCCACCTTTCCTCTAAGATGTAAATATTAAGATCCTTAAGTCTGTCCTCATATGCTTTATAATGAAGACCACTAACCATTTTAGTAGCCACCCTCTATACTGACTCCATCCTGTTTATATCCTTTTGAAGGTGCCGTCTCCAGAATTGCACACAATACTCCAAATGAGGTCACATCAAAGACTTATACAAAGGCACTATCACCTCCTTTCTTCTGCTGGCCATTCCTCTCCCTATGCACCCAAGCATCCTTCTAGCTTTTGCTGTTGCCTTTTCTACCTGTTTAGCTACTTTAAGATCATCAGATACAACCACACCTAGGTCCCACTCTTCTTTAGTGGAGAAAAGTACTTCACCCCCTATACTATATTGCTCCCTTGGATTGCTGCAGCCCAAATGCATGACCTTGCATTTTTTAACATTAAATCCCAGATGCCAAATTCTAAACCATTCTTCAAGCTTAGCTAAATCCCTCCTCATGTTATCTACACCTTCCTGTGTGTCTACTGCAGATTTTGGTATCATCAGCAAAGAGGCAAACCTTACCCAACATCCCTTCTGCTATATCGCTAACAAAGATGTTAAAATGAACTGGACCAAGGACATTCTTTTTGGTGCTTTAGTTTAAAAGACTTCTCCAGAGTTAAGGCCAAATTAGAAGCCTTGGAAAACATGTCCAGAGCTTATAACCTCAGATTTGTGAAGTTTCCCAAATCTTCTTTGCAAGACAAAAAACAACAATAAGATGGTGGACTGATACAGTAACAGCAGCGATGGATATCACTCTATCAATAATGAGCCGCCTGATTGAAGACTAAATACAGTTTAGGACAACTATCCAGAGGGTCGCCATGAGGCGATACTGACTCAATGGTACTTAAGAATGACAACATAAATATGTTAAAAAGCAATGAGCCCAGTACAGATCCCTGGGGTACCCCACTATTCCCCTTTCTGCACTGAAAATAATGACCATTTAGCCCTACTCTCTGTTTTCTATCTTTTAACAATTTCCCATTCTACAATAGGACATTTCCTCCTCTCCCATGACTTTTTAATTTCTTCCAGTGTTTCTTATGAGGAACTTTGTCAGAGGTTTTCAGAAAATCCAGATACTCTAAAATAAATTGGCTTATCTTTATGTACCTGTCTATTCATACCTTCAAAAAAATCTAGCAGATTAGTGAGGCAAAGCTTCCCATGGTTAAATCCATGTTGGCTTTGTCTCATTAAACCATGAGTATCTGTATGTTCAGTAATTTTGTTCTTCGTAATTGTTTCCACCATTTTTTCTGGGCATTGATGCCAGATTCACTGGTCTGTAATTTCCCAGATCACCACTGGAACACTTTTTAAAAACTGGAATTATTATGGGGAGGTGACCAAAATGGCATCATGTAGCTGAATTGGTGCAGTGGCGTTTCTATTTTCGTACCTTTTACTGTTTATGGTGCCGAAAAAGAAGTGGAAGGGGTCGGCTAAAAATGTGAAAGCAAACCCTGCAACCCCTATTCAGCCATCCATGACAGACCAGCTACAGAAAACTTCAGTGGAATTGAAGTCCTCATGTAAAGCTTCTGCTGTGGGTCTGGATGGTAGAGTGCAGTCCCAGCCTAGAGGCATTGTTAACTTGGGCCCATGGCAGCTCTTGACACAGCTTGAACAGTGCCCAGATCTGGCTGTGATCACCATGATCACCCGGACAACCCTGGTTGGCCTTTGCTAATGATATGGCGAGGCCAGAAAAGGGTGGGTACATAAACTAGCCGTTGGCCTGTCCGCGGCAGAGGCGGAGATGATGTCACCTTGCTAATTGCATGGCTGGTGAGCCACTGATCCGCCGGATATAGTGTTATGAGGTTATGTTGGAATATGAAGTTGAATAAAGTTGAAATGTTAATAAAGCTGTGACCAGTTGATACCCATTACAAGAGTTGTGTGGTGTGTGGAACTTGGGGAGAGAAAGGGGGTGGTGGGGGGGGAGGCTGTTGGGGGGGGGGGTGGGGGGTTTGGGATAAGGAGAGCCACCGAGTCCAGCGTACCGTCGTTATGAGGTTGTTGTTGCTGAGCCAGGTGGTTACGTCTTCGAGGCATTGGGTTATGGCTGTGAGGTTTGGTACCTCCAGGTCGATTTGTGTGTATACCATGAGATCATCAGCATATAAGTGATATGGTAGGTTATGCTTCTTGATGACGTTGCAGATGGGCTGTATGTATAGATTAAAGAGGATTGAGGAGAGTGTGGAGCCTTGCAGAATTCCTTGTGGTACAGTGAAAGGCATTGAGATGTTTGCTGCACATTTGACTTGTTGTAGTTTATTGTTTAGGTAGGAAGTGAACCATTTAAGGGTATTGTTGCAGATACCAATGTCCTGGAGGCAGATAGCATTCCAGCACATGTACATAGCATTGTTCCACCACGCTTCTGCTTTTGTAGCACTCTCTTCAGCAATGCCAGAAAAAAGTTGTAAGTGCATAAATTCTTCACCAGCACTGACAGTAGACCTGTGAGCTGACCCTTAATGCTCCCTCAGATATTGCATTAAAATCTCTGCATTGAATTCAGCCTTCTGGTCTTCTGCATACTTCTCTGTATCTTCACTGCATAGCTAATTACTTCATTACTTTTCATTTATATTGATTTAATTGTCCAGTGTGCTGCCATTAGAACAGACATTTGTGCATTAATTATGCTTGAGTTAGATTCTTTCCTGCATTCTACACCCACACTAGCGCAGAAAATTCAGCGTAAACACTGCGCAATTGCTTGCTCTAAGGGCAGCTCACTTTGCTGTATCAAGTTGTTGGTATAACAAAGACAAATTATATTGCAATGATAGGGTAGATCAAAACTAGTGGAGTGATGGGGCAATATGTTAAAAAGGGCATTGAGTCAGACAGGACAAAAGTTTTACTGGAAGGAAAATGCAATGTAGAATCTTTATGGATAGAAATTCCAAGCAAGAAGGGGAAGGGAATTGCAGTAGGGGATATACTACTGTCTGCCTGGCCAGAATGAGCAGGCAAATGATGAAATGCTAACAGAAATTAGGGAGGCTAACAAAATTGGAGCGGCAGAGTAGCCTAGTGGCTAGAGGTCAAGGGTTTGATTCCCACTAACACTCCTTGTGATGTTGGGCAAGTCACTTTGTGTCTCCATTGTCTGAGAAAAAAAGGCCTGGTAATTTACTTTTGGTAATGCATTGCCAAGAAAACCCAGAGGCAGCTGGATCACCAGGAGTCAGCACTGACTTGATAGCACAAAAAATAATAATAATGGGTGATTTCAGTTACTCCAGTATCTATTGGGTCAATGCAACATCAGGACATGCTAGGAAGAAACAGTTTCTCGATGAAATAAATGGTTGCTTAAGGAACTGACAAAAGGAGGAGGTATTTTGAACCTAGTCCTTAGTGGGATGCAAGATGCAAGAGGTGATGATGTTGGGGTCACTTGACAATGGTGATCATAATATGATCAAATTTGATTTAATAAATAGGGATAGGATAGCAAGGAAGTCTACTATACTAGCATTTAACTTTCTACAGGGAAAATATGATAAAATGAAGAAAATGGTTAGGTAAAAACTGAAAGGAGCAGCTGTAAAGGTTAAGAGTTTACATCAAACCTGGACATGATTTAAAAAAAAACTAAAAAAAATAACATCTTGGAAACCCAGACCAGATATATTCTACGCTTTAAAACAGGTAGAAGGCCAAATGACTGCCAGCATGGTTTTAAAATGAGGTGAGAGACACTGATATAGCCAAAAAAACATATTTCAAAAAATGGAATTACTCTGTCTAGGAGCCACCTCAACCTCCAATCACACATAAACAAAACTGCTGCAAAAGCATATCACAGACTAAAACTCATCAGGAGACTAAAACCACTACTAAACCAGGACCATTTCAAACAGTATACCGGGCTATCATCACCCCAATACTGGATTACAGCAATTCACTCTATTAAGGACTTCCAAGACAATCCACACATCCTCTACAGCTGGTGCAGAACACAACAGCTCACATCATCACTGGCGCAGCCAAGACAAACCACATCACTTCTGTATTACGTCAACTACACTGGCTCCTGATCCAAGCTTGTGCCAAGTTCAAAGCAATATTGAATATTTTCAAAATCCTGCACCACCTTTCAGCAGATATCCTAGAGGACTTGGTTATAAAATGCACCAGCACCCGCCCCAGGCAAAACAATAACAAACATATGATTAATGTGCCCATAGATTACCAGAAAAGCAAACAAACCATTTCCAAAAGAACCCTCTCCTTAGCTGCCCCCCACTTACGGAACACCCTCCCTGACCAAATGCGAACGTCCGGAGAAACCCAAGACCCTTCTGTTCATGGAGCACTATGAAAGCATTATACTCATAGTCCAGCAATTGCACAGGTCTCCCTTGCCTCGAACCTGTCAGACCATTAGAACTGCCTTCTGATAACCCGTCCAAACTGTAAATAACATGATCCAACTGTAAATAAGTTAAGCCAATTGCAAATAGATTATATCTTATTAAACACCCTGCATGCCAACCTCTTGATCTTAGTTCTTTGTAATCAGTTTAAGTTTATGTTCCAATGTAAACCGCTTTGATGAAAGGATAAAGCAGTATAGAAGTCTAGCTAAATAAATTAATAGCCAAAACCAAGCTTCTTATTTTTCCTCCTAAACTCACTTCTCCCCTTCCACCTTTCTCAATCTTTGGGATAACACTCTTCTTCTCCCTGTTTTCTTAGCCCGCAACCTTGGGGTCATCTTTGATCCTTCTCTCTTCTCCACACACATCCAACTAACAGCTAAAGCCTGTCATTTCTTTCTCTATAACATCAGCAAAATTTGCACCTTCCTTTCTGAACACACTACTAAGATGCTTATCCACTCTTTAGTCACCCCCCCATCTTGACTATTGCAACCTCGTTCTTGCTGGTCTCCCTCTGAATCATCTCTCTCCTCTTCTATCTGTTCAAACTCAACTGCGCGGCTAATCTTCTGCCAACCCTGATATGCTCGTATAACCCCTCTTCTCAAGTCACATCATTGGCTCCCCTTCCATTTCCCTATCCAGTTCAAATGTTTCCTTCTGAACTATAAATGCATTCATTCTGTTATGCCTCACTACCTTTCCTCTCCCATCTCTCCTTACACTCCTCCTTGTGAATTCCACTCTTCTAGTAGATTGCTTCTCTCTGTGCCCTTTTCTTCCACAGCCAACTCCAGACTTTGTTCCTTTCACCTTGCTGCTCCTTATGCCTGAAACAAACTAATCTGAGTCTGTATGTCAGGCTCCATCTCTACCCCTTTTCAAATCCATGCTAAAAGCTCATCTCTTTGAGACTGCTGTTGGATCCTGATCCACATCAGGCTCCATCTTTGCCCCCTTTTCAAATCCATGCTAAAAGCTCACCTCTTTGAGGCTGCTTTTGTGTCCTGATCTGCTTAGTCCCCTAAGCGTCTCCTTACCTTTCCTTATTTGTATCCTTGTTCTCAGCTGTTGTATTGAATATCTTTTACATGTATCTGTACAGAACTGCGTATGCCTTGTAGTGCTATGTAAATGAGCAATAATAGTTATAGTAGTAGTAATGCATTAACACATGTTAATGTGATTTAATGTAGAATACAATACAAAGCAGAAGAGTATGGAACCAGCCAATAAAAGAATAATAACAGTTTTTATTCATACAAGTCTAGAAATATTGAAAACAACCAGCAGTCTTATCTGAAACCAGTCAATTGAAGTACCAATGTAGTTAGATCATTTAGCAGAGCCTAACAGTTTTCGGCAGAAAAAGCTTGCATCAGGGGCTGATATACAGTTTTTCTGGGCATCAATCTCATCAAAAGATAACCTGCTTCTTAATCAGGGAGAAGCCTAGGAGCCAAGGAAAGCAGTTTACAGGTAACAAATACTTCCATGCTCATGAGAGCCATGTAAGTTATACATAGAACTTGAAAAGGGGTATAACTTGGCAAATAGCATAACTTAGGGGGATGTTTACTAAATGGCGGATTTCAATGGGGCTGCAGCTCCGATACCGCACGGAGTCTGCTACCGCCATTTAGTAAACATCCCCCTTAAATACATCAGAGCTTAAGATAGGCTATGGGGGGGGGGGGGGGGGAATTGACATGGTGGTGGCACAATGGGGTTAGTTATTTCTTAGGTGATTGTGTCAGAAATAACAAATAACAACAGAAAACAGCAAAAAACAAAAAGGAGAGGAGATGAAGAAGACTAAAAGAAAGCAAAAAGCAAAAAAACAAGGAAAGTAGGGAAAAGAGCCTCTTTGTGAACAAGGAAAACACCATAATCCACCCCCCTCCCCAACTCAGACCATAAGTAATAATGCAGATTTTTAAAAACATAAAGAGAGACAAAGCTAAAAGACTTTACTTCAAAGTGCTGGAAACATTCTTAAAAAGCTTTCATAATGACATTCTCTTAGCATCCTTCTTTCATATATTCATCAAAATACCGCATTTAAAACTTTTTGAAAAAATCTGAAAGCTCATTTTTTTGAGAAAGCATTTAGTGGCCTGTAGACGAATGGGTCCAGTGGTCTATTAATCTGTCCATGCATTTTGAAGTTGTTATTTTAATGTTTGATGCTGTTGTTGACTATTGCAATCTCCTCCTTGCTGTTCTCCCTCTGAATCATCTCTCTCCCCTTCAATCTGTTCAAAACTCAGCTGTGCCTCTAATCTTCCGCCAGCCCCGATATACTCATATAACCCCTCTTCTCAAGTCACTTCTGTATCCAGTTCAAACTTCTACTGACCTATAAATGCGCTAATTCTATTGCTCCTCACTACCTTTCCTCGCTCTTCTCTCCATACGCCCCACTCGGGAAATCCACTCTTCTGGTGGATTGCTTCTGTCTATTCCCTTTTCTTCCACTGCCAACTCCAGACTTTGATCCTTTCACCTTGCTGCTCCTTATGCCTGGACCAAACTTCCTGAGTCTGTAGGTCAGGCCTCATCCCTGCCCCTTTTCAAATCCATGCCAGGGGTTCACCTCTTTGAGGTTGCTTTTGGATGCTAATCCGCTTAGTCTCCTATGTGTCTCCTTAAGTCCCCTAGTGGTTTCCTTGCCCTTAGCTGTTGTATTGTCTCTCTTGACTAGATTGTAAACTCTGATTTGCAGGAACCATCTTACATGGATCTGTACAGTGCTATGTATGCCTTGTAGCACTAGACAGATGGTCAGTAGTAGTAGTCGTATTTGTTGTTGTTTTATGTATTATTATGCTTTATTACATATTACTATGCATGTAGTTTTTTTAAATGATCTGCATACCACTTGGTTACTTGTTGCTATATTCAGTATATCAAGTACGGTAATAAATCATAAACTTGATAGAGTACATACTGTGATAAGGAAGCTTATCATAGCTCAGGTAGGAGCTATAGAAAAGATGATGTGACTCTGAACAAGCAACCTGTCAGTTCTGGTAGAAGTGAGAAAACAGAGTTTTCACATAAAAGACTACCAGTCCCAGAATGCACCAGGTTTCCAGCAGCCATGAGAGGGGCTGAAGTGAGAAAATGTGTGTGCAATCAAGAGAGCTATGAGGTAATCCCTAAGCACTCATCTCAAAGGGCAGGGCCTGATTCAAGACAGCTGTGCTGTGTTAGGGAGCAGCACACATTAGAACAGGATAAGAATAGAGCTTATTCTTCAGATAACAGTTTCAGCAACAGTTGGAAGAACAGCTTCAGCAAAAGCCACGCAGATAGAGAGAGAAGGAAACTCTCTGGAAGGAAGAGAAGGAAGGCCATTGGAAGGTCTGGGAGATTCCAAGGCAGTACTCATACTGGGAGGTATTCCAAAAGCCAGCAGAGTCCATTGGACTGGATTCAGCCAGAGGAATGGAGTGGCAGAGATAGGAATCACCAGTGGCTACCTGGAAGAGAGAAGACTGCATGTGGAAGGGACTTTCAGATCAAGGCCAGAAGGTATGTGAGAGGAGATCCAGTGTCCAGGGATCAAGATTGGAAGGCTGGACATCAGAATTGGATTACATATTGGCCAGGCTATACAGAGAGGAATTATGATGGCAGGAGAGGCTCAGGTATGAACACTGATCCAGACCCTATCTATAATAGAGAATGGCAGCAGGGGAATAAGCATTCTCATGATAGTGCCTTAATGAAAGACTCATCTGTGCCAATGTATGATATTGACCCTATGATTGTTGATGAAGGGGGAGATACAGCAGATGAAACTATTTATATGGACTGTTCTCTATCTAAATGCTATTGCTAGTTTTCCGTGAGCAAACACATCAGCCATCACAAAGAAACCTAACTTTGTTCTTTATTTCCACTGCAAACAGCTCTTAAAGCAGGATTTGGGCTCACACAGTAGCAGCCAGCCAGCTAAAGGCTTTCAGCTGGTCCATTGATAGTAATTAGGGCTGCACCTGATTGTGTGTGTGAGCAAGGGAGAATCACTGCTGAGATCGGCGTGGAAAATAAGCAGAAGTTAACCTAACCAGCAAAGTTTATTCTTTACTTTGTGCCTTTGTATTTGGTAATTATTTGCTAAGAAAACATTAGCTAATTGCCTGACAAGCTGAAGGTTGTTTTCTGGTTTACTTTGTGACTTTTTGTTATCCATTTTAAACACTGCAAGCAAGTAACCTCATTTATAGTGCTATCAAGCATACATGTGCTGGGTGAATTAAACCCCCATCAATAAAAGAAGTATTTTATTGATCTTACCACTTGGTTTCACAACTCAAATTATTGTCATCAGCTGTGTTTGGGAGTGAATGAACTACAATACCCACAATACCTTGCAAGAATCATATGAATATATGCATCGTCAAGATTGTGTAAGTTCTCACCCTAGGCAGACGTCTGACAAATGGCGTAGTCGGCAGGATTGCTCTTGCACCAAGAGGATTTACTTGTTGTGGATTACAAATAAAAGTCAAGTTTAAAGCTGTAAGAAGATTTTTTTTCCCTCGTCTGCACTTTGGAGGAAAAGTGGTTGTTCCAGGAAGCTGTCCCAGAGGAAAAGACCCTGTGCAAAGCTGGATTCATCACTGAGACAAGGTAATATGTACCTGGGCATGTCTAGTGGTGGATGTGTGTAAGCACAGGGGGTAATTGAAAAAAAAAAAAAAACACACCTGGTTGGAAGGTGCTGCTCTTTGGGTTTTTTTTTCTCTCTCTTTTCTTGCAGGGGTCAAGATGGATCCGAGGGAGATGGCTCAGTGGATGGCAACCCAATTTTGCAAGCAGCAGGAGCTGTCACAGCAGGCCCAGGACACTGCTATGAAGGCCTTAATGGAACAGCAGAAACCAGTGCTTGATCTGGTGCAAGCTCTAGTTCAGCTGCAGAGCCAAAGTGGAACAGATGCAAGACCAGCAGTTAGTACTGGTACACCACATGTGGACACTGTGGGACTCAATCAAGGGATTGGGGCATTTAATTTTGGGAAATTAACTCCAGAAGATAATGTTGATGATATTCTAGAGTCTTTTGAAAGAGTGGCACAGGCTTTAGCATGGCCAGAGACCCAGTGGGCAGTAAGGCTGGCAGCCTCATTAACTGGTGAGGCACTAGCAGCTTACAGAGCAATGCCAGCAGCCCAGGCTTTGATTTATAAGGATGTAAAGGCAGCTATTAGAGATCGCCTAGGGTTGTCTATTTCAGAGTATAGGCGAATGTTTAGAGCTGTTACATTGAAAGTGGGTGAGACACCCAGGGCTCTGAGTCAGAGAATCAGAAGTTTAGCTGTAAAATGGTTGGAGCCTGAGCAAAAGACAGTAGAAATGTTATTAGATATTATAATGCTGGAACAGTTTATGCTTGGGGTACCTAAAGATTTGAATGTTTTTCTTATACAGCAAAATTGCCAAAATCTTGGAGAGGCAACCATGCTAGCCGAGAGATTCTTGGAAGCCACGCAGGCTTGCCATAGAATGGGTGGCCCTCTAAAGATGGATGCGGAGGCTAGATGTGCTGTATCAGAAAAGGGAATAATTAAGAATGTTTCTGAAAATGAATGTACTGTATCAAACCAGATGACACAGTGGAATAGAAAGAAATGTTTCAAGTGTGGAAAAGTGGGACACTTAGAGAAGAGATGCCAGACACACACTAGTTTAATGGGTCTGGATTTAAAACAGCCCAAGGAAGGATTTCTTTTGATGGTTGATGTGCATGGAATTACCACAAATGCATTATTAGACTCTGGGGCAGACCAGAGTATGATGTCAAAAAGGCTTTGGAAGAGGATAGAGGCCCAAGAAAGATTTGTGCCTAGAACCCCTGAAAGCCAAGTTCACATCAGATGCATTCATGGTGCTGCATCATCATATCCCACCTATAGGCTAAACGTTAAGTGCCTAGGGAAACAAGAGGAAGTCCTATTAGCAGTGGTGCCTAGGCTACCCTTTGATTTGGTTCTAGGAAGAGACTGGCCAAGATTTAAGCAGGGTCTAGTGGAAGGACTAGGAAAAAAGGAGGGAGAAGGTTTAATGGTAGTAGCTCCCGGGCCTTTATTTGGAAGTCCTCAGACCCCAGCTAAAAAGATGGTTAAGCGTCCAGAAGACCAAGCTACCCCAAAGCAGATATTCGTCCTAAAGTACCATAAGGTCTCTGAGAAGGCCCAAGCTCCTAGGCGGGCAACCCCTCAGTCTGCTGGGTTTGACCTGTGCAGCATAGAAAATGTGATTGTACCTAGCCAAGGGAGAGCCCTGGTTGACACCGGTCTCCAAGTGGAAATACCAATTGGATGTTATGGGAGAGTAGCCCCAAGGTCCGGATTAGCCCTTAAATATTTCATCGATGTGGGTGCGGGAGTAATTGATCCCGATTACAGGGGCAATATTAAAATTCTGTTGTTTAACTTTGGACAGAATGAGTATCATGTGAAGACAGGAGACAAAATTGCCCAATTGATTTGTGAGAGGCTGGGTTTTCCACCTGTGGAGGAGGTCACATCCCTAGAGAATTCTGAACGTGGAGCCAAAGGCTTTGGTTCTACTGATGTCAAAGGGGTTAAAAGCTTAGCTGCCACCTGTGCCCAAGAGAGGGAGGTGAGTGAAGAGGAAGATTTGGGACCCCAGGTATCTGATTGTAAAGAAAGATCAGAACCCCAAATAGGTGAGGACCTGACAATGGTACAACAGGAAGAAATTAGGAAGTTGCTTAAGGAATTCCCAGATGTGTTGACACCCATACCTGGGGAGACCCATTTGGTGGCCCATGAAATAATAACTCCACCTGGGAAGTTGGTTCGTCAAAGGCCATACCGCTTGCCTGAAGCCAAAAGACAGGAGGTAGTGGCACAAGTCCAGGAGATGTTGGACATGGGGGTAATAGAAGAGTCAAAGAGTCCCTGGAATAGCCCCATAGTCCTGGTGCCGAAGCCTGATGGATCCTTAAGATTTTGTATTGACTTCCGGCAGGTAAACGCCATATCAGTTTTTGATGCATATCCAATGCCAAGAATTGAGGAGCTGCTAGACCAGCTGGGACAGGCTCAATACTTAACCACCCTTGATATGACAAAAGGATATTGGCAAATCCCGCTCACCAGGGAGTCGAAGCCGAAAACTGCGTTCAGCACCCCCGTTGGCCTTTTCCAGTTCAAGAGGATGCCTTTCGGACTGCATGGAGCAGCGGCTACCTGCCAAAGGTTAGTGGATCAGGTACTTCGACCCCACCAAAGTTATGCTTTTGCATACATGGATGATGTCATAATCCATAGTAACACCTGGGCGGAGCATTTGAAGAGGATCAGGGCAGTCTTGTGCTCTATGAAGCAAGCGGGAATCACTTTAAACCCGAAGAAGTGTGCCTTTGCAAATAGGGAGGTAAAATACCTAGGCCACCTAGTGGGAAGAGGAAAAATTAAACCTCTATTAAGCAAAATAGAAAGCATCAGGAATTTTCCTCCTCCAACAACCAAGAAACAACTAAGAAGTTTCTTAGGACTTATTGGATACTACCGCCGGTTTATACCGCAATTCGCAGAGAAAAGTGCCATTTTCACGGATATGCTGCGAAAGAATTGTCCAAACCAGATAAAGTGGACACCAGAAGCTGAAAAAGCGTTTTCAGTATTAAAAGAAAAATTGTGTACAGGACCGGTACTGAAAGGAGTAGACTTCAAGAAACCCTTTCTGGTTCAAACCGATGCATCGGATGTAGGGCTAGGAGCAGTCCTATCCCAGTGCCATGATGGGGAGGAGCATCCTGTGATGTACCTGAGCAGGAAGTTGTCACTGGCTGAACAAAAGTATTCCACGATAGAAAAAGAGTGTTTGGCTATCAAGTGGTCAGTGGAGGCGTTAAGGTTTTACCTTACAGGGAGAAAGTTCCAGTTGGTCACGGACCATGCCCCACTTAAGTGGTTGCAGCAAATGAAGAACCACAATGCCAGGTTGACACGCTGGTACATGGCCTTACAGGCGTTTGATTTCCAAGTTGAACATCGTGCCGGGAAGTTACACAAGAATGCGGATACACTTTCCCGTATTACTTACTGTAGAGAAGAAGTTTCACCAGTAAAACCAGTCCGTAATAACTTAAGCAGGGGGGTATGTGATAAGGAAGCTTATCATAGCTCAGGTAGGAGCTATAGAAAAGATGATGTGACTCTGAACAAGCAACCTGTCAGTTCTGGTAGAAGTGAGAAAACAGAGTTTTCACATAAAAGACTACCAGTCCCAGAATGCACCAGGTTTCCAGCAGCCATGAGAGGGGCTGAAGTGAGAAAATGTGTGTGCAATCAAGAGAGCTATGAGGTAATCCCTAAGCACTCATCTCAAAGGGCAGGGCCTGATTCAAGACAGCTGTGCTGTGTTAGGGAGCAGCACACATTAGAACAGGATAAGAATAGAGCTTATTCTTCAGATAACAGTTTCAGCAACAGTTGGAAGAACAGCTTCAGCAAAAGCCACGCAGATAGAGAGAGAAGGAAACTCTCTGGAAGGAAGAGAAGGAAGGCCATTGGAAGGTCTGGGAGATTCCAAGGCAGTACTCATACTGGGAGGTATTCCAAAAGCCAGCAGAGTCCATTGGACTGGATTCAGCCAGAGGAATGGAGTGGCAGAGATAGGAATCACCAGTGGCTACCTGGAAGAGAGAAGACTGCATGTGGAAGGGACTTTCAGATCAAGGCCAGAAGGTATGTGAGAGGAGATCCAGTGTCCAGGGATCAAGATTGGAAGGCTGGACATCAGAATTGGATTACATATTGGCCAGGCTATACAGAGAGGAATTATGATGGCAGGAGAGGCTCAGGTATGAACACTGATCCAGACCCTATCTATAATAGAGAATGGCAGCAGGGGAATAAGCATTCTCATGATAGTGCCTTAATGAAAGACTCATCTGTGCCAATGTATGATATTGACCCTATGATTGTTGATGAAGGGGGAGATACAGCAGATGAAACTATTTATATGGACTGTTCTCTATCTAAATGCTATTGCTAGTTTTCCGTGAGCAAACACATCAGCCATCACAAAGAAACCTAACTTTGTTCTTTATTTCCACTGCAAACAGCTCTTAAAGCAGGATTTGGGCTCACACAGTAGCAGCCAGCCAGCTAAAGGCTTTCAGCTGGTCCATTGATAGTAATTAGGGCTGCACCTGATTGTGTGTGTGAGCAAGGGAGAATCACTGCTGAGATCGGCGTGGAAAATAAGCAGAAGTTAACCTAACCAGCAAAGTTTATTCTTTACTTTGTGCCTTTGTATTTGGTAATTATTTGCTAAGAAAACATTAGCTAATTGCCTGACAAGCTGAAGGTTGTTTTCTGGTTTACTTTGTGACTTTTTGTTATCCATTTTAAACACTGCAAGCAAGTAACCTCATTTATAGTGCTATCAAGCATACATGTGCTGGGTGAATTAAACCCCCATCAATAAAAGAAGTATTTTATTGATCTTACCACTTGGTTTCACAACTCAAATTATTGTCATCAGCTGTGTTTGGGAGTGAATGAACTACAATACCCACAATACCTTGCAAGAATCATATGAATATATGCATCGTCAAGATTGTGTAAGTTCTCACCCTAGGCAGCCGTCTGACAATACGTACAAAAATAGGACTGCTGACGAAAAAGGTAGATTGAACCTGGTGAGAAACAAAACATTGTAATCTGGACAGCCCAGATATTCCACGGCAGAAAGCAGATATACTCCGCCGCTGAATGTCTGGTTTGAATTAAAGCAATGGCAGCTACTCTTTATTTAGTCTAGCTGTCACCACTGAATATGCCCCCATAAATTCCTATTCTTCATATTTACTGAATGTTTCAACATCCTAACACTACTAGTGCAAAAATGGCTATTTCGAAGTGGTGGTATCACTCGCCAGGAGTAGTGAAGTGAAAGAAATAGCTAATATTAAGAACAGATCCTATAGCTAAGTACCTATATTTCTTAGTGAAATAATGGTTCATGCAGCAGACCACTGCCAATATATTGGAAATAATTTTATAAGTCATCAACACATATGTGGCAGTTTCAAGCATTGAGGGCCTCATAAAATACTGACCATGAAGGTGCTCATTTTGCCAGTAGGGACAGCAGAGGTCATGGTCTGGGCAGAACACCAGTAGAGATCACAAGTATGCTGATTGAATATAAAACAGCTTAATTTATGCACATATTTGTGAACTTTACATGTTATATACACCAGGAATAAATGTCCACACCTAAATTTAAAGTGCAATCTCTGAAACAAGGCTAGTTTGTTATAAGGCCAATTATGTGCTTACTTGTCTTCATAAAATAGGCTTAAAATAAGCATATTTTGTCCGCCTTAATCTAGGTAATCTGTTACAAAATTACCTTCACTAAAACTCTCATTATAACGTATTCTGGCCCTAAATCTCTGATAGCATTACGCATTAAAGGTCACGTTTTCAGCTGCCAGGAGAACTTCACTCAGACGTGGCAATGGAGTAGAAATAAGAAGTGTTCACGGAGGTTGACAGATAATGAGAGGTTAGCTAAATTATGATGTTCATTTGAGAAGTCTGTCAGATAATATGGTTGCTGTTCCCAAAATCAACAGGATCCATTTTGTGGATTTCCAGAGCGAGAGAAAGCAAAACAAATCTTTCTAAATTGTAAGAAAAATCAGCATCAATAGATTAATCTTCTGTATTTTGCATAATTAGATCATTTGTGATATAGGGGTATGTTTACTAAACCATCTTAAAGTGCGCCCAGCGTTAGTGTGCAGGATGCCATAAAAGGAGTGGGTGTTCCCAGCCTACACGTCGCAAGCGTGCGTTATCGCGCTAATGGGCGCTGAGCTCATTAGCACCCAAGAAAGGGACCAGCACGTCAATGCGCGTTAATCTGAAGTAAACGCCCTGACCCAAAAGCATAGCAGCAGAGGTGTAGTACAATGGTTAAGACACTGACTGATGATACAGGGGTCATGAGTTCAATCCCCAAGTGGGCCAGATGAATAATAAAACTTTTACCCAGTGCTGTCTGAGGCATATTCCAGTTTAATTTAAATCTGTGCTGCAAGCAAACACACCCTCAAAGTGCCGTAACATAAGGTGCCACATCAGCCGCCCTATAAGGCACTCCAGAGGGCATATTATAATGTGCACTGTCTGGCCAGGCACCCTAGAATGTTGCCTAGAGGGTGCCTTATAAGGCGCTTTATAGGGTACCCTATGAGGCAGCGCAAGGTTACAGCACTGTTTGTGATAGCAGCACTGTGCATGTTAACGCATGGAAATCTTAAGTATGTGCGCTGACATACAAGCAGGAACAGTAGTGTAGCACAATGGTTAATATAGTGACTGGTGGTACAGGGGTCACGAGTTCAATTCCCAAGTAGACCTGATGAATAATAATACTTTTAACCAGTGCTGTCTGAGGCAGTTTCTAGTTTAATTTAAATCTGTGCTGCAAGCAAACACACCCTCAAGGTGCCATAGCATAAGGTGCCGCATAAGGCACTCCATAGGGCATATTATAAAGTGCACTGTCCGCCCAGGCACCCTAGAATGTTGCTGATAGGGTACCCTATCAGGCCCCGCAAGGTTACAGCACTGTTTATGATGGCAGCACTGTGCATGATAATGCATGAAAATCCTAAGTTGGCATGCTGACATGCAAGTAGGAACAGCAGTGTAGCACAATGGTTAATATACTGACTGATGATGTAGGGGTCATGAGTTCGAGTCCCCAGTGCACCTAATGAATAAGGTTGGCTGATGTAATTCCTTTTTCTGCTTGCAACTTGTGATAAGGAAGGTTATCATAGCTCAGGAAGGAGCTATAGAAAAGGTGAAGTGACTCTGAACAAGCATCCTGTCAGTGCTGGTAGAAATGAGAAAACAGAATTTTGCCATAAAAGACTACCAGTCCCAGAATGCACCAGGTTTCCAACAGCCATGAGAGGAGCTGAAGTGAGAAAACGTGTGTTCAATCAAAATGGCTATGAGGTAATCCCCAAGCACTCATTGCAAAGGGCAGGGCTTGATTCAGCACAGCTGCGCTGTGCTAGGATGGAACACTCATCTCAAAGGGCAAGGCCTGATTCAGCACAGCTGCGCTGTGTTAGGGAGGAGCACCCATCTAAGCAGAATAAGAGTAGAGTTTATTCTACAGATGACCATCTTCATGATCACCTTGGACATCGAGAGAAGGATCATCAGTTTCATCTGAAGGATCATCAGAAGCAGAAGCCAAACCGGACGGACAGAGAGGGAAAGAGACCCTTTGGAAGAAGGAAGAGAAAAGCCTTTGAGAGGTCTAGAAGAGTCCAAAGCAGTACGTATACTGGGAGGTATTCCAAGGGCCAGCATACACCATTGGACTGGGGGAGACCAGAGGAATGGTGCTGCAGAGCTAGGTATCTCCAGACGCTACCTGTGAGGGAGACAGCTGCACGTGGAAGGGACCCTAAGACCTGTGCCAGAAGGTATGTGAAGAGAGATCCAGTGTCCAGGGATCTGGATTGGAAGGCTGGACATAAGAACTGGACTACATACTGGCCAGGCTATATAGAGAGGAACTCTAGCAGCAATGGAAGCTCAGGTATGAACACTGATCTATGCCCTAGCTATAACCTTGAAAGACAGCAGGGAAACAAGTATTCTCCTGAAAATGCTCCATTGAGAGATTCATCTGTGCCAATCCATGATATTGAACCCATGCTTGTTGAACAAGGGGGAATAATAGCAGATGAGGATCCTGTTTATATGGACTGCTCTCTATCTAAACTCCGTTGGTAACTTTCTGTTATAAAGTACAGCAACCATCACAAAGAAATACAAATTTGTTCTTTAATCTACTCAGAAAAGCTCCTGAAGCAGGATTTGACCCACACAGTAGAAAGCAAGCCAGCAAGGGGGTTTCAGCTGGTGACTGCTAGCAATTAAGCCTTACCTAATTGCTTGTGAGCTAGGAGAGAATCACTTCTGTATCTATGTGGGAAATAATCAGAAGTTAACCTGAAAAGAACAGTTTGTTTCTTGCTTTGTGGCTTTTCATTTGTTGTCTCCTGATTTTGACTTTGTTTTTCCAAGTTAACACTGAAAGCAAGTTATCTGATTTATGTGCTACCAAGCATATCTGTGTTGGGAGAAATAACCCCATAAATAAATATCTTATTGGCTTTACCCAAGAGCACAACTAAATTATTGTCAGCAGCTGTGTCTGGTGTGAATGAACTACATTGCCCACAATACCTTGCAAATCATATAGAAATATGCACTTGCCAAGAGTGTGAAGATTCTCACCCAGGCAGCCGTCTGACAAATGGCGTAGTTTTTCGGATTGCTTTTGCACAAAAGGGATTTACTTGCTGAGGATTACAACTAAAGTTCAAGTTTAAAGCTGAAAAAAAAGATTTTCCCTCAACTACACTTTGGAGGAAAAGGGGTTGTTCCAGGAAGCTGTCCCAGGAGGAAAAGACCCTGTGCAGAGCTGGATTCATCACTGAGACAAGGTAATAAGTACCTGGGCATGTCTAGTGGTGGATGGGAGTAAGCACAGGGTAAGTGAAAAAAAAAAGAGTGTAGAAAAAAACCCACCTGTTTGGAAGGTGGTGCACTGTGTTTTTTTCTTTGTATTTTCTTACAGGGTTCAAGATGGATTCAAAGGAACTAGCTCAGTGGATGGCAGCCCAGTTCAGCAGGCAGCAGGAGCTAGCACAGCAGGCTCAGGACACTGCTATGAAAGCCTTAATGGACCAGCAGAAGCCAGTGTTTGATCTGGTGCAAGCCCTAGTTCAGCTGCAGAGCCAAAGTGGAACAGATGCAAGACCAGCAGTAAATACTGGTACACCACATATGGACAGTGTGGGACTCAATCAAGGGATTGGGGCATTTAGTTTTGGGAAATTAACTCCAGATGATAATGTTGATGATTTTCTAGAGTCTTTTGAAAGAGTGGCACAAGCATTAGCATGGCCAGAGACCCAGTGGGCAGTAAGGCTGGCAGCCTCATTAACTGGAGAGGCGCTTGCAGCTTACAGAGCAATGCCAGCAGCCCAGGCTTTGAATTATAAGGATGTACAGGCTGCTATTAGAGATCGCCTAGGGTTGTCTATTTCAGAGTATAGGCGAATGTTTAGAGCTACTACATTGAAAGTGGGTGAAACACCCAGGGCTCTGAGTCAGAGAATCAGAGGTTTAGCTGTAAAATGGTTGGAGCCTAAGCAAAAGACGGTAGAAATGTTATTAGATATTATAATGCTTGAACAATTTATGTCTGGGGTGCCTAAAGATTTGCACACTTTCCTTATACAGCAAAATTGCCAAAATCTTGGAGAGGCAACCATGCTAGCAGAGAGATTCTTGGAAGCCACGCATGCTTGCCATAGAATGGGTGGCCCTCTGAAGATTGGTGCTGAGGCTAGATGTGCTGTATCAGAAAAGAAAATAGTTAAAAATATTTCTGAAAATAAATGTACTGTGCCAAACCAGATGACACAGTGGAATAGAGAGAAATGTTTCAAGTGTGGAAAATGGGGACACTTAGAAAAAGGATGCCAGTCACACACTAGCTTAATGGGTGTGGAGTTAGAACAGCCCAAGGAAGGATTTCTTTTGATGGTTGATGTGCAAGGAATTACCATAAATGCTTTGTTAGACTCTGGGGCAGACCAGAGTATGATGTCAGAAAGGCTTTGGCAGAGAATAGAGGCCCAAGAAGGATTTGTGCCTAGAACCCCTGAAAGCCAAGTTCACATCGGGTGCATTCATGGTGCTGCAACATCACATCCCACCTATAGACTAAAGGTTAAGTGCCTGGGGGAACAAGAGGAAGTCCTGGTAGCAGTGGTGCCTAGGCTACCCTTTGATTTGGTTCTAGGAAAGGACTGGCCAAGATTTAAGCAGGGTCTAGTGGAAGGGCTAGGAAAGAAGGAGAGAGAAGGTTTAATAATGGAAATAGCTCCCGGGCCTTTCTTTGGAAGTCCTCAGTCCCTAGCTAAAAAGATGGTTCAGCTTCCAGAAGGCCAAACTATGGGTAATAAGAGGGGCCTTGTATCCACCCGCTCGCAGGCTAAGATAGAGAGCCAGCAGAAGGAGGAGGGGGAGCAGGCAGAGTTATTAGGAGACTTACCCTCTCATGATGATTTAATAACCCCATCATCTGGTAAAGTAAGAAAGTTGAAAGCACAAAAGCGGCGTGAGAGACTTTGCAGAGCACAGGGTAGGGCTGAGATGTTAGCTGGTCAAAGTTTACCCTGGGTGCCAGCTGAGTTAGTGGCGAAGTTTCCTAACTTTCCACAAGAGCAGCGAGCTGATCAAGCTCTCACCCGAGCTTTTAAGTATGCTCAGGAGGTCAGGGAGGAATTGCCCAGATTCAGACTAGATAATGACATATTATATAGAGAGAGTCAGGACCCCAGGAATGGGACCATTCGTAAACAATTGGTGGTACCCACAACTTTCAAAGGGCTAGTACTTAGACTAGCACATGATCATCCAGTGGGAGGTCATAAAGGGATGCAAGGAACGCTGGATCAAATACTTAAGCGTTTTTACTGGCCAGGTATTTCCAAAGAAACTGCCAGGTTTTGTGCTGCATGTCCAGCGTGTCAGCGAGTTACAGCGCCTCACCCACCGGTGGTGCCATTGATCCCCATGCCAATTATCACAGACCCAATTGGCCGCATTGCCATGGATATTGTAGGCCCATTAGTCAAAACGCCCTGAGGTTTCCAATACATCCTAGTTATGGTAGATCAGGCAACAAGGTTTCCCTGGGCCATACCATTGAGGACAATGTGTCTGCAAAAACAATAGCTTTAGAGCTAGTAAAATTGTTTTGTGAAGTGGGATTCCCAAAAGAGGTGTTGACTGACCGAGGGTCCAATTTTGTATCCAAATATTTGGCCCAGGTCTGGGATGCTTTTGGCATTCATCACGTGAAAACCTCAGCCTACCATCCACAATCAAACGGTTTGGTGGAGAGATTCAACCAAACTCTCAAACAAATGTTGAGAAGGGGGTTAGCAGGAGAGGTAAAAGAATGGGATATGTTATTGCCCTTTGCCTTATATGCCTGCAGGTAAATAATTCAAGTGTCCCTAGGTGTAACCCCATATGAATTGATGTATGGTAGGGCTCCACGGGGTTTGTTAGACATTTTGAGGGAACAATGGATTGATCCTGAACCAGGAAGTCAGGAAGTGCCACTGTTTCTACGTGACTTGAGAGCACGTTTGAAAAGGACCTCGCAGGTTGCTGAGAGGAACCTGCAGGACAGTCAAGTGCGCCAGAAAGGGTGGTATGATAGGAAGGCCAAAAGCCGCCAATTAAGCATTGGTGAAAAGGTTTTGGTTCAAGTAGCAGGAACTGCCCCAAAATTTGAAGTACAGTGGAAAGGGCCATGGAAGGTTGTTAAACAAATGAGCCCAGTGTCTTATATGGTAGAAAATGCAAGAGGGCGTAGACAGACCTATCATACTAATGTGCTTAAGTCTTGGAAGGAGAGGCCTGTAAATAATAATGACCCTGAAGCCAGTCAGGAAGTAAGTGAGTTTCAAAAAGATAACACTCTCGTAGGTATTACGGACTGTAGGAAAGAAGTTTCACCAGTTAATCCAGTCCGTAATAACTTAAGCAGGGGGGTATGTGATAAGGAAGCTTATCATAGCTCAGGAAGGAGCTATAGAAAAGGTGAAGTGACTCTGAACAACCAACCTGTCAGTGCTGGTAGAAATGAGAAAACAGAATTTTGCCATAAAAGACTACCAGTCCCAGAATGCACCAGGTTTCCAACAGCCATGAGAGGAGCTGAAGTGAGAAAACGTGTGTTCAATCAAAAGGGCTTTGAGGTAATCCCCAAGCACTCATTGCAAAGGGCAGGGCTTGATTCAGCACAGCTGCGCTGTGCTAGGATGGAACACTCATCTCAAAGGGCAAGGCCTGATTCAGCACAGCTGCGCTGTGTTAGGGAGGAGCACCCATCTAAGCAGAATAAGAGTAGAGTTTATTCTACAGATGACCATCTTCATGATCACCTTGGATATCCAGAGAAGGATCATCAGTTTCATCTGAAGGATCATCAGAAGCAGAAGCCAAACCGGACAGACAGAGAAGGAAAGAGACCCTTTGGAAGAAGGAAGAGAAAAGCCTTTGAGAGGTCTAGAAGAGTCCAAAGCAGTACGTATACTGGGAGGTATTCCAAGGGCCAGCATACACCATTGGACTGGGGGAGACCAGAGGAATGGTGCTGCAGAGCTAGGTATCTCCAGACGCTACCTGTGAGGGAGACGGCTGCATGTGGAAGGGACCCTAAGACCTGTGCCAGAAGGTATGTGAAGAGAGATCCAGTGTCCAGGGATCTGGATTGGAAGGCTGGACATAAGAACTGGACTACATACTGGCCAGGCTATATAGAGAGGAACTCTAGCAGCAATGGAAGCTCAGGTATGAACACTGATCTATGCCCTAGCTATAACCTTGAAAGACAGCAGGGAAACAAGTATTCTCCTGAAAATGCTCCATTGGGAGATTCATCTGTGCCAATCCATGATATTGAACCCATGCTTGTTGAACAAGGGGGAATAATAGCAGATGAGGATCCTGTTTATATGGACTGCTCTCTATCTAAACTCCGTTGGTAACTTTCTGTTATAAAGTACAGCAACCATCACAAAGAAATACAAATTTGTTCTTTAATCTACTCAGAAAAAGCTCCTGAAGCAGGATTTGACCCACACAGTAGAAAGCAAGCCAGCTAAGGGGTTTCAGCTGGTGACTGCTAGCAATTAAGCCTTACCTAATTGCTTGTGAGCTAGGAGAGAATCACTTCTGTATCTATGTGGGAAATAATCAGAAGTTAACCTGAAAAGAACAGTTTGTTTCTTGCTTTGTGGCTTTTCATTTGTTGTTTCCTGATTTTGACTTTGTTTTTCCAAGTTAACACTGAAAGCAAGTTATCTGATTTATGTGCTACCAAGCATATCTGTGTTGGGAGAAATAACCCCATAAATAAATATCTTATTGGCTTTACCCAAGAGCACAACTAAATTATTGTCAGCAGCTGTGTCTGGTGTGAATAAACTACATTGCCCACAATACCTTGCAAATCATATAGAAATATGCACTTGCCAAGAGTGTGAAGATTCTCACCCAGGCAGCCGTCTGACAAACTGTACAACAATCTGTGCTGCCATCTAAAAAGAACTGCACCCTAGTGCCATAAATAAATGCACCTTTTAGGGTGCACCAGAAGACACATCCTAAACCACCACGTCAGCCAAGGCGGGTGATAATGTGCCCCAGAGGCCATGTTGAAAGGTTGCCAACTCCAAAGGCACCATAGTAGGCACCCCATAAGCTGCCTGAATCGAAGGTGTGTGTGGCATAAGATGCCACAAGGATGTACAGGTGAACCCAAAAACGTTGGCCAAGAGCAGTAAGGTCCCCCAATTTGAAGGGCAAGAGAGGTATGTTCCAAACACACACGTAACCCAAACACTGCACAGAGCAGCAAGGAACGACAATGCATAAGTAATGGAAGGACATAGATCAGTGCTGATGGACCACACAAATCAGCCTCCAGCCCATGTGGCAGCTAGAAAAATGGACAAACATATCGGGGGCAGCTGTAGCTATGCACAGAGCGATGGTAATGTACCATGCAATAATGACAGTGTGTGGCAGAGGATGGGAATATGTATGCAGCAGAGGAGGCAGAAGTGGCAGGATAGGTGGAATGTCAGGATGACAGTGGAGTAGCAATGCTATGCAGAGCACACACAGGAGAGGCAACCAGGGAGAGCTGCAATGCAGGAATGTGTAGGAGTGCATGATGTGGGGTAGCAGCATGCACATCAGGCTTGCATGGCACACAGCTGGCAGAAACACATAGATGGACAGAAGGATGGTTCACAACTGTGATGAGGGTACAATGTGCTCACAGCACATATCTTCACAGATATGACTGTCACAGGAATGAAAAGTAGTTCTGCAGGACAAGCATACAAATGAAAGAAAACAGAGAGGAATCACACCTATGACCACTACCACAAATGGCAATGCACAAACCAGTAGGCCACACCACCAACATGAGCTCATTAGCAAAGGCTGCATGCAAAAATAGTGCAGGGCATCACACAAGACGCCTGCTGGCTGTCAGGACAGGCAAACCCCCAACAGTAACCATGACCAAATGCACATGCAGATCTGCTGTGTACAGATCACATCACAGTCTGTAATTGGGACCAGAGACACATGCACACACACAATGAAATGTTATGCAGTGGATACAGCATGCAAAATAGGAAAGAATCTAAACCCCAAGGGCAGCAGAGGATGCACTGTGGAGCTGGTGCCAAATCCGGAACAGGACAGGAGAGAATTCAACATGCAAACAGGTGTACCACACACCAGCTGAACCACAGCAATACCAAACCCCCAAGCACACTGCCATGTAAACACCATAAAGAAAGAGACCTATGTAACAGATAATATGTGATGGCTAGGCAGCACAGAGGGCACACCTTGGTGTACAGTGAAGAGAGGGAAGGGTATGTGTAAAGGTGATGAACCTGCTGGTACCTAATGGTCAAGTTAGCACAACAGAAAAGAAAAAGATAAACCACATGTGGGGATCTAACCTGTAACCTATGGCATTATAACCACTACCCCAAACAGCACACTGAGCACAATGCAAAAATACTACCCCAAAGGGAGGGTGTGTATGGGAACCTGTAATACCCAGTGATGTGGCAAATGGCTGGCAGATACACAGCTGCCACCGTACAAGGATGTGAGCACAGGTGGGCCATGTACGTGACCAGCAAATCAGTAGATACAAGTGTCAATGTGATCAAAGAGTGGAGGAGTAGCCTAGTGGTTAGAAAACTGGTTTGGTCACCAAGCAACCAGGGTTCAGTTCCCACTAGCACTCCATGTGGCCTTGGGCAAGTCACATAACCCTCCATTACCTTAGAAGAAAGACCTGACAATCTACTTCCAGTGACACTGACAAGAAAACCCTGGAGTCTCTGGGTCACAAGGAGTCAGGACTGACTCAAAGGCACACAATGTATTGCATGTTTGTCACCATGATCAAGCAGCAGCAGAGACAAATGTATATCAAACACTTAATTTTAATTGGGTTCATCTTCACAGATCGTGTAGATAGCGCCATCATAATATCAAGGTGAGTGGATCCCAGGTGAAAGACGGAAACACATATAGCAGGGCAGCAACCCACATCCTAAAGAAATGTCACTGGCCTGTCTACAAAAAAAGGGCAGGAGACAGAATGTGCATGGTGTGCAGTATGCATTAGGCCACCACCCCCCACATGCTGCTGCACGCCTCAAATGTGTTACTCACATATGAGTGCATGTAGACAGTAGGTGGTGCATGATGAGGGACCAACACACATCAATCATGATCTGTTCCCTAAAACATATCTATCTGGCCACACAGGAGGCACACAAATGAAAACAGCATATGTTGTTGAAACGTTGTAACTTTAAAAAAACAGATTGAAAGTAATGTTGCAGCTATCACATAATGTCTGAGATAGGAATTCAAGCTGCAACAATGTAACCTTAAACAATCATCAAATGCACAATGAGGATATGCTAACAGGTAGCAGAGGAACATGAACATAGAGAGAATTCAAATGAAAACTACCTGCAGAAACATGCAGAGATAACACCATGCAGGAGGTCCCCCTGCACTGGTTGGTGTGTACACAGTGTCTGTACACATATATCATGGTACATGGAAAGCACAATTGAAGGAAGGCAACGGACACTCACACTGGGACACTCCAAATATAATGTGGCAATGTGAGTGTCGTTATCTCAGGGGATAAATAGGACTGTGCAGACATGCAATGCAAGGTTTGTAAATCAATGCAGAGCATCACGTCTGTACAGTAAACAAACACAAGAAACAGTATATAGAGAAGGAAATTAAGGGCAAACATGTTACAGTAAACCACACAGAAGCCATATTGCCATGTGCTGTGCTTCGCCAACATAGTCAGTCATATGCACATGCACCATCGACATTTCAACATGATTCAGTGATGTCACACATGCACACAAACACCCTTGGTGATTGAAAACATCAATCCAGGATGCTGGTGTGCATTAAAGCGGTGTTGTGTCAAAACCTGTATCATGTCCAGGTGGAGAGTAGGTGGACATAGACAACAGGACCTCTCCATCGCTACCCCTATGCCACACACATGGCTGTATGCTTGTTTTGAAACACAGATGAGCGTATCCTGTGTTCCATGTCACACACATGGCCAAAAAACAACAACTGTGGAGGAATGTGCAACATACAGTGACAATGTCAGTCCCTGCTTCACACGTGGGGACCAGTACACAGTGTGCAAAGTCCAAAGCATATCTGCAATCCAACACGTCAGGTTAAGACTATCCTTGTAACCCTGGGCATGCATAGTCAAGTGTCACATCCCAAGAATGCCACAGTACATGAAAGGTCCTGCATGTCTCCTGCAATGAGCATGACTCCCAACCAGAGCACAGCAGCAACAGTGTGCTTGACAGGTCTGTCATGGAAAAAATAGCAATCCAAACATAATACTGTCCATCCTAGGCATGTGCCCCACTCGCAGAGGTCAAGCATCCTATGGCACCATTTTCCAGGGAAGGTTCCATGGTGTTGTGTCCCCCAACAGGTGGGTGATGGCGATGCCAGATGCACTGTAATAGATGTGTGTGGTTTGTTCTCTGCCCTGTGTCAGAAGAGGAGAAATATTGTATTGGTATGCACCTTGCAACATCAGCACAAATTGCAGAGAGTCAAACATTAAGAAACACATAATAAAGGCACACACAGGCAAACATGACATAAGAACATAAGAACATAAGAACATAAGATATGCCATACTGGGTCAGACCAAGGTCCATCAAGCCCAGTATTCTGTTTCCAACAGTGGCCAATCTAGGTCATACGTACCTAGCAGTTTCCCCAAGGGACACAGGTTCCACAATGCTTGTATTGGTTCAAGCATTGATATCCTGGGTCCCTTCTTAATAATGGTTTATGGACCTTTCCTCCAGGAACTTGTCCAAACCTTTTTTAAACCCAGCTACACTAACAGCCTTTACTACATCCTCTGGCAACAAATTCCAGAGTTTGATTACACGTTGAGTGAAAAAATATTTTCTTTTATTAGTCTTAAATAGTTTACCCTGTAGCTTCATTGCATGTCCCCTAGTCTTTCTATATTCTGATAAGGTAAACAATCGATCTACGTTTACCCGTTCCACTCCGTTCATTAATTTATAGACTTTATCATATCTCCCCTCAGCCGTCTCTTTTCCAGGTTAAAGAGCCCCAACCTTTTTAGCCTTTCTTCATAGGAGTATCCTTCCATCCCCTTTACCATTTTGGTGGCTCTTCTCTGAACCTTTTCTAAAATCGCTATATCCTTTTTAAGATATGGAGACCAGAATTGCACACAATATTCAAGGTGCAGTCTCACCATGGAACGATATAGAGGCATTATAATATCTTTTGTTTTATTTTCCATTCCTTTCCTTATCATACCTAGCATTCTATTTGCTCTCTTGGCCGCCGCTGCACACTGGGCTGAGGGTTTTAACATGGTATCCACTATGACGCCTAAATCTTTTTCCTGGGTAGTGGTTCCTAATGTGGAACCTTGCATCGTGTAACCATAGTTTGGGTTGTTCTTCCCTAGGTGCATAACCTTGCACTTGTCCACATTAAATTTCATCTGCCATTTTGATGCCCAGTCTTCCAATTTATCAAGATCCTCTTGCAATTTTCCACAATCCTCTTGGGTTTTAACAACTTTAAATAGTTTTGTGTCATCTGCAAATTTGATAACCTCACTCATTATTCCACTTTTCAGGTCATTTATGAATATGTCAAAAAGCAACGGACCCAGCACAGATCCCTGGGGTACACCATTATTCACCTTTCTCCATTGGGAAAATTGGCCATTTAGCCCTACCCTCTGCTTTCTATCTTTTAACCAGTTCCTGATCCACAATAGTACACTGCCTCCTATCCCATGACTCTTTAGTTTTGCCAAAAGTCTCTGATGAGGGACCTTGTCAAAGGCTTTCTGAAAGTCCAGATACACAATATCAACCGACTCACCTTTGTCCACTTGATTATTCACTCCTTCAAAGAAACATAACAGATTAGTAAGACAAGATCTTCCTTGTCTAAAGCCATGTTGGCTGTCTTCCATTAGGTCATGACTATCTACATGCTGAGTAATTTTATTCTTTATGATGGTTTCTACCATTTTTCGCGATACTGATGTCAGGCTCACCGGTCTGTAGTTTCCCGGATCACCCCTGGAACCCTTTTTAAAAATTGGTGTTAAAATGGCGATCCTCCAATCTTCAGGTATTAGAGATGATTTTAATGATAGTTCACAGATTACTAATAGCAGGTCTGCAATCTCATATTTCAGTTCTTTCAACACCCTTGGATGTATACCATCCGGCCCAGGTGATTTGCTACTCTTCAGTTTATCTAATAGTTATAATACATCTTCCCGATGTATCGATATTTCCTTCAATTCTTCTGCACCTTTGAATACCACTTCAGTCATTGGTAACATCCCTACATCTTCCTCAGTAAAGACTGAAGCAAAGAATTCATTCAGTCTCTCCGCTATCGCCTTGTCGCCTCTTAGTGCTCCTTTAACCCCTTTATCATCTAATGGACCAACTGACTCTCTCACAGGTTTTTTGCTACGAATGTACTTGAAAAGGTCTTTACTTCGCGTTTTTGCTTCCGCAGCAAGCTTCTTCTCAAATTCTCCATTTGCCTGCCTTATCAATGCCTTGCATTTGACTTGCCAGTGCTTGTGCTGTTTCCAGGTTTCGTCGTTTGGCTCTTTTTTCCATTTCCTGAAAGATGCTTTTTTGGCAACAACAGCCTCTCTGACCTTACCTTTAAACCATGCTGGCAGTTTTTTGGACTTCCTTCCACTTTTCTTAAAGTGTGGAATACAGCTGGTCTGGGCTTCCAATATAGTATTTTTCAACAACAGCCAAGCCTGATGTATGTCTTTAACCTTTGCAACTGCTCCTTTTAGTTTTTTCTTAACTGTTTTCCTCATTTTATCATAGTCTCCCTTTCGAAAGTTAAAAGGTAGTACTTTGGATTTCCTTACTATCCCTCCTCCACTAATTAAATCAAAGGCAATCATGCTATGATCACTATTGCCAAGTGGCCCCAACACCCTTATCTCTTGCACTAGATCTGGTGTTCCACTAAGGACTAGGTCTAATATGGCTTCCCCTCTGGTCGGTTCATGAACCAGCTGCTCCAAGAAGCAGTCATTTATTTCATCTAGGAACTTTATCTCCCTAGCATGTCCTGATGTGACACTGACCCAGTCAATACTGGGGTAATTGAAATCACCCATTATTATTATTGTGCTGTAACTTTTGTTAGCTTCCTTGATTTCTTTGAGCATTTTATCATCCATTTGGTCATTCTGGCCAGGTGCTCGATAGTACACCCCCACTGCCATTGCCTTCCCCCTTTTATATGGAATTTCAATCCATATAGATTCTATAGCAGATTTTGTTTCCTGCAAAACTTTAATCCTTTCTGAGTCAATGCCCTCTCTAACACAGAGCGCAACCCCTCCACAACATGATCACAACACAAAACACATTGCACGTTGGGGACATTTTGAATTGGAACCGTACACATGTGTGTCACATGGATATGGTTCTGTCCATGCCCATGTGACACAGGCGTTTTACAGATCCATCCTATGTGCATCAGCATTCGTGAACAGAGAGCCAACATGAAATGTACATGAGACAAACAATAAATCATTAACATGTAAAGGCTGATGTCATACCCAAAAGAACAAAGGTGCAAACTACCTTGTGCTTGCATCAGGTGTATGTCTCGGATCCCCTGAGCCACTCAACGGCCATAACAGGTCACAGTGAAGGGAGACAATGTCAGCGAAATATGTATAATCACCATGTCACGCCAATATCTGTGATACAAAAAGCAGGTCAACAGTGGTATGTCAGAACACAAGACACAGTTCTGTTCCCAACACACAACACATGTCCACAATGGTCACACGGTAAACAGCAGTAAGGTAGAGATAGCACAGTCACCACCGCCCCCCAGGTATACAGACCCCTCACACCACATGATAATGTAAAAAGCCTGAACACTGTATCATCACACAGCCAACACAAGAACACACACACACACAGTATGCTAAGGGCAGCGTGCCAGCAGTAGCATATGGCCTGTATGTCCACAAGTGGAGATTTGTAGTCATAAAGGCCCTGTGAATTGCAATGATACCCTGGTGTTGGATGATGGTACAATGTCAGGGAAGGGTGCACGTGTAGGCCACCACCCAAAAACCTAGGACCATCACACACATGCAGCTCTGTTGGACATGTCCCAGAGACAGTGTTGCAGAAGACATACTGGACAGGAACACATAGGGGATATGTGTGCCAACAGCAAGATATGGGTTAGGGAGGTGCAGGGAAAAGAGGTGAATCACAACATCTGGACAATAGGAAAGATCACCGAGGACATGTGTTCCCCGTGACTGCTGGCACAGACAATATAGCTGCAGGTATACTCACCCCAGACCACAGCATGTTGGCTGATGTACAGTCCCCTGCCAATGCACCACAGCACAAGGAGCTTCAACAACTATGTCCTGTGCATTGGGAAACACAAGAGAAACATACATATGTCATGTTTGAGCTGTGCAACACACACTGCACCTTCCTGTCCCCAGCTTACACGTCCCCCAACATCCTTTACAGACTGACTGTTCACCATCACACTGTACACATCTCTCCCATGTGAGAGGCATCAATGACATGTCTTTGCCAAACTACAGGGGTCCGTACTCTGTGTGTCCCCTCCCTCACCTCTCTGTTGTCATACACACTGGTGAACAGAAGTGTTTGCTCCCTACCATGTTCCTAACTCACTCCAAGGCTGCAGTATTATCCTGGGTCCCCCATATCACTCCCAATGCCCCTTCACTGTGTGTACTGGTGTCCCAATGTTGTCTGCTACCCCGCTGTCAATTGCTGTAACACACAGAAATATGCAGGGCCACCTCCGGGATCCTCTGTCCAAACACATTTCCTGGTGTGTATATCTCATACCTTGACTAACATTAACAGCTGTGCGCTAGTGAGTTGCTAAACATATATCTCAATGTCTGTGTTATGTCCGCTAAACCACACCCCGATGTCTGCTTGTGACCTGACCTTGTTGGCTGCATGTCATCCCACTGTGTGAAAGTGATAATGGCAAAGCATGGATAGCCGATATGTGCACCTAATAACCCCCCTCCCATCAGAGCCTCTTTGTGTATGTGGACATAACTTTCCTTCTCTAGGGTATGCAATGTAGTTGATGTCTTGGAATGCACTCTCCTCCTCAACACACTTATACAGCCTGTAGTTGAATCATGGGTTTATGTCGATATGTCATCACCTAGATTTGCTGAAAACAATTTGCTGAAAACAATATAAACATTTGCCCTGAAAACACCCCTAAAACACAATCCACCCCCACATTCATCTCTCTGCTTGCCTACTGTAACCTACGCCTTGTTGATCTTGCCTGAATCACCTCTGTTTGTGTGTAAAAATACAACACTGCACTGCATGGCTATTCTACACTGGGGGGAAAAAAATTACCCCCCTGGCTGGACACTGCACAGGTTCCCTATCCTTCACCGCATCCATGTTAAGGCTACGCGATGACTTATACAGTCAGCCACACTGTGGTGTTCCACTAACTTCCCTTAAGGATTTTAATTACCATTATGACAAATAGTACTGAGCATGTATATGAACATTCCCTCGAAGCCTGAAACAGACTGCAATCAGACCTCTCCTAAAAAACAGTAAGTTGGACCCCTCACTGATGGAATCCTACAGGCCTATCTCTAGCATACCTCTCCTTTCGAAGATCATTGAAAAGATTACGCAACGTCAATTACAGGATCACATAGATACCAACGCACCCCTGCATCCCTGCCAGCATGGATTTAGTGAAGCGCATGGTGTTGAAACGCTTCTGACAACCCTATTCAACACGCTATCCATAGGGCTGGATAACATCAGACAAGGCTTTGTTCTAATATTCATGGACATTGCCGCTGCCTTTGATACAGTAGACCATGAGGTTCTACTTCATCGCCTCAGCGAGAAGGGAGTTCACGGTTCAGCTCTATCATGGTGCGTGCCTTACCTCACAGACCGTTGGCAACATGTCCGTTCTGGCCCTTCCACCTCTGATCCCTTCCTCCAAACAAAAGGTGTTCCACAAGGCTCCTCCTTATCGGCCTTGCTGTTTAACATCTACATGCAACCCATCTGTGACCTTATCCACTCTTTTAACATCAACTGCCTGGTCTATGCCGACGATATCTTGATGTACATGCCAATCTCGACAGAACATCTTGACCTCTCCCCCCTAATCAAATGCTTTGACGCTGTCACGGACTGGATTAATGAACAAAGGCTTAAGTTAAACTTCAAAAAGACAGAGGCCCTCTTCGTCACCAGGAACCCAGCTTTTATTCCACCCCTATCCATCAAAGTTCGTGACGCAGAGCTCATATGCAAGACTACAGTAAGATACCTCGGAGTTACACTTGATCAGCAGCTTAATATGAAGGCTCACATCAATAACATAACAAAATCGGTCTACCATAAAATCCGGACCCTACGCCATCTTCGGCAGCTGTTAGAACCTGAAGACTTTCGAACTGTTTTTCAGGCCCTAATAATGCCTCACCTTGACTACGCTAATGCGATATTACACGGCCTACCAAAGAGCACAACCAACCCCTTACAACTTGCAATGAATTCTGCTGCAAGAATCCTTCATGGAGCCTCCAGAAGATCCCACATCACTCCAATACTAAAACAGTTGCATTGGCTGTCCATACAAGCTAGGATCTCTTTCAAGATTCTAACTATGACCCATAAAGCCATCAAGAAATACCCGGCTACTGCCATCACTGACCTAGTATCAATCACACCTCCTAACCGCCTAAGGAGATTGAATGCTGCAAACACCCTCATTCTACCTAAGGCAAGCACTAAGTGTTCCCAAGCTACCTGATCTAGAGCCTTTGCCTTCTTTGCACCATCTTGTTGCAACGCTCTACCGGCAACTATCAGAGCCATCAGTGATCTCTCCCAATTCAAGAAAGCACTGAAGCGTCACCTTTTTCTCCTTCACTATGATGTCTCAGTCTCCCCCTCACACCCACCTTCTTTCACACCTCATGACAGCTCCTCAAGCCCATGCATCTCACACTCTTAGTCTGAATACTCGCAACCACACGTTAACCTCCTCCCACCTTGAGAAGCTTGTGCTGTTCATATAACCCTTTATATAGTTACATTAAGTGGCCTGTATATATTTATCATGTTCTCCTGTTAAGAAACTTGTTTAATTGTATACCCAAGTTATTATACCTGTTTATTGTAAGCACAAATCACTAACTGAGATGTGTAGTTTTAACGTTCATTGTAAACCACACTGATCTCAAATAGCGCGGTATAAAAGAAACTGTAATAAATAAATATAAATAAATAAATAAATATAGTGCTACATATCACATGTAGTGCTATACAAAAATTACAGACCCATAGATCTAGCTTACAAGAGCATACCACACACACAATCAGCTCAAAATACAGGATGAAAAACACGCACAGCTGCACAAGTGGCCCCAAACATGGTCCTCTCTCCCACTGTGAAACCCACACCACATGCCTCTCACCTTGCTGCACCAAAACCATAACACCAACTAACTGTGGTTGCACAGCAGCCGCTATCACAATCATCCACAAACCAGGAATGTCAGCCCAAAACCTCCCACAAGCCTAAAACCACCCACCCACATCATCCACCTCAACCCGCTGTTCTGCCCTGCCCACATCGTTTGATTCTCAGTCATACTTATATTTGACAGTGGGATGGCCAGCCAGTGTCTGTTACATCTCAGTGCAGTGTTGCATCCTACTAATATTGGTTTACAAATGTTAACCTGTATTAGCACTACACACATATACCAACAAATGTAGGTGGGAACATATGCAGTACGTACATGAGAAGAGCTGTGCAATCACCTGCCGCCTGATTGCTGTGCCCTCACGTGTGTCACTACGGGCACGTACAGGGGGGCACGTCGGATCATCCTCCAGACCCTCATTAATCTCAGCAAGGATATTGTGCCTGAGAGCAATGTTGTGCAGGATGCAACAGGCTATGATGATCTCTGCCACAGTCTGTGGAGTATATTGTAAGGCACCGCCTGTCCTATCCAGACACCTGAAGCGACTCTTTAAAATGCCAAAGGTGCGCTCTATGACAGAGCCGCTGGTGGCATGGGCTTCATTTTACCTCCGCTCTGCACGTGTCCATGGTTGACGCACAGGGGTCAGCAACCAGGGGCGACACCCATATCCTGCATCACCTGTAGAAAGAAATGAGGTAAGTTAAAGCAGGAGCTCATGTCCCACCAAATGGACACAGGTATATATGTGCAAAACAAATGCATAACACATCCTGAAAGAAACATATGACAGCACAACTATGCAGCATAGCAACATTGACATATGATGACACAAAATGACCACATGGCCTATCTAGTCTGTCCTTCCATATCAACAAGTAAAACAGTTCCCTTTTTACCTTTAGAGATCCTCTGTGTTTGTCCCATGCTGTTTGGAATGCAGTTACTGTCCTCATCTCTACCACCTACACTGTGAGAGTATTCCACGGATCCATCACCTTTTCAGTAAACAAATATGTACCCATTTCACCCCTGAATCTATCTCCCTCCACCCTCATCCTATGTTCCCTCGTAGCAGAACTTGCTTACAATTTGAAGAGGCTCTCTCCCTCAACATATATGGCACAGAGGTATGTCTACATCTCCATCATATCAGCTCTATCCCGCCTTTCCCCAAGGTGTACATATTAAGATCCTTTGGTCTGTCTTCATATGCTGTATAATGAAGACCACTAATCATTTTAGTAGCCACCCTCTGCACCGACCCCATCCTGTTCACATCCTTTTGAAGGTGCAGTGTCCAGAATTGCACAATGTAACGCACATGAGGTCGTTCCAAAGACATATAAAGAGACATTATCCCTTCCTGTTTTCTCCTAGCCATTCCTCTCCGTATGCACCCAGGCATCCTTCTAGCTTTTGCACTCGCCTGTTCAACTTGTTTAGCTACTTTGACATCAGCAGACACAACCATGCCTAGGTCCTCCTCTTCTGTAGTGGACAAGAATACTTCACCCCCTATACTATATTGCTCCCTTGGACTGCTGCAGCCCAAAAGCCTGACCTTACATTTCCTACCATGACATCCCAGCTGGCAAATGCGAGACCATTCATCAAGCTTAGCTAGATCACTCTTCATGTTATCTACAGCTTCCTGGGTGTCTACCAATGACAGATTGAGTGGGGGGACCTAAGAAACACAAGAGAAGGGGTAGCTGTATGGATTGACGACAACATAATATGTAACAACCACACAAATGCTCGCATCCAATCAAACAGCATCACACAGCACCATAGCAGGGCACATTTGGAGGGCACCAACCCCCCCCCCCTCCCCCTATATCCTACACAGGCAGATGACACACACACACACAATGAGGGATCTACTCCAAGACAGACATTTGCACATACACGTAGTCACATGAACACCATGTGCATGTCAGAAATGGGAAATACCCACCCAGCAATATACAGTCCTCATACTGTCCTGCCTCAAATTGTCTGAATAGTGCCGAGTGATGCATAGAAACATAGAAACATGATGACAGAAAAAGACCACATGGCCTATCTAGTCTGTCCTTCCATAACAACAACTACAACAGTCCACTTTTTATCTTTAGAGATCCTCTGTGTTGGTCCCATGCTTTTTTGAATTCAGTTACTGTCCTCATCTCTACCACCTCCACTGGGAGACTATTCCATGGATCCACTACTCTTTCCATAAAGAAATATTTCCGCATATCACTCCTGAATCTACCTCCCTTCACCCTCATCCCATGTCCCCTCGTAGCAGAACTTGCTTTCAATTGAAAGAGGCTCTCTCCCTGAACATTTATGCCACGGAGGTATTTAAACATCTCAATCATATCACCTCTATCCCGCCTTTCCTCTAAGGTGTACATATTAAGATCCTTAAGTCTGTCCTCATATGCTTTATAATGAAGCCCATTAATCATTTTAGTAGCCACACTCTGCACCGACTCCATCCTGTTCACATCCTTTTGAAGGTGCGGTCTCCAGAATTGCACACCATACTCCAAATGAGGTCGCACCAAAGACTTATACAGAGGCATTATCACCTCCTTTTTTCTGCTAGCCATTCCTCTCCGTATGCACCCAAGCATCCTTCTAGCTTTTGCTGTCGTCTTTTCTACCTGTTTAGCTAATTTAAGATCAGCAGACACAACCACGCCTAGGTCCCGCTCTTCTTTAGTGGACAAAAGTACTTCATCTCCTATACTGTATTGCTCCCTTGGATTGCTGCAGCCCAAATGCATGACCTTACATTTTTTAACATTAAATCCCAGCTGCCAAATTCTAGACCATTCTTCAAGCTTAGCTAGATCCCTCCTCATGTTATCTGCACCTTCCTGGGTGTCTACTCTATTCCAGATTTTGGTATCATCTGCAAAGAGGCAAACCTTACCCGACAGCCCTTCCGCTATATCACTAACAAAGATGTTAAAAAGAATCGGACCAAGGACAGATCCCTGGGGCACACCACTGGTAACATCCTTCTCCTCAGAGTGAGCTCCATTTACTTGTACTCTTTGTCGCCTCCCACCCAACCAATTTCTAACCCAAGCAGTAACTTTAGGGTCCATCCCTAGGGTGCTCAGTTTGTTTATAAGTCGCCCGTGAGGAACAGTGTCAAAGGCTTTACTGAAATCTAAATACACCACATCTAGGACTCTCCCTCGGTCCAACTCCCTGGTCACCCAGTCAAAGAAATCAATCAGATTTGTCTGACAAAGTGAGAAAGGAGGTGAGGTGAAGAGCAGATAGCAGGGAGAGGAGGGAGGTGTGAGGTGGAGCTGAGAAGGCCAAGAGAAGGAATGTCTGACAGGGCGGGAGAGGGCAGGGAGATGGAGCCACAGGACAGGGCAGGAGTGTTGAGGGAGAGGGACAGGGAGAGAGAGAGGGAGGGGGGGCCACCTGTTGGGGAGGACACAGATATGACAGGGAGTGTGGTGGAGGCTGCAGGCCCATCGGCCCAGCCCACGCAGGGTCCTTTCACTGCAAAACGTAGGCGCAAACCGGTGCCAGCTCTGCAACGGAAGAGGGCTCAGAAATTCACCCAGCAGGAAAACCACATCCTGCTGGCGTCTGTTCTTGAAAATTATGAGGTCTTATACGGACGACTAAGCAACACCACCACTGTTGCAACATGCACCCAGGTGTGGGAGGAGGTGCAGGAGGCAGTTGCACAGGCAGGGGGTCCAAGCAGAGACCTGGACAGCCTCAGGAAGAGATTTAACGATATAAAGAGGGGTGTGCGCGCACACATGGTGGCAGAGTGGCAGCATGCCATGGGCACTGGAGGGGGAGGCCCCTTTACACCCTTCCTAACACCCCTGGAGCAGGAGTTGGCAGAGCGGCTAGGGCCAATCTACCTGTATGGCCTGCCAGAGACACTGGACACAGCCCATCCCCAGGCAGGGAGGTACCCAAATCACACCTTGCTGCTCCCAAACCATAGAGTACATGCCCCTTGGATATGCATCAGGCATCTTATTAGCACCTCCTCATACCTGCTCCCCTGGATCATCTCCTACCCTCTGCCTTTGGCTTATGAGTGTGCTGTCCCCCATTCCACCCCTTTTACTCTGTGTTTTTCTGCCCTCCAACCACATGTATCAGTAACACCATCCCTTTTTATGTCTGCCCTGCACATGTGGCTACATGTCTGCTACAAGCCCCCTCTCAGACCTGTCCTTGTTATGTCTGTGTCTAATCTAAGTACTGCTGAGCAGGGATGGTCCTTCTGTGGGATAATGCACACCAGGGGTCTTCAAACGTTCTAAACAGGGGGCCAGTTCACTGTCCCTCAGACCATTGGAGGGCCGGACTATAGTTGAAATAAACACTATGAACAAACTCCAAAGCACACTGCATAAATTCAAAATAAAGGGAACGTTTGCTACCCTTTTTTTTTCTTTTTCAGTGGCAATTGCTCCAGCCACGTTAGCCTGGTTTCTTTGTGTCTTCTGCTAACTCCCCATCGTCTGTTTTCCATTTTATCCTTCTTCTCACTTCTAGTATGTTTTCCATTCTCTTTCTACATCTGCTTTAACATAGTAATCTTTCTCCTTGTGCTCTTTCCTCATTCCTATGTCAGCCACTCAAATGTTAGACCTCCATCCTCCATCCCCACTTACTCTCCCAATATCCGTCCAATTGTAGATACCTCGCACAAAAAATATTTTTCCCTCACCATTTCACTCTCCCAGCTCCATCCCATTCTGATCCTCGCCCAACCTCACCTCCCATCTATTTCCAGCCCCACCCAGCATCCGCTCCCCTCTAGTCTGTGCATCAGCCCATTTCCAGTCCTAGCCCCCCATCAGCCCATTTCCAATCCTATCCCTGGCCCACCATCAGGCCATTACCAGTCCTAGGTCCACATCCATTTCCAGTCCTATCCAAGTCCCTCCATAAGTGCATTTCCAAACCCCAGCCCCCCCAACAGCTCATTTATAGTCCTCTCCTAGCCCCACCATCAGCCCATTTGCAATCTTAGCACCCCCAACAGCCCATTTCGAGCCCTATCCTAGCCCCTCCATCAGCCCACTTCCTGTCTTAGCCCCACACTCAGCCCATTTCCAGTCCTAAGCCCCCATCATCCCACTTCCAATCTTACCACCACTCATAGGCCATGACCTGTCCTAACTCCCTCCCCCCCATCAGCCCACTTCCAATCTTACCTCTCCCCCCCCCCATAGTCAATTACCACTCCAAACCCCCTCCCCCCATCAGGCCAGCTAGGATACGAAATAAACAAAACACGGCTACCGCTGCTGCTTCCACCGTGGCAGCAGCAGAATCAAGCATCCCGTGGGGCCCCTCCCCTGCTCTGCAGCGTCCTCCATGCAGCTTCAGTGTGGGCTTGTCAGAGCCGCATGAAGGGAGAGTTTCCCTTTCTCACGGCCATGTCAATCCCACCACGGGCCTGATGGAAAATCCCATCAGCCCCAAGGCGGGATTAACAGAGCCACGAGAGGAGCTCTTTCTCTTTGCGCGGCTCTGACAGCCAACACTGAGGCTGCATGGAGGACACTGCAGAGCAGGGGGGAGCCCCGCAGGATGCTTGATTATGCTGCTGTCATGGCGGCAGCGGCAGCAGCAGGTTTGTAAGTTGTTAACCTAGCTGGGCTGCTGCTCAATGAATGGGCCGGCCCTGGGTAGAGCTGCCCCTGAGGACTGGCAGCGGTGGCAAAAACACCCGTCGGGCTGCATAAATGTCCTTGGCGGCCCGCATGTGGCCCTCGTCCCGTAGTTTGAGGACTCCTGATGTACACATTGATGTGTCTGCTAGGTACTGGCCTATATATGCCTAATAGTGGTAGCAGGAGCTGTAGTGGTAGCTGTGTAGCACATGTACAGGCCACGGCCAAACACACATTGATTGTGGGGTGGATGTGTTACACAGTTGTATGTAGTTGCACCGTGCAAACCGATCTGTACTGTGTATGTCTTCCACAACCCAGGTGACTACACAACCATGGCCCCAGCTGAGGAGGAGGAGGTGCAATTTCCTGAGGATGTGCCAGAGCCCCAGCCCACAATGTCCGGGGGCAGCACCAGTAATGGTGACTGGACCCCAAGCACACATGTGGAGGCTGAGCCAGAGGACCACACCCCAGACTTCACTGCCACAGAGGGCTCAGAGAGATCATCACAACCCACCACCCCATTCATGCGCCAGCGCCAGAAGAAACCCCTCCACCAGACATGGACCCAATCATTGCAGAGCTGCGGAAACACACTGCTGCAGCACAGCGCAATGCAGAAGGTGGGTAACAGCATACCCTACAATCCCCATGGGGTTGTCCTAACATCCACAAAATAATTGCATATTGCCCACATAGCATAGCGTTCTGATGTTAGGCGGGGTTGTCTTATGTCCTCTGTGTTTCTACCTCCTGTAGCATGGCTTGTCAGGTGTCAGCATTTGTGAGTGGCTGAGATACATGCACACTGTGCTTGGCCATATACCCCACATAAGCCCAAAGAGGAAAGCAATGATCGCAGGTCACCCAGACACCCTATGTGACAGAGACCTCTTCATGTGTATTGTCACGCAGCATCATTTGACAACATAATCTGCAGTGTGTGCCAGCATTATAGAAATGGGGGCACCCCAGATATGTGTATGTGTGTATCATGCCCCCTCAGATCATCTGACCTTTCCCAGACAGGCAGTGTGAAGACCAGGCATTGACATATTAAACTTTGGCAATGTGCCATGTGTGAGATCTGTGATTCTCATGACCCCTCATCCAAACCCCTTCCAGACAGGGGGATGGCTCATGGGAGACACAGATCTAAGCATGGTCATGCGTTGCTAGGTTTGGCAGGCATGACTGTTCTGCAGACTGATCTTGTGGGATATGCATGACATGTGTATGTGTGATGGTTGGTACTGGAGAGGTATCTCACATATCACACTCTGTCCCACCCACAGGCACTCATCAGGCCCTCCAGCGTATCTACCTGGCTATGGGGGAAAATACCAGAGAGTTGCGGCTGTTCCGGGAGGAGGTATGGTCGGGGGTGCTTGCCCGCATTGCGGATGCCATAGAGGACATTGTGGGCCTACTGCGGCAGCCAGCACCAGCACCAGCACCGTCATCTGAGGCGCCAGGACAAGGTGAAGCACCGCGGGGGGTGTTGTGCCATGGGAGGCTTGGGCGGCCACGCAGGAGGTGACTGTGGGTCTAATAAACAGCTGTTAACCAGTACATACAATGTGTGTTTTCCAATGTGTGTCCCTGTGTTCCCCTAAGTAGTGTGCAAATGCATGCTGTGTCCCGCACACAGGCCCCTCGATGGTGGGTTGTCTGTATTGCCAGGTATCACTGCACAGACGCCATCACATGCCATGTGTGCCATGCACTGTGTCAGGTCCCAGCCCCTGGGCTGCAGCTTGGCAGTTTACACATCCTCCCGGGTTGCACAGGGGGAATGTCCTGAAGCTACATGTCCAGTGTTAGGAGCCATCACAGTTTTCATCCCTTCCTACCCCCTACATTTGACGTACATGTGTGACCATTGTCCCTGCCTGCAACACTGCCTATGTGCTTGCCCCCCCACAAACGTATACGGTTACTCACCAACCATCCCTGTGACATGTATTGTCCCAGGACGCACTCAACAGCTTTACCCGTGAGTAGCTCCTGGGCTCAGCAGTACATCTTACCCAGCCAGCGCAGACGTAGTGGTTTGCTAGTTCTACTATTGGCACACAGGCATGTTGCATCAGAAACGGTTCCCACACATTGCACACAGCATGCACGTGCCTCAGTATCCTGGGACGTCTTCTACATTGCAACATCTCAGGGTCCACCCTGGTCTCACACACCTACACACATGGTCAGCCCCCATGACTGCATGTGGAGCCAGTCCACGCATGATACCCATGTCTACCTTTACAACACATATCTGTCTACACACATATCCCATGCTTGCATCCATAGTGTGTTGGTAAGGGAGACACGTGACCATTTTGAGTTATGAAACAGTGTGTATATTTTACAAAAAAACAATATCAAACAATGGCACAAATAGGGACAAGACCCATCACCCTCCCCCCCAAACACCCCCCTCCTCCCCCCTGCCACCTCCCACCCACCCTATACTCCCTCCTCCACCCCTCCCCCCACCCCCACATCAGCCACACCCTCTCCCTGCATGCTGCATGCCCAGTGATGGAACACAGGACAGCACAGGGCACATGTGTGGATGTCACAGGCGACATCAAACACTCCTGTGATGCCCTTCAGGGGATGGCCACCGACAGGGCAGCCGCTCCACCTCGGCGGCCACCCACTGAATGGCTCCCGTCAGCCACTGGTGTGAGTGCACTAGGAAATGCACACGCCGCTCCAAGGCATCCAGGGCCACATACAGGTCCTGCACACACCTGCCACCACACACACACATAGTGCCAGGGGTCTGGGTGGTGGCATGTGCATGCGACCTGTGTGTGGCCCTGGATGGTGGATCGACATGGCGTGGCTGGAGGGAGCCCACAGTGCCCTGTGCTGCTCTGTGTTCCCAATTACCCTCCCACACCCATATATCCCCCTCCTCCCCCCCTCCCACCTCCCACCCACCCTCCACACCCTCCTCCCCCCTCCCCCCACCCCCACATCAGCCACACCCTCTCCCTCCCCTGCCACCCCACCACCTACCCCTTCCATGGCCCCATCAGCCCCCTCTCCGCTGCACTGTCCGCCGGCTCTTCACCCTCCTCCTCGGCCTTGGCCTCCACCTCAGCCCTGTCCTCCACCACCACCACCTCCACCTCTGTGGCATGGTGGGCAGGGGGGCACCTCAGGGCATAAGCAGATGTGGTGGGCTGTTCATCGTTGTCATCACCCTCTGTGGAAAATGACAGTCATCAGCATATTATCATGTGTGTCACATAACACATGTACATATGCAGGCACCACACAGGCTGGTGGGCCAATGTGACATTTGTTACTGGGCAGCAAGGTTACCAATACTCACCGTCATGCTCTGACTGTGCCCCCCTCTGGAGGCGGGCAAGGTAATCACTATGATGGAGCCTCAACTCTTGCCCCTTTTTCCGGAGATCCTCTACCTATGGATGTGAAAACAATGTGTGGGGGCATCAGTGACTATTTACCTCTGGTGGGTGGCCAACATAAACAAACATCTGTGTGGGCAGCATCTTGCTGCTCCTGCTCCACTGCTGTGTGTGTCATGTACAGCATAGTTACTCACCTGTAACAGGTGATCTCCTGGAACACCAGGAATAAGTCTTCACATGTGGGTAGCGTCGGTACCAACTGAGCCTGTGCGGGAACGCTCCCCAGTGTCCTATAGGAAAGTTTTTGGGAGCATCCCACAGTGCCTGTGTGCTGCCTTCCTGCCTTTACCAACTGCCTCTCTCCAGTTGAGTTTAAATCTGACACAAAGAGAGAGAGAGAGATAGATAGGGAAAGAGAGAGAGAGACAAAGAGAGAGAGAGAGAGATACAACCCCTAGGGGAGATGGGTGGGTTGTGAAGACTTTTTCCTGCTGTTCCTGGAGATCACCTGTTACAGGTGAGTAACTATGCTATCTCCAGGAACAAGCAGGAATTAATCATCACATGTGAGGACACCCTAGATGTAGATGCCAGGGAAGGATCCCCAGAGTGGTGAGGCTCTGTGGAGGGCTTCCACTTCCTCCCATGGATCTCTGGCATCCTGTAAGAGAGGCGGCTAGGAGTGGATTAAGTATGGAAGAGGTGTTGGAGAGCAGCCTGACCAACCATAGCATGCCTGCAGAAGCCTTTATCCAAGCAGTAGTGGGCCGTGAACCGAGGACCAGGTAGCTGCTCCACAAATGTTGTTAATATAGACGGAATGGAGGTGAGCACTAGAGGCTGCCATGACTCTCACATTGTGAGCGGGAACATGGGCCTCCAGTGAAAGGTGTTTGCTATGATAGATAAAAGGTAATACATGGAGCAATCCAGTTGGATAGAGATCTTTTGGAAACTGCTGTACCCAAATGCGAAGGATCAGAGGCTATGAATAGCTGAGAGGACCTTCTGTGTTGCTGTGTCCTCTGCAGATGAAAAGCCACAGTTCTTTTACAGTCCAAGGTATGAAGAGTCGTCTCTGCATTTGAAGCATGAGGCTTTTGAAAGATTACAGGTAACTAAACCTCTTGGTTCAAATGAAAGGAGGAAACCACCTTAGGCATGAAGTGTGGATGTGTCCTTAGGATTACCTTATCATGGTGAAACGGTGTGTAAGGTGGATCAGCCCCTGGAGCTTGCAATTCACTGATACGACTTGCTGATGTGATTGCAAGAAGGTATATTACTTTCCAGGACAGAGACTTTAAGGAAGTAGTGGCTAAGGGCTCAGGAGGCGGCAGCATACGCTGGCCTAGAAGCAGATTGGGATCCCATGCCACTGGAGGTGGTCTAAGGGGAGGTTTCGTTAGATGCAGGACTCTCATGATTCTGGATATGCGAGGATGGGATGAAATGGGTTGTGCATTGATGGGTTCAGAAGGAGCAGCAATGGCACTTAAATGGACTCTGACTGACTCAGTTTGGAGACCAGTGTTTGATAAGTAAGGGAGTTCGTCCAAAACAAGTTTATATACAGATGATAAGAGGGTTGAAGCCCTTTTGTGATCACCAAATGGAATCTCTCGTCCATTTGACGGCATAGGAATGCCTTGTGGAAGGTTTCCTGGAAGTATAATGGACATCTTGTACTTCCTGAGTGAGGGGAGGGCCAAAGCAGTTACAGCCTTCAGTAGCCAGGCTCTGAGGTGCAAAGACTGGGGGTTTGTATGCCATACATTCCCCTCCTTCTGCGACAGTAAGTCTGGAGCTGACCCTAAGTACAGGGGTGGAACCTGGGACAGATGTAAAAGCAGAGGGTACCACACCTGGTGTTGCCAGCGTGGGGCTATGAGGATCATGTTGCCTCTGTCCCTCAGGAGCTTGAATAGGGTCTTGGCAATGAAGGGAATGGGAGGAAAGGCATATAGGAATTCCTGCCCCCAGTTGAGGTGGACAGCATCCCTCGCTTGGCAGCCCTGAGCCGGAATCCGTGAACAGAACCGGGTAAGTTTGGCATATGATGGACTTGCAAAGAGGTCTACATCTTGAGTTCCCCAGAGTTGCAATACTCTGCAGAGTTGGTCCATATGTAGAGACCATTTGTGCAGAAGCAGAACACGACTGAGTCTGTCTGGCCAAGAGTTCTGATTGCCAGGGAGATAGACTGGCAGGAGATGGATCTGCTGCTCTCTGGCAAACACCCACAGTTGAAGAGCTTCGTTGCAAAGGGACAGAGAGCCTGTTCCTCCTTGTATGTTCATATAGACCATGGCTACCTGATTGTTTGCGTGAAGTAGTATTATATTGGCCTGTAGAAGGGAATGGAATACTTGACGAGCCAGGCGAATTGCTCTGAGCTCCAACAGATTGATGTGGAAATGAATCTCCTGACAATTCCAGGTGGCTTGGGTGGAGGTGTCCAGGAGATGTGCAGCCCACCCCATTTTGGAGGCATCTGTTGTTAATGTGATCTGAGGAGGGGTTTTCAGGAAAGGTGACCCCTCCAACAGGTTTTGTGCTGACCGCCACCAGTCCAGGGACAGGGTACGGCGGTTTGAGTTTACTATCAGATCTGAGAGACAGCCTGTTGCTTGCGTCCACTGGGAAGAGAGGGCCCATTGGGCTGGCCTCATGTGGAGACGAGCGTAGGGGACCACATGCACCGTAGATGCCATGTGACCCAGTAGCTGACACATCTCTCGTGCCGAGAGGTGAGTCTTTTGTAGTGCTGAAGAAACAAGTTGCACAATGTGAGGACAGCGAGGCTGAGTCAGGTAGGTCTTTGGCAGTCTGGTATCTAGCCTTGCTCCTATGAACTCCAGCGATTGCGTGGGAGTCAGAAAGGATTCCTGGAGATCTATGAGAGGGCCTAGATATTGGAGTCCACACATTGTGTACAAGAGAGAGGCCTGGGCTTGTGTTTGTGACTCTGCCCGGATGAGGCAATCGTCCAAGTAGGGGCAGACAAATATTCCCCTGGTACGGACAAAACCGGCTACCACAGCCATGCACTTTGTGAATACTCTGGGTGCTGAGGCAAGGCTGAAGAGAAAACTTTGTTTTGATAGTGGTTTCCTTGATGGAGGAACCAAAGGAACTTTCTGTGTGATTGTTGGCTGAGAACATGGGTGTATGCATCCTTGTGCTCTAGAGAACAAAGGCAGTTCTGCCTGTGTAGGTCAGGAATTACATTTCCTACAGAAATCATTTTGAATTTCTCTTGAAACAGGAACTTGTTCAGTTCTCTGAGATCTAAAATGGGTCTGTGTCCTTCTGTTTTCTTTGGTATGAGGAAATAGGGGAAGTAGAACCCAGAACCCTGTTGAAGATGAGGTACCTCTTCTATTGCTCCTTGAGGTAAGAGCTGTTTTACCTCTGGATTCAGTTGGGGGGAATTTTGACAACTGAACGTCCTTACTATTGTAGGGGGAGGCAGGCTTTGGGAATGACGCCTGTACCCTCTTCTATGATGGACAGAGTCCAGGGTTCTGATGTTATTTGCTTCCATCTGTGAATGAGGTGACCTAACCTTCCTGGGATTGTTGACGGTTGTTTTCTCTGGAGTGGCAGGAAGGGCAGGTACTCTATCACGGAGTCAAAGGCCTTCTGGGGGCTGAGGCTGCTGGGTCTGCTGAGGCTGAGTAGCTCTCGGCTGTCTCTGCTTAGTAGATTGTTGACCCTTTCTAGCAGCTTGTCCTGCAGGTTGTCCTTGCTGAGCATTGGACTGTTAGTATCCTTTCTTTTTGGAGAGGAAAGGCTATTCTAAGGCTCTCTTCTTTGCAGGATCTACAATTTTTGAAAGCCTGGTCAAGGTAGAATTGTAACCATCCAAATCTTTGGCTTTTTCCTGCAGGTTCTTCCCAAAAAGGTTTTCACCAGTACAGGAGATGTTGGCCAGTTTATCCTGTACCTTTGTTCCAGGTGAGAGGCTTGCAGCCAGCCAAGTCTCCTTGCCCCAATAGCAATGGCAGAGACTCTGCCTATGCATGCCAAACAGTCACCTTTATAAATGTTCTGGGCATGTTTGACAAGTGCTAAATAGTCGTGTCCTCTGTCATCTGGGAGATGTGGACCTACCAGTTGTAGATCTCCTACGACCTCCTTCAGGAACATTCCCATGTACAGGATATAGGAACCTATCCTGCCTGAAAGCATGGATGTTTGGAGACACGGCGACCAAAAGCATCTAAGGTCGTACACTCCCTACCAGGAGGGTTGGTGGCATGTTGTTTGTAACTTTTAATTCTCCTCATAGCAGACTCCACCACGATGGAGTGATGAGTGAGCTGTGTTTTCTGAAAACCAGGAGACGGAGGCATATGATAGATATTAGGCAGCCTGTGAGAATGTTGAGAGGTGGTAAGAGGAGTCCCCCACATTCTCAAAAGACGATCCTGTAAGATCTGATGTATTGGCAGGCTGGCTGCCTCCTTTGTAGTTTGGGGATACTGGTGAATCTCTGGCTCCTGTGCCCTGTGCTCAGATTCAGTTACAACTGAAATGGAGAGGCCCTTGACTACATGTGTGATGAAATCCAGGAAGGACATATCCTGAGGAGGGGACAATCTCCTCTTGGGAGAAGCAGGCTCATCCTCAGAGGTACATCGTTACCCTCTGAGCTGTCAGAGTCATCAGACTCCTCAGAAGATTGGATGTATCTTCTCTCAGGGTGCTCAGGTAAAGTGTGGTATCGGTACCGATTGGCCTCGGTATCAGAGTGACCTGTTACCGGGGTGTCAATACCAGTACTCATTGGCACCAATGGTGCAGTTGCCGATGCCGTTTCTGCAATTGCAGCGGATACCGGTGCTGGAATTTGCGGGGTATGGGGTGGTACCAAGGTCTTTGATGCCGCAAGGATAGGCACCAGACTGCGTTCGATGGCCACAATCCTCTGGTCCATCAACCCTGCCGATGCCTGTGTATGCGTACCGGCCAAAGCCAGTACCCCAGAGCATGGCACCAGGAGTTTGGACGAGGTTGAGGCCTCCAGAACTTCCTGGAGCCCCAAAGTGGCTTTGGAGGCCAGGGAGTCACACCGTGGCTGTTTGGCCGGAGCGTGTTCCTCACAGGCAATGCCGGAGGCATTCCGATGTTTGGAGGGGGATATACCCTTTGAGGAACGGCCAGATTTGTGTTTGGTTACCTGAGATCCATGGGAGGAAGAGGGAGCCCTTGAAGACATGGCTGCCACTGAGCCCACGTCGTAGGGAAAGAGGGTACCGAGCTTGGCTGCTCTGTGCTGCCGACCCCTCTTGGATAACATCCCACAGGCCAAACATTCAGACATGGAGTGATACGGCCATAAGCATTTGCAACACCAATCATGGTTGTCAGTGACGAAGAAGGTACCGGCACTTTTTGAGCATATTTTTATAACCCGAGGAGTGCTTTTCCATGATGGAGGAGGGATTGGGGCCTAAGGCCAAACCGGGGGGAGACCTACAAAGGGGATTTTCCCTCTTTTTTTATTTAAATTTTGGTTTGTGTGTGGAAATCTGACCTTTTAGAAATAGAACTTACAAGACCAGTGGTACCGGTAAATAGAAAAAGGCAGACGCTGCCACAGGAGTGGCAATAGAATAGATGTTTTTCACCAATGACAGGAATGATGACCTGCTGGCTCTGTGGAACACAACAAACTGGAGAGAGGCATTTTTGAAAGGCAGGAAGGCAGCACGCAGACGCTGTGGGATGCTCCCAACAGCTTTCCTATTGGACGCTGGAGAGCGTTCCAACGCAGTCTCCGTCGGTACCAATGATACCCACATGTGAGGACTACTTCCAGCTTGTTCCAGGAGATTAACTGTTCCCAGTGCCACCTGCATGTGCAGCCGTGGCTCTGGGCATGTGTGCAGTGACACCTATGTGCAGTGTACGTGGCACCCTGAACACACCATTCCATTCCTCTGTGGCCCCCTTGCATGACATTGCACGACCATGCCACATTTGGGTTGCCAATGATGGTGTCCAGGGTAACCCCGCTAACCCCGTATGTGGTCTGGTGAACCCATTTTTGTTGTCATGATCTACACACATCATCCGACCCAACTCCACTGGCAACATGATATCCTAACAAACATGGGTGATGTGTCCATACATGGGACGTTGGGTGGGTGGCCCTGCGCACCTTGCCAGGGGCCACTACCATGACATTTGGGTTTCTACGAGACCCAGCATAGCAATTCTTGACCCACTACACACATTGTGGAACCTGTCTCTCTTGGGGATACTGCTAGGTACGTATGACCTAGATTGGCCACTGTTGCAAAGAGCATACTGGGCTTGATAGACGTGGATGTGAACCAGTATGGCCTATATTATGTTGTTATGTTCCTATGATCTAGGCCTTGTATGCTCAGGGCAGGTGTCGCTGCCAACACCAGGGACAGGGGCCATTGCACCAGAATAGGCTATTGCCACCTATGCTCATGTCATGGTTTCAGTCTGGGTTGTGCAACCACAACAGGTGCATGTATCCTTCACTCCATCAGTAATGTTCATCTGCAACCAGGTGTGTGATTCCTAGCAAGTGGGCAGATGTGTGACCTGACTCAACATACAGTTTTGGGGACATGGCTCTGTTACAGGCCTTCGTAATCAGTTCTCATAGCTCATGGGGGTGGGGTGATGTTACACACATCCACATCTGCACCTACCATACCATCTGGATACATCACAGACGTGTGTGATGAGGGTTGATCTCACAGACTAGGGCAGATGTGCAACCTATCTGCCATAACCTAACAAAATATCTGAATGACATACCCACCATTGTAATCAGGTCTCAGGCCCCCTGGGGGTTGGGTGTCCTAGCAAACATCATCAGCACCATACACCATAGTACCAGGGTGACTGACAGTACACCTTACGCAGGTCTCAGGACTCCTGGGGATAGGGAGAATGTATTGAACTGGATAGGCACACAGGACCATACCACCAGGGTGACTGACAGCCCACTTTGATTGGCTGTCAGGACTCCTGGGGATAGGGAGAATGTATTGAACTGTATAGGCACACAGGGCCATATCTCCAGGGTGACTGACAGCCCACTTTGATGGGCTCTCAGGACTCCTGGGGATAGGGAGAATGTATTGAACTGGATAGGCACACAGGACCATATCCCCAGGGTGACTGACAGCCCACTTTGATGGGCTCTCAGGACTCCTGGGGATAGGGAGAATGTATTGAACTGGATAGGCAAACAGGACCATATCCCCAGGGTGACTGACAGGCCACTTTGATGGGCTGTTCAGGACTCCTGGGGATAGGGAGAATTTATGGAACTGTATAGGCACACAAGGCCGTATCCCCAGGGTGACTGACAGCCCACTTTGATGGGCTCTCAGGACTCCTGGGGATAGGGAGAATTTATGTAACTGTATAGGCACACAGGACCGTATCACCAGGGTGACTGACAGCCCACTTTGATGGGCTCTCAGGACTCCTGGGGATAGGGAGAATGTATTGAACTGGATAGGCACACAGGACCATATCCCCAGGGTGACTGACAGCCCACTTTGATGGGCTATCAGGACTCCTGGGGATAGGGAGAATTTATGGAACTGGATAGGCACACAGGACTATATCCCCAGGGTGACTGACAGCCCACTTTGATGGACTCTCAGGACTCCTGGGGATAGGGAGAATGTATGGAACTGTATAGGCACACAGGACCATACACCAGGGTGACTGACAGCCCACTTTGATGGGCTCTCAGGACTCCTGGGGGTAGGGTGGATTGGAAAACAGCAACAGCAGCATATTCCATACTAGCAGGGGTGCTGAGGACCCACTTTATTGGACTTTCTGGGCAAGTGGGGGTAGGGCAGATGTTTTGCACTGCTGGGTCACACACACGCATATCACCATTGGGACTAACATACCATTTTGGGGACGTTTCACAGCCCCTGGGGGTGGGACAGATGTTTTACCCTGCAACTGCAGACCCCATCATACCAGCAGGATGTTTAGAAACCCTCCTTAGTCTGATCTATGGGCTACCTGTGTTACGGTGTGTTGTAGCACATCAACAGCAGCAGCTGCCATGACACCAGGATGGCATCAGGAACTCTGTGAACAGGTCCTTAGCCCCCTGGGTACAGGGCAAACCACTCAGATGTGATATATAGACAATATGGCATGTGGGTTTACCTGATACACATAACTGAGATGACTACCTACACACAGTAGCATGCACAGCTACAATCAACACTGGATATGTATATGGATCTACTGACCTGTCCCCATACACTTACCTCACGTGGGTAGTCTGCCACACGATTATAGCGCCATGTCAGACGATCCCATGCCCTCCGGACCCTCATCAGGTCCTGCCACCTGGGGGTGGGGTGGGGGGGTGGGGTGGTGGGGGTGGGGGGTGGGATGGGGTGGTGGGGGGTAGGGTGGGGTGTTTGGACCCATAGGCGGATTATGTAGTACTACCCAAACTGCCCTCTGGAGCTCAGGATCTCCCACCAACAGATCCACATTCTACATCATTGCAATGGTGCTGGTAGAGGGGACCATCAACCTCAGTCCAGCTGGGGGACAGACAACATACAGGGGCAGTCCATGCATTTCTGTACACATACAAACGGTGATAGCAGACAGACAGGAGGCCTGGAAATGCTCAGCTGCCCACCACCACTATCTGACATTCTCCAGCAGCGAGCACAGTGAATCTGCAGCCGCTGCACCCTGTAAGGTGTTCCAGCCTTACACATACTAACTGCAAACAGTCTGCTAGCTTGTCTATAGTGCATATTACTGGAAGAAATGTGTGCCCCTAAAACTGGGATGTCAGCACACCCCCCAAGCAGATAGGTTAGTGATTCGGCACCAAAAAAGGCAACCCATAGATATCACTTGAGAGAGATGCTATTAGCACTATGGGGGACCTAGCCATGCCATGGTGACTGCTCAGTCAGGGTGAGAGTGACCTCCCAGCAGGACATGCTGTGGCCACCCTGTCCGTGCAGGTGGTGGCCGGCCACTACAATGTCCCAGCCATTGCCCTATGCCCTGTGCTCATGCATCCTGCCCAGGCCACCCTGTCTGGGCCATACCCACAGTACCTTGCTCATCATTATGCACATTGGCAAGCTAACACTGGACACAGTGCAAACAGTGTGGGCTGAGTAAGGTGTTGCAACCACCACACACTGGCTGGACAGACACACACTCCCACACCTATGCCAGCATTGTGTAAATATAGAGAGTTTTTGCAGTCCTGGCCAACTCACCAGTCCTGGACACAGCGCAGGCATGGCTATGGTATGCAATACTGTTGGGCTCATTCCCCAGGGTGGTAAACACTGTCAGACACCAGACTTGAAACACACTCCACAGACATCAGAGATATTGGTATGATACAGCTCAATGAGCATATTGTGCTTAACTTAGGAATTGCTATCTGCCAGTAATCATAGCAACCTTTTGATATATGTGTACCATATTCCCAGGTTTAGGGTGGCATTGCTAAGGTATGCAAGTACTAGTATTGTGAGATGTACGCAAGGCCCGATATCCTGCCTCTCCATGAGGCTTTCAATAATGGAGCCTGTGAGTGTGGTTCTTTCTGCTCCTGTTGGACGCTGCTCTAGGGCAGAGGTCCCCAACTCCAGTCCTGGTGGGCCAAACACTGTTCATGTTTTCCTGCTGTCCCTAATGAATATGCATGAGATACATCTGCATACCATGGGGCGGCGCATGGAAATGAAGCACACACATCTTTATTAGAAACAGCATAAAACGTGAATGATTTGTGGCCCTCCAGGACTGCATTTGGGGGACTCTGCTCTAGGTAATGCGCATGTTTCTGGTGTCTGTGCTCTGTAGGGTAAAATGTAAATGTTTTGGGCATGTTTACATTATCTGCACTAAAGGTTCTGTCTGTATTACCACATTTTTGTGGTGGGTAAAATGTGGGGACTGGGTTGGCAGGAGGCACAGCTGGGATTCGAACCTGTGACCTTCTGCCCCTGAAGGCACTGGCTGTGTGTGCAGCACCACCGTCTTGGTACAGAAACAATGCATTCCCTGGGGAGTCCATGACTGTTCGTCAGACAGGGCCTGTCTGTTGCAGTGCACGGCACCCACGTGAACAAGGCTAGGCCATGGTTTGCTGTGGGCAGCTGCCACTGCCCCCTCCAACACCAGTACTCCTCCGCCACCATGCTGACATCCTTATATTGGAGACAGCATACAAAGTGAATGATTTGTGGTCCTCCAGGACTGCATTTGGGGGACTCTGCTCTAGGTAATGCGCATGTTTCTGGTGTCTGTGCTCTGTAGGGTAAAATGTAGATGTTTTGGACATGTTTACGTTATCTGCACTAAAGGTTCTGTCTGAATTACCACATTTTTGTGGTGGGTAAAGTGTGGGGACTGGGATGGCAGGAGGCACAGCTGGGACTTGAAGCTGTGACCTTCTGCTCCTGAGCACACTGTCTGTGTGTGCTGCTCCACACTGTGGCCACAGAGACAGTGCAGTCCCTGGAGATACCATGACTGTTTGTCAGACAGAGCCTGTCTGTTGCAGTGCACGGCACCTACGTGAACAGGGCTAGGCCATGGTGTGCTGTGGGCAGCAGCCACTGCCCCCTCCACCACCAGTACCCCTCTGCCACCATGCTGACAAGCCCTTCTGCTGGTGGAGCTGATGGTGTGCATTCTCAGGACATCCAGTGTGCGGGTAGGTGGCAGCCTATGGTGTGTGTTCTGGGGTAGGGGTGCCTGCATAGGTGTCCACACTTCCCCCCAGCACCGCCTGCCAATGTTCTGTGTCCTTGGGGGTACCTGCTGGGTACTATCCCCTGTGACACTGTGGCAAACACACTCGTGCCCATGTTGGGCCCTCATCAGTTGCTGTCTGGCTGCTCTACTGTTTCAGCATTCGTATGGGCCACCTAGGCATCACTCCAGTCTGCACTGTGGCCCAGCTTCTCCACAGCATGTGCCGCCTGCAGCCCTCTGTGTCCCCTTTTCCAGCATCTGTCCAGTTGCCCGTTCTGACATGCCCGTCCTGCTGTTGTGGAACATGTGCATGCCATAGGGACACTGTTCACTGGAAAGGGAAAACCCTGATCAGTGCTATTTCACTGTGGGATCATTCACCTTGTATGGGGACGGAGCGTGGACCCTTCCACAATTCATATCTTTTTTTTGGTGCTTTCTGGGGAGTGTTTTTTGCTGTTTCCCATTAATATCACTATTGGCCAGCTTGGTTATGTTTTATTTCCATTTTGTTGAGGTCATTTTCAATGTTTATTTGCCCTTTTGTTCCGTGCACATGTATCACACTTATCACTTTTTGTATGTTTCCTTGGTTTTGCTGTACATTGCTGACAGAATTGGTTTCTTTTCCCTTTAAATCGGCTCTAACGCCAGGGTTTCACTGGCGTTATTTGTGAGCCTCAGATTTCACAGCGTTAGTGTGCGGGGAGCCTCTCCCCTCCCACTCTCCACCCATTGACCCCTTCTCTCCGCCCCTGGGGAGCCTTCCTCCGCCCTCTGGGAGACTTTCCCCGCCTTCAGCGCTCATTTGCACCACTGCACGCGTTATCGTGCGCTAAGGTACCTGCGCGCATGAAGATGCGCCATTATCGCGCGATAACGTCACAGCTCGCACTTTAAGACTGTTTAGTAAACATACCCCATAGTTTTTAATGATGGCAGAATAATAACATTACTGTAATATTTTCTGTAAATTAATCAAAACTAAAGCACACTAAGGGGGGAGGGTAAAGCTGTGGTAAAACCTCAGTATTGCAGGTTAGTGACTCCCCTGGTAAAGGAATAATGCAGCTTGCAGTGTGCACAGCAAAATGTAATATTCCACGGCTCTAACATGCATCACAATATTATTGGCAACTTTCTTAAAAGGGCTGTGTGTTTAAATTGCAGCCACTGGTGATGGGGATCAACACCTCCTGGCACCATCAAGTAGTCTAGGCAGCCCCCAAATAATCCCCCTCCCCATACAGGTTCTCCCACCTCCCACTCCCCAAAACACCATCAGTCCCACCTCTCTCCTTTAAAACCTCCCCAGAACACCCCCAAGCCTCCCCCAGGCCTACCTTAATGTATTCCTGGTAGTCTAGTGGGGTTCAGAAAGGAGCAACTGCGACTTGCTCCTGTCCAGTTTTAAAATGGTGTACATGACCCCCCTAACAGTAGCTTGTGATACTACCTCTGTGGTTGACCTCTAGTGGTAGTACCGTGAGACTATCTCTAGGGATCACGGGTGTCATCTTGACTCTGGAGCCAGCCCAGATGGCAGCGACTGGGGATCATTACTGTCCAAGCCCCACTATATCAGCAGAATTGAGTTAAGGTAGGCCTGAGAGGCCTTAGGGGGTGGGGTGTTTGGATCAGGTTCTGGAAGGGTCTTAGAGGGGTGGGTCTTTGATGGTGTCTTTGAAAGGGTGGGGGTGGGAGCCATGTGTGGGGAACAGGGTTATTAGGGGGATGCCTTGACTAATTGGTGATGAAATATGGTGGAGACCCCCAGACCACTAGTTGTACTTCATACACACGGCCCTTTAAGAAATTGACTTGGAGCATCAGGCCACATATCAGCAGCCTGATGCTCCTGGTACAAAAATGATGCCAGCTTTGAGTAGCGTTATCTCCCATGAATGATGCGGCTTACGGTGTATGATGTGCACAGCTCTCCTGAGCCCTGAGAGAGGGAAAAACACCAAGTATAGGCTGTACAGTGCTGTCCACAGTCCCTGGAGTTCCTCTAGGTGAAGAAGTTTGTTTCCCTGAGAGGGGGAAGAAAAATTAGGTCTAGAATCTCTGAACTCCCTTCCCTGGGGATGGATAGATGGCCACACAAACCAAGAAGGGAAATATACTGGGATCCCTGGTGGGAAATCAGGAGACAATCAGAAGTCAAGAGCATCTTACAGGCACTTGGGAGGGGCAGGTAAGTGTGCTGCTTCCTAGGCTACCAGAGAGGAGTGTGTGACTGAGGCTCCTCCATGAAAATAGCAGCAGAGTGTTTGGGAGCCCAGGGATGAAAGAGTTGTTCCCCCAGAGAGTTTGTCTTTTCCCCAGTGCTCTCCACCCCAAGATTTACCAGAGCCCATGGAGACTGAAGATAATGGTATAGACTCATAAAAAATGGACTACCAGGAAGCGGGCTATCGGCCACAGCAAGTTTATTTTTCTATTTTGGCTCCAGTAATGAATTGAACTTAAGGGAAATGGCAAAGGGGAGAAGGACAGTCACTGTGCAGGTCAAGGCTGTCGGAGGGCAGAGTGCTGGTCCCCACTTTCTCTGCTAGCTCCCAGTCATGGATGAAAGGTAATGAGCGCAAGTGTGTTTGCCTCTGGTTATTCTGGACTCACACTGTGCACCGTTTGGGCAGAAGTTTATTTTTTCTTTTGGCACTTTAAAAAATTGTTTACCCTAGACAATTGAAGCTTCTAGAGTGATGGAGAAGTTTCTCTCAGCCCAGTGGGTATTGTGTACCAACAGAAAGGAAAACCTGGACTGGCTCAGCTTAAAGACATAGTAGCTGGGAAACAGCCAGAGCTTGGCAGAGGATTCTTTTCTTTTTTCTGCTTTTGTTTGGACTTAACTATCCCAGCTTTGAACTTTGCAAATTAAGACATTTAAAAAGTGTTTGAGAGGGAGACAAGCCCCAAGAAGGCCTGCAGGAAGCGGGAACTGGAATGTTAGCATTAATGGAGATGTCCAAGTTTCATTGAAGGACTAGAGAGTCTCTAGGAAAATGTTGGCCTTGCAGGCAGCTTATTGGAGCACCACAGGACTGAACTTGCAAACTCATAGGATATTGCAGAGCCCAACAACTCGTCTGGAGCATGGGCAGATCCCTGGCTGTGACAGGTGATTATTGCAAGCTGCTTTATTCGTTTTTAATAATAATGTGGTGTTTTGCATGCATTTGAATGCTTTGCATATCATTATTATTCATTGCATGGTGCAAATTTGTGCGTTACAGTGAATTAACACACGTTTTATTTCCCTATACTGTGTGGTAAGTGTCAAAAAACGTGTAATTCCTATAAAGTATGTACATACATACATTACATACTTTAGTTGCTAAAGTATGTAATTCCCATAACATACTTTAGCAACTAACCTCATAATTTTGCTGTCAGTGGAAGGTTTTATTATTGATTATTGTATGTGAGTTTTAAATTGCAAAAGAACATCTTTAACAGCAAAGCAAGGACTTGAAAAATATGGTCAGTGTAGGTCGCCTGGCTATTTAGATGTGTTTTATATAGCACTTACCTTTCTTCCCACTTACTATTGTGGAAAAAATAGCAATGTTAAACTTTAATTTATACGTAAACAAGGGTAACAGGCAATTAGCACCCCTGATGTAATGTTCCAACCTGGAAAATATATGCAATGCTATCAGGTCAACATTTTTTTATGTTTCTTTCTCTGAATTCTTAATCAAAAGGAAAACAGTATTTGTGCGAAAGTTGGTTCAGTGCTGTGCTAATTGCTCCTCTGAACTCCAGCTGGGTGTTCTTTTTTACTTTTAGTCACTTTAACATTCATTCTCCACCTGCACCAGTTCCTCAGGGGAAATATTTGGTATTTCAGGCATTTACAACATACTGTATTAGCCATGCTTGTTGGCTGATACAATCTGAGTCTAGCTTAAAATATTACATTCTCTATTGTTATTCCCTATTATTATACAGCAGCAGTCTTTGTGGGAGTGACAGCACTACCCAGAAAGACTGATGTGCTAATCGTGTGATGCAGCGCTCAGTTCTGCAGCAATAGGATTGGCATTAGAGCAGCTCCAAGTCTCTAATCAGTGGCGAGAAATGGGATGTGCCACAGGTATTGGCTCTAAAGTGGAAGCTACCCCTTGGAAATGTCATTGAATTCAGTTTGGGTACCTATGCAGCAATGTTCCCTCTAATTTTCTGTAGGTTGTGTGCGCATAAAATATCAGCTGTGCAGCTTTTGAAGGAAGGTTAAATTTTTGTGCGCCACATAACGACACTCGGAGTTATATACTTTAAAATTTGACTACATGTCAGAATACAGTATGTACACCACATTGATTGCACTAGAAAATATTGTAGAACTTGTGAAAACTGGAAATACACAACAACTTTTCAATTTTAAGATGTCTGTGTTGTTTTCTATCAGAATCAGAACCGTAATTTTTGTGCGCTCTGCTGTAAAGTATGTGCGCTCGCTCGGCGAGGTGTGTGCGCGCGCACACGCGCACAGCTTAGAGGGAACAGTGCTATGCAGCAATACCTTCTAGTCCTACATACCAGATATTTTTAGCTAAATCATACCGAGGATACATTTAGAATTTTGGAAATTGTCCAACTTATACATATGAAAATGCAGCAGACCACTTTTTCCCTAAGCTGTTTTAAAATCTTCCCAGAAAGACTTTGTAACTGCCGTAAATGCTTTGTAGTAACATGAAGCAAATTATTTTTGTGGCTAGTGCATCAATTCCATATCAGTTTCTGAGGTGATTAGAGATGTACTTACAAAAGTTCACTTTTAAAAGCGCTTTAGTGCAGGACCGTGGAACTGATACCACGTGCTAAAACAGCCAGCATGGTAAAAATACTGTGTCAACTGCTTAATGTGCAATGTGGCGGAGATGTTGCAAGTTAGGGGTGCAGAATGGGTATGGCCTACATATTACTGTTAGTGTGGGGCTGATTAGCGCGTTGTCACTGTTGCAATTAGCATGCTTACGCTTAATACCACCTAAATGGGCAGCGTTAAGCGCACTCATGTACTTGAAGGTTGGTTTAGTGCAGTAAGGTGATTCCTAATGTGGTAACTGCCACAGGGTCCAGACTGGGGAAGAAAGACACTATACTACCAGGGCTGGGTAATGCTCATAGCAGAGGGGTGTGATCAGGATGGTTGGGGCTGTCATCAGGAGGTGTTGCCCAGGTGCTTTTACCTTTATTTATCAGCTTGACCCCCAAGTGGTAGTTCCATGAGACTACTGCTAGGGGTCAAAGGTGTCATTTTGAAACTGGGCAGCAAAGGGCAGGAATGGAGGGGGATCTCTCCTGCTCCAGTCACTATACCATCAGGGATACCTTGGTAAATAACAGGAGGCTAAGAGGATTGAGGGAGGATTGGGTATTGCTCTTGGGGGGAGGGTATATGATCAGGGGTGGGGCTTTGATCAAGGGGTTGGGGGTTGTCATCAAGGGGGTGGCTAATGTGATCATGGGCATTAGGGTTACGTTATGGGTGTTAAACATTGAAAATGTTTTTAGGGCTGCCTCCAAACAAACTGCTGCCAATAGCATTGCTGCACTTACCACTTCTTGAAGTGGTGTTTAGTGTACCTGCACCATCAGCAGCCTTGACAGCATGCAGTAATGTACTAGTGTGCAAAGATCTGAAGTCTGCATCGGAAAGGGGTGCAAGGGGCAGATAATAGAAGACAGCTACAGTGATGCAGCACCGGTAAGTATAGGTAAGTGCTACATCATGGTTTCCATGCCATTGACTCCACTACAGTCTATGGAGAGGGGTGGAAGTAGCAACAATGGGAGCAGTAGTATCAATAATGGGGGGGGGGGGAGGGTCAGAAGGATGGAGGGCCTGCCTAGTGCACCTCTGATCCTTGCACTGGCCCTTGTTTTGCCTCTCCTCTTGATCCTGCATGCCCTTTCACTTATTGGTCCACCCCTCTCCTCCTTTTTGCTTCCAAGCTATTTGAGCATATGGTTCCATCAATGTCTTGACTTTCTTTCATTCTTGATCCCCTGTGATCTGGATTAGTGTTTAGGAGTAAGGGCATTTTGTAGATGTTAGTGCAGTTACAGGGGGTTAGTTTCTGTGGGTGGGACAGTCTGAATGCCCTTATAAGACTTGTTTCTGCATTTATGCTGATTATGTCTAATCCTTCTTTTCTCACTTACAACCCTCTCATGCCCAGGACTGGTCTAATCATTAGGCAACATGTCGTGCCTCCTAGGCTAGGCTGTCGCCTAGGGACTGGAGACGTGAACTTTTATATGTTTCCCTCGATGATTGCCTATGATTGTAGTTGTGCGGTTGAAATGACTCAGCCAAGAAGGTTTATAGGCTCGCAGGATTTTTATTATTTTTCTTCAGCCAAATTAACTTCTTATTATAGTTCAAAATATCAGAACATAAGTTGCGAGTGTTTTTCCCAGAGTAATCAATAAAGTAAAGTGCTTTTATATTCAACTTGCCAAACCAATCAACAGAAAGTATTTCTTCATACAAAAACAGCAGTGAAACTCTTGTGCAGACAAAACCAGCTTCCCATGTGGCTTTAAAACAGGTACAGTTTACAATTCTCCAGTATTGTACAAACTCTATTGCAGACTGTTTCCTTCTTCTCACAATCAATTAGTTTCTCTATTTGCTGTATTGCAACTCTATACTTCTTAGCCAACAGTCCTTTAAACACACAGTCAGAGCTTAGAATCTCAGCAACCTCATTTGCATATTCTGCTCAGCCGTGCTCTTCTTGAAACACACAGTCAGAGCTTAGAATCTCAGCAACCTCATTTGCATATTCTGCTCAGCCATGCTCTTTTGAAAACAGCTGCCAGGTTTTTAGCGTATCTAGAAACCTTCTAGCTTTCAGTTATTTCTTATAAACTAGAGAGCAATCCATTTCTATGTCTGAGCTTGCTTCATTTATCACAGGGGCTCCTAAATCCATGCTTTCCACCTCTGACTCTGTTAGAGAAGCATTGGATTCAATCTCAGACCTATAGTGCTTTAACCTCTCTAGGATTTTCAACACTCTGCTTAATGCAGACTCTTCTCTCTTCTGAGGAGTGCTTTTACAATTAGGAGGTTTCTTTACTTTCAGAAAATTAGTAGAGGATTTTAAACGGCTCACCTTAGTTTGTGGAAGTAAGCTTCTGGCAGGCTTTTCTGCTGTAAGCTCTGTTTCCATATAAATTTCAGGAGAATGCTTTCTGCTACTCACATGGCTTGCAATTTCCCCTGGGTAAGCTTTCCCTCTAAACAGAGTTCTCCTGTCTCTCTTACAGGTCACTGGGCTAACTTCAATACCTCTGGCTGGCCTTGCCTTCCTCCAAGAGGTCTCTGGTGAAGTTTTCCTGACTCTCCGTGTTCCTTCCTTGGTTAGTGCTCTGGAGCTCCTAGGGCCTCCTCCCCTTCTGGGACCTTCTGCCCTATTCCAACCGCTTCCAGAATCAGAGCTAGGACTCCTCCTTGTCCTTCCTCTCTCAATGAAAGTTTCACCTTCTCTGGCAGTTCGTCTCCCAATGCACTTCCTCTCCAGGCTCTCTAGGCTCTCTAGCCTCTTTAGCCTTCCTGGGTTCTCTAACCCTCCTCGGTTCTCTCCAAGGCTCTCTAGGCCCTCTAGCCTCTTTAGCCTTTCAAAGCCTCCATGCCTTTCTCCAAGTTCCTGCCGTTTATATCTGTGATTTCCCTTTCTGCCTCCTAGCCACTCCCCCAGCTGTCCCTCATGAGCAGGGCTGGTAACTATGGAGCTAGGGCGTGTCTCTTCACTACAAACTTTCTGCAGGGAGTTTTTTTCTGAACCAGGAGTTTTAACCCCTAAACTCCTGGATTTTGTTCTTTTCTCTGGGGAAAATGACTGATTTTTCCCTCTTTTCTTATGCTCTCTCTCGGCTGCGCCATCACAAACACTAGGGGTCACCTAGGGTAGCAACTTCAGAGGGCCAGCAAAGAACAGCAGCAGTCACTGCAAAGCAATAGATACCAACAGTATACAAACTTAAAGATTCATCAGTACATTCGTTCACATTCAGAAAGAGTGGGAACACGCATACAGGCAAAGCAAAGTTTAAAATTTAAAAGTAGGATATCCATATATGCATTTTTATAGGATTATTGTGGGAGAGTGAGTGTTTCTAAGATTGTGACTGTTGCGTTTGTCATTAAAATGTCACCTGAAGGTTCACTGCTCAGTTATTTATTTATTTATTTAATAATTTTTTATACTGCCTTATCTTATAAATTTTTTTTTTACGTTTTAAATCCTTTTATTAAGGAAAAACAGAAGAAATACAAGTAATATTCATGAAAAGAAAAGCATACATTCAATATAAATTAACCCAGTCCACATAATGGGGTGCATGACACAAAAACAAATAATACCTAAATACCGAGTGGGAACAGTTTCAAACAAACCCCTAATACTAAGCAGGGGCCAAGAGAATTTAAACAATACCAATTACATTCATCCCGATTTCTGTAAAAAAACTCCAACTGAGAATAATTAAAAAAAAACAAACGACTTACCCTGAAGTACAATAACACATTTACAAGGGTATTTAAGAAAAAAGGAAGCCCCAAGTGCTACGACACACAGACGCAGTGCAAGGAAAGCCTTCCTTTTCAATTGAGTACTACGACAGACGTCAGGAAACATCTGAATCACTTGACCAAAAAACTTTTCATGACGATATTTAAAATAAGATTGAAAAATCATATGCTTATCTCTTTCTAATGAAAAGGAAACTAACAATGTAGCACGAGTAGGGATCTCCTCTATAGAAGTCTCCAAAAAAACAGGTAAGTCTAAGCTCTGAATGGATAAACGATCCATTTCCCCCGTAACAACACCACCTGCCTCCGAATCTAAAGCCGGACTTTCTCTGACTCCAGTGGGTAAGTAATATATTTTAGATAAAACTATGGAGTCTGAATCAGAGATTTTCAAATTATCCTTCAGATATTTAGCAAATAATATGTTCGGAGAAAGGAAGTGGGTACGAGGGAAATTTAATAAACAAAGATTTTTCATACGCAAAGCATTTTCAAACATCTCATCATGACGATGTAATAATAAAGAGTTCTGAATAGAAGACGCCAGAACCCCTTGTATGGACAAAATTTGACCCACCATCTTTGATTCCTGAATCTCAAGAGTTACTAGTCTGTCTTGATGTTCAGTAAGCATATCCACAGTCTCTTTAGTAAACTTAGAGAGCTTCAATCGGGAAGATTTCAATGATAATTCAGTTCTAGAAACAATTTGCCAAATGTCCAAAAGTGATACATCTTTAGGAGGCATAAGATCTTATAATCAAGGCGGTTTATTTAGCTGTATTTATTTAGCTGTATTACATTGTAGCTTCAATTTTACAAAGAACTTGTGATAAATGCAGCTAACAATTTAAACCATTACTGGACAACTTTCATAGCATGCAAAGGGAGGGGGGGGGGGGGACTTGGAGTGCTAAAACATGACGTATGCACAAGGTAGCATATATGCAATTGATCGTGTGGAGTGGGCACGAGATCCGAGTAATGTGGAGTTAGGTGTGTTCATACCTATTAATGACCTATAGTATTTTACTCAGAATTGAAATGAGCATAACCAGTCAATAAGTTTCTGATTCAAATTATGTATATTTTTTGAATTATCATAAGAACATAATTGGTGGTGAATGGGATCAGATCAAGGGTGCAGCAAGCCCAGCATTTTGTCTCTGACAGTAGCCAGTTTGAATCGCTTGGAAATACCTGGCAGATGATAATCGGAAGATACCTTCTCTGCTGCTCATTGCCAGATATAGTTATTTACAGCATAAATGGTGTTACTACAGGAAAGCCCAAAGCAGGGTAGAACAAATCTTTAACAAGCAACAGAAAAATATAAACAAGCAAGTGTGAAAATACAATAAAACAACATAGCATACAAATTTAAAATACAATCCAATGGTGAAACAAGAATAACAGACAAGCAGATTTACCCAATAATTTATCCAAAGGCCTACTAGAAGAGTCATGCTTTATAACTGATCAGGTAATCTTTATTTTTACATTTTGTATTCAATTTTATTGTAACTGCTTTGACATTATTAGTGGAAAGTGGGATACCACATTTTCAGAAATTTTCAATTTGTTGCTAGTTACTCCCACTATAATGGACCGATATAAAAAAAAACACCATTCTGCTTATTTTTAGACAGTTCATTCATTGATAAAAGGGGACGTTTCAGCAAATAATCCTCTGCTGGGCATAAAGCACAAACTGATTTACAAATATAAATTGATTAAATCTATGATGCTTTAGAAATTTGAAAAACCACATGCACCAACTAGCTAACAATATTGAAAGAACCCACCCTCCAGAAAATTGTCCAAATCTCTTCTAAACCCATCTCTTTCATTTCCCATAGCACCAAAGAAGTATTTCATCTAACTGCCTCTAAATAATCCTTCAAAAGTTGAAATTATTGATATTTATTATTAATATGCACATTTCTTTATTGTGCTATTGTGTATTGTCTATAAATAAGCTATTTTTTTGTCTCTATTTCTTGTAATTTTTCACTAAACTACATATTCTAGTATTCAAATGTCCCTCACCATTCTTTTCTGTTACATTCAGCAATTATGCAAGCAAAGATGTTCGACAAGAAAGATTTCTGGATTAAATGAATGATCCAAAAAGCAGTCAAAAATGACTTCAGGTCTCACGTAGCGTCAAGGCAATGGAAATGCCAAAATGAAACTTTAATAAAATTATATAAATATAGACTTGGCTTTATTAGTGCACATGTGTTTGGAGAGCATGAGTATTTAAAATTATGCCTCTTCTCAGAAAGAATCAGCCTAGTTTCATTCAGACACTGACAGCATTATTTGCAAAGACTTAAAAAGAACTGGGAGGCAATAAAAATGTTTAAATCCCCAGGGTAGGGATTACCTCTCATTCAACCAGGCTGTAGGAGATCCTTGCTTTTATAGCAATATTTGTCATGTTAAATGTTTCTTGGTGAGCAAATATCATTCTCTGTCTCAATGGTATAGGCTTACTGACAAAATGTTGCAAATTAATTTAAATAGTAAATAATTGTAGACAGTTTAAAACCCTTTGTGGAATATGCAATGCTGGGATACTGTGAAGTGCTATAACCGCATTCATATTCCATGGCCTTAGTGATATCTTCAACTCCAGAGTGATCAGAAATTATTTTATTGTGAAATCTTTGTGAGAGTGAAAGGCAATCATTGCTTAAAGGCACATTTTAAAGTGGCTGTTTATGTGGCTGCAGGGATTTCCAAGCGAAAATCTCTTCAAATCAATGACAAGTTTAGAATAGAGGGTGGGCATGATTAAGTCTAAAGTAAAACTTTGGACGTGTGCTTTAAATCAAAGAAGGAAGCACATGAACTCATGGGCATGGGCATCCATGTACAGTAGGAGATGCTATTTACATAAGAACATAAGAACATAAGATATGCCATACTGGGTCAGACCAAGGTCCATCAAGCCCAGTATCCTGTTTCCAACAGTGGCCAATCTAGGTCATACGTACCTAGCAGTTTCCCCAAAAGACATAGGTTCCGCAATGCTTGTACTGGGTCAAGCATTGATATCCTGGGTCACTTCTTAATAATGGTTTATGGACCTTTCCTCCAGGAACTTGTCCAAACCTTTTTTAAACCCAGCTATTTTACAGACATACACGTGGGGAAAATCAGTCGCGAATCCTCGCAACTTATAAATGCGAGTGCCAGAATTTCAGTCCGTGTACTAATAAATGATGGCATTTGCATTTGTATCCTGGCCATTTTGGAAATGTAGACATCCAGCCACTTTCAGTCACTCCCAGAGAACTTGATGTCTACCAAACTAAAATGTGAAGGGGGAAATAAACACTGAGGGATTAAGGGGAGTATCCTTTTTCATTCCTCTTGTAAAGGGTTTGTCAAAATGAGTTTTTAAAAACCTAAGCATGCCAGGGAGCAGGTGTAAATATAGATATGGACAATTTTCTTCTTCCACGTGCATCCCTTTTATGAAATAGATGATATACATGTAACTTTTTGTTCCACCTAGACCATGCCCCCAGCACACCCCTTTGTAACTTGGATTTGATTGGGGTGAACGTGCGCTTTGAGAGCTTTTTTGTTTTATTTTTTAATTATAAAACAAAAGAAAAAACATGTTACAAAAAAAGGAAGACCCCACCCCAAAAAAAAAAAAAATAACATAAGAAAAGAAGCAAATATTCAAAAGGAAAAGGAAAACTCCTATGGAATCTTCCACCAGTCCATTGGAGAAAAACAAAACTCAAATCATAGGAATTCAAAACTACATAATAGACAAAAACACATTAGAGCTTCAAAAGCTGGACAATCTTGGACTTAAGTAGCAAAAATGGTTTTCTACATTTCTGTGTAAGCTTAGAAATATCAGGAAAGATCCTAATTTGAGATCCCATGAAGAAATAGCTCATCTCTGACTCTAAAGAATGTCTTAAGCAGCCAATTGCAAACAGGCTCTAAATCTACTGTAACTCAAAGAGTTTCCATAACCATTTTATCTATGTCCAATTTTTCCAAAAACACTGTTAAATCAAGAGAGTCCAAGGATAATTGAGGAGTTGAAGTGGATTCCATTGCCTCCTTCTTTGCTGTAGGTAATTAAAATGCCCTCAAGAATGGAGGAATAGACTCTTGTGGCAGGAACATGAGAAAATTTAATAACCGGAGATTCCACTTTCTAATGAAATTCTCCAAGGCTTCCATTTACCAATGTATTCCAGTTAAATCTTTAATTTAAACCAACACCACACATTTCTTCTCTACATGCCCCAGTCTATTTTGCAATGCTTCCACTGTCAATTTTTGCTGTTCCACTAAATTTTCAGTTTCTTTCAATTTATGTAACACAAAAGACAACTTAGTTGAGAGATACCTCCAAGGCATTCAAACCATCCCAGAGAGTTTCAATGTTAAACTGTTCTGGTATTACCAATTGTAACTTTGGTCTCACAGTCTGGCCAGCACCCGTGATTTTTTCCAAAATGAACTTCTACGATTCTCCAGCCTCTTGCAAAACAGTGACTAGTTTCAGGTTTTTATCAGCCTGCTCCTCAGGTTCGACAGTCATGGCTGACTCCTCTGATATCATGGTAATGGCTAAAGCTCTCAGCACTAACACATCAGTTGACATGGCCTATTATCTTCCTGCACCATGTTCCAGGGGCATCTCTAGGTGAATCACAGCCTCTGGACTCAGAGTGGTATTCAGCTCTAGGGAATGAAAGGAGCCTCCTTTCACTCCCCCTCCTCCCAGTCAGCTCACCAGAGGTTATGCCATATTGGGCCAAATAAAAGCATCCATTGGCCCCTGGACTAGTAGCATCTATTCCTCTTTCAGATAGTATCCCCCAAGGGTCTGTCCTAGGCCCTCTTCTTTTCTATCTCTATACCCAGTCCCTTGGTGCTCTCATCTCCTCCCATGGCTTTCAATATCATGTTTATGCTGATGACTCTTAGAGCTATCTATCTATCTACACCTGATATTTCTCTTACACTCCAAGCCCATATATCTGCCTGCCTATTTGACATCACTGCCTGGATATCTCAGCCTCATTTGAAATTGAACATGGCCAAAACCAAACTTCTTATTTTTGCCCCTAAACCCTCTTGCTCCCTTCCTCCCTTCTCTGTCTCTGTTGATAATGCTCTTCTGCTTCTTGTTTCCTCAGCCCGCAACCTTGGAGTCATCTTCGACTGCTCCATCTCCTTCTCCACACATATCCAAAAGATAGCAAAAACATGTTGTTTCTTTGTCTACATCATTAACAAAATTCACCTCTTCTTTCCTGAATACTAAAACACTTATCCGCTCTTTAGTCACTTCTCACCTCGACTATTGCAACTTCCTTCTTGCTGGTCTCCCTCCTAGTCATCTTTCTCCCTTTCAGTCTGTTCAAAACTATGCTGCACAGCTAATCTTCTGCAATCCTCAATACGAGGGTTACTATTTATATTTCTGGCCTAATAATGAACAAACAAATATTTATGATCAAAATTGGTTTTATTGTTTTTCAAAGTATTCTCCATGAAGATCAATACACTTTTGCATGCGTTTGAACCAATTTTCGAAGCACTTTTTCCACTCCGATTGAGGTAACTCCAAAACATGCGTTTTGAATTCATCAACCGCATCTTCGGGTGTTGAAAATCGTTGACCACGTAATTTGTTTTTGATGTGCGGGAATAAAAAGAAGTCATTGGGTGCCAAATCAGGGCTGTACGGTGGATGACCCATCAATTCGATGTTTTGGCCGGTCAAAAATTCCTTTGTTTGAGCCGATGTGTGAGAGCTCGCATTGTCATGATGAAGAATTATTCGCCTCTTCTTCGACTTTTTCCGAATTTCTCCGAAGACTTCTGGTAAACAAATGGTCGTGTACCATTCAGAATTGACCGTCCTACGTTGCTCTAATGGCACTGTTGCCATGTGACCAGTAATGGCAAAGAAACAGGCAACCATTTGCTTCAATGTGCTTCTTCTGTGAACAACTTTTGTTGGATATGGCTCGTCTTGGAAGACCCATACAGTCGATTGCTGTTTTGTTTCGGGCTCATATGCATAGATCCATGATTAATCACCTGTGTAGATGTTATACACAGTCTTTGATGCACCTTGAACATATTTTTTCAACATTTCCTTGCACCATTCGACACGAGCCTTCTTTTGAGTGTTTGTCAGATTATGCGGGATCCAACGCAAACATATTTTTTTTACGGCCAAATGATCATGCAATATCTTATTGATGCTTGTCATACTAATGTCCAAAGATGCCTCAATCTCACGGTATGTCACATGACGATCTTGCTTTATCAGTTCACACACAGCAACAATATTTTCTGGCACAACAACCAATTTTGGATGACCGTGACGGAATTCGTCCTGGAGCGAACGTCGGCCACGATTGAATTCGTTATACCAGTTTTTTACAGTGCTGTAGGATGGTGCTTTATCACCGTATAAAAAATTAAGTTCATCAATACACTCTTGTCTTGATAATCCACGTCGAATGTTATGAAAAATAATCGCACGAAAATGTTAACTAGTTAATTCCATTTTTCGCCCGAGATGAATTTTTCAAGTTACTGTAAACAACAAATCACGCTCAAATGATAAAATGTTATGAATAAGGTTATGTTCAACAATGTCAGTGTTCCAATGGAACCATTGGATGGCGTCTGGCAACACTTGCTGTTGCTAAGACCAGAAATATAAATAGCAACCCTCGTATATAACCACTCTTCTCAAATCACTTCATTGACTTCCTTCCATTTCTGCATCCAATACAAACTTCCCCTTCTATTGCTCCCTACTACCTTTTCACTTTCCTTTCTCCCTATACCCCTCCTTGTGAATTCTGCTCTTCCTCTTGCTTGCTTCTCTCTATACCCTTTTCTTCAACAGCTAATTCCAGACTTTGATCATTTCACCTTGCTGCTCCTTATGCCTGGAACAGACTACCTGTATCTTTACATCAGGTTTCATCTCTCCCCCTTTTCAAATCCATGCTAAAGGGTCACCTCTTTCAGGCCACTTTTGGATTTTAATCCTTTGTTCTCCTCCTGTCTCATTATCCTTCCCTACTGTACCCTTATTCTCATCTATTGTACTGTCTGTCTTGATTAGATTGCAAGCTCTGATGAGCAGGAAGCATTATCTTAGCTACCAGCTGCTCATTTCCTTTACATTTGTGACCCATTCAAAGAACAAGGTAAAACAAGGCAGAAGGTAAACACCAACTGCCATGCCACACAACCTAGCATACATCCATCATCTTAGATCTCACCCTACTCTTACCCTTTCTAAAATAGCTGTTTGGAAATGGATGTACTGTACATTGCAAATTTATGCACTAGTACATACACATGCAAAATGCAAATTAGATATCTAAAATAACCCAGTTAGCTTAGTATGACGTGCAAATGTTTGAGTTCAAATAGTAAAAAATCATCTCAGCTCCTAAGCATAACACTCCAAATGTCCATTTCTATCATTCATATCAAAAAACCTGTGAGAGACAGGGCGGAGCCTGATGTCCAGCGGGTAAGACGCTTCGCGCTGAAGCTCCCGAGAGGCCTACTTAGAATCCTGACATAATACCTATACAAACTTACTATTTCGCTCCGGGCTGACCGGGGTACCTCGGGGGGGATGGCGGCCCATAAACCAGCGCGCTTGGACTTCGGGTCTCCTTCTTCTTCTCACGGAAAACGCTCCAAAACAGAGGTGTCCTCCCCACAGAAGATGGTTCCATTTCGGGAGAACCCCGAAATGCACCTGGAGATTTTAGAGGAAATACGCGGCGTGAAGGAATTGGTGCAGTCCAATGGAGAAGCGCTTAGAGCCATGCGAGAAGACTTTGGAGTGCTCCAGGACCGACTTGAAAGTCTCTCATTACGGCAGGACAATATGGCGGGGGTCCTCGACTCGCACGCGGTGCGCTTGGGCACACTGGACAAGGCTGAGCGCCAGATACAGAATCTTCAAAAGGAGTTAGAAGATAGCAATAATCGAGCCCGTCGCAACAATGTGAGGCTCATTGGAATACCAGAGGGGGTGGAAGCGGGAGATATGAGAGAATTCCTGCTCAAAACTCTTCCCTCCTTGCTGAAGATCACCTTTCATAAAGAACTGGAAATCGATCGAGCACACCGTGTTCCTACCCACATGGCGCTCAACCGAACGACCCCCCGGCCTATTATCTTTCGCTTGCTACGATATCAACAAGTGGAACAAATTTTAAATGCTGCCCGGGCGAACCATCATTTGGAATTTGAAGGTCACAAAGTCTCCTTCTTCCCTGATTTGGCAAAGCCTACAGTCGACCGACGGAAGAAACTCCTTGCTTTTCGCCCTCGACTTCAACAGCTACAGGCTCGCTTTGGCCTGTTGTATCCCGCGAAGCTCCGAGTGACTCTCCACAACCAAACCAGGACATTCGAAGATCCTGATCTACTATCAACATTTTTAGACTCCAAAGAAGCAGAGCAGATGCGCTAATCCAACGACTTGGACTTTTATTTGCCGGCTCTGTCCGCCATTTTGAAGGGCCCGATGCGGCGGTCATAGTTCAGCACAGAGACTACCTGGACTTTCTTACTTTCTTTCTATGACTTTTGTTTTGTGGTCTCCTATCCCTCCATGATGTGTGCCTCGGTCGGATTCGGAGCACGCACAATCCTACAGGTTATGTGTTTGTTCAATTTCGGCCTTCTCTGGGGCTTCTCCCCGCAGACACATGGTCGCCAGTAATTTTTGGGGTTCTGCTTCTTCTCTACCGCGCTGCGGTTTTTCTTTTTTAATGTGGGGCGCTTCATTGTATTATCTAAGCTTATTTTCTTTTATGCCATATGTACAGCCAGATACAGTCAATATGAGGGACATTGTGAAATTATGTGCGCTATCATGCTCAGAATTTTTAACTTGTCTGAATGGCTTTATGTAAAATCTTATCACTCAACGTAAAGGGCATTAATAGTCCAATCAAGAGAAAGAAAATCCTTAGCTATCTTAGCCATGAGCATGCTGATTTAGCGTTTCTTCAGGAAACGCACTTAAACTCTGCTGAAACACTGAAACTCAATGTTAAGCCTTACATGGTGGCTGCCTATTCTCCCGCCGTTTCCAAACGGTGCGGGGTAGCCATTTTGGTTAAGAAATCTTTGCAAGCTACTGTAATTGATACTAGCGCTGACAAGGAGGGTAGATGGGCCCGCGTACATCTTAAGGTTGGAGATAGTGAATTTACATGTATTTGCATTTATGCCCCGAATGTGGACAACCCTGCTTACTATGCAAGTATTGCGCAGTTGGCACAGGCCTCTGCCAATACTCCATTAATACTTGGTGGTGATTTTAATCAAGTGTTAGACCCTCTGATAGATAGACAGCCGCCTAAAACGAGTAGTCCACCCAAGAGTCTTGCTACCCTTACAGCTCTGATGCAAGATCTTGCGCTGGTAGATATATGGAGGCTGCTTCACCCCTCCGACTTAGAGTTCACTTTCTTTTCTGCCCCCCATCACTCCCAATCTAGAATAGATTTCTTTCTCATTTCCAAAGCACTGATTTCTCAAGTAGACACGACTAGGACTCATCCTCTCCATATTTCAGATCATGCTGCCATATCTTTATCATTACGTGTCACTGCGCGGGACGATTCTCCCCGAGCTTGGTTTTTTGATAGATCCCTACTGGGTCAAACAGATTTTCAGGTTGATATAAAGGCCGCTATCCAAGATTATTTTCAGTTTAACTCACCCCATGACACAGCGAGCTGGGCTTGGTGGGAGGGTTTTAAAGCATCTATCCGCGCCACTATAACTAGCTATCAAATTCGGCAGGGGAAACAAAGAAAGCAGCATTTACTGATTCTAGAGCAGCAGATACAAGCTGGGGAGCGTCTCCTCACGTCCCGTACTGACCCATGTATTTTACTCCGTTTACAACGCTTGCGTTTTCAATACAATCAGCTTTTGTACACTGCTGCTGTTAAAAATATCGAATCTCAACAAGGGCTATATTATCGGGAAAATAATCGTGCTGGCAAATTATTAGCAAATGCCCTAAAAGGTCAAAAAGAAGCCAAGCGTGTTACCGCCCTCCGTAATCCGTCGGGGGGGGGCTTGGTCACTAAAGATACCGAAATCTTAGAACTCTTTCGTGATTTTTATACCCGGCTTTATCAATCTGAATGTGATTTGAGCCAGATGTATTTGAACGCTTACTTTCAGGGGTACAAAGACCGACCCTATCTGACGAAGATAGAGTGGCCTTGGACACACCATTTACTGTCTCAGAAATTCATTCTGCTATCAAGAAATGTGCCTCAGGTCGAGCCGCAGGCCCAGACGGTCTCCCTGCTGAATTCTACAAAACTTTTCACGCTGACTTAGCTCCAGTTTTGAAAATTTATTTTTCTGCTCTGGCCGAGGAGGGTTCTCCTTCTGGGTCCTTTTCAATGGCAAATGTAGTAGTTTTTGAGAAAGAGGGGAGAGACCCGCAACTAACAGCTAATTATCGTCCAATTTCCCTCCTAAACGCGGACTATAAAATATTTGCCACCATTCTCTCTACCCGGCTCTCGGATAGGATGCCTACCTTAATACACCCAGATCAATGCGGTTTCATTCCTGGTAGATCAACTGCTGACAATGCTCGGACTCTATGCCATGTACTGACTACCGCAGTTAATCTTGATCGCCCATTTGTTGGCCTCTCACTTGATGCTGAGAAGGCCTTTGATCGCTTAGAGTGGCCCTTCCTGTTTGCAGTCCTCCGCTGGTACGGATTCGGGGAAGGTTTTCTCCATTGTCTTCGCACCATGTACGCACAGCCTACAGCCAGTATATGTGCCAATGCTTTAAAGTCTCAGCCTTTTCCCCTTCAACGCGGCACTCGCCAGGGATGCCCACTGTCTCCACTTCTCTTCGATCTTGCACTTGAACCCTTGGCTTTACTAATCCGGCAATCGGAGGAGATTCATGGAGTCCCCTTCACCCATAGGGAAATCAAAATTTCAGCGTATGCTGATGACCTTATGCTTTTTGTCTCTATAGACTCAGTACCGGCTGTCCTAGAGCAAATTGGTAAATACTCACAACTGTCCGGTTATAAGATAAATTGGACCAAGTCGGTAGCCTTTCCATTAAATCCTTTGCTTCATCAGGCAGATATGCAACCCTTCCCCTTTTTATGGCAACCTCGCATGGTCAAATACCTTGGGGTTCACTATTGTTCTCCTTTGGAAGACACTATCTCCTTCAATGCCAAAGACTTAATCTCTAAAGTCCGGGCGCTAACTCACCGCTGGACTCCTTTAACACTTACCTGGTGGGGTCGATTAGAAACCATAAAAATGATGATTGTTCCGAAAGTGAATTATATCTTAGAAATGTTGCCCTGTCTCTTCCCTCGACGTATATATAAAGATATAGAGGGCCTTCTGACTAGATACTTGTGGCAAAACAAGACACCTAGGATAGCGAAACATAAGCTGCAAGCAGATAAGGAAAATGGGGGTGTCAGATTCCCTGATTTCCTGAAGTATCATCAATCTTTTCTTCTCAAACAAGGCGCTCGCTGGCTGGAAGATCCAGTACCGAGCAGACCTGTGTGGCTAGACATAGAAGAGGACCTCTGCAAACCGATTCCTCTTACTTTTCTCCCTGGTATGACTCTCCCATCAGACTCCCACTTTCCACCAATGCTTTTAGACACCTTAGGTGCCTTTACTACTCTTATGCACTCTTTAGACTCCCGACTCTGTCCGTTAGACAAGCTCCCACTTTGGTATAATACTCGATTTCGAATACAAAATAAGCCGATGGCGTGGAGCCCCTGGTACACTAGGGGCATTTGGATTCCTAGTCAGTTGTTCCATGAAGGTCGCTGGAAAACTTTTAGTGAATTGCAAATTGAATTTGGTCTCCCAGCGAAACACTACTTTCAGTTGGTGCAACTTCAGCATTGCCTTCGGAGTGCTAAGGTGCTCCCGCCATCGGCCTCCCCTACACAAGGTTGGTTGGAGACTATCCGATCTATCGGTAGTTCACCGGGTGTAGCATCCAATTTTTACAAAACCTTATGTAATGCTATAACTAGAGATACCCCTATAGCGCAGAAAGCATGGGAGAGAGAATTGCATGTGACTTTGACCCCGGAGCAATGGAGCCTTGTCTGGAGTAGAGTGACACGGGTCTCCCGATCCGCCTCACTCACTCAGACACTCTTCTTTCTAGCCCACCGGTGTTTTTACACTCCTGACAGATTAGCCAAATGGAACACTACTCAGGGCAATAGTTGTTGGACATGCCATGCGGCCATTGGTTCACTACCTCATGTTATGTATGAATGCCCCGCACTACAGTATTACTGGCGTCGGGTCTGGGGTCGTATCCAGTCTATTTTGCACTTTCAAGAGCCCCTTTCTTGGAGGATAGTGGGACTTCGCTCAGCTGCGGGGATCCCCTCTCTTCCAAAAACGGCTAACTTCCTTTTGGACTTTATGCTTGGCATTGCTATTTCCCTAATTACGAAATACTGGAAAAATAGCTCCCAGCTGAGCCCCAATGAATGGTGGAATCATGTCTGTCTCTATAGTAAATATGAACAAATACCTCGTATGTTTGCTTCTCCCACTCAGACTCCTCATCATCGGTCTAAATGGAAGATGCTCAATGACTATGTACATTCTGCTCAATGCTCTCATCTGACTGTCTAAATTTGTATATATCTTTGTCCCATGATTATTCTGTATCGCAGATACTCTTTTGATTGTTTTGATGTATAATCACTGTTGTTTGGAAGCGCTCACATGCTGACATAATCAGCTAGAGAAGAAGCGTGGGGGTGGGGGGTAATTGGGTTTACTTTTCTTTATTGTATACTTGTTTTGTCTCCTTTGGTGTGTTGTTTCTTTTGTTTGTTGCAAAATGAAAATAAAAGTTTAAAAAAAAAAAAAAAACTGTGAGAGAATCAGTTGGACCATTGGATGACAGAGGGGTAGAAGGGACGCTAAGGGATGACGGGGCCATAGCAGAGAGACTGAATGCATTCATTGCTTTGATCTTTACTGAAGAAGATGAAGGGATGTTACCCCATACCTGAAATGGTATTGAAAGATGATGTTTCAGAAGAATTGAAAGAAATATCGATAAACCGGGAAGACGTATTACAACTATTTCATAAACTGAAGAGTAGCAAATCACCTGGACCAGATGGTACACATCCAAGGGTGTTAAAAGAACTGAAATATGAGACTGCAGACCTAATATCATTAAAATCATCTATAGTACCTGAAGATTGGAGAATGGTCAATTTAACACTGATTTTTAAAAAGGGCTCCAGGGGTGATCCAGGAAACTGCAGACCTGTGAGCCTGACATCAGTACTGGGCAAACTGGTAGAAACTATTATAAAGAATAAAATTACTGAACATGAAAATAGTCACAGTTTAATGGGAGAAAGCCAACATGGATTTAGCCAAGGAAAGTCTTGTCTTATTAATCTGTTATATTTTTTTGAAGGTGTGAATAAACAGGTAGACAAAGGTAAGCTGGTTGATATGGAGGCTGATTCAGAGAAGGGCACATCCGGGTCATCCGGATGGCCAAAAGATAGATGGGGTCATTGTGAACCTGATTCTGCAACCGCGGGAGCTATACGTTCCTGCAGTTATGTTTATGTTTATGTTTATTACATTTGATATACCGCTCAAGCCAAAGCATCAGAGCGGTTTACAATATTACATAAAAGTTACAGAAAATATGTAAAGAACGCCATTAATTAGATAGGACAGAATAAGAGATACAGTGATAGTTAAAGGAATAGAGGAGACAAGAAGAAATGCTCCTCATAGCATCTGAAGAGGTAGTTACAGAACGTGCCCCCTATTCTGATGCTGGAGATGTCCAGGGAATTGCCTTGCCAGTCTGCTCAATGCTCCTGTTGGTACCAGTGCCATGGCATCACATTGCCATGACACTGGCACATCCAGCAGGAGTGCCCAATGCCCTTTGGCATGGTAAATAACTCTTCCTGCCGCCTGACCCTCGACAGGGGGAACCAGGGCCTGATTGGGCAGTGAGACATCACCCATTGTGGCGTGCTATCGTTGGGGGGGCGGGGTGGGCTGTGGGGCCTGAACTCCCCTGTGCCCAGAACTTATTCTACCTTCAGGGTAAAATAAGTTGGGCGTGCAGCTGACAGCCTGTGGTCATATGCTGTTGTGGCCTGACCAGAAAAGGCCCTGTACGTCCGAATGCTTCAGCCTGCCCCCACTCCGCCCCATTGTGCCTCTGCCCCACCCTCTCCCTCTCCCATCCCCATCCAGTACTCCCTCTGTGTGTGCAGAGAGTGCTGGGACTGGAATATCATCTTGGGCCTCTTCGCGTGATGTACGTCCATGTCGGACGTACAACCCTGCTATTCGGGATTCGGAATCTGGATTTTCAGAAGTCCTTTGACAAGGTCCCTCATGAGAGACACTTAAAAAGTCATGGGATAGGAGGAAGAGTACTCTTGTGGATCAGGAACTGGTTAAAAGCAGAGTGTATGGCTAAATGGCTAATCTTCCCAGTGGAGAAAGGTGAATAGTGGAGTACACTATTTTTTATTTTTATTTTATTATTTTTTATTTAACTGCATTTTTATCCCGCTTTTCACCGGGTCAAAGCGGTGTAACATGTAACATAGGGAGGGGTAATTTCTTTTAGGATGGGGCCATCACCAGGGTCAACAATTAATGATTATGGGTGGACATGGACATGATTTACTTCTGCTAAAGTCTAGGTGTGAGGTCATGGTGGTGTTTCCGTTGAAAGATGTTCACGGAATAGGATTGTCTTTAGCTGTTTCTTAAATGATGTGATGTCGTTGTTGTTCTTGATGTGGTTTGGTAGAGAGTTCCAGAGGGATGGAGCATAAAGTTCGAATGCTCTGTTGCAGGTCCGTTGTGAAGATTTGGTTCTTTTGTGGGGGACAACGATAGAGTTATTGGAGGAATGTCTGGTTGATCTGTTGTGGGATGGTCGAGGCAGTAAGGAGTGTAGTGAGGTGTTCCGTGCTTGGTGGATAATTTTGTGGATGAGTAAGATGGCTTTGTACTTGATTCTTGCTTGCAGTGGAAGGAGGTGAAGGTCTCTTAGGATTGGGGTGATGTGCTCCCGTTTTTTTGCATTTTGAATAATCCTTGCTGTGGTGTTTAAGGCAGTACGGAGGGAGTTGGTGTGCGAGGCAGGAAGTCCATGATAGATTATGTTGCAGAAATCCAGATGAGGGAGTGTCACAGTTTGCATCACTGTCCTAAAGTCGTGAGGTTCTAGGAGGGGCCTGAGTCGTTGGATAGTTTTAGCTTTGTGGAATATCATCCCAGCGGTTTTGTTGATTTGTTGTTTGAAGGTGAGAGCTTGATCAATGAGGACGCCTAGATATCTTATTTGAGGCTGGATTTGTATTTGTGTGGTTCCCATGTTGAGGTGGGTAGGTGGTTTGAAGTCAGGTTCTTTTGTTACTATTAGGGCTTCGGTTTTCTTTATGTTGATGGATAGATTGTTCTCCTGTAGCCAGTTGGCCACGTCGTTGAAGCAGGCTGATAGCTGTTCGTTTTTTGGGTTGTTGGTTGTAATTGGTGCGTAGAGCATTATGTCGTCCGCGTAGATGTGGAAGTTGATGTTGTGGGTGCGTATGATTGAGCATAGTGGACGTAGGTATATGTTAAACAACATGGCTGATAGGGTGGATCCTTGGGGTACTCCTTGAAGTTGTTTGTAGGGGGGCGAGGTTGTGGAGAGGGTGCGAATCCGTTGCTGTCTGTTAGTTAAGTAGGATCTGAACCATTGGAGTACAGCGTCCTTGATTCCGATTGTTTGTAGTCTGTGTATGAGGATTTCGTGTGAGATTGTGTCGAAGGCCGCTGATATGTCTAGGAAGATCAGGATGTACCCTGAATTTTTCTCCTGTGTTCCGATGATGAGTGTGTTCATTAGGATGGTCATGAGGGTCTCAACTCCATGTAGTGGTCGGAAACCGTGTTGCTGTGGGTCAAGTATGTCGTTGGTGTCTAGATGATCTTGGAGCTGGTGTTGGACTATCTTTTCTATTATCTTGGTGGCGAGGGGGAGGCTTGCCACTGGTCTGTAGGAGGTGGGGTCCTTGGGGTCCAGGTTGTTCTTCTTTATGGTTGGTCGGATGAATGATGTTTTGAGGGCATCTGGCATGTATCCTTGTTTAAAGGATTCATTTACGATGTGAGTTAGTGGGGTACTTAGGTCTTCCTTGGTTTTCTTTATCCATTCAATAGGGCAGGGATCCAGTGGGGAGGTAGTGGTGTTCAGACAGGAGATGGTGGAGGATATTTCTTCCTTTGAGGTGTCATTGAATGTAGTCCAGTTAGCGTTTATGGTGATTCCTGGGTATGTTCTTGTGGCTGTAGCGCAGCGGTAAGGTTGTTGAGGTTGCTGAAATTGTTTGTATTGTCGGGCCAAGAGATCCGAGGGGATATCTGGAGGTTGATCGGAAGTGGTTGGTGTCTTTGTCAGTTTTTTAGCGATTTGGAAGAGTTCTCGAGGTTTGTTTGCAGCGGTCGTGATGATTTTGGTGTGGTAGTTTCTCTTTGCATTGTCGGTTTCTGTGTGGTAGGCAGCAAGTTCATATAGGTATTGCTTTTTGTCTTTGTCAGTTTTTTTTTTAAACTTTTATTTTCATTTTGCAACAAACAAAAGAAACAACACACCAAAGGAGACAAAACAAGTATACAATAAGGAAAAGCAAACCCTATTACCCCCCACCCCCATGCTTCTTCTCTAGCCGATAATATCAGCATGTGAGCGCTTCCAAACAACAGTGATTATACATCAAAACGAACAAAAGAGTATCTACGATACAGAATGATCATGGGACAGAGATTTATACAAATTTAAACAGTCAGATGAGAGCATTTAGCAGTGTGAACATAGTCATTGAGCATCTTCCATTTAGACAGATGATGAGGAGTCTGAACGGAAGAAGCAAACATACGAGGTATTTGTTCATATTTACTGTAGAGACAGACATGATTCCACCATTCATTGGGGCTCAGATGGGAGCTATTTTTCCAGTATTTCGTAATTAGGGAAATAGCAATGCCTAGCAGAAAGTCCAAAAGGAAGTAAGCCGTTTTTGGAAGAGAGGGGATCCCCGCAGCTGAGCGAAGTCCCACTATCCTCCAAGAAAGGGGCTCTTGAAAGTGCAAAATAGACTGGATACGACCCCAGACCCGACGCCAGTAATACTGTAGTGCGGGACATTCATACATAACATGAGGTAGTGAACCAATGGCCGCATGGCATGTCCAACAGCTATTGCCCTGAGTGGTGTTCCATTTGGCTAATCTGTCAGGAGTGTAGAAACACCGGTGGGCTAGAAAGAAGAGTGTCTGAGTGAGTGAGGCGGATCGAGAAACCCGTGTCACTCTACTCCAGACAAGGCTCCATTGCTCCGGGGTCAAAGTTACATGCAATTCTCGCTCCCATGCTTTCTGCGCTAGAGGGGTACCTCTAATTATAGCATTACATAAGGTTTTGTAAAAATTAGATGCTACACCCGGTGAACTACCGATAGATCGGATAGTCTCCGACCAACCTTGTGTAGGGGATGCCGATGGCGGGAGCACCTGAGCACTCCGAAGACAATGCTGAAGTTGCACCAACTGAAAGTAGTGTTTTGCTGGGAGACCAAATTCAATTTGCAATTCACTAAAAGTTTTCCAGCGACCATCATGGAACAACTGGTTAGGAATCCAAATGCCCCTAGTGTACCAGGGGCTCCACGCCATCGGTTTATTTTGTATTCGAAATCGAGTATTGTACCAAAGCGGGAGCCTGTCTAACGGACAGAGTCGGGAGTCTAAAGATTGCAGAAGAGTATTAAAGGCACCTAAAGTGTCTAAAAGCATTGGTGGATAGTGGGAGTCTGATGGGAGAGTCATACCAGGGAGAAAAGTAAGAGGAATCGGTTTGCAAAGGTCCTCCTCTATGTCTAGCCACACAGGTCTACTCGGTACTAGATCTTCCAGCCAACGAGCGCCTTGTTTGAGAAGAAAAGATTGATGGTATTTCAGGAAATCAGGGAATCTGACACCCCCATTTTCCTTATCTGCTTGCAGCTTATGTTTCGCTATCCTAGGTGTCTTGTTTTCCCATAGGTATCTAGTCAGAAGGCCCTCTATATCTTTATATGTACGTCGAGGTAAGAGACAGGGCAACATTTCTAAAATATAATTCACTTTCGGAACAATCATCATTTTTATGGTTTCTAGGCGACCCCACCAGGTAAGTGTTAAAGGAGTCCAACAGTGAGTAAGCGCCCGGACTTTAGAGGTTAAGTCTTTGGCATTAAAAGAGATAGTGTCTTCCAAAGGAGAGCAATAGTGAACCCCAAGGTATTTGACCATGCGAGGTTGCCATAAAAAGGGAAAGGGTTGCATATCTGCCTGATGAAGCAAAGGATTTAGTGGAAAGGCTACCGACTTGGTCCAATTTATCTTATAACCGGAGAGTTGTGAGTATTTACCAATTTGCTCTAGGACAGCCGGCACTGAGTCTATAGAGACAAAGAGCATAAGGTCATCAGCGTATGCTGAAATTTTGATTTCCCTATGAGAGAAGGGGACTCCATGAATCTCCTCCGATTGCCGGATTAGTAGAGCTAAGGGTTCGAGTGCAAGATCGAAAAGAAGTGGAGACAGTGGGCATCCCTGGCGAGTACCGCGTTGAAGGGGAAATGACTGAGACTTTAAAGCATTAGCACAGACACTGGCTGTAGGCTGTGCATACATGGTGCGGAGACAACGGAGAAAACCGTCTCCGAATCCGTACCAGCGGAGGGCTGCAAACAGGAAGGGCCATTCTAAGCGATCAAAGGCCTTCTCAGCATCAAGTGAGAGGCCAACAAATGGGCGATCAAGATTAACTGCGGCAGTCAGTACATGACATAGAGTCCGAGCATTGTCAGCAGTTGATCTACCGGGAATGAAACCGCATTGATCTGGGTGTATTAAGGTAGACATCCTATCAGAGAGCCGGGTGGAGAGAATGGTGGCAAATATTTTATAGTCCGCGTTTAGGAGGGAAATTGGACGATAATTAGCTGTTAGTTGCGGGTCTCTCCCCTCTTTCTCAAATACTACTACATTTGCCATTGAAAAGGACCCAGAAGGAGATCCCTCCTCGGCCAGAGCAGAAAAATAAAGTTTCAAAACTGGAGCTAAGTCAGCGTTAAAGGTTTTGTAGAATTCAGCAGGGAGACCGTCTGGGCCTGCAGCTCGACCTGTGGCACATTTCTTGATAGCAGAATGAATTTCTGATAAAGTGAATGGTTTGTCCATGGCCACTCTATCTTCGTCAGATAGGGTCGGTCTTTGTATCCCTGAAAGTAAGCGTTCAAATACTTCTGGCTCAAAATCACATTCAGATTGATAAAGCCGAGTATAAAAATCACGAAAGAGTTCTAAGATTTCTGTATCTTTAGTGACCAAGCCCCCCCCCGACGGATTACGGAGAGCGGTAACACGCTTGGCTTCTTTTTGACCTTTTAGGGCATTTGCTAACAATTTGCCAGCACGGTTATTTTCCCGGTAATATATCCCTTGTTGTGATTCAATATTTTTAGCAGCAGCAGTATACAAAAGCTGATTGTATTGAAAGCGCAAGCGTTGTAAACGGAGTAAAATACATGGGTCAGTACGGGACGTGAGGAGACGCTCCCCAGCTTGTATCTGCTGCTCTAGAATCAGTAAGTGCTGCTTTCTTTGTTTCCCCTGCCGAATTTGATAGCTAGTTATAGTTGCGCGGATAGATGCCTTAAAACCCTCCCACCAAGCCCAGCTCGCTGTGTCATGGGGTGAGTTAAAATGAAAATAATCTTGGATAGCGGCCTTTATATCAACCTGAAAATCTTTTTGATCTAGTAGGGATCTATCAAAAAACCAAGCTCGGGGAGAATCGTCTCGCGCAGTGACATGTAATGATAAAGATATGGCAGCATGATCTGAAATATGGAGAGGATGAGTCCTAGCCGTGTCCACTTGAGAAATCAGTGCTTTTGAAATGAGAAAGAAATCTATTCTAGATTGTGAGTGATGGGGGGCAGAAAAAAAGGTGAACTCTAAGTCGGAGGGGTGAAGCAGCCTCCATATATCTACTAGCGCAAGATCTTGCATCAGAGCTGTAAGGGTAGCAAGACTCTTGGGTGGACTACTCGTTCTAGGCGGTTGTCTATCTATCAAAGGGTCTAACACTTGATTAAAATCACCACCAAGTATTAATGGAGTATTGGCAGAGGCCTGTGCCAACTGCGCAATACTTGCATAGTAAGCAGGGTTGTCCACATTCGGGGCATAAATACAAATACACGTGAATTCACTATCTCCAACCTTAAGGTGTACACGGGCCCATCTACCCTCCTTGTCAGAGCTAGTATCCATTACAGTAGCTTGCAAAGACTTCTTAACCAGAATGGCTACCCCACACCGTTTGGAAACGGCGGGAGAATAGGCAGCGACCATGTAAGGCTTAGCATTGAGTTTCAGTGTTTCAGCAGAGTTTAGATGCGTTTCCTGAAGAAACACTAAATCAGCATGCTCATGGCTAAGATAGCTAAGGATTTTCTTTCTTTTGATTGGACTATTGATGCCTTTTACGTTGAGTGATAAGATTTTACATAAGGCCATTCAGAAAGGTTAAAAATTCTGAGCATGATAGCGCACATAATTTCACAATGTCCCTCATATTAACTGTATCTGGCTGTACACATGACATGAAAGAAAATAAGCTAATATAATACAATGAAGTGCCCCACATTAAAAAAGAAAAACCGCAGTGCGGTAGAGAAGAAGCAGAACCCCAGAAATTACTGGCGACCATGTGTCTGCGGGGAGAAACCCCAGAGAAGGCCGATATTGAAAAAACATATAACCTGTAGAACTGTGCGTGCTCCGAATCCGACCGAGGCACACATCATGGAGGGATAGGAGACCAAAAAACAAAAAAGTCATATAGAGAAAGAAAGAAAGTCCAGGTAGTCTCTGTGCTTGGCTATGACCGCCGCGTCGGGCCCTTCAAAATGGCGGACAGAGCCGGTAGATAATAAGTCCAAGTTGTTGGATTAGCGCATCTGCTCTGCTTCTTTGGAGTCTAAAAATGTTGATAGTAGATCAGGATCTTCGAATGTCCTGGTTTGGTTGTGGAGAGTCACTCGGAGCTTCGCTGGATACAACAGGCCAAAGCGAGCCTGTAGCTGTTGAAGTCGAGGGCGAAAAGCAAGGAGTTTCTTCCGACGGTCAACGGTAGGCTTTGCCAAATCAGGGAAGAAGGAGACTTTATGACCTTCAAATTCCAAATGATGATTCGCCCGGGCAGCATTTAAAATTTGTTCCACTTGTTGATATCGTAGTAATCGAAAGATAATAGGCCGGGGGGTCGTTCGGTTGAGCGCCATGTGGGTAGGAACACGGTGTGCTCGATCGATTTCCAGTTCTCTATGAAAAGTGATCTTCAGCAAGGAGGGAAGAGTTTTGAGCAGGAATTCTCTTATATCTCCTGCTTCCACCCCCTCCGGTATTCCAATGAGCCTCACATTGTTGCGACGGGCTCGATTATTGCTATCTTCTAACTCCTTTTGAAGATTCTGTATCTGGCGCTCAGCCTTGTCCAGTTTGCCCAAGCGCACCGCGTGCGAGTCGAGGACCCCCGCCATGTTGTCCTGCCGTAATGAAAGACTTTCAAGTCGGTCCTGGAGCACTCCGAAGTCTTCTCGCATGGCTCGAAGCGCTTCTCCATTGGACTGCACCAGTTCCTTCACGCCGCGTATTTCCTCTAAAATCTCCAGGTGCATTTCGGGGTTTTCACGAAGTGGAACCATCTTCTGCGGGGAAGACACCTCTGTTTTGGAGCGTTTTCCGTGTGAAGAAGAAGGAGACCCGAAGTCCAAGCGCGCTGGTTTATGGGCCGCCATCCCCCCCGAGGTACCCCGGTAAGCTCGGAGCAAAATAGTAAGTTTGTATAGGTATTAAGTCAGGATTCTGAGTAGGCCTCTCGGGAGCTTCAGCGCGAAGCGTCTTACCCGCTGGACATCAGGCTCCGCCCCCCGTCTTTGTCAGTTTTGTTTTTTCTCCATTTTCTTTCTGTTCTTCTAAGATTTGTTTTCAGTTTCCGGAGGTCAGGGGTGAACCAGCGGGCCTTTGAGGAGATGGGCTTGTTGCTGGTCTTGTTTACAGTTGCTCTGGATGCTGAGGAGATTGTGGTGTTCCAGTTGTCCATGAGGTCATCAAGGTTATTTGAGTTCGTAAGTAGATTAGGTAGGGTCAGTGTCAGGAAGTCTTCTTTGTTGAATACTTTGAATCTTCGTGTGTGTTGGGCGTATCCTCTGTTTGTATTTGGTCGATATGCGTGGGAGAGGTGGATGATGTAATGGTCTGACCATGGGACTGGTGAGATTGTCGGACTGCTGTATGAGGTGGATGCCTGGGAGTTCAGGAATATGAGGTCCAGTGTGTTTCCTTTTTCGTGTGTTGGTTCATTTATGATCTGCGATAGGTTCATTGCTGTCATGGCGTTAAGGAATGTTTCTGTTTGTGCGTCTTGGAGGGATGGGAGATTGAAGTCTCCTAGTATAATTGGTTCCTTTGACGGGTCGATGCTTTCGGAGATCAGGTGCAGTATCCGTGGTAAGTCAGAGTTTGCAGCGGGTGTTCTGTAAACCAGGCATAGGGATCTATGCTGGGCCTGCTGCTTTTTAACATTCATAAATGATCTCTGAAAATAGAAATAATGAATGAGATGATCAAATTTATTTAGCAATGTTTATGTATTGCTTTTCTCAGGGTCAAAACAGTGTACATTTAGGTATGGTACATATTTCTTTTGTCCCTGAAGGGCTCACAATCTGTGTTTTGCACCTGAGGCAACAGAGGGTTAAGTGGTTTGCCCAAGGCCACAAGGAGTGTCCGTGGGACTAGAAACCCCAGCCCCTCCAGCCCAAGGTTTCTGTTCTCCAGCCCAATTTAAATGTTCAGCCCTCCGGCCTGAAGCAACTTGCCTCAACCACATTAGGAAGCACCACCCAGGACAAAGATTTAGGTGTCACCGTGGTTAATACTTTGAAACCCTCCACCCAGTGTGCAGCAGCATCCAAGAAAGCAAATAGAATGCTAGGTATCATATGGAAAAAATGGAGAATAAAACCAAGGATATTATAATGCCTCTATATCGTTCCATGGTGTGATTGCACCTTGAATATTGTGTGCATTTCTGGATGCCATATCTTAAAAAAGGATATAACAGAAATAGAAAAGGTACAGAGAAGAGCCACTAAAATGATAAAAGGGATGGAAGGATATCCCTATGAGGAAATGTTTAAAAGGTTAGGGCTCTTCAACTTGGAAAAGAGACTGTTGAGGGCAGATATGATAGAGGTCTATAAATCAAGAAGTGGAGAGGAACGGGTGAATGTAGATCAGTTGCTTATGCCATCATAAAGTAGAAAGGCTAGAGGACATGCAATAAAGCTACAATGTAACCTATTTAAGACTAATAAGAGAAAATATTTTTTCACTCAACACGTAATCAAATGCTGGAATTTGTTTCTGGAGGATGTAGTAAAAGCTGTTAGTGTAGCTGGGTTTAAAAAAGGTTTGGACAAATTCCTGGAGGAAAGGTCCATAAACCATTATTAAAGAGTGCCCGGAAAATCCACTGAAAGCACTGTAGAATCTCTGCACCTTTTTGGGAACCTGACAGGTACTTGTGAACTGGATTGGCCATTAAGTTTGTTGGACCTTGATCTGATCCAGTATGGCATTTCTTATCTTCTTATGTTTTTCTGTTATGTTCTGGAACTTTGCAAACTATGTTGACAAATCATCAACACTCTGAAATGCTTTGTAAGTATCTCTGGGTGAGATTATTTGGAATATTTATTGGTTTCTGTAAAATTCTAACACTTGCTTGCCATAGACCTGTATATACTACTTAGAACATTAGGCTTACTTCCACAAAATTCAAGATATTAGAAACTTTACAGCAGAAAATATTAATCTAAGGTTTCAAATTAAAGCATTCTATCATACTGTATGTTCAAGAAATATGATCTTGGAAGTTCAGTGCTTTCTACTTAGTCAAGATCTTAGGATGTCCCTCATTATGGTTCATGCATTACAGTACTAGCTCCATTTCAAAAAGCAAGAGTCACTTTTTTTTGGGGGGGTGGGGGGGGGTGGGGGGGGGGTGAATATCCTTTTGATAAAATAGAGTTTTAGAAGGGGCTTCCAAGCGTAATCTGAGACATCTAAGCCAGAAGTTTGAAAATAAAACAGACACGTCCAGGTGCAGAAACAGTTTCACAAATGTGGACCTGCCTAATATCTGTGGGAGGCATCTACATAGACATCCCCAGAATCACATTTCAGAACCTGGATGTCTAGGATAGCCCAATGTTGGAACAGGTTCAAATCCCACTACCGTTATGATTGATATTGTTTTGAGTACTAGGTATGATGGAGTGTTATCTTCTCTACACCCACTGAATGTTTTTCAGCCAAAAGTAACACTTTTCAGATTCCTGTTTGCACCTGGAGCAGGTCTAAACTTAGATGTGACGTCCTGGAAATGCCCTGGCCATGCCTCCACCATACCCCCATATAGACTTGGACATCCTCAAGCTGGGGACGTTCCTAGAAGTGGCTTATAAAATGGCTCTGGAGATGTCTCTGTGCTCTGGAGGACTCTATGTCCATTTTTGGATGTCCAAGGCACATAAAAGGCTTTCAAAATGGCCCTCATAGTGCCATCTGTAAACAGTAAAAGGAATTACAACTAACATATATAGACTCTGATGCAAGTATAGAAAAACATTATCTTTAAATCTATATCCCATTCTGCAGCACTGACCCGAACTATGCTATGTAGGAGCTGACATCTCAAAGGGTCATGGATAAGAGAGCAAAGTTCTGGAGAAGAACATTAAACTTTGGGTGGGAAGTGGCAAACTTGCACTTTTCATTAAATTCCCTTCATCCAATAAAACAGTAGAAAAATTCTAGCAAATGATTATTTTATAAAGTAAAATAACAATTTATACCATGTGCAAATATATGCATTTGTATGCAAATATGCTGCTTAATTACCACAGGGTTTCAAAACTTCCCCTGCAGAATTTCCCAACTCTTGCTGTATAGTCTGCCATGAGGTTTCAAAGGAAACTGAAGGCTATGACAATAATGTTTGAAAAGCTATTGTCAACAGAAAGCTTTGTCTTAATAATGTTTTTTTTTTTCAAATGTTGAAGCATTTGCTGATGTCTCTCCTCTCCTGCTTCCTCCTCATTTTTTCATTCTTCCCCACTCCTCTGTCTTTCCCCTATTCTGGGGAAGGGGTTTAGTGGGTTTGGACGTTCAGACCTGATAAATGGCTGGATCTTTCCTATGGCTGCAGAGCTCACCGTACGTACAGGCCACTTTTGTGAGGAACTCTATTTGTGGGCGGGAAGGGGTGGGCTTGGAGAGGAGTGAGGGAAGGTGGTAGGCAGGGATGTGACAATTCTGAGGTTGGCGCTGTATGTCTGGGGTCGCACAGTTAAATGAGGGACTTATTCCACCTCGGAATAAGTCCTCCCGGACGTTGGGGGACAGTAGAGCAAAGGGACAAGCTTAAGTTGAGGGGTGCAGGGGGATCCCTGCAGCCCGACCCTGGCCTGCAGCCTATGCTGCCGGTGATCATGGCTCCTTCATGGAGCTGAGGTGACATGGCGACAAGACGCCATGCCACTATGGCTCCTTGAGGGAGCCTGACTGAGTTAGTTGAGCAAGTAGCTGGGCATCCGGGAAGCTTGAATCGGGGAACCTCCCAGATGTCCAGCCACTGTGATGTGATTCTGCTCCCATGGGGATGTCTAGCCCCCATGGGAGCAGAATCAGGTGCATCTCCTGGCCATCTGGATGTCTAGACGTCTGGGTGGCCCAGAGATGCATAAATCTGAATGTGCCTCCACATCTCATAAGAACATATAAATTTCCATAGTGGATATAACTAAAAATTCTATTATTCGAAGAACACTTTGAGGACAAAACATAAGTCAACATCACTTGAACAAGGTTACATGCCTGACAAACTAAAAATAGCATCTATCAGACCAGTACTAAAGAACAACAAACTCAACCGCATGGAACTAAGTTCATTCAGGCCCATTGCCAGCCTGCCATTCATTGCAAAAACAATTGAAAAAACAGTTCAACAACAGCTGCATCTGGACCAACATGCACCACTAGACAACGCCAGCATGACATCAATCCTAAACATAGTGTGGAAACACTCTTCACACCACTGCTCAACACCCTACTAACAGACATAGATAATCCGAGACAAGGATTCATACTAATCTTCATTGATATTAAAGCAGTGTTCAATACAGTTAACCATCTAAACATTCTATGAAGACTACAAGAAAAAGGACTTGGTTGCTCTATCTTTATATGGTTCACCTCCTACTTAAAAAACAAAAAAACAGCAAGTCAAATGTGGCACAAATTTATTTATTTAATTTTTTTTTATACTGCACTCTTAAGAATCAGTGCAGTTTACAATAAACATTAATTTGTACAATGCAGGCAGAATATACACTGGACTTTACAGAGAACAGGTAAGACAACTTGGTTTAAATGGGGAGAATTAAATAAATTAAGTAATTAAAACAACTGATATGGTTGTGATAACATGACAGACATGAAGGGTGAACTTGGTTATGTAATGTCACCGGCATGAGAATAGTACTGAAGGAAAAGGTGATACTTTAGGGCCTTCCTAAATTCTGCGAGGTCAGTAACAGACCGGATATAGGCAGGAAGGGCATTCCAAAGTGTGAGCGCATAAAACACAAAGGCTCGGTTCTTGGTTGCAAGGGAGCATTTTATTATAGCAGTGGGGACAGTGAGTGTGTAAGCAGTGACCGATCTTCTGGAACTATTCTGAGGAGTGAGGTGAACAAGATCCATGAGGGAAGCAGAGGATAGCTTGTTGAAGGCTTTAAAGGTAAGCAGCATTACTTTAAAGGTAAGCCTGCAATGGATGGGAAGCCAATGGAGGTGCTGCAAAATGGGAGTTATATGGTCCCTTCTTGAGGCTTCATCTAGGACATGGGCAGCGGCATTCATTGCCAGTTATAGCGGATTAAGAGTGCTCCTAGGGAGACCATGTAGTATGGCGTTGGCGTAGTCAAAATAGGGGGGTCACAAGGGCTTAAAAAATCATATGGAAATCAGCAGGCTCCAATAGGGGATGTAGGTGGTGAATTGTTTCTATTTTGTGGTAGATTGCCTTGCTGATATCACTGATATGTGCTTTCATGTCGAGCTGCTGGTCTAGAGTGATACCCAAGTAGCAGATGATGGGTTTACTTGGGAGCTCTGCGTCTCTGACCTTAATCGAAGCGGGGGGGGGGGGGGGCTGAAGGATTGATTCCTTGTGATGAATAGGATGCCCGTCTTATTGAAGTTGATTCTGAGGCATTGCATGCAGAGCCAGTCTGTAACAGCATCAAAGCAGCTCATTATTGGCGAGAGGTCGGGCTGGTCAATAGAGAATGGTGTGAACAGCAGTACGTCATCAGCATAAACAAGGCAGGAGATGTTGAAGGAGCGGATGATTGAACAGATGGGCTGCATATAAACGTTGAAGAAGAGGGCAGAGAGAGAGGAGCCTTGGGGAATGCCTTGTTTTTGTTGAAAAGGCTCAGAGGTCATAGAGCCAATTTGTACCTATTGCCCTCGGTCTGATAGGTAGGACTTGCACCAACTCAAGGCTGAGGGAAGAATTCCTTTCTCTTGAAGCCATGTAAGAAGCAGCTCATAGTTTACTGAGTCAAAGGCAGAAGCAATATCCATAAAGATTAGAACATAGCCTTGTCTAATATTATCAATTCCAGTGAGTAAGGTGCTGAATAGAGTGGTGAGAAGTGTCTGAACACCATGGAATTCTCTGAAGCCGTGCTGGCGTGGGTCGAGAGGAGCAGTAGTCTCAATGTGATGTTAAAGTTGGAAATGAACGACCTTCTCGATTATCTTGGCCATAAGGGGAATTCTAGAGATTGGTCGATAAGATTCTGCCTTCTGAGGGTTCAGCTTGCTGTTCTTTAGAAGGGGCCGAATGGAGGTTTGTTTTAAAGTGAGGGAGAACATCCCTGTTGAAAAGGACTGCTTAATGATCTTAGCTAAAATTGGGATGAATTCAGCATGCAACGATCTTATCCAGAAAGCTGGGAAGGGGTCATTGGGAGAGGTGGTGGTATTGATGGATATGATGGTGTCCTCAATGAACTTCTTGGAAGGGGGCATGAAGGAGGTCAAAGGTGTTAGGGGGCCTGGTATATGACTTGGTGAGGGGATAGGGAAGGAGGTGTTGGTTAGGCTGACTTTATCACATAGATAGTCAGCAAATTGCTGAGGGTGTAGCAAGTCAGGTTGAATGGTAGTAGGCTCCTTAGCAAGCGACTTAATGATGCTAAAGAGATCACAAGGTCTGTTTAGGGAGCGGAGTAGATCAGAATGGTATTCCTTCCTTTTCTTGACAACTGTACTGTGGTGTGTCTCAAGGTGGGAGATATAGGTAGAATGATTGTCTGAAGACCGTGAATGTCACCATCGTCTTTCGAGCTTCCTGAGTAGGAGTAGGGAAGTTCATAGATCAGAAGAGTACCAACATGCTGTATGTTTTCTGATTGGTGGGCTATTCAATGCAGGCCAAAGTGCAAAGGAGCTAAGGCTGTTGTTCCAGGTGGATATCAGTGAATCAAGATTGGGTGATGTCATGTTGAGGTTTGGTAAGACTTTATTAAAGAGCCAGAATCGTCCTGAAGGAGCTGAAGAAGCATTGGCAGCATTCCGATGAGTGTTGTGAACCTGAGGAATGGGCATTTGAAATAGATGGAAGATTATCACCCAGACACAAGGAATACCGGAAGGATCAGCCTTGTTATCATCTCTATTCAATATCTACTTACAGCCCCTATGTAATATAATAAAGAAACACAACATACAATACCAAAGATACGCGGATGACATTATGATTTACACAGCCTTCAACAGCGAAAACTCCGAACATTCACAGATAACAACTGTGTGGAAGTAATGATACAGTGGCTGGAGAAATACAATTTAACTATAAATTACAAGAAAACATAGGTCCTATATGTCACCAGGAACACCACATTCGTATCACCTGCAATAATAAAAATGCAAAACAGTGAACTCATGGTCAAAAATGAGGTAAAATAGCTAGGGTCACACTGGATCAAACACAGGGTCATTCTGACCCGCAAATAGTGGGGATCGACATATATGCCTGATCTCGATTCTGATCCCGCAGGGCTAGACGTGCCCCACGGGATCAGAATTGCGATGCCCTCTGTACGTCTGGTTTAGACTGAGCATACAGAGGGAATGTATGTCTGGGACAGAATCGGGCCTTAAGCTTCCAGGTTCACATAAACAAGATAATTAAAGCAGCATATCAGAAAATGAGAACTCTACAACACCTCAAAGCTCTTCTCAGCAATAGTGACTTCAGAACAGTACTCCAGGCAATAATAACACCAGTCCTGGACTACTGCAATATAACTTATCAAGGCCTCTCAAAACATGTAACACTCCCTCTCCATATGGCCCAGAAGATGGCAGCAAGGATGATCACAGAAACCACAAGAAATGAGCACATAACACCAACTCTGATACAGCTTCATTGACTCCGGATTCAAGTACACATCAAATTCAAATTTCTACTTAACATATTTAAAATACTAAACAGACTATCCCCAGAAGTACAACCACTAATAAGAAAGAACCAATAAAACAGAATAAAAAGAACCACGCATAGAAATCTTCTCATCTCAAACACAAAGAAAATGTACAACCAGTTATCTTGCAACAGAGCATTCACCATTTACACACCAACAATATGGAATGCTCTGAAAACCCGAGATCCATAACAGGAATATGGGACTTAAGAAGAGCATTAAAAAAGAAAAATCATATTATGAATATCCACTTGAAAAAAACCTGCATATCGCACATAGTTAACCTGGCTAAAGTTAGGCTGATTTTAAAATTCCTGGTTGGTAGCTGAATATAGCTGCTGACCGGTTATCATGTAACTTTTTTTGTCGGAGTGGCCAGCACAGTTAACAGGAATTTTCCTGCTACCACCGTGGCCCATCCTTTTTAATCAAAATTGAAAATCAATTTAAAACAGCTCTATTCAAAAATGGCTGGTACTTAGCTTTGTAGAAGAAGAGCAGGCTGTAAGAACGTTATTAGCAACAGTAGATCAATTTTACATCAGTAGGTCGTTACTACGACGTGTCACGTTTCGGGGGTACACATATCAGCCCCCTGCATCAGGTCAGACCTCTGAGTAAAAAACGTCAGCCCTAGAAACACAGCTGAAAGAATGTTTTTTTATATAAGCCGGGCTCGCCAACTAAAGTCCCAAATAGGACACGCCTATCCAATGTAATTCGTTAGAGAGAAACCAATCCTCACAGAGGGATGAAACCACCAACCAGATTTCACCTCCTGATCAGGAAGGTTGATAGATAGTATAAAGAACCAATCTGCAGGAGGGATCACCGATCCAATGAACATGTCTCAGTCCAGGAACAACTCAATGAATGGTGTGCCAATCCACCTGCTGGTTAAGACCATCCGGAGAGACTGAATTCAGTCGAAATATCCACTTTTGCTCCAAATTCTGCAGGCGTTGAATCCGATCGCCACCACAGGGATCAGGGGGCACATAATCTAAAATTCGCCACCGAAGATCTTCAAACCCATGTGAATGTTCTAAGCAGTGGCTGACAAGAGGAGCTGTCAGTAAATGAGTGCGCACACGAGAGGCATGCTCAGTGAGTCTTTGCTTGAAAGTCCGTGAAGTCCTACCAATATAAGGTAACTGGCAAGGACAAACAATTAAGTAAACTATATAAGTAGTATTACAATCGGTGTGCCACCGAGTGTAGTAACTCCTATTAGTGCGAGTGTCCATCCAGGTAGGACCCATTAAAGTGCCCGAGCAAAATGAGCAAGCTTCACATGAAAAATGACCAGCCTGATCATGACTTTTAGGAGGGTGATCTAGAGGAGACCTAGTCTTCACCAAAAAATCCCGTAAATTAGATCCACGGGAGTAGGCAATTTGAAGCGGTGTTCGAAAACATGAATGAATGGCTAAAATAGGCCAAAATTGATGCATTAAACGAACTACCGCAGTGGTCCCCTGCATGAAGGGAAGGACCCCCGTTGTTTTTTTCTCCGGAAGGTGTACAATCTCTAGGTGTCAAAAGCCACTCTCGCTGAGTATTGCATGCCCTTTTATAGGCTAAATAGACAACCTTTGATGGATATCCCCTCGATACAAGACGGGAGGTTAATTCCTGTGCATGAAATTTAAATTGTGATAATTCAGTGCAATTTCTGCGAAGCCTGAGAAACTGGCCATATGGTAAGCCACGCTTCAAGGCTGGAAGATGGTAACTGTCAAACCGAAGCAACGTGTTACGTTGAACGGGCTTCCTGTACAGAGAGGTTGAGAATCCTGCCGGAGTACACTCCACCGTGATATCTAAAAATTGAATCTTTTGTGTCTCCACCTGAGATGTAAACTGTATGTTAGGTTTGAAAGAGTTTAAAGAGACCAAAAAAGAATCCAAATCCCCTCTGGTTCCAGTCCATATGAAAAAAACATCATCCAAAAACCGTTTCCAATGCTTGACGTAGGAGAACAATGGATGAGGATACACATACAATTCCTCAAACCAGGCCATATAAATCGTAGCTATGGAGGGGGCCACCGTTGCCCCCATAGCAATCCCATAGGTCTGTAAATAGAACTGCCCCTGGTATAAGAAAAAATTTTGGTTTAACACCAGATCTAATAAATCCAAAAAGAAATGCCTTGGAATACGATCTGGTAATGGAATAGAGGACTGTGAAAGACCAGACATTACCTCACTCTGATCGATGTTAGTGTATAAAGCCTGGACATCAAGCGTAACTAAAAATGAACACAGAGAGGTATCAGTATAAGCTGTTAATTGGCTCAAAAAATCCCCCGTATCTTTAATATACGATGACACAGTTACAGCAAGTGGTTTCAAAAAGAGGTCACAGAACTGAGATAGGGGTTCCAGTATGGGATTGTAATACTACTTATATAGTTTACTTAATTGTTTGTCCTTGCCAGTTATCTTATATTGGTAGGACTTCACGGACTTTCAAGCAAAGACTCACTGAGCATGCCTCTCGTGTGCGCACTCATTTACTGACAGCTCCTCTTGTCAGCCACTGCTTAGAACATTCACATGGGTTTGAAGATCTTCAGTGGCGAATTTTAGATTATGTGCCCCCTGATCCCTGTGGTGGCGATCGGATTCAACGCCTGCAGAATTTGGAGCAAAAGTGGATATTTTGACTGAATTCAGTCTCTCCGGATGGTCTTAACCAGCAGGTGGATTGGCACACCATTCATTGAGTTGTTCCTGGACTGAGACATGTTCATTGGATCGGTGATCTCTCCTGCAGATTGGTTCTTTATACTATCTATCAACCTTCCTGATCAGGAGGTGAAATCTGGTTGGTGGTTTCATCCCTCTGTGAGGATTGGTTTCTCTCTAACGAATTACATTGGATAGGCATGTCCTATTTGGGACTTTAGTTGGCGAGCCCGGCTTATATAAAAAACCATTCTTTCAGCTGTGTTTCTAGGGCTGACGTTTTTTACTCAGAGGTCTGACCTGAAGCAGGGGGCTGATGTGTGTACCCCCGAAACGTGACACGTCGTAGTAACGACCTACTGATGTAAAATTGATCTACTGTTGCTAATAACGTTCTTACACCCTGCTCTTCTTCTACAAAGCTAAGTACCAGCCATTTTTGAATACAGCTGTTTTAAATTGATTTTCAATTTTGATTAAAAAGGACGGGCCACGGTGGTAGCAGGAAAATTCCTGTTAACTGTGCTGGCCACTCCGACAAAAAAAGTTACATAATCTTGGTTCTTGTGCTGGGTTTTTCAGGGATTCACTTGTTATTTAGACTCAGTTTAGAAGGTTTTTTGGTGTTTGACCGGTTATCATGAGCATCAATCCCGGAATGCCCTTAAACTACAGGATTAGTATCAGGGCATACAACGGCATTTGGCGGGCAGGATAGTCAACAGTACAAAAGGACTATGCATCACTGAAAATTCAGCTTACCACGATTAACACAGTTAGAATATAAGAACATAAGATATGACATACTGGGTCAGACCAAGGTCCATCAAGCCCAGCATCCTGTTTCCAATCTAGGTCACAAGTACCTAGAAGTTTCCCCAAAAGACACAGGTTGCACAATGCTTGTATTGGGTCGAGCAGTGGATATTCTGGGTCCCCTTCAATAATGGTTTATGGACATTTCCTCCAGGAACTTGTTCAAAACTTTTTTAAACCTAGCTATGCTAACAGCTTTTACTACATCCTTCAATAGCAAATTCCAGAGTTTGATTATACATTGAGTGAAAATAGTCTTAAATAGGTTACCCTTTAGCTTCATTGCATGTCTCCTAGTCTTTCTATATTTTGATGACATAAACAATCGATCTACGTTTACCCATTCTACTCCATTCATTAATTTATAGACCTCCAACATATCTCCCCTCAGCTGTCTCTTTTCCAGGTTAAAGAGCCCTAACCTTTTCAGCCTCTCTTAATAGGGGTATCCTTCCATCCCCTCTACCATTTTGGTGGCTCTTCTCTGTACCTTTTCTAATAACACTATATCCTTTTTAATATACAGCCACTAGAATTGCACACAATATTCAAGGAGTGGTTGCACCATGGAACGATACAGAGGCATTATAATATCCTTTGTTTTATTCTCCATTCCTTTCCTTATGATACCTAGCATTCTATTTGCTTTCTTGGCTGCCGCTGCACACTGGGCAGACGGTTTTAACATGTTAGCCACGATGATGCCTAAATCTTTTTCCTGGATGGTGGTTCCTAATGTGGAATCTTGCATTGTGTAAGCATAGTTTGTGTTTTTCTTTCCCACGTGCATAACTTTGCACTTATTCACAGAAAATTTCATCTGCCATTTGGATGCCCAGTCTTCCAATTGATCAAGATCCTCTTGCAATTTTCCACTATCCTCATGGGTTTTAACAACTTTGAATAGTTTTGTGTCATCTGCAAATTTGATAACCTCACTCGTTATTCCCATTTCCAGGTAATTTATGAATAAGGTAAAAAGCAGCGGACCCAGCACATATCTCCACTATTCACCTTTCTCCATTGGGAAAATTGGCCATTTAGCCCTATCCTCTGCTTTCTATCTTTTAACCAGTTCCTGATCCACAATAGTACACTGCATCCGATCCCATGACTTTTTAATTTTGACAAACGTCTCTCATGAGGGGCCTTGTCAAAAGCTTTATGAAAGTCCAGATACATAATATCAACCAACTCACCTTTGTCTATCCGTTTATTCACACCTTCAAAAAAACATAACAGATTAGTAACACAAGACCTTCCTTGATTAAAGCCATGTTGGTTGTCTCCCATTAAGCCATGACTATCTACATGTTCAGTAATTTTGTTCTTTATGATGGTTTCTACCATTTTCCTGGTACTGACGTCAGGCTCACTGGTCTGTAGTTTCCCGGATCACGCCTGGAACTCTTTTTAAAAATTGGTGTTACATTGGCCATCCTCCAATCTTCAGGTATTACAGATGATTTTAATGATAGTTCATAGATTACTAATAGTAGGTCTGCAATCTCATATTTCAGTTCTTTTAGTACCCTTGGATGTATACCATCGGGTCCAGGTGATTTGCTTCTCTTCAGTTTATCAAATAGTTGTTATACATCTTCCCAGTGCAGTGATATTTCTTTAAATTCTTCCGCATCATTCAGTGTCTTCACTATGGCCTTGTCCCCTCTTAGTGACCCTTTTACCCCTCTATCATTGAATGGTCCAAATGACTCTCTCACAGGTTTTTTGCTACGAATGTACTTGAAAAAGTTTTTATTATATGTTTTGCTTCCACAGCAAGCTTCTTCTCAAATTCTCTCTTTGCCTGCCTTATCAATGTTTTACATCTAACTTGCCAGTGCTTGTGTTGTTTCCAGTTTTCATCAATTGTCTCCTTTTTCCATTTCCTGAAAGATGCTTTTTTGGCAACAATAGCCTCTCTGATCTCACCTTTAAACCATGCTGGCAGTTTTTTGGACTTCCTTCCACTTTTCTTAAAGCATGGAATACAGCTGGTCTGGCCTTCCAAGATAGTATTTTTAACACTAGAAGCCCAAATACGTCAATTGATGCAAATGCATCTTCGAAGTTGTATACCAACGCCACTGCTAGAACCATGTCAGTAATGTTCCATGACTTTGTTAGTGAGGTCAAGATGTTCAAATATGTGCATCGAAAATTAATGACAGATGCACCACCTAGCGGTAAAATGAATTTATATCTGGAAGCCCCAAAGTACGTCAATTGACGCAATCAAGAAAATTGAGTGGTTTTCACAAGTTTTCTTACATCGACTAACATAAGAACAGTCTTAACTAAATTTAAATGTAACTGCAAATTCAAAAGTAACTGCAAAGGCCATGTCAGTTAATGAATGAACAGGATAAGCATGTACGGTTTGCTATTGTACATTTAGAGTCTATGCGCAACTAGCGCAGATTGTTGACAGACACTGTCCGCAACCTGGACGCTTGCATTTATCGCACAGTGTGACAGTGCGATTTTGTTTGCAGTTGGCCTTGACTGCACACGTTACTCGCTTTGCCAGTTTGTTTGTTGCAACAGTGGTTGGCATTGACTCAGAGTATGAATGTCGAGCATCACAAGTTTGTCGCAGCTGCTCCGACAGTGTGTGAAGAAACTGTCTCCTTGGCATGGAGAAAATAATCCAGGCATTGATGGCCACTAAGTCGAGAATATTGAAGAAAACGGCTAGTGTCCATCTACGACATGTAGATTTGGTGGACATTTGATGGCACATTGAGTCCAGCATGTCGACACCGCATTTATTCTTGTTGTAGTACAACATACTTTCAGGCTTCTGCTTGCCTCTGGTTTCACATATTGCACCTTTGTGCAAAGTTGACAAAATGGCAACAGTCTTCTTCTGTTTCATCTGGTACTGTACTACGGTCATTGATCCATTGGTGTAGAACTTGGATTGGTATAATTTGAGTTTTGTAAGTGATGGTAGTTCTCTGCGATTCAGACGAATGGTCCCGATGAACGAAGTGCACTTCTCCAATAGTTTCTCAGTGAGGTCTGTGATAAGGAAGCTTATCATAGCTCAGGAAGGAGCTATAGAAAAGGTGAAGTGACTCTGAACAAGCAGCCTGTCAGTTATGGTGGAGATGAGAGAGCAGAGTTTTCCCATAGAAGACTACCAGTCCCAGAATACACCGGGTTTCCAACAGCCATTAGAGGAGCTTAAGTGGGGAGACGTGTGTTCAATCAGGAGGGCTATGGGGTAGTCCCTAAGCACTCATCTCAAGGGGCAGGGCCTGATTCAGCACAGCTACGCTGTATTAGGGGGGAGCACTCATCTGGGCAGAGTGAAGGTGGAGTTTATTCTACAGAGAATTATCCTTATCCTGAGAATCAGCTTGAGCTTGATCATCAGTTTCATCTGAAAGATCATCAGAAGCAGAAGCCAAACCGGACGGACAGAGAGGGAAAGAAACCCTTTGGAAGAAAGAAGAGAAAAGCCTTTGAGAGGTCTAGAAGAGTCCAGAGCAGTACGTATACTGGGAGGCATTTCAAGGGCCAGCATACACCATTAGACTGGGGAAAGCCAGAGGAATGGTGCTGCAGAGCTAGGAATCTCCAGACACTACCTGTGAGGGAGACGGCTGCACGTGGAAGGGATCCTAGGACCCGTGCCAGAAGGTATGTGAAGAGAGATCCAGTGTCCAGGGATCTGGATTGGAAGGCTGGACATAAGAACTGGACTACATACTGGCCAGGCTATATAGAGAGGAACTCTAACAGCAATGGAAGCTCAGGTATGAACACTGATCTATGCCCTAGCTATAACCTTGAAAGACAGCAGGGAAACAAGTATTCTCCTGAAAGTGCTCCATTGAGAGATTCATCTGTGCCAATCCATGATATTGAACCCATGCTTGTTGAAGAAGGGGAAATGATAGCAGATGAAGATTCTGTTTACATGGACTGCTCTCTGTCCAAACTCCTTTGGTGATTTTCTGTTATAAAGTACAGCAACCATCACAAAGAAATACAAACTTGTTCTTTAATCTACTCAGAAAAGCTCCTGAAGCAGGATTTGACCCACACAGTAGAAAGCAAGCCAGCTAAGGGGTTTCAGCTGGATAACTGCTAGCAATTGAGCCTTACCTAATTGCTTGTGAGCTAGGAGAGAATCACTTCAGAATCTATGTGGGAAGTTATCAGAAGTTAACCTGAAAAGAACAGTTTTTTTCTTTCTTTGTGGCTTTTCGTTTGTTGTTTGATATATGCTAAGAAAACATTAGCTAATGCCTGACACGTTTGAATGTTGTTTTCCTGATTTTGACTTTGTTTTTCCAAGTTAAACACTGGAAGCAAGTAACCTGATTTATGTGCTACCAAGCATATCTGTGTTGGGAGAAATAACCCCATAAATAAATATCTTATTGGCTTTAACACTTGAGCACAACTAAATTATTGTCAGCAGCTGTGTCTGGTGTGAATGAACTGCATTGCCCACAATCCCTGTGCAAATCATATAGATATATGCACTTGCCAAGACTGTGAAGATTCTCACCCAGGCAGCCGTCTGACAAATGGCATAGTTTTTCGGATTGCTTTTGCACAAAGGGGATTTACTTGCTGAGGATTACAACTAAAGTTCAAGTTTAAACCTGGAAAAAAGATTTTCCCTCAACTGCACTTTGGAGGAGAAGTGGTGGTTCCAGGAAGCTGTCCCAGGAGGAAAAGACCCTGTGCAGAGCTGGATTCATCACTGACACAAGGTAATAAGTACCTGGGCATGTCTAGTGGTGGATGGGAGTAGGCACAGGGGTAATTGGAAAAAAAAAAGTAGAAAAAAAACACACCTGTTTGGAAGGTGGTGCACTTTGTTTTTTTTTTTTTGTTTCTTGCAGGGATCAAGATGGATCCGAGGGAGATGGCTAGCTGGATGGCAGCCCAGTTTAGCAGGCAATAGGAGCTAGCACAGCAGGCTCAGGACACTGCTATGAAAGCCTTAATGGAACAGCAGAGGCCAGTGCTTGATCTGGTGCAAGCCCTAGTTCAGCTGCAGAACCAAAGTGGAACAGATGCAAGACCAGCAGTAAATACTGATATACCACATGTGGACAGTGTGGGACTCAATCAAGGGATTGAGGCATTTAGTTTTGGGAAGCTAACTCCAGATGATAATGTTGATGATTTTCTAGAGTCTTTTGAAAGAGTGGCACAAGCATTAGCATGGCCAGAGACCCAGTGGGCAGTAAGGCTGGCAGCCTCATTAACTGGAGAGGCGCTTGCAGCTTACAGAGCAATGCCAGCAGCCCAGGCTTTGAATTATAAGGATGTAAAGGCTGCTATTAGAGATCGCCTAGGGTTGTCTATTTCAGAGTATAGGCGAATGTTTAGAGCTGTTACATTGAGAGTGGGTGAAACACCCAGGGCTCTGAGTCAGAGAATCAGAGGTTTAGCTGTAAAATGGTTGGAGCCTGAGCAAAAGACGGTAGAAATGTTATTAGACATTATAATGCTTGAACAATTTATATCTGCGGTCCCTAAAGATTTGCACACTTTCCTTATACAGCAAAATTGCCAAAATCTTGGAGAGGCAACCATGCTAGCAGAGAGATTCTTGGAAGCCACGCAGGCTTGCCATAGAATGGGTGGCCCTCTGAAGATTGGTGCTGAGGCAAGATGTGCTGTATCAGAAAAGAAAATAATTAAAAATGTTTCTGAAAATGAATGTACTGTATCACACCAGGTGACACAGTGGAATAGAAAGAAATGTTTCAAATGTGGAAAATGGGGACATTTAGAAAAGGGATGCCAGACACACACTAGCTTAATGGGTGTGGATTTAAAACAGCCCAAAGAAGGATTTCTTTTGATGGTTGATGTGCAAGGAATTACCACAAATGCTTTGTTAGACTCTGGGGCAGACCAGAGTATGATGTCAAAAAGGCTTTGGAAGAGGATAGAGGCCCAAGAAGGATTTGTGCCTAGAACCCCTGAAAGCCAAGTTCACATCAGATGCATACATGGTGCTGCAACATCATATCCCACCTATAGGCTAAAGGTTAAGTGCCTGGGGGAACAAGAGGAAGTCCTGTTAGCAGTGGTGCCTAGGCTACCCTTTGATTTGGTTCTAGGAAGAGACTGGCCAAGATTTAAGCAGGGTCTAGTGGAAGGACTAGGAAAGAAGGAGGGAGAAGGATTAATGGTAATAGCTCCCGGGCCTTTATTTGGAAGTCCTCAGACCCCAGCTAAAAAGATGGTTAAGCATCCAGAAGACCAAGCTACCCCAAAGCAGACATTCGTCCTAAAGTACCATAGGGTCACAGAGAAGGTCCAAGCTCCTAAGCGGGCAACCCCTCAAGCTGCTGGGTTTGACCTGTGCAGCATAGAAAATGTGACGGTACCTAGCCAAGGGAGAGCCCTGGTTGACACCAGTCTCCAAGTGGAAATACCTATTGGATGCTTTGGGAGAGTAGCCCCAAGGTCCGGATTAGCCCTTAAATATTTCATCGATGTGGGTGCGGTAGTAATTGATCCCGATTACAGGGGCAATATTAAAGTTCTGTTATTTAACTTTGGACAGAATGATTATCACGTGAAGACAGGAGACAGAATTGCCCAATTGATCTGTGAGAGGCTGGGTTTTCCACCTGTGGAGGAGGTCACATCCCTGGAAAATTCTGAGCGTGGAACCAAAGGCTTTGGTTCTACTGCCGTAAAAGGGGTTAAAAGCCTAGCTGCCACCTGTGCCCGAGAGAGGGAGGTGAATGAAGAGGAAGATTTGGGACCCCAGGTATCTGATTGTAAAGAAAAATCAGAGCCCCAAATAGGGGAGGACCTGACAGTGGTACAACAGGAAGAAATTAGGAAATTGCTCAAAGAGTTTCCAGATGTGTTGACACCCATACCTGGGGAGACACATTTGGTTGCCCATGAAATAATAACTCCACCTGGGAAATTAGTTCGTCAAAGGCCATACCGCTTGCCTGAAGCCAAGAGACAGGAAGTAGTGGCACAAGTCCAGGAGATGTTGGACATGGGAGTAATAGAGGAGTCAAAGAGTCCCTGGAATAGCCCCATAGTCCTGGTGCCGAAGCCTGATGGATCTTTAAGATTTTGTATTGACTTCCGGCAGGTAAACGCCATATCAGTTTTTGATGCATATCCAATGCCAAGAATTGAAGAGCTGTTGGACCAGCTGGGACAGGCTCAATACTTAACCACCCTTGATATGACAAAAGGATATTGGCAAATCCCTCTCACCAGGGAGTCGAAGCCGAAGACTGCGTTCAGCACCCCCGTTGGCCTTTTCCAGTTCAAGAGGATGCCTTTCGGACTGCATGGAGCAGCGGCTACCTGCCAAAGGTTAGTGGATCAGGTACTTCGACCCCACCAAAATTATGCTTTTGCATATATGGATGATGTCATAATCCATAGTAACACCTGGGCGGAGCATCTGAAGAGGATCAGGGCAGTCTTGTGCTCCATGAAGCAAGCGGGAATCACTTTAAACCCGAAGAAGTGTGCCTTTGCAAATAGGGAGGTAAAATACCTGGGCCACCTAGTGGGAAGAGGAAAAATTAAACCTCTAATGAGTAAAATAGATAGCATCAGGAATTTTCCTCCTCCAACAACAAAGAAACAACTAAGAAGTTTCTTGGGACTTATTGGATACTACCGCAGATTTATACCGCAATTTGCAGAGAAAAGTGCAATTTTCACGGATATGCTGCGGAAGAATTGTCCAAACCAGCTAAAGTGGACACCTGAAGCTCAAAAAGCTTTTTCAGTCCTAAAAGGAAAATTGTGTACAGGACCGGTACTGAAAGGGGTGGACTTCAAGAAACCCTTTCTGGTTCAAACCGATGCATCAGATGTAGGGCTAGGAGCGGTTCTATCCCAGTGTCATGATGGGGAGGAGCATCCTGTGATGTACCTGAGCAGGAAGTTGTCACCGGCTGAACAAAAGTATTCCACAATAGAAAAAGAATGTTTAGCTATCAAGTGGTCAGTGGAGGCGTTAAGGTTTTACCTTACAGGGAGAAAGTTCCAGTTGGTCACGGACCATGCCCCACTTAAGTGGTTGCAGCAAATGAAGAACCACAATGCCAGGTTGACACGCTGGTACATGGCCTTACAGGCATTTGATTTTCAAGTTGAACATCGTGCTGGGAAGTTACACAAGAATGCGGATGCCCTTTCCCGTATTACGGACTGTAGAGAAGAAGTTTCACCAGTGACACCAGTCCGTAATAACTTAAGCAGGGGGTTATGTGATAAGGAAGCTTATCATAGCTCAGGAAGGAGCTATAGAAAAGGTGAAGTGACTCTGAACAAGCAGCCTGTCAGTTCTGGTGGAGATGAGAGAGCAGAGTTTTCCCATAGAAGACTACCAGTCCCAGAATGCACCGGGTTTCCAACAGCCATTAGAGGAGCTGAAGTGGGGAGACGTGTGTTCAATCAGGAGGGCTATGGGGTAGTCCCTAAGCACTCATCTCAAGGGGCAGGGCCTGATTCAGCACAGCTGCACTGTATTAGGGGGGAGCACTCATCTGGGCAGAGTGAAGGTGGAGTTTATTCTACAGAGAATTATCCTTATCCTGAGAATCAGCTTGAGCTTGATCATCAGTTTCATCTGAAAGATCATCAGAAGCAGAAGCCAAACCGGACGGACAGAGAGGGAAAGAAACCCTTTGGAAGAAGGAAGAGAAAAGCCTTTGAGAGGTCTAGAAGAGTCCAGAGCAGTACGTATACTGGGAGACATTTCAAGGGACAGCATACACCATTAGACTGGGGAAAGCCAGAGGAATGGTGCTGCAGAGCTAGGAATCTCCAGACGCTACCTGTGAGGGAGATGGCTGCACGTGGAAGGGATCCTAGGACCCGTGCCAGAAGGTATGTGAAGAGAGATCCAGTGTCCAGGGATCTGTATTGGAAGGCTGGACATAAGAACTGGACTACATACTGGCCAGGCTATATAGAGAGGAACTCTAACAGCAATGGAAGCTCAGGTATGAACACTGATCTATGCCCTAGCTATAACCTTGAAAGACAGCAGGGAAACAAGTATTCTCCTGAAAGTGCTCCATTGAGAGATTCATCTGTGCCAATCCATGATATTGAACCCATGCTTGTTGAAGAAGGGGAAATGATAGCAGATGAAGATTCTGTTTACATGGACTGCTCTCTGTCCAAACTCCTTTGGTGATTTTCTGTTATAAAGTACAGCAACCATCACAAAGAAATACAAACTTGTTCTTTAATCTACTCAGAAAAGCTCCTGAAGCAGGATTTGACCCACACAGTAGAAAGCAAGCCAGCTAAGGGGTTTCAGCTGGATAACTGCTAGCAATTGAGCCTTACCTAATTGCTTGTGAGCTAGGAGAGAATCACTTCAGAATCTATGTGGGAAGTTATCAGAAGTTAACCTGAAAAGAACAGTTTTTTTCTTTCTTTGTGGCTTTTCGTTTGTTGTTTGATATATGCTAAGAAAACATTAGCTAATGCCTGACAAGTTTGAATGTTGTTTTCCTGATTTTGACTTTGTTTTTCCAAGTTAAACACTGGAAGCAAGTAACCTGATTTATGTGCTACCAAGCATATCTGTGTTGGGAGAAATAACCCCATAAATAAATATCTTATTGGCTTTAACACTTGAGTACAACTAAATTATTGTCAGCAGCTGTGTCTGGTGTGAATGAACTGCATTGCCCACAATCCCTTGCAAATCATATAGATATATGCACTTGCCAAGACTGTGAAGATTCTCACCCAGGTAGCCGTCTGACAGGTCACGGTCTTAAAAAAATTATCGACTGTAACTTTGTATCCTCGCTGATAATATGGCTGCATTAGAGTCATGACCACATGCGTTCCTAAACTGCCAACTCTTTCGTCATCTTTCCCAGTATACAGTTTCACATTCAGACAGTATTTGGACTGCAATCCTGCCAAGATCCAGAACTTTATTCCAAATTTATCTGGCTTATTTGGCATATACTGCATGAATTTGCATCTGCTTTTCATTGGGAATAGTTGTTCATCTACAGTAAGTGATTCTTCTGGTATGTAACACTTTTGACTGTTATCAACAAATCTGATAACACCCATGTCATTAGGCCGAATTTGTCACACTTCACTCTTTCCTGCCGCGAAGCTCTGACATCAAATCGCCTGAATTTCTTAACTTCTTCGTATCTGTTTCGTGACATTCTTTGCCTAAATGCTGCACAGCTATAAGTTTCAGACCATATCAAATCAATTGGAAAGTTTTTGTCATTCATGAAACCTCTTAGACATGCCAGTCCCAGAAACGCTTCTATTTCATCTTCGGCTACATCCCATGATGGGTCTGATAAACGGGCATACTCCATAGTTCAACTCCTGATGTGACTCACAAAACTGGGGTCAACGATCAATCTAAATGCATCCACTGGTGTTTCAACATTACGACAATATGCAGTAACCCCACTTTTAACAGTGAATACATTTTGGGCCTGCAATCTGCCACTGCTTTCACCTTGTGACATGATCTTCCATTCAGTGCCATCTTTTGCTACCACTGTTGACCCTGTCATCCTGCTCTTGTTTTCAGCGATTATTGGATAATGAGCATCATCATCACTTTCACTAGTGTTTCTGCTGTAGTCTGAACAAGTCAAATCCTCTACGCCTGCACAACCAATAACATGTAGGTCAACGTTTGAATCTGATTCAGTCGAATTAGAGCCACTGTCAATTTCCAAAATATCTTGCAGCTTAGCAAGTGCTTGTGCTGCTGTCATGCGCTGCAGACGCTGTTCTCTCGTTTTCTGCATCAAAGCAGTAGCCGCAGCTGGCAACAGATCAACTGATTTTGCACTAGCACATCTAGGCACGGCTTTCTTCTTACGAGGTCTCGGCATTCTGCACATAGAATCGTAGAAAAAAAATGAATAAAATTTCAGGGAGGAAGTGATATGCTAAATGTTCTGGACGTGTTTGAAAGGCACGACATTGTACATACCTGTGTAACAGAGTAAATTTTGGTTTTAAATCAATCACTGTTTCCAGTTTTACTCCAAAATTACAAACCAATAAACACACGATGACGTCATGTAATGATGTCACATACTGCACGTATTAAACAAATAAGTAACTTCAAATTCATTCACATCTGCATTTCATGCTAAACACAGTCGTCATGATAATGCATCAATTGACACACTTTGGGGTTTCTAGGTAAAATGCCTTTTGGGGCTTCTAGTGTTAAACCACACCCAAGCTTGATGTAAATCTTTAACCTTTACAACTGCTCCTTTTAGCTTTTTCTTAACTATTTTCCTCATTTTATCATAGTCTCTCTTTTGAAAGTTAAAAGATAGTACTGTGGATTTCCTTACCCTCCCTTCTGCATTTATTAAATCAAATGTGATCATGCTATGATCACTATTGCTAAGTGGCCCCAATATCCTTATCTCTTGCACCAGATCTTTTGTTCCACTAAGGACTAGGTCCAAAACGGTTTCCCCTCTGATAGGTTCATGAACCAGTTGCTCCAAGAAGCAGTCATTTATTTCATTAGAAACTTTATCTCCCTAGCATGTCCTGCCATGATATTGACCCACTTGATATTGCGGTAATTGAAATCACCCATTATTATTACTGTGCTGTAACTTTTGTTAGCTTCCTTGATTTCTTTGAGCATTTCATCATCCATTTCTTCATTCTGGCCAGGCAGTTGATAGTACACCCCCACTGCCATCGCCTTCCCCTTCCCCTTGTTACATGGAATTTCAATCCATAGAGATTCTACAGTGAATTTTGTTTCCTGCAAAACTTTAATCCTTTGTGACTCAATGCCCTCTCTAAGAGAAAGCGCAATCCCTCCACCAATTTGATCTGCTCTATCATTACGATATAGTTTGTACCCAGGTATCACAGTGTCCCACTGGTTGTCCTCCTTCCACCATGTCTCTGATATTCCAATCAAATCTAACCTCTCATTTAGTGCTACATATTCTAACTCTCCCATCTTATTTTTTAGACTTCTAGCATTTGCATACAAGCATTTTAGAGGCTGTATTTTATTCATATTAATCTAGCTATTGGTAGGCAGGGTAATTTTGAATCTTTAAGCTCTGTCTGCTCTGTACTCAAGGGCATTTGGGCTTTTTTTGTATTTATTGGAACCTCTCTGCTGATATGCCCTAACTTCATTCTTTTTTTAGTATCCTTCAAGTATACATTGTTCTGAACCATGTGCTCTTGGGTGACTGTTGGCTTTCCCCTATTATCTAGTTTAAAAGTTGTTCTATCTCCTTTTTAAAGGTTAATGCCAGCCACCTGGTTCCACCCATCCCTTCGGAAGAGCCCCTCCTTTCCCCAAATATTCTTCAGTTCCTAACAAATCCAAAACCTTCATCCTTGCACCATCGTCTCATCCACACATTGAGACCCCGGAGCTCTGCCTGTCTTTTGGTTCCTGCATGTGGAGCGGGAAGTATTTCGGAGAATACTACCCTGGAAGTTCTGGATTTCAACTTCCTACCTAAAATCCTAAATTTAGCCTCCAGAACATCCCTACCACATTTTCCTATGTCATTGGTACTGACATGTACCAAGACAGCAGACTACTCCCCAGCACTATCTAAGATCTTATCTAGGTGGCACTACCTTCACATCCATAAGCCACACAGCTATCTACATGCCTAATGATTGAATCACCAACTACAATTTATTTATATTCTCTTATATACCATGCTATTATGCATCAGTGCAGTTTATATTGAACAAACTGAAATTACATTGAACAGGGCATTGTAACTTGGAGATAACTATTTTACAGGAAACATGGGCTATGGAGGGTTAAGTGGCTTGCCCAAGACCACAAGGAGCACCTGTGGGACTAGAAACCCCAGTCCTTCTGGCCCAAGGTTGCTGTCCTCTAGTGGGATTTGAACCACTGACCTTCCGGCCTGAAGTACCTTGCCCCAACCACTAGGCTACTCCTCCACTCCTAACCCTTCCCTTCTGGGCACATGGTCCTGGAGAAACCTCCTCAGTGTGAGAGGGTTTTACATCACCTGGAGAACAGGTCCTAGCTTCAGGGTTACTTCCTGCCACACCAGGGTGATGCTCTCCTATCAAATCACCTCTCTCCTCCATGGCAACAGGGATGCTGCCAGTTACCAGGTTTGCACCCCTGTGTATATTTGAGCCATGTTAGAGAGGATCAGAGCAGCAATATTCAGCCACAATTCAAATAAGCTATATATTTTAGGATGAATAGTAAGCCTAAACCAAATAGATAATGCTGGTGCAGTCACTGTACTATCCATATATTCAGCGTATGAATAGTGGTACTGCATATATGGATCAAGGTAAATGACAGCACCAGTGCTCAACTTAAACCAGTGATCATGCCGGCTGAGAATTAACCACTGTGCAGTTCATACTGCAAGATCGGTCCCAAGGGGGGCACAAAAGCAAAGGGTGACTCAGAACACCACAACCCCTTGAGCTAGTCCTGATGGGGGTTCTGAGATGTTGTTCTAAAGGAAGCACACCCCCACCTCCATAGCCACTAGAAGAGTTGGAGGAAGAGGGAGAGGAACTGGAGCCTCTGGAGCAGTCCTTTGCTGATAGGATCCCCTCTCTTTTCCTGTGCACATTCTTCCCTTGCTTTTTCTTCTGTATTCGTCTGAAGAGGAATCAATCCATGGTGAATACATTTATTTTTCAGCCCAAATGTCTAATCCTAACAGCCATTCTCATTTGGCAAAATCAGAATATCTGTGGCTATACTCTCAGTGCAGATCAACTTGAATTTGAATAAATCAAGTCATCTGTGAAGAGTTCAGTAGTTTCTGACAGTATCAAACCACACTAAATATATTTTTTTTAATTTCAAAGGAAATGTCGTCAGGAACACAGGAAAAGTACCATACAGAGCAAGTACTATGAATAAAGAGAATATGCAGGCTTGTATGCCGAAACTTGGCGAAGTTGGGTTTTTACATAAATTTGTGGATGAAAAGATATCCATGGTTTGGCTGTGGTCCTTCTCCGCTCCTCTGGTGCACTAAAGAGAGTATTCTGACTTCATAAATGACTGACGATATCCCCCTGTATGGCCAAAAAATTACTTAATCTTCTCATACATAAGGCCTGATTTTATAACTGAATGCCTATATGAGATGTACAAAAGGGGCGTATCATAAGCTTATTTAATAAAGGCACATAGGCGCCAGTGAGTGGAATTTTATAAGGAGCTTCCTAAATTTACATGCTATCAATGTGCGTAAATCACAGGATTTTAGAGATTTATGGGCATAAATAGGCATTTATGTGTGCAACTGACTGGTCATTATTCTGAAAGCATGCGTCTCAGCTTGATGGTATGTACTTGATGTGCATGGGCGAAGTTTGGGTGGAGCCACATTGGAGTGCACAAGTATGAACTTAAATTATAAAATAATGTCAATTATGCACAATCTTTATAAATCTAGGCATTCATCTAGGCTCCAGGGCTGGCATTAATAATCACGCCTTAGATGAATGCATATATTTGGCCACTTATGCTAGTAGTCTATAAAGAAAAGTAGCTGCCTAAAAATGTAAATTTTGTGATGACTTTAGTAAAAGCTGTGTCTCACACTAATCCATCTCTTTGGCTTTCTTACTATGGTTGGTAATCTGCAAACCACAACTTATAACAAATATTTTTTACCCTAATGAATTTGCAAGCCAAAAAGTTGACATTTGGTAAAGGGCATTCCACTTAAATGAAGACTTCTTATCTGAGTGATACACTTTAAAAGTCAGACTGTGTCAAAATTACATGATTGTTAATTTTCGTAACCAAAAAACCCTTACGTAATAAGTCTTTTCCCTTTTTAAGGTAGCCAATAATGGAGGCCAATATTTTGGTTGTTTCAAAGATACATCCTAATCTTGTCTCAGATGTCCTGGTGAGAATGTTTCATCACTAAAAATGTGATTAGACACAGTCATTTTAAGTGTAGCTGCTTAAAGCTTTCTAGCATATGAAAAGATGCTCCTAGGAGATGCCAATCCTGCTAAGGGAAAAGAAGATTGTAATTCAGAGTTAAAAATAAAGTTGATTTCTGAACCATTCAGTTTCCCTTTCTTTTGGGCGAATGCAATAAGATCGGTATGCATTTTGATTTATGACGTTACTTCAGACCAACTTCTCAGCCTACCAGTGTCCAGAAAAAGGCAGGGCAAAAATATTACGGTATTTGAGGACAAGAAACAGCAATTGCTGAATTGAAGAAGTCATGACATGTTTATCTTTGTGGATTTAGTAAGCTGTGAGAGGAATAAGAGATTATCTTGAGCAAGCCAACATTTGCCTTCTTTTCTGCAATGTGGTTATTTCACTTTGCATGGTTAAAGATATAAATCTTTTCTTCTGGTGGCAAGCAAACACTGTCAGATACATGGTATGAACTTGACTTCACGGGATATAAGTTGAATGCTTGTGACCCTGAGTGTTCAAAAAAACACTCACAATCTATCTTAAAACAGAACCCCCCCCCCCCCCCAGTCTTATAAGGGATCAGACACAAATAAAAAAAAGTTGCAATGGCTTTTGTGACCCAGCCTCTGGCTAACTATCGGCTATTAAATGGCATCCTATCTATTGCTCTTCTTATAAAATGAAAACAGGAAATTATTGACTAGACTATTTCTAACCAAATGTTACCCCCCACAAAAAAAACCCCTCTTCAAAATACAGGGATCTCTACATCTAAAAAGTAATATGTAGGATATTATTTAATCTGCATAATGTTTTAAAACATGGTAAAAGGGGCTACCTCTTTAGGAATACAAAAGGTTTCTCAAGTTTTGACTTTATATGGAAAAAGAGTGTAAAACAGGGAGTGCTCAGGAGCCACAAATAGGTAGGGATCAGCAAACAGATGGTGACAGTGAAAGTCTTAGTTGCAGCGGTCGCACAATACACAAAGTGGAAGCGCAAAGTAGTATAGCTCGGTGGTTAAAAGGAAAGGTGGCAGCAGATATCTGAATAAAGCACAATCGTTCGTTGGGTCCAAGGGAGTGAGGGAGACAGACAGGGCATAGCTATTGTCACAAACCTGCAAAGGATGAAGGCCAAACAGGGGACATGTAGACACTTGGGGGTATGTTTACTAAACAGCAGTGGCGGCTTGCGTGAGATATCCGATATCGCACAGAAGCCACTACCACTGTTTAGTAAACATACCCCTTGGAGTCCGCACTGTACACCATGAGGGAGACTGTAGTGTAGTCCAACCATTATAGAAAAAAACCAAGCATCCACAATGCCAGATGGTCCATACAGGGATGCTATACCAAGAGAAACTGATGTGGAGGCATGCAGTGGCCCCCCCAAGAACAGTAAAGCTCATGCCCTTCTTTGACATACCAGCAGTAAGTGAGAACGTGCATGTGACTGATTCTGGAATTGGGTCTGCTGGCATCTATCCAATATGGATGCCTATGGATCTATCCAATATGGATCCAATGGGCCATTTTGGACATCGAGATGTTTAAACCCTGCACGTCCTAGCCCACCCACTTACACATCCTTAAGGGTGAAATTTTAGAAGCCCTATTTGTGCTTTGGAAATCTGAAAATGGGCATAGAAACATCCAGAGCCATTTTAGAAGCCTGCTCTGGGGACGTCTCGTGTGAGGATATCCGACTCTGAATGGAGGCATTGATGTGGCATTACCAGGACGATGGAGGCATGATTAGGGTGTCCCATGGACCAGGATGTGTCCACCTGAGTACAGAAATGTGATGGATGACCGGTATCATGTCTAACTTTGAAGCAGCTCCAAGGCATGCATAGCAATGAACAAGCATCTGAAATGTGCTCATTTAGGCTGAAAAACAGCAAGAGTGTGCAGAGAGGAAAGCACGCTATCATCCCCAGTACTCAGCACAAGTTCAACTATAACAGCAGTAGGATATGAACCCTGGCTGTGCTGTTCCTAACTAAATACGCTGAACATTATGCTATTCTAGACATACAAGTTCTGATATATGGTTCTGGGGATGTCAAAGTAGATGCCCCAGCAGATATCCCTATTGGGCACATCCATGTTTGTGAAATCACGCTGGTACCTGGATGTGCCTGAATTTTTTTCAGACATACTGGCTTAGATATCCCAGATTGCACTTGGAGAGACCTTGTAAAATTCCCCCCCTAAAAGTGAAGCCACATGTCTGACAACCCAATTTTAGAATGCCTTCACAAAGGTTCTTGTAGTGTTCCAGTGCTATGGCCCCCAAAGCCAGAAAACTATTCTGCAAAGATAACTTTTGTCCGGGGAGGTGCAGACACTGATCAGGAAGGTTCTGGTAAAACATTATGTTCTGTTTGGTACCACGAGACACAGGTTAGTGCCCACTATGAGCAGTGCCTCTAGTGCAGCTTCTGTGTAAAGGTCAATGTCATATACTACAAAAAAAGAGAGATTGAGGACACCGGGCAAAGTGCAAGGCAGCAGCAACAACTTCAGAAGGCAACCTTCAGCCCTCACCAAATTGCAGTAATGTTTCCTGGCCACCATGGATGAGGAGTCTGTTAAACGCGTCAGAGAACTTGACAGCTCCAGGACATTCCAATCTCAAACTAAGAGCTGCAGATCTGCAAGACAAATACCTTATTGCCAGAATTTCTTGCATGAAATTGGAGGTCATACTAATGGTTATGGCCATGGCTGTGTCCTGTCCCTTAACATCTCTGCATTTCTTTTTGAGAGGCCCTGTCACAAGTGGCTTCTAGTGCTTCTGTGGTGGCTGCCAGCCATGTATGAATACCATGCCCCTCCCTCCTCCCCAATTATGATAGTGCAGACCTTCTTCCAGAAACCCCACCATCACTGCAGCATTCCCTCTCAACGCCACACAGCAAACAAACATTAGCATATCGCTGCACACTCTACCACAGTGAGAGGGATATACAGTTGTGGAAGCGCCCAGTCCCTTGGTGCGCTCATCTCTTCCCAGAGCTTTCACTGATGACTCTCATATCTACCTCTCTATACCTGAAATCTCTCCGGCAATCCAGGTCAGGATCTCTGCCTGCCTTTCTGACATTGCTGCTTGGATGTCTCACTGCTGCTTGAAATTGTATATGGCCAAAACTGAGCTTCTTATTTTTCCCCCTAAACCCTCCTCTTCCCTTCCTCCTTACTTGGCCTCTGTGGATAACTCTCTACTCCTCCTCCCTGTCTCCTCAGTTCACAACCTTGGGATCATCTTTGGCTCCTCTTTCTCCTTCTCCACACACATCAAACTGATACCTAAAACCCACAGCATCAACACAATTCACCCATTCCTTTCTGAACACACTACTAAGACACTTATCCACTCCTTAGTTGCCTCCCATCTTGACTATTGTAACCTACTCCTTGCTGGTCTCCCTTTGAATCATCTCTTTCCCCTTCAGTTTGTTCAATGCTCTGCTGTGTGGCTAATCTTCTGCCAGCCTCGTCATGCTCATATTACTCCTCTTCTCAAGTCACTTCATTGGCTCCCTATCTGTTTACGCATCCAGTTCAAACTTCTCCTGCTGATCTATAAGTGCATTCATTCTGCAGCTCCTTGCTAATTTTCCTCTCTTATCTCTCCCTACACCCCTCCTCGGGAACTCCAAATCACTTCTATCTGTGCCCTTCTCTTCTTTTGCTAACTCCAGACTTCACTCCTTTCACCTTGTTGCTCCTTATGCCTGAAACAAACTTCCTGAGTCTGCACGTCAGGTGCCTTCTCTGACCCTTTCAAAATCCAGGCTGAAAACTCACCTCTTCGCTTCCGCTTTTGGATCTTGAGTCACCTGATCTCCTTTGTGTTTCTTTACCATTCCCCCTAGATGTATCCCATGTCTACAGTACAGCAACTGTGTTGTCTGTCTTCACTAGATTGTAAGCTCTGAAGAGCAGAGACCGTCTTTTACATGTGTCTGTGCAGCGCTGCGTATGTCTTATAGCGCTATACAAATGCTGACTGGGGAGCAGTGGTATAGTACTGATTATGCACCTTGCTAAAATCTTTGTGACACTTGTGATACTGTGGCTCCTGCCTGCATGTACCCCAACCCCCAAATCATTGGACTAAGGGAGTGCCTATGCTTGATTGGTGTAGGCCTAGGGGTTGTACAGGGCTGACTTCCTCCCAGAAATGCTGGCATGTGGTTCTGTTCATTCATTTTCAGACAAGGAATCGGTTTAAGGGAGCTGACCCTTTACTGTGAGAAATTGTGATGGAATTTGTACATGGCTCCCCAGGGCAAATGCCCATCACCACTGAAATGCATTTGCCTTCCTTTCTGGCAGCCCTGCTAGAAGCTCATTAGAGGCACATTGCAGAGGTACATTGTTTAGGGACTGCTGGTTGTCCCTTTTGATATCCTCCACACCTACTTGCCACTTGTGGCATTAATTCACTGCCTATTTGCCCAGGAGCCAGCCTCCAGTGATGTCTCCACTGGTGAAGTACTTATATATGTCTGATTGTGTGAGGATATAGGAATCATGGCATGACCCTGGGAAGAGTGGAAAGAGATAAATTATTCTGGCGTGGGCATTGCAGACCTCCTGAATATTCATGGAGTAGAAAGCCTTCCCCTAATTTTAGTACATTGCTCCTCTCCCTTTTGGGGGAACTGGAGGGAAATGTGCTGCCCGGTTTGCTGCTTCTGCTATGTAGTGACGGGGAAGGCTATGTAGACAGCTGTTCAGGTTAGAAAGGCTGCCAAGGATTGCAATATGCTTTGTGACACTGCTGACTGGCCAGCATTGACTGGAAGCTGATGATGGCTGGGAATGCTACGGCTGTGGTAATCTTCAGGTGCACAAGAATGGGCTGGCCTCTCTGTGTGACAGCGAAGAGGAGGCTAGTGTATAGCTGCCTTATTGAATCTGGACGTGATCAGACATTACACACGGGCACTCCTGCCTATCTTTCTTCGCACATTATCTTGCCCGCTCCCCCTTGTCTTTTTCCTTCTGGTCACGCAAACCGGCTTCGCCTTCCTCTCCCCCCCCCCCCCCCCCCCCCCAGGCTTGCTTTGAATCCACTAGGCACTCAGCATTCTATTTTCTTGCCTCCAGTATGTGGTATTTGCTGCCCCTTGTGTTTCTTCTGCCAAGGGGGTTGTGTTGCAGTCTTGTCTTACATCTCTTTCCTATAATTTAATGGAGTTCTTTTCTGGCTTTTAAATTGTGTTGCTTTATTTTATTATAAACCGCTCTGCTGTCCCCACTAAGGGCAGTATATCAAGTTTTTAATAAAATGAAAAAATGAAATGAAATCCATCTGGAGCCCTCTTATCCCAAATTCAAAACACTTCTGAAGACTCATCTCTTTCAGCTGGCTTTTGACTCTTCATCCCGAGTATAGCATCCTGCATCCTCCCCTGGTCCCTCTCTCCCCTTCCCCTATGACTACGTCCTGTTTTGTCTTTTTCTCCTCTCTCCTGTCCTATCATTTTATTGGCGTTCCTTTCCTTTTCTATGATTGTATTGTTATTGTACACTGCTCTGCTTTTGAAGGGCGGTATAGAAAGTTTTAATACACCATAAACCACTACTCGTCTGTGCCCCTTCCCTCCCTGTTGTGCTCCCTGTGGGCCTCCTCCTGCAATACCAGTGCAAACCATGTTGAAAATGCATCCATGGCTTTTACCCACCATCAACGCCTAACACCCTTGATATCCCACCACCAACAGCCTCGTGCAATCACCACCAATATACAATACATGGGTATGAGGCTTTCTAGGTGAATCTCATTCCCAGTGCCACCCCTGCGCCAATTTCTGCCTCTTGCTGGGGCATGCAGTGATGGCAATACATCTAAAAAGGTACCATGATGCCAGAATTACCTCCTGTTCCAGTGCTGCGGTATCATTCATGCTTCCATTCCCCCTCCGATTCCACTTCCTTCTTTCCTGGAGAGGGGCGGTAGTGGCGGTAATAGGTGCCCCCAACCATTGGCTTTAGTCAACTGCATAATTTGCCTAATTGTCATGCCAGTCCTAACCCTGGGACTTCTAGACTTGGGCATGGCTACTGCTAGAACATGCAGATCTGGCCGTTTGTAAAATTGCTTTTTGCATATCCCTGCCTGTATGACAACCATGTCGGCTTTTTAGGATACCCATTTCACATTCATCTCTTCTAAAATAACCCACTTTCTTCACATAAATAGTCTTGTTTTAGTTTTCTGTTTCTCTCACAGTGTATGTCACAAAAATCGATGCAAATCTGTTGAAGAGTGGTGCGAGCATAGATGCAGTTGGTCAGACTATTATGGATGCTTTCATGCTTTGTGAAATGCGCCTAGTAAAAAAGACATAATTTCTTGAACCTTCAACACAGAAGAGAGGAGACAAATACTCCATGCACAAAATAAAATTGATTGGCTACTCATGGAGATGGGTAGTATATGACCACAGTCAATGCTGCCAGCCTCACAGATTCAGAATATTTTTAAGAGAGCTATCATAGATACTTTTCAGTAAATGACAGCTATTGATTTTTTATGCACATCCTGTCATTTTATTTCATTTCATTGCCCTCTTTAAGGATGAAATTCTAAAATGGAATTATGAAACAAAATGGTTGATCAGTTGAAAATTGACCCTAACCAATTTAATGTAGCAACGCAGCCACTTAATTATGGCATCAAATGCTTATAGGCACTGAACTCCACTTTACAGCTCTATGTTTTCTAAGCCTAATGAAATAATTCAAACATAAAATAGTGCAAGAATAATTCATAGCAGCAATAAAGCCCACAGGACAGATTTTACTTACAATATAACACTTCTCAGGTAGTTAAAAGTCTTCTAGCCTATGACCATGGGTCTATCAGCATACTTGAAGTAGATCATTATAGAGAATACATGCTATAACATTCCATATTATCAGAGCATATGAAACATCAAATGCTTGGTGAATAGAAACGGAGAAGCAAAGTCTAAAATAACATGGATTGATACTGATTTCTTTCTTGTGTCCTTAGCTAAGGATGTTTCATGGACATTCTCAGCAGCAGGGCCAACCTTTGTCTACCAGAATATGACTGTAATTGGTTAGCAATTTAGGCTACTACTGTTGAGCACAATCTCTGACTTTCAGATATAAAGCACCTCTTAACCCTTTATCCATTACCCTTGTGATTTTTCTTATCTCATTACGGCAGAACTTTCCCATTATTCCTGACCACAGACAGAAGAAAGTTTTGCACTTCATACCGTCACTTGCTTTATTACTGTAGGTGAATAGTTCAGTTTTAAGTTTTTGTGCAAAAGTAGATCAAAAGAAATTAAAAGTTACAAAGACTGCAAATCAGTTTTCTTGCACATTTTTGATGTAGGACATCTATTTTCCCCAAAAAAATGTTAACTTCTATGCATCTTATGGAGGGAAATGCATCCTGCAGAAAAAGAAATGTTCTGCAAGTAACAATTTTGAGCCTAAGATATGGTGCAATTTTTACCCAAATAGAAGCTTTTGGATTTTTGGGCACAAATTACTTTAGGAAGAAGTTCTGCGTGCTCACAACTTTCTGTGGAAATTTTCCCTTTCAGAAGTTCAGAGGGTTAAACCTACTTCAAAATGGCTGCAAGCACATTGAACCATGCTATTCTACAGTAGTTAAAGTTGATCTTTAATTGACATGATGACTTGCTTTTCTTAAGATGTCAGCTTTCCATGGACTTTAGTCTGCACTTCCTTTTCCTGCTTATTTTCCATGACTCCTTTGTTCTTTCTGGCCCTTACTGCATAGGTCACCTTTTTTTTAATACAAAGAGTGCACTTGTAGAGGGTAATTATATAAACTCCTGCCTAGTTAAGATGTGCTTTTATGTGTGTATTTCACGCCTATTTTATAGTCAAGTATATGCATAAATGTCCAAAAATGTGTATTCATTTAAGGTGTGATCACTTACATCAGTCTCAGGGCTGGGGTAAACGCCCTGTCTAAATTAGCAAGGAACTTGGGTAAATTATAAGATTTTATCATTTATGCATGTACTTGTGCGCTTTGTCCATGCTCGACCCAAAATCTGCCCATGTGTATACCCAAAGTGAAATTATGTGAGATCAGATGTGCGTACATACATATAAAACAGTGACTGCATCATTCATGCATGATAAGTGCCCATTTTCAGGAGAGATGTCTCTCTCCATACAAAGATTTGACTTGTTCAAGCCATGGCATTTTCAATAACATCATATGGATGTGAAAGTTGGACTGTGAAAAAGATAGGAAGACGATGCCTTTGAATTATGGTGCTGGCGATGAATACTGCGCATTCCATGGACTGCCCGAAGAACAAACCAGTCAGTACTAGAGGAGATCAAACCTAAGCTTTCTTTAGAAGCTCAGATGACAAGACTTCGACTTTCATACTTTGGACACACTATGCGAAGAGAGAGATCATTAGAGAAAGACATCATGCTTGGCAAGGTAGAAGGTCAATGCAAAAGAGGAAGGCCAGCAATGAGATGGATCAATACAATAACAGCAGCTATGGGTGCCAGTCTGTCAACAATGAGCCACCTGACTGAAGATCGAATGCAATTTAGGACAACTATCCAGAGGGTCGCCATGAGTCGACACTGACTTGACGGCACTTAACAACAACAAATGCCCATTTATACATGCATATGACTAAAATACCTAGACTTATGTGTATCATTCCTTATTAATTATTTCTCTTGTATTCTTACCTTTTTCATATCAGTAGAAGACTAGCGCATTTCCGCTGAGAGATTCTTTATTCACTTTGTCTATTTGTTAAGGTTAGATTCCCTTAACTCTTGGGCTTACAAACCATTTTCCAGTTCCCAGTCAAGCAGCATGTGTCATTTGCAGTCGGCAGTTGTTAATTTTCTTTAATTTCTTCTCTGCTCCTTGGTTATAGCTCAGGTATCATAATGACTATACATCAGCCAAAGGGCACAGACCAGGCTAATTTTGACTAGAATGTCAGCTTCAAGGAATAGGGGCAGTACTTTATAGAGATGTGCATTGTTTTAGCGCACATTCTGTTTGTTTGGGTACATTAAAAATTTTAATGTAAGCAAGATTGATACTATGGGGTTTGTTTACTAAAGCACAAATGACTTTTGCAGCTAACACAGGATGATTAGCTGCAAAAAGCCAGTGTTAGCTGCAAAGGTCCTGCAGTATATCAAGGGGGTGCTCCCAGTATACTGCCGAGAAAAGATTGTGATTGTGGGGTGGCAGCTTTGCCACCTATTGAGGTAGCAATAGCTGAATCCGCGAAGCCTGCAGAACATGTAGCTACCACGTGATGTAATGCCCATGGTTGCTGCTCAGTACTGGAACGCCCATTCCCCACCAACATCCCGTCCATTCAAGCAGCCACTGTGCGAGATTCAGCTACTGCAGAAAAAGGCCTGCGGTAGCTGCATTTCTCCTGTGTTAGCTGTCTTCATGGCATAATGATCCCATGTTAGCACTGCAAAGACAACCCTTTAGTAAGTATCCTTTGTGTGTGTAATCCTATGAAATAACGTACATATAACAATTTGCACATATTTAAAAGTTCTAATGCATAAAGAACCAGTTATTAAAATGAATGTGTGAAATGTACAGAAACCCCCATCCATCCAAAATAAGGAAAAGTTTGAAAAACATCCAAAAATGACCCAATCACTTTTTGGACATGCAAATCCCTAGTCTTCTAAATCTGTCTGGACAGCACTGCATACATACATCATGCTAATAATAATAATTCTCCCCTGCAGCCTAAGTTTGAGCAATACCCAAGGCTAATGAACAGAAACTAGAACTACAGTTAGAAAATTAAAAGACATGTGACCATAGATGTCTGCAAAATTTTCCAGAGATGCATTTTTTGGATAAATGGCTTTTTAGTTTTCTCATAGGGGAACAGAGTCTGCACCTTAACATTATGAAGACAAAGATCCTGACAATTGGTACAATCAGTAAGTTCATCATTGATGGAGAAGAAATTGAAATAGTTGACAGCTTTAACTTACTTGGATCAACAAACAATAAAGAAAGGACTAGCAGTCAAGAAATCAGATGACGTATTGCTCTTGGTAGAATGGTTATGAGAGACCTAGATAAGAATGTTAAGAGCAGAGATGTCTCTCTCCATACAAAGATTCGACTTGTCCAGGCCATGGTATTTTCAATACCTCATATGGATGCAAAAGTTGGATAGTGAAAAAGATAGACAGGAAGAAAATGAATGCCTTTGAATTATGGTGCTGGTGACAGATACTGTGTATATCATGGACTGCCCAAAAAACAAAGCACTCAGTACTGGAGGAGATCAAACCTAAGCTTGCCTTAGAAGCTCAGATGACAAGACTTCGATTTTCATACTTTGGACACATCATGCGAAGAGAGAGCTCATTGATGAAAGACATAATGCTTGGCAAGGTAGAAGGTCCCCGTAAAAGAGGAAGGCCGGAAATGAGATGGATCAATACAATAACAGCAGCTATGGATACTACTCTATTAACAATGAGCCGCTTAGCTGAAGACCGAGCAAAGTTTATGTCAACTATCCAGAGGGTCGCCAGGAGTCGATACCGACTCGATGGCACTTAACAACAACAGGGAGACACATTTCTATTTCAAAAATTTCCCCTATCATAACAAGCGCTGTTAATCTTCCTTTAATCACGAACAATCTACATTATGCCTTTGAAAGAACATTAACATAGTAACATGGCAACATAGTAAATGACGGCAGATAAAGACCAGTATGGTCCATCTAGTCTGCCCAGTAAGATGGCAAGAGTTGGTGCACCTGCCGCTCCGTGCAGGCCACCCCGCCCCCTGTCTTTGTTTAGGGGCGAACACACCGCTCTGTGTAGGACACCCCTGTTTGTTGAGAAATCAGATAGTTAAGTTTATTTTGATTTTATCTTGTTGCTGTAAAGTGATCCACTGTGTCTGTCCCATGCCATTTTTCTGTCACTGTATTTGCCCCTGCCACTTCCATTGGGAGGGCATTCCAAGCATCCATCACCCTTTCAGTGAAAAAAGTATTTCCTGACATTGCCTTTCAATTTACCCCCTTGCAGCTTCATGTTATGCCCTCTAGTTTTAAAGCTTCCCCGTCTTTAGGAGAGGTTTGTTTGTTCATTATTTCTTTTCAAGTATTTAAAGTCTGAATCATATCTCCCCTATCCCTCCTCTCCTCCAGGGTGTACATATTTAGGTCTTCAAGTTTCTTTTCATAAAGCTTCTGACGCAGGCTCCAAATCATTTTGGTTGCCTTTCTCTGAACAGTTTCAAGTCTTTTTACATCCTTTGCAAGATATGGTCTCCAAAACTGAACACAGTATTCCAAGTGAGGCCTCACCGGTGACTTATACAGTGGCATTAGTACCTCTTCCTTTCTGCTGGTAATTCCTCTTTGTATACAACCCATCATCCTCCAGGCTTTTGCCACCGCCTTATCAGACTGTTTTGCCACCTTTAGATCCTCAGAAATAATCACACCAAGGTCCTTCTACTGGTCCGTGCACACTAACCTCTCGCCCCCCTATCACGTACATTTCCCTAAGATTTCTGCTTCCCGAGTGCATGACACTGCACTTCTTCACATTAAATCTTAACTGCAAAGCATTAGAGCACTCTTCCAGCTTTTGTAGATCTTTCCTCATGTTATCCACTCCCTCAGGTGAGTCCACTCTGTTGCAAATTTTCGTGTCATCTGCAAAAAGACAGACTTTTCCATTCAGTCCTTCAGCAATATCACTCACAAGCACATTGAACAGTGCTGGGCCAAGGACCGAACCCTGGGGCACCCCGCTAATCATCCTCCTTTTAGCTGAGTGAGCGCCATTTACCATCACCTTCTGTCGTCTGTCAGTCAACTAATTTCTGATCCAGTTCACCACCTTGGGACCCATCCCTGAACTACTGAGTTTATTGATAAGCCTCCTATGAGGAACAGTATCAAAGGCTTTGCTGAAATCCAGGTAGATGACATCCATCGCATGCCCCTGATCTAGTTCTCTGGTCACGCAGTCAAAGAACTCAATTAGATTTGTTTGGTAAGATCGTCCTTTGGTAAAACCATGTTGCCTCGGATCAGGCATTCTGTTGGTTTTGAGAAAGTCCACTATTTGCTCTTTCAGGTGCACCTCCATTACATTTCCCTCCACCGAGGTAAGGCTCATGGACCTGTAGTTTGTCACTTCTTCCCTGTCACCACTCTTTTGACGAGGTACAACATTGGCCCTTCTCTAGTCCTGAGAAACTTCTCCTGCTTCCAAGGATCTGTTGAAAACATCCTTTAACAACCCTGAAAGAACCTCTTCTGAGATCTTTCAGTATCCTGGGATGTATCCCATCTGGTCCCATGGCCTTGTCCACTTTCAGTTTTGCAAGTTGTTCTAACATCATCTTCTGTGAATGGTGCGGTATCTACTTCATTCCCATTTTTATATTTCAGAGTCACAGTATTTTCACTTTCCTTTTCCATGCCTGTTTATTTCAAAGTTTCTGAAGCTACTTTTCATTGAATCTGTCCAGATGTGAATGGGCATCATAGTTTTTGTCTGGTTGTCCCTGGAACAGTGTTAGTTTTCCCTTTCAGTTTTCTTAAACACAAGGTAAAAACTCAACATAATGCTGATATCTCATAATGTTTCATATTATATGGAGGGTAGTAGAATGGGTAAACATAGATTGGTTGTCTACTCCTTTAAAAAGTTGGAAGACTAGAGGACACACAGTGAAGCTACATTACCAGAGGATGTAGTAAAATATTTCAGTGTAGCTGGGTTTAAAAGAGGTTTGGACAAATTCCTGGTGGAAAAGTCCATAAACCATTATTAAAGAGGACCAGGGAAATCCACAGCTTACCCATGGGATAAGCACCATGAAGATTGTCTATTTTTTGGCAAACCTGAGAGGTATTTGTGACCTGGATTGGCCACTGTTGGAAATAAGATACTGGGCTTGATGGACACTTGGTCTGACCCAGAATGGTATATCTTATGTTTGTATGTAGTTTTATGACAGGATACACTATCTGAGCTGTTAAGGACATAGGTACATATGGTTCGCATATTTAGTAGAGACAACATAGGTATCTGTATAATACTGCCTGTTAGGAAGTTGCTGCACAAAAGTGAACTTGTTTATGTTTATGTTTATTTCATTTGCTTGACCACTCTTCAGTGATAGTCAGAGCGGTTTACAATAAATAAATCAACAAAGTAGGGCACAAGGACAGAAAAATGAAAGGAAGTTTACTATTCTTAATAGGAAAGAGAAAGAAGGGCTAGTAAAGAGCAATAGAACATAAAGGAGGAGGTTACGGAAAGGGGGTGGGAAGGTTGAAGGCCAGGGAGAAGAGGTAGGTCTTTAGATCATGTCTAAAAGTGTGGTGGTGGGGTTCTAGACGGAGAGAAGTGGGAAGAGAGTTCCAAAGGGCAGGGCCTATATAAAAGAAAGCAGAGGAGCGAGTGGACTGGAGGTGGGCAAGGGAGGGAGGGGGAAGGGTAAGGCGGTTGAGATGAAAGGACTGAGGGTTGTGTCGAGGGGTATGGAAGTGGATGAGGTCTGGCCAGTGTGAAGTGCTTTGTGGACGAGAGTAAGTGGTTTAAACTGGATGCGATAAGAAACAGGAAGCCAGTGAAGAAGAAGGAGAAGGGGGGTGATGTGGTCTCTAGGGGAGGAGTGAGTGACGAGGTGGGCAGCAGCGTTTTGAATTCTCTGAAGTCGGGTTAATTGAGACTTGGTTAGACCAGTGAAAACAGAGTTGGAAAAGTCGACACGGGACATGACAAGTGATAATAGTAAGGTTGTGAGAGAGGAAAGAGAGAGGAAAGGGCGGATCGCACGAATTTGATGAAGGAAAAAGAAGGAGCTCTTGGTGATATGAGAAACATGAGCGTGGAAGGAAAGGTCAGAGTCAAAGAGCACACCGAGGTAGCGGAAGGTGGAAACCAGAGATATGGGAGTGCCAGAGAAAGATGGGGCTAATGAGGGTGATGGACGACCGTGCGGAAACCAAATTGCAGTGGCTTTTGTGAGGTTGAGGTGAAGACAGTTCAGGGTCAACCAGTCAGTGACGGCGGTTAGGCAGGAGTTAAGTGGAGTGAGATCGGGGCAGGAAGGGGAGGTATGATGGAGAAAAACGATATCAGCTGCATAATAGAAAGCCAATATCCCGGATTGTTGTATCACCAGGGTGAGGGGGGTTAAGAAAAGATTAAAAAGGAGAGGGGCCAGGACAGAACCTTGGGGAACCCCACAGGAGAGAGGAAATGGGTCTGAAGGAGAAGTAGAGGGAGAGGAGGAGAGAACTGCACCGGACCGGGAGGAGAGAAAGGAGTGGAACCATCGATGAACTGTGCTACAGAGGCCGGCTTTGCGCAGACGAAGCAGAAGGAGAGAGTGATCCACCAAGTCGAAGGCAGCAGAACGATCAAGAGCTACCACCACCGAGATATCACCACGGTTGTGGGCTACGTGCAGGGAATTAGTGAAGGCTAGAAGAACAGTTTCAACACTGTGGCCGTGACGGAAACCTGACTTGCCCTGAGGCAGGTGTAACATTTCCCCCTGAGTCAGAGTACTTACATGTGCATGTTATAACATAGATGCCTATCTAGCAACGCTGCTCCAGATCTGCCCCGGCAACAGCAATATGTATGATGCTTTAAGGATATGCATTTATTTGAAAACAAACGGTGACATGCAACAAGCCGCCATTTTAATTCATTCCCACTAAACCAACTGAATAGGCATAGGTCCTAAATAACTACAAAATTGCGCCATTATAGCCTATGGGGCCAGGAAAGAAGAATTTTATTTATTTATTATTTATGGCTCAGCTAGCATGAAGCTCACTGAGGGTGGGGGTAGGGAGGCATGTTTACTAAAGGTTTGAAGATGCGCTAATGAATGTTAACATGCATTAAGTGCCCACAGCCCTTTTATTTCTATGGGCGCAGTGGCATTTATCGTGCGCTACTATTCATTAATGCATGTTAACTTTCTGTAAACATGCCTCCAATCAAACCCATGACCCTTGAGAGTGGAAGCTAAAAGCTTATAGCTGGAGCCACAAAGTCAAGGTAGAAAGCACTGAATAGTTATTCTCTGGGCAGCCAAGGAGCAACAGTCCCTTGGAGGAGCCCAACACAACAATGCGTGCCATTCTGTCAGTGCTGACTCTTGGTGACCTAGCAGCCCCTGGGTTTTCTTGGCAAGGTATGACTGGAAGTAAATTGTCAGACTTTTCCTCTGAGGCAATGGAGTGTAGTGACTTGCCAAAGGTCCACAAGGAGTGCCACTAGGAACTGAACTCTGTTCTCTTGGTCACCATTAGGCTACTCCTCCACTGGAGGAACGCATTTGACCACTTTTTGGACTCTAATCAAAGACACTGCATACTGGGGCACTTCTGAAGGAATGTCTGAGAGTCCTGGGTTTAATCCCTAGTAAGACTGACAACAAGACAGAGTGAAGCCACTTGAGAGAAGCAGAAATCACTTGACCTACCATCTGTTGACATTATAGACATTTTGTAGACCTAGTGGAAGGAGAATAAACAATGGAAGACTATGATACACTCTATTAATATAGGGCATAATATTCAAAGGCATTTATAATGGTTTGTGTGGCACACGTTTTATTTTATTTTTATTTTTTATTTAACATTTCTTATATACCGCCTTTCATGATATCAAGGCGGTTTACATTGAACAAACTGAAATTACATTGAACAGGGCATTGTAACTTGGAGATAAGAGATAACTTGGAGGTAGGAGTGAAGAAGTGGCCTAGTGGTTGGGGCAAGGTACTTCAGGCCAGAAGGTCAGGGGTTCAAATCCCACTAGAGGACAGCAACCTTGGGCTGGAAGGACTGGGGTTTCTAGTCCCACAGGTGCTCCTTGTGGTCTTGGGCAAGCCACTTAACCCTCCATAGCCCATGTTCCCTGTAAAATAGTTATCTCCAAGTTATAGTGCCCTGTTCAATGTAAACTGCACTGATGCAGAATAGCACAGTATATAAGAGAATATAAATAAATAGCTATTTTACAGGGAACATGGGCAATGGAGGGTTAAGTGGCTTGCCCAAGACCACAAGGAGCACCTGTGAGACTAGAAACCCCAAAAAATGGCGCTGGTCCCACATGGTTAGTGCCACTGAATATTCATGGGTGCTGCTGCTACATGCTCCAGTGCTGCTCACTTAGCATCAGAGCGTGTCATGGGCTTTCCGGGGCGGAGCAGAGGTGGCACCCGTCACTAACGAGGCAATAGCAATAGTGAGCCACTGCCCGGTTAGCGACCCATGGGGAAAGTCAGGCACAGCAAATGCTGGCCTAACTTACCTGCGGAAGCTAACCAGGCAGTGGCTCAATATCAGTGCTGTCCGGTTAGCTTCTGGATCTGCAGCTACCATGGATATTCAATGCTTGTGGCTGGATGCGGTACTGGCATTGAATTCCTGGGGATAGTCATCAGAAAAACAGATCCAATATTATAAGCAAAATATCCAAAAGTTAGAAAAAAAAAAGATTATTTATGCTTAAGATATCTCGAAGACTCGCAGTGAATGCCATGCATTATTCAAGACAGTGACATTGCTTTAAATCCACCATGTGCAGGGAAAGAGAAAGATTAGATTGCTCCATCCGCCTCATATTTAGCAACTTTTTAATAATGACGATAAACGGAGAAAAACTAATTTTATAAGGGTTGACTAGATTTACATGTATTTTTACATGCCTATTTTATAAAGCAAGATACGCTTTATTTTATAAAACAGGGGTGAGTGAACATAAATGTGGATACATTTAAGGTGTGAACCCTTATGCCAGCCCAACGGCTGATGTAAATGCCTGCACTTAGATTTTGCTAGAACATGCAGAAATTGTAGTGTTTGATGATTTAGGCACGTAAATTTGTGCTTAGCCCCCGCTCCACCTAAGCTCTGCCTCTGTGCATTCCCACAGTGAAAGTATGTGCCATCGGTCAATGCACACACTTCCCAAATAGCAACGCTCTGCACTATGCACGGAAGTGTCCCCTTATGCTAGCACGGCGATCTCAGAACGAGGGCAGGAGGGGACAGAACGGGGACATGGCCAGCATCGGAGATGTATAAGGCGTATTCAGGAGAGGCCCGTGTATGTCTTTAGTGTTTTCCAGAGACGTCTGTGTTATTCCTGCAGAAACATGGAATAAAGGCAGGGCATAGAGAAATGTCTGCTCTGCTCAAAGTTGAAGAACGGTTGTAACAAGTATGCTTTGAACTGTTGTATCTGCAGTCTGGAGGGACACAAGGTGCAGGTGTAATGAAAAGAAAGCAGAGGTGAGGTAAGGTTGTAAGGTATAGAAACAATATACAGAAGCATTGAGAGGAGAAGTTTGTTTATTCTGGCTATGCTGACCTTTGCTGTTTGTGCCAATGGAGCTCTTCTAGGGTTCCTTAGACCTATGTTCTGAAAAACGGGACTGTTGATGTAGGGCTAGTATGTGACTGAGCATGGAAAAGATTGTTGTTTGAGTGAGAAAAGCAGATAAGATTTGCAGTCCTGGGACATCATGCTATTATGTTATACAAGCTTTTGTTTATACAGTAGGCGCAGGGAATCATTTTGACAGAAGCAAAGTGAGCTCAAGGGTTTCTGCTGCCCTAGGCAGAAACTCTGGCCGCGCCGCTCCCACTCAGCTTCCGCTGATTCCATCATGGGGGTAGGGGTGCCAGCAGCAATATTTCAAAAGGCGACAGCTTTCTGAAGCTTTCTTCCCCACAGCAGGCCATGTCCTTCAGCACATATGACTTCCCTCTCATGTAAGGGGATCAGAAGTGGCAGGCCATTGTGCTGAAGGACATGGCCTGCCGTGAGGAAGAAAGTGGTAGCAAAAAGCTGGTGCCTTCTGAAATACTGCTACTGCTGCCTCAATCCTCCCCCTCCCGCGATGGAATCAGCGGAAGCTAGGGGGGGGGCAGTACAACCAGTCATATGTGCTGCTGCCACTGCCCACCCAGGCCCACTGCCCTAGATGGCCACCTAGTTTGCCTAGTGGACTGGCTGGCCCTGGGCAGAAGTATGTTTAATGTGCATGCAAGTGAGAGTGTGTTTGTGTGTGGTGTGAGGGTTGCACGAGAGGATCTGTGATCTCTGCTGCAATTCTTGGGGGGGACATGAATGCCTGTGTCACCAGGTGCCATTGTAATGGGGTCAGAAAACTCAGCAAAGGTTCTCTATAGACAAATGTGAAAACATATCCCTGTCAGTGATAAGGGACCAGTAACACAAAACACCAAATATGGGGTCAAAACATCAACTTGCCCTAGAGTAAAGTGCTCCCTTCTTTTAGGCATCAGCTATGAGATATGAGGCTTATGCTTAAAAGAAGGGAGCATTTTACTCTAGGACAAGCTGATGTTTTGCCCCATTTTTGACGTTTTCTTTAACTGGTCTCTTATTCTTGACAGGGATGTCTTTTCACATTTTGCTAAAGAGACCTTTTGCTTATTTATACTGATCCATAATTAGCATTGTACAGACTGTTTTCGGAGGTACCCATTGCACAATTAACTGAGGAGTTCTACTGCCAAGTACGCTCTAATGGCAGCTATTTCAGGACAAACATATCACATTAGACTTGATTTTATTATATCAATGACTGCGCTGAGCTTACTTTGCTGTCTTCTGGTCATCCAACAGACTAGTAAATTTAGTCTTGTTGGCATCTGCATCTAGGTATGATCAGTATTCATGTGTTATGTGCATGAACACAATTCTGTCAATGAGAGGAGCAGCTTAGGGGATGCACGTTTTAACAGGGGAGATGGAGGTGGGCGGCATCGTGGACGTTCATCTTTTCAAAATATCGTGAGGGCGGGGATGTCTCCAATAGCAGATATGTGGGTGAATCCATTTCGGAAACCCCGTCTCCGATTTGGACATTGCCACGCCCGTAGCCCCTTACATATGTATGGAGGGGTGTGCTTGTTATATAGGATTCACCACTTTGGCAATGTTCCAGACTGACTATCTTGCAAAGGATTATGATAATGGTAGTCCAGTCATGCGGTGCTTGCCTTTGAGGTAAATTAAGACTATGGTAGTTGGCTTGAGTGTTAAGGCAATGACAGAATTTATTTATGAGGTAAATAAAAATGCACACAGATTCACTTGGTAACACCTTAGGATGTCTTCTCCAGGATTTATATTCAAAATAACAATACAACTGAAAGTTTATGCAAGTAACTTGTAAAGTCCATTAAACAATGGAAAGTCTTTCTCTCAGCCACTGCTGACAAACCTGCTCAGCAGTGCTGATGTAGAGCAAATCAAAAGTAAAAGCTTCTTCACAAAACAGCTTTTCTTTTCCACATTCAAAGAACTTTTTATATCCGTGTGCACAGCCCAAGCTGTGCTCTGCTTTTATATCAGCTGGGTAACAAGCTTCAATCAACAGCTTTTCACCTTCTCTGCATAAGTATTTCACTTCTCCCAAAACCTTCTCTCTTTCCGCACAAACTTTCTGGAGTGCCAGTTACTAGAACATTTCCTTTTATGTTTGATCCACTTTCAGGATTTCTTTGTGCTAGCAACTTTGTATAAAGAACAGTCCATGAAAGAATCATCTTCCTCTGGAATTATATCTTGTTCTTCTATCTGCATGGGTTCTTTATCAGGATCTGGCTCACAGGATTTTACTAACTGACCTCCATTAGGACAGGAACTGTTTCTAAGCACTTTGCATTGCTCTAGGCTAGACAAACATCCAAAGTTCATACCTGAGTTAAAGCTGGCATCAGGCTGTCCTCTTATATACTCTGGCCAGTATGCATTTGAGCTTTTATGACCTGTCCTCCAATCTGTATTTCTGGACCTTAGGGCATCTGCTCCATACCTCTTCCAAAAGGTATTCATGTTCCTTCTCCCTTCAGCTGCTTCTGTCCTCTTACCGGCTGCTTTAGGGTTCCTAGCTGAAGTTCTCCAAACCCCTGGATTTCTCCAATCCCTTGAAGCTGGCTTCTCACAGGAATCTCTCCAAGAACACGAATCTCTCTGAGCTCTTCTCTCCTTCTCCCTCCTTCTCCCTCCTTCTCCCTCCTTCTCTGAATATTCTGTTCTAGTTTTAAAGTTCCCAGTTTCCAACCTCTCCCTTTCACTCCTCAGGTGATGACGGTCAAACTCCCTCCTGGCAGCTGAGTAATTAGGAGTGACTTAAGGGTTTCTTACTCTGGGCTTATAGTCCTTCTCCTCATCTCCACTAGGGGCTTTCTGCAGGCCATTGCAGCCTGGAATAACCTGTCTTTTTGGAAAACATGCAGTTTTATTCCTCTGGCCTGACAAAACAGGTCCCTTGATTAGGGTAAATTCTTTTCCTTTGTCACTATTCTTTGGGCTCTGATAAGCTTCCTTATCACAACGTGCCCACGGCCTGGACGTGAATGTTATGGAATCGGCCTCCATGTGTGTAAACCAATAAAATACCATGATTTAAATGTGTTAAACATGTTTGCACTATTTACCCTCTATGGGGATAATTTTATAAAGAACCCCCTAGATTTAGGAAGCACCTAAATCTCTATATTTAAGTCATTTAAATGTAAGTGGCCACTTTTTCCATTTGGAGAATCATTAGCCTATACTTATGAAAGGTTTGTTTTTATTTCTAGGTGGCAAAGCAATGGATGCGGGCCAAGAGTTTGAAATTAAACATTAATAAAGCAAAAATTGTATAGGTAGGATATAGAAATTGAATGAAATTGGAAATGGGACCTTCGATGGATGGAATGGTATTGTCATTGAATTTCTGAATTAGGAATCTAGGAGTGACCATAGATGATTATCTCGCTAAGAGTGAGTTAAATCTGGGATTTATTAACAGTAGATCATCTGTGAGTGATGGTTCACGTGGCAATAATAAGATGTCCTCAGTGCCATCTGGAAAAGGTACCTGGATAGTGGCTGAATATTACTGCTATCCTGATCTCTGTATTTTTGTCATTACATATAAGTGGCCACTTACGCACATCAATGACCTCTTTTAAGCTGTGTGCTATTTTATCTATGGGCATAGAGCCAGTAATGCACACTTTCACTATGGGTATACACATGGGTGGAGGTTGGACAGAACATGGGCAGAGCATGTAAGTATGCATACAAATTATAATAATTTATGCACATTCTTTAGAAATCCAGATGTAGACATTTACACCAGCCCTAGGGATGGTGTAGGGATGGTGTAACTGATTGCATCTTAAATTAAGGCATGTTTTTGGCAATCTATGCTAGTATTTTATAAAGAAAAGTAGGCACCTTCTTTTCTTCATAAAATAGGCTTAAAATAATTGCCTTATACTAGGTGTCCGGTTATAAAACTACTCACCACATGTGTCCAATTATTTAATTCTGGGAGAGAGAGGGATTTAGAAGAAAGATCACTTGAACCAAAGGAGAATTATGTCCTCTTAGTCCCTTGGCAAGAGGAGAAAGGTCTTCATGAGATCTTTATAGACTACCATTAGGGCAAGTTTCTTCAGCTAAATGAAATGGAGGTTTTGCATATCGAAGAGATAGTTATTACCTGTCACTTCCTTCTCTATAACATCAGCAAAATTCATCCCTTCTTTGTGAACACACTACCCAAACCTTTATCCACTCTCTCCTAAACTCCCACTTAGACTACTTCTACCTGTTTCTCATTGGTCCCCACTGCACCATCTCTCTCCTCTTCAATCTATTTGGAATTCAGCTGCACAATTAATCTTCTGCCAGTGTCACCACACTCACATAACTCCTCTTCTCAAGTCACTTAACTGGCTCCCTATCTGTTTCCACACACAGTTCAACATTCTCCTACTGACCTGCAAGTGCATTCATTCTGCATCTCTTCATTACCTCTCTTCGTTATCTTCGCTTTCCTGGGGAACTGCACTCATCAAGTACATCATTTTTATATGTGTTCTTCTCTTCCACCATCAACTCCAGACTCTGTTCCTTCTACGTTGCTGCTCTGAATGCTTCGAATAGACTTCTTGAGTCAGTACATTAGGCTTCATTTCTCATCCTATTCAAATCCAGGCTAAAACCCTGACTCTTTTGAGGCTGCTTTGGATCCTGACCCCTTTATTCTCCTATTTAATACCCGTAGGGGTCATTCTGAGCCTCAAATAATGAGGATGGATGTCCCAATCCACGCTATGCGGCCCCTCTGCCGACCCCGACTAACTTCCCCATACGTTGTAGAGGGAGGTTAGACGGGGCAGAAAAGGGGCATTGGGGGACGGAATGAGCGTGGATAGTGGGTGGCTGGCAGCCCCAGACATATAGGGCCTATTCCAATGTTGGCCCTGTATGTCCTGAGCTGGCAGACTGAACAGGGAACTTATTCCACCTCTGAGGTGGAATAAGTTCCCCTAGTCAATGAGGGACAACAGGCCTGGGTGGCGGAAGAGGTAGGAGAGGGTAGAGGGGATTCCCTGCAGCCTGACCCTGGCCTTGGGAGACCAGATTAGTGGTTAACCTCTCTGTGCGCACAGTCGGAACCGGATGCACAGAGTTAGATGAGATTCTGATCCCACAGGGCACATCTAGCTCCACGGGATCAGAATCGCATCCAGACCATTCAGGAGATGCGATCCCGGGCTGGACGTGCCCTGTGGGATCAGAATCTCATCTAACTCTGTGCATCCGGTTCCTACTGGGCGCACAGAGAGCCGAGACTTCCAGGTTAGAATCAGACCCCTTGTGTTTTTAATCATTTTCCTATAATGAAACTCCTTTCTCGTTGTTTGTTCTATTTGTTTGTCTTGAATAAATTGCAAGCTCTGTCAAGCAGGGACTTTCCCTTACAGGTATATGTGCAGTGCTGCATATGCCTAGTAACACTATAGGGGTCATTCTGAGCAACGTTTAGCAGGGTTGTACATCTGGTTTGGACATGCAACCCCACTAAATGCCGGGGCCTGATGTCTGATCTAGAGCTCCCGCATGCAAAGAGGAGCTCTGGATGAGGGCCAGAGGAGGAGTGAGGGCAGGATGGAGGCAGGACCCTGACCCTGGACAAAGGGCCGATTCCAGTTGTGGCCCTATATGTTCAGGGTTGCTGAGTTAGATGGGAGACTTATTTCTCCCCAGAGGTGGAATAAGTCCTCCAGACATCGTAGGACAGTGCTCACAGGACCAGCACCAACCAGGTGAGCAGAGCAGGGGGATACCCACCATCCGATCCCGGCCTTGACAAGTGGCATGGAAAGGGTATTTTTAAATGCTTGTGGTGGATCGCAACTCCTGCATGGTGTCCCGTGACACCGAGGCTCCATGCAGGAACATTTGGGGGGTTGGACGGGGAACAGGCTGGATATGCAGCAGACCAGAATCAGGGACCGTCCTGCCCATCCAGGCCCCCTGTACCCGATTCTGATCCCATGGGAACTCCCATGGGTGAAGAATTGGGTGCAAATCTGGCATGTCCAGATTTTGGATGTTCAGACAGGCCATACGTATCCCATTCTGAACTGGCCGCCACAGAAATAAGTAGTAGTAGCAGTAGCAGCATATTATTTAAATATGCAAAAGGTAACTATGATTCAAACCCTAGCTCAGCTTCTCTTTTTAAAGTGCTATTAAAGAAAGTTATAATGAGTCTTAATTGAGTAAATTCTTACAGGTAATTGTGACATCAAAACTGCAAAAATATTTAATGCATTTTAATAATTTGGATCCTAAACAATTGTGTTTTAGAGCACACCATAATGTGAAATTAGTATTAGCTTCATTGTTTATTGCGGAAATGGCAGACAAAGGAAAAGAAGGGTTGGTCCTCCAGTTAGATTTAATTGCAACCCTTGATGTCATAGCCCTTGATGTCAAGCAAAACCACACTATTCATAGAACAATTCAACGAAGACACACCATCACAGTAACAACTCAACAACCAGATTCACACAAACTATACCATCTATACCAGTCATCTCTTTCATTACAATTTCAAGATGTTTCTTAAGTTTAGTTGATGTTACAAGATACGTTTAAATTTCAAGTTATGATGTTACTGTTTAAGTTATGTTGTTACTGTTTAATTTGCAAGTTCTCTGCAAAAGGTACTAGATACTGTCTAAACTTGAAGTTATGATGTTATTGTTTAAATTATGTTTTTACTGTTTAATTTGCAAGTTCTTTGCAAAAGTTAAAAGTTAAAGTTTGTAAACCGCCTTGATTAAATGAAAAGGCGGTATAGAAAAACTGTTAAATAAATAAATAGCTCATGATGTCTTACTGGACAAATATTGTAGTTTGGAAATTGTAGAAGTAGTCCAGAGTTCATTTTTGACACTGTTAAAGAATCAGTTTTATAGGGTAAAATGCAAGGTAAGACCTCAAGCTCTTAGTTCACTGAGAGCCACCCTCATAAATCTTGGTGATGATTTTCAGATCTTTATTCTATTTGGAGAATCATTAGCCTATACTTATGAAAAAGTTAGTATTCATTTCTAGATGGCCAAGCAATGGATGCAGGCCAACAGTTTGAAATTAAGTGTGGATAAGTGTGGTTAAGGACTGTGTAGAGAAAACTGTTATACCCTGAAGCAGAATAAGTTAAAATTGTTTTAAATGTGACGGTCATGGTGCGTGAATATACATTTGTTACTAAAGATGAAAAGAGAATTTGCAAAAGTGCGGAAGCCTAAAAGACATTGTTCTTTAAAAAAACGATACTGAGTTTTATGGACCACATTTAGAAAGAAATATTATAAAGTTGATGCATGAAAAAGTTGATCAAAGTAAGAGAAAATCAAAAAGTTGAAAAATTAATAGTTGACAAAAAAAAAGAGAAAAATAGATTATCAAGTAGAAGCAGCTTGTGATAGCGGCTTTGATGAACATAGTCCGACAAAACATTTTGGAATATGCAGTGAGCTAATGCTAGAGGGATATAGATTTTGGTTCATTAAAGGCGACTGGACAAGCCATTTTGCATTCTAGCAATCAGGTTTCCAATTATGTTTGTTGAAAATTGCTTAAAAATTGCCAGCAGATATGCCACAGAGGCAATAGCACCCCAAGACATTAAGAGGGGCATGAAGATCCTATGGCACCAAAGAGGGGCAAAGCATACTAACTGTGGCCTCTAAGCTCCAAGCCACCAGGACAGGGGGAAAGCAGCACCAGCACTGGCATGAAAACCTAAAGCAAAGAAGCATCTAGAGAGTTAGGTCAGGGTAAAAATATAAGACATGACATACTAGGCCAGAGCAAGGGTCCATCAAGCCCAGTATCCTGTTTCCAAAGCAGTCAATCCAGGTCACAAGTACCTGTCAGGTTTCCAAAAAGGTGCAGAGGTTCCACAATGCTTATCTCGGGGTAAGCAGTGGATTTCCATGGTCCTCTAAAACCCACAAATAGGAACAAAAGTAAAGGGAAGCTTGAACGATTTTCAGAAGACTGCGCTCATGAGAATTAGCAATGTGGCCAGATGGGATACATCTGAGAGTATTGAAGGAACTTGTGGAAGTTATAGTGACTCCACTGTCTGACCTTTTCAATACTTCTTTAGAATCAGGAGCGGTCCCAGAGGACTGGAGAATGGCATATGTGGCCCCCTTACACAAAAGCAGAAGTAAGGATAAGGTTGGGAGCTACAGGCCAGTTAGTCTAACCTCTGTAGTGAGCAAATTAATGGAAACACTGCTAAAGCAGAGGATAATGAGGTTTCTGAGGCAGTGTGGTTTTACTAGAGGTAGCTCTTGTCAGACAAATCTAATTTCTTTGACTGGGTGACCAGAGAGTTGGACTGAGGGAGAACCCTAGATGTGGTATAGTTAGATTTCAGTAAAGCCTTTAACACAGGTGACATAAATAAATTGAGCAGCCTAGAACTGAACCCTAAAGTGAATGACTGGGTTAGAAATTGGTTGAGTGGGAGGTCACAAAGGCTATAGGTAAATGGAGCTCACTCTGAGGAGAAGGATGTTACAAATGGTGTGCTGCAGAAATCTGTCCTTGATTCAATTTTTTTTACATTTTTGTTAGTGATATTACAGTAGGCCTATCAGATAAGGTTTGCCTCTTTGCAGATGATTCCAAAATTTTCAACAGAGTAGACACCCGGGGAGGAGAAGATAACTTGAAGTTTGAAAAATGGTTGAAAATTTGACAGCTGAGATTTAATGCTAAAAAATGCAGGGTCATGCATTTCAGCTGCAAAAATCCAAGGGAGTGGTACAGTATAGAGGGCGAAGTACTTCTGTCAATGAAAGAACGGAACCTGGGCTTGATTGTTTCTGATGATTTTAAGGTGGCTAAACAGATAGAAAGGGTGATGGAGAAAGCCAGAAAGATGCTTGGGTGCACAGGGAGAGGAATGGCCAACTGTAAAAAGGAGGTGATAGTGTCTCTGTATACAGGGCCGGCCTGTCCATTGTGCAAGAATGTTGTTTGCACAGGGCCCCGCGTTTCAGGGTCTGCCGGTAAATAACCCCCCCCCCCCCTACAAACTTGCTGCCGCTGCCGCCGTGGCAGCGGCAGAATCGAGCGTCCCGCGGGGTCCTCCCTGCCCGACAGAGTCCTCCATGCGGCCTCAGCTCCCTAAGTGCCGGCTTTCAGAGTCGCGAAGGGAGAGAGCTTCTCCCTTGCGGCTCTGTTAAGCCACTGGCGCTGATGGGGAAACAGGATTTCCTGTTTCCCATCAGCCCTGCGGGCTTAAACATAGCCATGAGAAAGGGAAACTCTCCCTTCATGGTTCTGAAAAGCCCGCGCTGAGGGAGCTGAGGCTGCATGGAGGACTCTGCCGGGCAGAGGGGGGCCCTGCGGGATGCTCGATTCTGCCTCTGCCATGGCAGCAGCGGCAGCAGCAGCAGCAGCAAGTTTGTGGGTTTTTTAAAATCTACCTGGGCTATGGGGAGGGAGCTGATGGGGGGGCTAGGACTGGTAATGGGCTATAGGAGGCTAGGACTAGTGATCGGCTATGGGGGGCTAGGACTGGAAATGGGCTGATGGAGGGTCTAGGACTAGTAATGGGCTATGGGAGGGCTAGGACTGATAATGGGCTATGGGGAGCTAGGACTGGAAATGGGGTGATGGGGGGTTAGGACTGGAAGTGGGCTGATGGGGGGGCTAGGACTGGTAATGGGCTGGGGGGGCTAGTACTGGAAATGGGGTACTAGGACTGGTAATGGGCTATGGGGGGCTAGGATTGGTAATGAGTAGATGGGGGGCTAGGACTGGAAATGGGATGATGGGGGGTTAGGACTGGTAATGGGCTATGGGGGGGTTAGGACTGGTAATGGGCTATGGGGGGGAGCTAGTACTGGAAATAGGCTGAGTGGGGAGGGGCTAGGACAAGAAATGGGCTGATGGAGGGGCTAGAATAGGACTGGAAATGGACTGTTGGGGGTGCTAAGATTGGAAATGGGCTGTGGTGGGGGCTTGGATTGAAATAGACTCATGCAGGGGCTAGAACTGGAAGTAGGCTCATGGGGGGCTTGGATTGGAAATGGGCTAAGTGGAAGGGAGCTAGGATTTGACATAGGCTGATGGTGGGGCAAGGAAAGGACTACAAATGGGCTGATGGGGGGGCTGGGATTAAAAATGAGCTGATAGAGGGACTCGGATAGGACTGGAAATGGATTGGGGAGCTAGGACTGGAAATAGGCTGATGGTGTGGCTAGGATAGGACTGGAAATGGGCTGATGGGGGGCTAGGACTGGAAATGGGCTGATACGGGGACTAGAAGGGAGCGGATGCTGGGTGGGGCTGGAACTAGAAGGGAGTTGATGTTGGGGGAGGATTAGAATGGGATGGAGCTGGGAGAGTGAAATGGAGAGGGGAAAATATTTTGTGTGGGAGGGAAGACAAATCTACAATTGGCCAGGTATTGGGAGAGTAAGTGGGGATTGAGGATGGAGGGGTAAAAGTTTGGTGGATGAAATAGGAATGAGGAAAGAGCAAAAGGAGAAAGATTAGTATGTTAAAGCAGATGCACAGAGAGAATGGAAAAAAAAATTAGAAGAGAGAAGAAAGGACAAATGGACAGCAGACGATGGAGAGTTAACAGAAGACACCAAGAAACCAGAAGAAAGTGGCTGGAGCAATTGCAACTGAAAAAAATGCATAAAAGATAGAAAATATCTCTTTATTTTGAATTTATTAACTGGAATATGTCAGCTCTGGGAAATGTGCATCATTAACGTCTGCGCTTTGTTTAGTACAAGAGGAAATTAATTTATAGTTTCATTTCTACAGTGTTGTTGTACATTCCAAGTTTGGCTTTTGGGGTTCCCAGTTTAATTATTGTCTTCCTGTTTCTAAATTGTGATTCCTTGTTTGGTGACGGTCTATGTTCTGTATGTGTAACTGAGCTGAGGTATTCTGTTTATGTAATTCCTATTTGACATTGCCACTTGTTCTCTTTCCCCAGTAGGTCATGTATTGTTATTCTCTGAAATGTATTGGCTTAATATTTGTAGTGTTGCCTTTTGATAGGTAGAGTATGGTGCTTTGCGAGTCCTGGTAGTGCTGTTATGATACGGCGGGTTTGCTATGGGTTCTAAATGGGCAGTGCTTGTAGTAGTTCCTAATGTGCCCGGCGGTTGGCACTGGTTATAGTAATGTAGAAATCTTTCTTTATCCATACACTCATTCAGAGGCATGTTTACGAAAAGTTAGCGTATGGTAGCATTATGCAAATATTTATGCAAATGAGCCCTTATGCAAATGAGGCCCCGCACCCAGTCTCCGCACATGGCCCCGTACCCCCCCCCCCCTTGGGACACCCCTGTCTGTATAAATCTTTGATGAGACCTCATTTGCAGTATTGTGTGCAATTCTGGCGATCACACCTTCAAAAGAATATATACAGGATGGAGTTGGTGCAGAGGGTGGCTGCCAAAATAGTCAGTGGGCTTCATCATAAGGCATATGGGACAGACTTAAAGATCTTAATATGTATACTTTGGAGGAAAGGCAGGAGAGAAGAAATATGATAGAGGTGTTTAAATACCTCCATGGCAAAAATGCATAGGAGGAGAGCCTCTTTCAGTTGAAAGAAAATTCTGCAATATGAGGCATAGGAAGAAGGTGAAAGGGAATAGACCCAAGAGTAATTTGCAGAAATATTTATTTAGGGAAAGAATGATAGATGTATGGATTAGTCTCCCAGTAGAGGTAGCAGAGACAAGGACTGTATCTGAATTCAAGATAGCATGGGACTAACACTGAAGATCTCTAAAAGAAAAAAGGGATTATAGCAGTTGGTATGGAAGGGCAGACTGGGTAGGCCATATGGTATTTTTCTGCCATCATCTTTCTATGTTTCTCTCTCTCTCTGCCTAGAAAGATATTGATTCCAATATCTCTACTCTGCCCTCTCCTAACTCCCTCTCACACTAACTAAGCATTCACCCTAGTCTGACCTTCATCTCTACCTTACCTTCTTAACTAGCAGCTGAAGCTGAGCAGTTGGGGAAAATGTGTGTAGAAGTTAAGGGGGAATGTGTTATATGTGTAATGTTTGTGTGTTCTTTGCCTTTCTCCCCTCCCTTTCTTCTCCCTCTTTCTCCTTCCCCCTTCTGCCCTTTCCCCTTCCCTCACTAGCCGTCTTTCCTTTCTTCTCTTTCCCTCCCCTTCTACTATGTCTCCTGAGCTCTCCTCACTTACCCCCTTACAACTGGCTTGCTTAAGTCATCTGCCGTAGGATTCTCTAAGTGTCAGAGCCTGGTCTTCCCATTATACCTGTGGCTCAGTTCTGTTGTTGCTGGAACATTTTTGAGATAAAGCCTGAGCTTCTTGCCATTTCCATTTCCAAGCGCTGCCAGCTCTTGACAGAATCTTCCTCTTTGGGTAGCAGAACCTGGGATCCCCACAACCTCTCACTTTAGCTGCCACCATAGCCATTCCTACACCTCTTTGGGCATGAGCCTGGGCTCCCCGCCACCCCTAGATTCATTTGCCTTCACCACCGTGGCTGCTTTCCTTCCTTGGGTGGCAGGGTTTAGACCCCCCAACACCCCAGCAGTTTCTACCCAGTCTCTATGTGTGTGTGTGTGTGTGTGAGTGTTTGCAAACACATGAATACAGATAGACAAACTAAAAGACAGATGGACGAAACCTCAGCAACTTGTACTCTCGCTTAACATGAAATGTGCAAAAAGTAAAAGTTGAATGAGTTTTGAAAAGTCCAGGTTTGGAGTTTTTTCTTACAACTAAACATACAATAGTGAATTTTTCACAGGATAATGTTGGACTAGTCAATTGAAATGCAGCACTGCCGGTCTTTATCTATTACACAACTATAATAACATTCCATTTATCCACATATATTCTCACCATAGTTGTACCTCGCCTTCACAATCGCTTTTCTTTGTACACTATCCTGAGCCGTCACTTACACAGAGTTTTTGTCTTCTTGCCTTTAGATTGTACTGATGACAATGCCCCCATAAGCTCCGTGCAGTTTTTTTGTAAACGGTCCCAATACCACCCAAGCGACTTCGGTGGATATGGTAATTAGGCTAACAGTGCATTCTGCTGCTCACAGCCAGGCTAGCCTCCGATGCATCATTGTTCACTCAAAATCACCCCCTTTGAAACTCTTTAATCTCATGCTCAGGATATACTCGAATTTAAAAACAAAATGCTGCCCTTTACACATATCTTTTTGCTACCATCTCTTTTCATGCTTCAAACTAAATAAACTGATACCATCAATATGGATTTAGTAGCATTTATTATCCCTAGAATATTATCTGGCAGACTCACCAAAAGTAAAGGGAAGTTTTCAAACTATATCCCTTACCACAGTAGCGTATGCTATTTCTTTATAGTTCATTTAGTTTTGTTTATCCGAGTGCTGGATATACCGTTGTCCTGCATCTAATCTTAGTTGTGGAATAGCAGGTTGCATTGCAGATTAACATCAGATATGCAGAGTGGAGTACTGGTCCAACAGGAACTCAAAACTACTAAAATCAGGATGATTTAGGTGCATTTCAGTTCCGTTCTATTTTTTATGTTAGATAACTAACATTAAGTGGCCACTACATACACTACTTTGACAAACAGCTAAGCCACCTATATACAAGTGCCCAAAAAACCAAGCTAGTTAAATTAGGAGCTAAATCAACTTTTTCTACCGTCTAACTTTCTTCTGTGTAGGAGATACAGGCCTTAAACTAGACTAAATCTAAACATCATTTTCTGGCAAATAACTTACTTTTTTTAGCTGTATCATGAACTGATACCAAATAGCCTCACATAAAAAAGAAATGAAAAAAAAGCAGTATGTATGAAGGAAATATATTTGTACCCAAACTGTAGGAACATAAATTCTTCTATTGCAAGGGCAGTAAATTTACAGGTAGACAGCAGTCCCGAATAAAGAATACTGACATTCTAAGTGAAACATTTGCTGGCAAAGTGGTCGCCTAGAGTGGTTATTGGACATTTTGTAAGGGAGCAAATTGTGGGCTGGAGGTCTTTTTTATATTTGTAGCACAGCCAGCCTTCATTGATACCACCTAGGTGTCAGCCCCTTTCTGCACCCATTTGTAAAAAGGCTTTTGATGCAAGATTGACATCTTAAATACGCCATCAATCAATGCTGTAGCCAATGTGTTGTTTGGTGATTGGTGGAAAATGCAAGTAATCCATCTTACCCCGTGGACTGTTCTCTATTCTCTTCAGGTATTTTTGTTTTATTCGTTCACTTTTAGTATGGGAACAGCAGCTAAAGACAAAGTCTTGAAGCTAGCTTTAAATTATTAAATGATTTAAGGCAAACTAAATGTTATGATATGGCATAGTGACCAAAAAAGCATGTATACATATCAGGGGTAATTTTGTAAGAGGGTGTGTACACTTTTAACCATAACTTATGTGCTTACGTTGGAGTTATTTTAGCTGTTAATTCACGTATATGACCATATACACTTGTTGATGATCTTTTATACCAATACCAACCAACATTGCCCAATAATGTGCACTTTGCCAGAGAGCATGCACATGGCTGGAGTCTAGTGCTCTAGTTTACATGCATTTTTTTTAAAGTGCCATCAAGTCAATGTTGACTCTTGGCAACCCAGCAGCCCCTAGGATTCCTTGACAAGGTATGACTGGAAGTAGATTGCCAGGCCTTTTCTTCTGAGGCAATGGAGGCTAAAGTGACCTTACCAGGGTCACAAGGAGTGCCAGTAGGAATTGAATCTTGATATCTTTGGTACTAGGCTTCTCCTCCATGCTCTACATGCATTATTGAAAGCTATAGGCACGGGCATTTATACTATCTCTAGGGCTGATGCAAACTTCGGCTTTCTAAGGAGCGATCCCTGCCAATTATATCAATATTTCTAAAGACAATAAGCATCTACTTGTATTTGCAAAACAGCCTTAACATAGGCATCTCAAAAGGCACTTTAACTAGGGGCCTCTTATAAAATTACCCTCATTAAGCTGAAATATATTTTAATTTTAAACCATTCTGGTATCTGTATTATAAAAAATCTAGTGAATTATCTTTCTAATAGACAAATTTACTCCCTAGCTTTTATGAAGAAAACAGGTATAGTAAAAATGAAAGTACAGAGAAAAAGAAAAATAGAGAAAAAGTATTTCCCTGATTCAAAAGCTACTTCCTTTTTGCCAGTTGTCATGGAGTAGCCCTCCAGCTAGGTTGCATTTCCGTCTCATTCAGACCAACTCCAGATGCTGTGCTGATGATGTCACTACTGTAACTCACTCTTTTTATTTCTTCTCATCTTCCTCTGGAAAAAGTGGATCCATAATGAGGGGGGGGGGGGGGTAGGGGTAGGGAGTGTTCTGCAACGTCACTGCCCTCAGGCTTCTCTACCTAACTATACATGATGAGATCATTGGTCTCCCTCCTGAAGACAGTGGCAGACTTTGGATGTATGCTGTTGTCTGCCTCTGTAGCTCTCCTCCTAGAACTTTGTCTGAAATCCTCTGGCCATCTTTCCTCAAGCTTCTTCTAGGATCATGTGTGTACTTTGCTTGAAGATAGAGATCAATTCCTCCATCTTCTTTAGGTTCTTCTAGGATTTCTCTTTCATTTTCTTAAATGAAATCAGATTCAACCACTGATGTCTCCTACACATGCCATTACATATTTCATTTATACATCCAATTTCTTCTTCTTAATGTCTTTTGTTTAGGGCCTATTTTACTAAGTCTTATTAAAATTTTGCAGTTGTCACATACTAATGATCAAACTTAATGCACAGGAAATGTAAACGGCCGTAGGGCCAAGGTCCTGTGGGCCGTAAGGTAACTGAGTGACTGGCGACCTACAGACCCATGTGAAACCACGCGGGAAGTATAGGATCTGTTAGGTGCCCAGAGGGGGTTACAAAAGGGGATGTAGGGAGATAATTTTGATTTGAAACCCCCTGACATCAGCATCAGGGAATTTCATTGGCAGGCAGCGGCATGTGGTGGAGGGAGGAGGGGCCGGAGCGAGAGTATTAGACCATGTGGCAGATCTCCTCCTCATCCTCCTGCGGCCGAAGAGGTGGGTGTCTCCTTTACCTTCCCACAGCATTCAAAGGCTTCTCAGGCGACAAGAAAAAATGCTGCATCAAGTGTGTTGGGGGTTTATTTATTTATGGGTTTTCTATACCGCCTTTTCGAGAAATCAAAGTGGTTTATTGTATAACAAAAATGATACAGTATAAGAATAACATTGCATTGGACCCATTGACTGATGCAGCTCATTGGAGGAGGTCGAGGAGTCAGCAGCGAGGCACGCCACGGCAAGTGTGGGCCTGACTGCACTCGCAGAGCACATACATGGATGGCAGTCAAAGGGTCTGGGAGGAGCTGCAGGGAGTGTCGGGGGAAGGGGAGGTGGAGGCAGACCAGATGCATCTAGGGCGAGGGCTTGGTAATGTGGAAGGGTAGAAAAAAGAGGGATATTCTAGGGGAGCCTGGGGGAATAAAAATGGACCTGCAGTCGTTTCCGAGTCACGGAGGAGGGAAGGAATTGGAACTCTGCCATCTGTGGCCCATTCAGGGATCGGGAATGTTGATGGTGCACAGGTGCCCGAGGGGGAATCAGGCACTAGGGACCCACATGAGGGAGGTGAGGGGACGCAGGCTATTGGGTTTCAAAGGGTAGGTATGGGGTGCAGGAGGTTGCAGCACAAGGGGGGCATTGGGACACAGGAAAGGGGTAGAGATTTGCTGGCCTCTGGTTAGATTGGAGGCTTAGAGGGCACAGGTAGAGGGGACTGGCATTTGGGTGGGCTGTTGCCTTCATCTGGGGGAGTTTATACCACTCAGGTGGAGGTCAGGCAGTGTATTCTAATTCCTTTGGGGGGATGGTTGGGTAATGCAGGTGGGTGGCCTCTTCCCTGGATGGTGGGGCACACAGGAGTGGCCTTATCAAAGGCAGGAGGGCAAGGGTCCTCCACTCATAATTGGGGTGGGTGGCCAGCTAGTTCTCCCACAACTGTGCCTGTTGCAGTGCCTGGTGGCATTTCTCCAGTCTTCTCTCTGCAGGTACTGCCTGAGCTTCAGAGGTATGAGCCAGTTAGAAGGAGTGCCCAGCAGTGGGAGTCCAGTGCTTCAGGGAAGTGTTTGCATGGGGTGGAGCAAGTTGAGGTCTGACCTGTGGTTGCGGGGTCGTATGAACCTCCCAGGATGTTTGGTGGAGCTTTAGAGACAGCAGAGGGACCAGATCAGCAGCCAACAGGTGAGATTGGTGACAGCAGAACCGTGGGGTCTGCGCAAGCGCCATCAGTGTCAGGGGGTGGTCAGAAGGCAGGGCATAAATGTAAGCATACACACTGTTGTAGGCATGATTCCAAGTCATCATCTTCCTCTTCTTCATTTTCCGGCTCCTCGGTATCGGCGTTGGTAGCTGAGACCTCGAATAGGAGGGCTGGCAATGGGCAATCTGCGAAAAAAAGGGTGGGCCACCTACACTGGCTGCATATTTGGAACTTTGGGAGGGTGTCTCATGTAAGTTATGGCATAGGATTAAAAAGTGGAGTTATATTGATATTTTCTGGTTATTAGAAGGGCAGAAGCGCTCTGGAGACAGTTGGAAGAAACACAAAGAAGATGAGAAGTCTGGGCGGCTTCGGAAGGTTTCCCACAATACAGTCAATTGGACAAGGGCATCCCTTCGCTAAGAGAGTTTGGGGGCACTACTTCCCCATGCAATATGGCCTCTTATTAGCTTATGCTGATGCCATTTTAGCCGTCTCCCAGATTCACGAGGGCTAGGCCTGGCTAAATTATAACGAGGGATTTTGGGATAAAATAGAAGAAAACTCCCATTTGTCCTGGGAGATGCAAGATATCAATCTTTGGCTGACTCATATGTCAGCAAAGGCAGGAGGGGAGGGGGTATTAATCCAAAGTGGGAGGATCCCTCAGGTCGGGGGGGGGGCAATCATTTTGTCCTTCAGTTGTGGGTGTCCAGGAGGTGAAGGCTGGGCTAGGGTATAGAGACATTTGCTGGCGATTTAATAAGTCCTTCTGCCCCTTCCTGGACTGCAAGTTACATCATGCCTGTTTGTTGTGTGGGGGCGGTAACACTGCAGCCACGTGTAGCCAAAAAGGGATTGATGGGGCACCACCCTAGGGTAAGTAATCCTGGGATCCGGCAGTTGGCCTATATCCCAGTAAAGGTGGAGGCCATGTGGCCTTGGTTTCTGTGCTATGGCACAAAGGGGGGGGGGAGGGAGGCAGGGTTTGCTGTAGGGTTTCAAAAGAGGCTTCGTGATACCTTTTCAGGGGGTGATGGAGTCGGTTATGGTAAAAAATGTGGCATCGGTACGGCTTCATACTGGGATGGTATTAGCTAAGTTGCAGGAAGAATGCGCCAAGGGCAGAATAGCAGAGCCTTTTCAGGATGTGCAGTTCATGCTTTTCATTCTCCCCATTGGGAGTGATCCCTAAGAAAGAACACAGGAAGTTCTGGCTCATTCACAATCTGTCCTTTGCACTGATGAGGTCTGTCAATGCTCATTTGCTGCAGGAACTATGCACAGCGCAGAACTCATCATTCGACTCTGCAGTAGCGCTGGTGAGGAGGTGCGGCAGGCAGCTTTGATGTCCAAGGTGGACAATGAGACAGCATTTCGCCTTCTCCCTGTACATCCCTCTGCTTTCCCGCTACTGGGCTTTGCATTTGATGGCTGTTTTTATTTTGTCACATATATGCTTATGGGTTGTGCCATTTCCTGTGCATATTTTGAGCAGTTTGGTAGTTTTTTGTACTGGGTAGTGGTATAGTGTGAAGTCTGCCCAAATCTGGTCCACTATCTTGATGATTTTTTTGTTTGTGGGGCTGAGCCAAACTAGCGCATGTGAGGAGCTTTTTGGCTCCTTCATTTCTGTGTCCCGAGAATTTGGGGTTTCTCTTAGTGGAAGCAAAGACAGAGGGCCCGGTGACCTGCCTCACTTTTTTGGGAATTGAACTGGACACTATGAGACTGGTGGCCTGTCTGCCGCATGACAAGGTGAATAAGTTGCGGGAACTTGTGGCTTTCGTGAAATATGCAAAAAAGGTGACGCTTAAGGTGTTACAGTCATTGGTGGGCTGCTTAAACTTTGCATGTAGAGTAATCCTGATGGGGAGGCCGTTTTCTCGGCGTTTAACGCTGGCTATGTCGGGGGTGAGTCAGATATACCATCATATAAGAGTTTCAGTGGGCATGTGGGAGGATTTGCGTGTTTGGCTTGCCATTTTACTGGAGCACAATGTCATCTTGGTGTTACTGAGCGAGGAGGTGTCAAATGTGGAATTGCAGCTTTTCTCCAATGCAGCAGGAAGTCAGGGTTTTGCTGTGTGCTGTCAGGGTGCGGTGTGCGGAGCCGTGGCCTGAGGACTGGCATAAAATTCTGGGCTGACGCGTAATGTGGCCTTTCTTGAACTGTTTCCTATATTTATTTAATTAATTAATTTATTTAATTTTCTTATATACCGCGCTATTTGTCATCAGTGCGGTTTACATTGAAACAATACAACAATTGGTCAGATATAACAGACCTATTACAAGTAACAGGAAAATTAACATGGAAGTAAACAGTAAATATTGTAAATATTGGTGGCATTGTTAGTGTGGCCGGAGAGTTTGCAGAATTACCAGGTCGTTTCTTGGTGTGATGACTAGGCTATAGTAGATATCATTAACCGGCATTTGCCCAGGTGCAAGAGGCGAAGTTGATGCTGGCTTTTGTTTTATACTGCCTCTGGCTGAATGTGACTGCAATAGCACACCAAGCACCGAGGGTCATCAATCGTATCGCTGACTCTCTTTCGCACTTCCAATGGTGCAAGTTTCGGATGCTGGTGCTGGGAGCCAGGGCCAAAGCCACAGTGGTTCCTGAGTCATACTTGAAGGGCTGGGATGGCAGGGGGTGCCCGGCTCCTAAGGACAGCAGACAGCCGATCTCCCATGAGCTCTTACTGCGGCTAATTTGCCTCCAGTAGTGAGTTAATTGTTTGAGGTGGCATTGTTTCAGGTGGTGTTCTGTATTACCTTTCTTGGAGCTTTCGGCATGAGTGAAATAGTGACAGGTTCAGCACTGTAAGCCTTTGCGGGAGAAATGGCTGTGAAACATGTCCGAGTGGATAGTGAACAGCTGCATATTTTTATCCCCCATTCTAAGACAGACCAGCGAAGGAGGGGTGAGTGGGTAGTTCTGTGCAAGGATGGGCATTTGGTTATGTGCCCAGTGTGGAATTGCCAGGACTATTTGGCCCTGAGGCCCAACAGGGGGAGAAGCTTGTTCATTCATGTGAACAGCAAGCCGTTAACTAGATTTCAGCTTGCAGCAGTGCTGTGCAAGGTGCTGAGATTTGTTGGTTGCAATGAGAGACAGTTTGCATCTCACTCCTTCTGAATAGGGGTGGCTACCAGTGCAGCAGCGGTAGGTCTGAGTGATTCCGTGATACAACAGATGGCAGATGGTTATATTCGCTTAACAGGTATGAGTTTGGGATCGCCCTGAGGGACGGGTTTGAGTAACTGTTTTCTTCCTTTTGCAAAATGCAGAAGATGTCTGCAGTGATGGTGGTTAATGGGACATTCATTTGTCTATCGGGCGGGTGGGCAGGTGGGCAGCCACACGGCCTTTGGACATATACCCTGGCCTGGCCTCTTCTGGGATGTCTCTGGAGTGGCCCGGAGAGAGAGGGATATGCTGGTGAGAGTTGGTTCCAGTTCTTTGCCACTATGTCCACTCACAGCAATGCCGGCAGAGATACTGCTTCACTTGGACTTGTAAACAGCTGATCCGAGTAGCTCAGCTGGACTTTACTGATATTAGCACCCTTTTACCAGGGCTGTGCAGGCCTTTTCAGGTCACATGGGGTTCATCTATCACCTGTGGGACAGGACTTACTTCTAAATTACTGGCAGGAGGCCATGGAGATGTCTGCTCGATTGGTCGGTACCTGGTCACAGAGGGGCTAGGGATTGGTTGGGAGGGGGTTGGCACAAGGGTAGTTGTACTACCTGGTGCCGGTGGTAGTGACCTGAGCCAAATTCAATATTTGAGCGGGGCCTAAAGAGCCAGTAAGCGGGCTTTCATGACTTCAGACTCAGTGAGCAAGAAGAAAAGGGGAAGATCTTGGCTGGGATCTTCTCCCAGAAAGGGGGGGAGCCAGCCTTTGCTAGTAATATGGCGAGGTTGACAGTAGAAAATGGGCCGGGATAGGATGGTGCGCTGCTTTGCTACTAATATGGCTGATGGATGCATCGTCCGGAAAAGAGGTGGAGGCTGGATGGGCCTCGGTTAATGTGGCTAATATTGGCTCTGGTTGAAGTTTGCAAAGTTCATGAGTGTAATAAAGCTGTGACCAGGTTTAATACCCATTCAGTGAAGCGTGTGTGTAATTTGTTGAGTGGGGGGTGATGATTAGTGAGCAGAGATTCGGTGGGGTAGGGCTCTGGGTGGGGCCGGAGTCTGCCTACCCCTGTTACTGCTAAGTTTCCCCAAACAGTTAACACAGAGGCAATACACTTACTGTGTGTTAATCACATTATAGATATAAACATAGAAACATGACGACAGAAAAAGACCACATGGCCTATCTAGTCTGTCCTTCCATATCAACAACTACAACAGTCTCCTTCTTTCCTTTAGAGATCCTCTGGGTTTGTCCCATGCTTTTTTGAATTCAGATACTGTCCTCATCTCTATCACCTCCACTGGGAGACTATTTATTTATTTATTTATTTATTTCAATTTTTTATATACCGCGCTATTTACAATCAGCGCGGTTTACAGAGAACCAAAGACCAGAACAACAGGCTGCTCGGTATTACATAAAACAGGAAAATAAACTTGGATAAGATAAACATGGATAATATGGGGGTAAAACTATATACATTGAACTATATACATAGAATATTGATCTGCTAATTCGATCACATGAGAGAAGTATTTATGTAATATTATCAATAATGTTTGGAAAAGGAGGGAATTCTGTTAAGTTTGTGGTAAATATTATGCACTTTATGTGGGGTAGTATTTGATGAATAGGTTATGTTTGAGGGCCTTTCTGAATTGGACTATGCCGGTTATGGCACGAATTTCGGGTGGTAGGGAGTTCCAATGTTTTGGGGCGCAAAACATGAATCCACCACTCTTTCCGTAAAGAAATAGTTCTGCATACAATACAATGTGTGCCTTTGAGTCAGTCCTGACTCCTGGTGACCCAGAAGCTCCTGGGTTTTCTTGGCAGTGTCACTGGAAGTAGATTGCCAGGCCTCTCTTGGGAGGCAATGGAGGGTTAAGTGACTTGCCCAAGGCCACAAGGAGTGCTAGTGGGAATTGAACGCTGGTTGCTTGGTTACCAAGCCAGTGTTCTAACCACTAGGCTACTCCTCCACATTTCTGTATACCACTCCTGAATCTATCCCCTTCACCCTCATCCCATGTCCCCTCGTAACAGAACTTACTTTCAATTGAAAGAGGCTCTCCCCCTGAGCATTTATGCTACAGAGGTAGATGATAGAGATGCCCTTAATGCTACCTACTGATGTAGCGTGAACTGCTTTGCACTATCTTCTGCATTAGCAGTTAATGCATGGTACCGTATTGCATAGGTGGAAGGTAATTTTATAAAATCGCGCCTAGTTAACATACATTTTTTAGGTGCCTATTTCATGCCTATTTTATAAAGTCAAGTAAGCACATATTTTATGAAATGCTGGCGTAACTGGCAAAGAATATGCTTTAAGTTAAGACAGGATGATTTTCACTAGCCCTAGAGCTGGTGTACATTGTTGCTGTTGTTATTTTTAAATGCTGTTGAGTTCATATCTTCTCTTGGCAACCCACTGGATAGTTGTCCTAAACTATGTTCGGTCTTCAGTCAGGTTGCTATTTGTTGATACAGTAGCATCCATAGTTTGCATATGCATGTATGTGAGCCAGTTTGCAAACTTATATGCTTAAGGTAACAAGTGCACACGAGTTAAATTATTTTATAATTACACATGTACTTGCTTGCACTGTTCATGCTCCATTCAAACTCTGTCCATATAGAAACATAGAAACACAGAAAAATGACGACAGAAAAAAACACATGGCTGGGAAGCATTCCATGCAGGTCTCTGTCGGTGACGTCACCCACACATGAGGACTTATTTCTTGCTTATTCACAGAGAATAAATTTGCCATTCCTATGCATGTATAATCTGTGGGCCTGACATATTGCACTTGATACATCGGGGTCTGTTTACTAAGCGGCGCTAGCAGCTTCCGTGAGAAATCAGAGCCACTAGTGCTGCTTATTAAACAGACCCCATAGTTTTTGTGTCAATAACATATGCTGAAACTTGCTCTAAAAAGACAAAAATATATTTGTGGAGGTTTTGATTTCTAGATTTAATTACTTGCCTTTTCCAAGCTAAAATCACCACTGTGAAAATGCCCGTTAGTCACCAGTTCATCTTGCAATGACTGGCTATCCCCTACTTTAGATCGAGAAAGCAGAGGAGACAGCTGTTGGCAGTGGCTGGGGATTCTTTTCCCTGAGACTAGAGGAAATGGGAGGTTATGGCCATAAGCAGCTGGCTGATGATACCTTTCACTTGGCCCAGAAGAGGAGAGGAGAGAAACATTTACTTTAGGCCTGAGGTCTCCATAAAGAATATTCACTGGGTTGTTCTCTCTCTGTATATTTGTCTTCTAGGTAAACAATGTCAGTGAGGAGCAAGACTTTGGTTATGGAAATTTGGCTCACAAAACAGCAGGCATAATTTATTTATTTAATTTATTTATTTAACATTTTTATACCGCGTTTTTCCAGGCGATCAAAAGCGGTTTACATATAACAATTTGAAAAGTACAAAACATCTGCATATTCCATTATATAGAACGCTTTTAACTATTTACATTAACATTGGTGAAACAGAGTTTTATTAATATGGAACTATATACATTATAAAGGCATCATAGATAAAGGGGGGGAAGTAGTGTTTTTATTGGGTGGGAGGGGTAGGGCTTGAGCTGTTGTAGTCTGGTAGCGTGCCGTAATGAAGGGTGGATAAATGGGTTTTAAGTTGTTTTTTTTAAGTGATGAGATCGTTAATTTCTCGTATGTTGGCAGGGAGGGCGTTCCATAGTATGGGGGCAGTGTTGGGAAAACGCTTTGTTGTTGGTCACCTTTTTTGATTTTCTGAAATCATTAAGTATTTTGAGTTTATTTTTGTTTTGAATGCGTTGTGATCGGTTGTGTTCTTTCTTTGTGATAAGGGTGGTGATAATAAACCTTAAGTGTTACAAACAATCAATATGTATTCCATTTCAATCAAATATTAATGATTTCTTTCTAAGTAAAAAATATAAATTAGATTATAATATGACTATATCATGGTGTTTCAGTGTGAGTTTGTCAGAATGTTTTTGTGTTATTGCATACTGTGAAAGCACCATTCCAACTATTGACTTTGTAAGAGCTATTTCTATCCAGATAACTCCACAGAGGAAGCTTTTGTGCTCTTTAAAAAATAAAAAAACCCTCTTGATGCATTGCATTCTGGGATGTGTAGTTTTGATGCTTTGAATTAAGAGTATAAATTCAAAAAAACCCGCCAAAGCGGCTCTTAAATCTACCCAGAGCTTAATTTGTGACAGAAAAGGAAGCGGAACTATGGAGTTGGGGGAAGGGCTGATTGAGCTGGGGCGGCAAAAACCTGAGAAGAGGAGCTAGACTATGGAGTCAAATGATCATTTTCTGTGGAGCTCCAGGCTCTCCTCTTCCCTGCAAACTGTCTGGAAGGGAAGGACTGGAACAAAACATCGCTGCTGCTCTGCAGTCTGAAAAGGAGGAGGGGTGGGGGGGACTATGCTCCAAACTGTTCCTCCAGAAATTAAGCCCTGGGCATACTTTAGAACAATGATTCTCAACCATGTTCTTGGAACATGTCCACACAGACTGGCTTTCGGGATCTTCATAATGAAGTATGTGTGTGCTATTTGTATACCATAGAGGCAGTGCATGAAAATGGGGTGGGGGGGGGATGAGAAATCATGAATACTAGACTGGATGGGCAGGTCCTCAGGATGAGAGCCACTGCTGTTGAAGGTATAATCTTAACCTTTTAAAAACAAGAAAAAAGTTTAAAAAAAAAAACATATTACTTCCTGTGTACCTTCCCAGAAAATACCGTGTTTTTAGGACTTGTCTGGTTTACCAAAGTTTATGTCTAAACTATAATGTGCCATATGGAATCTTGGGGAAATATGAACAGCACAGTATCAGAAATGTTAACCCTAAAAACCCTGTTTACAGGGAGTAGCAATTCAACTGCCCTGCGGAAAGGCAAACAAGCCCAAAATGCCACCTTCCCCTGCACCACTCAAAGGAAACACAGGCAGAAACAAGACGCAAACACAAGAAAGTGACGTCACACCCCTAATCCCTGAATTTCATGTCTGCAGGAGCAGCGACCTACTATCTTTAGTTATTTTTCAAATCAAAGTTCTTCTGTTTCCCTTGGCCTTTTGAGGATTCAACAATGAAAAAAAATCCCTAATTAAAAATAACAAAAGTGTCTTTACTTCTCGGACATTGGTTGAATATCCATATTTTTGATGAGCAGTTGTTTCTTAGAATTGAAATCATTTTCCTAGATTAAGATTCAACTGAGAAATATCATATGCTTCTGTATACTTTGACCTTCCAATTGCTAAATTTTGAAGCCCAACTGCAGCTTCTGAAATTAGGTAATGTCAACATAGAAAAATGATGACAGAAAGAGACCACATGGCCTATCTAGTTTGTCCTTCCATATCAACAACTACAACAGTCCTCTTTTTTCCTTTAGAGATCCTCTGTGTTTGTCCCATGCTTTTTTGAATTCAGATACTGTCCTCATCTCTACCACCTCCACTGGGAGACTATTCCACAGATCCACCACTCTTTCTGTAAATAAATATTTCCGCATATCACTCCTGAATCTATCCCCTTTCACCCTCATCCCATATCCCCTTGTAGCAGAACTTGCTTTCAATCAAAAGAGGCTCTCCCACTGCAAATTTATGCCATGGATGTATTTAAACGTTTCAATCATATCACCTCTATCCCGCCTTTCCTCTAAAGTGTACATATTAAGATCCTTAAGTCTGTCCTCATATGCTTTATAATAAAGACCACTAACCATTTTAGTAGCCACCCTCTGTACTGACTCCATCCTGTTTATATCCTTTTGAAGGTGTGGTCTCCAGAACTGCACTCAATACTCCAAATGAGGTCGCACCAAAGACTTATACAGAGATACTATCACCTTCTTTTTTCGGCTAGCCATTCCTCTCCGTATGCACCCAAGCATCCTTCTAGCTTTTGCTTTCACCTTTTCTACCTGTTTAGCTACTTTAAGATCATCAGACACAACCACATCTAGGTCCTGCTCTTCTTTAGTGGACAAAAGTACTTCACCCCCTATAATATATTGCTCCCTTGGATTGCTGCAGCCCAAATGCATGACCTTGCATTTTTTAACATTAAATCCCAGCTGCCAAATTCTAGACCATTCTTCAAGCTTAGCTAGATCCCTCCTCATGTTTTCTACACCTTCCTGAGTGTCTACTCTATTGCAGATTTTGGTATCATCTGCAAAGAGGCAAACATTACCCGACAGCCCTTCCGCTATATCGCTAACAAAGATGTTAAGAAGAATCGGACCAAGGACAGATCCCTGGGGCACACCACTGATAACTTCCTTCTCCTCAGAGTGAGCTCCATTTACCTGTACTCTTTGTCGCCTCCCACTCAACCAATTTCTACCCCAAGCAGTAACTTTACGGTCCATCCCTAGGGTGCTCAGTTTGTTTATAAGTCGCCTGTGAGGAAGGCTTTACTGAAATCTAAATACACCAGATCTAGGGCTGTCCCTCGGTCTAACTCCCTGGTCACCCAGTCAAAGAAATCTATCAGATTTATCTGACAAGACCTGCCTCTGGTGAATCCATGCTGCCTCGGATCCTGTAATCTGCTGGACTCCAGAAACCTCACTATTTTCTCTTTCAGCAGTATTTCCAATAATTTACTCACCACCGAAGTTAAACTAACCAGCCTGTAATTTTCAACCACATCCTTACTAACATTTTTGTGTAAAGGCACCACATGAGCCTGTCTCCAGTCCTTTGACGCCACTCCTGACTCCAATGAGGCATTGAAAAGGTCAGTCAGTGGAGCATATACACACCCACAATGAAAGCATGTGTGATATAAACAATATGCGTGCTTTCCTCGCTAGTCAGAATTTTATAAGTGGCCATTGACATGTGCAAATGGTTAAAATACCAAATTAACTCATTTTGTTGGCACTCCCTTATAAAATTACCCTTTGGTTGCCCAGGGGACTGTGGGTAAGGCACAGTCCCCCAGATATGTACTAACAGTTAATACACACTAATAACCACATTAACTGATCGATGCACTTTAGCAAAATAGGCCCTTAATCTTTTTGGAAACTTGTCTGCGTTCTTAAACTAAGGGGGTGAGGGGTATTCTAAAAGCCTTATTCGTAATTTCTATGTGTAAAAATCTGACGTAAGAACATAAGAACATAAGATATGCCATATTGAGTCAGACCAATGTCCATCAAGCCCAGTTTCCTGTTTCCAACAGTGGCCAGTCCAGGTTACAAGTACCTAGAAGTTTCCCCAAAAATACAGATTCCACAATGCTTGTATTGAGGCAAGCAATGGATTTCCCGTGAAATGGCATCCAACTGGAATTGGCAATTTTAGAAGGGCTCAGTTTACACGTGGATGTTCTTACTTCATAGAAGTTGCAAGGGAGTCTGCTGGGGGTATAGTTAGGGTGTAGTCAAGATGGGTCAAAAATCTACATGAGTACTCTCCATTTTATAGAGGGACTACACATGTATGACCAAAAATGTCCATGTTGGGATTTACATTCTCCCTGGCATGTATATGTTTTTAAAAAGTTCTTGCTTTGAATATCCCTTCACAGCGAGAAGGGGTGGGGGGTGGGAATAGCTCACTAAATCCTCCATGGTTTCAATCCCCCTTTAAATAAAAAAAATGGAAACATAATGTCCTCTGTGGTTAACTGAGGCTATAGATATGTATAAGTTTACAAAATGGCTCACATGCCTACACATACTAGCTGACACATGCAAGTGCTGGCGTTTACATGTGTACACAACTATCTCTCTTTGGTTTGTGTACATAGCTATATCTCTTCTGTTGTTTTTGCCCACATATAGGTTTGTAAAATTGCTTCTAAAGCTGTCTGTGGCTGCACATCCATGTGCCCTCCTGTACGTCCTTCTAGATATTTTAGAAATGGCTTCATGTTTAGCAGAACCCTTTCAAGAATACCACGGGAATTTTGGATGTCACAACTTCGATGTCTCAATTCTAGTCTCCATATTTTTTTGTAAAGTGTGCATTTACAGGTCATACGTATAAATTGCTTTAATCTTTTCTCTACAATTAAAGCAATTTTTGGGAAGTTTGATCTGAAAATGTATGCAGGTTGAATATTGCCAGTGAATGCAAAGTCTGAAAGAAAGAGACTGATGAATGTATTAGTACTGCTAAGCTAAGTCACTTTAAAAAAAATCTCATAAATTTCTGGAGAAACTATTGGCAACCAGATGCACAGTCAAATACAGTAAATTAAGTGTCTCTCCATAAATCAAGCCTAGCCTTTGCATTGTAAATGTTCTATAATTGTTCTTTCTAATGCCTACAGGAAGTGAAAATTTTAATTTAGCAATGACCATTTTTTTTTTACTAAAAGTGGTATAATACAATTTTAGAGGCATGTTTACTAAACTGCTCCGTCGGTGTGGGGTTTGTGGCGTGCTGAGAGTCTTTTGCTAGCGGTTATCATGGGGCCCCGTGCTAAAACTCCCATGCTAATCAGCTAGTGTGTGATTGGACGGGGACAGGGTGGAACATGGGCACTGATGGAGTTATGGGCATGTGCTGCCATTTTAGCACCTCCTCAAGGGGTGGTCTTTGATGCATCCGCATGCTGGTTAGTATGGTACCGTGCTATTGGCGTGAGGACAAACGCACATGCCCCCAAATATTAGTGTAGGCCTCCATGCTAATTTAGCAGCACAATGGCACGCTACTGGCACACCCGTGAGCAAGCATGCCCCTTAGTTTGAAAATTTGACTTAGTACATAGCGCAGCAGGCCAAACAAAAATCAAGTCAAAAGTCATATGTGACTTGAAAGATTGAAAATGATTTCATTTTTTATTTCTTTAATAATTTGTTTTATTCTTTGATTATTTTGTATGAAACTCTTAGAAAAATGCTAGATTTCATGTGATTTATTCAGTTTATTTGACTATGGCTCTTTACTGCTGGTCCTTGCTGTTCCTGTTCGCTATCCAGCTCAAATCCAAACCTGCCCTGGGTTCATAGTCTCTTGAACCAGCATTTATATATTAGCTATTCTTGCTGCAGTTGCTTGTCCATAGCAGGGCAATATTAATGCAGTGACACTATATAGCCATCGTTCATGTCTTATTTCTTCTTGCACTTCCTTTCTCTCCTCTTATCTCTCAAGCACCACACAGCACTTTAGTAGGGTCAAGGGCAAGAAACAGCTTCCTCCGCAAATTTTCAGTGCTCTTCTCCTGCTAGCTACTGTTATACTCAGCACTCAAAGCATTGACCGGTTGGACGTTTGGAGGCCCAGTAATTAACCATTAGAGCTGTGGCTTCTTGCATCAGGCTGCCTTGCACTAGTACAGCCCTTCCAATTTACTGTATTCTTTTAGGATTTCCACTTCAAAGATCCATTCTTATTTTTATGGAAATTATTTGAAAAACTCAAAGCTAATTCTCACTTTGAACGTTTTGGTGAAGCAAACTATCAAATGAAACCGATAAATTATGTTTAACTAAATTCCCGGAGTTACAACTGAAATCAAAAATTGCATTCGTTTGCTTTTATTCTTTACTTTTTTATTTTAGCTGTCCTACCAAATATGCTCAGGGCACGTTTCAGTACTACGTTCATAATAAAACATACACAGTATGCATAGATAATGAAACCACCAACTGCTGATCCCCTTTTCTCAGCTCATATATGTGTGAAAAAGCTAGATTTCAATAATTCCAGAAAACAGTTTTGCACTCGTTACATTTCATTAACTTTGTAAAACGTTTCAACAACTCAACATACAATAAAATTGGGACAGATTTATTAGCAACGTACACATGTGCAGCAGCTGCCTGCAATCATCAGAAGGCTCATCTAAAACTGCCCATGGGTGTAGATGCACTAAAGTATGTCCTAAACCATGGGCGCCCACTACACATTCATCCCTGACAAATGAGCGTGGAGGTGAAACTGGACCCACACTAGAAAATGGAGATGTGCCCGCATGTCCCCATATAGTTGGCAGGGGCACCGCCGAATATTGGACTGAGAGGGGTTCAGCCACTGAGTAGGTCCTGCTAACCAGCTAAACCTTTTTGAATATCGACCCCATAATCTGCGTGCATTAGGGATAGGTGGCCCAACAAATTTTGTTTATTGTGGTTTCAATTTTTCATCTTTGTATCATTATTTTTCCATAATGTTCCCTCTTGAGCAGTAGGGCACACTAGTGGTGTTTTCATTTCAAAATTAAATCAAATACCCTCTTCTAACCAAAGGCTTCCTCCTTGTAATGTAGCTCAAAGCAGACATTATTGTGCTCCTCCTTCAGGTACCTTTAGCCAGGTGAAGGCTTGACAGTTTTCAGAGAGCCCTATTACATTGGTGAATTGGTACTTACCAGGGTAAATGGCTTTTGAAAATTGTCCTTCCCGTGTTAAATTAGCACATATGTATTGCTAGCTCTGTTAGCAAATAGCACAGCAGTACTGGTTTATGAACTTTAAATACACTGGGACAACGTGCATACACTGCCTCGGTCACATAAAATGCAAGGTTGCTTTGCGCTGACAGCAAAGCACTATCTCTCCTCTTTGCCACTTCACTTCTTTCGGAGTTGTAAGAGTTCCTCATCATCCTTACTGAGCACTGATAGTTTTAAGCATGTTTTTATGATATCCTCCTATGACATTTTGACAAGTCTACCATTAATGCCACCTTTACAGTAGAAATATTCTTTGTCATTCCTACAACAATTAATTCCTGCTATTATACTGTTAAGCAGAGCAATTTTAATAACTGCTCTCGATGCTGAAGGCATGCAATAAGCCATTTTCCCAGATGAAAAAATTGTTATAAACTGCCTGCATAAAATGCTTTGATTGCTAATTCAGGAAAAAAAGTATTAGCCATAATAGCTAATGATTTCCAGTACTAATTTATGGGTCATCATCTGGCAGGATCTGTGGTCCTTAAACTAAACTGGGCCCTTTTTATAAAATGTATTCTGCTCCGAAGTCATTTCAAACAATGTATGCACTGCCTAAGAAATATATCTTTCAATTGATTCCATTTAGAACTTTCCGTCACTGAAAACCATTTTCTTTCTCCTAATATTGTCAGAGGAAAATGGTTAAAGGGCAGACTCAATGTATACTGTGCCAAGTGAGCATGATATTTGCCTCCAGAGAAGTGTACTTGTGCTGCATGCATAGAGCATGTTTTATTAAAGTATTTGGAAGATGGTTTGCATGCAAACATGGAGCATCCATGAATTCCTGTGGAGATGACAACTACAGAGTCATAATCTAACTGCTGAAATGTATATGTTTTCAGGACTATGCTCTAGGTCACCTTAGTATGTTTTTTAACATTTTTGTAAATGATGATGCTGAAGATCTGTCAGGAACGGTACGTTTCTTTGCGGATGATGCCAAAATCTGTAATAGGCGAAACACCCAGGTAGGTGTAGATAACATGAGGTGGGATCTAGCTAAGCTTAGTCGAGAATTTGGCAGCTGAGATTTAATGCAAAAAAATGCAGGGTCATGCATTTGGGCTGCAAAAATCTAAGGGAGCTGTACTGTATAGAGAGTGAAGTACTTGTGTCTATGAAAGAAGAGTGGGACCTGGGGGGGGGGGGGGAATCATTTCAGATGAAACAGGTAGAAAAGGCAATGGAGAAATTCAGGAGGTAATAATGCCTCTGTGTAAATCTCTAATGAGACCTCATTTGGAGTATTGTTTGCAGTTCTGTGGGGCTGCCACATGGTCCTCCACACAGGATGGAGTCACTACAGAACTCAGCTGCTCAGCTACTAAAATGAACAGTGGTCTTCATTGTAAAGCATATTGAGACAGACTTAAATATCTAAAGGCATGAGAGAGGAGATACTCAGATGAAAGAAAACTCTGGAAGAAAGGGGCATAGGATGAAGGTGAAGAGAGATATAGACACAAGAGTAATCTGAGAAACTATTTCTCTATGGAAAGAATGGTAGATGCGTGGAACAGCCTCCCAGTGGAGGTTGTAGAGATGAGATCTGTATCCTAATTCACAAAAGCATGGGACAAATACAGAGGATCTCTATGGGAAAAGAAGTGTAGAGCTTAGTATATGCTATGGCTGCACAGACTGGATAGGCCATATGGTCAATATCTACTGTTTTTTCTATGTTTTTATGTTACTTTATTTGACAGAGGAGTGGGGACTTTTGCAGGCCCCTCTACTTGCACCACTGGATTTCTTGGATAGTCTTCAGCTGGTGGAAATGTGAGAACCTCTGCTGACTTATCCACTTCCACTACTGTGGGTACCAGTCACCAAATGACGGAGGAGTGGCGAGCTACACTGGCTCCTTCAATATTCTATGTTACTCTGTATGAATCTGTTTGAGCACTGCAAACAAAATGTTTATGGAGGAATAGACAGATAAATAGACTGACCCTCGAAAAAAGGCACTCATGTTTTTTGTATGTAACATTCTTAAATAGAAACAAAAGAGAACTTTTAATTCAGAACATATAGAAATTCTGATTGTTGTTGTTAAGTGACATTGAGTCGGTGTTGAATCCTGGTGACCCTCTGGATAGTTGACCTAAACTTTGTTCAGTCTTCAGCCAAGCAGCACATTGTTGATGGAGTGATATCCATAGCTGCTGATATTGTATTGATCCATCTCATTGCCGGCTTTCCTCTTTTACGGTGACCTTCTACCTTGCCAAGCATTATGTTTTTCTCCAATGATCTCTCTCTTCCGATGATGTGTCCAAAGTATGAAAGTCATAGTACTGTCATCTGAGCTTCTAAGGAAAGCTTAGGTTTGATCTCCTCTAGTACTGACTGGTTTGTTCTTTGGGATGTTCATGATATACACAGTATTTGTCACCAGCATCATAATTCAAAGGCATCAATTTTCTTCCTATCTTTTTCACTGATTTAATTATTTGAAAAATTACTCTGGTCAACATGAAAACAATCATCACAAATAATTTCATGTGTATTAGATAACCTATGATGAACAATGTTCAAAACAGTTTTTGTTTTTGTTGTATCATATCAGGTTTGAAAGATGATAGTGTCAGAAGTCAAGCTATACTAGCTGAATTGGCATAAAGTGTGTCAGTGATTACTCTACCAATATTGACTGGTATTTATCTTGCTTTTCAAGTTAATTATTTTGATTATGTATTTGGTAATAGTAACACTGAAGAAATCATCTGAAACAAAATAATCATGCCAAGAAGGTGTAGAAATCATTCCGATGTTTTTTGTTACTTATGTGGTACATTTGCTGCTGTATCTCACCATATCATAATGTCAGATCTTCGCAAAATATAGAAGTTATATTCTGGATGTCTATTGGGTGACTAGGATAAGCCATGGGCACCTCACATCATTTGCACTGCCTATGCAAATGGATTACGTGATTGGTTAAATTGAAGGAAAACAGTGATCAAACCAACACCACTGCACTAAGGGAAACTGTAACAACCAAACCAAGAAAAATCCTTAGTTAGTTAATTAATTAATAATCGCATCCCACACCTTCACTTTATCTCAAGTAGATGCAAACTAAATCAATACACTCACGGGGGGGGGGGGGGAGGGAGGGGGGCAATAAATACTCCAAATGCTAAATATAATTGCTAAAAGGGGAGAAAAAAGATCTCAATATGATCAGTGCTCCCTCTAGGTGGCAAAAGGAATTATCATACTCAAAAAAAATCCCTTAACATATTCAATTAGATAAATTGCACATCTTAACCCAATATATCAAAAAAGTACTTTTTTAATTTATAGAATATAAAGTTATTCATAGACATAATTTATAAGATATAAGAAGCATTAATATTTCCTTAATGCCAACAACCACATACGGCATACTAAACATTTCACTCTCCACTGTCACAACCAAAAGCTGCTCACACAGAGTCAGCCTGACAAATATGGCATACAGCAGCGTCCTGAAACAAAACAGGACAACAGAGTAGTCTCAAAAATGATAGACAAACTATTCAGCTACTATACTGCACTTATCTTTCTAGTGTCCACCATCCACCTAGAAGATCATTAGGCCTAAGACTGTCCAAAAAAATCTGTGTTTCTCCCATGTAGGGCTTCATCAGGGGCACAGCAGGTTTCCTGCTGCTATAATCATTTTCAGTGTCTGACGTCACTACTTTTAAAAGACTAAAACACCAATCAAACAGCTGAATACTCACCCAAGCCATCCCTGGGGGAACCACTTTAATTAGTGTAGTGATACTACACAAACATGTACACTGAATTTATAATCAGCGGCTGAACCTCAAGAACATACCTTCAAAACATATCAATCAAAAAGGAAAATTCACATTCACACACTCAATAAACGTTAAGCAGCTGATCTTCAAAGTCATACCTGCTGAGCATACCATTTGTCAAAAAATAGGTACTTAAAGGGAAAGGCTCGCCTCTAGCAAATCTTCAGAAAGAACAATTGGCTAAATCTCAAAAAAGATAAAAAAAGAGATTCCACTCAATCTTATCATTGAGACCTTTTGGTTCAAGAGTATTCAGTCGAAATGTCCATCTTTGTTCATGCTGTAACATAGTTCTCCCATGATCCCCTCCTCGCACACTAAATGGAACGAAATCAAACACTGCACACTGAAGGTCATCAAAAGTGTGCTGCGACTGACTGCAATGTTTCAGTAGCAGTGCATCCATTCATAGCTTAGGCAAGCTATATTTGTGTTCAGTCAAGCGGACCTTCAATTGTCGAGTCATCTTCCCTATATATAATGTTTGGCAAGGACATCTGTTAGCATAGACGACAAAGGAAGTGATACAGGAAGTTGGCCATTTCAGGTGGTAAGTCCGATTATTAAACACAAAGGAGGAGCCTTCTTCCATAATTTTACAGCAAGAACATTTAGCACAACATATATGCCCTACAGCAACCACAGCAAATGGCATTCTAGGAACTGCAGAACATAACAGATCTTTAAAATTCCAACCTCTACTGTAGGCTATATGAGGATGACTGTTCACTAAATATGGATGAATCGAGAGAGTTGACCATCTCCGTCTTATAGAGGCAGCCAATTGTTGAGACAGTCCTGAATACTGCAATACACATTGTCGCCCGCTCACCCTCCCAGAGGCCATGGGCATGAAGAAAAGTGAGCGAGGTAAAGTTCCTTGATAACTGTGGAATATTATAATGAGGCTCAGCAGAGCCTTCTGGGTAATGTAGTTCCACAGCCAGTAGAAATAAGTAGTTGCAGTCAGAGTGATAAGGTCAAATAGGATTTATTTCCCTTCCCAGGGTTGGATTCTTAAACCATGAAAACAAGGTAACACAAAGACCATGCGTCTGGAACTACAAACAAAAGAATTAACTTGAACTCAGGCAATGCTTATCTTCAGCCAAAAAGAAATGAAAATGCAAAGAAAACAGTTTCTTTCCCAAAACTCCTTTTGTCTGTTTCCTCCTGTGAAACAGCCCTTGTAGCACTTTAACACAAAGATTGTATGCTGTCAGAAAAAGTATATGTACAATCCATAAATACCTCAGTGTCCGGGTCCTCATAAAAATCACACTGCATGTGTTCAATGTCTTGACTGGTTTCCCGTGGGCTGAAACCTTTACCTTGCCTGCCGGGTTCCTCTCTATAGCCTAAGGTATTTCCTTCCCCCAACATCTTAGAGGAGTATGGGTATTTACCGTAATTGCTGCTGTTTCTCTCAACTGAGTCACAGAGTTCCTGGTAAGTGCAGGGAATTTGGCTATACTCTTCTTTCCTGCTATTAGGAAGAATACTCCTACCTTCCAACAAGTTTCTTTCAAGCTTTCTCCCTTGAACACAGCTTTGCACGGGGAAAAACTCCTCCCTTCGTGTTTGCTTAGCTTTTCTTTTGGGCAACAAATTAGCCTCAGGAAAATAACCCTCTCTTGCTGGGTACCTTGAGCTGTAAGGCTGGAATTGCCTTAACTGGGCTTCAGAGCAATTAAATCTGCTTCCACGACAACAGAGCTCTCTGGTGCAATGGTCAGCCGTGTACTGCTCTTCCAGGCAGTCTCCCTTGGGCTTCACAGCGCAGCACCGTCCTACCAGTCTCCTCTGGTCAGCATGTCTCTCAAAGCTTCCTTCCTCGTTGAAGCTTTCTCTCTCAAGGCTTCTCCTACGACTGAGACTTCCTGTGCTTGCTGCTCTCTCTGTGTTTGCTGCCTTCTCCGTATTTGCTGCCTTCTCTGTGTTTGCTGCTCTGCCCCTTCTCTCCGGTAAGGGATTTTTAAATATGTTGCATTTGGTATTTGTTTGGGCTCCGCCCCCTATCAGCTGTCCCCTATCTCTTGATGAGCCACGAGGTAGCTTTTGGTTTGGGCGTTCCCTAGCACTACGTGAATTGGTTTGTGTACAGTTTCTATGCCAACCCTCCTCCATGTTTATTTCTGAGCTGTCAAAGTTAGCTTTATTCTGATCAAAATCTCCTGTCTCCGCAGGCTCTGATCTCTGCACCTCATGACAACATGTAATAACTTCTGACTTTGAAGGATCTGCTTGAGATGTCACACAAGAGTCAGAGTCCGATGATAACAGCAACTGTTCTCTATGATTATATTGTGCATGCTTATAAGCTTTATTCAACAATGAACTGGGATAACCATGTTCTCAGAATTTTTGAAGCATCTTCCCTACTTGAATTTTAAATTTGGCATCCGACATAACAATAATTGAGAGTATGGGAGACTATTCTTCAAATGATAAGGATGGTAACTCGAGTACTGCAACAATGTATTCCTATCTATGGGCTTAGAATATAGAGTGATAGCAAAATCATCATTAGTCTTTTGCACAAAGACATCCAAGAAGTGAACAGAGGATTCGTGGCTTGTCATCTCAAATTGGATAGCAGGATTGTAAGAATTTAAATATCCCAAAAAGCCAGAAACTGATCATGAGAGTCTCTCCATAAAAGAAAAACATCATCAATATACCTTCTCCACTCCAAAATAAAATATTTATAGGCAGAAGGATAAATCCACTCACTCAAAATAATGCATATAAAGATTGGTTAAATGAGGGGCAAAGGTAGCACCCATTGCAGTGCTCGAAATCTGCTGGAAAAATTCTGATTTATAGACAAAATAATTCCTTTTCAGTGCCAACTCCACTAGTTGTAAAATAAAACTGGTGAGAACCCTATGTGGCTGGGGTCTAGCTTCCCACACAGAACCCAACACATTCAGAGTTTCATCTTGTGGGATAGAGGTATAAAGAGCAGCAACATCGAATGTGGCCAGCCATTTTACACTGGAACTATCTGAAACATCTTGTAATAATTGCAAAAAATGAGTTGTATCTTTAGTATATGAGGAGATTTTAGGAACCTCATCTTTCAAAAAGATATCAAGATATTTACCTACATGCTCCAACAGGGAGTTATTGCTAGATAGTATTGGTTTCCCTGAAGGATTACAAAGCACTTTATTTTTGGTAGAATATAGAAAGCCGGTGTTTTGGGAAATCTAGGACTCAAAAAGTCTCTCTCTTTATCTGTCAAATATCCCGATACACCAGCTAAGCTCTTCTTGCAATTTCAAAGTTGGATCAACTGATAACCGCCGATAGTGATTCACATTCAATAACTGAAGGTACACCTCTCGTTCATAATCTTCTTTATTAAGCATCACAATTGAACCCTCTTTGTCAGCTCGCTTGATGGTAATCAGTTCATTAGAACGTAGATCCCACAAAGCTTGTAATTCTTTTGATGATAAATTAGAGGAAGAGTTCTTATAATCTCTGTTCATAGATGCTCAAATCATGCAACAACAAATTTTTAAAAGTATACAAAGCTGGGTCTAGGGAACCTGGAGGGTTCCAATTAGATTTAAGACAGACAACTGATGTAAATAATGTCGATATGTGATCAGAAAAATATATTCTCAACTACAGAGACCTAATAAGTCTCTATCACTACATGACTTTGAAACCCATCATATAATGGGCAATTAACAAACAAAAGTCCTCTGGAAAGCACCTTAAGCTGAAAAGTGGTGAGCACTATTGATGACAAATTTACAATAATATCATTCACCAAGGATCTGGGTGCTGTTTCTTGCAAATGCAGCCGGGTGGACAGGCCCTGAAAATCTTCCTGTTGATAACCGATCCCCCAATCCCTCTCCTGACTGCATCTTCCTTTCACAAAAACAGAACCTCGTTGATCATCACCAGTACTAGAGTCAAATGTATGTGAAAACATTTCAGGACCTGCTACTTTATGTGTAGGTCCCTTAAATCGATTCCACACATAGGGCCAGTTGTATATTGACCATTTTTCATAACTTTCTCATCTTTTAAAAATGTCTTGACTTTTGCTGCTTTCAAATCTCCTCTTTAATGTTCCAACTGTTTAACAAAGTCAGCATGACAAGAAGAAAAATCATCTAGTGTCTTCAACTTGGTCAGTTTTATGTCCAATTCTTTAATAAGGGTTTCACTCGGCACATGTCGTTTTCAATCACAGCAACATTAGGTCCAAGGAACATTTATTTAAAATATGATTCAATTTTTGAACAAATGCATCATCCTCTGGGAACATCTCTGGTTCTTTCTAGATTTGCAAACCTTTAGGAATGACCTCTTTCCAGCAATACTCTGCCAAGGTAAGGCTATGAAGCTCAAGCTGCATTTTTTTTGTATTTGGCATTTGGAATATTTATCGGTTGCTGCACATGTATTGATTTAGTTTGCATCTACTTGGGGTTAAGTGAAGGTGTGGAATATGATTATTAATTCATTAACCAAGGGTTTTTCTTAGGAAAAGAGCAGAGCCCTCTCACAGGTACACAGACCGTCAGAATGGCGCTTATTTATTGATTCTTCAACTAAAAGCCTCAAGACAGTTCTTATTCATAACGACAATGTAAAGCCGTCTATTCCAATCACACACTGTCCACCTCAAGAAGACATGATAACCTACAGATATTTATTTATTTATTTATTTAACATTTTTCTTATACCGCATTTCCTACGGTCAATGCGGTTAATTGTAACAACTTGAAAAATACATTTAATAATTAAATGCAAACTATATACAATCATGGAGGGTATAGTATCTTGTGGTACAATGTGGGTACAATAAAATTCAAATTCTAAAAACAATTGTCTTGCAAACAAATATTCAGTGGTGGAGGAGTATCAAAGTGTTAGCTACATTATTTCTTAACTTATGTACATGAGGTCAGGTATTTAAATACAGCTGAATGGACTATTTACTGAGCATGGAATCATGTTCAAGTCATTGATGGTAGGGGTAGGGAGATTGTACTGACAAAGGTTTTGGGGTGCGGGTATAGAGTATAAAGTATTTTCTGCTATGTCCTTTCACTTAAATGTTCTCTGAAGAGTAGTGTTTTCATATACTTTTGGAATTGTGTGAGGTTTTCTGTGATTCTCAGCTTTATAAGAAGGCTATTCCATAAGAACATAAGATATTCTATACTGGGTCAGACCAAGGTCCATCAAGCCCAGTATCCTGTTTCCAACAGAGACCAATCTAGGTCACAAATACCTAGCAGTTTCCCCAGAAGACACACAGTTTCCACAATGTTTGTATTGTGACAATCAGTAGATTTCCTGGGTCCCCTTTAAAAATGGTTTATGGACCTTTCCTCTAGGAACTTGTCCAAACCTTTTTTAAAGTCTGCCTCCTCCGGTAACAAATTTGTGTTTGATTACGCGTTGAGTGAAAAAAATATTTTCTCTTATTAGTCTTAAATAGGTTACACTGTAGCTTTATTGCATGTCCCTTAGTTTTTCTATATTTTGATGGTGTAAACAATCAATCTACATTTACCCATTCCACTCCATTCATTAATTTATAGACCTCTATCATATCCCCCCTCAGCTGTCTCTTTTCCAGGTTGAAGACCCTAACATTTTGAGCTTCTCCTCATAGGTGTATCCTTCCATCTCCTTTACCATTTTGGTGGCTCTTCTCTGTACCTTTTCTAATAAAGCTATATCCTTTTTAAGACACGATGACCAGAATTGCACACAATATTCAAGGTGCAGTCGCACCATGGAATGATACAGAGGCATTATAATATCCTTTGTTTTATTCTCCATTCCTTTCCTTATGATTCCTCGCATTCTATTTGCTTTCTTGGCCGCCGCTGCACACTGGGCGGAGGGTTTCAACTTGTTATCCACGATGACACCTAAATCTTTTTCATGGGTGGTGGTGGTTACTAATATGGAATCTTGCATGGTGTAACCGTAGTTTGAGTTGTTCTTTCCTAGGTGCATAACTTTGCACTTCTCCATATTAAATTTCATCTGCATTTGAACATCCACTCTTCCAATTTATTAAGGTCTTCTTGCAATTTTTCAAAATCCTCTTGGGTTTTAACAACTTTAATAATTTTGTGTCATCTGCAAATTTGATTACCTCATTCGTTATTCCCATTTCCAGGTCATTTATGAATATGTTAAAAAGCAGCAGACACAGCACAGATCCCTGGGGTACTCCACTATTCACCTTTCTCCATTGGGAAAATTGGCTCACTCTATCCCCATGCTAGAACGCACCCCTGTCACTACTAAGGGACCCTTAGGATAGGGGGACACAACACCCACTACTACTGATATAATGGTGCCATGAGGTAGATGAAGCACTGCACGTACATAACAGATGGTTCTCGCCAGGTTGAGCATACCATCTAGCCTGGGCAACCAACACAGTGGCTGTGAACAGGATACTTGCAGGGGGAATAGTCAGGGCCCACAGAGATGATTCGGTGGATCCGACCCAAGAGCAGCACCATTAGGGCATGTGCTCTGCCTGGCTTAGATAGGGGCCTAGGGCAATGCATGCCGTAAGGATTCAGTTAGTTTGTAATGGGCTGACAGAGCATCAATGTGCAGCAAGTGATGTCCAGGGTTGCCAGTAGAAAGGGTGTTACGGATAAAGTCCATCTGATGGAGAAATGTTGTGTGTGAGGGGGTGCTGTGGAGGGGACTGGTAGTGCAGAGCAGCAGAATGTGTGCTCCCCTAGACCAGAGGCATAGACGGGGCATACACTCATTGCCCAGCGGAACTGTGCATTACTTGGAGTACTGCAGTGTTAGTTTGGGGTTCCGTGGATCTGGTGGGACCTGGTGGGACTTTCTGTGGACCTGGTGGAAGTGTCAGGCATATTGGCAGTGATGACAAGGCATGGCTCACTGGCACAGGTACCTAATACCATGTACCATTTGCCACACAGTATGACCCGATATACAGGTTCACCTGTTCAGTCTTGTACACTATCTTGGGGTGCACTAGGTTTGCCATGTATGGTTCTGGGCATAGGTTGTCTTGTCTCTGGGTTGGTTGACCAATTCTGGTATACATTTGCTCATCATAATATGCTTTATTAGCCATCAAAACTGCATCTGAGTAATTCTGTAAACAACTCAAATGCTCCTGTTGGGAAAAATAAGGCCTCATTTTTTGACTCTTCCTTCCTTTCATCCAAATTATGTCCCCAGGAATACCTACATGTGGGTCGTATAAAAGTGCATGCCTTCTTTTCACTGCATGTACTTTTACACAAGTATACACAGGATAATTTTATAAAAAACATTTTCTATGGGTAAAACAAGGTTTACCTATGGATAAAAGTATACAAAATTACCCCAAAGTGCCTAGTTGCAAGCTTTGTCCCTCGCACCTTCTCTCCTTGCTTTCAAAAATGGAGGCCTATCTGTGAGGATCTCCTCTTTCTCTCTCATCTGTCCAAAAGATGTATAGTAAGTGCTGGAGTCCCAACCATCCCTTCTATTCAAGGTGAATGTTAACATTGAACATGTCAACTATCAACTGTTAAAAAGCATGTTAACAGGCATCTTCACACTATTCTTCCCCCTTCTTCCAGCTATGTTCCCAAAACAATTGGTCCCAATCATCAGTAAATAATCATACAGGGACAGAACTTAAGGTCATGGATGATGATTTTTCAGCAGGTCTCTAATTTCTGGTAGGAACCGCACTACAGTATAAAACCAATTGCCCTAAAGTATGATGATTAAACTGACCAGTCTTCTGGAAATCATAAAAAGCAAAATGTAGGTGCTGAAGGCAAATTTAAGAAGCCAAGAAAATGTGTCCACTAACATATGATTCTTATAAACCTTATAACTAGTTTGAAAGACTTAGCAAAAACCTTGCGTTGAATAGGCCTTCTTCACATACTAAAGCTTGAGCTTAATTTGTTTAATATTCCTACAACTAATGATGCCTATTTAAGACATCCTTTAAAAAGTTTGTAACATTAATTTAATGGAAAAATGCCAATACAATCCTAAGAACTCCATTAGAAGCTCTCTCTCTGTTAAATTAATGTTACTAACTTTTAATGGATGTTGTAATTAGATGTTGTTATTAACAGGAATATTACCCAAATTTAAATCAGGCCTTAGGAGAGGTGATTTGTGTTTACAAGAACTTTTAAACATTAGTGTCCGGACTTTGCAGTTGCAAACTAGTCTTGTGTGATGGTTCTTGTTTTGTTGCTCAGTCCTGACCACCCTCGCACCCATATAGTCCATGCACATAAACACACACAGAACCTGTATCAGTGACAGACGCATACATCGTTTGTTAATACAATATGCCTCCCAAAACAGAACAGGTTATTATTATTATTATTATTACTAAGCATTTATAAAGCGCTGCAACATACGAAGCACTGTACAAACATAAAAAGAGACAGTCCCTGCCCGTTAGAGCTCACAATCTAGTCAAGACAAAATATGAAATAAACGTACTCACAAAGGGTGTGATATCCTTGCCTTCGATGCAGGATGGGGCAAGGGAAGCCCTAGTCTGCAATTTCACATTCTATTCAAAGGGTCCTTTTCAGCTTGGTCTAGTTGGGATTGGCACTCTGATATTGACTGTTCTGTTGTAAAGCGTCTCTGCTTTCCATGCCAATTTAGAAAACAGGCTACTTGCTACCAGCAGTGAGCAGAGATAGAAAGAATGCTGTGAATTTAAATCTATGGACGTCAATACCATTGGGATGAGAGGGAAAACAAAACTTGCTCATCACCCAGATGGGTGATATCATGCATTGGGATCAACATGAAACACGTTGGGGTTTATTTTAGAAGCCTTATTCTCAATTTCTACATGGAAAATCAGGCATTGGCACATGGAAATGGCATCCATGTGTAAATGGTGATTTTAGAAAGGGCTGAATTTACACATGAAGGTCCTTACTATGTAGAAATTGCAAGGGGGTATGCCAGGGTGTGCTAAGGGAAGTCAAAAATTTACACGTTCGTTATCCATTTCATATAAACATTTATGATTGCAATTGCCTACATTAGGATTTACAGCTGCTCTCTGACACGTGTTTTTTTTTTAAATGATCATTTTGGCTAGCCCTTTATTGGAGAGGATGATCTTCCTTAATCACTCTTTTTCTAATTTATCCTTCTGAAATGAAATGAGATAAAAACTGCGGCATCTGTAGTTTGGTGGCAACATTTTTACATGTAGGCTTGCAAAATGGCCAACATACACGTGTAAGTGACAGCACCTTCCTGTAGAAATTGCTAAGTTTCTCCTGTGGATTTTTTCCCCCATGTGGATTTGCAAAATACTGTAGGTCCTTTGGCTCCGTATGTTGACAAATGCACATACATTCTTGCACTATTTTATAACAGGCTGCATGATTAGCAGAGTCTTTTCTAAAATACTTCTGGACTTGTGTACATCGCAGTCTGCATTCTGATCTCTAAATACAGTACTGCCTGGAATATGCCTTTACATCTGAATTTTTACAATGGACATGTATGGCATTTCCCATTTTCCATGGCAATGCAGCGAGCTACAGTTCTGGCATGGTCCTTATTTGGCAACTTGACCCTTAGCATTAGTATCACGGGACTACCTGTAAGGAACCATCAGTGCCATTTTGCACCCAGAGCCCAATGAGACAGGAACAACTGAGGGATAGCTCAGCCTCATCTGTCAGACATTAGGGAAACCTCTAGTAGGTTCCAGAGGATCTTCTAGTGGAGGGGGAGACCTTATTGAGGGGACAAAAATCCATGTGAGACTATTTTTACACTGACTCCTTTAATATGAAGCTCAGGAGAATTGGGCTATGCATTAGTGGCCCATGCTCCTGGAGAACAGAATAACACAACTTGCAAGGTTGATCACAAGTTACGCTATTCTTATACCATGAAAGTTACAAATGTGCAATCCTGAGTTATTGCAGGCTAGTAGATTAAACTGCAGTAAAATGTGATGCTTTACTACTCTTTAGTAACTTCCCCTCTAAGTATTTTTCTATAGTATCTTCTCTGTACTTCTCTCCTTGATAGGCACCTTCAATATAGACCCTCTTTTTCAGTCACTCCTCTGCTGTACACAGTCTTTCACTTATGGGTTCCCTAAAACGGGTGGGAGGGGGGACAGTTCCCTAGCTGGTTGATTTCCCTCCTTCTCTGATACCAGAAACTAATACTGTGCAGCCTCTTCTTTGGCTCCCCAGAAGATAACTCTGCAGTAGTGGCCAAAAAATTAAGGCAGGTATCTTTTTCTACAATTTATTGTTAAATAATGTACTGTGGAGATGTCACACTTGCTTACTTATTTAATCAGCATGGCGATTAGTCACACCATGTGTCTGGCGTCCATTTTAGTTTACTTACACTCTGTAGTAGGTTTCTTGGATGAAGTTTTGAATTTTTACAACTAGGAAAAGTTTGAAAGTTACATGTAAAATGTACAATCAAGATGGGTAGAAAGTGTGATATTAATGACTTTGTAAAGGGACAAGTTGTCACACTCCATGCTGAAGGATATTCGCAATGTGCTATTGTAAAACGTTTGCATATATCAAGGTGTGCAGTTCTGAAATCAGGTGGCCATACACGCCGTTCGAAATGTGGGCGCAGACTGGACGAGATTACCGATTCCTCAAAAGCATTATTACATCTAGTCCACATACTTCATCTCAACGTGTAGCTCAGTTAGCTAATGATCGAGGAATAAAGATAAGTGCCAGATCTGTCCGACGACGGCTTGTGGATGAATTCACACTTTGGCCAGAAGACCTGCCAAGAAGCCTATGATGACCAGGAAACAAATTGCTGCCCGCATACAATTTTGTAGCAAGATGAAAGACAAATCTGCTGAATGGTGGGAGAGGGTAATGTTCACTGATGAAACTACATTTCAACAAGTACGTGGGAGTGGTTACAACTACGTCCGTCGACCAGCAGGCAAGAGACTAAATCCAAAGTACACGATCAAGACTGTTAAACACCCACCATCGGTCATGGTATGGGGTGGTATCTCGGCGAATGGACGATGTGGCCTGCACATTTTTGAGAAAGGTGAAAGAGTAAATGCTGCAAAAGACATATCCGTGCTGAACAGTGAAGTTAAAATATACATGAATGTTTCTGGCACAACTATATTTCAGCAGGACTCGGCACCGTGCCACACTGCAAAAACAGTCAAAAAATGGTTTGTGGACAACAAGATCGAACTGCTACCAAGTTGGCCATCAAACTCTCTGGATCTCAATGTAATTGAAAACAGTTGGAATCTTATGAAGAAAAAGGTGGCAGCACACCGTCCAACTTCAGAAGCAGATTTAAAGGACATACTCAAGCATGTATGGGTCAACAAAATCACTCCAGCATACTATAAAATGCTAGTTAACAGTATGCCTACAAGAATCCAGGCTGTGCTGAAAAATCATGGACACCCTATCAAATATTGACACATATTTATTGTTTCCTGAATAAAACTTTGAAAATGACATACAGTATATATCTTTGGTTCTTAAAGCTTTTGACCATGAAAGTGACAATAACACATACTTTTCTAATAAAATTCTGATATTTTGGACTCTGTCTTAAGTTTTGGCCACTACTGTATACCCCTATGAGTAGCCCCAGTGCCCTCTGTCACAGGGCAAATTATGTCCAGAGACTGAATCACAGCAACATTTTCCAGAGTTCTCTTCTGCTCCTTTACTCAGGCAGCACACTGTTATTGAAAGAGATTAGATTCTCCACAGAAGGAAATGAAATCCTTTCAAGGCCCTTGGTGGATAGGTTTAAAGAAGCACATGGCATTGAATTGGGTGACTCAATTTCTCTTTACTGAGTAAAATGACTTATCTATCTTTATCTTTATTTGTACACTTGATATACCGCCCACGACAGGACATTAGAGCGGTTTACAATAAACATGGCAACGCTATAGAAGAAGGAAAGGAACACCATTATATTATAGGAAAGCAGAAGAGGGAGCAGTAAAGTCAGCAGAGACAAACAATAGAGGAAGAGAATATCTAGGTAGGGGTATCACAAGGGAGGTCAAATGCCTGTTGGAATAGGTGGGTTTTTAGCAGACTTTTAAATTTCGGATATAAAGGTTCCAGACGAAGGGAAGGTGGTAGGGCGTTCCAGAGTGAGGGGCTAAGAAAAAAGAATGTGGCGTGATGTGTCTGTTCTAAATGGGCCTGGGAGGGAGAAGAAAGGGAGAACCGATTAGCATGTAATGACCGAAGCTGTCGATAAGGCGTATGGAGAGAAATGAGATTGGCCAGGTAAAGTGGATTTGATGTATGGAGTGCCCTATGTGTCAGAATTAGAAGCTTATACTGAAACCTATAACAGAGGAGTAGCCAATGGAGGTAGAGAAGGAGGGGAGTGACATGATCGGATCGCTTAGCATGTGTAATGAGACATGCTACCGTGTTTTGTAATAGTTGAAGGCACTGAAGCTAGTAAATTAGCTAGGGCCACATTGCAATAGTCTAATCTACTCATCACCAAAGCTTGTAATAGGGTGATGAGTGAAGAAGGAGGCAGCAGGGAATGGACCGCTCTGATTTGTCGTAAGGCACAGAAGGAACGGCGGGTGAGAGTAGACACATAATTGTGAAAAGAAAGGGAGGAATCCTGTGTAACACCCAAGTAGGGGAAAGAAGAAGTGAGTGGGATAGAAGAAGAGTTGAATTGGCCGTGGATTTTGAGGGATTCAAATGAAGATAATTGGAGGCGAGCCAAGAGGCAATGTGGATGAGACAGTTGTTAAGCAGTGAAATATCTACATTTACAGGAAACGTGTGGAAGAGAAGAACAATGTCATCAGCGTAAATGTAAGTGAAAACTGGATATTGTTGTATTAAAAGGGGTAAAGGAGCAAGAAAGATATTGAAGAGCATAGGGGAAAGGACCGAGCCTTGGGGAACCCCACATGCTAGGGGAAACGGAGAAGAAGACTGATTAGAGTGAACAGAGAACGTGCGAGCTGTGAGGAAGGAACAAAACTATTGTAATACAGTGCCCCACCACCCAGAGTCGTGAAGGCGAGAAAGTAAAGTCCGGTGATCAATTAAATCAAACGCTGAAGACAGATCCAGAGACACCATCAGAGTGATATCCCCCCGGTCATGAGCAACATGTATTTCATTTAAAAGGGCTAGAAGAACTGTTTCCGTGCTATGACCCGCATGGAATCCTGATTGTCGTGGATGCAGGGCATTGGTAGCCTCGACATGAGATGCCAATTTAAAAATACAAGATGTTCCAGTAATTTAGCCAGAAAGGAGAGATTCGAAACAGGGTGCCAATGGGAAAGGACAGATGGGTCAAGAGAGGGCTGTTTTAGGAGTGGATGAACGATAGCAGATTTCCAAAGTGTGTTGGGAAACAGCCCGAAGACAGACTGGCATTCAGGATAATTAAAATGAAAGGCAACAGATGAAGAGAAGGCTCGGATAACCAACCTGAAGGAATGGGGTCCAACTGGCAGGTGGTCTTCCTGGACTTGGAGATAGTCTTGAGCAATTCTGAGGGAGTAATAGCATGAAACAGTAGCTGGTTGCGCTCTTCTGTGTTTAGCAAATATGCAGTCCTTTGTAATATGAATTGTATCACCCTAGGTATTTGTGATACTCTAATGATCAGAGGATTTCCTTACTGGGCTCCTGGACATTTTAGTAGACACCAAAGTCTTTCTCCCTTCTCGCTGGGATCCTAGTTATTTCTTCCTTCATTCTACCATACCCCCTCCAGTAAGCAAGGTCCATCCAATACTGCAACTCCTCTGTAGGCTTGGAAAATAAGCCAGCACCTCCAGTCTCTTTTTCACAGTCAAGTAGATGGATGACTAAAAACCTCTGACTTGCTTTCACTCTTTACATGTAGACAAAAGCAAAAATCAAGGAATGATTCTACATTGGACTTAAATTAAAGAAAAAGAGGACCCAAGACAACATCTCTGTATACATACATCATAACCAACTTTACAGCTAGCAGGAAAATCACAAGCTACCAAAAGAAATCCACACCATAATCCTGCTCACTAGGATTACATATGGACTGGCAGACCAAAGCAGTCATCTCACAGAGAGGGGAGGGGGAGGGGGTTACAGCAAGATGGCATGCACCTACCATTAAAGTCAGAATAGAATTGTTCTGTACAGAAAGCATGCTATGACAGTGAGAATCCTGAAGAGATGCTTTTACAGGGTGGCCCAAAAAAAGTGAGAATATCTCGTAGCATATAAGTTATTTAAAATTTCAAAAAGACAGATGTAAACGATTGATAAATTTAAAAAAAAAATATGGTGATCGGAAATTGTCAAAATAAAGATGGTATATAGCTAAAAAAGGTAAATAAGTAAACTATTTAAGCTTTTAATTTACGAGATGTTCTCACTTTTTTTGGGCCACCCTGTATATGCAGTGTACTGAACAGTCTCAGGGTTTCCTCTTGCAGGTATTTGCAGGGATGAGGTAGGTATCCTCCCTTACAATGGAGACAGCACTCTCATTTAGACAGAGCACTAGCCCTTTCCTTTTGCCCCTCGCTGCATTGGCTTAGTGAAGGCCCATCATCAACTGGATCTGATGGTTTTACTCCTTAAATCACAGCCTGCATCTTGGGAGGTAGGAAGAAGGTATATTGGTTTCAACTCCCTCTCCTGGTCTTTAGCCAGTGGCCAAGGGCAGCTTGAGAGTAATGCGGGGCCATGTGCAGAGACTCATTGTGGGGCCTCATTTATATAAATATTTACATAGTCACTGGGCCTCATTTGCATAAATTTAATTTATTTTAAAATATATATGCTGCCCCTCTAAAATGCTAGGTAGCTTCCAAGCATATTTGTTTATTTTCTTTTATATAAGCCTTTCTTGAATCAAAGTGGTTCACAATTAACAATGGTAAATTTAACTTCAAAAGGAGCCAAATGATGAAAACTGGAAACAACATAAGCACTGACAAGTTAGATGGAGGCAGGCAAAGAAATTTGCCATGGATGCAAAAACACATAATACAAACTTTTTCAAGTACATTTGCAGCAAAAAACTGTGAGAGTCCATTGGACCATTGGATGATAGAGGGTAAAAAGGGTGCTAAGTGAGGACAATGCCATAGCGGAGAGACTGAATGAATTCTTTGCTTTGGTCTGTACTGAAGAAGATGTAGGGAAGTTATTCATGCCTAAAATGCTATTTAAAGGCAAAGTATCAGAAGAATTGAAAAAAAATATTGATAAACCGGGAAGCTGTATTACAACTATTTGATAAACATGAACAATAAGTAAATCATCTGGACCATATGGTATACATCCAAGGGTGTTAAAAGAACTGAAATATGAGATCTCAGACCTACTATTAGTAACACTGGTCAACACTGAAATCGTTACTGACTTTAAAAGGCCCTAATATGTAGTATCTGGGTGAGATGAACACGAATATAACATTAAAAAAAAATTATTGGCTCTCGTTTTGAAGATATTGCATGTAGTTCATTTTTGACGTTTCACCGTGTAAATTTATCCAGTAGGACATCAACAACATCCCAAATAAGCCTGAATGATGTAATATTGCATCACATTGCATAATACCAGCATTCACACATCATCCAGAGTTGATTGCATCATTTTCTGATGCAATGTAATACTACCACCAGACGGCTGCTGAAGCCATCTGACGTCAGCAGTGTACAGTCGGAAAGGAAAAGTAATCTGGTATTCTGTTCCGATATTGAAAGCCTCATGAATGCCTTAAAAATCACTCATGACCCACAAGACTGGAGACTATTTATAGACTCTTCGAAACTGAGTCTGAAGGCTGTGCTTTTGAACAATGGAAACCGTCTTCCATCTATTCCATTAGCACATGCCGTCCACATGAAAGAGACATACGATAACTTAAAGCATCTACTGACTTCCACTCCTTTCATGCTCAGTTTAAGTTACTTACTCTAGTTCACAGGGCTGTTCACATTAGTACTCCACAATACCTGGTAGACCTTATTACATTCTACACCCCCAGACACACTCCTCGCTTCTTCCATCTTAACCGCCTTAATCTCCCTCCCTCCTCCCTCGCTCACCTTCAATCCATCCGCTCCTCTGCTTTCTTTTTCATTGGCCCCGCGCTCTGGAATTCATTCCCCCATCACGCCACCTTCAAGCAAGACCTAAAAACCCACCTCTTTTCCTTGGCCTATGATCTTCCCTCCCCTCTTGTCTGATCCTGTCCCCTACGTATAGTCCTGTATCCTTTCTCTCATTTTATTATATCAACAATTGTAACTTCCTTTCCTCCTTTCTGGCCATGTGCCTGTTTCTAATTGTTTGTGAATTGTAAACAGCTCTGATTGATAAAGTAGGGTGGTATATCAAATAAATAAACATAAACATAAACATACAGCTGGCACCTCTGTGGTGACTTGAAGGTAGTTGCCCTTTTAATGGGATTGCAGCAGGGATATATAAAATACATGTGTTTCTTATGTGAGTGGGATAGCCGAGCAAGGGATTGGCACTACTTGTGGAAGGAATGGAATCGCAGACAAAATGTAACAGTTGGAGAGAAGAATATCCAGCACCCAGTTCTGGTTGAGGCTCACAAAATCCTGCTTCCACCCCTTCACATCAAACTAGGTTTGATGAAAAACTTCGTGAAAGCCATGGACCGCACTTCACCAGCTTTCTGATACATGCATGAAAAATTCCCTTGACTCAGCGAAGCAAAGATTAAAGAGGGAGTTTTTGTGGGTCCTCAGATTTGAGAGCTCTTCAAAGATGACCTGTTCAACAACTTGCTGCAGGGTGATGTGAAACAAGCATGGAATGCTTTTCGCCTAGCATCAACAAACTTTCTCGGGAATGTTAGGGTAGAAAACTACAAGGAACTAGTAGAAGATATGCTGATGCAGTATCAGAAACGTGGCTGCAAAATGTCTCTAAAGATCCATTTCCTTGATTCCCATCTCAATTTCTTTCCTGACAACTGTGGTATGGTTAGTGATGAACAGGGCAAACGTTTTCACCAGGATATCGCAACGATGGAGCAAAGATACCAGGGAAAATGGTCCACTACAATGCTGGCTGACTACTGCTGGTCACTCCCCAGAGAAGCTCCCAAACAGCTGTACAAAAGACAGGCAAAAAAATCTAAGAAGTAGTCTATGACTTGTTTATTTACAGGTATTAACCGAAGGCCTATTATATTTACTATTTACAAGCATTTTGTGATATAAACATTAATTCTTGTAGATTACAAAAAACTAGAGCCAACTTTGCAATTTCACTGTCATATTCGTGTTCAGCATATAAAAATTGATAAGAAGTGATTATTTTTATTTCAGTAACATGACTTTTATTATTTATTTAGCTGTATTTATAGCCTGCTTTTCACTGGGTCAAGGTGGTCAATTGGGGGATACATTTAACATGAGGGGATATGAGACACACATGCTAATACTTACAGGGAACATGGGCAATGGAGGGTTAAGTGGCTTGCCCAAGACCACAAGGAGTGCCTGTAGGACTAGAAATCCCAGTCCCTCTGGCCTGAGATTGCTGTCCCCAGGTGGGACTTGAACCCCTGGCCCTCTGGCTTGAGGTACCTTGTCCTAACCACTAGACCACTCCTCCCTCCCTTTTGTAAAAATTTGTTGACCAGTGTAATCTGTGAACTATCATTAAAATCATCTGTAGTACCTGAAGACTGGTGAATGGCTAATATAATGTCAAGTTTTAAAAGGGTTCTAGAGGTGATCTGGGAAACTACAGACTGGTAAGTCTGACTTCAGTACCAGGCAAAATGGTAGAAACCATTATAAAGAACAAAATTACTGAACATGTACAGTAGGTAGTCATGGTTTAATGGGAGAAAGCCAACATGGGTTTAGCCAAAGAAGGTTTTGTCTTACAAATCTTTTTTTGAAGGTGTGGATAAACAGGTAGACAATGGTGAGCCAGTTAATATAGTGTATCTGGATTTTCATGAAAGACTCTTGGCGAAATTAAACAGTCATGAGATTGGAGGCAGTGTAGTATTGCAGCTCTGCGTATGTCTTGTAGCACTATACAAATGCTCAGTAGTAGGATTGTGGATCAGAAACTGGTTAAAAGATAGAAGGCAGAGGATAGGGATAAATGGCCAGTTTTCTCAAAGGAGAAAGGTAAATAGTGGAGTACCCCGGGGATCTGTGCTGGGTCTGCTGCTTTTTAACATAGAGGTCATTCCATACATCTATCACTCTTTCCATGCAGAATTATTTTCTGAAATTGTTCCTGAGTCCAGCCTCTTGGAATCTCATAACAGAACCTCTTATTCTAAAGCATTTATTTTTATTTTGTTTTATGTTATTTATATGTATCTAGCTTAAGGTGAGATACATTCATGTACAATAGTTATTTCCCTGTTCCCAGAGGTCTTACAGTCTAACTTTGTACCTGAGACATGGAGGATTAAGTGGTTTGCCCAAGGCCAGAGGGAGCATCAGTGGGATTTATTCCTTTAAAAAGGGTTGGCTTCTTCTGCATGCATATTGAAGATCTTGAATTTCATTTTATAGGAATTTCACTATAGACCATATATCACTTTAGTAGTTTTCTCTAGATTCCTCAACCATATCTATCCTGTAGTCTAGACATATGTCCAGTATATTGGGAAAAATATCTCAGATGAGGTTTCACCAGTGCCTTGTACAGTATATTGTCACCCCATACTAAAAATCCTCTATTGGCTACATATCACTTTTTATGGATTACATTTAAAATTATTATGCTAATGTTGAAAGATGTACATGGTGAAGCCCCAGAAAGCTTAAAGCCTTTCTTTCCCTTTCTTCTCATATACAGACTCATTTTACAAACACATTCCTGCTTTTTATAGTGCTACTTGAAATATGCAGCAATATAAAGTGATGATAAATATTCAGGTACAACATGTCTCTGCCCTCAAGAGCTTACAATCTAATGTCTACCAGGGGCACTGGAAGATAAAATGACTTGCCCAAGGTCACAAAGATTGTCAATGGTAGAAGTGAGAATTAAACCTTATTTAAAATAATCTTGGAGATCATTGCCACTATGACCTTCATCCATACTTCAAACTTGTTTCAACTGAGCGATCATGCACAGTGTCTCTGGACATAGGAGCCAGGTTTTCTGTTATGCTCTTTTTGAACGATGTTATTGTGCCTCCCATATTATGTATTGTTCCCTGTTGGACGTTTACAAGATGTATGAGTATTCTATTTTCGCTGGTGACTGCATCATTTTGAGTTCCTGAGCATTAATAAAGAGATTTAAACATAAACATAAATTAACTTATTTTGATGTTATTAACCATGCTGTGGTTCACCCTTTTTCTTTTTGTTTCTTAGGGGCCCTTTTATTAAAGGTTAATGCGTATTGGCAAAATCAATAAGTTCATCATTGATGGAGAAGAAATTGAAATAGTGGACAACTTTAACCTGCCTGGATCAATAATCAATAAAGAAACAAAAAGCAGCCAAGAAATTTGATGACAATTGTTTGTGGCAAAATAGCTTTGAAGGACTTAGACAAGATTCTCAACAGCAGAGATGTCTCTCTCCATGCAAAGAGACTTCTCCAAGCCATGGTATTTTCAATAATGTCATAAGGATATGAGAGCTGGACAGTGAAAAAGATAGAGAGAAAGAAAATCGATGCCTTTGATTTATGGTGCTGGCGAAGAATACTGTATGGACTGCCCATAGAACAAACCAGTCGGTACTAGAGGAGATCAAACCTAAACTTTCTTTAGAAAGTCAGATGACAACATTTCGACTTACATAGTTTGGACACATCATGCGAAGAGAGCGATCATTAGAAAAAGACATAATGCTTGGCAAGGTTGAAGGTCAACACAAAAGAGGAAGGCCAGCACTGAGATGGATCAATACAATGACAGCAGTTATAGATGCCACTCTATCAACAATGAGCTGCCTGACTGAAGACAGAACACTGTTTAGGACAACTATCCAGAGGGTCATCTTGAGTTGACATCTACTCAATGGCATGTAACAACAAGTGCCATTGTGCCCATCTAAGTAAAAGAACTGTGGGCACTTAACACACATTAACTTCATTAATGACTGTTAAAACCTTTAGTAAAAGGGCCCCTTAGTGTGCAAGCACCTTACATCCTTTGTTTTTTGCAGAATATATTTTTACATTTAATACTGTGCCGGTCCAGAGTACATTGTCAAGAGCTGGTAGGTTTTATTTTAGATTCCCAAGCTATATAATTAAACTGCTATCATTTTTGCTGAATATAAACAGCGCTGAAAAGTTTAAGAAAATTGTCTAGCCTGGGAATATGTTGATTTCTTTTTCTTGGGGCATACATTTGAACAGTGTTCTGAATGACGAGATCCACTGCCCCCTGACTAGGACTCTGAGGAGACCCTTCATTTTGGCAGTAGATGGCCATGAGCTGCCTGTTTATTTTTAGATATTGAGAGTTAGGAAAAGTGAGTAAAGCTAGCCAATGAAGCATGTGTTTTTTAATTTTGAAGGACTGGGTGGCAAAGGTGATAAAATCCTTGATGGGGTCATTTGTTAAAGTGCTAAGATGGAGGAAGGGAAAAGAAGGACAATCACACAAACACTATAGGGAGGGAGGAGGGAAGGAACAGATCATGCTGTTGCAGCAGCATTGATTTAAATTTGAAGAATGAGGAGGGAGAGACTGATGAACGAGAACCAAGCTGTTTGTAATAGGATTTAGAGGAGTAGTTACTAAGCTGTGATAAAATAATGCATTTTACCGCAGTTTAATTTAGCATGGGTGTCACTAGCTTGCGGTACCTCTGTTAGCATTGCTGCAGCTATGGACATTCTGCTTTTCTAGCTGCTGTAAAACACAGATAGCAGGCCCTAAGTCAGGCCCTCTCTCTTTTAAAGGGGCCAGTGGTGGAATAAATCCGCCATTCCTGATGCCCTCCTGACAATCTAAGCCCATATCTTCACCCCTGACACCTACCAATCATTGAAATCCTATCTCCCCATCCCAAATACCTCCCTGCACCTACTCAGGGGATTCTCTGGAAGCTAGTGGGTGGGTGGGAAGGGAAAGGGCAGGCAGACATGATCCCAAGTTGCTCCTTGCACATTGGCTTGTGGCCTCAAAATAACACCGCTTAGCTCCCCAGTAGTAGTCTTGTAGTGTCCTCCATTGAAATGTGCTCAGATATTTGGGCTTCTTGCCATTACTTTACCTCAGCATCATAAGCAATGCTCTGGGCTTACTGAGGCATAGCACTAAAAGGCTACAGGTTAAGTTGAGGCAGTCCGCAAAAGATGAGTAAAAATGCCATGAAATGAGACTTAAGAAACAAAATATGCATACTTCAGGGTGGACAGGGGAATGTGATAGTACTCTTTAACTACCCTAAACTGTGGCAATTAAAAAAAAATCTCCTGCATAAATGATGCACCAAAGAAACCTGTTTTCAGAGAAGAGGAACTTCTAGGTTATGGTCTGAGGCTCCAAGGGAATAGATTCAGGAGTGATATCAGAACATATTTCTTCTGTGGTCAATGGAAGGAATGGCTCTTAAGAAGAAGAAGTTGAGAAAAAAAGTAAGAGAATTGAAGAAAGCAGAGGATAAGCACAGTGAATTTATAGCTATGATAGAAAAAAGGAAAAAGTTAAAGATCAGCTGGAGTCTAGGGTATTGCACCAGTAAGTAAATTGGACAGAGCAGACAGTACCGCTGGTTCTTATATATGATTATATGTTATGGAGCCAATATACAGCCATTTGGCATTCCTTTGAGAACACTGACTGTAATGGCCAAAAATAATCCAGCTATTCATTGCCATTGTTCATATAGTCGGTGGTGCTGAATACCTATATAATAGGTCAATGCAGTAACTGGTGCTGCCGTCTGATATTCATTTTGCTATCCAGATAGCTATCTGCATAAAGTTAGGACAGACTTTTTGCTCTTCTATCATTGAGGTCCTTTTACTAAAGTGCATTACGTTTCTGTGCCTAACGTGCATTTAACGCAAAACCTAATGTGTGTTATGTGCAAAGGAAGTGTGGACAGCATGTTCCCGATGCATGGCACTATCACTGCTGGTGCACGTAACTTTATCTATTGAGGTGGCATCAGCTAAACCTGCACTAATAGAAACATTGACAGCACATGCACTGCTATATGCCCTCCTGAGCTAGCCGCTATGCGCTCCCCACTCCCACTCTCTGCCCCTACCCTGCCCATTCAGTACCCTAACACATGAGTGACAGTTAGTGCGTGCGAATCAGCGTGTGGCAACTCTTATGCCCCCACAGTACCATGAGCCCTTGTGCACAGTCACCATGCATGAAAGTGTGCAATAGCTGATTTGTGTACTTTATTAAAGGAGCCCCTTTATATCACTACTACTACTACTACTACTGTACTACTGATCATTTGTATAGTGCTACAAGGCACACACAGTGCTGTACAACCACACGCAAAAGATGGCCCCTGCTCATCAAAGCTTGCAATCTAGTCAAGACAGACAACACAACAGCTGAGGGCAGGGATATGTCTAGGGGAATGGTAAGGAAACACATAGGAGATTAAGCAGATCAGGATCCAAAAGTGGCCTCAGAGAGGTGAGGTTTTAGCCTGGTTTTGAAAAGGACCAGAGATGAAGCGCTGATGTTCAGATTCAGGCAGTTTGTTCCAGGCATAAGGAGCTGCAAGGTGAAAGGATCAAAGTCTGGAGTTGGCAGTAGAAGAGAAGGGCACAGATAAAGGGATCTGCCAGAAGAGCAAAGTTCCCGAGGAGTGGTGTAGGGAGAGAAAAGAGAGGAAAGGTAGTGAGGAATGAGTGCACTTATAGTTCAGTAGAAGTTTGAACTAGATACAAAAACACCTAATAAAAATGCATAATATTTTTTTTTCAATTACATTCATAGCAAACCTGTGAGTCAGTTGGGGTAATGGGACACTAAGAAGGGACAAGGCCATAAGAAAATGTAGGGATGTTATTCATGCCTGAAATGATATATAAAAGTGATACATCAGAAAAAATGAAAAAAAAATCAATAAAATGGGAAGATGTATTACAACTATTTATTTATTTATTTAACAGGTCTTATATACCGCCTTATCATATACATTCAAAGCGGTTTACAATGAACAGTTATAGCAACAAGCTTTACATTGAACAGGGTTATTCAACTTGGAGGTTACATGGAGTAAAACAAGCAATTGTCAGTTGCAAACTATATACAAGAACTCTAGCTGTGTTTCATGGTCCAGTTGCTGTTACTGTTAATCATCATCTTCTGGGGTCGTTCCAAAATATTCCAGGAACAGATGGGTTTTTATCGCCTTTCTAAAGTTTGTTAGGTCTTTGATCTCACATGTTGATGCGGGGAGATCTATGCATTGATCAACTGAAGAATAGAAAATCACCTGGACCGGATGGTATATATCCAAGGGTGCTGAAAGAACTGAAATATGAGATTATAGACCCACTATTAGTAATCTGTGAACTATCATTAAAATTATCTGTAGTATCTGAAGACTGGCGAATGGCCATTGTAACGCCAGTTTTTAAAGAGTTCCAGGGATGATCTGGGAAACTACAGACCATTGAACTTGACGTCAGTACCAGGCAAAATGGTAGAAACCATTATAAAGAACAAAATTACTTAACCTGTATAGTAGATAGTCATGGTTTAATCGGAGAAAGCCAACATGGATTTAGCCATAAAGGTCTTTTCTTACTCTGTTATATTTTTTTGAAGGTGTGAATAAACAGGTAGATAAAGGTGAGCCAGTTGATATAGTGTAACTGGATTTTCAGAGAGCCTTTGACAAGGTCCTTCATGAAAGACTCAACAAAATTAAACAGTTATGGGATTGGAGGCAGTGTAGTATTGTGGATCAAGAACTGGTTAAAATATAGAAAGCAGAAGATAGGGCTAAATGGCCAATTTTCTCAATAGAGAAAGGTGAATAGTGGAGTACCCCAGGGATCTGTGCTGGGTCCACTGCTTTTTAACATATTCATAAATGACCTAGAAATTGGAATAACAAGTGAGGTGATCAAATTTGCAGAGGACACACGCTTATTCAAAGTTGTTAAAATACAAGATGATTATGAAAAATTGCAAGAGGACCTTGAGAAATTGGAAGACTGGACATCCAAATGGCAGATGAAATTTAATGTGGAGAAGTGCAAAGTTATGCACCTAGGAAAGAACAACCCAAACTATGGTTACACGATGCAAGATTCCATATTAGGAACCACCACCCAGGAAAAAGATTTAGGTGCCATCATGGATTACACGTTGAACCCTCTGCCCAGTTTGCAGCGGCGGCCAAGAAAGCAAATACTGTAGAATGCTAAGATTCATGAGGGAAGGAATGAAGAATAAAACAATGAATTTTAAAATGCCTCTGTACTGTTCCATGGTGTGACTGCTCCATGAATATTGTGTGCAATTCTGGTTGCCGTATCTTAAAAAGGATATACTGGAATTAGAAAAAGTACAGAGAAGAGACACCAAAATGGTAAAGGAGATGGAAGGATACACCTATAAGGAACGGCTTAAAAGGTTAAGGCTCTTCAACCTGGAAAAGAGATGGCTGAAGGGAGATATGATAAAGGTCTATACATTTATAAATGGTGTGGAACGAGTAAATATAGGTCAATTGTTTATGCCATCAAAAATTAGAAAAACTAGGGAGCACGCAATGAAGCTACAATGTAACCCATTTAAGACTCTAAAAGAATATATTTTTTCACGCAATGTATAATCAAACTCTGGAATTCATTGCTGGAGGATCTAGTAAAAGCTGTTAGTGTAGCTGGGTTTAAAAAAGGTTTGGACAAGTTCCTGGAGGAATGTCCATAAACCTTTATTAAAGAGGATCCAGGAAATCCACTGCTTGCCCCAGGACAAGCATTGTGGAACCTGTGTGCTTTTTGAGAACCTTCTAGGTACTTGTGACCCGGATTGGTCACTGCTGGAAATAAGATACTGGGCTTGATTGTCCTTGGTCTGACCCAGTATGGCATATCTTATGCTCTTATGTTAAACAAATAGGGAGCCAATGAAACAACTTGAGAAGAGGGGTTATATGAGTATAGCGACTCTAGCAGAAGATTAGCCATGCAGCTGAGTTTTGAACAGATTGAAGGGGAGAGAGATGATTTAGAGGGAGATCAGCAAGGAGGAGGTTACAATAGTGACAGTGTGTTCAGAAAGGAAGGAACACTTTTTGCTGATATTATAGAAAAAGAAACCACAGATTTTAGCTATCAGTTTAACGTGTGTGGAGAAGGAAAGGGAGGAGTCAAAGATGACCCCAAGGTTGCGAGCCGAGGAAGCAGGGAGGAGTAGAGCATTATCCACAGAGTTTGAGAAAGGAGGAAGGGAGGATGTGGGTTTAGGAGGAAAGATAAGAAGCTTGGTTTTGGTCATGTTCAATTTCAGATGATGATGAGACATCCAGGCAGCAATGTCAGATAGACAGGCAGAGATTTAGGCCTGGATTGCCAGAGAGACTTCAGGTTTAGAGAGGTAGACCTGAGAGTCATCAGCATAAAAATTGTACTGAAAACCATGGGAGGAGATGATTGCACCAAGGGACTAGGGATATAGAGAGAAAAAGAGTATACCCAAGACAGATCCTTGGAGTACACTAACTAAGAGTGAGATAGATGTAGAGGAGAATCCACCAGTACAAACACTGAACGTGCAGTGGGAGAGATAAGAAGAGAACCAGGATAACACAGGGCCCTTAAAACCAAGCTAGAACAAGGTAAAAAGGAGAAGGTGATAGTCAACAGTGTCAAAAGCAGCAGAAAGGTCAAGGATGATGATCGAGTACAGACCCTTGGATTTGGACAGCAACAGGTCACTGAACACTTTGGCAAGAGCCGTTTCAGTAGAATGTAAAGGATGAAAGCCATATTGCAATGAATCCAAAAGGGCTTGAGAGGAGAGAAAGGCAAGGCAACTGTGATGAACCGCACATTCAAGTAGTTTAGAAATGAAGGGGAGGAGGGAGATGGGTCAATAATTAGAAGGACAGGTAGGGTCTAGTGAGGGTTTCTTGAGGAGAAATGTAACCACAGCATGCTTGAAGGCTGCAGGAACAGTTGTAGTGGAAAGTGATAGGTTGAGAATATGACAGATGGAAGGGATGACAGTGGAGGAGATGGAGCTCAAGAGACAGGTGGAATAGGATCAGAGGATCAGGTAGTGAGTTTGGAGGAGGAAAGAATGTGTGTGGTTTCCTCCTCAATAATCTTAGAAAAGGAAGAAAGAGAGGCAGAGATTGAGGGGAGGAGTTGGGAGTGAAGAGAGGGAAGAAGGGATGGAGCTGACCTTGTGGGGAATTGGAGTATAATCTTGTAGACTTTGTCATGGAAATAGTCGGACAAAGTTACCTGAATATTACTGTTAGCCAGAAAATTTGTCACTTTGCCCTACCCCAGCATTATTGAATAGTGCCAAAGCATTTAGGTAGATTTTCGGCAGCGCTATCCAGGTAATGTTGCCGAGTATCACCGAATAACATACAGTAGTAACATAGCATAGTATATGACGGCAGATAAAGAAGAGTATGGTCCTTCTAGTCTGCCCTGTATATCTTTGTTTAGGGTTGCACTCACCTCTCCGTGCAGGTCACCCCTCTCTATTTGTTGAAGTATAAAAAATAGTTAAGCTTATTTTTATTGTATTCGCTTTCTATAAAGGGATCCACTGTATCTGTCCCATGCTATTCTGAATTCTGTCACTGTATTTGCCCCCACCACCTCCATCGGGAGGGTATTCCAAGCATCCACCACCCTTTCAGTGAGAAAGCATTTCCTGATGTTGCTTTTAAATTTACCTCCTTGCAGCTTCATTTTATGATTTCTAGTATAGCAGCTTCCCCTTGTTTGTTCATTAGTACCCTTTAAGTATTTAAACGTCTGAATCATTTTTTCTCTGTCCTTCCCTCTTCTCTAGAGTATACATAGACCTGGCCAGAGCCACTTACCTGGTCAGCAGCGCTATGATCTGGATAAGTGGTATAGAATCCATAAACCATGGAGGTATAATGGAAGGGGTACAGTTTGCAGTGATGCTGGTATAATAGTCCTTGGAGCACACACATCTACAAACAAGATTGTACATATTTATGCAGTTTGGTTGAAGCAAGAGGTGTAATTGTAATACACACATTTTATAAAATACGAGGGTACACACAGAGTCCTTGCACACATTTGTAGCCACTTTGGAGCAGGTATAAATGTGCACATTGGCCTTTGTGTGCTTTGGCATGTGTGCGCTGGCTGTATGTTGCCTGATAAAACAGGCACCTTTTTGCTACTTGGACATAGGCATTCCCTTATAAAATTACTTCACATATGCACATGCTCAAGCAATTCACCATTATTAGGGTCCCCATATAGCCTCTGCTCGTGCTTTGCATTCCAAGCTTGAGTAGAGGCATTAAGGAAGTCTTAATAATGGTGAATTATAGGCCAAAACCTCTTTTCTGCTCTCACGTTTTGATGTCTCTTTCCAATTTCAGTGTTACTTTCTGAAAGGAAGCATGTGAAGTACTTCTTCATTTTGCTCTGCATCATCCCCCAAAGTCAGAAGTCATCATCCATTTAGAGTTACTAACATGCGCTGCTACATTAGCATGGGCTAAGAGAACTCTGGCTGATAGTGTCTGCATCAAACTAGTGGGATTACTACTGATACAAGTTTCATACAGTAGGAAAGACTTTCCACAACACCTCCCAAACCAAGGATCTGCTCAATCAATAGGTCTGTTAAGCTACCATAAATTAGCTTGATCTGCTTCACTAACTTTATACAAAAGGACTAAGAGGGCAGGGTTAATTTTTCCCTGCTGTCAGTAATACACTCCGTAACAGTGGGGCATTACATCGGCAATTCAGTCTGAGGAAGTCATGTGGAAGCGTTTCTGAATTGTTCCTACGAATATTTATCTCCTCATTTGCATGAAGCTGGTAGGGAATTAGCACCAATTTGGGAATCATACCTGTAAATCCTCTATTACAAACTGAAATTATTATAGGGTTACCCAGATAAATCTGTCCTATCCACTCTCTCCCCAGGCTTAACCAAAAAGGTCCTAATGCAAATGAGTTCAGCAATAGATTTTACCATGGGATTTTTCTTTCTCAGCATTGCCCATCAACATTTTCTTGCAACAGGAAACCTTTGCTTGGGTTGCAGGGTAGTTTATTATCTAAGGAATAAAACCACCCTCCTCACAACTTTATGTAAATAAATTAGGTGGGTGCTGTCAAATCATGTTAATTTCTTTTCTGTTTTTATTTAAGCTTGAGATTGTTTATTAGTAAATGTATTCAGCATTCACATGGTTGCACTTTTCTATTTTTTAAATTAATGTCTTGATACATTAGTTAAATAAGATGCCCCTCAATACTAGTTATATTCACTATTAATGCTTTTCACTTCTCTAGTGCTGCTAGACATCTATACACAGTAGATAAAAGATCTTCTCTGTGCAGTTTACAGTCTTGTTAAGGGGATACAGCAGTGTATAATTGTAACATTGGTTTGCGGAAGCCACTCATGCTTTCTCCAGTGTAAATCCATTGACTGAATAACCGAAGGGGCCTCACAAAGCTTTCCTGTAAAGGGAAAGGTGATTAAGGAAAGGTAGCTAATCAGAAAAGACAAAAGTTAAGATAGGAATAGTGCTTAGGGCCTGAAGATCCTGATTCTAAGGATATGACCCCACAAAGTTCTATAAGAGAGGACTGTGATTTTTATTTAGACCCCAGAAGTGCTGTGAAGGTTGAGGAAGAGAACAGGCACCTAGTATGACTGACTGATTTGTGAGATATAGTTTGACCCCGGTACAGGATGCTTCTTTGAAATTAGGAAGCATTCTCCAGCAGCTTCATTCTGAGGATGGGGGAGGGGGATTGTTCTGTCAATAACTACAATGCCTGTCCCTCCCTGGAGACTGCTACTGAAGTTCTGTTTACTAAAGCAAGAGCTAGCTTGCCTATTAAAAAAGAAGAAAGAGTTTGAAGGAAAACAAAAGAAAAGAAAACTAAACCAGCTTTCCAGAATACAGTTCATTTGGTGGAATTTACATAGCCATGCAAATGGATTAAACTGTTGGGAAGTATGACCTCTCGATTATGAAAAAAACATACAATGAAAACTTTACAGCATGTTAAAGCTGTCATCAGATAAAGGCGTGCACCACTTTGCATGTTCATTCTTCATACGGCATGTGAGATAAATGTGTTAAACAATGAAGTCAAAGTGTTTTTCTTCTTAATTGTATATTTTACAGATAATAATGTAGTTAAAACTCATATCTTTTGTGCATACATATCTGACCTAAAAGTAATGTCCATGTTTTGGAGACTAAATCTGGGACAGCTCGGCAGGGTTTGAGATGGGCTGGATGGGACAGGGGTGCTCTCTCCACAGGCATCTTTTACTTATACAGTGTATTTCAAAATAACCAGTCATTTCAAAAGTTTGAAAAAGACAATAGCAGCCCTTCTCGAGTTATAAGCGCACATGCATACATTTATGCTTAAATTTATTTTACAGGTAGTCAGCCCGGCAGATGTCCATATCGGACACGCCTATGTTCGTGAAATCGTACTGACTCGGACCCGCTGCCTTTTATTTGAAGGTTCTGAATTGGACGTCCCAGATTGCACTTGGAAGTCATTTGTTAAATGTTCCTCAAAGGCCCTAAATATCCTGATACATGTTTTCATATTAATCTGTCTTGGCTATGACAATTCATTGTTTGCAGTTGTCCCTCAGTGCAGAATACATATAGCCGTTACGGTTAAACTGTTATAATATGTTAGGAATTTCAATTACATATCCCCTCGCCTTCTTGAACAGTACTGGCTGTCTATTTCTGCCTGGTGGAAATGTAAAATACTTACCCTTAGTCCATCATGCTTTCTGTTCAAAAACTCCTTTTTATGTGAACACTTTATTCAGATCATCTTACCCCAATCATTTAACTGTTTCTCCCCTCTCTAGGATCAGATTAGAATCAACCAGTAAATCCACCTTTTGTTATGTTGCTCCATATTATAGAATGTTTCGCCTCTGGACATTCACCTAGAAAGCTTTTTCTGTAAATGTATAAACTTGGCTCTTTCAACAGGCCTCCCCTGATCCTATTTCTTAGGTTTATGGGATTGCTGCCATCTAGAGTAGCTGGAACTGTCCCCTTCCCTTCCTGTCTGCTAACACGGGTTGTCTAAGGTTTGGAATTGTTGTGCTATGTATCTTCACATCTTCCCTCTCTTTATGTATGCTATAATTTCTCCTGTTGATTCTCCCCCAGGAGTTTGTGTGCTGTACATCAGTTCATGGTTGTAAACCATAGTGTAAACAATGGGGACTGCTGAATAGTAATATACCAAGTTGTTGTAAATAAAAAAATATTCAAGCACACTTATCCAGTTAGCAGCACCTGGCAACCAGCAAATTATTCAGCAGCACTACCTGGATAGTGCTGCTACATGTATCTCTTGACTGCCTCAACACCATCTGGGGCAGAGTTTGGCTGGAGTCAGGAGTTATCCAGTTAGTGTTGGCATTCAGTCCACTAACCTGATCACTGTAGAGAAAACGTTAGGACAGGAAAGGCTGTCTTAGCTGTATCCAGATAGTTATGTGGTCAGCGGACTTAATATCAATGCTGCCTAAATAGCAGTGATAGGCACTCAGAATCCAGATATTCCGTGCTAGCCACTATCTGGATACCAGAACTGAGTATCCACATTTTTTTTTCAGCCATGGTGGACAACATTTTAAAAAAATGCAGATCACCCAGGCTGAATATTGTCCTATCTACATTTTGCAAAGAATATGTTCAAACTCTGCCCAACTCTATCCCAGAAGCACTTACTTCACACACATATGAAAATCTATATACGATTGCTTTGTGTATACTTTTATATATCTACATGGCTGGTGAATTTTGCTGTACTGGCTTTCTACTTGTACAACTTCCTTGTTCATATAGAAAGCTTTGCTAAAATTGCCCTATGTACCTGTATCCCAATGCTTCTCACTCCTCTCTTGTAGGCACAGCAAGCCAGTGGGTTTTTAAGATTGTCACAGTGACTCTGTATGGGATTAATGTGCAAAGATTGGAGAATTGTTGTATGCAATGTATGGGATTAATCTGCATAGACTGGGGATCCATTGTATGCATATGTATCCTGTGCGTATTTCTTGCAAACCCAGCTGGCTAGGTGTGCCTTCAGGAGAGGGCTCAGAAACACTGCTATATGCTATCTTTATTCTGGGCTATTGAAACCCAGCCCAAGTACTGGTTCAACCATGTTTTCCCCTTTTATTAACATAGTTAACTAATACTGTTTCTTTTCATATGATTTGCTCTTCCTTCCTCCATCTTCCTCAGCCTGACACCTGGTTTTGCTACACCCTGGGTCTTTGGAATGCAGCTAATGCTAATGCCAATGCTGATTGGCAGTAAGGACATGATGGCTTTTAGTAATCTTGGCACTGTGCCCCTGGAAGCTGCATGTGGCAGCTTTTTACACTCACGTGCATACATGCACAAATGCACTAACACACTGACCAATTTGGCAACCAGTTATAGCGCTATGCCAAAAAAGTGAAGACTTACATTAGAGCTCTGTCAGAGCATGCTGTAATTTTGATGCGCACTAAAAAAAAATAGAGATTAGATAAAGCTATGGTAATGAAGAAGACAGCAGTGTCTGCAAAACACCCTGGAATTTCAAATCAAGGTGCAATTTATTCTGTAACTAGGTTATGGAATACCATGCCACAGAGGTCTTCAGTAACAATTGCACTTTACAGTGAGAAAAAGCCCTTGCAGAATATGTTGGACTGTTAGAAATTTTTATCATATTTTTTTTTAAATAAAAAAAACAGCCCTGAAATTAGTAGGTCTAGGGATTACGTGTTACTAGAATTACTTTGCTTTTGTTTTCAGTTCTAATTCTAGACAGCAATTCCATATTAGGAGATTGTGACAGCTGCTAAAATCAAATGCTAAGGATTGGTCGGAATTCTGTAACAAGGACCTTGATGTCAACTGAATTTTGGCCAATTGAGATATACACGAGTTGCATTTTAAGGCGCCTTTTAGATTGAGATGTCGAGGTTGAATTCTGACAGTATGTTAAAAGCAGCATTGCTAAATGTGGAGCTGCTTCTAAAAAAACACAGAGGGGAAGTATGGAACAACACATGTATTGACATCTACGTGCAGCGGGAGGTGCCACATTACAGATTTACATGTGGGAAAAATTGACAAGAGGAAACCCGGTCATGTACATGTGTAAGTAGCAGCATTCTCAAAACTTGCACGTGTAAATGTCTGTACCTACACCGGCATGGGTGCTGTTCTGCAAAATTAAACATGTAGGTGCTGCTATCTTACTATGGAGGACCCTATATTTAACTTATTTCAATTTGGAGGTGGAAATAAACTGTGGGGATTAAGGAGGATATCTCCCTTAATCCCTCTTGTGAAGAGCTGGCTGAAATACACACTTTTTAAAAACCTGCATGTGCCAGGGAGCAAGTGCAAATTGCAATGTTGAGCGCTTTGAGCTTGCTCATGCATTTCCTGTGTGAAATAAGGAATACATGTGCAGATTATGCCCCCCCAGGCCATGCCCATATAAGGCCCTTGTCATGCCCTCTCAAAACTTCCACATGCTAATGACATTCATGAGTGAATCGGGCCCCTTCTACAATGGCCATTTACACATGGATGCAACTGATGAAACCCATGTAGATCTCAAATAAGGCTTCTAAAATAGCCCCGTAACGTTTATCCATCTGCGTCGGTTTGGCTAGCTTTTCTCCTTTTTTAACTATGATCTATTTTGTCAGGTGTGTAACACTTCATAAGAAATATAAAGACAAAGGGTATTTAAAAAAAATCCTAAACCACACTTAGGTTTATTAAAGCATTGACTTCAATGGGGCTGCGGCTCCGATGTCTCACAGAGGCCGCTACCGCTGCTTTGTAAACATACCCCTAAGGTTGGTGTAAGTGGTTGCACCTAGATTTGGCATGCATATCTTACCATTTATCTCCCTATTTTATAAAGCAAATTATGTGCATATCTTATAAAATAAGTGAAAAATATGTGAGTGACAACACATATTAAACTAAGTGACCCTTATAAAATTACCTCCTAAATGCTTAGTGTGGAACAGGATTGGAGTGGGCTTGAGGCAGAGGTGGGGGTGTGGCTACTGGTGACAGCAAATGGGACCTTACCACATGCTGGCTGTCGCAATGGTTGATGATGATTCAAGCAGCATGGCTGCTGCCTCAACATCCCCTCTCCAAAAAAAACAACACTGGTGGCAAGCATCAATGACGGTTCCCCCCCCCCCCCCCCACAATCAAGCTCCAAGATTTTGCACCCTCCTGATCCAATCCTCCTCCTCATGATAACCTCCCCATCTGATCCCCTCTCACCAGATCCAATGCCCCTTCCCCATGACAACCTCCATCCAGTCTCCTCTCACTATGCCAAGCTCACCAATCCAATGCCCCCCCCCCCCAGTTGAAGTCCTAACTCTCCCAACATCATTGACACTCCATCCCCAACTATCCATGATGCCTAATGGATGGGGCAGGAGCAATTTATTTAACAGTTTTTTATACCACTTTATCATTTCAGTCAAAGCAGTTTACATTGTAACTTAAACTTGGTAATGTACATTAAACAGGGACATTGATAACTTGGAATTTTCTGAGACAATAGAGGGTTAAGTGACTTGCCCAAAGTCACAAAGAGTACTAGTAGGAGTCAAACCCTGGTCTATTGGTTTCTAAATCAGTGTTCTAAGCATTAGGCTTCTCCTCCACTGACACCTAGATTCAAAATGATGAATCTGACCCCTAATGATAATCTCAAGCCCCTAAATTCTATAGCATGCTTTCTTATAAATTTAGGCGCTGGAGCTGTTATACTACAGAATGAGTTTGCTGACAAGAAAATTATCTCTTTTTTGTTGAATGAATGCTATATACTGGAATCCTTATTTGATTTTACCAAGAAGTATTCAACCAATGCATCTTTATCTTGTGCAAACAGTAATCCATTTTCCATTTTCTTTTATTACTTAATATACTGCCCGTCTCCATGGGTCTCAAAGCAGTTTACAATAAATATACTACCAGTTTATCACCATAGCATGCTGCCTTCTCTGTGGGTCTCAAAGTGGCTTACAAAAAAATTACTATCAGTTTTGCAACCCTAACATGCCTTAGTTTTCAAAAACAAATATTTGATCTTTTTAGTCATTTGAATTACCAACAGGATTTATATATTGAAATAGTAAAGCAACTGGCAATATTACTGAGAAAACATGTTTTCATTTCTATAAAAATATGCAGAAGTAAGAGCATTTCTTTGCAGTATTACAGTATAATGATGAAAAGAACTTGCTGCCGCTGTGCCCTTTCTTTGTAAGAGCCTGCAAGCCCTTGTCCTCTGTGAAATGGTCTCAGAAAGGTCATTGAGGGCACTGTGGTGGTAAGGGATGATATACCAGTCATCTAAGACCACAGCAAATCAATCATAATTAACACTGAGTTAGTTCTTGCACTGAAAGCCTCTGGAGGAAAAGGTCAGTGCGAGGGATCAGCAGGCAATGTGCATAGATTAGAGCAAACAAGTTTCATCACTCCAGGCCTCTTTTCAGGGTGAGCTAGATTTGAATTCATTATGTTTATCATCACTATGGTGGTGGATGAGCATAGAAGGGACATAATAAATGATAGCTCTGGCTACTACTACTACTACTATTTATCATTTGTATAGCGCTACAAGGCGTTTGCAGCACTGCACAGAGACATATAAGAGACAGTCCCTGCCCGTAAGACAGACAGCACAACTGGGAACTAGGATATATCTAGAGGAGTTATGCGGAAACCCAAAGAAGGTGAGCAGCAGAATAAGGGGATCGAGATCCAAAAGCAGTCTCAAAGAAGTGAGGTTTTAGCCTGGATTTGAACAGGGTCACAGATGGAGCCCAACGAACTAACTCAGGTAGTTTGTCCCAGAAATAAGGAGCAGCAAGGTAGAAAGATTAAAATTTGGAGCTGGCAATGGAAGAGAAGGGCACAGATAGAAGGGACCTGCCAGAAGAGTGGCGTACCCGAGGTGAGGTGGGAGAGGTAAAAGAGGAAAGGTAATGAGAAACAGCCGAATGAAGGCAGAAACAGATAGGGAGCCAATAAAGCGACTCGGGTACAGGGAGGTGAAGAGGGCTCTGGAATTGGCTTTGCTTCTCCGTGTGGGGTCCCTGGAGAAGGTGTGTGATCTGAGGCTGTTTCTCTATCAGAGGGCAGCCTTACCCAGGGTATGTTTAACCCATTGGTCAGCGCAGGTGCTGGTGTGTTGGTGAGGCCCCCGAAGGTCACGTTGGAGGTGCTGTGGGATGCAATTTCAACCATGAATTCCTCTCTTGCGACTATTGCAGCGTTTGTAAGTACTGAAACTATTTCCTTGCGTAAAGAGTTTCAAGAGGTTTCAAGAGTTCAAAAGGAGCAGGAGGGGAAGTTGGCCAGGTTGAATGGAGAACTTGAACAACTTAAGGGTCTCCATGGTGCCCGCATTAAAGATCAGAGTGTGACTTCTAGGAGAATGGAATATCTTGAGATTTAAGTCTGGAAGAACAATTTAAGACTGATTAATTTTCCTAGATCCCCATTGCACTCACCCATGGAAATGGTTTGCAGGTTCTTCCAGGAGATCTTGAGGCTTTCCAGAGAGGACCTGCCACCATTAACTAGGGCTCAATATTTGTCCGTGGGCCAGGGGGATGGGGGGAGATAGTGGTGGGACTCCAGGGCTCCCCGGAGACCTTACGGGTTTTCTGGAGAGTTCTGTGGAGTTGGTCACCGCTCGCACTACTCTCCTTATTACTTTAGCTCTTGAATCCGATAAAGTGTTAATTTCGTGTTCTTACTTTAGAAATTTCAGTGAGCAGTTCATGGGCTCTCATGTCCGCATTTTTCCTGATCTTGCTAGGGATACCCAGCTGAAGAGAAAAGAATTCCTGGGGATTAAGTCCAGGGTATTCTCTCTCGGCGGGACTTTTCTGTTGAAATTTCCTGCTAGATGTCATGTTTCCTATAAAGAAAAATTATATTTGTTTTTTGAGCCCCGCCAGCTGCTGGAGGTTCTAGTGGCTAGGGAGGAACCTGTTGTTGTTTCTACCTCTCATACAGCTGACACATAAGTCTCACACTGCCAGTTAAAATTTTATTTTCCTACTATGTAGTATTCTATATTTTTCCTGTTGCCTCCTCCTTTTTAATTTTTGTGGGCTAATCCTGGAAAATGGGGGGATAAGACATTTTTCAGATATATTAGTGAGAAGAGGAAGGTCAAAAGTGGTATTGTCAGACTCAAGGGTGCAGGGGGGGAATATGCAGAAGCTGATAAGGATAAAGCGGAATTGCTTAACAAATATTTTTGTTCTGTGTTCACAGATGAAGAACCAGGAGCAGGACCTCAGAAAACACCCACAAATAAGAATAGAAGCGAGGGACATCTTGAACAATTTTCAGAAGACTGTGTTCGTGAGAAACTAGCTCAACTTAAAGTAGACAAAGCGATGGGACCGGATGGGATACACCCTAGAATACTGAGGGAACTTGGGGACGTTCTAGCAACTCCACTGACTGACCTTTTCAATGCCTCGTTGGAGTCGGGAGTGGTGCCAAAGGACTGGAGAGAGGCTCATGTGGTGCCTTTACACAAAAGCGGAAATAAGGATGTGGTTGAAAACTACAGGCCGGTTAGTTTAACTTCAGTGGTGAGTAAATTATTGGAAACGCTGCTGAAAGAGAAAATAGTGAGGTTTCTGGAGTCCGGCGGATTACAGGATCCGAGGCAGCATGGATTCACCAGAGGCAGGTCTTGTCAGACAAATCTGATTGATTTCTTTGACTGGGTGACCAGGGAGTTGGACCGAGGGAGAGCTCTAGATGTGGTGTATTTAGATTTCAGTAAAGCCTTTGACACTGTTCCTCACAGGCGACTTATAAACAAACTGAGCACCCTAGGGATGGACCCTAAAGTTACTGCTTGGGTTAGAAATTGGTTGGGTGGGAGGCGACAAAGAGTACAAGTAAATGGAGCTCACTCTGAGGAGAAGGATGTTACAAGTGGTGTGCCCCAGGGATCTGTCCTTGGTCCGATTCTTTTTAACATCTTTGTTAGTGATATAGCGGAAGGGCTGTCGGGTAAGGTTTGCCTCTTTGCGGATGATACCAAAATCTGCAATAGAGTAGACACCCAGGAAGGTGTAGATAACATGAGGAGGGATCTAGCTAAGCTTGAAGAATGGTCTAGAATTTGGCAGCTGGGATTTAATGTTAAAAAATGTAAGGTCATGCATTTGGGCTGCAGCAATCCAAGGGAGCAATACAGTATAGGAGGTGAAGTACTTTTGTCCACTAAAGAAGAGCGGGACCTAGGCGTGGTTGTGTCTGATGATCTTAAAGTAGCTAAACAGGTAGAAAAGGCGACGGCAAAAGCTAGAAGGATGCTTGGGTGCATATGGAGAGGAATGGCTAGCAGAAAAAAGGAGGTGATAATGCCTCTGTATAAGTCTTTGGTGTGACCTCATTTGGAGTATGGTGTGCAATTCTGGAGACCGCACCTTCAAAAGGATGTGAACAGGATGGAGTCGGTGCAGAGGGTGGCTACTAAAATGATTAATGGGCTTCATTATAAAGCATATGAGGACAGACTTAAGGATCTTAATATGTACACCTTAGAGAAAGGCGGGATAGAGGTGATATGATTGAGATGTTTAAATACCTCCGTGGCATAAATGTTCAGGGAGAGAGCAAGTTCTGCTACGAAATTGAAAGCAAGTTCTGCTACGAGGGGACATGGGATGAGGGTGAAGGGAGATAGATTCAGGAGTGATATGCGGAAATATTTCTTTACGGAAAGAGTAGTGGATCCGTGGAATAGTCTCCCAGTGGAGGTGGTAGAGATGAGGACAGTAACTGAATTCAAAAAAGCATGGGACAAACACGGAGGATCTCTAAAGATAAAAAGGGGACTGTTGTAGTTGTTATGGAAGGACAGACTAGATGGGCCTTGTGGTCTTTTTCTGTCATCATGTTTCTATGTTTCTAAATGATATAATTTTCTTGTAATATTAGTTTATAAGTGTATAATTTTTCCCTTGTCAAATTGCTTTCATTCTGTTTCTTGAATGTATGGATATATTCAATAAAAGTATAAATTATAAAAGTGACTCGGGGTGACATGAGCACAGTGACACTGGTGGAAGATTAGCTGTGCAGCTGAATTTTAAACAGATTGAAGTGGGGAGAGATGATTCAGAGGAAGACCAGCGAACTGGATGTTGCAATAGTCTAGATGGGAGGAGACAAGAGAATGGATAAGGGTCTTAGTAATATGTTCAGAAAGGAAGGTCCAAATTTTGCCAGTGTTATAAGGAAAGAAGCAACAGGTTTTAGCTATCTGTTGCATATGTGAAGAGAAGGAGAGGGTGGAGACAAAGATGACCCCAAGATTGTGAGCTGAGTGTTATCCACAGAAATAAAGAAAGGAGGAAGTGCATAGTAGCAGAGACTCCTTGGCAGGGCTCCATGCTGCTATGCAAAGGATCTGGATTCAAATTTCTGTAGCCCAGAAGTCAGTCGAAGCTGGAAGTGAAGTGGAGGAGGAATTCACAGCCCCTTAAGTGAGGATCTGAGAAGGAATCTTTACCATCACCCATTGATAATACCAGATTATTCAGGGAACAAGCAGTGGTTTGTAGCCTTTGTAGTCTATTTTTGTGATTGCTGCTTTAAATAAGTTGGGAAAAGCAATAAAAATAAAACAAATGTGCTTGCGGCACCCTAGTCCAATAGAGGCTGGTTCTGATTGAGGTAGAAGTCAAAAGGAGCAGGAAAAAGCTGCCTCTCCTCTCCTCCGCCCAGTATTTCTATCACATAGAGAATAGTGCTGCTGAATATCCCCAACTAACGCTGCTATATGCTCCAATGCTAACTGCTTAGCATTGTGGTGTGCTGTGAACTTTCTGGGGGCAGTCTCTAATTGGGAAGTGGTGATATTCTGCGGCTGCAGAGGCTGTGTGGCGACCCCGGAAATTCAATGCTAGGGCCGCATATGTATGTATGTATGTATTTATTTATTTATTTAACAGGCTTTCTATACTGCCCTATCATTGATTCAGGACGGTTTACAATGAACATCACAGCAACAACAACTTTTACATAGAACAGGATAGTAAACTTAGGGGTTATATGGGGTACAACGACAGAGTAGAACTTTCAACTATTTACATGTGTGTTGTTTTTTTTTAATTACTTTATTTAAAGTTTGTATAATAACAAAGCACAAAGTATACAAATAAACGGACAAAACCTAAACAGAACCACACAAAATAGAATAAACAAAACACAATTAACCCAACCCCCCCGCCCTTCCCCCCAGCTCCTTGCAAGTGGGTAAAACAACAGCATGATTAATACCATGTAACAGGACCTTAATGCGACAAACTGGCGACATATTCATCAAACAGTGCCCATTTTTCCATATTTGTCAATAAAGACCCCTTATGATGTACCAAACTATAAGTTTTCTCATAGCTTGCGTAGAGAGATAGAGAATTCCACCATACATTCCAATCCAAGTTACGCAAGTTTTTCCAATTGCAAAAAATAATTTTAAGAGCAACTGCTATCATAAAATTTAACAAAAAGTGATGTCTTCGAGGAAGTGGTAGAAAGCTTGCTGCTGACCGCAAGCATATAATGGACCAAGACAGCGGGGCTGAAAACTTTAGAACTGCCTGGATTCTATTCCAGGTCGGAGTCCAAAACCTTTGAACGCTGGGGCACTCTAATATCATATGGGACAACGTACCAGGCTGCTCATCACATGTCCAGCACCGCCCATTACTTTGCTTGTCCCATTTAGATAGTTTTATGGGAGTGATAAGGGCGCGATGCATAAAGAAAAACAATGACTGTGTGAGCGCAGCAGATCTAGCAACTCTGGTTACGGGCCCCCAAATATGCGCCCACATATCCGGGGTAATCTCAAAACCCAAATCATCCTCCCACACTTTGGAAAGGCCTATCAGTGACCCCGGGGAACAATCTCCTAGAAACGTGTACAAACGAGAAATTGCCTTCGACTGGTCAGCAACTTCACTGATCTTCCCGACTAAGGAACAGGATTCTGGCAGAGAGGCAATATCCCCAACAATGGACTTGATACAGTGTTTCAGCTGTAACCACTGGAAGAAACAAACCTTCGGCAGTGAGAATTCTTTCCGCACCACAGCAAAAGCTTTCCACTGGTTCTTTGAGAGCAGCTGACCAACTGTCCAAATCCCACAATTCTGCCAGATCCTCCAAGCAAAGGTATTTCTCTTTATTTGGAATAATGGGTTCTGCCAAAGAAGCGAGGCTCTAGAAGGGAGGCTAGCAAGTGGCGCCCGAGAGGCCACAGCAATATAAGCCTCTTGAGTATTTATCACCACCCCCAGAGCACCGGTAGTATCTACGAGTCTAGACCCAAGGAGCACCTGTAACGGATAAGGGGAAGCTTAGCGGGCCTCAACTTCCAGCCATATGGGAGCATCCAGCGCGTCCTTGGGCCTACACCATAGCGCCCCTTGCTTTAAAATAGACGCTATGTGATAACGATAAAAGTCTGGGAAAAATACGCCACCTTTGTCTTTAGGCATTTTCAATTTACACAACGCAATTCTAGGAGGCTTCCCTTTCCATAAGAAGCCAAGCAAAGAGCGTTCAAGGGATCTATATATTGTTTGAGGTAGCAACAGAGGGAGCATACCCAATACATAGTTCACTTTGGGCGCAACTGTCATTTTGATTGTTTCCAGCCTGCCCCACCATGACAAATGAAGGGGGGACCAGTGCAATACTAATCCCTTTACCATATCTTGCAATATCTTACCGTTGATATGAATGGTCTGGTCTAATGAGGCACAGTATCGAACGCCTAAGTATTTGATTGGGCCAGCCTCCCACTGAAAAGGGAAAGCGGCCATAGAGGACGCGGTAGCGAGGCTGTTTAAGGGGAAAGCAACAGATTTATTCCAGTTGATCTTATAACCTGAAACTGACGAGTAATGCTCGATCACCTTTAGAATTTCAGAGACCGAACTAGGTTGGGTAAAAAGCAAGAGATCGTCTGCATAGGCTGAGAGTTTTACTTGCATATCACCTATTTCAATCCCTTTAATAAAATTGGATTGCCTAATGGCTAAATTAAGTGGCTCCAAAGCTAAATTAAAAAGTAAAGGGGATAATGGGCAGCCTTGCCGGGTACCTCTAAGTAGAGCGAACGATTGTGACAGCAAGCCGTTTGCAAATATACGTGCTGTCGGCTTAACATACAATACTTTCAACATATGACAAAAGGTCGGGCCGAAACCGAACCTTCCCAGGACTTCAAACAGGAAATTCCACTCCAATCTGTCAAATGCTTTTTCAGCATCCAGAGCTAAACCAACTAGCGGGAGATCCAGGGTGTTAGCTTTAAAAATCAGGTTACACAATAGTCGGGCATTATCTGCAGTTGAGCGCATCGGGATAAAACCACATTGGTCCGGGTGCACTAGACCAGGAAGCACTCGCGTCAACCTCCTTGCCAATACTGTTGCATAAATTTTGTAATCCGCGTTCAGTAACGATATAGGGCGATAATTACCGACTCTAGTGGGGTCCCTTCCCGGTTTCTCAAGAACAACAACAGTGGCCTCGGATAAACGTCCAGTCTCTACCCGAACCTCTTGCAACGAATGAAAGTATTGCAACATCCAAGGAGTTAGGTCCTTTGCAAATGTTTTATAAAACTCATTCGGGATGCCGTCTGGTCCGGCAGCCTTCCCATGGGCAAGAGAGCCTATAGCCTCATAGATCTCATCCTCCCTCAGAGGGGTGTCAAGCTCCCTGACCTGGACATCAGTTAAAGCTGGGTGTTTGATATGGCCCAAAAATCCCTGGATCTGCTCTGGAGAGGCATCTGTTTCAGAGTCATATAATTTGGCATAAAACTTAGAGAAAGCATCCAAAATTTGTTCATTATTATTTAACACATGCTGTTCATCATCCACTAAAGTAGCTATGTGTGCTCTATCACGTTTACCTTTTAACATTGCTGCCAACGAGCTGCCCGCCTTATTCTGTTCCAAGTAATACCTTGATTGCTGGTGGTGCATAACCTGCTCAACTTCTGAGCTCAACAGAGAATTATACTGACATCGCAGCTTTTGCAATCTGGCTAAGATACAACTGGCTGGGTTGTTAAACCACAATCGCTCCCCCGCCTTAATTTGGTCATCTAAAACCTTAAGCCGCGCTTTCCTTTGCTTGGCCGCCTTGATGGAATAGCTAGTGATCACAGCTCGCAATGTTGCCTTAAAGGCCTCCCACCAAGCCCAGCCCGCTGTATCTGAGGGGGCATTTAATTTAAAATAATCAGCCAGAGCCGTTCTAAGGGTAGTGCAAAAGTCCTCCTCAGAGAGAAGGGACCGTCGAAATGACCACTGTTCGGGGCCTTTCACCTCCTCCGTTAGTTGAAGACTTAAGGTGATGGCAGAGTGGTCTGATATATGTCGGGCTTCTATACCTACAGAGGCTACGCTTGGCACCAGTGGCTTGGAAATTAGAAAATAGTCAATGCGGGACAAAGAGTTGTGAGGGGTTGAGAAAAAAGTAAAATCTTTATCAGTAGGATAAAAAACCCTCCAAACATCTACTAGCCCTACAGAATCCATGCAAGCTTTAAGGACCAAACTGGCCCTAGAGTGACTCTCCCGTTTGCAGGGGTAGCGATCCAACAGGGGGTCCAATGTCATATTAAAATCCCCGCCCACCACCAGAGGAAACTGTGCCTCTTCCTGTAAGCTAGCGGTTAGTGACTGAAAAAATCCCGGATCATCCATGTTCGGGGCATAGATATTGTAGACCGCTAATTGCAAACCATTAACTAGCAACCTTACCATGGCCCATCTCCCTTCCAGCCCACTTCTGGAAACCTCAGTTTTCGCCCCAAGTGAACTACGCACCAGGATAGCCACACCGTTTTTCTTCCGCGCTGCCGGCGCATGCCCAGCTAACGCGTAAAATCCTCCTGCTAGTTTCTTAGTTTCTTCCATGCCTAAATGTGTTTCTTGAAGTAGAAGAATGTCAACATGATGCTTTTTGCCATAGCATAAGATCTTTTTTCTTTTAATTGGGTTTTGGATGCCCTTCACATTCAGAGACATTAGAGTAAGCCCACTAGAACCTATCGCCATCTTTATACATACAGTCATAAATCATATCTGCCAGAGCCGCATTACACATAATACAAAACTTACCCCTACACAAACCAACGAGCAAGGAGCTAACCCCGACCCAAAAAGAGCCGAAACCCACCCTCAGGTGAGACAGTGCAAGACTAATGGTCCCCACTTACCCCATACTTCCACTTGATGGATACCCCACCCATCCTTATTGACAGCAACACCCCATTGGCAATGCGGGGAAGGTGTGCTCAGACATACCCTCCAATGCACATACCACATTTATCAAGAAAACATTAACAATTGACACCTTCTTTCCCCTCCACGAACAACTGGAGAAACAGAAATGCACACGGGAACATTGCATCACCAGAATAGAAAGAAAAGGAAAAAAAACCCAAAACAAATAAGATACATAGGCAATGATGCAAATGCAGCCATGCCCTCAACCGGCCTCCTGAGGCTTGCCACAGGATCGCTGCCAACTACGATCTTTCACAGATCGATAATCTTTGTAGAGCAGCTCCCAATTGTCAACACATTTGAAGCGCCTCCTGATCCTCAATAAACGCTGCCAAAGACTTAGGGTCCTCGAAAACTTTGGTAGAATTGTTGAGAGTCACCTTGAAGTGCGCAGGGTAGAAGAGCCCATAATGGGCCTGCAGTTTCCGGAGTCTGGGACGGAGAGCAAGGAATTGCATCCGCTTCTCAACCGTGGTTTTGCTGTAATCTGGGTAAAAAGACAGCCGCCTGCCCTCGAATTGCACCTGCGTCGAAGCTCTCGCGGCCTCCATAATTTGAGAAACATGTTGGAAACGTAGCACACACAAAATCATGGGCCTTGGCTTGCCGTTGCGCACTTCCCCCGGGGGGGGGGGGGATTCGGTGAGCTCTTTCAATCTCAAAAGATTGTTGAAATTCAATTTTTAACAGCTTAGGTATCCACGATTGCAGAAATGCAACAGGATTTTTCCCCTCTGCCCCTTCGGGGATGCCAGTTATTCGAATATTATTGCGGCGCGATCTATTGTTCATGTCCTCCACCGCCCGCTCCAGCTTCTCCACACACTGCAAGGCCTGTCTAACATCCTTAACACTTCCCTCCTGTGCCGCAACTTTCTTTTCGATTTTCTCGATCCGAGAAGTCAAGATCTCTAGCGAATAATGCACCTCTTTAAGATCTGCTTGCACAGAGGTTAGGGTGTCCCCGCTGGACTCCACCAGCACCCACATGGATCAGATCTCATTCAGCACTTCCTGAAAGGCCTCTGGAGTCTCTTTTTGCGGCGCCATTTTGTGAGGGGACAGGGGATCGGTTTTAGATCGTTTCGACCCAGTGTTTGTCGTCCCCGCAAAGTCCAGATGCGTCTGTTTGGAGCTGGTCATTACCAGTGCCTTGAGGGAAACAAAGTCTCGAACCAAGCTTTCAGCCAACGCGGTGGGTTTGCTGGATTAATACTGGGGTAGCGGGAGAAGCGAAATTACGCGACCATCACCGTCTGCTGCTGGCTCCGCCTCCCTACATGTGTGTTTTGATGATTTGGTTTAGTGTTTTACATTTGGTTAAGGATTATATTCATGGGATTTGGGTGAGGTATATGGGGTAAACATTCATATGTGATTGGTCTGTTGAGCTTCAAAGTCTGAGACTTTGTAACTCTCCAAGAGTCCTTTATGATGCACTGTGTGATCATTGTGTGTGACCATAGTGCTCTATAGATAGGTGTGTCTTAATAGCTTTTCTAAAGTCTATTAGGTTGTTTATAGCTCGTATGTCTGGAGCCAGGTCATTCCATAGCGAGACAGCATACATGGAGAAGGCTCTATTGCTTGTGGATTGTCTGACTTTTGATCTGGTTGTTGGGATATCCAGGGTGTTAATGTTAGTTGTTCTTCTTGCTCTGGTGTACTGTGTTTTCTTGATTATTGGTTGAAGGGTAGGGGGTGACAAGTTGTTGATTATCTTGAAGATTAATATTAATGCCTTGTATTTGGCACGTATGTTGACTGGGAGTAATTGAAGTTGTTGAAGAGTGGGGGTTATGTGGCTGTATCTAGCTGTTCCAGTGATAATTCTTACTGCAGTGTTTTGGACTAGTTGTAGAGGTAGTATTGTATTTTGGGGAGGCCCTAGTAGATTATATTGCAGTAATCTATTATGGGTGTTACTATGGCTTGGCCTACTGCTCAGAAGTCGTTATCGCTGAGTAGAGATTTGAGTTTATGTATGGTTCGTAGTTTGTGGTAGGCCGATTTGATTACTCCTTTTATGTAGGACTGGAAGTTGAGTTGCTGGTCAAAAGTCACTCCCAGGTTTTTGACCGCTGGCTTGGATGTTAGGGTGTGGTCGAGGATCTTTATTGAGTTCAGTGAGGAGAAAATGGCATTCCTGGTTAAGTGTATCATTTCAGATTTCTTGAAGTTTATTGAGAGGTTTTGATCTTTTATCCATAGTGTCATCTCTTGGAGGCATGAGTTGATTTGCTTGTAGTCTGGTTTTCCGATGTTTATAGGACTGAATACCATGATATCATCTGCGTATATCCTGTATTGAATGTTGTACTGTTTTATAATATTGCATATTGATTGAATATATATATTGAAAAGCAGAGTAGAGAGAGCCGAGCACTGCGGTACACCTTCTTGTTTGGTGAAAGGATTTGATTGTTGGTTACTGGATCTTACTTGTATGTGATTGGATAGATACGATATGAACTATTCTAGTACTTTACCATTGATGCCAGTTTCTCAAAGCCTTTGCAGCAGAGTATTATGGATGACGGAACCAAATGCTGCAGTGATGTCAATGAAGCACATGACAAATCCTTTAAGGGCTCTTCAACCTTGACAAGAGATGGCGGAGGGGAGATATGAAAGAGGTCTATAAATTAATGAATGGAATGGAACGGGTAAAAATAGATTGATTGTTTACACCATCAAAATATAGAAAGACTAGGGGGCATGCAATAAAGCTACAGGGTAAGCTATTTAAGACTAATAAGAGAAAATATTTTTTCACTCAACGTGTAATCAAACTCTGGAATTTGCTACCGGAGGATGTAGTAAAAGCTGTTAGTATAGCCGGTTTTAAATAAGGTTTGGACAGGTTCCTGGAGGAAAGGTCCATAAACCGCTATCAAAGTGGATCCAGAATATCCACTGCTTGCCCCAGTACAAGCAGTGTGGAACCTATGTATTTTGTGGAAAATGCTAGGTACTTGTGACCTAGATTGGCCACTGTTGGAAATAGGATACTGGGCTTGATGGACCTTGGTCTGACCCAGTATGGCATATCTTACATTCTTATGTTCTTAATGTCACCAATGGGGAGTGGGGAGGGGATGTGTTGCATGGGCATGGCTGGCAGCAGCCACAAACATCCTGTAAGTGGCACGTTCTTTCAAACATTGCAGCACAGAGGTCAAGGGCCACAAGACAGCTATGTCAATAACCATGAGCACTTATCCCCATTGTCCTCTCTATCAACATCTCTTAAGAATATCCTCTAAGGAGCTGGCTTATTACTCTGAATGTGGCACCTAGGACTGAGGCAGAGGAAAAATATAATTGATCTCACAGAACCACCAGAACTGTAATATAATTGAAAGAATGTTTGGCCAGCTGAAAACCTGTTTCAGGTGCCTGGACAAAATTGGAGATAAGCTACTATACAGCCCCATCAGAGTATGCAAGATCATCATGGGGTTCTGCATGTTACATGACTGTACACTGAGCAGGTGACAACTTATGCCAACTGAAGATCTACCATGAGAGACAGATACCAAGGAAGGATCAGTCGATAGCCATGAGGATATGGAACAGCCATACAGGTAAGGCCAAAGAGCCATCATTGAACTAATCAAGAGAGATTTCATGTGATGGTAAGTGTTTTAGTACAAGCATGACTACCACAGCACAGAAGCTCCGGTACCGAAAGGCCAGGTGGAGAAGGCACTTTGGCAGAAACCCTTGGATCAATACCTGTCTGTTTTACTCCGGTGACGTCATTTCCAGTCCTGCAGCTATTTCTTTTCTTTTCAATTTCTTGCTACAGCCCATGATCATGTGACCAAAGAGGCATGACCAAAGGAGAGTGTTTACCTTTGGAGCCCCTTTGAAGCCAACTGAGGAGCTTGGAAGAACAGAGCTGAAGATGGGGAAATCTTATGTTCCAGGTGCTCTGAGAATTACCGATATGGGGAAGAGGAAGGCAAAATTGAAGGACGGTGCTTTGGGGGCTCAGGTATCTATGGACTCCTTTGTCCTGTTGCAGGGAAAAGTTGTACTTGACTCGGGGTCAGTTCCTTTTAAAGTGAGTATTTTGAATCTGGAAGTTCCCTCCTTAAGTCTGGACTCCCACTCATCACCTTTTCATCCAGCGATGAGCTCAGGTACAGCCAACTTGGTTTGCACCCCGGTGGGGGAGGAGGGAGAGTCAAGTTGATTTAAACAGGGGAGAGCAATGGTTTTTTTGCCAATTGGCTTAGCAGAAGGAGGAGCTTCCCCTGCATTGATCCATGAGAGAATGGGTGATGAAGTTGGTACTCTGCAACAGCCTTTTCCCTAAAGCCTATGGTATTTTTCAGGGTTTTGGGGAGTGAGTCCCCAATACCTATGACTTCCCCGAGAGAAGTTACCAACTTGGAAATTTGGAGAGTGATGGCCAAGATGGATGCTACTCTGTCTGGTTGTCTCTTGTAATTGTGTAAATTTTCAGGTGAAACTGTTAACAAGTTGGCATCTCTTGGGGGGGAGATAAGGTCTCAGAGAGGTAAGATAGAGCACAAAATGAGGAAAATTCTGGCACTGGAAGGGACGAATAGCACTTTGTTGAAGGATAATTTAGCATTGGAAATTAAAGCTGAAAGGTTGGCAGACTCTTTGGAAGTATGTAATCTTTGATTTGTGAATTTTTATTTTTGTAATATGATTTCTGCATTAGAAATGTTGAAGAATTATTTCTTAACTATATTTGCACCTGAAGGTTGACCAGCTCCCCACCATTTTGAATGTTTATTATGCCGTTTGCTCAATTATTTATTTATTTAACAGCAGTAAACCCCATTCTGGCATACGCCAATCGAAAGGGTTTACAAACAAAAACAAAAAATGAACAATAAAAATACCCATCACAGAGATCAATTAGAAGACCATCCCTCACCAGCTTCCCTCACAACACATCCTCAAATAGTACGGTTTTAACTGCCTTCCAGAACAGCATCAGTTTACCCAAAGCCCTCACCTCTGTCAGTAAGGCATTTCACAATTCCACCACAACCACCCCAAAAAAACCTCACCCAGCCCCGCATGGATCCAACCACCTCCAGCAATGGGATGGCCAGCAGCTGTCCTTGTGAAGACCGCAACAGTCTCCCCAGCTGATACCAGGACAGATACCCCTGAAGGTAAACTAGCCAGCCCTCATGTAAAATCCTGAAGGCCGTAACCAGCACCTTGAAAACACAATGTTTGTGAACCAGAAGCCAATGAAGTTTCTGCAATAAAGGCCAAGTACTTTCCTGGCATGGGGTACCCAAAAGTAGCCGGGCTGCAGCTTTATGAACAACCTGCATCCTATATAGCAACCATTTTGGCAAGCTCACATAAAGAACATTACAAAAGTCCAAAGTCCCAAGAACCAAAGATTGTGTAACCAATCTCAACACTGAGACACTCAAAAAAGGGTGCAACTGCCGAACCAGGCGTAACTTCATCCAAGCAGTGTGAACCATCTGTGGAACTTGCCTGTCCCCCACTCCTTCCCATTCCACAAGTACTCCCAAGGACCGGAACTCCTCCTGCCAAGACAATGTCTGGCCATTGACGAATGGCAAGCTACCTAAATCACCACACTCCTCTGGTCCCATATGCAGGCACACCATTTTATCGGAGTTAAGAAGAAGCCAATACTCGTGAACCAATCAGCCATGCTCGCAAAACAATTATTCATCTGGCCGACCATTCCATCATGATCTCCCTCTAGCAGTGCATCAATTTGCAAATCGTCAGCATAACCAAAGAATTGTAACCCAAAAGATTACACCAGGGCCCCCAACAGCTGCATGTTGATATTAAAAATTAAAAACATTGGAGGGGGTAGCTTTGTTTAGCTTCCAGAAGGTAATTTGACAGCTCTCTTAGAGACTTTGGTTCCGGAATCAGAGATACTGTGTTGGCTACCTTTCAAAGTCTCTTAGATAAGGAGAGAGCCATTACTGCTTTTTTGAAAGACAGATTAACACTCTTTCATGGTCATATTATACATGTGTATTCTGATGTGTCTGTTAAGACACAGCAAGTTTAGAGAGGGTATCTCCAGTTGTCACAGTGTATGACCTTCTTCTAAAGATTATGAGGCCAATCCCGTTCAGGACCCGTCCAGCCCATCCAGATGTCCAGAATCTGGATGGACCAGATTTGCACCTGATTCTGATCCCACAGGGGCTATATGTCCCCATGGGATCAGAATCGGGTGCAACTGGCCTGGATGGGTAGGATGTGCCCCGTTTCCAGCCCAATGGATGTCCCAGAGCCTGCCTGGCTAGCCCAGCCTGGGCTGCTGCATGGAGCCAGGTGCTATGGCACCATGTCTTCATGCAGGAGCCCCGATCGCCCGCACCAAAAATGTCCTGTTCCCTGCTGCCCGACCCCGATCAGGCCTTCCGAGGCTGGGATAGGGCTGCAAAGAACCCCCTCCCCTGCTCACCTGCATCCTGGGGTCCCAGCATGGCTGTTCCCTGCCATTGGGGGGGGTTAGTCCACCTTGGAGGTGGAATACGTCCCCCGTCTAAGTCACCCAGCCCAGATGTACAGGGCTGTCACCAGAATAGGCCCTGTACATCCGGGTTCAGGGTCATGCCTCTGGCCCGACTTTGCACTTCCTTCAGCCTGCCCCCTCCTGTCCTCGTACAGAGCTCCCCGCACATCTCTACAGTACATGCTGGGAGCTCTTTTACTGGAATCAGCATCTTGGCATTTATTTTATTTATTTATTTAACAGGTCTTATATACCGCTTTATCATATACATTCAAAGTGGTTTACAATGAACAGTTATAGCAACAAGCTTTACATTAAACAGGGTTATTCAACTTGGAGGTTACATTGGGGTAGAACAAGCAATTGTCAGTTGTATATCCCTGCTAAATGCAATTTGGAATGACCCCCTGTGCATTTTTTGAATCTTCACAATTATAAGCGTTGATTCAGACTCATGAGGGTGCTAGTAATGAGTGATGAGTTGTTCACAATTTTGATTGTTTTTTTTCTTTCTCAATTGATATCCATTGGAATGTTTAAGGGGTAATTTCAGTTTGGGGTAGATTAACTTGGAGGATTTTTGTATCTTTCTGAGATGTTTTGTTTTTATTATTGTTATGTCTTATGCAATGTTATATTATTCTCTTTTCCTTTGAGTATGCTTGGTATTTAGAAGCTGTAGGCATTTACGTTTTTCTTTCGGCAAACTCTAATAAAGAATAAATACATTAAAAAAAACCTGCTCTAAGCATTAACGGGCATCTGAAAAATGATTGTTTTGTCAAGCAAATATTTGGAAGCTGTGAAGAAGTAGTTGCACAAATAACCCTTGTATTTTACACTATGACTACAAACACTGATGGGGAATGGGGCTCATGTTTTCACTTAGCCATGTACTGGACATCCCCTTATGCTAACTTGTCTGAAATGGATGTTCCCAACCTAAACATCCCTAATGGGGATGTCTATGTGGCCAACCTCTTGCATGTCCATGCCAAAGGTGGCTATATTCCTGAAATCAGCCAGAGACATAGACCTCTCTGGCGTTTTTCTGCACATTCTGCCCTAGACATCCCTGATGTAACGTGGATGTCTATTCTAAAATCACCTTTGTCCTATTATAGAATGGAGTGTAGCCTGGTGGTTAAGGCAGCAGCCTTGTCCCTTGAACACCAAGGTTTGATTCCCATTGGCATACCTTGGGGAAGTGACTCTGCTCTCCATTGCTTTGGAAGAAAGGCCAAGCAATTATTTCCAATCATACCTTGTCAAGAAAACCCAGGGCATGCATTATATAATTTTGATATTGCATACATATGCATGCATACTGTGATGGGGCCCGTGGTTAGAGCCCTTTTAGCCCTGTATAGGCGGTTGCCTAGGGTCTATAAGACAAGTAACTGCTCCGGCTTTATAAATAAAAGAGTCTTTCAGAGCAAATTGAATGAAAATAAAGTGGGATTTTATTCCCCGTCCCGCTCGGACTGTCAAGAAGAGCAGAAACTTCAAAACGTAAGCGAAGTAACAAAAATAGTGGCAAACATATATTCTTTGTTACATGCACAAAGTTCTCTTTTCATTTACTCAAATATCAAGGCTGCATTTATAACACATGCTGCAATCCATGGGAATGGGCTCTGGAAGACTGCTACCATCTTCCCATATCATGCTTTCTCCAGCACTTCCCAAACTCCCTGTGTCGGACTCTTCTTGTGAACAATGTTCAGACCCAGCGTCTTGTGACAACTCGCTATGGTAATCAATGGAGGCTCTTCTCCCTTCGGGTCTATACCTCCCTCTGTAGTAGCTTCTGCCTGGGCTTTCCTCCCAGAACAACAGCTCTGAACCACCTTGCTTCGTGCGGTTATAATCAGGACCACGCCCTTGGCACTTATAAGTTTTAAACCTCTCCCTGTAAGCATAAGGAGGTTTCTTTCTCTCTGCAGGGATTGCGTTAGTACTTGGCTCCCTATATCTTTTGGCTTTAGCCTCCCAGGCTGGTTGTGCAGAAGTATAATTGGTCCTAGCTTTACAACTATTTCTTATGCTGCAGATGTGCTTGGAGTTCCCATCCCCCAACACTTTCTTCTTACACTGACCTGTGCTTGGAGCTGGCACATACCGGTCTCTTGTGTAGTGGGACACTCTTGGCTTCCCTTCAAGGCTATCTCTGGTAGCAGGTTTTCTCCTAGTACAGCTTGCCTTGAACCTCTCTTCCTGAGTGCTGGAGTCAGATTCACTTCCTGGTTCTCCGTGAGAAAAGTTTCCTCCCAGCACTCCCCTGGGTTTTCTGCTCAGCTGATGAGAGCCACACCTCCTGTAACGTGCCTTTCTCTCTCTCTGCCTTCATCTGCATCTGCCGGTGCAACTGCATCTGCTGCTCCCTCTGCAACTCTTCCTGCCACAACTCCCTTCCACTGACTGGAACCCTGTCTTAAGTAATCCCTAGCCCTGCACGTGACCTGGGGATTTTCAATCAGGTGTTCCTGATGAGTTTTCTGTTTGTTACGCAGTAACCATTTCCTTTGCTCAACTGATTCAGAGTGCCTAGTGCTCTTTTCCAATGCTGAATCTGAGGTAAGTCTTTCTTTTACCTGCCCTTCCATGAGCTGTGTACCCTTTGCTGCATCACAATACATGCAAGTAATAATATATGGACCAAAGTTTAATATTTAAAAGTATGATGACCAATTATGAGCTTTTATAGGGTCATTCTGGGAGGGGAGATATTGAAACATAGAAACATAGAAACATGATGACAGAAAAAGACCACATGGCCTATCTAGTCTGTCCTTCCATAACAACAACTACAACAGTCCACTTTTTACCTTTAGAGATCCTCTGTGTTGGTCCCATGCTTTTTTGAATTCAGTTACTGTCCTCATCTCTACCACCTCCACTGGGAGACTATTCCACGGATCCACTACTCTTTCCGTAAAGAAATATTTCCGCATATCACTCCTGAATCTATCTCCCTTCACCCTCATCCCATGTCCCCTCGTAGCAGAACTTGCTTTCAATTTAAACATCTCAATCATATCACCTCTATCCCGCCTTTCCTCTAAGGTGTACATATTAAGATCCTTAAGTCTGTCCTCATATGCTTTATAATGAAGCCCATTAATCATTTTAGTAGCAACCCTCTGCACCGACTCCATCCTGTTCACATCCTTTTGAAGGTGCGGTCTCCAGAATTGCACACCATACTCCAAATGAGGTCGCACCAAAGACTTATACAGAGGCATAATCACCTACTTTTTTCTGCTAGCCATTCCTCTCCATATGCACCCAAGCATCCTTCTAGCTTTTTCTGTTGCCTTTTCTACCTGTTTAGCTACTTTAAGATCATCAGACACAACCACGCCTAGGTCCCACTCTTCTTTAGTGGACAAAAGTACTTCACCTCCTATACTGTATTGCTCCCTTGGATTGCTGCAGCCCAAATGCATGACCTTACATTTTTTAACATTAAATCCCAGCTGCCAAATTCTAGACCATTCTTCAAGCTTAGCTAGATCCCTCCTCATGTTATCTACCCCTTCCTGGGAGTCTACTCTATTGCAGATTTTGGTATCATCCGCAAAGAGGAAAACCTTACCCGATAGCCCTTCCGCTACATCACTAACAAAGATGTTAAAAAGAATCGGACCAAGGACAGATCCCTGGGGCACACCACTGGTAACATCCTTCTCCTCAGAGTGAGCTCCATTTACTTGTACTCTTTGTCGCCTCCCACCCAACCAATTTCTAACCCAAGCAGTAACTTTAGGGTCCATCCCTAGGGTGCTCAGTTTGTTTATAAGTCACCTGTGAGGAACAGTGTCAAAGGCTTTACGGAAATCTAAATACACCACATCTAGAGCTCTCCCTCAGTCCAACTCCCTGGACACCCAGTCAAAGAAATCAATCAGATTTGTCTGACAAGACCTGCCTCTGGTGAATCCATGCTGCCTCGGATCCTGTAATCCGCTGGACTCCAGAAACCTCACTATTTTCTCTTTCAGCAGCGTTTCCAATAATTTACTCACCACCGAAGTTAAACTAACCGGCCTGTAGTTTTCAACCACATCCTTACTTCCGCTTTTGTGTAAAGGCACCACATGAGCCTCTCTCCAGTCCTTTGGCACCACTCCCGACTCCAACGAGGCATTGAAAAGGTTAGTCAGTTGAGTTGCTAGAACGTCCCCAAGTTCCCTCAGTATTCTAGGGTGTATCCCATCCGGTCCCATCGCTTTGTCTACTTTAAGTTGAGCTAGTTTCTCACGAACACAGTCTTCTGAAAATAGTTCAAGATGTCCCTCACTTCTGTTCTTATTTGTGGGTGTTTTCTGAGGTCCTGCTCCTGGTTCTTCATCTGTGAACACAGAACAAAAATATTTGTTAAGCAATTCCACTTTATCCTTATCAGCTTCTATATACTCCCCCCCCCTGCACCCTTGAGTCTGATAATACCACTTTTGCTCTTCCTCTTCTCACTAATATATCTGAAAAATGTCTTATCCCCCCATTTTATTGCATTGGCTATTTCCTCCTCCTTTTGAATCTTTGCCTTCTTGACTACTTTGCTAGCTTCTCTAAGTTTTTCCAAATACAGATGCCTGTCTTCCTCTCTCTGTGATCTCTTGTATTTCATGAAGGCCTCCCTCTTTTTCTTCACTTGTTCAGCTACTTCCTTCGAAAACCATAGCGGTCTCCTGTTCCTTTTGCCTTTATTTACCATTTTAACAAAAAGGTTGGTTGCCTTTAAAATACCCCCTTTCAGTTTTGCCCACTGTTTTTCTACATCCCCCAGCTGTCCCCATCCCACTAACGACTCCCTGAGGTATTGGCCCATCTTCGCAAAGTTAGTCTTCCTAAAGTCTAAGATCCTCACCTTGGAATGGATTCTAACAGCCCTAGTCCTAATACTGAACCACACCATCTGGTGATCACTGGATGCAAAATGATCTCCCACTACAACATCAGAAACTCTTTCACCATTGGTAAGCACCACGTCCAGTATGGCCCCTTCACGTGTGGAGTCTGTTACTAATTGGCTGAATAGTTTTCCCTGTAGAGAATCCAGGATCTCCTTACTTCTAGATGATACTGCAGCAGGAATGTGCCAATCAACATCTGGCATATTGAAATCTCCTATCAGTAGCACTTCCCCTTTCCTAGCAATGCTGCGTATGTCTTCAATTAACTCTCTGTCCACCTCTTCCTCTTGTGAGGGAGGTCTGTATATCACTCCAATGCAAATAGATTTCTCTTTCCCTCTTTCTAGTTTAACCCACAATGCCTCCTCTCTCCCTTTTAAGCTCTGTAATTCCAAAGCTTTAATAGTAGTTTTTACATATAGTGCCACTCCTCCTCCCCTTCTTCCTACCCTGTCCTTTCTGAATAAAGTATAGCCAGGTATAGTTACATCCCAGTCATGGTTTTCTGTGAACCACGTTTCTGTAACTGCCACTAAATCCAAGTCAGCCACTCCCACCAAAGCTTCAACTTCAGGGATCTTATTTCCCATGCTACGGGCATTAATACACACTGCTTTCCATATGTTACCCCTGTTACCCATTTTCATAAAGGTATTTAATGTATCACCTACCTGGGGGCTTTCACCTACCTGGGGGCTTTCTTCACCCATCCCCAACGAATCTAGTTTAAAGCCTTCTTAAGTAGATTAGCCAGTCTACTACCAAAGATGCGTTGACCTCTCTTGGACAGATGGATGCCATCTCTGCTTTGCAACCCTTGGAACAGCATCCCATGGTCTAGGAAACCAAAACGCTCTTGATGACACCATCCACGCAGCCATGCATTCATCTCCAGGATGCGAGCCTCTCTGCCTTGGCCTTTACCCTCAACAGGGAGGATTGAAGTGAACACCACCTGTGCACCTAACTGCTTCACCCTCTGTCCCAGAGCCATGAAGTCACTTTTGATATGTTCCGAGGTATACCTGGCAGTATCATTTGTTCCAACATGGATTAGCAACATTGCGTAATAGTCAGTGGGCTTGATGAGTCTCGGCAAACTCTCCGTAACATCTTGTGTTTTGGCACCAGGCAGACAGCATACCTCTCTGGACATCAAGTCTGGTCGGCAGATGGACGCCTCAGTACCCCTCAGAAGAGAGTCTCCAACCACCACTACCCTTCGTTTCCTTCTGGTCACTGATTCCGCAACTTTGGGGTACTGGGACTCTGGTTCTTCCCTTTCAAGGGATGCTTTCACCTCATCCACTTCCAGGGCTGCATAACGGTTCTTCAATTCAAGGGCTGGAGAAGTTGGATTGGTGATTTTGCAGGCCCTGGTGACTTGTGTCCAACCATCGACATTCTGTTGGCACCCATCTTCTCCGGTGCTGGAGAGCCTGGTTGCTGCAAGAAGCATCTCATCAATGTACTTCTCACTGTCTTGAATGCTCCTCAGCCTTGCCACCTCCTCTCTGAGTTCCTCCACCTGTTTCCTCAGAGCTTCAGCATGCAGGCACCCTACACATGGGACCGGTCCTTCAACCGGCATTAGGACCTCTGTCGGACTGAGGCAGAAGCTGTAACGGGGGCAACAGCTTTAGCAATACGATTTTTCCCAGCCATTGTTCTTATCGTGGAGCTTAGGTATCTGTTAGAGCAAAAGAGAGAGATTTACCAAGTACCAGCCGGTTTCGCAGCTGTCCTTTCAGAGAAAAAGCAGTTAAAACTCTTTAATTATATACAAATGTGCTGGTCCAATCCACTGTGATCTGTTAAAGGGGGAGGTGCCCTATAAAGCAAGACTGCCCACTAGGGGGGGGTGGGAGTCGGGGGGGGGGGGGGTAGGGCGGAACTAACACCTGATTAGGTGTTAAGAGTTTCTAAACCTGAGGAAGTTACTGGAGTCAGCAACCTACTGTGCTCAAGTAAAGTTCCCCTAAAACAGCAAAAATGAAAGTAACCTTGATTTAAAAAATATACACAAAACCTTTTTAAGAGCTCCCAGTCAGAGAGCTAGCAATGTAATATAAAAACCAAACAAAGAAACCCTCAAATCCTTACTTACTGTTTGATGTGTGGAGCCCTGGTTAGGAAAGTCTCAAAAGGGCAGGGCACAGGAGCCTTTTATGCAGGCTTCAACTGCACTCAGGAAACAGGCCCACTAACTCCTGATTAGGTGTTAAGAGTTTCTAAACCTGAGGAGGTTACTGGAGTCAGCAACCTACTGTGCTCAAGTAAAGTTCCCCTAAAACAGCAAAAATGAAAGTAACCTTGATTTTAAAAATATACACAAAACCCTTTTAAGAGTTCCCAGTCAGAGAGCTAGCAATGTAATATAAAAACCAAACAAAGAAACCCTCAAATCCTTACTTACTGTTTGATGTGTGGAGCCCTGGTTAGGAAAGCCTCAAGAGGGCAGGGCACAGGAGCCTTTTATGCAGGCTTCAACTGCACTCAGGAAACAGGCCCACTAACTCCTGATTAGGTGTTAAGAGTTTCTAAACCTGAGGAGGTTACTGGAGTCAGCAACCTACTGTGCTCAAGTAAAGTTCCCCTAAAACAGCAAAAATGAAAGTAACCTTGATTTAAAAAATATACACATATTGAGGTTATTATGTTTTTTCTTGGGTTTAATTATCTAACTCTTGGGATGATGAGGGCCTGAAATATAATTGAGGAGCAGTACTAGATTTAAGGTTCACATACGGTGCCTAATTCTTCTGCAATAGTCCTGATTTTGCATACAGTGAAACAAAAATAGGATGTTCTTCTAGGTCCTGAAAGACAGGCCTGCAACATGGATGAGAACTGCTATCAATTTGTTGTGGATAACCAGTTGAGGGATGTTACAATTAGAAGCAAATGTATGGTAGTATCTCTGATGTGTGACTCATGTCTTTGCAGAATGTTGATGTAAATAATTCCATGTAAGGATTATGTGTAATACAGCTGCCTACAGTTCAGTTTTATCTAAAGATTTGGTCCAATGCTCTCTTGAATAGCAGGTTTTCATGGGAAGAAGGGTGGGGGCAAGTGATAAGAAAGAGGTAGTATGAGTCTAGGGTCTCTGGAATTTGAGAAGTTAGGCTATGGTTTCCTAGGCTGTTATACATCCCTTGATATATTTATGAGTTGTGCTATACATATTTTAAAAGCAGTAATCTAAAGAAAGGCTAAATGTTTATAAGCATTTTACCTTAAGCAAGCCTTAGGTTTGTATTAGTGGTTTTTCCAGCTCTTAAACTGACTTCTTTAAGGGTTCCAGACCTATAGCAGTAGGTACACTATTAATGAAAGCATATTGTCTCTTTCCGGTTTCCTGGTTTCAAGGTGCTGATTCACTAAGATCAATTTGATGCTTCTATGGTGCTATACATACATTTTTCAGCAGCTTTCTTAGAGCTGTCTTTGCTTGGACATTTGCACAACTTGAAAAAGGTTTTCAAGCTCTGGTTTTATTATAGCTCTTTATTTAACAATCACATCAGATGCCAGAAATAAGGAAGGTGAACATATGCAAAAGCATAATATTCACTCAATCTATACACAGAAATCACATTCACCCAATAGACTACTCCCTAAACCCACCTCCAATTATGTGGATCCTCCCCACTCAGTGTCCGCAGAACTTGTCATAAGCATCCAGCTTGTTTTTCAACACATTGGTTAGTCTTTCCACTATAACAAGATCCTTAACTTGGCCCTTCCAGGCCTCAAAACTAGTCTTCTTCCAAAAGCGAGATATGGTACATCTCTCAGCATGCATCAAATGTTGAACTCGCCAGGGGACAGCCATCATCAACAACTCCCAACAATTAGAGCTCAGGTGAAAGGTCCAGTTGAAAAGACAACATGTGTCCTACCTCTAGTTTGATCCATCTCTAGAAGGCGCAGATAAACTAGTAGAAACACCACATATAGAGGTATGTGCCATGCCTCTTGCAACCCCTGCAGCAGAGCGGACTCTTCATAGGATCCAACTGGGAGTAGAATGTGAGACAATGATAAACCTGGTGCAAAAGATGAAGCTCCACCCTCCCACTACACATAAACACCATGAGCCCAACATTCCAAGCGATTAGTGCAGTGAACTGCTGAATATCTGTGGCTGCCGTCTCTACATACCCTGATGCTAAGCGCTTAGCATTGGGGTGTGTTGGGGTGTTCCGGAGCAAAGCGGCGGCGGCATCGATCAGTAACTGGGCAGCGGCGATATTGAGTCTCTTGCAGTTAATATCAAGATTGTTACCCTACGTTAGCTGTTAATGGTGCAGATAACACAGAACAGTCATCTCAAGAGGTGTAGCTAACTGCATTATGTGCTGGAAGTCATTCTGGAAGCATCTGCACATGTAAATAGCAGCATTTAAAGCTATACATATAAACAGAGATTTCAAAAATATGCTATTTAGACATGTTGGCAGCTGAGATTTGAAAAGGGTGTGTAATGGGTGCGTTTTGGGGTATTTGTATAGTATTATCTGTATTTCCATTTACAATAGGAATATACTGCGCATATATAAAATTCATTTCCTCTTTGGCTTTTGCATCAGCTCCAAAGTGAGCACAATTTTTATTTTTAATAGTGCAAGATTTGGCAAGGGCTTAATAAAAAGGACTGAGGGGGTTAATGCCCATATTTTCTCATGCATTATTTTTCTCTTTAAAGTTAAAAAGACAAACCATTTGCAACTTCCTTTTTTAGCTAGCACTACTTATGAAATCAGACCACTAGTGGGGGCATTTTATAAAGGTCTTTCCTTGCAGAAACACCTTTCATAAATTTACCCTCGTACACCAGTACATTCTAAGACAAGTATGTGCATACTCATATATAACTCCAATGTAGGCATGTGTAGGACAGACTGCAGGCATGAAATACAGTAAGTGCATATGTCAGAAAATGCACACCTATGTGTATACATACTTAGCAGTGCACATTTACAACTGACCTCCAGTGAGTATAAATGTATGTAACTGCATTGTAGCATGGTTTGGGCCGCTTTTGTGGGACAATTTTCTAAAGACATATAGGAACCTATGGGCCCGATTCCCCTTCCGGCTCTCCCTGCACATCCAGAGCAGCAGGATAGAGAGAACTGGCGGGGGGTGGGAGGGGGTGGGATACGGGCACAGCAGAGGCGGGCCAGCCCAGCAGGATGTACAGGGCCGATTCAGGGTCAAAGGGGACATGCTGCTTATTCTACCTCAAAGGTGGAATAAGCAGTACTGACCTGGTGATCGTGGCCAGGTATCCCTCTCCAGGGCTGGGACTGGGTGCAGGGGGGTCCCCACCACCCAATCCAGGCCCTGGCAGGCCAGCCATGGGTCGGGTGGTAGGGAAGAGGGGAGGCTGAGCCGCAGCAGCCAGGGGAGCCTGCGGGGAAGACATCCCTGCAGGCAGGCAGGGGCATGCTGGGCCATCCTCGGGCCCAATTCTGTGTACCGCGGGAATGTTTTGTTCCCACAGTCCAGAATCGGGTCCTAAAGTGCCCGTTTTCATCGGGGACATCTAGACAGCCCAGACGTACCCCTCTGGAAATCGGGCTCCACATGTCTTTATCAAATAGGCATAAAACAGACACCCACTTGGCTTTCCAACCTAAGTGACCTGTTATAAAATTGTCCTCTATACATATAAGTGTTAACACTTACATATGGATGTTGCAAAATTGCCACGTATACATAGAAGCTGCCTAGTGATGCCACTCTTTTTTAACTAAGTATGCCTTTGCAAAACTGATGTTCCTGCTGTACATACTGGCAAATAAACATACATTTACTGGCTTCTTTATATGTATTTTACAAAAGGCTTCTGATTTAACAGAGCCTTTTGTAAAATACCAGGGAAATGTGAACATACCAATCTGGACATCCCATTTTTCACGCTCGGTCCCTATGATAAATAAATCTTATTATCTGTCCTTGCAGGTAATGCGCAGTAGTGATTTTTCCTCTGCATTAACTACCTGGCAGCCCTGCCAAAAATTCTGGGAATACTCCCAACACTTAACACAGACGTTTTATAGCTACTTCCATTGATTTCGGCAATTTCTGTGTGAGAACTGCAAAACTATATGGCACTTCAGTAAATATGATTCTTATTGTTTTTCTCTAGTGTGTGTCTTAATATAACCTTGAACTAATGTTAAGGTTAATTGGAATATGAGCATGGGCAAATGTTAGCGCGAGCAAATAACCTGTATGTACAAATAAATGTGCGTATAAGTTATTTTCATGCATGAAAAGGTTATTGTGCACTTACAATGCATGCATTAAAAATGAATGTGTGAAACAAACTAAATAAAGCACCTGAAAATTGGGAAAATCTGGGAAAAACAAAAAACGGCCAATTTTCCTGTGCACATCCCTTCTACTACAGCTACTTATCACTTGTAGAGCACTACAAGGCATAGGCAGCTCTATACAGAGAACTATTTAAGAACAAACTATTAGGGTTATAGATGTTATTGCTAGCACTATGGGGACTTTTTAATGGTGTCAGGCATTTAAGACTGAATAAATAGTATTCATTTAACTAGACTTATACAGTCAAACCTCGGTTTTCATGATTAATCCGTTCGAAAAAGTCTGACTAAAACCGAAACGTATGAAAACTGAAGCAATATTTCCCATAAGAAATAATGTAAATCCAATTAATCCGTTCCAGACACCCAAACATATTCACAAAAAATACATTTTATAGAGAATAACTATATTTTTACATACAGAAAACAATGAGAAATAAATATAAATGACTAATGAAATGGATAAATGAACATTTAACATCACTGAAAGCAAGCTAAGTACAGTACTGTACAGTACAGTATGTTAACATCTGGCCTTAGCCACCCCTGACAAGCTGCTGTGCCCAGCTCTCTTCGGAATCACATTGAATTCAGTCCATTAAAATACCTTTACATTATCTGCTCAATGCTTCAGAATGGCAGAAAATCTTAATGATATAGCTTCAGACGTACCCTGCAAGAGAAAGAACTGCCTCCCACATTCATGCAACATCTCCTGCTTACGTTGACAGCTTTTCTTCCCTGCTACCAGGACAAAATCTCAGTCAAAAGACGTTGAAAACCGAAGCAATGCATGAAAACCGGGACAAAATCTCAGTCAGAAAAGACGTTGAAAACCGAAGCGTATGAAAACCGGGGCAAATGAAAACCGAGGTTTGACTGTATACTGCTTTTCTGCAAGTCAAAGCAGTGTACATTCAGGTACTACATATATATTTCCCTTGTCCCTGAAGGGCTCACAATCTGTTTTTGTACCTGAAGCAATGGAGGGTTAAGTGGCTTGCCCAAGGCCATAAGGAGTACGTTTGGGATTAGAAACCCCAGTCCTTATAGCCCAAGGTTGCTGTCCTCTAGTGGGATTTTGAACCCTTGGCCTTCTGGCCTGTGATAACTTGCTCCATCCACTAGGACACTCCTCCCTGCTATAGGGTGCATGTAAACAACACTGGGGGATATTCAGTGGCGACAGCCTCTGTAGCCCTTGTAAATGGCTGCTGAACTTTAAACCCAGATGTTCAATGCCTGGGGTATAGCCAGCCACTGGCATTGAAGATCTGGGTAGGCTGAATCATGCCGCTGCTAACTAGGCAGCAGCAGCAGCAGCAGGCGATATTCAGCCACTGTTCAATTTGCTGCAGCAGTGAAAGTCAGGCAAGTTTTTCAGGTGCTTGACTTTCGCTGCTGTGGGATAATGCCTAGCGGCTGAATATGGCCACTCACCGATTATCCTGGGTGCTGCTTCCGCTCTACCCCTGGATTGCCCCAGTGCTAGTTAGCTAGCGTCAGGGTGTTCAGTGGTGGCGCCCGAGAATATTCAGCAACACTAATTGCGTTAGTACCTCTGAGTATCCGATTGCCGCAATTAACACCGTTAGCAGGTCTGCTAACCAAGTCAATCACTTTGAATATATCGGCTCCCACATTTTTAGCAGAGATTGTTAGGAAATAAAGTAGGATGTCTGAGAGTGCGCTTAATACAGAAAGAAAGTGTAGGACCTTTGAGAAGGGAGCAAGAACAATAAATGTGTAGTAGTTTTCCTGCTACAGATAGGAAGGATCATGTGAATTAGTCTGGAAGAAGTCCTGAAAGGTATTAAAGGAGCTGAGGGGAACTTTCTTATGTCACAAACCCCACTTTGGGGTATAAAGCTTTCATATGCTACCACATATTTGCTCTTGCGCAATTCACTATAGACTGGAAGAACAACAGTATTGTTCCTAATAAAATGTTGCTTATTACAGCACGACCTCTTAACATATTGTTATTGCAGTGAAAGGACTATTCAAATTTTTCATCCTTCCTCAAAATTTTGCTGGATATTTATAACCTATTTTTGTATTACCAAACAAAAATCTGGTATAATGATTATTAAATTCCCCCCAGCAATAATGCATCACTGCAATTAATATACGTTTGAAAGAAATAGCACAATGAATATCTGTGCTTGTATAATATACTTTATATTATACTGTGCACTCATTATTCTGTTGGCAAGTACTTTTATGAGCATGAAATGAACTCGGAGATCACCCTGACTGTATTCCCTAGCTTTGCTGAATCTCTGAGAAGAATGTGTCTACTGTGTGACAAACATAATGCATGAATAACCAATTTAAATGCAATTTAAATACTATTATGGGGTGAAGCATAATTAATTTTAAAATCATATTTAAGTGTTTTTAGTTTGTGAGCTCCTGCCTCATTTAACCTAAAGAGAACATCACTAAATCATTTACTTTGCTATAGAAAAGTGCTTACTTTCTGTGTTGGTGTACAGCTATTTTTCTTTTCTAAATGTAAAGTTTTTCCACTGTTATTTTTATTACTTTATAAACTATTAAAATGCTCCGTTTACAAAAGAGTCCTTTAAAAATGCCTGAAATCTGACTCACATTTGATAGTCTTGTCAAATTTCAGCAGAATGCAAAAATTAGTGGGACAAATTAGAAAACAAATTCATGAAAATATTTTTTTCTAAAAATAAAACTCTATCAGCACTTTATTTGGTTTAAAGGGATAGCACAATATTAGTAGATTATAGGGCCGGTTTACAAAAGCGCACAAACTGGGTAACGCTGGAGTAGCGTCTACTCAGTGCACAGTGCTACAAAGTAGCTCAGGGCCCTGTGCTAAAATCCCCCACGCTACCTGGGCAGCATGTATCTGGGCAAGGCATGGGCTTTGAAAGCCCGTGCTGCCAGAGCTTGGCCAGGAGCAATTATTGCCAGCACAATGGGTGATGGTAGTTTCTTTCTGCAGCAGCATTGCCGTAGTGGGCTGCGCTAAACTCAAGTGGACGGCTGACCCCGCCCCTCTGCCTCTAGAGTAGTGCCTCATGCTAGTAATGCGACCCAAACCCATGTTACTAGCGTGTGACTTAATAAACCAGCCCTTATAACTTGAAAAAATGTAAAAATCGCATAGGCAGATAAAGGGAAGCATAATAATTGAATGCAAGGTGCCCTGAGCAAATCTGAGATTTTTCTGCTAAAGAGTTGCTTTTATTTCAGGCACATTTCACAAAAAGCATGAGTACCTGTTGGGAAGGGTCAGCATGTTTGCATGTCTGTTTGCCCATTCTTCTACAAGTATCTCATTGTGCATCTGCAAAAACAGATGTGAACTTCGTACATAAGGAGCAGCATGGAGCAGTGAGCTGCAGGATGGCCTGAGTATTGCCCTGTCATCATACAAAGGCAGGAGCTGGCCCGCGCTATGGCAGAAGTGGCATAGTACAGGGGTCCCCCAACAGAAAATAAAGAACTGCTACTTTTTCCATAGGAGAAGCCGCATGATGCTGGGGGCTTGGACCCTTGCCACTGGAAGATAAACTGCTGCCGGCCTGCGCTGAAGAGGAAAAGCAGAGGACCTGAAGAGCTATCCAACAAGTAATAAGAAATTCCTGGTGGAAAGAGGGAGCAAATATAAGACAGGACATAGGGGCCGAGAGTGCCTATAAAGGGGAGAAGTATCCAAGGGAAAGGGTGCAAGAGGAATATGTCAAAAAGGGAGGATTAGAAAGGGGGATTGCAAGGGGAAGGAAGGAAAGGACAGAGGAAGGGGAAGGAGAGGATGAGAATATGTTAGATGAGGGAAGAAGCAAGAGGGAAAGAACATGGGACAAGTGTAGAGAATACTCATCCACCTCTCTATACATTTCCTCATCCGTAAACTTTTCCGTCACGTACACACACATCAACTCTCCAAATTCAGAGCCGACTGTACATACCTTCCGCATATGCTCTGCCACAGCACTCATTCCCATAGATACACATTTACAGGATTCCATAGATACAAAATACTACACTATTTTCCACTCCCTCCATCATATCACCCCTCCTCCACCCACACGTCTATTACCATCCAAGTTCTTTAGAAAGAAATGCCTGAGTCCGCGAACAGAGGAAATGAAAAAGTGCCATTGTGCTACTCTGCTCACTTTCAAACTTTTTTTAAAATTAAAAATGTACTATTGTGAGGTGATCAGGCCACTCATTCAAGATCTATTACTACTGATAGGGAAAGTATTGTTCTCTCTGTATCTTGCCTTTAACAAATGCTAGGAAAAACTCTATGAAGCTTGCATTATTTAGGTGGCTAATATCTAGAGTTAAATACCTAGATCTTCCTATATCAGTGGTTCTCAGGATATCATGAGTTTTCAGGATATCCATACTACTACTATTAGTTATCATTTGCATAGTGCTACATGGCATATGCAATAACCACCATGGCATAAATGCAAGAGACAGAACCAGTAGTGCTCACAATCTATGCAAGACAGACAAATACAAATGGGATTATGATAGAAACTAAGGAGAAATTATTATAACATACATGGAGAATAAGCAACCTTGAAGTCTTGAAGGATTAGAAAGGGGGACTGTTACTTCTGGAGAGAAATCTGCAACTGTGAGTATATACTTATGGTAATTTTCTAAAAAGAATTCTTTGTATTAAAGCTACTTAATCTGTGAACCCATTGTTTTTGTTGGATCAGTTAGGGCCTAGTAGCAGCAATTAAAGTTTGAATTTAAAACACAGAGGAGAGCTTTCTGGTTACATTTCATACCCAGCAGAGAGCTTGTAGTTTAAATTTAATAGTCACTCAGGGTCAAGTAACAGCAAAGTACTTTTAGTTTAAATTTAACACACAGAAGAGAGCTTTCTGGTTAAATTTAGTACCCAGCAGAGAGCTTGTAGTTTAAATTTCATAAGAAGTTAGAGCCTAGCAGCAGCTAAGAGCTATTATTTAAATCAAATCAGAATTTAGCTTAGCACAAAAGGCAAAACAGGGTCTGTACTCTTTGAGCAACAAATAAAGTCTTCTAGAGACCTTTACAAAGAGGCCTTCTACCTAGGGGGCAAGAGACCTGTGAAACCTTTTCAATAGGTGTTAACACCAGGTGGCAGATCAAAAGGCCATTTTGAAAGACTCCTCCTATCCAAGCAAGGACTGTTAATTACCCAGGAAGTTGGTCACAGCATTACCTCAGCAGCAGAGGCATAAATAGCTCAACCAGAGCTCTGTGAACCTCTGTCTTGAAGGACTAGAAAGGGGGACTGTTACTTCTGGAGAGAAATCTGCAACTGTGAGTATATACTTCTGGTAATTTTCTAAAAATAATTCTTTGTATTAAAGCTACTTAATCTGTGAACCCATTGTTTTTGTTGGATCAGTTAGGGCCTAGTAGCAGCAATTAAAGTTTGAATTTAAAACACAGAGGAGAGCTTACTGGTTACATTTCATACCGAGCAGAGAGCTTGTAGTTTAAATTTAATAGTCACTCAGGGCCAAGTAACAGCAAAGTACTTTTAGTTTAAATTTAACACACAGAAGAGAGCTTTCTGGTTACATTTAGTACCCAGCAGAGAGCTTGTAGTTTAAATTTCATAAGAAGTTAGAGCCTAGCAGCAGCTCAGAGCTATAATTTAAATCAAATCAGAATTTAGCTTAGCACAAAAGGCAAAACAGGGTCTGTACTCTTTGAGCAACAAATAAAGTCTTCTAGAGACCTTTACAAAGAGGCCTTCTACCTAGGGGGCAAGAGACCTGTGAAACCTTTTCAATAGATGTTAACACCAGGTGGCAGATCAAAAGGCCATTTTGAAAGACTCCCCCTATCCATGCAAGGACTGTTAATTACCCAGGAAGTTGGTCACAGCATTACCTCAGCAGCAGAGGCATAAATAGCTCAACCAGAGCTCTGTGAACCTCTGTCTTGAAGGACTAGAAAGGGGGACTGTTACTTCTGGAGAGAAATCTGCAACTGTGAGTATATACTTCTGGTAATTTTCTAAAAAGAATTCTTTGTATTAAAGCTATTTAATCTGTGAACCCACTGTTTTTTGTTGGATCAGTTAGGGCCTAGTAGCAGCAGTTAAAGTTTGAATTTAAAACACAGAGGAGAGCTTTCTGGTTACATTTCATACCCAGCAGAGACCTTGTAGTTTAAATTTAATAGTCACTCAGGGCCAAGTAACAGCAAAGTACTTTTAGTTTAAATTTAACACACAGAAGAGAGCTTTCTGGTTAAATTTAGTATCCAGCAGAGAGCTTGTAGTTTAAATTTCATAAGAAGTTAGAGCCTAGCAGCAGCTAAGAGCTATAATTTAAATCAAATCAGAATTTAGCTTACCTCAGCAGCACAAGACAGGGTACTGTGTAGCAGCCCTCTTTTAATAAGTGTTATTTCCCTCCCTCCCTCCCCACACCCACCCTCCCCTGGGATAATCATAGCTTTATAGGTACTTACACATCTTAAAAGACAGGAGGTGCTTTCAGGTGAAGCTCATTACCCAAATCAGTCATACACTAAGGACCTGAGATTAATTAAGCTTCAGGTGAACAAAGTATATTAAACGTATTAGGTACAGTTTTATTCGTATAAATACCCATAGCAACCCCTAGTAAGTAAGAACTTAAAGATCTAAACACAAACTTAAACTAAGATGCAGACAGCAGTCCAGCAGTGGGATGGGGGTTTTCCAGTCTTTTGCATTGAGTGTCACATGTATGATTTTCTCCCAGTTGGTGAGAGGTCTTACGTGTGCACTAGGTGCAAGGAGCTCTTTTCTCTCAGGGAACAAGTCCGTTCTCTAGAGGCTAAAGTAGCAGACATGGAAAACATAAGACAGACAGAGAGGTACATAGACGGGACCTACAGGGATATAGTCCTGAAGTCCCACCTCCAGTCTGGCAGCACACCTGTTGCCATGGAGGTCACGTGACAGGAGAGCATCACCCTGGTGTGGCAGGAAGTGATCCTGTAACTAGGACCTGTCCTCCAGGTGTTGTAAAACCCTCTTGCACCGAGGAAGTTTCTCCAGGGCCATGTGCCCATGAGGGAAGGGTTAGGACAGCCGTTATAGTTGGTGATTCGATCATTAGGCATGTAGATAGCTGGGTGGCTGGTGGACATGAGGATCGCCTGGTAACATGCCTGCCTGGTGCGAAGGTAGCGGATCACGCGCCACCTAGATAAGGTCTTAGATAGTGCTGGGGAGGAGTCTGCTGTCTTGGTACATGTTGGTACCAATGACATAGGAAAATGTGGTAGGGAGGTTCTGGAGGCAAAATTTAGGCTTTTAGGTAGGAAGTTGAAATCCAGAACTTCCAGGGTAGCATTCTCCGAAATGCTTCCTGTTCCACGCGCAGGACCCAAAAGGCAGGCAGAGCTCCGGAGTCTCAATGCGTGGGTGAGACAATGGTGCAGAGATGAGGGTTTTGGATTTGTTAGGAACTGGGGAACATTCTGGGGAAAGGAGGGGCTCTTCCGAAGGGATGGGCTTCACCTAAACCAGGATGGAACCAGGCTGCTGGCATTAACCTTTAAAAAGGAGATAGAGCAGCTTTTAAACTAGATATTAGGGGAAAGCCGACAGTCACCCAAGAGCGGATTGTTCGGAAGAATGTATCCTTGAAGGATACTACCAAAAGCAGAGAGGTTCCACAAAAGAATAAAGTAGCCCAAATGCCCTCAAGTATGGAGCAGACAGAGCTTAAAGATCCCAATTTACCCATGTCTAACAATAGCCAAATTAACATGAATAAAATACATTCTCTAAAATGCTTGTATGCAAATGCTAGAAGTCTAAAGAATAAGATGGGAGAGTTAGAATATATAGCACTAAATGAAAGGTTAGATATGATTGGAATATCAGAGACATGGTTGAAGGAGGACAACCAGTGGGACACTGTGATACCTGGGTACAAACTATATCGTAATGATAGAGCTGATCAAATTGGTGGAGGGGTTGCGCTCTATGTTAGAGAGGGCATTGACTCAGAAAAGATTAAAGTTTTGCAGGAAACAAAATCTGCTGTAGAATCTATATGGATTGAAATTCCATATAAAAGGGGGAAGGCGATGGCAGTGGGGGTGTACTATCGAGCACCTGGCCAGAATGACCAAATGGATGATGAAATGCTCAAAGAAATCAAGGAAGCTAACAAAAGTTACAGCGCAGTAATAATAATGGATGATTTCAATTACCCCGGTATCGACTGGGTCAGTGTCACGTCAGGACATGCTAGGGAGATAAAGTTCCTAGATGAAATAAATGACTGCTCCTTGGAGCAGCTGGTTCATGAACCGACCAGAGGGGAAGCCATATTAGACCTAGTCCTTAGTGGAACACCAGATCTAGTGCAAGAGATAAGGGTATTGGGGCCACTTGGCAATAGTGATCATAGCATGATCGCCTTTGATTTAATTCGTGGAGGAGGGATAATAAGGAAATCCACAGTACTACCTTTTAACTTTCGAAAGGGAGACTATGATAAAATGAGGAAAACAGATAATAGAAACTAAAAGGAGCAGTTGCGAAGGTTAAAGACGTACATCTAGCTTGGTTGTTGTTGAAAAATACTATCTTGGAAGCCCAGACCAGCTGTATTCCACGCTTTAAGAAAAGTGGAAGGAAGTCCAAAAAACTGCCAGCATGGTTAAAAGGTGAGGTCAGAGAAGCTGTTGTTGCCAAAAAAGCATCTTTCAGGAAATGGAAAAAAGAGTCAAACGACGAAACCTGGAAACAGCACAAGCACTGGCAAGTCAAATGCAAGGCATTGATAAGGCAGACAAAGAGAGAATTTGAGAAGAAGCTTGCTGCGGAAGCAAAAACGCGAAATAAAGACCTTTTCAAGTACATTCGTAGCAAAAAACCTGGAGAGAGTCAGTTGGTCCATTAGATGATAAAGGGGTTAAAGGAGCACTAAGAGGCAACAAGGCAATAGCGGAGAGACTGAATGAATTCTTTGCTTCGGTCTTTACTGAGGAAGATGTAGGGATGTTACCCATGACTGAAGTGGTATTTAAAGGTGTGGAAGAATTGAAGGAAATATAGATACATCTGGAAGATGTCTTACAACTATTAGATAAACTGAAGAGTAGCAAATCAACTGGGCCGGATGGTATACATCCAAGGGTGTTGAAAGAACTGAAATATGAGATTGCAGAACTGCTATCAGTAATCTGTGAACTATCATTAAAATCATCTCTAATACCTGAAGATTGGAGGATCGCCAATGTAACACCAATTTTTAAAAAGGGTTCCAGGGGTGATCCGGGAAACTACAGACCGGTGAGCCTGACGTCAGTACCGGAAAAAATGGTAGAAATCATCATAAAGAATAAAATTACTCAGCATGTAGATAGTCACAACCTAATGGGAGTCAGCCAACATGGCTTTAGGCAAGGAAGATCTTGTCTTACTAATCTGTTATGTTTTTTTGAAGGAGTGAATAAACAGGTGGACAAAGGTAAGTCGGTTGATATTGTGTATCTGGACTTTCAGAAAGCCTTTGACAAGGTCCCTCATCAGAGACATTTGGCAAAACTAAAGAGTCATGGGATAGGAGGCAGTGTACTATAGTGGATCAGGAACTGGTTAAAAGATAGAAAGCAGAGGGTAGGGCTAAATGGCCAATTTTCCCAATGGAAAAAGGTGAATAGTGGTGTACCCCAGGGATCTGTGCTGGGTCCGCTGCTTTTTGACATATTCATAAATGACCTGGAAAGTGGAATAATGAGTGAGGTTATCAAATTTGCAGATGACACAAAACTATTTAAAGTTGTTAACACCCAAGAGGATTGTGACCAGAATTGCACACAATATTCAAGGTGCGGTCTCACCATGGAACGATATAGAGGCATTATAATATCTTTTGTTTTATTTTCCATTCCTTTCCTTATCATACCTAGCATTCTATTTGCTCTCTTGGCCGCCGCTGCACACTGGGCCGAGGGTTTTAACATGGTATCCACAATGACGCCTAAATCTTTTTCCTGGGTGGTGGTTCCTAATGTGGAACCTTGCATCGTGTAACCATAGTTTGGGTTGTTCTTCCCTAGGTGCATAACCTTGCACTTGTCCACATTAAATTTCACCTGCCATTTTGATGCCCAGTCTTCCAATTTATCAAGATCCTCTTGCAATTTTTCACAATCCTCTTGGGTTTTAACAACTTTAAATAGTTTTGTGTCATCTGCAAATTTGATAACCTCACTCGTTATTCCACTTTCCAGGCCATTTATGAATATGTCAAAAAGCAGCGGACCCAGCACAGATCCCTGGGGTACACCACTATTCACCTTTCTCCATTGGGAAAATTGGCCATTTAGCCCTACCCTCTGCTTTCTATCTTTTAACCAGTTCCTGATCCACAATAGTACACTGCCTCCTATCCCATGACTCTTTAGTTTTGCCAAAAGTCTCTGATGAGGGACCTTGTCAAAGGCTTTCTGAAAGTCCAAATACACAATATCAACCGACTTACCTTTGTCCACCTGTTTATTCACTCCTTCAAAAAAACATAACAGATTAGTAAGACAAGATCTTCCTTGTCTAAAGCCATGTTGGCTGTCTCCCATTAGGTTGTGACTAGCTACATGCTGAGTAATTTTATTCTTTATGATGATTTCTACCATTTTTCCCGGTACTGACGTCAGGCTCACCAGTCTGTAGTTTCCCGGATCACCCCTGGAACCCTTTTTAAAAATTGGTGTTACATTGGCGATCCTCCAATCTTCAGGTATTAGAAATGATTTTTTTTAAATTTTTTTTTTTATTTCAACAACTTTCATCGAAAGACATATATAAGAAATACAAGAAATGAAGATACAATCCAATAAATACACAAAGAAAACACAAGTTTTAATCTCCCAGCCCACAAAATGGAGTGTGTCAATTACATAGAATAATCTCTAATCCAAAGTTGAGAGAAACAGAAAATAATACAATCCCACATTATACTAAGCAAAAAAGCCAACAAAATATATCAGGTCTGATTATTGAGAAAAGTTTCTAATTGAGAAGAATCAAAAAAGATATAAGATTTTCCCAGATGAGTGACAACACATTTGCATGGATATTTAAGAATATAAGAGGCTCCCAAAGCTATAACACGAGAGCAAAGTTGAAGAAAAGCCTTCCTTTTCAGTTGTGTAACACGGCAGACATCTGGGAAAACCTGTATCTGATGACCAAAAAATTTCTCTTGCCGAAATTTAAAGTAAGACCTTAAGACCAACTCCTTATCCCTTTCCAAAGAAAAAGTTACCAAGAGAGTAGCACGTGTAGAAATTTCTTCAACAGAAGACTCTAAGTACGCTGATAAATCCATACTCTGCTCTGATAAGTGATCTAAATTCCCACCAACTACATCACCTGTCTCCAAATCGCCAACCGGATGCTCTCTAACACCAGTAGGCAAGTAATAAATTTTAGATAAAACCACAGCATCCGGCTCTTGAATTTTCAAAACATCCTTCAAGTACTTAATAAATAGAAAAGTTGGAGAAAGGTAATGAGTGCGAGGGAAATTCAGAAATCTGAGATTCTTCCCCCGCAAAGCATTTTCAAATATTTCATCACGATAATGCAATTGCAAGGAGTCTTGCACCTGAGATGTCAGGACTCCTTGAATTGAAGTTAACTGACCATCAGTTTTAGCTTTGTGGGATTCAAGAATTCCCAATCTATTCCGACGATCTATTAAAGAATTAACTGTCTCCTGTGAAAAAGCAGAAAATTTAACCAAAGAAGATTTTAACGTAAGTTCAGTCCTAGAAACTATTCGCCAAATGTCCTGCAATGATACATCTTTAGGGGGTTGGAGATCGTCCGTAGACATGGAAGAGAAATCAATTGGGCTGGGAATAGCAATCTCATCAGATCGAATCCTCAAAAATGACTCTGAAAGTACGGGTAGAGATGATGATGACTTACTCTCCACATCACTACGAAACAATTCTCCATTCGACAATCGAGGCTGAGTGCTGGGCGGGGATACAACCCTACGTGGATCTGAAGACTCATTCAGTAAATTCGGACTAATTGAAGCTAGAGAATCCGGTGACAATTGCACTGAGGGAGACGATAAGGCCTTAAGATGGCTATCCATAGGGCCAACAACTTTAGCTGACTTACCGGACGACATTGTGGATTGAAGCGGCTTTTTCTTCCGCTTCCCCATAGGCAAACCAGACCAACTTCACCAAACTGCTCCAAAAGTGCTCCGAAGGGGCTCCAAAGGCGCGTGGTCTGCCCCTTAGGACATGCCCCTTCGGGGCACACACCCTCGGGCACGCGCCCGCGGTGCGCGTCCCGCGGTGGGGCTATAATTTATAGCCCGCTCTGCTCACGTGCTCCCGAGTGCTCTCCGGAACAGAGCAGCCGTTCCTCTCAGCTTCCAGGCAATAACAGCAGGTAAAAGTCACACACAAGATTCAGCGAGGGAGGGCCCAGTCTTATAGCCCGCTCTGATCACGTGCTCCTGAGTGCTCTCCGGAACAGAGCAGCCATTCCTCTCAGCTTCCAGGCAATAACAGCAGGTAAAAGTCACACACAAGATTCAGCGAGGGAGGGCCCGGTCTTATAGCCCGCTCTGCTCACGTGCTTCCGAGTGCTCTCCGGAACAGAGCAGCCGTTCCTCTCAGCTTCCAGGCAATAACAGCAGGTAAAAGTCACACACAAGAGTCAGCGAGGGAGGGCCCGGTCTTATAGCCCGCTCTGCTCACGTGCTCCCGAGTGCTCTCCAGAACAGAGCAGCCGTTCCTCTTAGCTTCCAGGCAATAACAGCAGGTAAAAGTCACACACCATTAGAAATGATTTTAATGATAGTTCACAGGTTACTGATAGCAGTTCTGCAATCTCATATTTCAGTTCTTTCAACACCCTTGGATGTATACCATCCGGCCCAGGTGATTTGCTACTCTTCAGTTTATCTAATAGTTGTAAGACATCTTCCCGATGTATCGATATTTCCTTCAATTCTTCCGCACCTTTAAATACCACTTCAAAGAATTCATTCAGTCTCTCTGCTATCGCCTTGTCGCCTCTTAGTGCTCCTTTAACCCCTTTATCATCTAATGGACCAACTGACTCTCTCGTCTTTTTTCCATTTCCTGAAAGATGCTTTTTTGGCAACAACAGCCTCTCTGACCTCACCTTTAAACCATGCTGGCAGTTTTTTGGACTTCCTTCCACTTTTCTTAAAGCGTGGAATACAGCTGGTCTGGGCTTCCAAGATAGTATTTTTCAACAACACCCAAGCTTGATGTACGTCTTTAACCTTCGCAACTGCTCCTTTTAGTTTTTTCTTAACTGTTTTCCTCATTTTATCATAGTCTCCCTTTCGAAAAGTTAAAAGGTAGTACTGTGGATTTCCTTACTATCCCTCCTCCACTAATTAAATCAAAGGTGATCATGCTATGATCACTGTTGCCAAGTGGCCCCAACACCCTTATCTCTTGCACTAGATCTGGGGTTCCACTAAGGACTAGGTCTAATATGGCTTCCCCTCTGGTCGGTTCATGAACCAGCTGCTCCAAAAAGCAGTCATTTATTTCATCTAGGAACTTTATCTCCCTAGCATGTCCTGACGTGACACTGACCCAGTCGATACCGGGGTAATTGAAATCACCCATTATTATTACTGCGCTGTAACGTTTGTTAGCTTCCTTGATTTCTTTGAGCATTTCATCATCCATTTGGTCATTCTGGCCAGGTGCTCGATAGTACACCCCCACTGCCATTGCCTTCCCCCTTTTATATGGAATTTCAATCTATATAGATTCTACAGCAGATTTTGTTTCCTGCAAAACTTTAATCCTTTCTGAGTCAATGCCCTCTCTAAAATAGAGTGCAACCCCTCCACCAATTTGATCAGCTCTATCATTACGATATAGTTTGTACCCAGGTATCACAGTGTCCCACTGGTTGTCCTCCTTCCACCATGTCTCTCATATTCCAATCATATCTAACCTTTCATTTAGTGCTATATATTCTAACTCTCCCATCTTATTCTTTAGACTTCTAGCATTTGCATACAAACATTTTAGAGAATGTATTTTATTCATGTTAATTTGGCTATTGTTAGACATGGGTAAATTGGGATCTTTAAGCTCTGTCTGCTCCATACTTGAGGGCATTTGGGCTACTTTACTCTTTTGTGGAACCTCTCTGCTTTTGGTAGTATCCTTCAAGGATACATTCTTCCGAACCATCCGCCCTTGGGCGACTGTCTGCTTTCCCCTAATATCTAGTTTAAAAGCTGCTCTATCTCCTTTTTAAAGGTTAATGCCAGCAGCCTGGTTCCATCCCGGTTAAAGGTGAAGCCCATCCCTTCGGAAGAGCCCCTCCTTTCCCCAGAATGTTCCCCAGTTCCTAACAAATCCAAAACCCTCATCTCTGCACCATTGTCTCATCCACGCATTGAGACTCCGGAGCTCTGCCTGCCTTTTGGGTCCTGCGCGTGGAACAGGAAGCATTTCGGAGAATGCTACCCTGGAAGTTCTGGATTTCAACTTCCTACCTAAAAGCCTAAATTTTGCCTCCAGAACCTCCCTACCACATTTTCCTATGTCATTGGTACCAACATGTACCAAGACAGCAGACTCCTCCCCAGCACTATCTAAGACCTTATCTAGGTGGCGCGTGAGGTCCGCTACCTTCGCACCAGGCAGGCATGTTACCAGGTGATCCTCACGTCCACCAGCCACCCAGCTATCTACATGCCTAATGATCGAATCACCAACTATAACGGCTGTCCTAACCCTTCCCTCATGGGCACATGGCCCTGGAGAAATGTCCTCGGTGCGAGAGGGTTTTACATCACCTGGAGGACAGGTCCTAGTTACAGGATCACTTCCTGCCACACCAGGGTGATGCTCTCCTGTCACGTGACCTCTCTCCTCAATGGCAACAGGGGTGCTGCCAGACTGGAGGTGGGACTTCAGGACTATATCCCTGTAGGTCTCGTCTATGTACCTCTCTGTCTGTCTTATGTTTTCCAAATCTGCTACTTTAGCCTCTAGAGAACGGACTTGTTCCCTGAGAGAAAAGAGCTCCTTGCACCTAGTGCACATGTAAGACCTCTCACCAACTGGGAGAAAATCATACATGTGACACTCAATGCAAAAGACTGGAAAGCCCCCATCCCGCTGCTGGACTGCTGTCTGCATCTTAGTTTTAAGTTTGTGTCTAGATCTTTAAGTTCTTACTTACTAGGGGTTGCTATGGGTATTTATACCAATACAACTGTACCTAATACGTTTAATATACCTTGTTCCCCTGAAGCTTAATTAATCTCAGGTCCTTAGTGTATGACTGATTTGGGTAATGAGCTTCACCTGAAAGCACCTCCTGTCTTTTAAGATGTGTAAGTACCTATAAAGCTATGATTATTCCAGGGGTGGGAGGGAAATAACACTTATTAAAAGAGGGCTGCTACACAGTACCCTGTCTTGTGCTGCTGAGGTAAGCTAAATTCTGATTTGATTTAAATTATAGCTCTTAGCTGCTGCTAGGCTCTAACTTCTTATGAAATTTAAACTACAAGCTCTCTGCTGGGTACTAAATGTAACCAGAAAGCTCTCTTCTGTGTGTTAAATTTAAACTAAAAGTACTTTGCTGTTACTTGGCCCTGAGTGACTATTAAATTTAAACTACAAGCTTTCTGCTGGGAATGAAATGTAACCAGAAAGCTCTCCTCTGTGTTTTAAATTCAAACTTTAATTGCTGCTACTAGGCCCTAACTGATCCAACAAAAAACAGTGGGTTCACAGATTAAGTAGCTTTAATTCAAAGAATTCTTTTTAGAAAATTGCCAGAAGTATATACTCACAGTTGCAGATCTCTCTTCTGAAGTAACAGTCCCCCTTTCTAGTCGTTCAAGCATGAAGGATGAAGCATGATGTACTTACTCAGGAGGTTAGTTTGGAACATCATGCTCCATACACAATGACTAAGCATAAGATACATTCTCATGCACTGCCTCTATTGCATACAGATTTATCTCATGTATATTTATTGTGGGTATCCTGAAAACTTCACTGGTTGGTGTTCCAAATTTCTTGGTTGGTTGTCACTAATTGGACAACCAGGATATGGATTAGGCTTGATAAATGTCTCCAATAGTATACTTAGACATTGTTTTACAGAATTACTGGCAGAGGAACACGGCAAAAGAAACACCTTTAGAGTAAATCACGTTAAGAGGTATCAATAGATTCACAAGGCAAAAAATCCAGCTAGGGTTTTCATAGAGCTGCAGCCCAAACAAAGTGGGCCAATCAGGAAACAGGAAGGAAGAGCACCAGCTGACTGGAGGGTGGCCCCAGGGAGACATGATGGCTCTTCCACAAGATGTCTGCCTTTGGACCCAAAAGTTATTAGCTTGAAACCAGCTTCTGACTGTAAGAAAAAAAGGTATTTGAGGTTTGTATTTGCTTGAAACCTCCAGAAATCTTTCAGCTATGTTTTTCATTTGGTCAGTAGCCACAATAACTTTTTAATTGACAAAATTGCCCTGAAATGAAAATTTATAAAAATAAAATTTAGCTAAATGAAAATTTAGGAAAATGATACTAAATAAAATGAAACAAACCTGAAAATGAAACCTGCAGACCCCTACCGTGATGATAAATTTCACTCCTAAACGGACTATAAATTTTGGGGATGTGCCTAAAGTTTATAGGAAAAAGATCAGCTACATCTCTGGTTTTATATAAAATCTCTAACAGGCCTAATTACAAACTAGGACAATTTAATTCTACAGCTTTAAGCTCAACCAATAACTAATTTATGCTTTTAAAGAATGTAAATATAGATTTTTCAAATAAGTCTGTTATATAGTTAAGAATTCAAGGGTTCATAGTTGCAAGTTTATATATAGTTTAAAGACACAGTTATAATGTATTTTTACTTTCGTTCCATGTAAACTGGTTTGACCCGGTGAAAGGCGGTATATAAATACAGCTAAATAAATAAATAAATAAATAATAACGAAGTCTACAGTCTCTTTTGTCACCAAACCTTTCCAGCAAAGTTGTGTTCACTTACTTGCAGAAGCTTCTTCAGCTCTCGGTTTCCCCTCAGGATAGTAAATTCCTCTCAGGAGAGTAATTTTAGAATAGGTCATCTAGGTTAGGAGGTCAAGTAGGCACCTATTTTAAGCCTGTTTTGCTAAAACAAATAAGCTCCTATTTTTATAAAGCCCCACAAAAGCTGAAATAATTATAGCTATAATGAAGCCATGCACATTTACACCAGCTCAGGAATGGGAGTAAACATATGCACAACCTATAGACTTAAATCTTGATGCCATCAGTGCTCTACCCAAAATGCATCACTGAATATGCCTATACCTAAGTAACATATATGTACTCAATTAGTCAAAGTTGTTAGATCACAAGCAGATTGTGAGAGATTGCAGGAGGACCTTACAAGGCTTGGCATCCAAATGGCAGATGAAATTGATTGTGGACAAGTGTAAAGTGATGCACGTAGGTAAGAATAACTCAAGTTATAGCTACACAATGCTAGGTTTCACAATAGGAGTTGCCACACAGGAAAATCTAGGCATCAGTGTGGAAAAAATGTCGAAATTATCCATGCATTTGCAGCAGCAGACAGTAAAGTGAATAATACATCAGGAATTATTAGGAAAGGGAAGGAGAATAAAACAAAGAATTAAAAAAATAATGCCTCTGAATCGCTTTATGATGCGACTGCACCTTGAGCGTTATGTGCAATTCTGGGCACGTCATCTCATAAAAGATATAATGGAATTAGAAAAGGTACAGAGAAGGGAGACCAAAATGATAAAGAGGAAGGAATAACTCACCTATAAGGAAAGGCTAAAGACATTAGAGCTCTTCAGCTTGGAGAAGAGATAGCTGTGGGGAGATAGGATAGAGATCTTTAAAATCATGAGTGGAGTGAAATGGATAAACACAAATCAGCTATTTAAGATTTTAAAAAGTACAATAACCAGGGGGCATGTCATGAAGTTGCTAAGTAGTACATTTAAAATAAATAGGAGGAAATAATTTTTTTCACTTAACACAGCTGAGCTCTGGAGCGCACTGCTGGATGATGTGATAAACGCAGCTTTGCTGGGTTTTAGAAAGCTTTGGACAAGTTCCTGGAGGAAAGACCTAAATGAATTATTAAGGTAGACCTGGGGAAGGCCACTGCTTATTTCTGAGGGTAAGTAGCATGGAATCTTGATACTCTTTGGCATCTTTACAGGTACATATGACCTGGATTAGTCACTATTACTAGGTTGGCACTGTTGGTCAGAGGATACTGGGCTTGATGGACCTGTGGTCTGACCCAAAATGGCAATTATTATGTTCTTGTGTTTTTATGTACATTCTAATCTCTTTGCCAGCTTGTACAAGGGGATAATTTTATATGCAGCATTTTATGCACATATCCTAACATCTATGCTTGAAAAGTCCTGCATAAAATTACCCTTAGGTGTAGTTGAAATGGATCTAGCTTAAGGATGCTCCAGATTTTTCTAAGCTATTAGTAACACAAGCTGTGTGTAATCAATAAAGAATATTAACAGTTTTAAAATGTGTCAAATTTATTTCTTGATGCATTAACACAACTTAACAAGTTGCACGTTTACTATATAGTGTGACTTAATAGCATATTTCCTCTTCCTATGTTTTGGATGGATGTTTTTTGTTAGTTTTGCACTTTCATTTTAATAAAGAATTTTAATGTGTTCTAAATTGATTTACTGGGTACTATTAAATGAATTAAGGAATTCTAAGTCAATTGCATTGATCATAGGGATGTAATTTCATTTCAAAGAAAAGTGGCGATGTGAGCACAATCAGAAATAACAAACTTACATGAACAATGCATGCTATTGTTCAATAGTGTGCACTATTGGCAAAAAAAGATACATAATGATGCAGGAAGTGACATCATCAAGAGGAATGGTGGCATGATCCGAGAGCTCCTCACACCCCTGCAGAGCACAGCAAATATTTAGATGGCCTAACTCACTCTTCTCTGCAACAGCAAAAGAACCATGGCGAGCAAAAAGAGAATTGATTTCAAAGACTTTGCATATGGGAAAGCAGCGACTCTTTTGAAGGAAACCTAGATGGTGGTGGAGGACACATCATGTGGCTGCGTGGCTGGAGATAGAAGCAGCCAAGAGAGCGACTGAAATGGAGAGCAGAGAGGTGCTCAGAGCAGTGTTTGCTGCTGGAACTTAAAACTGTCAGCACAAAGGATACTGCCAAGTATCCCTCTGAGCATATCAAAAGTGACTTCATGGCCCTGGGACAGAGGGTGAAGCAGATAGGTGCACAGGTGGTGTTCTCTTCAATCCTCCCTATTGAGCGTAAAGGCCAAGGCAGAGAAGCTTGCATCCTAGAGATAAATGCATGGCTGCGTTGATGGTGTTGAGAGCATTTTGGTTTCCTGGACCATAGGATGATTATCCAAGGGCTGCAGAGCAGAGATGGTGTCCATCTGTCCAAGAAGGGTTGATGCGTCTTCAGTAACAGACTGGCTAACCAACGGAGACATGGTTCATGGACAACTCTGACTGGGATGTAATTATACCAGACTATACTTTATTCAGGAAGGATAGGGTAGGAAGAAGGGGAGGAGGAGTGGCTCTATATGTAAAAAAATAATATTAAAGCTATAGAATTGCAAGGCTTAAAAGGGAGAGAGGAGACACTGTGAATTAAACTAGAAAGCAGGAAAGAGAAATCCCTCACAGAGAGAAGACGTGGGTGGAGATTTAATAGAAGACATATGCAGCATTGCCAGGAAAGGGGAAGTGCTACTGATAGGTGATTTCAATATGCCAGATGTGGATTGGCACATCCCTGCTGTGGTGTCATCTAAAAGTAAGGAGATCCTGGATTCTCTACAGGGAGAACTATTCAGGTAACTGGTAACAGAATCCAAATGTGAAGGGGCCATACTGGACTTTGTGCTTACTAATAGTGAGTTTTTCTGAGGTTGTAGTGAGAGATCATCTCACATTCAGTGATCACCAGGTGGTGTGATTCAGCATGAGGACTAATGCTGATAAAATCCATTCAAAAGTAAGGGTCATAGACTTTAGGAAAAACAGCTGGAGGATGTAGAAAAACAGTGGGCAAAACTGAAAGGGAATATTTTAAGGGCAACTGACATTTTTATTAGAAAGGTAAATACAGTTAAAAGGAAAAGGAGGCAACTATGGTTCTCAAAAGAAGTAGCAGCAAAGGTGAAGAAAAAGAGGGAGGCCTTCATGGAATACAAAAAATCACAGAGAGAAGAAGACAAACATCTGTATTTGGAAAAACTTAGAGAAGCTAGCAAAGAAGTCAGGAAATTAAAGATACAAAATGAGGAAGTAATAAAATGGGGGATAAGACATTTTTCAGCTATATTAGTGAGAGGAGGAAGGGCAAAAGTGGTGTTGTCAGACTCCAGAATGAAGGGGATGACTATATAGAAGCTGATGAGGATAAAGCGGACTTGCTTAACAAATATTTCTTTTCTGTGTTCACAGATGAAAGGCCAGGAGCAGGACCTCAGAAAACACCCACAAATAGGGAGAGAAGCAAAGACCATCTCGAACAATTTTCAGAAGACTGTGTTTGTGAGGAGCTAGCTAAACTAAAATAGAGAAAGCGATGGGATTGGATGGGATGCATCTGAGAATACTGAAGGAACTGGAGGACGTTCTAGCAGCTCCACTGACTAACCTTTTCAATGCCTCTTTGGAGTAGGGAGTGGTGCTAGAGGACTGCAGAAAGGCACATCTGGTCCCTTGACACAAAAGTGGAAGTAAAGATGCGGTTGAAAACTACAGGCTGATTAGTCTAACCTCTGCGGTAAGTAAATTAATAGAAACACTGCTGAAAGAGAAAATAGTGAGATTTCTGGAGTCCAATGGATTACAGGATCGGAGGCAGCAGGTCTTATCAGATTAATTTCTTTGACTGGGTTACCAGGGAGTTGCACCAAGGAAGAGCCCTAAATGTGGTTTACCTGGTTTTCAGAAAAGCCTTTGACACCATTCCATACAGGCAACTTATAAACAAACTGAGCATCCTTGGGATGGATCCTAAAGTTACTGATTGGGTTAGAAATTGGTTGAGTGGAGGTAACAAAGAGTACAGCAACAGTTCCTTGTTTTTTGTCCTGTTTTGTCACATAACATACAATCTGGAAAGAAAATGGAGGTTCATTTGTATGTTAGGTAATGGACCTAACAATATAGTCCAAATTGGTGACGTGAAATGACAATAAAATACCTTGTACATATAAAAAAATAAGTTAACACTGAAAACGTGTGAGTGCATATGTATACATCCCTTTTGCAATGAAACCTCTAAATAAGATCTGGTCAAACCAATTAACCTCAGAAGTCACATAATTAGTTGTTTAGGGTCCACCTGTGTGCAGTCAGTGTCACATGATCTCTCACATGGTGCCTGTATAAATATATCTGTTCTGAAAGGCTCCCGACTCTGCAACACCACTAAGGAAGCAACATGAAGACCAAGGAGCACTCAAAACAGGTCAGAGGCAAAGTTATGGAGAAGTATAGATCAGGGTTGCATTATAAAAAATATACCAAATTCTGAATATCCCACAGAGCATCATTAAATCCATTATAACAAAATAGAAAGAATATGGCACCACTACAAACCTGACAAGAGAAGACCGCCCACCAAAACTCATAGACCGGGCAAGGAGGACATTAATCAGAGATGCCACAAAGACACCAAGGATAACACTGAAGGGGCTGCAAAGATCCACAGCAGAGATGGGAGTATCTGTCCATAGGACCACTTTAAGCCATACATGCCACAGAATGGGGCTTTATGGAAGAGTGGCCAGAAAAAAGCTATTGCTTAAAGAAAGAAATAAGAAAACACATTTGGAATTTGCACAACAGTATGTGGCAGACCCCCCCTCCAAACATATGGAAGAAGGTTCATGGTCATATGAGACGAAAATTGAACTTTTTGGCCATCATGGGAAGCACCATGTGTGGCGCAAACCCAACACTTCCCATCACCCCGAGAACACCATTCCCACAGTGAAATATGGTGGTGGCAGCATCATGCTATGGGGATGTTTTTCATTGGCAGTGACAGGAAAACTGGTCAGGATTGAAGGAACGATGGATGGCACTAAATACAGGGCAATATTTGAGGAAAACTTGTTTCAGTCTGCCAGAGATTTGAGACTGGGATGAAGGTTCACCTTCCAGCAAGACAATGACCCTAAACATACTGCTAAAGCTGGTTTAAAGGGAAACATTTAAATGTCTTGGAAAGGCCTAGTCAAAGTCCAGACCTCAATCCAATTGAGAATCTGTGGCATTTCTTGAAGATTGCTGTACATCAACACAACACATCTAACTTGAAGGAGTTGGAGCAGTTTTGCCTTAAGGAATGGGTGAAAATCCCAGGGGCTAGATGTGCTAAGATAATAGAGACATACCCCAAGAGACTTAAAACTGTAATTGCAGCAAAAGGTGGCTCTACAGCTTATTGACTTTGGGGGGTGCACCCTCCTGCTTTTTTTAAATCTTAATTATTATTTGTGTCACAATAAAGGATATTTTGCACCTTCAAAGTCATAGGCATATAGTATATATCCCATGGTGCTAACCCACAAAACTCTATTTTAATTCCAGGTTATAATGTGACAAAACAGGACAAACACAGAGGGGATGAATATTTTTGCAATGCACTGTAAATGGGGGCTCACTCTGAGGAGAAGGAGATTACCGGTGGTGTGCTGCAGGGATCTGTCCTTGGTACGATTCCTTTTATCATCTTTCTCTTTGCAGACACCCAGGAATGAGTAGATAACATGAAGAGGGATCTCACTAAGCTTGAAGAATGATCTAGAATTTGGTAGCTGAGATTTATTGCTAAAAAAATGCAGGATCATGCATCTGGGCTGCAAAAATCCAAGGGAGTGGTACAGTGTAGGGGGTGAAGTATTTCTGTCCACAAAAGAAGAGCAGGACCTGGGCGTGATTGTGTCTGACAATCTTAAAGTAGCTAAACAGATATAGAAGGCGACAGTGAAAGCTAGAAAGATTCTTGAGTGCACAGGGAGAGGAATGGGCATCAGAAAAAAAGGAGGTGATAGTGCCTCTGTATAAGTCTCTTCTGTGACCTCATTTGGAGTATTGTGTGCAATTCTGGAGATCACACCTTCAAAAGGATATAAACAGATTGGAGTCGGTGCAGAGGGTGGCTACTAAAATGGTTAGTGGTCTTTATTATAAAGCATATGAGGACAGACTTAAGGATCTTAATATGTACACCTTAGAGAAAAGGTGGGATAGAGGTGATATGATTGAAATGTTTAAATACCTCCATGGCATAAATTTGCAGTGGGAGAGCCTCTTTTGATCTTCGTTAAAACGCATATGAGTACAGACTTAAGGATCTTAATATGTATACTTTAGAGGACAGGCGGGATAGAGGAGATATAATAGAGGCATTTAAATACCTCTGTGGCATAAGTGCAGAGGGAAGCCTCTTTTGTTTGAAAGCAGCTTCTGCTATGAGGAGATATAGTATGATGGTGAAAGGGGGTGGACTTAGGAGTAATATAAAATAAATAAATAAAATAAATAAAAATAAATAAAAATAAATAAATAAATAATATGCCAAATATTCTTTATGGAAAGAGTGGAAGATGTGTGGAATAGTCTCCCAGTGGAGGTGGTAGAGATGAGGACAGTATCTGAATTCAAAGAAGAATGGGACAAACACAGAGGATCTCTAAAGGAAAAAGGGGGACTATTGTAATAGTTGATATGGAAGGGCAGACCAGATAGGCCATGTGGTCTTTTTCTGCTGTCGTGTTTCTATGTTGCTATGATGCGCATCATACCACCCAATATCACTGATTAATTTGGACGCAAAGATTTTGGCGTGCGTACTGGTGACTAGTCTGAGTGGTGCATGCCGCGGCTGATAGATGCAAACCAAATGTGGTTTGTGCAAGGTAGACTCGTGATGGACAAAGTAAAGCAGGTGCTTCACTTATCTGCCTGGGTGCAGAAAGAAAATATTTCAGCTGTAGCTGCGGCCATTGATGCTGAAAAGGCATTTGATAGGATGAATTGGAAATTCTTGTGGGCCACCACGCGCGAATTAGGCATAGGTGTGATATACCTGGCATGGATTCAAACTCTCTATGCCAAATGGCAGTGCTCAGAATCAATGGGGAATATTCTCTATTTTTTTGCGTTGCACAGAGGGACGAGACAGCATTGCCCTCTCTCCCCCCCCCCCACCTTGTTCACCATGTCAGTAGAGCTTTTTATGGCCAAGATTTGGAACAGACCTGGCATTAGTGGTATTAAGGTACAGGGGGCAGGAGCTTAAAAAATATTGCTTTTCGCAGATGATATTCTATTGACTCTAGCTGAGCCGGCAAGGTCCTTGGTGGCACTCAATGAGGAGTGGGAGATGTTTCAGGGAGTTTCAGATTTTAAAGTCAACAAGGAAGCCAAATTGGGTAGTTGGTGACTTCAACCTCCCATCTCTTCATGACAGCCATTCAGAAGCATTTCTAGACGCACTAGAGGATCTAGGTTACAAACAATATGTCGACTCTCCCACCCACACTAAAGGAGGCAAACTAGACCTCATCTTTGCACCTCATTCCAACACCTTAACACACCAAGCCCTTCAACTATCGGTTATACCAGTACCTTGGTCTGATCACAATCTTATTCAATTCAATATACCCACCTATACCACACATGTGAGTCAAATACCATCTAACTCACCCGGAACCCATGCAGTCTGTTTTCAACCTCTCAACCGTGACAAAGTCCTAGATAACCTCCATCCACTCTTGACCAACACTACCCTCAACTTAGATGACCTGGTATCCAAATGGGACGAGAACCTCAGAGCCGCCTCATGTCCAGTGCACATGGATAAGAAAATAAGAAAACGAGAACACGCACCATGGTTCTCTGCTGACCTTCGTACATCCCTCATTCATCTACGCAAACTTGAAAGACAGTGGCGCCAAACCCACTCACCAGAAGCCCTTGAAACATATAACTCACACCTAGCTACCCACCGTGAAAAGGTATCATTGAGTAGGAAGCTATACCACACAAACCTACTGAAGCGCTCCATCAATAAACCTCATGCTCTATTCAACTTAGTAAGATCCATAACAAGAGAGCCAGTTTCAGACCAACCTGCAACGCCTCGGCCACAGGACTACGCAAACTACCTGCAATCAAAAATGATTAAGTCCAGCACATGCATAAATACCATCAACCCCATTATATCACCTAAGGAATCTCATATAACTCCATTTTGCAACTTCAATACTATATCATCTAGTGAAATTGAGAGAATTATCGCCTCCATCAATCCTAGCACGGCACCTAACGACCCATGCCCAGCTAACTGGATCAAAGATCTGCGACATGATCTAAGCCAAATCCTATGCAAAATTCTGAACCAATCCTTCCTAACAGGCTCATTCCCCCAGAGTCTTAAACACACCTCTATCAAGCCCCTACTAAAAAACAGTAAGCTTGATCCATCCAAAGTTGAATCATTTAGGCCAATCTCAAGCATCCCCCAGCTTGCAAAAATCATTGAGAAAGCTGCCCAACAACAACTCCAGCATCACATTGACACAGAAGCACCTCTAGACAAATCACAACATGGATTCAGAGAAGCACATGGAGTCGACACAATCCTTACAACCCTATTCAACGATCTGATCACAGGAATAAACAACATCAAACAAGGATTTGTTCTCATCTTTTTAGACATTTCTGCTGCCTTCGATTCTGTAAACCACGATATACTAATTCAACGTCTGAGAGAGAAGGGGATTCGAAGCACAGCACTGGAATGGTGTAGATCCTACCTTTCCAACAGGTGGCAACAAGTTAAAACAGGCCAGAAATCCTCAGAGCCGTTCCTACAGTCTCAAGGCGTACCACAAGGATCTTCACTATCGGCGTTAATGTTCAATATTTATATGCAGCCGATTTGTGAATTGATCAGATCCTTCAACGTGCAATGCTTGGCATACGCTGATGACATCCTCATATACATGCCGTTCAAAACTGACCAACCAGTGTTTACTCCAATAACCAACTGTTTCGGAGCAGTAGCTGAATGGTTGCTGACTCAAAACCTAAGAATAAATCATAGCAAAACTGATGTCCTATTTGTTACAAGGAATCTTAAGTTTGTACCTCCGCCGTCACTGCTGGTCAACAACACAGAACTGACGTCCAAACCCACGATCCGATACCTCGGCATAACATTAGATCAACACCTGGACATGACAATGCACGTGAAGAATGTGACAAAGAATATATACCATAAGATCAGAACACTACGCCACCTCCGTCCACTACTGGACTATACTGATTACCGGTCAACCTTCCAGGCACTAGTCCTTCCACATCTAGATTTTGCAAACATCATCCTCCACGGGCTCCCTCAATCAACCTTAAATCCACTACGTCTGGCTATGAATACAGCTGCTAGAGTCCTCTCTGGGTCACCAAGGTCTGCTCATATAACGCCTATCATGAAAGACCTACACTGGCTACCACTACAAGCCAGACTCTCATACAAGTCACTAGTTTTGACCTTCAAAGCCATGAATATCTACCCACCAACACCAATCAGAAAACTAATCCATAATACCCCTGAAAATAGAAACAGAAGGACTACAACTATGAACACCTTAATAGTTCCCAAGATGATGACATCATGTACTAAAGCTACATCAAACAGAGCTTTTTCATTGTTCGCACCCAGGAATTGGAATAAACTTCCCCATGAAATCCGCGGCATCAAAAGTCTATTACAATTCTGCAAAGCCGTAAAGCATCACTTATTCACAAAATACTACCCAGAAGTGTCCATGGACACTCACACAGCCAACAGGCCTCCCACTCACACCAAACACCCTAGCACTTTAATCCAACCAGAAAACGGTTAGTCCCCACGAAAATCTACCTTACTACTATAGACTCATGCTACCCATGAATACATGTTCAATATTCACTCGAGTTTAAATATGGTACATAATTAAAGCATATATATAGTATAATGTTGATTGTACATAGTTATCCCTGTTATTCCATGTTTTATATTCCCTTGTTCTCTGTAAACTCGATGTTACCTGTACACATTGCAGTATATTTTGTTCGATGTACACCGCGCTGATTTTAATAGCGCGGTATATAAGAGATGTTAAATAAATAAATAAATAAATAAATAAATAAAATGTCTGACTTGGTATTTATGAAGTGAGATGCGTGTGTGCTGTGCAGGGCTCTTAGGTTGAAGTCGCCAAGAATCATGTAGGATTTGTTTAAGGTTGAAGTGCATGCTGCTTCTAATATGGATGATAAGTTGTCTGGATTGGATGAGAGGGGTCTGTAAATTAGACTGATTGATATGGTTTTATTTTCAGTAATTGAGGCATCCATGCCTTCCATGTTTTTATTTAAGTGAAGGGTGGTTTTTAGGTCCTTTTTTCCTAAGATTAGTATACCTCTTCCACGTTTCTCTGCCCTTGGGCATTGGAATAAATTATATTCGATAAGATCTATTTGACTAATTAAAACTGAATCTGAGTTGGATAACCATGTTTCAGTTAAACATAGTAAGTCCGGGTTGATATCTCGTATTCAGTAGGATACATTTTATAGGGTATGTTGTGATGGTGGATAATTGAGGGGAGTGATTATTTAGAGGGTTCATATATATTATCCTTTGTGGATGGTGTTTATGATGGTTGAATGGTGATGGGTGATGGATAAATGAAGGACTGTGCCTAGGGCAGTGTTGTATGATGGGAATTTGATAGTGTTGCGTTGTAGCTGGTTGGAGAGAATTGATTAACTGTGCTAGTAGAAAGAAGAAGCTGAGGCAATAGATAAGACTGAGTTTTGCCATTTTAGGTGGCAATAGAATGCTGGTGAGGCTAGGTATTAAGAGACAATATGCAATGGATAAACGGTCAATGAAGAAATTAAGTCTATCTAGACCTGTCTTAGCAAGGAGCTAGAGTGGTGTATTATAATAAAGTAATTGGCATTAATGTTTAGCAAAGATAGCGGATTGATTATAGAAGATTAGGATATATCTGTAAATTGTAAGGAAATATATGATTGGCATAGCAATGAAGCTTTTACATGAATATTTGAAAGGAATAACAGCTTCAGTATAGGCAGAAAGATATAAATATTTGTTCAATAATAAGCATGAAATAGAAGACAGTATGCTGTTTAAAATGAGCAGTATATATATACTATGGGTTGTTCTGGGTGATAACAAGAGTAAACAGATATATTATAATATAGGCGCAATGTGATGAATTACACAGTGTTACACAGTCCCCCTAGATTTTGGTCCCACTCTGAGCAGAGATCCTCACGCAACTTGTCTAATATTATCCATATCCCTCTCCTTTCCCCTTCCACTCTCCCTTTTTCATGTGCCTTAAGGAACGCACACTCTGTCTCTAATAAACTCGCTTTTACTCATGATCTCTTTATCTCCAATGTTCTACAGTACATCTTCTTGCTCTAACTGAGACCTGGCTCCTCCCAGATGATACCACATCTACTGCTGCACTCTGCCACGGGGGCTATCAGTTCTCCCACACGCCTCGTCCCACTGGCCGTGGTGGTGGTGTTGGGTTTCTACTTTCTCCCTCCTCCCAATTCCAACCCCTCCCGCTGCCTCAGTCCCACTCCTTTCTCTCTTTCGAAGTCCACTCCATCCGCCTCTTCACTCCACTTCCTCTCTGGGCAGCTGTTATCAACCTCCTGACAAGTCTGTTTCTACCTTTCTTACTGACTTTGACTCATGGATTTCCTTCTTTCTGGACTCCTCTTCCCCCACTCTTATTCTTGGGAATTTTAACATTCATGTCGATAACCCCTCTGCTTCTCATGCTTTAAAGCTCATCTCCCTCACCTCCTCTTTTGACCTCCAACTTTATTCCACTGCCCTCACTCACCAGCATGGCCACAGCCTTGACCTGATATTTTTCTCTACTTCCTTAGCCTCTAACATCCATAACTCAGTTCTTCCCTTATCTGACCATCACCTTTTAAGCTTTAATCACAAAATGTACGAATAGGTAATCAAACTTCAACTACATATAACCAAGAAATAGGTTTACCACAAGGATCTGCTCTTTCAGCCCTACTCTTTAACATTTACATAAAACCGGTTTGCAATATCTTTAAAAATTTTGGAGTACATTATCACCTCTATGCAGATGATATTATGATGTACATCCCATTTACAATCCCTAACATACCATTACATCTACTCTCAGACTACTATAATGAAATCACAATTTGGCTAAAAACTCAAAACCTTCACATAAATCATGCCAAAACTGAAGTCCTAATTGTAACTAAAAATCAATCATTTATCCCTCCAACCCATATAACACTACAAGAGCAAGAAATTAAAATAAAAAATGAAATAAGATATCTAGGTGTTATCCTAGATACACACCTTACAATGGAAACCCACATTAGAAACACTTTAAAGAAAATCTATTTCAAACTTAAAATTCTTAAACAACTACGTCCGCTTGTATTTATACAAGATTTCATTAATATAACACAAGCTATCATAACCCCTCATTTTGATTTCGCCAACCTAATACTTATAGGCATTTCAAAACAGAACATTAAAAGAATTCAATTAGCCCAAAATGCAACAGCAAGAATTATACTAAAAATAAATTCTATACAACACATAACACCTATACTTGCATCTCTCCACTGGTTACCAATACAAAGTAGGATAATATACAAAACAATAATAACCTCATTTAAAGCATTAAACGACATAGCACCGATTACACTATGTAATCTAATATGCAAAGAAACACCTAAGCCTACTAATAGAAAAGAACAGTTAAATAAACTAAAGATCCCGAAGGACTTCATAAAAGCACATAAATTGACCAACAATAGAGCCTTCTCACACATAGCCCCAATTATCTGGAATTCCCTACCAGAGGATCTACGTTCACTAACAGAGATCTTGGAATTCCGCAAAAAACTAAAAACTTATCTATTCACTAAACACTACAATTCCATAGAAAACCTTGCAATCAACATAGATAAAGGATAATCAGGTAAATGACCACTTAAAGCACAAACCTCACACCTAAATGGACAACACTCAGCGCTAATGAAATGACGATCCTATCTCCTATGACCTAATACCAACGCATGTATATAGTTGTATCAGTTATGTACTGTCTTACGTATATAGATACTACACTTTGTTAGTTAACTGTTTTTACACGGTCCCAGTTCAAAAACCCACTTTGTTTATTTATGATATGTTAAGATGTTCTATGTAAAAATTAAGATGTTCTATGTAAAACAAACTTAGCTTTGTTAATTGTTGTTGTTTGTACACCGCACCTGATCTCTGGAAGATGCGGTATAAAAATGAGTGTTAAATAAATAAATAAATAAATAAATCTTCATCTCCTGCTGCCCCAGCCTTGTCCTGTCTCCCCCAACCTATTTAGAAACCTTCAAGCTATCGATCCCTTGACTCTCTCTTCCACCATTTCTCCATCTCTTTCTTCCACTATGTCATCCAAGTCTGTCGACGAGGCAGTAACTTCCTATAATGCTGCACTCTCCTCAGCTCTGGATGCTATTGTTCCACCCACCCCACGTCCTGTGAGACGTTCTGCACCCCAGCCATGGCTTTCATCCACTACCTGCTATCTGTGTTCCTGTGCCCATTCTGCTGAGTGTGCTTGGCTCAAATCGTGCTCCCCTGAAGATTTTCTAAACTTCAAATTCATGTTTGTATCTTTCCAGTCAGCCATAGCTCTTGCCAAACAAGACTACTATGTCCATATGACTAGCTCTCTTGCCTCAGATCCTCGCCGTCTCTGCTACTCTCAGCTCTCTTCTCAAAGTGCCTCCACCTCTGATCCCTCCCTCCCTTTCTGCCCAAACCCTGGCTGACTACTTCCATGACAAAATCCACAAGATCACCCTCCAACTCCCCACAAACTCAGTTATTCCCCCTCCTCCCCCTCTCCACTCACAACTCCCCCTCCTCCCCCTCTCCAACTCACAACTCCCCCTTCCCTACCTACCCTCTCTTCCTTTCCTGTCATCTCTGAAGAGGAAACTGCACATCTTCTTTCTTCCTCCAAACTCACCACCTGCTCCTCTGACCCTATCCCCACCCATCTCCTTAGCCCCATCTCCTCCACCGTTGTCCCTTCCATCTCTCATATTCTCAACCTTTTGCTCTCCACTGCAACTGTCCCTGCAGACTTCAAGCATGCTGTGGTCACACCTCTCCTCAAGAAACCCTCACTTGATCCCACCTGTCCTTCTAATTATCGACCCGTCTCTCTCCTTCCCTTCATTTCTAAACTACTTGAACGTGCAGTTCACCACTGCTGCCTTGACTTCCTCTCCTCTCATGCCCTCCATGATCCCTTACAGTCTGGCTTTCGTCCTTTCCATTCCACTGAAACGGCTCTTGTCAAAGTCTCCATTGACTTGTTCCTGGCTAAATCCAAGGGCCTTTACTCTGTCCTCATCCTTCTTGACCTCTCTGCTGCTTTTGACACCGTTGACCACAACCTTCTCCTTGATACCCTGTCCTCGCTTGGCTTTAAGGGCTCTGTACTATCCTGGTTCTCCTCCTATCTTTCCCACCTCTCCCAGTGTGTGTTCTGGTGGCTCCTCCTCCTCTGCTACCTCGCTCCCAGTTGGTGTACCCCAAGGATCTGTCTTGGGTCTGCTCCTTTTCTCTCTCTATACCCAGTCCCTTGGTGTGCTTATCTCTTCCCATGGTTTTCAGTACCATCTGAATGCTGATGAATCCCAGACCTACCTCTCTACGCCTGACCTCTCTCTGGCAATCCAGACCCGCATCTCTGCCTGTCTCTCTGACATTGCTGCCTGGATGACTCACCGCCGCTTGAAATTGAACATGTCCAAGACTGAACTTTTTATCTTTCCCCCTAAAACCTCCCCTCCTCTTCCTCCTTTCTCAGTCTCTGTGGATAGCTCTGTACTCCTTCCTGTTTCCTCGGCCCGCAATCTAGGGGTTGTCTTTGACTCCTCCCTCTCTTTCTCCACACATATCCATCTCTTAGCTAAGACCTGCCATTTCTTTCTCTATAACATTAACAAAATCCACCCTTTCTTTTCTGAAACACACTACTAAAACACTTATCCACTCCTTAATCACCTCCCGTCTTGACTACTGTAACCTCCTCCTTGCTGGTCTCCCTGTGAGTCATCTCTCTCCCCTTCAATCTGTTCAACACTCCGCTGCACAGCTAATCTTCCGCCAGCCTTGTCATGCCCATATTACTCCTCTTCTCAAGTCTCTTCACTGGCTCCCTATCCATTTCCACACCCAGTTCAAACTTCTCCTGCTGACCTACAAATGCACTCACTCTGCGGCTCCTCACTACCTTTCTTCTCTTATCTCTCCCTACAACCCCACTCAGGAACTCTGCTCTTCTAGCCAACTGCTTCTATCTATGCCCTTCTCTTCTACCGCCAACTCCAGACTTCGTTCTTTTCACCTTGCTGCACCTTACGCCTGGAACAAACTACCTCTGTCTGTACACCAGGCAACTTCTCTAACCCTCTTCAAATCCAGGTTGAAATTTCACCTTTTTGCTTCTGCTTATGGATCTTGACTCATCTGATCTCCTTTACCTTCCCCTTGTTTTTAGCCTGGCTTATACCTCTGTGCTTTGTCTTGATTAGATTGTAAGCTCTGATGAGCAGGGATTGTCTCTTACATGTCTGTGCAGCACTACGTACGACTGGTAGTGCTATACAAATGCTGAATAGTAGCAGTAGTAGTAGTAGTAGTACATGGTAGAACCATAGATAGGAGAGCAAACAGAATAAAATAGTTTGTAACCATACTGATCTAGGCAGTTCTTGTTAAGTTATAGTTAGCTACATATATTCTAGGGCTGGTCACTGTGTATATAGCACTTTAGTTTGATCATGTACAGAATGCGGCAGGATGGTTGCTATGTTCTCAGCGGGTATGACCTTGCTTAATTGAGATAGCCTAATGGAGTTGCAATAGATATTCATCCTCAGGATAATTTGATGGAGCTCCTGCCTAGTCTCCCCACCTAAGGGCCATGTCAAAGGTCCCTCTGGTGAGGCCCTCAAGTGCGGGTGTGCCCGATGGTGCCTTGATTTTAAACAGAACTGGAGAGCTGGAGCCAAGGAATGGGGAGGAGCTTGGCCTCCTGCTCTTGTGCTCTACCCCGATCGGGGGAGCAGGCAGTGGTGCATAGATGGTTTCCTTTCTTCGTGCCCGATGGTGCCTTGATTTTAAACAGAGCGGTTGAAGATATATGATTTAAACCAATTGTGCATTGTTCCTTTTATACCCATTTGATTAAGTCTAGTGAGGAGAATAGTATGATTTGCATTGTCAAATGCCAATGTGATGTCAAGAAAAACAAGTATAAATGCTGGTTTAATTTTGTCCATTCCTCAGATGAGGGTGTCAAAGAGAGCCAGTAAGAGGGTTTCAACCCCGTGGAAAGGCCAAAATCCATATTGTTGTTCATCTAGAGGTGCTGTTATGTCAATGTAGTCTTGTAGTTGGAGTTGGACAACTTTCTCAATGACTTTGCTACAAAAGGGATACCTCCTAAATAGGCTCACTCCAAATAATCCCCAAAGTTACCCTTAAACCAAATACAATGTCTCTTATAATATATTTTTTGTCGGATCATCTGTAATGAGGATGTTAAACATACTCTTGTAACAGACCCTCCATTTTATTCAATTTTAAAAGGTCTCTCGAGACAAAAAAATATATTATAAGAGACATTGTATTTGGTTTAAGGGTAACTTTGGGGATTATTTGGAGTGAGCCTTTTTAGGAGATAAAATTGTGGCTTTACTGGAGGGTTCTTTATATTTATAGTCACAAAAGGGATACCAGCAATGGGTCGGTAGGAGGTTGGGTCATCTTTGTTAAGAGTCTTGTTTTTAGTAGGGGGCGGATTGTGATGAGTTTAAGCTCATTTCGCATGATTCCTTGGCTTAATGATTGGTTTACTATGTTTAATAGGAAGAGGGCTAGTTCTGTTTTTGCTGCCTTACTCCAAGCTACTGGACATGGGTCTAAGTGGGATGTGGTTGTATTGATTTTTGATATTGTGTCAAGTAGTTGCTTGGTGCTAATGAGATGGAAAGAATTCCACTAGTTAGGGTTATTTGGTAGCATCATTATGGGGGGGGGGGAGACTTGCGGGTTTTTTGTTTTAGCTTGTTGGCATAGGGGGCTATTCTGAGGCATGAATAGTGGGGATGGATGTTATACAGGGGCAGGGAAGGGGCATCATGGGGCAGAGAGTGGGCGGTCACCGGCCCTGGACCTATAGGGCCAATTCTGATGTTGGCACTATATGTTCAGGGCTGGCAAAATGTCCGGGGGAAGTTATTCCACCCCTTGAGTGGAATAGCTTTCCTGGACATGTTCTTTCAGCAGCTCCAGGGCATGGAAGGGACTGGGAGGGGGGGGAGAGGCAAACGTTAATTCCCCACAGCCTGATCGTGGCCTTAGGAGGCTGGATTGGGGGTCAGGCTGTGGAGAACTAACTTTTTAGCAGGCGGCTGGCATCGCAGCATTTAAACATGAAGCCATGGTTCTGCAGCTCCATTTAAATGCTCTGACTGAGTTAGTCGGGCTTTGCTGTATCTGCAGGCCAGGACTGAATTGCAATCCCAGCCTGCACATACAGTGCTGTTCACGATTCTGATCCCACGGGGCTAGACATGCCCTGCGGGATCAGAATCGCGATCTTCTTTGTACGTCCAGGTCAGCCCTGACGTACAAAGGAGATCTACGTCGGGATTAGAATTGGGCCCATAGTGGTTAGCTAGTGTTTGGGGGTTGATTTGTAATTTTTGTGAGATATCCAGGAGGGATTTGATTAAAGTTTTAACGATTTCAAATAGCTTGCTTGGATGGTTGATAGCTTTAGATAGGAATTTTGTTTGGTGATTCTTTTTGGCATTGTTTATGGCTTGTTTGTATGAGTTTACAGTTGAGATATATAGGTAAAGACCTATCTTAGAAATGTGAAAATTCAACTCCATTTCCTCCTCCTCTCAGTTCTCTGAACCCATTTTGCATACCTGTATGGACAGATCCCAAACATCGTCTTTTTTTCTTAGGCCAGGGGTTCTCATCCCAGTCCTTGGGTCACATCCAGTCAGTCAGGTCTTCCAGATAATCACAATGAAAATCCATGTGATATTTTTGCATACAATGGAAGTAGTGCATGGAAATCTCTTTCATGTATATTCATTGTGGTTATCCTGGAAACGAGATTGACAGGGTACATTCCAAAGACTGAGTTGAAAACCCCTGTTTTAGGTTCACAGAGCCACCTAGAGCAGTGGGCCGCAACTCCAAAAAGGCAAATACTCCAAAAATTGCAAGACTCTAGTGGTTTAGTTATTAAAGTATGCTAAAATTAGTGTGTGTTAAGTCACCATTAATGTGCATTATTATTAACTTGGTCCCATTGAATAATATTGGATCTGTGTTAAAACTACATACGCTAATGTTTGCGCACCTTAGTAGCACCCCTTGATCTTCAGTCCATCAGTCACCTCAGATTCAGAACCATCTTCTGACAGTCCAGCACGCAGGTCAGGAGTACTGACTACCCCCGAGGTAGGAATTGGCATTTGTTAGCACACATCAAAAAAATATTTAGTCTTACTTATTCAGAGCTGGGACTCACATACTGCACCATTTGCAATAGTAAGGATGCTCACACATGCAAGTTTAAATGTCTTCACACTAGCAATCAGCTCCTTAATAGAATGCTTGCCACTCAGTAGTGGAATTAAGTTCTAAAGGCTGAAGCACACTCCAGGAATAAATGTAACGTTGACGTTGCTGCAATCTCATAGTAAATGGAAAGATTCCAGCACACAGTATCGCTAGTCCACGAGAGAATATTGCTAATTGCACCAGTGCTTTGTCAAGAAAACACTGTTATTAGCTGTGCGAATAGAAAAAAAATGTTCTATAATGCGTGATTTATTCAACAAGTCGTTTGTCCAATATAAAGTTTATCGCAAGGGCATGTAATTACATATACCATCCCCTCAGTATCGCAGTTAGTATATGAAGGGGTAGAATGTTGGAGACCCAATTTTGGATGAACAAACACCTGTAATTCCAATGCATTAAAGCATGTAACACACTTCCAACAACGAAAATATCCAACAGGTGATTCACTTGAAGACACTGGAGCATGATACTATGAATGCAGCAAATCGTCTCTAAAACTTTTCTGCTATTGGAAAAAAACCTGTGGATGAGTAGAGGAAATCCCCTACACTTGCAACACATGCCACTGATGCAATCTGCTTGCTAGCTGGATCCACTGAAGAGGAAGGTAGCACATAGACCAGTGCAGAATCCTATTGAATATAATTTCCTTCAAGAGGAACATGCATTCTCTCTTGAAACCTTTCTGATTCTAGGAAAAGTTGATAAGCATTTATACAATATAACCCATTCATTTTAATACAGCAGGTCTTATTTTCTAAAGAAACTTCACATTCCAAAGGAATATTACCATGGATTTTCTTAATAATATAAAATATATGACCATTTATCAGATCATAAAAGAAATCTTAAGTTTAAAACAATTTAGAGGAATAAACGGCAAAGAAGGATATTGTCAACCATTTGAAAATGTTACATAAGGTGTATGATTTTGAGGTTCAGGTCATGCCTTGTAAAATCATTTTTGGTTTATAAAAACGAGATGGCTACTGTATCTGTTTATCAATAAAAGCCCTTTAAAAATAGCATGCTAGAGACTGAAGAATAACAGAACTTCGGGTATCCATGTTTTTAGATCAGCACTGCTTTTCCTCGCTCCTATGCCCAATTTGTACTGATATTATGAACTGATTGATGAGCCAGTGTGTGCTGACTGCCTGAAAGCACTGCATGCTTTAAAAACCTGACCAGTGCATATTTGACCCCTAGAGGACATGGATCAAATATCAGGGTTATATGCATTGCAATAACTGTTTTGATACTTAAGTGAAAAAAAATATTCATTCTAAAGGCTCCACATCACTTTGTTGTCTTGATGCTAACACTCTCTAGTCTTTTCCGCTCATTCCTATAGTTCCATGGCTCTACCTCTCAGGAGGAGGATCAAGAAACTGGAAGTTTTCCAGGGGGGTCTCTGTATGTTCTTTACTGGCAGAAATCCCTTACTGTCCATTCAAAGAGATGAACAAAACTACAGTATGTCACTCTCTGTGTTAGAGAATATTTTTATTCTTTATTAAGGCAAAGGACCCTCTATCTATTGATGCATACTGTGTCGAGGAGCCAAGGAGCATGCCATACCTGTGTTTAGAATGCCTGAATACACTAGCAAGATCCCCTTAACAGAACTGTCAATACCACCTTAAGAACAGGAGTGCTACAGTTGAGAGTTTTGTTCCAAGATGGTCACCAGGAGAAACTATATCTTCTATAAACCTGTGGGATGAGGCCAGTGAGAGGAAGATGGTGGGTGGAGGTAAGGTTAGCTCATTAAGAGTAATGGTCCTAGAGTGAAAGAATATTTTTTTCCCTGGCTGGACATTGATCTATTTCTGCAGATAAGGGAAGTATTGAGGAAGAAAAAATTGGGAAATACTGGACTGGGGGGGGGGGGATGGAATGCAGGACTATGATATAGAAAAAAAAGAGGGGAGTGAGATGCTGGACTATAGTGGGGGGGGGGGGGAGGAGGGGAATGGAAGGAGAAGAGAAAGGGGAAGTAGGTAATAATGAACTATGGGTTACAGGGTTTTCTGAAATATCAAGGGAAGAGAGATGGGAGATGGACTGCATGGGAAAGAAGAGAGACTAGGGAAATGCTGGGCTATGCAGAAGTAGGGAGGTGAATTGATGGACTTGGGCAAAGGACTGAGAGGAGTGGAGAGAAGAAAGAACCGATAGAACAGGGAGATCCTAGACCATGGAGGTGAAGGTAGAAATGGAGGAGGTGGGGGGGGGGAGCAGGGGAGATGGGGAGATTTAGACTGAGGAAGAGAGATTGAGATGAGCATATGGGTGTGGAGAGGGTAAGGCAGGCCATGGCATGGTGGGAGCTATAAGGGAGAGGCCAAGGGGCTAGCAAGTTGGCAAGGAGATGAATGAAGATGAAAACAGAGCTGTGGGGGAGGGGGGGTGAAAGGGGATAGTCAGAGACTGAGTGGGGATAAGAAACAGGAGAATGGGACTGGAAGGGATGACCAACAGAGGAGAAACTGAGGGAATGAGAGACAGATTAGAACTTGGGGTGTGGGTGTATCTGTTGGAGATGAAGCCCATGATGATACCATGGATGAGAAATCTTATGGGAAGTATGACAGAGTCAAAGGGAGACAATCTCATTGAGAGTGGAATAAAGCAAAGAGTGCCAGGAAGCCACCTGAATATCTACTGGGAGGGAGAAGTCCCTAGGAAGGATATAATCTGAGGGGGGAAAGAGTGTGAGAGTATGAGCAGAAATTCTGTGAGACTGGCGGGCAGAGGAAGTCAAGGAAGTGGAAGAAGGTCGAGTTGAAGCAGTGAGTTGAGCATGAAGGGTGAAAAAAAATGTATCGATGATATGGCCAAGGGAGGACAAGGGACGAAGGAGAGGAGAGACGGTTAAGGGAACCTGCAGGTGAGTGGAGGAGATTCAGGGTGTAGCCAGCAGATTGCGTGGGAAAAGGAACACATTGTGTGAGAGAAAGGTTCTGAAAAAAGTGACCAAAGCTTTGTAATGCAATTTCATAAGGGAGTCAAAGTGAATGTTAAGATCTCCTAGAATGAGGAGTTAGTGGTAGAGAAGGGAAACGTCAGATAGAGTCAAGAGAAGGGAATTCCAAAGATGGGGATGAAGGATCAGGGGAATGTAGAGAAGGAGGAAGTAAAGATGAAGAGAAGCATCAAGACAGAGGAGAAAGGATTCAGGGTAATGTAGAGTTATGGAGGAGATCATAGAGATAGGAAGGGAGGCTCGGAAGAAGGTTGCCACTCTCCCTCCGCTACGACCTACATAGGGAATAAAAAAGGCTGTAAAATTGGGTAGGAGACAGCTGTTGAGGAGTGGTTCCTCCCCTTCCCATAGCCAAGTCTCTGTAAGGAAAAGAGCATCCAGATGGGGCTGAGACAGGCGTTAATGTATGTCCTTGTGCCTGCCACATCAATGAACATGTTGCTTATATATATATATATATATATGGATTTGCACAATACATTCCACCAAAAACTACATAATTTTGTTTACTTCTCCACATAATCGCTGTAAACATTGAGACATTTATCCCAGCGTGACACTAGTTTGAACATCCCTTCATGGTACAGTTGTGTGTCAAGTTGCTTGAAGTAGTCCATAACGGTGTCTTGCAATTCCTCCTGATTCGCAAAGCGTTTCCCCACCAAGAATTTCTTCAAAGGTCCGAATAAATGAAAATCTGGAGGGGCTAAGTCATTTCAGCAATTTCACAAACTTTAATGCGATGATCCTCCCTAATCAGATGTTCGACAATTGCGCAGTTGTCATCCGTGTGTGAGGTCCTTGGTCTACCTCTTTTCTTTTCTGGATCATCATTCAACTCCGTTCGGCCATCTTTAAACTTGTTACACCAGACACTGACTTCTTTTAGGCTTAAAACGTTCGGGCGATACACGCCCTCTAATCTGCGATGAATTTTGCTCTGATTAACTCCTTCAGCTTGCAAAAATCTGATAACTCCACACACCTCAAACTTAGAATACTCTGCAATTACACACGCCATGTTTGTTTGTTTCCTGAAAACTACTCGTAATATGAGTATTTAACAAAACAACGCTACAGACTCTCCTACTACGAGTACAACTAGTCCTGCATATGATGGCACTATTGCGCATGTGGAGCCGGTATGATTGCCACCTGTACCTTTAATATCGGACACCCCTCATGTATATATATATATATATATATAAATATATATACTTTGCATACACAATTCACTATCTATGGTTAAAGGTGCTTGATTTCTTTCTTCCATCTTAAACTAGGACAGGCCTTAAATTGGATAAATCAGAGCTATTTACAGCTCTGCGCGAGCTTTTATATACTTCATGTAGACAAGACCAACTTAACCAGTCATCAGACTAAGTGGTTGCTTAGGGTGGCACTATCTGGGGGGCAGTAAAGAATAGCAGCATTCAAAATAAAATAATAGGTCTGCATGCTCAGCAGATATTTTTGTGCCCAGGGAGGGTAGACAATTTTTTATAATCCACTTACCTGAGTGAATGGTCCTTCTCTTGTATATATATTCAAAAAAATGATGCCCAGTTATGCATTTTCACTGTATTGTTCTGGGAGGGGAGGTGTAACAAAGCTCATGATTGCTGAGTTTAACAATGAACATCTTGGGCAGGCGGTGCCCAGTAGGGTCCTTAAAGTAAATTGAGGGGAAAATGAGGCCAAAAATTTACCTAGGGTATGTAATATCCTTGCACCAGCCCTACATTTAAATTTCTTTGAACCAGGTAGCATAAAGATTTTCACAGGAACATGATTGTAATGGCAGAGAAAAAAGTTAAAAGTATCTGCTGACAGCCACATTAAAAATAAATGAAAAGGGTCAGTAAAATCTCAAATAAGGAAACATTCCAAATAAATAAATCCTTATTGATTCTAAAGGAATATGTGGGCATATGTGTATATGAATTTTTACAAAATCAGACTTCATTTTCAATAGTGTTAAAGGAGTTAATGCACAAAGCAGAGCTGATGCAGGAAGCAGTAGAGCCTGGGGTAAGCAGGTGACAGCTACTACTACTACTACTACTACTACTACTCAAAGAGAGCTCACAGGAGATAAGGAGAAAAAAAGCATGACTGAGTTAAGTAAATACAGTAAAACAGATACTAAGCAAACTTTAAAGAAAATGATCTGTAAGATTACTTTTATGTGTGCAAAGGTCTGCTAGGGGATTTCATAGCACTGAAAGTGTGTTATGTGAGTTGAAATGAAGGTAGCAAGAGTCTGTTTCCGGACAGAGCTGGGTATAAGAACACTTTTACAGAGAGGATAGAATCCTTGTGCATGAGCTTTAGCTGGAGGTTTTTTGGGAAGATTTCTAATGGAGAAAGGCGTGCCAGAATGTCTTTGTATGGAAGGACTGGAAAAGGATTTAATTGATGTTGTTGTTAAGTACTGTCAAGTCAATGTCGACATATGGTGACCGTCTACCTGTCCTAAACTGTATTCTTTCTTTAGTCAGGTGGCTCATTGTTGATAGAGTGGCATCCATAGTTGCTGTTGTTGTATTGATTCATCTCATTGCTGGCCTTCCTCTTCTCTGTTGACCTTCAACCTTGCCAAGCATCATGTCTTTCTCTAATGATCTCTCTCTTTGCATGATGTGTCCAAAGATGAAAGGTGAAGTTTTGTCATCTGAGCTTCTAAAGAAAGATTTGGTTTGATCTCCTCTAATACTGACTGGTTTGTTCTTCAAGTAGTCCATGGTGTACACAGTATTCTTTGCCAGCACCATAATTCAAAGGCATCAGTTTTCTTCCTCTCTATCTTTTTCACTGTCCAACCTTTGCATTCATAAGATGTTATTGAAAATTCCATGGTTTTGACAAGTCTAATTTTTGTATGGAGAGAGACATCTCTGCTCTTGAGAATTTTGTCTAGGTCCTTCATAGTCATTCTGCCAAGAACAATGCTATCAGAACTGTAACTGAGAATTATTTACAGGAGGAGTGTATAAGAAGCTAAAATGAAAACTGGAGCGAAAATTTAAAGTTAAATGTGGAAATGTTTTTCTTGGTGACAGGAATAAGACTGAAGAAGCTCTGAAACTCATTCAAGCTGTTAAATCCAAGCTGAATGACGATTTGAAGTGATTTATTTGAGAGTGAGAATTTGAAGTGATTTATTGAAGAGTAAGTTTAATTTTGAGCACTGTTTTGATTAAAAGTTCAACAGTGTGTGACTTGTTTTCTATAGTATTGGAGTTCTTCAAGCAGTGAAGGAAAAGTAAAGCTGAAGATAGAAAACCCAGTGTAGTGAGAGAAACTCTATAAGTACTGCTCACAGGAATTGTTTAATCCCGATACAGCTTAACTGTTTCAGCAAGGAAGAGGGTATATATTTGAAAGGGTAAAGTATTAAATGTGTTTTGAAGAAAGAACAAAACATTATCTTATTTAAAGAATTACATTTATTGGCAAATTGGTACAATATAGTTTTCCTGAACTGATTCACAATTTTAAGTATTGGCTCTGTCACGTACCTATAGCAAAACTGATTTTTGTACAAAGAGTTCTGTGGGAGGGAAAAACGGAATCTGATCATCTTTTGTTTTTGAGAAAAGTAAGTCTCACAAGTAGCAGAAATAGAAAAAGAAGAAAAAAGATAAGAACACTTTCTAGTTACTGTACACACAGCTAGTGAGGTAGTTTATTTTGCTAATTTTTTAAAAACATGTATTAGGTATCCTAACTGCAGCTGGACATTGCTGAAGCAGAAAGGATCACTTATCTCAAATCTTCTTTCCAGGTCTTGCTGCTTTTCTGTCAAGTGACTAGTTTTTTAAGCAAAACCCTGGTGCACTAGTAGTTGAATTTGTTTTTAAATAAAAGATATCGTTATCTGAATGATAATACTCATTCACCTTCAGTTACAGATAAATGACAGTGTTAGAACTGAACCTTTGTTCTTCTAAGGTGTAATCTGAAGCTTTAAACTGATTAACTAATACTTGCCTGTTTTTGAAAGAAACAATGTTGTATCACTGTTGAATAGAAGCTTTATAAGAATTGTTCACAGGAAAATAATTGACTACATTTATAAATATTGTTATTGTTTATTTATAAGACTTGAATTGATACTATTTTTTTAAATACAATTAGAAATGTTTATAAAAGTTAAACTTGTTCAAATCGTTCCTTGTGAAAGAGTTCTCACCCCTTTGGTAAGTTCTGATTTGAATTTAAGGTTCAAGAAGTTGTAAAGTGCATTGAGAAAAAAAAATTCTCTGTAAGCTGAGAATTTTATTTACTTATTTATTTATTTAAGAGGTATTTTATACCACTTTATCATTTAGCCAAAGCGGTTTATTTTAAAAATTTATATACTGCCATTTGCTAAAGCATTCAGAGCAGTTAATAATAAAATAAAAACACAACCCCATTAATCCCACCCAGCAGGATCCCTACCCTCTTAAGAAGACATTCACCCCCAGAATGCAACACTCTACTGGAACTATACCATTACAGTAGCTCTCTCAAGTATCACGGGCCATTGCCCCGTAAGATTTTAAATGCTAACACCAACAATTTAAACACACTTCTGGATTTAATTGGGAGCCAATGCAACCGTTGCATCACCCCAGCCACTGACTCACACCTTTGTAGGCCCAAATGATTCATGCAACTGTGTTTTGCACCACCTGCAACTTCCTCAATATATGCTGGCAGTCCCACATACAAGGTGTTACAATAATCCAGGTGCTACAATATCAATGCCTGGACCACCCAAAGCATCTTGATCTAAATAGGGTCTGAGCTGCAGCACCAATCTCAAATTAACAAAAGCAGCATGCACTGCCTGCGAGACCTGTCAATGAAGGCAGAGCTCACCATCTATAATGACACCTAGATTCTGGATCTCATTCTTCCAGGGCAACCAAACACACCCAATAGAGAGCCCTGCACATGAGCTCTCTTTCTTTAAATCCCCACAAAGTAAGACTTCCGATTTGCTGGCATTCAACAACCAATAAGACTGTACCCAAGTTACAAACTCCTCCAAACAACAATTTGTACGCTGCAACACCACAGTCTCATCTTCATCATATTCAATCAAAAGTTGTATATCATTGGCTTATAAAAAGCCCATAAACTCTGATAAATGGTGCCCAGAGGGCTCATGTTGATGTTAAACTACACTGGAGGTAATGCAGAACCCTGGGGAACTCCTCAACCCAACTGCTGCACTGAAGAATATTGCATCCCCCCACATACACAAAATTGCTATTTGGTAAAAAATGACACCAATCATTTGAGCACTACATCTCCAATCCCCAACACCTTACAACAAATAATCATAATATCCAGATCTATCAAATCAAATGTGGCTGATAGATCTAAGGCTACCACCAACACAGTTCTCCTCTGATCCCTAGCCATAACCAAAACATCCATGACTGCCACCAACAAGGACTCAGTACCTGATCCATTTCAAAATCCAGCCTGTCCCCAGTCCAAACCAGCTTCCCATTCCAAAAAAAGAAGACAATTGCTTAAGAACCACTTTCTCCACCACCCTGGCCAACCCCATCAAAGAAGAAATATGGTGGGATCGGGGCAACCATGGCTTCCTTCAAATCAGCTGGATAGCAACCCTGACCCAAGGATGCATTTACCAATTCCACCAACTAAGCCAAAACTGTTCCAGGAGCCCTCCACAGGGAGGGACCATATCTCGATGCATCCAAATAAGATGTAACTCTTGGAGCAATTCCTGCATATCCTGAACTATGATTGTACTAAAATGAGACTACTTCACTTCAGTCTCTATCCCCTCAACTACCTGTGTTTGAAAACCCTCCACCTTCCCTAGGAAATAATCTGCCACTTGATCAACATTCACCACACATAACCCAACTTTTTGTCTCTTATCCTGCCCAAGAAGATGGTGTATGACCTGAAAAGCAGCATGTGACTTATTCCAAGCAGCCAAGATTTGAGCAGAAAAAACTTGCCACTTTGGAGGTAGATGTTTGCTGCTACACATTACATGAAACTTGGCAATGTACATTCAACAGGGGCATTGATAGCTTGGAGTTTTCTAAGGTAATGGAGAGTAAGTGATTTGCCCAATGTGGGTTTGTGGGAATTGAACACTGGCCTCTTGGTTACCAAGCCAGTGCTTAACCATTAGGCTACTCCTCAATTTCTGTTGCCATGGGTGACTTACCTGAGGTAACTCAACCACCCATGACATTCATAACATCCAGGTAAAGTAGAGTAACACCCCCATGGAGCACCTGGTACACATGATGTTTTCAGTGTAGCCAAAGATACATAAATCAGTGGTTCCTAAACTTGGGGTTGGGCCCCAAATGGGGTCACACCATCAGTGGATGGGATCATAGAAACATGGTGATTTCCCCTCCTCTCTGGGATTAAATTCAAGGCCCTCACCATCATACATAAAGCTTGGAATGGGCTTACTGCCCATCACCTTCAAGGTTCGATCAGCACCTCCAGCTCCAACAGGCCCCACATGCAGGCCACACGTAACATACTCAGCATGTCAGCATGAATTTGCAACAGCACCCAATATGCCTGTCAGAGGTCTTTCCCTCTCTACGCCCCCACACTATGGAACACACTGCCACCTAACCTACAATGAATCCAGGAGCGAAAAATCTTCTGTAAACAACCGAAGACATAGGAGTGGAGGAGTGGCCTAGTGGTTGGGGCAAGGTACTTTGGGCCAGAAGGTTGGGGGTTCAAATCCCACTAGAGGACAGCAACCTTGGGCCAGAAGGACTGGGGTTTCTAGTCCTGCAGGTGCTCCTAGTGGTCTTGGGCAAGCCACTTAACCCTCCATAGCCCATGTTCCCTGTAAATAGTATCTCCAAGTTATAATGCCCTGTTCAATGTAATTTCAGTTTGTTCAATGTAAACCACACTGATGCAGGATAGCACAGTATATAAGAGAATGTAAATAAAATAAATATCCCTTTCAAGAATACTTTGACACATGCTGAGCCACCCAGAAACTACTAGAATCCCCCCCTGCATACCTACCCACCCATCCACCACCATCCCTGCCCACCTATGTTCCACTACCAACCCCATCCCTTGACCCCCAGACACCTCTCCACAATCCCTGAGAGGATCAAGCTCACCTCACCATCCCGCCAATAAAGTACACATCAATTTGACCGGTAAAAAGGTGGTATACCAAAACCAGTTAAATAAATAAATAAATTTCACTGTGACTTATTCCAAATAGTGGCACCAGTCAGCATGTGGCCTGTGAGCCAGTGAACATTCATAGGTCCTTGCCCCCGCCTGGGTAAACTTCCTGTTAGACTGAAAACCCATGCTGAGTACTGAGATCTATAAACACACATTGCATACTGACACAAGGGACCCTGTGCGGACTGCTGTTGCCACTACAGTTGCTTCTAGCTTCCTGCTCTAGATGAGTGGAGAGTGGGGAAGGAGGCTGGAGATCTGCCAGTTTGATTTCATCATCATCTGGAATCACATGAATTTTCAGGTCTTAAAATGAGGTCATATAGAATAAAAGTTTAAAAAGCACTGAAATTCAGATGTATCTAAAACAGTCCCAGTAATTCTGGAAATTTTTGACAAACATACAAACAAAATTAAATCATATTCAAACAAGTGTTAAAAATGCCTCAGTGTTCATAAATCTGAGCTAGGTATTATACAGGTGATATGTAGTTTGGATGTGAGCAGAGTTAGTCAGAAAGCAAATGGCATGCCATGATTTATTTTTTTATTATCATCACCTGCAGGAAAAAAGAAGTTTCAGCATTTTGCTAGTCTTTCTTGCTGTAATGCAGATGATGCTTAACATAAACCAACTGAGTTTCTACAAGCAGACCATATGTCCATCTGGAAGCAAGCACAGAAGCAGCAGCAGCAGACTCCTGTTTTTTTGCTTTTTTGAGAACGAAAAGGAAAGCATCACAGCTGTAAGAAGGCAGAGATGTTTAAAATGGGTTTCACACACTGCTCGGTTTATCAGTGGGGAGGCCATGTATGATTCAGCTTATGTTCAGTCAAAAAATGAAAACCTTCAAAGTCATGCCAGCTTCCACCTCTTACAAACACTTAAGTACCCTTTTGACTGCCATTGCTTTGCTGAAAATAACACATTTAGTCATTTGTCATAATTATAAGAATCCCAAAGACGTGGAATGCAGGCCCGCCTTTTAATACTGCCAAGACTGTTATAATACAGCCAGCAGGGGACTGCTGCTGTGAGCAAATCACAACTGCAGCGCCTGTTAAATTCCAACCGAAAGGTCATACGTGACCTTTGTGAGCAGTTCATCTCAAATGATTGATCTGCGAGCAACAAAACTAATAATTACATAGCTCTTCATTTCCATTCCTCTTTATAACATGAAATTTCTCCCAGTGTGAAGGATCCAGGCCATGTAGGAGTAAATTGGTGAACCATAAACTTACTAGAACCCCACAGGTGCAACTCAAGCTTCCGCAGCCCCCTATTTTTTTTTCCTGCTGTCTATAGTTATTTTTGAAGAAAGCCAAACAATGACACATTATTTATTTATTATTTTTTTCAGCTTTGCATTTCTTATAACCAGTAGGAAATCTTAATTCCCCTCTTTTTTATTCTTTCTTTGTAGATGAATGTGTCTATTTGCTTTAATGGTGTGTTCTATTACATTTATATTGGGCAATATTCAAAGACATTTACCTGGATAAATAGTGATTTACCTAGGTAAATTAGCCCATCTGAAACTTGCCCTTTCCTGCTTGGTTAAAAGTATGTGTGGGTTTCCCTAGCATATGTGTTTTTAGACAGTTTGGAGGTAATTTTATGAAAGATAGGCACCATGGAGGTAATTTTATAAGTAACCGTGTAAAGTTACATGTCAAGAGGTGGCGTTATTTGCCTGAGCAACTGCCCTGGAGGAGAGCATGCTTCCAATGCCACAATCAGCCCCTCCTCCAATAAGAAAATATTGTAGAGATCCATGGCACTGGCAATATTAAACCAACAGCCCCCCCCCCCCCAGAAGAACCAATCCCCCCCCCGGACAGCTCCTGCTCTCCTCAGTGATGCCAACCAAAATAGTCACAATCTTACGGTTCTCTCACCTGGCATAAGGCTAGGGGCATCTGTACATAATCAAGGCCATTTTGACAAGGCTCAATGATTGGAGCAGGAGCAGAGAGGACTGTTCCTGCCCTGATAGACCACTGGACCACAAGGGATGACTAGATATGAACTGGAGGTGGCGGGTGGGTAGGGGCTCCAGGGGGACTCCCAAGCCAACTATCTAGCCAGGAGAACATTTTTAATGGGGGGGGGGGAGGGGGAATCAGGAAACCCAACTGGCTAGCCAGGCATTTTAAGGGATTGGGTTGGGGGGCCCTTTGGGAGCCCAACTGGCTAGCCAGGATCGTGTAGCTTCTCTAGGGGTACACTGTTACCCCCAGACAGCTCCTGATGGGGATCAGGAGCAGCCTATGGGGGATAGGTACTTATGGGGGGACCTATGGTTTTAATATTGGTTGTGCCACTACTACTATTACTATTAATCATTTGTATAATGCTACAAGGCATACGCAGCGCTGTACAGACACATATAAAAGATGTATCCTGCTCACCAGAGCTTACAGTCTAATCAAGACAAATAGTACAATAGATGAGAACAAGGATACAGTAGAGAAGGTTAATGACACAGAAGGAGAACAAAGGATTAAGATCCAAAATGGCCTAAAAGAGGTGAGCTTTTAGCATGGATTTGAAAAGGGGGAGAGATGAAGCCTGATGTAAAAATACAGGTAGTTTGTTCCAGGCATAAGGAGCAACAAGGTGAAAAGTTTGAAGTCTGGAATTGACTGTTGAAGAGAAGGGCATAGAGAGAAGTAAGCCAGAGGAAAAGCAGAGTTCACGAGGAGGGATGTAGGGAGAGAGAAGAGAGGAAAGGTAGTGAGGAGCAATAGAATGAATGTACTTATAGGTCAGAAGGGGAAGTTTGTATTGGATACGGAAATGGAAGGGAAGCCAATGAGGTAATTTGAGAAGGGTTATATGAGAAGATTAGCTGCACAGCAGAGTTTTGAACAGACTGAAGTGGAGAAAGATGACTCAGCGGGAGACCAGCAAGGAGGATGTTGCAATAATTGAGATGAGCAGTGACTAGAGTGGATAAGCGTTTTAGTAGTGTGTTCAGAAAGGAAAGGGCAAATTTTGTTAATGTAGAGAAAGAAACAACAGGTTTTTGCTAACTGTTGGATATGTGTGGAGAAGGATAGGGAGGAATCAAAGATGGCTCCAAGGTTGCGGGCTGAGGAAACAGGAAACAGAAGGGTGTTATCAACAGAGATAGAGAAGGGAGGAAGGGGGAAGAGGGTTTAGGGGGAAAAATAAGAAGTTCAGTTTTGGCCATGTTCAGTTCCAAAAGGCGGTGAGACATCCAGGCAGCGATGCCAGAGAGGCAGGCAGATATATGGGCTTGGAGTGTAAGAGCCATCAGCATAAAAATGATATTGAAAGCCATGGGAGGAGAAGAGAGCACCAAGGGACTGGGTATAGAGATAGAAAAGGAGAGGGCCTAGAAAAGACCCTTGGGGGTACACCAACTGAAAGAAGGATAACAATAGAGGAGGAACCACCAGAACAGACACTGAAGGAGAGATGGGAGAGATAAGAAAAGAACCAGGGCAGTACAGAGCTCCTCAAATCAAGTGAGGACAATATATCAAAGAGAAGGTGGTGGTCAACAGTGTCAAAAGCAACAGAAAGGTCAGGAAGAATGAGGACTGAGTAAGGGCCTTTGGATTTAGCAAGGAACAAGTCACTGGAGACTCTAGCAAGGGCCGTTTCAGTAGAGTGTAAGGGATGAAAGCCAGATTAAAATGGATCATGGAGGGCTTGAGAGGAAAGAAATTCAAGGCAACTGTGGAGAACTGCACATTCAAGAATTTTAGAAATGAAGAGAAGAAGGGAGATAGGTCGATAATTAGAAGGACAAATAGGGTCAAGTGAAGGTTTCTTGGGGAGAGGTGTGACCAGAGCATGCTTGAAAGCTGCAGAGAAAGTTGCAGTAGAGAATGATAGGTTGAAAATGTGTGTGATGAAAGGTATGACAGAGGAGGAGTTGGGGTTAAGGAGATGGGTGGGGATAGGATCAGAGGAACAGGTAGTAAGTTTAGAGGAGGAAAGAAGATGAGAAGTTTCCTCTTCATAGATCTTAGAAAAGAAAGAAAGGGTAACAGAGATTGAGGGAAAAAGTTGGTATTGAAGAGGGGGAAGAGGGGGTGAAACTGATCTTGAGGGGACATGGAGTGTAATCTTATGGACTTTGTCGTGGAAATAGCTAGGGTTTGGGCAGAAAGAGAAGGGGGGGGGTTAGAGGTGGAGGTGCCTTGAGGAGAGAGTTGAGAGTAGAAAAGAGACAACAGGGGTCAGAGGCAAGAGAGTTACTTAGATGGACATAGTAGTTTTGCTTGGTGAGTGCTATGGCAGATTGGAAGGAAGCAAGCATGAATTTGAAGTGAAGAAAGTCATAAAGGGAGCGGGATTTGAGCCAAATGCGCTCAGCAGAATGGGCACAGGAGCGATGGTAGCGGGTACTTGAAGACAGATAGGGCTGAAGTATAGGTCGCCTCACAGGATGTAGGATAGGGGAGCAAGAGAATCCAGAGCACAGAAAAGAGCAGTATTATAGGAAACTATAGTCTCATCAACCAAGTTAGAAGACAAAGTGGAAGAGAGAGGTGATGAGACAACAGAGGAGATAATTAATGGATCAATAGCATGAAGATTCCTAAAACAGTATAAGAGGAGACTGCGTGAGATTGAGGTGGAGAGTGATGAAGAGTGAAGCTAATCAGGTCATAGTCAGATAAGGGAAGAGCTGAGATACAGAAATTAGAGGGTAAACAATTAGAGAAGAAAACATGATCAAGGCAATGGCCGCACTGATGAGTGGGGGCAGAAGAGCAAAGCTGAAGTTTAAATGAGGAGGTAAGGAAAGGAGTTGGGAAGCATAGGGATCAGAAGAGTTATCAACATGAATGTTAAAGTCACCAAAAATAAGGGAACAAGAAGAATAATCGAGAAATAAGGAAAGCCATGAGCCACAGTCAGAGAGAAAGGTAGAGGTGGACTTGTTATGTGGTCTATAGATAGCAGCTATCTGAAGGAGGGGATTAAAAAGGCAGAAGGAGTGGATTTTGAAGGAAGAAAGGAGTGAGATTGAGGTCGAGGGAGGGGTTGAAATCAGCAGGAAGGAGAAAGCAGAAATACCACACTACCATGACAGCCAGTGGCACGAGGAGTGTGGGAGAATTGGCAGCCACCGTGAGAGAGGGCAGCGATTGAAGCAGTGTCATCAGAGAGGGGCCAGTTTTCAGTAAGAGCTAGAAGTTGAAGAGAATTAGAAATGAAGAGATCATGGGTAAAGGGGAGTTTATTAGCTATGGAATGATGATTCCATAAGGCACAAGAAAAGGGGAGAAAGGAGAGGCATATAGATGAGGTTAGAGGAGTTGAATGAAGAACAGGAATGAGAGAGAAGTCTTGGGGGGCCAGGGTTAGGATTAATATCACCAGATGAAAGAAGGAGAAGGAGGAAAAGAGTGTGAGGCAGAGAGGAGAAGGAACGGCGGAAACAAGGATGAGGTTGTTTAAAAGAGTTGGGAGAGGGATGAATGAGAGGAAGAAGATGGTGAAGTTCAAGAGCAGAGGAAAGGGAGGAAGACAAGATAGGAGGAGAAATGGGAAAGGTAGGGAGAGGATGATCAGGAAGGTGATGTGAGTTGAAGGTGAGAGGGGAGAAGGTTAGGGAGTGTCAGAAAAAAGAAGAAAAAGTGGTATGGAGTATGTCCAACCTATGATGGGGGTGATGATGGGGCCGGAGAGAGAGGATAGGGATGAAGAAAAAAATTCAGATAATATGTAAAAGCAATGAGTATCTAATCAAAACAGTTGAAAATAGTTTGTAAGACAATGAGATTATGTAAATACAATTCTGTACTATTTATGGGCAGTCTGTTCTGAGTCAAATAGTTGCCTGCTACATATAAATGGTATAAATTATAACCGGGCCTCAGTAAGCAAGTTTATGCACCAGCTAGCAGCCTTTTGTCCATTTTCATGACCTGCCAGAGTTCCACTCTCTCAGCATGATTACCGTCAAGATAAATCCACCAGTCTAACGTGCCAGACCACATGGTAGGCCTCGATGCACCTGACTGCCACACAGAAAGCTATAGATAGGCTTCAGAACATTAGTAATCTGTGAACTATCATTAAAATCATCTGTAATACCTGAACATTGGAGGATGGCCAATGTAATCCAATTTTTAAAAAGGGTTCCAGGGGTGATCTGGGAAACTGCAGACTGGTGAGCCTGATGTCAGTACCGGGAAAAATGGTAGAAACCATAATAAAGAACAAAATTACTGAACATGTAGATTATCATAGCTTAATGGGAGACAGCCAACATGGCTTTAGATAAGGAAGATTTTGTCTTGCTAATCTGTTATGTTTTTTTGAAGGTGTGAATAAACAGGTAGACAAAGGTGAGTCGGTTGATATAGTGTATTTGGACTTTCAGAAAGCCTTTGATAAGGTCCCTCATCAGAGACATTTGGCAAAACTAAAAAGTCATGGGATAGGAGGCAGTGTACTATTGTTGATCAGGAACTGGTTAAAAGATAGAAAGCAGAAGGTAGAGCTAAATGGCCAATTTTCCCAATGGAGAAAGGTAAATAGTGGAATACCCCAGGGATCTGTGCTGGGTTCGCTGCTTTTTGACGTATTCATAAATGACCTGGAAAAGAGAATAACGAGTGAGGTTATCAAATTTGCAGATGACACAAAACTATTTAAAATTGTTAAAACCCATGAGGATTGTGGAAAATTGCAAGAGGATCTTGATAAATTGGAAGATTGGGCATCCAAATGGCAGATAAAATTTAATGTGGACAAGTGCAAAGTTATGCACCTAGGAAAGAACAACCCAAACTATGGTTACACGATGCAAGGTTCCACATTAGAAACCACCACCCAGGAAAAAGATTTAGGCATCATCGTGGATAACATGTTAAAACCTTCCACCCAGTGTGCAGCAGCGGCCAAGAGAGCAAATAGAATGCTAGGTATCATAAGGAAAGGAATGGAAACAAAATAAAGGATATTATAATGCCTCTGTATCGTTCCATGGTGCGACCGCACCTTGAATATTGTGTGCAATTCTGGTCACCTTATCTTAAAAAATGGAAGAGTAGCCTAATGGTTAAGAACACTGTCTTGGGAACCCAGAGACCAGGCTTTGATTCCCACTAGCACTCCTTGTGGCCTTGGACAAGTCACTTAATCCTCCATTGCCTCAGAAAAATCCAAGTTATCAATGTCCCTGTTTAATGTACATTACCAAGTTTAAGTTTCAATGTAAACTGCTTTGATTGAAATGATAAAGCAGTACATAAAAACTGTTATAAAAATAAAATATAGTGTTATTAGAAAAGGTACAGAGAAGAGCCACCAAAATGGTAAAGGGGATGGAAGGATACCCCTATGAAGAGAGGCTAAAAAGGTTAGGACTCTTCAACCTGGAAAAGAGACAGCTGAGGGGAGATATGATAGAGGTCTATAAATGAATGAAAGGATTGGAATGGGTAAACATAGATTGTTTACGTCATCAGAATATAGAAAGACTAGGGGGCATGCAATGAAGCTACAGGGTAAACTATTTAAGACTAATAAGAGAAAATATTTTTTCACTCAACATGTAAACACTGGAATTTGTTACCGGAGGATGTAGTAAAAACTGTTAGTGTAGTTGGGTTTAAAAAAGGCTTGGACAAGTTCCTGGAGAAAAGGTCCATAAACCATTATTAAAAGGGGCCCAGGATATCACTGCTTGACCCAATACAAGCATTGTTGAACCTATATCTTTTGGGGAAACTGCTAGGTACTTATGACCTAGATTGGCCACTATTGGAAACAGTATGCTGGGCTTGATGGAACTTGGTCTGACCCAGTATGGCATATCTTATGTTCTTAAATAGTCAGCAGGATCTGTCTTGAACGCAGACAGTAAAAGAGCACTATCTCTTCTTAGCACATACAGAGCACGGCAGCAGCGGCTTCAGCAAATAGTGCCATGGACCTCTAAATCCTCAGCTCCAACAATATTGTTTAAGGGGGAGGGTCTGATTGTGGTATTGATGGGGAGCATGGTAGCAGTCTGGCCACCGAGCTAGTGAGCTATCAACTTTGCTATTGCAGAGGTATATCTAAACCTGAAGTAGGCAAAATCTGCTGGGAAAGAAAACAAATTTACAGACTCTGTTTAAACATGTTGGATATGCAGTGACAGTTCAAGTTTGATTGAACAAAAGATTTCTTGTCAGAACTTTTAGGGGCATGTTTTCTAGTCTGTGCTAACCATTAGCATAGGATTTGCTGCATGCTAAGTTCACCAAGTTAACAGCATGGGACACCACGCTAAAATTTCCATGCTTAAGAACATAAGAAATGCTATATTGGGAAAGACCAAGGTCCATTAAGCCCAGTATCCTGTTTCCAACAGTGGCCAATCCAGGTCACAAGTACCTGGCAGCTTACTAGTTAATGAATGATAGCATGGAGATTGGGCAGGTTAGGAGTATAATATGGGCACTCAATGCTTCCCCAGTGGTGGCATTAATCATACTCATGCTGGTTAGCATGATGCTGCATGGTAGGGGGTGGGCACACACTCACCCAAAATTAGCATGTACCACCATGCTGATTTCACTCCGCAAACGTGCACTACTGGCACATATGGCCCCTAAGACTGATATAGATCTAATCTAAATGAGAAGTATGACTGTGGTATGAATGTTTAAAGAGGGAGATTAAAATAATTGTCATTTTATTTTCCTTTAGTTAGATTTCTTTTCTTTTTCCATGAAAAAGGCTTACTTAGATAATTCTGAGCATACAACATTTAAGGGACATCAGGAAAATGCAGATATTTGTTATTTTGCTTTTTAAAAATTAGGAGGTGACTAGAGCAGAGAGGAACCTGACCGGATGAAGGATGTCTACAGGCCCCAAAACAAAAAAGACCTGAAAGTTAAATTGCTTGTATACAGGTACCCTGTTAAAACTTTGTTTTATTGTAAGTTCAGTGCAGAGCTCCTGCACTGTTCAGTTTTGTTAGATGTAAACCACACTGATCCTAAAGAGCGCGGTATACAAGAAAGCTAAATAAATAAATAAATAAATAAAGGAAACTAAGTACCACTACAGTATGTTTAACCTGGTGCACCTATAAAGGCAATCTGAGAATTCCAAGCCAGAACGTCTGAAAAAAGCCGGCACGTCCAAGTTCAGGCATGATTTCATAAACATATGCCCAATAGGGATGTCTGCACCTACACAGATGACCCAAGAAGAGTATTCCAGACTGTGGATATCTAGGAATAGCCTAATTGTTAGAGTAGTGGGCTAGGATCAGGGAAGTACTGGGAATGGTGGAGTTCCATCTTCTCTATGCCCTTTGGATGCTTTATGGCCAAAATGAGCACTTTCCAGATGCCTATTCATCAAGCAGGGATGTCTAAGTCTATTGCATTGCCTCAGACATGCCTCCACCATGCCCTCTGCCTACTTGGATTTCCCCATACTGGAGACATCTTTAAAATCTATTTGTAAAATGGTTCAGAGGATGTCTCAATGATTTGGATGGTTGCATGCTTGTTTTCAGACATCCAAATCATGACTATGGTTTTTAAAGTGACACTCATAGACACGTTTGGGTTATTTGAGCACAAATAAAGAATAAGTAGAAGGAAAGGTCTTATAATGATGAAAAGAAAAAACAAAATACTTACCTGGGAGTCTTGCAAAAGGTGGTCCTGGAGAACCTGAAAAATAAAAAGGCAAAACATAAGAACATAAGAACATAAGATATGCCATACTGGGTCAGACCAAGGTCCATCAAGCCCAGTATTCTGTTTCCAACAGTGGCCAATCTAGGTCATATGTACCTAGCAGTTTCCCCAAGAGACACAAGTTCCACAATGCTTGTACTGGGTCAAGCATTGATATCTTCAGTCACTTCTTAATAATGGTTTATGGACCTTTCCTCCAGGAACTTGTCCAAACCTTTTTTAAACCCAGCTACACTAACAGCCTTTACTACATCCTCCGGTAACAAATTCCAGAGTTTGATTACATGTTGAGTGAAAAAATATTTTCTTTTATTAGTCTTAAATAGTTTACCCTGTAGCTTCATTGCATGTCCCCTAGTCTTTCTATATTCTGATAACGTAAACAATCGATCTACGTTTACCCGTTCCACTCCATTCATTAATTTATAGACTTCTATCATATCTCCCCTCAGCCGTCTCTTTTCCAGGTTAAAGAGCCCTAACCTTTTTAGCCTTTCCTTATAGGAGTATCCTTCCATCCCCTTTACCATTTTGGTGGCTCTTCTCTGAACCTTTTCTAAAATCGCTATATCCTTTTTAAGATACGGCGACCAGAATTGCACACAATATTCAAGGTGCGGTCTCACCATGGAACGATATAGAGGCATTATAATATCTTTTGTTTTATTTTCCATTCCTTTCCTTATCATACCTAGCATTCTATTTGCTCTCTTGGCTGCCGCTGCACACTGGGCCGAGGGTTTTAACATGGTATCCACAATGACGCCTAAATCTTTTTCCTGGGTGGTGGTTCCAAATGTGGAACCTTGCATTGTGTAACCATAGTTTAGGTTGTTCTTCCCTAGGTGCATAACCTTGCACTTGTCCACATTAAATTTCATCTGCCATTTTTATGCCCAGTATTCCAATTTATCAAGATCCTCTTGCAATTTTTCACAATCCTCTTGGGTTTTAACAACTTTAAATAGTTTTGTGTCATCTGCAAATTTGATAACCTCACTCGTTATTCCACTTTCCAGGTCATTTATGAATATGTCAAAAAGCAGCGGACCCAGCACAGATCCCTGGGGTACACCACTATTCACCTTTCTCCATTGGGAAAATTGGCCATTTAGCCCTACCCTCTGCTTTCTATCTTTTAACCAGTTCCTGATCCACAATAGTACACTGCCTCCTATGCCATGACTCTTTAGTTTTGCAAAAGTCTCTGATGAGGGACCTTGTCAAAGGCTTTCTGAAAGTCCAGATACAAAATATCAACTGACTCACCTTTGTCCACCTGTTTATTCACTCCTTCAAAAAAACATAACAGATTAGTAAGACAAGATCTTCCTTGTCTAAAGCCATGTTGGCTGTCTCCCATTAGGTCGTGACTATCTACATGCTGAGTAATTTTATTCTTTATGATGGTTTCTACCATTTTTCCCGGTACTGACGTCAGGCTCACCGGTCTGTAGTTTCCCGGATCACCCCTGGAACCCTTTTTAAAAATTGGTGTTACATTGGCGATCCTCCAATCTTCAGGTATTAGAGATGATTTTAATGATAGTTCACAGATTACTAATAGCAGGTCTGCAATCTCATATTTCAGTTCTTTCAACACCCTTGGATGTATACCATCCGGCCCAGGGGATTTGCTACTCTTCAGTTTATCTAATAGTTGTAAGACATCTTCCCGATGTATCGATATTTCCTTCAATTCTTCCGCACCTTTAAATACCACTTCAGTCATGGGTAACATCCCTACATCTTCCTCAGTAAAGACTGAAGCAAAGAATTCATTCAGTCTCTCCGCTATCGCCTTGTCGCCTCTTAGTGCTCCTTTAACCCCTTTATCATCTAATGGACCAACTGACTCTCTCACAGGTTTTTTGCTACGAATGTACTTGAAAAGGTCTTTATTTCGTGTTTTTGCTTCCGCAGCAAGCTTCTTCTCAAATTCTCTCTTTGCTTGCCTTATCAATGCCTTGCATTTGACTTGCCAGTGCTTGTGCTGTTTCCAGGTTTCGTCATTTGGCTCTTTTTTCCATTTCCTGAAAGATGCTTTTTTGGCAACAACAGCCTCTCTGACCTCACTTTTAAACCATGCTGGCAGTTTTTTGGACTTCCTTCCACTTTTCTTAAAGCGTGGAATACAGCTGGTCTGGGCTTCCAAGATAGTATTTTTCAACAACATCCAAGCTTGATGTACGTCTTTAACCTTTGCAACTGCTCCTTTTAGTTTTTTCTTAACTGTTTTCCTCATTTTATCATAGTCTCCCTTTCGAAAGTTAAAGGGTAGTACAGAGGATTTCCTTACTATCCCTCCTCCACTAATTAAATCAAAGGTGATCATGCTATGATCACTATTGCCAAGTGGCCCCAACACCCTTATCTCTTGGACTAGATCTGGTGTTCCACTAAGGACTAGGTCTAATATGGCTTCCCGTCTGGTCGGTTCATGAACCAGCTGCTCCAAGAAGAAGTCATTTATTTCATCTAGGAACTTTATCTCCCTAGCATGTCCTGCTGTGACACTGACCCAGTCGATGCCGGGGTAATTGAAATCACCCATTATTATTACTGCACTGTAACTTTTGCTAGCTTCCTTGATTTCTTTGAGCATTTCATCATCCATTTGGTCATTCTGGCCAGGCGGACGATAGTACACCCCCACTGCCATCGCCTTCCCCTTTTTACATGGAATTTCAATCCATAGAGATTCTACAGCAAATTTTGTTTCTTGCAAAACTTTAATCCTTTCTGACTCAATGCCCTCTCTAACATAGAGCGCAACCCCTCCACCAATTTGATCAGCTCTATCATTACGATATAGTTTATACCCAGGTATCACAGTGTCCCACTGGTTGTCCTCCTTCCACCATGTCTCTGATATTCCAATCATATCTAACCTCTCGTTTAGTGCTATATATTCTAACTCTCCAATCTTGTTTTTTAGACTTCTAGCATTTGCATACAAGCACTTTAGAGACTGTATTTTATTCATATTAATTTGGCTATTGGTAGACATGGGTAATTTGGGATCTTTAAGCTCTGTCTGCTCCATACTCGAGGGCATTTGGGCTACTTTACTCTTTTTTGGAACCTCTCTGCTTTTTGTAGTATCCTTCAAGGATACATTCTTCCGAACCATGCGCTCTTGGGCGACTGTCGGCTTTCCCCTATTATCTAGTTTAAAAGCTGCTCTATCTCCTTTTTAAAGGTTAATGCCAGCAGCCTGGTTCCATCCCGGTTAAGGTGAAGCCCATCCCTTCGGAAGAGCCCCTCCTTTCCCCAGAATGTTCCCCAGTTCCTAACAAATCCAAACCCCTCATCTCTGCACCATTGTCTCATCCACGCATTGAGACTCCGGAGCTCTGCCTGCCTTTTGGGTCCTGCACGTGGAACGGGAAGCATTTCGGAGAATGCTACCCTGGAAGTTCTGGATTTCAACTTCCTACCTAAAAGCCTAAATTTAGCTTCCAGAACCTCCCTACCACATTTTCCTATGTCATTGGTACCGACATGTACCAAGACAGCAGACTCCTCCTCAGCACTATCTAAAGTTAGTTTTGCTTGAAAGCTTTGCAAAGAGAGAGAGAGAAAGAGAGAGAGAGATGTTAATAAAGCAATTTTTGCTCTAGTTCTTAGTGGAATGCAAGATCTGGTGTAAGAGGTAATGGTGTCAGGGCTACTTGGCAATAGTGATCATAACAATCACTTTTGATTTAATAATGGAGTGAGAACAGCAAGAAATCCACTGCACCTGCATTTATCTTTCAAAATGGATACTATGATAAAAGAGGAAAATGGTTAAGAAAACATTAAAAGGAACAACTGCAAACATTAACAGTTTACATCAGGCCTAGGCATTATTTAAAAATACTATTTTGGAAGCCCAGACCATAAGTATTCCATGTTTTAAGAAAGACAGAAGGAAGGCCAAACAACTGCCTTCATGGTTTAAAAGTGTGGTCAGAAAAGCTGTTGTAGCAATGAAAGCATATTTCATAAAATGGAAAAAGGAGCCAAATGATGACAAGAAAAACATAAACACTGACATGTTAGTTGCAAGGCTAAGGCAGGCAAAGAGACAATTCAAAAAGAAGCTTTCATTGGAAGCAAAAATGCATAATAAAAATCTTTTCAAGTACTTTCACAGCAAAAAACCTGAGTCAGCTGGACCATTAGATGGCAGAGGGGTAAAAGGAGCACTAAGGGAGGACAAGGCCATAGTGGACAGACTGAATAAAATATTTGCCTCGGTCTTTACTGAAAGATGTAGGAAAGTTTCCCATGCCAGAAATGTTATTTAAAGATGATGTTTTGGAGGAACTAAAATAAATCTTGATAAACTGGGAAGATGTAATATGCCAATTTGATCAATTAAAGAGTAGGAAATCACCTGGGCCAGATATTATACATACCAGGGTGCTGAAAGAACTCAAAAATGAAATTGAATACTTACTATTAAAAATGTGTAAACTGTCATTAAAATCATCTATATTACTTGAAGATTGGAGAGTGACAGTTTGTAAAAAGAGTTCCAGGCATATTCCAGGAAAATACAGAGCAGTGAGCCTGATGCCAGTACAGGGCAAATTGATAGAAGCCATTATAAAGAACAAAATTACTGAACATATAGTCATGGATTAATGGGAAAGAGCTAACATGGATTTATCTTAGGAAAGTCTTACCTTACTAATCTGTTATACTTTTTGACGGTGTGAATACACAGATGGATAAAGATGAGCCAATTGATATAGGGCCCAATTCTGGGACATGGGTTGCAGTGCTGCACGTTCTGGTGGAATGTGCAGCGCCACAAGCCGTCTGAGCCTGATTCCCTTTCCGGCTCTCCCCGTACATCCTGATGCTCAGAGGGGTAGGAGGAGACGGGATCAGGGCGGAGTGGGGGGGGGGGCAGCCCGGCAGGGTGTAAAGGGCTGATTCAGGTTACAGCCCTGTACGTCCTGCTGGGCCCCTGGGGGCGCACTGCTTTTTCCACCTTAAAGGTGGAATAAGCAGCAGAAACCCGGTGACCGGGTCCAGTGATCCTGCCCAGGACCAGAGCCGGATTTGGGGGGGTCCCCGCCACCCGATCCAGGTCACGGCAGGCCAGCCTTGGGTCAGGCGGCATGGAAAAGGGGAGCAGAGGACACAGAGGTCTCTGGCACCTGTGGGGAGGACGTCCCCACAGGAGGCAGGGGCACACTGGGCCATCCTCGGGCCTGATTTTGGCTACCGCGGGAACGTTTTGTTTCTACGGTCCAGAATTGGGTTCAAAAGGGCCAGTTTTGTTTGGCGCTGTCCAGACAGCCTAGATGGGCTCCTGTCTGAATCTGGCTTATAGTGCATCTGTGTTTCAGGCTCATAGTGTTTTGACAAAGTCCCTCATGAGAAACTCTTGAGAAAATTAAAAACTCATGGAATAGGAGGCGGTGTACTATTATGGATTGGGAACTGGTTAAAAGATAGAAACAGTAGTAGGGCCAATTTTCTCAATGCAGAAAGGTGAATAATAGAGTACACTAGGGATCTGTGCTGGGCCCACTGATTTTTAATATATTCATAAATGAATTGGAAATGGGAATAACGAGTGAGGTGATCAAATTTGCAAATAACACAATATTATTTAAAATTGTTAAATCACAATAGAATTGTGAAAAATTGGAAGAGGGACTTGAGAAAGTGAGAGACTTAGATTGCAAATGGCAGATGAAATTTAATGTGGACAAGTGCAAAGTTATGCTTTTCAGGAAGCAAATACAAAAGTGCAGTGGAGTGGAGGAGTAGCCTAGTGGTTAGAGCTCTGGCTTGGGAACCAAGGGTTTGATTCCCACTAGCACTCCTTATGGCCTTGGGCAAGTCACTTAACCCTCCATTGCTCAGAAACATCCAAGTTATCAATGTCCCTGTTTAATGTACATTTACCAAGTTTAAGTTACAATGTAAACCACTTTGATCGAAATGATAAAGCGGTATAAAAACTGTTAAATGATTAAAATAAATATAGTTACATGATGCAAAGTTCCACATTAGGAATCACCACCAACGAAAAGGATCTAGGCGTCATCATGGATAACACCTTGAAACCCTCTGATCAGTGGGCAGTGGGGGCCAATAAAGCAAATATATATTGCTAAAGATCATAAGGAAAGGAATGGCAAATAAAACCAATGATATCATAATGCCTCTGTATTGCTCCATGTTGTGACCTTATCTTGAATATGTGCAGTTCTGGTTGCTATATCTAAAAAAGGATATACTAGAATTAGAACAGGTATAGAGAAGAACAACCAAAATGATAAAGGGGTTGGAAGGATAACTTTTAGGGGTCTTGAGCTTGGAAAAGAAACAACTGAGGGAAGAATGATAGAGATCTATAAAATAATGAGTGTCATGGAATAGCTAAATGTTGGTTGGTTGTTTATGCTTCAAAAAATAGAACAACGCAATAAAGCTACAATGTCGCACATTTAAGACTAATTGGAGAAAATATATTTTCACTCAACATGTCTAGTCTTTTCTAGTCTTGAAGGACTAGAAAAAGGGACTGTTACTTCTGGAGAGAGATCTGCAACTGTGAGTATACTTCTGGTAATTTTCTAAAAGGAATTCTTTGTATTAAAGCTAATTAATCTGTGAATCCACTATTTTTGTTAAATCAATCAGGGCCTAGTAGCAGCAGTTTAAGTTTAAATTTAAAACACAGAGGAGAACTTTCTGGTTACATTTCATACCCAGCAGAGAGCTTGTAGTTTAAATTTAATAGTCACTCAGGGCCTAGTAACAGCAAAGTACTTTTAGTTTAAATTTAAAACACAGAAGAGAGCTTTCTGGTTACATTTGGAACCCAGCAGAGAGCTTGTAGTCTAAATTTAATAGTCACTCAGGGCCTAGCATCAGCAAAGTTCTTTTAGTTTAAATTTAAAACACAAAAAAGAGCTTTCTGGTTAAATTTAGAACCCAGCAGAGAGCTTGTAGTTTAAATTTCATAAGAAGTTAGAGCCTAGCAGCAGCTAAGAGCTATAATTTAAATCAAATCAGAATATAGCTTACCTCAGCAGCACAAGACAGGGTACTGTGTAGCAGCCCTTTTTTAATAAGTGTTATTTCCCTCCCTCCCTCCCACCCCACACCCACCCACCCCTGGGATAATCATAGCTTTATAGGTACTTACACATCTTAAAAGACAGGAGGTACTCTCAGGTGAAGCTCATTACCCAAATCAGTCATACACTAAGGACCTGAGATTAGTTAAGCTTCAGGTGAACAAGGTATATTATACGTATTAGATATAGTTTTATTAGTATAAATATCCATAGCAACCCTTAGTAAGTAAAGAACTTAGATCTAAACACAAACTTAAAATTAAGATGCAGACAACAGTCCAGCAGCGGGATGGGGGCTTTCCAGTCTTTTGCATTGAGTGTCACATGTATGATTTTCTCCCAGTTGGTGAGAGGTCTTACGTGTGCACTAGGTACAAGGAGCTCTTTGCTCTCAGGGAACGAGTCCGTTCTCTAGAGGCTAAAGTAGCAGACTTGGAAAGCATAAGACAGACAGAGAGGTACATAGACGAGACCTACAGGGATATAGTCCTGAAGTCCCACCTCCAGTCTGGCAGCATCCCTGTTGCCATGGAGGAGAGAGGTCACGTGACAGGAGAGCATCACCCTGGTGTGGCAGGAAGTGATCCTGTAACTAGGACCTGTCCTCCAGGTGATGTAAAACCCTCTCGCACCGAGGAAGTTTCTCCAGGGCCATGTGCCCATGAGGAAAGGGTTAGGACAGCTTTTATAGTTGGTGATTCGATCATTAGGCATGTAGATAGCTGGGTGGCTGGTGGACGTGAGGATCGCCTGGTAACATGCCTGCCTGGTGCGAAGGTAGCGGACCTCACGCGCCACCTAGATAAGGTCTTAGATAGTGCTGGGGAGGAGTCTGCTGTCTTGGTACATGTCGGTACCAATGACATAGGAAAATGTGGTAGGGAGGTTCTGGAGGCTAAATTTAGGCTTTTAGGTAGGAAGTTGAAATCCAGAACTTCCAGGGCAGCATTCTCCGAAATGCTTCCTGTTCCACGCGCAGGACCCAAAAGGCAGGCAGAGCTCCGGAGTCTCAATGCGTGGATGAGACAATGGTGCAGAGATGAGGGTTTTGGATTTGTTAGGAACTGGGGAACATTCTGGGGAAAGGAGGGGCTCTTCCGAAGGGATGGGCTTCACCTTAACCAGGTTGGAACCAGGCTGCTGGCATTAACCTTTAAAAAGGAGATAGAGCAGCTTTTTTTTTTTTTTTTTAATTTTTTATTTATGCAAATTTTTAACAAAAAAAATACAAGAAAGCTTACAATCAGCATTCCTTGAAGAAAAAGGAAGATAAATCGGAAATTAAACATAAGTCATAAATCATCAAGGAAATATCCCTCAAACGAGAGCAAAGAAATATCTTCCACACTAGCCCACAATATAATACAGGGAGGGGAGATATAACAATATCAAACAGTATGAGGAAAATTAGTGCAAGCTATCCAACCATGACATAATATTATGTGAGATCAAGTGAGGGGGAAACAGAGAGCTCCAACCGCCTAGCATTAATGAACGCTGTGAGCTGGGAGGGATCATAAAAAATATAGGAAACCGTTTAATATTTAACCAAACACTTACATGGGTATTTAAGAAAACAAACCCCTCCCAACTGAAGGATACCAGGGCGTAACAAGAGAAATTCTCTTCTACGCCACTGAGTATCCCTAGCCAAATCTGGATAAATTCTTACCGTTAACCCTTTAAAAGGCAGGTTTCTCTTCCTGAAGAAAAGCCTCAACACCCACTCTCTATCAGATAACAACGCAAAAGTTACCAATAATGTAGAAGGAACAGGAATCTCATCCACAGACTTTTCCAATAATTCAGTTACATTTAGAGTATTACATTGTACTAAATCAACTCCCTCCTGGGCAACTCGCCTCCTGGGACGGAAGCGTAAGGGCAAGGGGGGGACTTTGCCTGTTCATTCCCCCACTGCCTCCACGCCGATTACCTCTGGTCCGATGGATTCCTTCGTGTTGCGCTCGAGCTGGGCTGTGACAGATTCAGGGGAGGAATCCTGAGCTGTGATATCGCCGGAGTCTGGAGGCTCGGCATTTACTTCGGGTCTATCTCTCTCTCCCGTGAGTCCTGCACCGAAGGTTTCCCGTGCCTTGTCCCTTCCGGAGGGGTTCCTGGAGCTTGGCTCCCACCCGAAGTTGGAGGAAGCTGATGGCTCGAGTGGGCCAGGAATAGAGGTGCGGTTGCCTGGCAGGAATGATATTCCTGCGGCGTTGTCATCGACTTTTCCAGCGGTGCCGAGTAAGGGGGATTCCACAGGTTTGCCTGTGCTGGATCGAGAGCAGGTGCCTATAGCAGGAGTGGCTGCTGGTGATTTGAGAATTGCCTCGGGCCTACCGTTTTCTCTGCCGAGACCGGAGAGTTTCACATTGGAATCGATATGGCAGGCGATTCTTCTGCTTGGGGAGGCCTTGGTACCACGGGTAACTTCTTTGGAGCAGAAAGTGGATAATGAATGTTCTGCTATGGAGTGTCTGGAACAGCGAGTGAATATTTTACAACCAGAAGTGGCAGAGTTGCATCAAAAGTTGGAAGGATTGGAAGCCAAGTCAGATGCTTATCAGAAGAATTTTTCATTTATTCAAGTTAAGTTGGAACACTTGGACAATTTTACTAGAATGAATAATTTGCGATTAATTAATTTTCCTATAATCTCTTCTGTATCTCCTAGTGAAATGTTTAAGTGCTATTTAAGTGAAGTGTTGGGGGTTTCTTCTGAATTACTTCCCCCCTTGGTGAGGGCTTATTATTTACCGAAAGGTAAATTGAGATAGAGCAGCTTTTAAACTAGATATTAGGGGAAAGCCGACAGTCGCCCAAGAGCGGATGGTTCGGAAGAATGTATCTTTGAAGGATACTACCAAAAGCAGAGAGGTTCCACAAAAGAGTAAAGTAGCCCAAATGCCCTTAAGTATGGAGCAGACAGAGCTTAAAGATCCCAAATTACCCATGTCTAACAACAGCCAAATTAATATGAATAAAATACATTCTCTAAAATGCTTGTATGCAAATGCTAGAAGTCTAAAAAATAAGATGGGAGAGTTAGAATATATAGCACTAAATGAAAGGTTAGATATGATTGGAATATCAGAGACATGGTGGAAGAACGACAACCAGTGGGACACTGTGATACCTGGGTACAAACTATATCGTAATGATAGAGCTGATCAAATTGGTGGAGGGGTTTCTCTCTATGTTAGAGAGGGCATTGACTCAGAAAGGATTAAAGTTTTGCAGGAAACAAAATCTGCTGTAGAATCTATATGGATTGAAATTCCATGTAAAAGGGGGAAGGCAATGGCAGTGGGGGTGTACTATCGAGCGCCTGGCCAGAATGACCAAATGGATGATGAAATGCTCAAAGAAATCAAGGAAGCTAACAAAGGTTACAGCACAGTAATAATAATGGGTGATTTCAACTACCCCGGTATCGACTGGGTCAGTGTCACGTCAGGACATGCTAGGGAGATAAAGTTCCTAGATGAAATAAATGACTGCTTCTTGGAGCAGCTGGTTCATGAACCGACCAGAGGGGAAGCCATATTAGACCTAATCCTTAGTGGAATGCCAGATCTAGTGCAAGAGATAAGGTTGTTGGGGCCACTTGGCAATAGTGATCATAGCATGATCGCCTTTGATTTAATTAGTGGAGGAGGGATAGTAAGGAAATCCACAGTACTACCTTTTAACTTTCGAAAGGGAGACTATGATAAAATGAGGAAAACAGTTAAGAAAAAACTAAAAGGAGCAGTTGCAAAGGTTAAAGACGTACATCAGGCTTGGCTGTTGTTGAAAAATACTATCTTGGAAGCCCAGACCAGCTGTATTCCACGCTTTAAGAAAAGTGGAAGGAAGTCCAAAAACTGCCAGCATGGTTTAAAGGTGAGGTCAGAGAGGCTGTTGTTGCCAAAAAAGCATCTTTCAGGAAATGGAAAAAAGAGCCAAATGACGAAACCTGGAAACAGCACAAGCACTGGCAAGTCAAATGCAAGGCAGGCAAAGGGAGAATTCGAGAAGAAGCTTGCTGCAGAAGCAAAAACACGAAGTAAAGACCTTTTCAAGTACATTCTCAGCAAAAAACCTGTGAGAGAGTCAGCTGGTCGATTAGATGATAAAGGGGTTAAAGGAGCACTAAGAGGCGACAAGGCAATAGCGGAGAGACTGAATGAATTCTTTGCTTCAGTCTTTACTGAGGAAGATGTAGGGATGTTACCCATGACTGAAGTGGTATTTAAAGGTGCGGAAGAATTGAAGGAAATATCAATACATCGGGAAGATGTATTACAACTATCAGATAAGCTGAAGAGTAGCAAATCACCTGGGCCGGATGGTATACATCCAAGGGTGTTGAAAGAACTGAAATACGAGATTGCAGACCTGCTATTAGTAATCTGTGAACTATCAATAAAATCATCTCTAATACCTGAAGATTGGAGGATCGCCAATGTAACACCAATTTTTAAAAAGGGTTCCAGGGGTGATCCGGGAAACTACAGATCGGTGAGCCTCATGTCAGTACCGGGAAAAATGGTAGAGACCATCACAAAGAATAAAATTACTCAGCATGTAGATAGTCATGACCTAATGGGAGACTGCACGTTCACTCAAACCACTATAGTAAAATCTATTCATTAACTCTTGTTACGACACTATATTAAGGTCTCAGACTTATATGGCACTTGATTTCAGACTTACGTCCGTTCATGTAGTGCTATAGTTTGCATCAACGACCTTACAAATTATGTATGTTGAGATCAGTTCTTATTGCCACGCTGTATAGACTCTTGAAAACTAAATTGAATTGAAACTTAGCTTAACCATTCTTGCGAGTCAGGGCCAGCGAGCTGAATGGATCCCGACGCTCTATTCCGGCGCCATAAAGGCGTTTCAATACGATATTTTCATCAGGAGATCCGCTCGTTTGATCTATAAAACAAACCAACTACCTTACTACATAAAAAACACATTCTCTACGTGTCACACTCTATCCATTATCATCTAAAAAACTAAACACACTAAACAAACTAAAGACTTTACTACTTACAAGCTGTAAAGATGCTGCCCACATCCCCTTTCTCTTAACTTCCGTGTACCATGTTCTTAAGGACGCCGCGCATGCGAGATAGAACTAGCTGCCAGTATTTAAAAGCCCATGGCTAATTTACGTAATTGATTTCAGCCGTCGTACCAACTACCCTCGTGTGTCCAGCGTATTCTATATACCAGGTCTAAACTCATTTATTTATTTATTTTATTTCTTATATACCGCACTATTTAGTATTAAAACAGTAACCAACAGATCGAGTACAAACTAAATCGAACATGCTGAACTTCGAAGAGCTAACTTTCAACAGCCTATGGCCCATCGGTCATCACTGTACATCCACATAACTACATGCTCTCTAGCGCTACTTCCACGGAACGCCTGAGGAACCACTAAAGAGATCACCGACAAATCCCGTTCATTTTCTTGTTCTTAGAATTCAATGTATATTTAAAACTGGATATATATTTAGAACCAAAACAGTGCACCATCATAGTACCATTGAGTCACTATTTCCTGAATGTTATTACACCAACAAATGATGACAGCTAAAATTGTCGATATCTGATATGATGTCTAATGCCCACTTTGACCCTTTAGGTACAAGCCGGCCAATCTATGGCTATATTCAAACCTCCCGGGGAGACAGTGCCCAACCTATAAATCCATCTTTGTTCTTTCAAAAGAAGCGTCTCATCTACTGTTTTACCCCCCATAGCTTCAATAACCTGCTCTATAACAAAACTGCGAAGTTGTTCAAACTTATGATCATGTAATTGACAATGTACTACAATTGGAGCCTCCAATCTCCGACATTTCAATCGACTCCTGTGTTCCCGCAATCTAGTTCTCAAGGGCCTTATTGTCTTACCGACATACATAAGTCCACAAGGGTACAGAATGCTGTAAATCACCGCCTCAGAACTACATGTCGTGTATGAACGGAGGTCAAAAGTCATACCCCGATAGCTAAAATGTGAAGTCTCTGTCATGACATCACAAACATCGCATTCACCGCATTTGCTATGGCCACCTCCTACTCTTTGTCGTACCAATGGGGGAAGCACCGTAGGGCTGAGATATTCTTTTAAATTACGACCTCGTCGCCAAACGCATCGAATTCGCTTGGCCTGTAAGCCCGGAACTACTGCAAGGATATTCTTATGTCTGCGCAATACCTTCTGTAAATGGAAGCTCATCGGAGAGTAAGTTGTGATAAGGTTGACTACATCTGAATCAAATTGGGCATCTACTGTAGAAGTTCTCATAGCTATCAACCCTGGTCTATGATTATACAGAGCTCTCTGATAGGCTTGCTGTGTTATTGCTCTCGGGTAACCCCTATCTAGGAAGTTTTGTTTTAATGCCCGTGCTCGTTGTTTAAAATCCTGAACATCTGAGCAATTTCATCTAAATCTCAGAAATTGGGAAAAAGGAGGAGAATCCTTCAACTGTTTAGGATGTTTACTGGTATAATGGAGGAAAGTGTTTCTATCCGTAGACTTCCTAAAAACTGAAGTCTGCCAGCCATGCATACCTCTAATGACCTGAACATCTAAATATGTAATGGTATCTTTGTGTAAATTTAATGTTGACATCCTGATGATTAAGCCATTCCAAAAATTGCAACAGTAGCTCTACTGGACCTTTCCACAGTACAAAGACATCGTCTATGTACCTCCTCCATGTAATTAAAAGTGCGGCAAGAAAGGTGAGTCAGCTAGAAACCGAGCTTCAAAGCCTTGCATATAGAAGTTCACTACAGATGGGGCACACATGGCACCCATCACCACTCCTGCAACTTGTTGGTATAGGGTCCCTTCAAACGAAAAATAATTCTGGTATATTGCCAGACGTGCTACTTCCAACAGAAAACTCATATGTGTCGCTGAGAGATCACCCCGAGAAGATAATGTTTGCTGGACTATCCTTACTGTTGCTTCTTGTGGTATGTTAGTATAAAGGGATGTTACATCTAGAGTGACAAGCCGAGTATCACTCTGTACAGCCCATTCCACCAAACCTTCTATTATATTCAGAAAATGGGTAGTGTCTTTCAGATAAGAAGGGATTGTGGGAAGTAGCGGACGTAGAAAGGAATCCAGATATGTGGATAGAGGTTCTAATATGCTCCCTTTGGTCGACACTATAGGCCTCCCTGGGGGATCCCACCGATGTTTACGGATTTTCAGGACAGTGTAAAATTTAGCTGTAGCCGGGGAAGTCACATTCAAGTACTTAAATTATTTTTTAGAAATAACTTTATTTTGTAAGGCCTGTTGTGTAAGCATTTTAATTTCATTCTGTAAACGTTGCTTCGGATCTACCTGTAACTCTCTGTAAGATGTTTCATCTGATAGCTGAGCTATTGCTTCCTGCACATACTTCTCTCGATCCAAAACTACTACTGCTCCCCCTTTATCAGCTCTTTTTATCACTATATCTGTTCTCTCTCGTAATTCACACAAAGCTTGATTTTCAGTGCCTGTCAGAACTCTATCCTTCAATCTAATGATCATAAGTTTGAACAACTTCGCAGTTTTGTTATAGAGCAGGTTATTGAAGCTATGGGGGGTAAAACAGTAGATGAGACGCTTCTTTTGAAAGAACAAAGATGGATTTATAGGTTGGGCACTGTCTCCCCGGGAGGTTTGAATATAGCCATAGATTGGCCGGCTTGTACCTAAAGGGTCAAAGTGGGCATTAGACATCATATCAGATATCGACAATTTTAGCTGTCATCATTTGTTGGTGTAATAACATTCAGGAAATAGTGACTCAATGGTACTATGATGGTGCACTGTTTTGGTTCTAAATATATATCCAGTTTTAAATATACATTGAATTCTAAGAACAAGATAATGAACGGGATTTGTCGGTGATCTCTTTAGTGGTTCCTCAGGCGTTCCGTGGAAGTAGCGCTAGAGAGCATGTAGTTATGTGGATGTACAGTGCTGACCGATGGGCCATAGGCTGTTGAAAGTTAGCTCTTCGAAGTTTAGCATGTTCGATTTAGTTTGTACTCGGTCTGTTGGTTACTGTTTTAATACTAAATAGTGCAGTATATAAGAAATAAAATAAATAAATAAATGAGTTTAGACCTGGTATATAGAATACGCTGGACACACGAGGGTAGTTGGTACGACAGCTGAAATCAATTACGTAAATTAGCCATGGGCTTTTAAATACTGGCAGCTAGTTCTATCTCGCATGCGCGGCGTCCTTAAGAACATGGTACACGGAAGTTAAGAGAAAGGGGATGTGGGCAGCATCTTTACAGCTTGTAAGTAGTAAAGTCTTTAGTTTGTTTAGTTTGTTTAGTTTTTTAGATGATAATGAATAGAGTGTGACACGTAGAGAATGTGTTTTTTATGTAGTAAGGTAGTTGGTTTGTTTTATAGATCAAACGAGCGGATCTCCTGATGAAAATATCGTATTGAAACGCCTTTATGGCGCCGGAATAGAGCGTCGGGATCCATTCAGCTCGCTGGCCCTGACTCGCAAGAATGGTTAAGCTAAGTTTCAATTCAATTTAGTTTTTTGAAGAGTCTATACAGCGTGGCAATAAGAACTGATCTCAACATACATAATTTGTAAGGTCGTTGATGCAAACTATAGCACTACATGAACGGACGTAAGTCTGAAATCAAGTGCCATATAAGTCTGAGACCTTAATATAGTGTTGTAACAAGAGTTAATGAATAGATTTTACTATAGTGGTTTGAGTGAACGTGCAGTATTTCAGTTATATACATTCATACGTTCGGAAGAGCGACCAGTAAGGCTTATGACCTAATGGGAGACATCCAACATGGCTTTAGACAAGGAAGATCTTGTCTTACTAATCTGTTGTTTTTTTGAAGGAGTGAATAATCAGGTGGACAAAAGTGAGTCGGTTGATATTGTGTATCTGGACTTTCAGAAAGCCTTTGACAAGGTCCCTCATGAGAGACTTTTGGCAAAACTAAAGAGTCATAGGATACGAGGCAGTGTACTATTGTGGATCAGGAACTGGTTAAAAGATAGAAAGCATAGGGTAGGGCTAAATGGCCAATTTTCCCAATGGAGAAAGGTGAATAGTGGTGTACACCAGGGATCTGTGCTGGGTCCGCTGCTTTTTGACATATTCATAAATGACCTGGAAAGTGGAATAACGAGTGAGGTTATCAAATTTTCAGATGACACAAAACTATTTAAAGTTGTTAAAACCCAAGAGGATTGTGGAAAATTGCAAGAGGATCTTGATAAATTGGAAGACTGGGCATCAAAATGGCAGATGAAATTTAATGTGGACAAGTGCAAGGTTATGCACCTAGGGAAGAACAACCCAAACTATGGTTACACGATGCAAGGTTCCACATTAGGAACCACCACCCAGGAAAAATATTTAGGCGTCATTGTGGATACCAAGTTAAAACCCTCGGCCCAGTGTGCAGCGGCGGCCAAGAGAGCAAATAGAATGCTAGGTATGATAAGGAAAGGAATGGAAAATAAAACAAAAGATATTATAATGCCTCTATATCGTTCCATGGTGAGACCGCACCTTGAATATTGTGTGCAATTCTGGTCGCCGTATCTTAAAAAGGATATAGCGATTTTAGAAAAGGTTCAGAGAAGAGCCACCAAAATGGTAAAGGGGATGGAAGGATACTCCTATAAAGAAAGGCTAAAAAAGTTAGGGCTCTTTAACCTGGAAAAGAGACGGCTGAGGGGAGATATGATAGAAGTCTATAAATTAATGAACAGAGTGGAACGGGTAAACGTAGATTGATTGTTTACCTTATCAGAATATAGAAAGACTAGGGGACATGCAATGAAGCTACAAGGTAAACTATTTAAGACTAATAAAAGAAAATATTTTTTCACTCAACGTGTAATCAAACTCTGGAATTTGTTACTGGAGGATGTAGTAAAGGCTGTTAGTGTAGCTGGGTTTAAAAAAGGTTTGAACAAGTTCCTGGAGGAAAGGTCCATAAACCATTATTAAGAAGGGACCCAGGATATCAATGCTTGAACCAATACAAGCATTGTGGAACCTGTGTCCCTTGGGGAAACTGCTAGATACATATGACCTAGATTGGCCACTGTTGGAAACAGAATACTGGGCTTGATGGACCTTGGTCTGACCCAGTATGGCATATCTTATGTTCTTATGGTCTTATGTAATCAAACTTTGGAGTTTGTTGCTGGAGGATGTATTAAAAGCTGTTAGTGTAGCTGAGTTTAAAAGATGTTTGGACAGGTTCCTGGAGGAAACTTCATAAACCATTATCAAAGAGGACCAGGGAAATCCAGTGCTTACCCCTGGAATAAGCAGCATGCAATCTGTCTGCCTTTTGGGAACCTGACAGGTACTTGTGACCTGGCTTGGCCACTGTTGGAAATAGGATACTGGGCCTATTGGACTTTGGTTTGATTCGGTATGGCATTTCTTATACTTTTAATTTCGTAAACTCATTTAGAGCTGCTGTTTAGTTGTTCACACTCTTACTTACTCCCAAGGAGAAACATCTTCTTTACAGCTGGATCTGAAAGAGAGAAAAGAGAGAAAGGGTTTGTTAGAGAAAAAATTCTGATTGACACTTACCAAGTTGTGAAGTGCCCAAAGTCCTATAAATTCATCTAGTTTCAGCTACAGCATTTAAAGTGTTTTAGAATTTAAAATTATTTATTTGAAAAAATTCTTTTACATAGCTCAGTTTCAAAGGTAATTAGGTCCCATTGAATAACATGGGACCTCATTACAAACTGCATGTGCTAACCGTTAGCTTAGCAAACATGCAGCAAAGTGTACTTAGCACTTTATTTTACATTCTGTGCTAAACAAGTCTATTCCAACTACATTCTGGTAAATACTGAAACAACATATTAATTCTTGTCCTTTAATAAATATTCAAATTTTGATTTCTTTCCTCCAATTGTCTCTACTCAAGACTTTGGGGAATCAGATGATTGTGGTTAGTTTTATTTCAGGAAACCCCATTCCATTGGAGTTTACACTCTGAGTGTTTATTCAGTCACTGAGTACACTTATTTGGGTAAAAGTAGGACTGCATCTCTTCCCAGAGACACTTCATCTATAATACATGTAATGGTCTTACGTGTGTGCTTACAAAATAGCTGGTGCCTAAAGAGCACACGTAAGCCCCATTCACAAACAGAAATCCTTTAAAAGAGGGACTTTTGAACATAAATAGCATATAACTTTCCACACGCACTTTATAGAATTACCTCCTATATGTAGGAAACGCAAACTAAAGTTGAGGAAGAGCAAGTCACTCATGAATGTAGCAAAATATGATCTTGAAAATATATGATCAGAATTTAAGGATTTCTTGCAAAATTGATTCACTGCTTTGGATACAAATGATAGAGCACCGGAGAAGTTATAGGATGACATCAAGAAAATTGTGCTTGAAAAAAGTGAGAAGTCTACAATAACTCATGCAAGGAAATGGAATCAGAAACTATTAAAGAAAGAACAAGAACGGCTTTCCTAAAGCTGTGACAGTTAAAGAGAAAATTCCAGCCTCAAATTGGAATGTTGGTGATGAAAAGATGAAAGAAGTAGTCAAAGCAGTATTGAATGTATTATAAAAAAATAAAGCACCAGGCATTGATGGCATTCCCTTTGAAGTAGTACAGCAATCAGTTGCAGCTATTGCAAAGATCCTGACAATTGGGAAAAGCAATAACTTCATCCTCGATAGAGAAGAAATAGAAATAGTAGGCAGCTTTAATCTACTTGGATCAATAACACAGGTACACTAAAAAAAATTTTTTTTAAACTGCCTCTAATGTTTCGATTGATTTTTACGTTTTTTGGTGCGCTGAATCCAAATCTGGTAACCAATTTGCTAAATCACGTACAGATTTTTTGCTACATTGGGTTAGCAGTTTGAGGTGAAAGTTTCAGATTGAGTGCGATCGAGATAAAAGTTTCTTGGATGAATTCTTTATACTAATTGTTTAGTAGTTATTCAAATAAGAATAAAGAAAATTGTAACAAGGCAGCACATAAGAATAGAGTAATGTCAACAAAACACACTGTGATGGTAGCAAAATTGTCTGCACTTAAAACAGCCACATACATGTGCACAAACATTGAGCATATAAGAGCGAGGTTAGACACAAAGCAAAGCAAAGAAATGTGCAAAAAATGTTGTACAGGTATGTATGTAAGAATAGAAAACGCAAACCGCACCATTGCAATACATGAAGACAAACACCCGATGGTGTGAAAATAAAATTCTAATAAATGAGATCCGACACTGTGGTAATAACTAGCAAATTTTTATTTCAAAGTTTAGTAAAAACACGATATTTATCAACACAGTTTAGATTTTAAAGTCATTCTTGGGTCAATCAATCTCCTGGTGGGCCCGTTTCTTCTTCCCCCAAATGCTTCTCTTGGTGCGCTGCTTGGCGTATTTTTCATCTGGGGTTTCCTGCAGCAGCAACCAGCAGAAATCAGCCATCATAGTGGTGTTCCATCTTCCTTGGTACCTTCTCTCTGCGTCCTTGATGTCCTGGTGAAACCTTTCACCTTGTTCTTCACTGTACGCCCCAAAGTTTTTGGGAAAGTAGTTCACATGGGAGTGCAAGAAAAGGACTTTCAGGCTCATGTTACAGCCTTGTTCTTTGAAGGCATTGAGCATCCTGGCAACAATATCCTTATAGTTCTCATCCCGCCTGTTCCCCAAGAATTTGAGAACAACATCCTTGAAGGAATCCCAGGCTTCTTTTTCCTTCTCAGACATCGTTTCAGCGAATGCTCCATCTGAAATGAGTTTCCTTATATCAGGGCCAACAAACACTCCTTCCTTTAGCTTTGCTTCAGAAAGTCGGGGGAACTTTGAGCAAAGGTACCGAAAGCACTCACCATCTTTTGGAAGGGACTTGATGAATTGCTTAATGAGACCAAACTTAATGTGGAGAGGTGGTAATAGAATTTTATCATGAGGTACCAAGCTCTCATGAAGAACATTTTTCTCACCAGGTCTCAAATACTCCCGAATTGGCCAGTCTTTTTTCCCCCAGTGTAGGTCGCGGGCACGGCTATCCCACAAGCAAAGGAAGCAGGGATATTTGGTGAAACCGGATTGCTGCCCTAATAGCATGGATAGAATTTTAAAGTCTCCACAAATCATCCACTTATGCTCATCATAACGAATCTTCTGAAGAATCAGGGCCAAATTCTCGTATTTTTCTTGGAGAATAACAGAGTGAGCAATAGGAACTGAAGCGAATGTGTTGCCATTATGAAGAAGAACACCTTTTATGCTGTCTTTTGATGAATCAATGAACAGCCGCCATTCAGCAGGATCATACTTGAGTTTAAACTTTTCCATCACTCCGTATATATCGTTGCAAAATACCAAATCTTCCTCTTTGCTGAAATACTTCAAAAATTGTGTCTCGCGGTTGCGGTACCAATAAAAAGTTGTTCCTGGTGACAATAGATTTTTCTGTTTAAGCCGAGAACCTAGCAGTTGGGCAGCATCTTTTGGGAGTCCTAAATCCCGGACTAAATCATTCAATTCAGCTTGAGAGAAAAGTTCAGGTTTCGGATCTGGTTCAGTTTCAAACTCGGAAGTACTGGAGTCATCGGGAAAAGCCATCTGATGAGTCTCATCATGATCAGAACCGTCCACACAAATATGATCCAAAGATTTTGGTGGTTCAGGCACAGGTACTTCGTTGCTATGAGGCATAGGCCTAATTGCTGAGGGAAGGTTGGGGTAACTTATTACGTTCTTATTTTTTAAGTTGTATCCCTTCACAATGCAAGAGCAAAAATAGCAGTCACTGCTGTGGTCTCTTTGTTCACGCCACATCATAGGTATTCCGAAACGAAATGCTTGTTTTTTACCTTTCATCCATAAGCGTAGATCTTCCTCACATGTCTTGCACACTTTGTGAGGAGCCCACGGTTTGTCTTGATCGCCTAACTTCAAACCGAAATAGGCGAAATATACTTTTTTAATAAATGCAGAAATGTTCCTCTGCTGCTTTTTCACGGTATATTCCCCACAAATAAAACAAAAACTGTCCGGAGAGTTGATGCAACCTCTGGCTCTGTGAGCCATCACAAATACACAGCACTGCAAACTACAACTGTAGTGAACCACTTCGGAATAAAGCTGGATTACGACTGAGCAAACAAAAGGTAATAATGAACTTGCAAGAAACTGAAATTTGACAGGAACGTTCATGTCGCAACCACCGTGTTTGAGCGAGCGAATGAGGCGAGGCGAACAGGAAAGAACATGCGCCAGCGCGAGTACTGGATTTAGCCCCCCGCCTCCCAATTGTCCTGTTAATGTATAAAATGAATACAAAACACTCTAAAATATCATGAGGGAGTGTTTCTAGTTAGTTAACCATTACAACCTCTATTTTGGGCCAAGAAAATAAACTGCAGTCGGCTAAAAAGAAATTATGTGAACATTCCTTATATGGGTAAGAAATCTAATTTTGCAAGAAAACGTGATGTGATGGAACATTTTGGCTATTTTTCCTGGATTCAGCACCCCAAAATCTATAGGAATCAGTTGCAAAACTGGAGGCAGTTTTTTGGTAGTGTACCTGTGTAATCAATAAAGAAACAACAAGTAGTCAAGAAATCTGACGACGCATTGCTCTTGGCAGAATCGCTATGAAGGACCTAGACAATATTTTCATGTGCAGAGATATACGTCTGCATACAAAGATTCAACTTGTCCAAGCCATGGTATTTTCAATTATGTCATATGGATGTGAAAGTTGGACAGTGAAGAAGAAAGACAGAAAGAAAATTGATGCCTTCAAATTATGATGCTGGCAAAGAATACTCTGTATACCTAGAGGAGATCAAACCTAGACCCAGTTTTCTGTGACCCCCAGGCCACTTAGTTTTTCAGTATATCCACAATGGATATGCATTAGATAGATCTGCATGCACTGCTTCCATTCATTGGATAATAGTCAATTAGCTGTATTTTGGGTGGATTGAAGGTGCAGTTCATATGCAGGCAAACCAGAATAGATGATATTGCAGTAGTCAAAGAATGAATGAGTGAAAGCTGAGATGAGGAATCAAAAAATGGACAGACTGAAACTGATGAATTTGAATTTGGCAAAGGCCTTCAGTAGAATGTAGAGGATGAAAGCCAGATTGCAGTTAATGCAGAATGACTTGAGAGGAAATATAGTCAAGGCAGTGGTAACAACCCTTATGTTTGAGCAGTTTGGATGTGAAAGGGAAGAAGGAGATGGGCCAATAATTGATAGGCCAGGTAGGGTCTAGTAAAGGCTTTTGAGGAGAGATGTAACGGCAGCATGTTTTAAGAATGTATGAATAGTTGATGTGGAAAGTGATAGGTTGAGAATATGATAGAAGGAAGGGGTGACAGCTGATGAGATAGAGCTTAGTAGACAGGTGGGATCAGAGGAGCATGTAGGGAATTTGGAGGAGAAGAGAAAATGTGTGGTTTTCTCCTCAGTGATTTTAGAAAAAGAAGAAAGAGTGACAGAGGTTGAAGGAAGGATTTGAGAATGAAGATGGGAAAAGGAAGATGGAAATGGACCTGTGGAGAATTCAAGACTAATTTGGTGAACTTTATCATGTAGGCAGTTAGGCAAAGTTTGAACCAAAAGTAAAGGAAGAGTCAGGGGTGGAGGCACTTTGAAGAAAGAGTTGAGTGTTACAAAGAGATGATGTGGATTAGAAGCAAGAACGTTTTTTCAGATGGACATAGTACTCTTGCTTGGTGAGTGCTATGACAGTCTGGAAAGAGGATAACATGAATTTGAAATGTATGAAGTCAGCATGAGTACGGTATTTAAGCCAAAGGTGCTTAACAGAGTGGACCATTAAACACAAACAGTGGACTTTAGAGGTCAGCCAAGTTTGAGGTACAGTACACTTCACAGGACATGGAATGGGAAGAGTAAGAACATCCAAAGTAGACTTGAGTATAGTGTTACAGGAATAGACTGCCTCATCAACAGACTCTAGAAGAGAGAGGAGATGAGACAGCAGTGGAGATGGTTAGAGGTCAGTAGCCTTAAGATTCCTAAATGTGTTAGTGGAGACAGGAAGAAACTATGTAAGGAGGTGGTTAAGCATGTAGCAGATGATATTTGGATAGGGAATGAACTGAGGTGGAGAGTTTGAGAGTGAGCAGTTGCATAAAAAGACAAGGTGGCCATGTTGGTGTATAGGGACAGTAGAACACAGCTGGAAGTTGAATGAGGAGGCCAAGGCAAGGAGATTTGCAGCATAAGAGCTAGAGGGGTCATCAGTATAAATGTTACAAACCTCTGGAAAGAGGAAAGGGGAAAATGGATCCAGAAAGAAGAAAAAACAGGAGTCAAAATCAGTTAGGAAGGAAGTGGTGGACTTGTCAGGGAGTTGATAAATGACATCTAACCAGAAAGGTAGTAGAGTAAATAGACAGAAGTGGACTTCAAAGGAAGAAAAGGAGTGAGAGTGAGGTGGAAGAAGGGGTTGAAACCAGCAGAAAGGAAAGAGTAGCAACCCAACACCACTGCTGTGGCCAACTGACAATGTGTTTGGGAGAAAAGGTAGCCTCCATTTTAGAGGGTAGCAACTGAAGCAGAGTCTTCAGGGAGAAGCCAATTCTCAATTAAAGCAAAAAGGTGCAGAGCATTAGAGATAAAGGGAGGTATATTGAAAGCAACTAAGATGGTTAGCAATGGTGGTGAGTGGAATATTTAGTAACACATAGCCATTTTGTGTGTGTGAATAGCCCCCTAACATAGCTGTATGCCCTGATGCTAACTGCATAGCACTGGGGAGTTCAGGGGTGCATTCCAGGGGTGGCACTTACATTAACCGGTCAGTGGCGATATTCAACCACTGGCTGGTTACTGTAAACCAGCTACAGTTAGGCAATTTAAAGGGTGGCCTAAATTTAGCCAGGTTAGATTTTTAGCCAGTGGCTGAATAGTGTTACTGCCAAGGCTAGAAAGGCTAAAAAGGTTAGGGCTCTTTAACCTGGCAAAGAGACGGCTGAGGGGAGATATGATAGAAGCCTATAAATTAATGAACGGAGTGGAACGGGTAAACGTAGATCGATTGTTTACCTTATCAGAATATAGAAAGACTAGGGGACATGCAATGAAGCTACAGGGTAAACTATTTAAGACTAATAAAAGAAAATATTTTTTCACTCAACGTGTAATCAAACTCTGGAATTTGTTACCGGAGGATGTAGTAAAGGCTGTTAGTGTAGCTGGGTTTAAAAAAGGTATGGACAAGTTCCTGGAGGAAAGGTCCATAAACCATTATTAAGAAGTGACCGAAGATATCAATGCTTGACCCAATACTAGCATTGTGGAACTTGTGTCTCTTGGGGAAACTGCTAGGTACATATGACCTAGATTGGCCACTGTTGGAAACAGAATACTGGGCTTGATGGACCTTGGTCTGACCCAGTATGGCATATCTTATGTTCTTATGTTCTTAAGTTAGTTAACATGCTATCCGGGCACACCCGATATTCATGATGGTTGCGGGATATAACCCCAGCATTGAACACCTGGGTCTAAATTAAAGCTGCAATGGCCAACTGCTTTACTCGCACTGGCCACTGCTACTGAAAATACCTCCAAAGAGATTATGAATGAAAGTAAGTTGTTGGAGGCAAAGAGAGTCATTCTGTCCTGCGAATAGCAGGGATGGATGTCCCACTGCCAGCCCCCTGCCAGCCCCATCAAAAGCCTCCCCATACGAACAATGCATTTATATGGGGATGCTTAGGAGTCCACATGACACATATTAGGGTGGGTGGAATAAGCAAGAATTAGATGGGGACTGCATCTTGAGATTAGCACGGGTGCATTACTGTGCATTAATTGCAAGTGTGCAGATAACATGGAATAACTAGGTACACCTAGAAAAGAATAGCTACTGCATCATGCATTATCTTTGCTGAAAGACATTTCCTTTACCAAAGCCCTGGGAACTCCCCAGCAGTTTTCACAGAGGTTTTGAACTTAACATATCTTAAACTTGGGTGTTAATGTACATTGAGAGCCAAAGCTTAGTGCAGGTTAGTAAATAGACCCCTATAAAAGCAAACAGACTTTTTTTGTAGAAAGATGTGTACACATGTTCTGACGCACATTATATTATCATCTAGTAATTTAAACAGTAAGAAAAAGGATGTTGGTTGTGACAGCGAAGTTGAAGTTGTACTGTAGTGTGGGTCAGAGGACTCTGCCGCACTGAAGTCACACACCCTTACCATGGGGACAATTAGCGCTACCCACTGAGGTGGCAGTAAGTGCACACACACTATCTACACAATGCACAGTTAGCATGAGCTAATTGCACCCACACCAACGGCATTGTGCAGTCAACGCCTTCTCTCCAATCTAAACCTGCTTTATCTGCAACCTCAACCTGTACAATAGTATTACCATGGGATTTTTACCCCAGTGATTGTTTTAGTGTGAGGTAATGGCTATCACAAGCCACATTAACTTCTTAGCGTGGGCGTTTGTGTGCAGTAACCGTTACCGCACTTTAATAAACATGCACCATAGTATTCTTATGTCTGCTTTATAATTGAGAAGGCAACTATCAAAGGCCTTTCCATGAGTAAAACAGCATTTTACCCACAGTAATGTGGACTCTGATTATTGCCCACCCTCAATATTACCTAATTATTTTACAAAGCAGGTAATTTTACTTGCATGACTAAGAGGAATTCCAAAGGGCAGGAAGAGGGTGGTAAGTGGAACAACAAGTAGGGTTGTGCAGGGCCAAAAATAGTTTTGTTTGTGCTCATTTAAAATACATTTGTCCTGACTTTGGGGCATTATTTTGTTCTTTTTTCACATTTATTTTGTGTGCATCAATTGCTAAGTACGTGTGCATAAGCAACTTACATGCACTTTAAACTTGAAGCAGCCAAATGATCTGAATGTACATATATATATATATATATATATATATATAAAATCAATGATACGTGTATTGTTTCCGACAAAATAATTACCAGTAGAGAAAGAGGCACAAAACTCTTATGTGCAATTTTCAAGGGGAAATAAAATATTTATTTAAATACACAAATTTATAATCCACTAATTTTAAATCATTCTTAGTGCATTACAGGGAGATGCATGAAACAATGCAATGCCACACACATTAGAATAACAATAAATTAGCAATGAACTGAAAACCATATACAACCAAAAATGACCCAGAAGCAGATCTCTTAAAATTCTTTAAAATTTTAAGAAAAGACCTGACTGAATAAAAAAGCTTTCAATTTCTTTTAAAATCAAGAATATTTGACAATAATCATAATGTAGTAAGGCATTTATTCCATAATAAAGGGCCATATAAGGAAAAAATTATATTAATAATAGACATTCCATGAAGGCCCAACGGGATACATACTGTTAAAAGGGCATGATCTTGGGACTGCAAGGTACGAACAGATGTACCAAATTCAATTGCAAAAAAAGCGGGTAATAGAACCCCAAAACATAAAACCTTAAAAAATAGCATTAAAACAAAACTTTGTGTGTAGGTTCAGTTACCCGTTGCCTGAATAGTTCTCCCTGTAGAGAATCCAGAATCTCCTTACTTCTAGATTTATTTATTTATTTATTTATTTATTTTATTTAACAGTTTTTCTATACCGCTCTATTTTAGATCAGAGCGGTTTACATTTAACAGCAACTATACAACACAGGCACTTTGAGTTGTATTTACAATAAACAGAGAGATCAACTTGGAAGTAACTGGGGGAAACTATTTACATTGTATTTACACTGGTATATGATTTCAGGCAGAACATATCTACATCTTATTTACACTGGGAGTCTGAATTCAATTTCAGGGAGTACTTCTGAGGGAACAGTTGATTATCCTTTTTCATGCTGAGTCTGATTGTTTAGTTGTAGTGAGTGATTGTCTGAGGGGCCACATGTATGATCACTAAGGCTGGATTCGGGGTAGTATGTGGTGAACAGGTGCTGCTTTAATGCCTTCCTGAAGTGGGTTAGGTAAGTGATGTTTCGAATAAAGGTGGGGAGGGCATTCCATGCTCTAGGTGCATAAATTGTAAAGGACCTATTTGTTGTTGCTTTTGTGCATTTCGTTATATAGATGACACCACAGCAGGGATGTGCCAATCAACATCTGGCATATTGAAATCACCTGTCCGTAGCACTTCTCCTTTCCTGCAATGCTGCATATGTCTTCCATTAAATCTCCATCCACTTCCTCTTCTTGGGGTAGTTTCTCCAAATGAGTTAGTTTTGCGCATACCATGACAGTCGTGAATCTCACTTCTAAGCCAGGGCATGGGGAGTATGATCTCAGTCTCTCAAATTTACTGCTAAGACTTGGCATAGTACTTGCATCATGCCAAAGAAAGCCTCCTGCTGGAGTGTGAGGGAGATCTGTATATCACTCCAGTGCAAATGTATTTCCCTTTCTCTTTTTTCTAGTTTAAGCCACAGTGCCTCCTCGCTTCCTTTTCAGCCCTGGTAGGTTCAGTAGGTTAGCCAGTAGGTTGCTGCTGAAGATATTTTGACCCTGCTTGAACAGATGAATAACATCTCTGTTCTGCAGCTCTTGAAAAATCATCCAGTGGTCCAGGAAACCAAAATACTCTTGATGACACCATCCATGCAGCCATGCATTCATCTTCAGGATGCAAACTTCTCTGCCTTGGCCTTTACCCTCAACAGGGAGGATTGAAGTGGACACTACCTGCACACCTATCCGCTTCACCCTCTGTCCCAGAACTATGAAGTCACTTGATACATTTAGAGGGATACCTAGCAGTATCATTTGCGCCAACATGGATGAGCAAAATAGGATAATAGTAGACTTGATGAGTCTCAGCAAACTCTCCGTAACATCACAGATTTTGGTACCTGGCAGACAGCACATCTCTCTGGATATCAAGTCTGGTCAGTAGATGGATGCCTCGGTACCCCTCAGAAGAGTGTCACCAATCACCACTACCCTGCAGCTTTAGGGTGCTTGAGCTCTGGTTCTTCCCTTTCCTGGGATGCTTTCACCTCCTCTACTTCCAGGACTGCATAGTGGTTCTTCAAATCAAGGGTTGGAGGAGTTGGAGTTGATTCTGGAGGAGTTGGAGGGTTGGAGGAGTTGGAGTTGATTCTGCAGGCTCTGGTGACTTGTGTCTAACTTTTTTCATTCTGTAGCCTCCCATCTTCACCTCTGTTGGAAAGCTTGGATGTTTCAAGAAGCATCTCATCGATGAACTTCTCACTGCCTCGAATACTTCTCAGCCTCACCACCTCTCCTCTGAGCTCCTCCACTTCTTTCCTGAGAGCATCAGTATGCAGACCTCCTGAATAAGGGACTGGTCCTTCAACTGGCTTTGGGATCTCTGTCTGGAAAGAGGCAGAAGCTATAATGGAGCAACAGCTTTGGCTGTACAATTTTTCCCAGCCATCGATCAGTTAGTTTAATTCCATACCAAGACTATGTAACTTTGTCTTGATGCCCTGAATTAAATTAATCATATATTGGATGCGCAGGGCCATATCACCCTCCCATAGAAAGAATAGCATGATATTGTCAGCATATCTATGACTTTTTCCCACCACAGAGGTAAGGCTTACCAGCCTATAGTTTGTTAGCTCTTTCCTATTAACACTTATGCAGAGGTACCACATCAGCCCTTCTCCAGTCCTGCAGAACTTCTCGTGTCTCCAAGGATCTATTAAAAACATCCGTTAAAGGCCCTGTTAGAACCTCTCTGAGCTCTTTCAGTATCCTAGGATGTATTACATAAGAACATAAGAACATAAGATATGTCATACTGGGTCAGACCAAGGTCCATCAAGCACAGTATCCTGTTTCCAACAGTGGCCAATCTAGGTCATACGTACCTAGCAGTTTCCCCAAAAGACACAGGTTCCACAATGCTTGTACTGGGTCAAGCATTGATATCCTGGGTCCCTTCTTAATAATGGTTTATAGACCTTTCCACCAGGAACTTGTCCATACCTTTTTTAAACCCAGCTACACTAACAGCCTTTACTACATCCTCCGGTAACAAATTCCAGAGTTTGATTACACGTTGAGTGAAAAAATATTTTCTTTTATTAGTCTTAAATAGTTTACCCTGCAGCTTCATTGCATGTCCCCTATTCTTTCTATATTCTGATAACGTAAACAATCGATTTACGTTTACCCATTCCACCCGGTTCATTAATTTATAGACTTCTATCATATCTCCCCTCAGACGTCTCTTTTCCAGGTTAAAGAGCCCTAAACTTTTTAGCCTTTCTTCATAAGAGTATCCTTCCATCCACTTTACCATTTTGGTGGTTCTTCTCTGAACCATTTCTAATAAAGCTATATCCTTTTTAAGATACTACGACCAGAATTGCACACAATATTCAAGGTGCGGTCTCACCATGAAACGATATAGAGGCATTATAATATCTTTTGTTTTATTTTCCATTCCTTTCCTTATGATACCTAGCATTCTATTTGCTCTCTTAGCCGCTGCTGCACACTGGGCCGATGGTTTTAACATGTTATCCACAATGACGCCTAAATATTTTTCCTGGATGTGTGGTTCCTAATGTGCATCATGTAACCATAGTTTGGGTTGTTCGTCCCTAGGTGCATAACTTTGCACTTGTCCAGATTAAATTTCATCTGCCATTTTGATGTCCAGTCTTCCAATTTATCAAGATCCTCTTGCAATTATCCACAATCTTCTTGGGTTTTAACAACTTTAAATAGTTTTGTGTCATCTGCAAATTTGATAACCTCACTCGTTATTCCCCTTTCCAGGTCATTTATGAATATGTCAAAAAACAGCGGACCCAGCACAGATCCCTGGGGTACACCACTATTCACCTTTCTCCATTGGGAAAATTAGCCATTTAGCCCTACCCTCTGCTTTCTATCTTTTAACCAGTTCCTGATCCACAATAGTACACTGCCTCCTATCCCATGACTCTTTAGTTTTGCCAAAAGCCTTTGATGAGGGACCTTGTCAAAGGCTTTCTGAAAGTCCAGATACACTATATCAGCCGACTCACCTTTGTTCACCTGTTTATTCACACCTTCAAAAAAACATAACAGATTAGTAAGACAAGATCTTCCTTGTCTAAAGCCATGTTGGCTGTCTCCCATTAGGCCATGACTATCTACATGCTGAGTAATTTTGTTCTTTATGATGGTTTCTACCATTTTTCCCAGTACTGATGTCAGGCTCACCGGTCTGTAGTTTTCTGGATCACCCCTGGAACCCTTTTTAAAAATCGGCGTTACATTGGCGATCCTCCAATCTTCAGGTATTACAGATGATTGTAATGAAAATTCACAGATTACTAATAGCAGGTTTGCAATCTCATATTTCAGTTCTTTCAACACCCTTGGATGTATACCATCTGGCCCAGGTGATTTGCTAGTCTTCAGTTTATCTAATAGTTGTATACACCTTCCCGATGTATCAATATTTCCTTCAATTCTTCCACACCTTTAACATCCCTACATCTTCCTCAGTAAAGAACGAAGCAAAGAATTCATTCAGTCTCTCCGTTATCGCCTTGTAGCCTTAGTGCCCCTATAACCCCTCTATCATCTAATGGACCAACTGACTCTCTCACAGGTTTTTTGTGATGAATGTACTTGAAAAAGTCTTTATTTCACATTTTTGCTTCTGCAGCAAGCTTCTTCTCAAATTCTCCCTTTGCCTTCCTTATCAGTGCCTTGCATTTGACTTGCCAGTGCTTGTGCTGTTTCCAGGTTTTGTCATTTGGCTCTTTTTTCCATTTCCTGAAAGATGCTTTTTTGGCAACAACAGCCTCTCTGACCTCACCTTTAAACCATGCTGGCAGTTTTTTGGACTTCCTTCCACTTTTCTTAAAGCGTGGAATACAGCTGGTCTGGGCTTCCAAGATAGTATTTTTTCAACAACACCCAAGCTTGATGTAAGTCTTCAACCTTTGCAACTGCTCCTTTTAGTTTTTTCATAACTATTTTCCTCATTTTATCATAGTCTCCCTTTCGAAAGTTAAAGGGTAGTACTGTGTATTTCCTTACTATCCCTCCTCCACTAATTAAATCAAACGTGATCATGCTATGATCACTATTGCCAAGTGGCCACAACACCCTTATCTCTTGCACTAGATCTGGTGTTCCACTAAGGACTAGGTCTAATATGGCTTCCCCTCTGGTCGGTTCATGAACCAGCTGCTCCAAAAAGCAGTCATTTATTTTAATTCTCTTATATACCGTGCTATTCTGCATCAGTGTGGTTTACATTGAGCAAACTGAAACTACATTGAACAGGGCATTATAACTTGTAAATAACTATTTTACAGGGAACATGGGCTATGGAAGGTTAAGTGGCTTGCCCAAGACCACAAGGAGCACCTGTGGGACCAAAAACCCCAGTTCTTCCGGCCCAAGGTTTCTGTCCTCTAGTGGGATTTGAACCCCTGACTTTCCAGCCTGAAGTACCTTGCCCCAACCACTAGGCCACTACTCCACTCCACTCCACTCCACTCTAGGAACTCCTCCACTCCACTCCACTCCACTTCACTCCACTCCATGAACTTTATCTCCCTAGCATGTCCTGGTGTGACACTGACCCAGTCAATACCAGAGTAATTGAAATCACCCATTATTATTACTGCGCTGCACCTTTTGTTAGCTTCCTTGTTTTATTTGAGCGTTTCATCATCCATTTGTTCATTCTGGCCAGGCGGTCGATAGTACACCCCCACTGCCATCACCTTCCCCTTTTTACATGGAATTTCAATCCATAGAGATTTTACATCAAATTTTGTTTCCTGCAAAACTTTAATCCTTTCTGACTCAATGCCCTCTCTAACATAGAGCACAACCCCTCCACCAATTTGATCAGCTCTATAGTTTGTACCCAGATATAGTATGTACCCAGGTATCACAGTGTCACACTGGTTGTCCTCCTTCCACCATGTCTCTGATATTCCAATCAAATCTAACCTCTCATTTAGTGCTATATATTCTAACTCTCCCATCTTATTTTTTAGACTTCTAGCATTTGCATACAAGCATTTTAGAGACTGTATTTTATTCATATTAATCTGGCTATTGGTAGACATGGGTAATTTGGGATCTTTAAGCTCTTTTCTGCTCCATACTCGAGGGCATTTAGGCTACTTTACTCTTTTTTGGAACCTCTCTGCTTTTGGTAGTATCCTCTCTGCTTTTGGTAAGATACATTCTTCCAAACCATGCGCTCTTGGGCGACTGTCGGCTTTCCCCTATTATCTAGTTTAAAAGCTGCTCTATCTCCTTTTTAAAGGTTAATGCCAGCAGCCTGGTTCCATCCTGGTTAAGGTGAAGCCCATCCCTTCGGAAGAGCCCCTCCTTTCCCCAAAATGTTCCCCAGTTCCTAACAAATCCAAAACCCTCATCTCTGCACCATTGTCTCATCCACGCATTGAGACTCTGGAGCTCTGCCTGCCTTTTGGGTCCTGCGTGTGGAACAGGAAGCATTTCGGAGAACGCTACCCTGGAAGTTCTGGATTTTAACTTCCAAAGAACCAAACCAAACCGTGGATCTTGTTGGAAGAACTCGTTTATAAACCAGCCAGGCCCGACACAGGCTGTGTTTCGCAACACCTTCTTCAGGGGCTCATTGGCTAAACATACAAATGTTAAAAACGATGAAAATAAATGTAAAACACACAATGACAATGTGAATAATGTAAAAAAGGAGAATTAAGAATAACCATTTTGACACATAAACTACGTAAAAGATTAAAAAACATAAAAAAGATAAAAACAGATTATGAATTACTTAAGAAATACATATAAACCATAAAAACTGAACTATGGATGAAGCACTATAACTGAAAGCATACATACCATAGGATACACCATAAACCACTATGAACATTCATAAATGCATACATATATATAACATTCCATAAATAATTAATGACATGTTAAAAAATATATAAATAAATAAATAATATCATGTTAATAGCTAATAAATAACATATCATTAAATTATTAAAATATTATGCTAATAACTCAAAAAAAGAACTGCCGGAGTGTGACAACAACCAAAAGGCTTCTAGGAGAAGACATAAACCCCAAGGAAGGGAGAGGGACAAAGGAAGATTGATGATTGTGCAAACGTTGAGGGTATACTTAAATAGTGTAAAACGACTAAAAAACAATAAATATATGTATGAAAATACATGTAAAACCATAAAACCATAAAAATGAATAAATGAAAGGATAAAAGAAACCAATATTAAATACATGCCTGTTCTGGGAACCTATCTCTGATGTCTTGATGGATGTTCAGATAATCTAACCCAAGATTTACAAAAAACATTATTATATATATTGCATGTCACATTGTAAGACTAATAAAATAACTTAAGAGGAGTCATATAACAAGAGTAATATATATGCTGAAATTAATAACTTTGCCTAACCTAAAATTGCATTAAAAAATGACTATAACTGGTAACAAAAACGGCTGCTAGGTTTGTGACCTATTAAATACGCCTGGAAATTGACATCAAGACCTATCCACTAAATAAAATTATTATTCAAATTGATTCAAACCATTTCTTTGTGTGGGGCACTGACGACTCAATACCAGGGCATTTTCAAAAGTATATTACTTCAAATAACCTTCTCAGGGCGCATGTGATCCACATCCTCAAACGGGGGATTGCAAAGATTATATTCACACCAGCCAGATCTGGGACTCTCACCATCATAAAGGATTATATCGACTAGGTACATCTCCGAGGGCAAACTCTTATAGGATGAAAGTGTTTAACACTCCCGTATTGGTCATACTCTCATCTATGCGAAAGAAAACCCGCTGGTAGCAATGAAAAAAATTATTCACAAACCACTGCAATTAAAAAATATATACTGAAACAGGGGGTTCTGAACTTGAAGGAACCTTTAATCAAGGATAAAAAATATATATAAGAAACAGACACCGGTTTGGCTCCTATGAAAGTACAGATTAGCTAATAAGCTATGTGCATAAGCTTAATTTAGAGTAAAGGGTGTTGCAATGGAATGCGAGTGTATATAGATAATTCAAAATTAAATTACGCATGCCACCCAAATAATACGCACAATTGTTTAAAATTCCACTTACTAAGAAAATATGCCGCTTGTATCAACCACTGCGAGGTGAACATAAATTGTATGCTGTTCCTTCTTTCATTGCAAAAAGACGCCAAAGCGTGCGTACTCGGATACATACCGTTGATGCGGGTTGACGTAATTAGCGTCATATGTAAATGCTAAACTTACATGCTACAGTATTAAAACCAATTATAAGCCATAGTAAACAATAAATTATGTACTATAAAGGACCAAAACGATCTTCAAAAGGTAAAAAATGAAATAAAAGATAGAAAATATAAATAGCATTAATAGAATAAAAGGGAACAACTGTGATAAAATGAAACCGGAAGCCAAATTGTTCTCCATAAGTAAAATAATTATTCTATTATGAGCCTATATATATATGTATACGTACATAGAACTAGCTATAAACCTGGACATACTCGTGCGTTTAATAGGGAAAGAGGGACAAGATCCATGGTTTGGTTTGGTTCTTGGTCCTGGTATGTGGATAAGTGCTTCTTTGTTGGATTTTAACTTCCTACCTAAAAGCCTAAATTTAGCCTCCAGAACCTCCCTACCACATTTTCCTATGTCATTGGTACTGACATGTACCAAGACAGCAGACTCCTCCCCAGCACTATCTAAGACCTTATCTAGGTGGCACATGAGGTCCGCTACCTTCTCACCAGGCAGGCATATTACCAGGCGAGCCTAACGTCCACCAGTCACCCAGCTATCTACATGCCTAATGATCGAATCACAAACTATAATGGCTGTCCTAACCCTTCCCTCATGGGCACATAGCCCTGGAGAAACTTCCTTGGTGCGAGAGGGTTTTACATCACCATCTGGTGTCATCTGGTCTCATGGTCTTGTCCACTTTCAGTTTTGCAAGCTGTTCAGAAACATCATCTTCTATGAATGGTGTGGTATCTACTCCATTCCCATTTGTATATTCGTCAATCATGCATGGTCGTTCTCCAGGATTTTCTTTCATGAATACACAACAGAAGTATTTGTTTAGCATTTTGGCTTTTTCAATATCACTTTCCACAAATCTTTCCTCAGCACTTTTAAGTCTTGCAATTCCACCTCTAATCTTCCTCTTCTTCCGAACATACCTGAAAAAGCTTTTGTCTCCACACTTCACACCTTTAGCCATCTTTTCTTCTGCCTTTGCTTTTGCTATCCTTATTTCTCTCTTTGTCTCTTTTAGCTTTATCCTGTGTTAGAGAAGACCTCCATGAGAAAATTGTGGATGCACCATATTTGGGGGGCAGACTTGTTGGCTCAAAGGTTAAGGAAATGGTGTCCCAGATAAAGGATGACAGCTCAGCAATAAAGGAGCTTTGCTCAAAACCCTCTTAAATTACCAGAGAAATCAGTCTCAGTTACTTGAAAGCACGGTTAATGTACCAGCCCAATCCCAGAATCGCCCCTCCATGTGTGCCTTCTCATCAATATAGCTAATGTTAAAGTCAAAGAGAGCGTAGACAACAGACTAAACCCTCAGCTTCTACTGTGAAGCTGACTGCAGTTTCTATTACCCTGCAGTAGGAGGCAGAATCCTTCCATTCAGGTATTCTTAGCAACATATTACTATGGATCATTGGGTTTTCTCCATAGTCAAACAGGGATACAGAAATAATTTCCTGAGAAGTCCTCTATTCCAACAACCACATTCAATTTCAATCCCTCTAAAGCACGAACACATCCCGCAAAAGGAGATTCAAGCTCTTCTCTACAACAAATAAATTGAGTTGGTTCCAACTTCTCAAAAAGGTCAGAGTTTTTATTACCAATTCTTTCTCATCCCAAAGAAAAAAGGCAGTCTACAACCGATTCTAGATTTCCAAGAACTGAATCTTCATATAAAATGAAAGAAATTCAAGATGAACTCACTAGCAACAACACTACCTCTGTAGGATTGCAATAATCGACTGGCCTCCCTCGATCTGAAGGATGCATATTCACACCTACCCATTCATATCAGTCCCAAATAGTATCTTTGCTTCACATACCAAGGTCTACACTTTCAATACAGAGTACTTCCAATCAATGTTTATTTAATTAATTGTTATTTATTTTCTTTAGTGTTCACTCATCTAAACATTCACAGCAGATTACAAAATCACATCTCAAACATGGCAATAGTACACAAACAATAAAATCACATTATGTTAAAACAACCCAAACCTTCTCATCAAAAACCCTAACACTTCTACACATAGGCTTAAATAAATAAAAATCCCTTCAATTTCTTTCTAAAATCGAACTGGTCCGATACTAATCATAGTTAGAGGCAAATGATTCCACAAAATGAGTGCAGCTAAAGAAAATAATTGTATCAATTGCACTAACTCCTTGGAAACCAACTGGAGCATGAACTAATAAAGTGTCTTGATCTTCTGAATGCAAACTGCACACAGTCCTCTTAATCTGAAAAGAGGTAAAAATGAAAGCAAACATCAATACTTTAAACCTAACCCACCTTTCTTCAGCTCCAACAGTTTTCACAAAATGTCTCGCAGTAGCAGCAGAAAATAGCTATGCAGACTGGGCCACTATGCCTTTCTATACCTAGAAGACTAGTTCATAGCATCACCAACCCAGCAACAGTTACTCTTGGTCATCCAAAATACCATTCAACTTCTCAAGAGCCTGAGTTTTCTAATAAGCAGAGAAAAGTCATCATTTGCCCTGTACTAACCACTGAATTCATAGGAGTTCACATTGACACAAACCACAATAAGGCCTACCTGCTAAAAGAAATGGCAGTAATGACCCAACAACTCATCTTAGCCAATATTGCAGAGTCATGGTTCATTTAATTCTCAAACTCATTTTAGCAGCAGTACAAGTTCACTTCACTAGAATCAATGAAGACAATCCCTCAACAGAAAGATCCCCATCACTCAATTACTGAAAACTTTTTGATGGTGGATGCATACTGATAATCCCCATCAGCCACCCATTCTCAAAACCAGAAGCAGACATCATTCTCACCATGGATGCTTTCACCACTGGTTGGGGAGCTTATCTATCCCATATATCCACTCAAAAAATGGATTTCTACTGAGGGTTAGCATTGCATCACTCTTAGAACTTCGAATATCTTCAATGCCATTCATGCCTTCAAGACCTGGTTACAAAAGAAGGTGATACTAGTCAGAACAGACAAACAAGTTAAAATGTTTTACATTAACAAACAAAGGGGATTGGGATCTCTCACTTCATATCCTGATGCATCAAAAATCTGTCACCTACACTCGTCTTGGCAGATAATTCTTCAGGCAGTGTACCTTCCAACTCAAGACAATCAACTAGCCAGTTCACTCAACAGAAAAATTGGCCGACATGAATGGTCTGTAGACCACAGAGTCACAGACTATCTCTTCCAGATATGGGGAACTCCACATACAGATACATTTGTGCTAACTTCTGTTCCATCAGCCCAAGTCCTCAAAGAATGACACACGATGTCTTTAAGATTCCATAGAACATAGGCCTTCTATATGCTTTCTCTCCATTTCCTCTATTCTAAAAAGTGTTGTAGAAGATTCACAAAGACAAATTCCAGGTTATTCTGATTGTACCCAATCGGTGCAGAAAAATCTGGTTTCCAGGACTTGTTGCCCTCACTGAAGAACCTCCAATACCTCTTTGCAACAGTTCTACTCAACTCATGCAGATGGCAGGTCTGATCCATCCAGATACTAAGTCTATTTCTGATGGTGTGGAGATTGAATGGAAACTGATGAATACTATACCATTATCTCAAGACATGTGAAGTATCATCATGGCCTTTAGCCACCCATCAATAAGAAAATTGTATCACATTAAATGAAAACATTTTTCAGAATGGACCCTGACCCATAACCAGAAACCCTTAACTTGTCATACAAGCCAAGAATTATCCTACCTACTTCACCTATCGAATCCAGTCTCAAGACATTCTTGGAGAAAATTCACCTAGTGCTAATTACTGCTTACCATGACCAAGTAGAAGAAATATCTTTTTCCACTCATCCATTAGTCTCCAGATTCATGAAAGGTCTAATGAAACCAAAGCCTCCCACAAGACCACTATCTCCTGTGTGGGACCTCAATATAGTTTTTGCTCAGCTCATGACCAATCCATTTGAACCCTGGGACTTGCCTCTTCGAAAAACCTCACATGGAAAACCATTTTTCTAACATCCATTACACCTACCAGAAGAATTAGTGAATTGCAAGCATTCATTCATTACCCTCCCCATACTCAGTTTTTCCACAACTGTGTGATCCTCTGGATACACCCCAAGTTCCTTCCAAAAGTAGTCTCTGATTCGATTTCAATCAGAAATGGAGTGGAGGAGTGGCCTAGTGGTTAGGGCAAGGTACTTCAGGCTGGAAGGTCGGGGGTTCAAATCCCACTAGAGGACAGCAACCTTGGGCCGGAAGGACTGGGGTTTCTAGTCCCACAGGTGCTCCTTGTGGTCTTGGGCAAGCCACTTAACCCTCCATAGCCCATGTTCCCTGTAAAATAGTTATCTCCAAGTTATAATGCCCTGTTCAATGTAATTTCAGTTTGTTCAATGTAAACCGCACTGATGCAGAATAGCACGGTATATAAGAGAATGTAAATAAATAAAAAATAAAATAAAGATAATCATCTTATCCACTTTCTTTTCCAGTGCTATCTTGAAAACTACAGAATCCTCCCTGCATGCTCTGGATTGCAAGCATACCCCTGCTTTACAATTTCCAAGAAACCAAAGATCTCAAAAGTACCTCACCACTGTTATCTATAATCAAGTGAACCCAAGAAAACAGCTTAGAAACTTATCCTCAAGGCTCTTGGACTGTATCACATTCTACTACACTGAAACAAATCTGCAGTCCCCAGGCAAAATGGGCTTGCATCAATTGAGGATATTCACAAAACTACCACTTAGAAATCCATCCACATGTTTGCAAAACACTGGACCAAATTGCCAGTCAAGATATTGCTTTTGGACAAGCAGTCCTAAAGAATCTCTTTATGACTTAATAGCTACCTTAACTTTTTTTTTACACAAACACCCGAAGAACCACCAAGTCATAGTAAAAAAAAGAAAAGAAAAGAGATCAGAATCACAGCCCAAATCTCTGGAGTCACAAGAGAGCATTGATGTATTAGCACTGCCTGTCTACGAAGAAAGCAAGGTTGCTTACCTGCAACAGAGTTTCTCCATAGACAGCAGGAAATACCTCCAAACTCATGCTCCTGCCTTAACCGCAAAATAAAATAAGAATAATAGAAAACAAGAAACACAATGAGAAAGACAACAGAACAAAGAACGTAAACTGCTTTAGCTGAATTCTTCTTTTCTGCTTTGAATGGACTAAAGGCAGGAATGCTGTCTTGAGGTAAGCGGGAAGGAACAGAGCAGGCACACTAGAAGTCTTCAAAACTTCCATTCAGCTGGAGAAGTTTTCTGCACTCACTGGCTTCGTCAGAGGAGGTCACCAGAGAGTGTGGATGTTTTATCCTGCTGTCTACAAAGAACCCCTGTTACAGGTAAGCAACCTCACTTAATTTATATTTAACTCCTTCAAAAAATGATAGAGAGGTAAAAGATAAATAATAAAAAGGGCAGCTGATACAAGTGACCTTTGTGGTAGGCCACATAGAGTGGGAATCCAGCGAGAACAGAGATTATTATAGAAAATAATCAATCAGAAAAAAAAGAAAAACCAAGCCACTCCATCACAGTTACACTCATTCCAATATCAAACAAAATCTGCAACAGAATAGGATAAAAAACAGAATCAAAAGCTGCTGTAATACCTAAAAATGCAGCAAACACAATTTTTCCTTCCCCATTTCAGCCAACCAACAATCACAAATGGATACAAACAGGGTATTGATACTCTTTCCAAGACAAAATCCAAATTGGAATCCGTCTAGGGTCAGATTCAAGCCTAAGAAATCTTGTAGTTATAGAACTGCCAGCTCAATCAACTTGGAAAAAACTGGAAAATTAAAAAATAGGGTGCTAATTTGACTTATCTAATGAATCACGGCCCAGCTTTTTAAAATTGGACCTGTAGCAGATGTTTTTTACTCCAAAGGTAAACACATTGTAATGATGTATTAATCAGCCCATCAAGAAAAGAAGCTATTAGAGGACAATTACAAATAATGGAGATCAGGATAGATCTAGACTTGGAATGGTGTGTCCAATCTATTTTAATAATTTCTCTCCATCAACTAGTGTGAAACCTTCCATAAAGGAATCTGGGGGAACAACCACACTATTGACATCTTGATGGATTAATAATGCATGTTTAGCAGAAAAGCATCTTGTTTTTTCTCAAACAATTCAGCAAACTCATCAGGTGATGGAATATCCTGTATTTTGGATGAAGGTTTAGATTGCATCAGGAACTGAACTGTTGCAAGCAGTTCTCATGGTTGATGTATTGCTAAGTTCAATTTCCTGGCATAATATGTGGTCTTAGTGGCCATTACTGGGTATCGATAGTTAACGAGATTGCATTTAAACTCAGTATTATTTCTCATTATTCTTGGTTTGCACCAACGGCACTCAAAAGCTTGGAGTTCTCTCTTTGCATTCCTAATTTTGTAAGTTTGCTAAGTACTAACATTACATTGCTTAGGAATAGCATATCATTCTGGGGGTCACCAGATATAAAGCCCCCCGCAAAGTTTGATTTAGTAAAGGAATGTACATTGGTAAATTAATTCCATCCAACCTTTTGGCACATTCCTCCCCACAGCAGGAACATTTATTCATATCTACTTCTCTAACTTTTAGTAAACTGACATTAGTATTACTCTTTAATTTTAAAATAGGAGGTTTCCAAGAAAACATCAGAATGAAATGATCCAAACAGAGGACATGTTGCAAAGGTATGTTAGGAAAAACTTTGTCCAAAAAATCTAAATGGCATAGAAGTTAAATCAAGAGAGTGATCCCTCTCATAGGTAGGAAAATTTACCAGTTGTTTATGAACAAGTGCATGCATTACACAGAAACATAGAAACACAGAAACATAGAAATATGATGACAGAAAAAGACCACGTGGCCTATCTAGTCTATCCTTCCACATCAACAACTACAACAGTCCCCCTTTTACCCTCAGAGATCCTCTCTGTTTGTCCCATGCTTTTTTGAATTCAATTACTGTCCTCATCTCTACCACCTCCACTGGGAGACTATTCCACGGATCCACTACTCTTTCCGTAAATAAATATTTCCGCATATCACTCCTGAATCTATCTCCCTTCACCCTCATCCCATGTCCCCTCGTAGCAGAACTTGCTTTCAATTGAAAGAGGCTCTCTCCATGAACATTTATGCCACGGAGGTATTTAACATCTCAATTATATCACCTCTATCCTGCCTTTCCTCTAAGGTGTACATATTAAGATCCTTAAGTCTATCCTCATATGCTTTATAATGAAGACCACTAATCATTTTAGTAGCCACCCTCTGCACCAACTCCATCCTGTTCACATCCTTTTGAAGGTGTGGTCTCCAGAATTGCACACTATACTCCAAATGAGGTCATACCAAATACTTATACAGAGGCATTATCACCTCCTTTTTTCTGCTAGCCATTCCTCTCCGTATGCACCCAAGCATCCTTCTAGCTTTTGCCGTCACCTTTTCTACCTGTTTAGCTACTTTAAGATCATCAAACACAACCACGCCTAGGTCCCGCTCTTCTTTAGTGGACAAAAGTACTTCACCCCCTATACTATATTGCTCCCTTGGATTGCTGCAGCCCAAATGCATGACCTTACATTTTTTAACATTAAATCCCAGCTGCCAAATTCTTCAAGTTTAGCTAGATCCCTCCTCATGTTATCTACACCTTCCTGGGTGTCTACTCTATTGCAGATTTTGGTATCATCCACAAAGAGGCAAACATTATCCGACAGCCCTTCCGCTATATCACTAACAAAGATGTTAAAAAGAATCGGACCAAGGACAGATCACTGGGGCACACCACTGGTAACATCCTTCTCCTCAGAGTAAGCTCCACTTACCTGTACTCTTTGTCGCCTCCCACCCAACCAATTTCTAACCCAAGCAGTAACTTTAGGGTCCATCCCTAGGGTGCTCAGTTTGTTTATAAGTCACCTGTGAGGAACAGTGTCAAAGGCTTTACTGAAATCTAAATACACCACATCTAGGGCTCTCCCTCGGTCCAACTCCCTGGTCACCCAGTCAAAGAAATCAATCAGATTTGTCTGACAAGACCTGCCTCTGGTGAATCCATGCTGCCTCGGATCCTGCAATCCGCTGGACTCCAGAAACCTCACTATTTTCTCTTTCAGCAGTGTTTCCAATAATTTACTCACCACTGAAGTTAAACTAACCGGCCTGTAGTTTTCAACCACATCCTTACTTCCAAGTTCAAAATATCTGATTGAGCTACCAAAAGTAAACCTAACTGCACAGTTTTGCTTTGAGTATTGCTGCAATGGCTCAAAATTAGTTGCAGTTTCATTATTGTACCCTTAAATACTGATGTGGAATGAGTACTGGGATGTAACAGCCTATCTACAGTAGAACCAAATTAGTTTTAACTGAAGTTGGAAAGGCTACAGTATTTCAACTGAGAATTTTTTGCAGCGAAATATAGTAATGGATGATATCACATTGGTACACTGGATGTTATATACAAAGCAGAATGATCAAAAACCAGCAATTTTAGAGACTAAGCATAGTTTTATTGATATAAGCATTTTTCTACTTGTTTGTGACAAGGGCATGCATAATCTATCAAAAATGTTTTTATTTCTTATCTAAGCCATTTTGGGCCTGATTCTTCAAGTCATCAGGGCCCAATTCCCCCTCCTGCTCTCCCTGTACGTCCTGAGCATCAGGACAGGGAGAGCCAGTGTGGGGTGATAGGGGTGGGATCAGGGCAGAGTGGGGGTGGGCCAGCCCGGCAGGACGTACAGCGACAATTCAGGTCACAGCCCCGTACGTTCTGCCGTGCCCATGGGGATGTGCTGCTTATTCCACCTCAAAGGTGGAATAAGCAGCACAAAACTGCCGATTCGGCCCAGGGATCCCTCCCAGGGTCGGGTGTGGAGGGGTCCCTGCCACCCGATCAAGGCCATGGCAGGCCAGCCGTGGGTTAGGAGGTGGGAAAATGGGAAGCCAAAGCTGTGGGAGTTGGGGGCAACTGCAGGGAGGATGTTCTCGCATGTGGCAGGGGCACACCGGGCAGTCCTCTGGCCCCATTCTGGTTACCACCGGAATGTTTTGTTCCCATGGTCCAGAATTGAGTCCAAATGGGCCTGTCTTCCTCAAGGACATCCGGACAGCCCAGACGTCCCCCTACCTGAATCGGGCTCCACATGTTCAGGTTTTAATCTATTCCTTGCTTCCAGTAGGTGCATTGTTGATAGGAGTGCTAGAGTAGTCTAGTGGTTAGATCAATGAGCTGAAAACCAATATAGATGCTCCTTGTGAACTTATGTGTCACTTCATCCTCCCTCACCTAAATACAGACTTACACCCGCATGTGCTAATACAAGTTAATACACATTATTTAACCCAAGTCCCATTATTCTCAATGCTGCTTATTTCCTAAGAAGGTAAGTTTATAATGTGCTGCCTATGTGTGAAGGGCAAATTATTTTAGACCTATTTTATAATGACAAATGTGCTTGCAGATATTAAGTGGCATTATAGAAGGGACATACAAGTGCAATCTGGGACATCCAGGACCAGATTTTAGAAATATGGACTATCCCAAATTGTTCAACTGCAGAATGACTTCTCGGCCGACATTTTCCAGAAGGGGAATGCCTATATTCAGTGACATTTCCAACACTGAAACATGCAGTGACAGGTTAATAGTCTGTTTGAGTTTGTATTTACATGAAGCTTTGTTTATATGAAGCATTCCCGCCATGAAACAAGCACTTTTTTCTCCCTATTCATGGTCAGGAACAGGAACAGGTATAGGCATGGAGACCTCATCAACCAGGACCAGACGTGCTTGTGCCATTCTGAAACCACACCGTGATGTGCATCTTCACCTAAGCCACTTCTTTGGCATGCCCCCCATTCTAGTTGGACATCTTTGTGCTAGGGAAGTCCATATAATCGTTTTTTAAAATGGTTCCAGGGACATCCTTGTGATTTTGACATTTGTGTGCCTATTTTCAAACGTTAGGAGACAATGAGGCAAGAGATTGGATGAACACAGGTGCCTTTATTGGTGGTCCCCTACGCGTTACGGCCGAAGCCTTCCTCAGGGGGATACACTTAAAAACAAACAATATATGAAAAAATAATAAATAAAAATAAACATAGATAAATAAATTAAAATAAATTAAAACATACCAGGCATGTAACATATATTAACATCAATATAAATAACATATTATAAACATAAAATATAGATAAAATAATTGTACTGAATGTAAATATATTACCAATAACCAAGCCTAAAAAGAAATAAAAACAAATAGAAACATAATATAAAAATAACAATATAAATAATGATAGGAATAAAAATAATAAAACCACCATGGATCAAAAAACATAAAAAACTAAGAACACAGGGCAGATAGTGGACACTACTTAAAACTACTAATAAAAATAGTATATGAAGAGTACTCACAAGGCACTGCAGGTAAGAGGGTTCAATTTGGCCTATGAACCGGTACCTATTGTAGTACTGACATTAATGAACAATAAATGAACATGAATGTAAAAATGAAGAAAAATAATATTGTACAATAGACCATATTACTAAAACTAAAATAACCAAAAGAACATTTAAGGATGGGATAAAGGAAATCTGAAAAAAAGTAATGAAGACCAAATTGTGTTAAAATAATAAAGTGATGTTTAAGACACCAGAAATGTCAACCATATATTATTTGAAAATGATACCTGCACTTGACCAATTGTGATGAACAATGCTGTATATTAAAAACAAAACACTGTTAATTATGTTGTCTTATGTTATATCAGGACAGGCTATAAAATGAATAATATTAAAAATAGCACACTTATCTTATTGTGGATGGTTTTAATAGTGAAAATTGCACATACTTTTGTTAAATAATTCCCTAAATCTAGCAGCGTACTAAAGAACCTCCTGAAAAGATTTTGTTCACCAAGAGCTTACTTGTATTTAAAAAAAGCGTTTAAAAAAATTGTGTGAACAAAATGGTTCATTTTCAATTTACGCAATGAGAGTACATTTTTACATCGTAAGCATCTTGTCCCGATCCCATGTACACTCCTTTTTGCTTTATCCCATGTAAGGGTATAAAAGTTTTAAGAACATTTTGTTCACACAATTTTTTTAAACGCTTTTTTTAAATACAAGTAAGCTCTTGGTGAACAATTATTTTATCTATATTTTATGTTTATAATATGTTATTTATATTGATGTTAATATATGTTACATGCCTGGTATGTTTTAATTTATTTTAATTTATTTATCTATGTTTATTTTTATTTATTATTTTTTCATATATTGTTTGTTTTTAAGTGTATCCCCCTGAGGAAGGCTTCTGCCGTAACGCGTAGGGGACCACCAATAAAGGCACCTGTGTTCATCCAATCTCTTGCCTCATTGTCTCCTGTTGGATTAGCAAGAGCAATCTGCTCTCCTTGTGCCTGACCTATTTTCAAACGTTCCCAACATGACTAGGGATTCTAAAATAACCCCCATTGCTGGCAAAATGAATCCACCTGCATTTACGCCTACTCAGGAGCAGGTGTGAATGTACACACCTAGAGAATGCACAAATATAAAGAGCATGCGTCAAAAGCCTATGCTCCTTGCCAAACCCTCCCTGACCAATTCTATACCTGAGTCGTGTCAAGGTATGCACGTTTTTGTCATTGTGAGTAATTTTATACATGGGGGAACTGGAGGCATTTTATACATGTATACTGGCAAATACACATGACGGCTTTATTAAATTACCCCCCTAAGGGTAAAACCTTGTTTTGTGTGCATTAGAGGGCTTTTATTAAAGTACCCCAGGGGCTACATATGTAAAGTTCATGTGGTGACAATAAGGTGTGAACATTTTTGTGAAGGGAGAATAAATGTTAATGGCTTCTATATCATCCTCATGTGTATAATGCGCATTAAAACATTAACACAAATTGGTAAATGAGGCTCTTAGTTTGTAAGCCTGAATGATCTGGGAACTAACCACTATATTTCAATATGACTCACTTTAAGTATGCCTATGTTTACTCAGGACTTATTATACCACCTTTCTATATAAAAGCAAGGTGGTACAAGTTTGGAAAGATGAGCAGGTGTGTAATCCAACTCAAACCCATTGATAAGCTATATATTTTGATGCCCATCTCCTATGCACAATATAATTTGAGAGGCAATATCAGGGACACACAGTACTGGCAGATTTTTCACTGCCTTCCCAGACTGCCCCATGCCCCGCTTGCAGATGTGCAGCTGCACACAAGCTGCATCACCTATTGGCTGCCTGTCCGGTCCATGCCATTTTGCTTTGCAGCCATTGTCTATTTATTCTTCTGGCATTTTCATCTCCAAGCTGTAGCCACGTCGTTCATCACTGCCTTGGCCATATGGCTGCAGAGACACTCCCAAGTGCTAATGCCAATTACTCCCCCAGCCTGGCATGCCATCAGCTGTGATCTGCCTTGGACTCAATCGATCAATAGTGGCTCCCTACTGATCGGTCCCACTCTTCTCAGCCATTATTTTTTGTTAAGCTGAGCAGAGCAATGAATAGCTTCAGCTTGGAGCAGAGGGTGTGATACACTCACTGGTGTAAATTCTGCCCAAGCAGCAGGCGGGATGGGAGGCCAGGGCAGAAGAGAGCAACAGCAGCAGCAGCAGCGTAGAAAACATACTTTATCACATTTGCTGTGCTGCTCTGCTCTTGTAAGTTTGCCACAGGCCCTATGACTGTTTCTCACCAGGCTGAAGTCTCACGATAACATTCATACTGCGAGACTTCAGCCCGATGGGGAACAGCTGCTGGGGCCACAGCAAACTTTCAAGAGTGGAGCAGTGTGGCAAAAATGATAAGTTTGGCAAGCTACTACCACTGCTGCCACATGAAGGGGCCCCCTCATATGAAGGGGAACTACACAGGGGGGGAACGCCACTACCGTGACAATGGGGGACCCTCAGCAAAATTTTGCTTGGGGGACCCTCATTGTAACTTAGGGGTATATTTACTAAACTGCAGTAATGTTACAGACCACGCAGTAGGTAACGTTTCCACATGATATGTAATGTTAACGTGTGGTATGTAACGTTACCATGCAGTAACGTTACAAACCATGCGGAAGCGTTCCATGGCACGGTACACACCGCAGAGGGAGGAGAGAGGGCGGCGAGTAGGGGTCAATGGGTGGGGAGTGGGCGGGGAGAGGCTCCCTGCACACTAACGCGCTGAACTAATGCGCGAATGAAAACCTGCCATTAGATGCAAATTTGCAGGAGAGAGAAACCATTTCAGTGTCAGCAATGTACAGCATAGAGAGGGAGCACAAGAAACGTGATAGTAGTGCTCCATTTGCAGCAACACCATAGTGCCCAACTATGGCAATGGTGTAAATGGGCATAGGGGGCTGCAGATGGCACATGTAGTGGGGGAAGCCGGGACATAGGGCGGACCTGGGTGTCGCCCAGGTGGCACATAGGAACATAGAAACTAGAAGTCAGAAAGCCAGCATCTGACAAAGGCCAAACACAATATACAAATACATTGACCACACTAACCAATAGTTGCCAGGGCAGAGACAGGACATCCCCGCATCCATCCCACCACCATGTTGAAGGGACAGAATGTTGTTAGGCGGTGATGGGGGGGTGATGTCCATGTATGCCTTCCCACCCCAGATGCCGTACCGTAGGCAGCTGCCTACCTGAACAATGGATAGCCTGGGACAGTGCACAGCAAGCACCAACAGCATGTGGTTATGTCAGCATAGCATGTGTGTGTGTGTCTGTGCTGGAGGGGGCAGTAGCACCTGTCTGCAGTGGACCCAGGCCATGCCCTGTACCAGTACATGGTGTACAGTGCAACAGAAAAAGTCTGGCTGAGGAGACGTAAAGGTATGGCCCAGGGACTGCTGTACCTCTGTGGGCTCACTGTGGTACAGTACACACAGCCAGTGTGACTCAGAGCAGAGGGTCACAGGTTCAGGTCCCAGCTGCAGACACTGCAGAACACATCCCAAACTTTTGTCCCACTATGTAGATACAACAGAAAAACAGGAAATGTCTGGCCAAGGAGAAGTAAAAGTAGCTCCAGAGACTGCTGTGCTTCTGTGGCAACACCATGGTGCAGTACACACAGCCAGTGTGTTCAGGAGCAGAGGATCACAGGTACAGGTCTCAGCTGCTGGAACCTGCAGAACACATCCAAAAATGTTACCCTACTAAGTAGATACAACATCAAACCGTGCAATCCCCACAGCAGCGGCCAATAGGGGTAGAAACACCCGCTCACACAGGCTCCACTATCCAAATCATGCTGTAGAGGCAGGATGCTGGCCCCAGCACGGAGTTGCAGGTAACATCACAGCACCACTACTATCTCCTGCTCAGATCAGAAATGTCGGCAGTGTGGCAGGCAGGGAAAAGCAGGTGGCTGTGTGCCCAAATGGGATCAATGTAGACCCCCCTGTCGATGTTTGCAGATCTGCCCCATCCCCAGGGGGCCGCAGAACCCATTACATAGGTTTATTATCCATCTCAGTGTTATGGTACCTACTACTGTTGCAGTTTCACATAAAAAACCCTATCCCCAGCATGCCCTAGACCACATTACAGAGGTCTAATATCCATGCTGTTGCTAAGGTACCTGCTCCTGTTTAAGTTTCACAGATGTGACAAATCCCCAGGATGCCCCAGGCCTCATTACAGAGGTCTATTATCCATCCTGGTGTTATGGTACCTGCTCTTGTTTACATCTCACAGGTCTGCCAAATCCCCAGGATGCTCCAGGTCTCATTACAGAGGTCTATTATCCATTCTGGTGCTATGGTACCTGCTCTTGTGCAGGTTTCACAGGTCTGCCAAATCCCCAGGATGCTCCAGGCCTAATTACATAGGCCTCCTCCTGTGCCGCAGCTTCTCCTCCTGTTGCCCCCGCCTCAGGCCCCGCATCGGCCAAGGACCACGGCCCGGGGTCTGGGAGCTCTGCCCCTCCTCCACCTCCTCCATGACATGTATGTCACCTGTGGGGGAAAAGAGTGCACAGCTCAGGTGAGCTGTGGCTGGCTATCCCTGTCACATCCTATACCTACGGACCGTGTGGGATGCAGGGCACCTCAGTCAGTGTTCGGGTACCCAGGCTGCATACATGTGGCCAGGGACATTACCAGTGCAGGGATTTGTCTCCCAGGTGGCTGTGGCGGGTCACCGGTGCCTGCGTGTGCGTGTGGCTGGGGACACCCCACATGGCCAGGTGTGAATGTTGGGGTGGGGCTGGGGTGCTGTGCCACTGTAGTCGGGGACAGGTGTGCCCTATGTTGGTGGGGATGTGCGTGCATGGGTGCATGGCCCAGGGTGGGGTGGGGCCCTGGCGGTGCGACTGGCAGTGGGCTGTGGGTGGCTGAGTGGAGTGGGTGCATGTGTGGGTATGTGCCTGAACCCTCTCACAGAAGGTGCTGTCAACCCCGGCGCCTGCTCCCATAGACCGCTGTCACTCCCTGGGAGGATCTCAGCATGCAATGCGCCTGATGTGCATCCATGGCCCCCACCCACCCCACGACACATGCGCTTTCCAGTACCATGTGGGGTGCACACTCTGCCCCTCCTTCCCCAGCTGCTAGACATGGTCCCCCCATCTCTGCTGGTCTGCCCCAGCATGTGCTGCCTGACACCTGCTGACCCCCTGATGGGACAGCACCTAGTTCCGTGCTCTGTCATGGGGTCCCTGCATTCACCCACACGCCTCGTCCCTATGGCTGGGGTGGTGGTGTCGGGCCCAGCACCCTCCCACATGCCAGGCCAACCCCTCCTTCTGACCTGGTACCGCCACCTCCCACATTGGCTGGTCCATTGATCCATGGTCCCCCTCTGCCCCCTCCCCTGCTGGCTGGCCATTGTCAGGTACATCCTTGTTTCCCTGTTCTCAGTTGGGTGTATGGCTCTGTACTGTCCTCAGTGCCCCCCCATGCAACGCTACCTCTGTATGTGTACCTGTCGCTGCACCCTTACTGCTATGCTGTCCCCATGGGTTGTGCCCCATGGATCTGTTCATGGTCTGCTCATTTCACCCTGTGTACGCAGTCCCGTGTACGCAGTCCCTTGGTGCACTACCCCTGCCCATGTGTACAGTGGTGGTCTGTGCATCTTGCAGGGGTATTCTTGGCACAGGGCCACGCATGGCAGGTGGCAGCGCACTGTCCGTGCCCCTGTCTGCGGTTCTGAGGGCTGACAGCCTGTGAATTGATGGATGGGGTACCTGGACCTGGCCGTGGGCCTTTGCAGGGCCCTGCTGGGAATGGCAGGTGCCCTGGGATGGAAATGCATGGTGTCCAGGGGTGTGTCAGGGCCACAAAGTGTGGGCCTGGGGACATGACATGGGGAGGAGGGTGTGTGGGTGGGATGGTGTCCCCCATTGGGCCAGGTTTCGGCCATCTGCAAGTGGGGTCCACGGGTGGTGGGTTACACTGTGCATGGCTGACAGGGGGCTATGGTCCATGGGCAGTATGGGGATGGTGCACCAGGTGTGGGTTACGCCATATGTTGCATGGCACTGGCTGTGGAATGCGTCTCTGTGGGACTCCTGACATGGCCCCCCCCCCCACCAACCTTCATCAGTCCCTGCACTTGCTTGTTTATGGTCTATCACCGGATAACCTCTCTCCATCTTACCTGCATGTGGGTGCGCTGTATCCAATGCAGGGGGCAGGCTATGTATGTACATAGGCCCCAGTCGGTCTACCAGGCGCTGCTCCAACAAGGTCAGGGTGGCCCCCTACACTGGGCCTCCACCTGTGCCCTGCGCATCGTGCCTCTCCTGTGATAGTTGGGCACGGATGTTCCCCTTGATGTCACAGTACCACTTGCAGAGGCTTTCAACATCACGGTGTGGGCCCCCTGCTGCCGCCACCACCATCTGGACTTCTGCCCATGCCCTGGTGCGCATCCCGATGGTGGTGATGGAGCTCAGCCGACTGAAGAGCACCTCGAACCTGTCGAGGATGCTAGCCAGGAGGAGGAGGTCATTGAAAGATATCGATGAAAGATATCGATTTAGGAAAAGAATACATCATTCCCAGCCCTGGGTATCGAAGCGTAAAGGAGAGCAGCAGCCCAGAGAGGCGGCCTGCATGGGAAGGGCTGACGTTTCAGCAGTCAGAACAGAAACACGTGGATTGCCAGGATGCTCTTGAAACTGCAGCCCGAGTAGAAGGCCTCCCTCTGGATGTTTCTGTACATTCTCAGTTAAGAATACTAGATGAGGAAAACCACAAGGGTAAATACCACCAGGGCCTGCAGTTGTTGAAGCCTATACGCAGCACTTCCAACTCATACTGATACTTGCCCAGCCTTCTGGATAAAGGATCTTCGCAAAGAGCTCGCTCCAATAATATCCAAGATCATAAGGCTATCATTCGACACTGGCTCATTCCCTGCTGCCCTCAAACAGACATCTATCAGACCTCTACTGAAAAACCTCAAGCTAGATCCACAAAAAACAGACTCTTATCGACCCATTTCCAGCATACCCACTCTTGCAAAAATAATTGAAAAAATAGCCTACAGACAACTACAAGATCATATTGACACTGAAGCGCCTTTGGATACCTGTCAACATGGTTTCAGAGAATCGCATGGGGTCGAGACGCTCCTCACTTCACTCCTCAACAGCCTAAACTCTGGTATCGATAACATCAAACAGGGTTTTGTTCTCATATTTTTAGATATTGCAGCTGCTTTTGATTCGGTCTGTCACGAGCTTCTCATTATCCGCCTAAGAGAGAAGGGTCTTTGTGGAAATGCTCTCGAATGGTGCAACTCATACCTCTCAGATAGATGGCAGCATGTTTGCTCAAATGGTGAAATATCAGATCCGTTTCACCAATGACAAGGAGTCCCGCAAGGTTCCTCTCTATCATCACTACTATTTAACATATACATGCAACCTATATGTAACATTATCAGGTCCTTCAATGTCAACTGTATGATCTATGCTGATGACGTGTTACTATATATGCCGTTCTGCATAGATAATATGAACCTCACCCCCATAACCAACTGTTTTAACGCCATCTCAAATTGGCTACTGACTCAAAATCTTAGAATTCAGCACAAAAAAACTGAAGTTCTCTATCTCAAGGAACTCTAAGTTCACACCACCTACATTCCTTGAGATTCAAGATGCCAAGTTGCAAGTAAAATCCCACATCTGATATCTTGGAGTGACTCTGGATCAGAATCTGGATATGAAGTCCCACATAGCCAACACAGTAAGGGCAGTGTATTTCAAGATTCGCTCCCTCAGACACCTCCGCCAACTGATTGATCCAGATGATTTCCGTACGGTCTACCAGGCTCTAATTATTCCCCATTTTGACTTCGCAAACTCTATATTACAAGGGCTCCCTCAATCTACCCTAAACCCGCTTCAACTAGCCTTAAACAGTGCAGCAAGAGTGCTTTTCGGGGTACCTAAAAGAGAACATGTAACACCTCTCCTGAAACAACTACATTGGCTCCCTATCCAAGCGAGAATCACCTTCAAGACTCTCTACTCCTGGCCTTTAAAGCTCAAAAAGGACTCACTTCCTCATCATTATCAGATGATCCAACCAATCCCTACCAACAGGCTAAGAAGAACCACGGAATTAAACATGCTAATGGTACCAAAAGAGTCCTTAAGATACAACTCTACAACAGTAAACCGAGCCTTCAGTTTATGCGCTCCAAAACTTTGGAACACCCTCCCACCACACATTAGGTCCATCGCTGATCTCTTCCAGTTCAAAAAGGCCTTGAAACATCACCTTTTCATCAAATATTTCCCAGAGAACATAGTAACACAGGCACTCAAATAGCAACAATCCCGTTCTTTCCACGTAACCTCTGCTATCCCAACAATACTTCACACCTCTCTCTCATATTAACAAGGTTCTTTTGTATACAATATATCTTCCAAATGTAAATGGTTACACTGACTACTATTTGTTGTAAATAATTACCCCGGTTACCCAAGTTATTGATCCTGTTATATGTAAAATACTCAGATAATTGTATTCTGTCTGATGTTTTCTTGTTCTATGTAAACCGCGCTGATTGTGAATAGTGCGGTATATAAAAGATGTTAAATAAATAAATAAATAAATAAATAAATTCTCCTCCTGGGTGAAGCTCACCACCCTTCTCCTGGCTTCATTGGCCATGGGCGTCCGGTGGCACTTAGGGCCCGGCACACATCTAGGCTGGTCAGGTGGGTGGTGTATGACCCCGTATGGGCCTGCCCTCTCACCCTCTGGATCCTATGTGGTGTGGACCACTGGTGGCTGCTGGCTGTTCTCCCCTCCTGCCTCAGGGTGCCTCTCCTGCTCCATGATCTGGTACTTCCTGTGTACCATACACCCTTGGCGTTATGGGCATGCTGTGCCCAGTTATGTACCTAGGGTGTAGTCCTACGCACGTTCCGCATGGGCGTCGCGCGCATGCGCAGTAACATGCATTGCGTTTGCGCGTACTCTGCTGAGATTTGGTCCATGGATCACAGGTGGGGTGTACGCAGTGCCTCCATGTGCATGTCTGTGGATGCCAGTATGTGGGGTCACCTCATCTGCCCCACACGTGCACTGTTCCCATCCCGTGCGCAAGTACGCGCCTTACACATGAAGTATCACGTCCTGCGAAGTGTGTGCGTAAGGCACTTCCTAGACATGCTATGCCCTTCCCCTCCACTCTCCATGTTCAGACCTATCCTCAATGCTGCTATTGGTGTGCACCGCTGCATACACGGGTAGTTTATCCTCTAGCGTTGTTTGTGGTGCATACACGCACATTCTGCTATTTATCATTGCTTTGGGTGCTGTCTGTTACATACGGCGTATTCCGGTGCGTGTAGGGGGGTCACATGGTATATCCCCAGGCACTAGTCTGCATCAGACATTCACGTGGACATCCAGCCTGTGCGTGTTGGAACATGCCTTACGTTCTGCGCTTACCAACTTGTCTGGCTGGGCCACACAGTGCGTCACGCCATACTTTTGTGCGATGCTAGGGTGCCGTGTACTCCTCCTACCTGCATTCAGCGGAGACAATCATGAGACATGCATTTTGGGGAATGCGTGTTTCTGCGTGCACTATGGCATTACGCTTCCGTACATGCTGAGCGTTCTCTCATGCTGTTGCTGGTGTATGTCCCAGCATTACCAGGTATGTTAGGCTTGCTCAGATTAATTGTCACACCCCACGCATTATTTAACATCTACCTGTGGTCCATCTCATGTCTATCATGGCTCGGATCGGGAATGCGGGTTGTGCGGTGGTGGCGTTGGTGGAGCTGGTGGAGCTGCAGTTGCCTGATGGGGGAGATGGTGTCCCTGGGCATGTGGCACTGGGCATGGGTGCAGTCCTGCTGCAACTCAGACCTGCAGCTGTGGGGGCTCCACAGGCGGAGGTGATACCAGCACAGTGCCATAGGCGTGCTGAGGTGTGCTGAGGTGCAGTCCCACCTGCCACGCCTCTACAGGCCCAGGCCCATGCTCCAGGACATACGTGAGGATCAGGTCATTTCCCTCTACCATCTGGACACAGGGGCTATTAGGGAGCTCTATGAGGATCTACGACCTGACCTCGAGCCCCAGACTGCCTGGTCACATGCCATACCGCGATTGGCCAAGCTCCTGGATGCCCTACTTTTCTTTGCCTCTGGCTGTTTCCAATCCTCGTTGGCCGCAGTGGGCGAGATGAGCAGGCCAACCTTCTCATGCTGTCTCCACCAGGTACTGCGGGCCATGGTCAGCCGGGTTGGGAATTACATTGCGATTCCAAAGAATAGGCAACAGTGGGGGGCCCTGGGCCAGGCATTCCAGTGGATTGCAGGGATACCACACGTGATGGGAGCTATTGATTGCACACACGACACACGACAGGAAGGTTGTGTTCCACAACCGCAAACACTTCCATTCCCTGAATATGCAGGTTGTTTGTGATGCAATTATGCATATTCTGAATGTGGTTCCATGGTTCCCAGGGTTCACCCATGACTCCTATATCCTGCAGCACTCGGCACTGTTTGGCCAATTTGAGGCCAGACAATATGGGGACTGTGTCCTGCTGGGTGGGTATTTACCATATCTCAAATTCGCATATGGTGTATGATATCTGGGGTCCCTTTGTCACCAGTGTCCTCTGCATGCATTTCCTTGTGTGGTGGTTGTGGGGCGCTGCCTTGTTTGGGGCTTTGTACACCATCACACCCTGTCACCATTACCGGGGACGTGGTCATGTACCTCTGTGTGATTCTAAACGTCGCTATGTCTACCATGTGTGGCTCATTGCTCATCTGGGTGTCTCATCACACATGTGGGTAACACTGGTATCTGTTACTGCTGTTCTGTTGCACAGGTCTTATGTACAGGGACACTCTGGGCACATATGGTGTGTCCCTTCTATGGTTGGGTGTGACACCTCTTGGTTGACAACAATTCTAGCACATGGCCTCGGACATACCGCACATGCAGATGTACATGTGTGTGCCTTTGTGGTGTATCCCTCGTGGACTCCATATGCAACGTGTGTGTGTGTGTGTGTGTGTGTGTGGTCCAGGAGGGGGGGTTAGGTATGTGCCCAGAACTTTCCTCATGTGGTACGGTGTGTGTGGGGGCCATTCTACATTTCCATGTCTGTGAAACACGTGGGTGGAGCTGTGGTGGGACATTACATCACACATGTATGCTGTATGTCTGTTCATGTTATCTTGTCTCTACTGACATTCCGACCTGACCCCTCAGGTATGTGTTTCTGTGACATCTGCTGTGTGTGCACTGTATCATGGGCGTCACATGGTTGCACACATGTGCATCTCTGCTCCTTCCATTGTGCTTTGCCACTGTCAGCCAGATGCCTTCACACCTGCCACTACTGCCGTTTGTGTACAGGTAGTTGGCCATGTGTTTGACCTAGATACAGTTGATGTGTGTTGCCCTCATTGGCCTTCCCTGGGGTTCTGGGTCTCCCAGCTCCAGACGCTGGTGCAGAGCCATTGTGTGCCATTCTATGATGTCATATGTTTGTGTTCCTGTTTAGCTGTTGTCAAGTTACACGTTGATGCTTCTGTGCTTTTGTGTGTCCATCATCTCCCGCTTGACCTTAGCACATTTCATTCTGCAGGTGATGCGGGATATGGCTGTCGTGCCTGGTTGCTGACCCCCTGTGCGTCTCCCACAGCCAGATGCAGAGATGAGGTACAATGAGGCCCATGCCTCCAACTTCTCAGTCATTGAGCGCACCTTTGGCATTCTGAAGAGTCACTTCAGGTGTCTGGATAAGACCAATGGTGCCTTACGATACGGACCCATGACTGTGGCACGTATCATTCTGGCCTGTTGCATCCTGCACAACATTGCTCTCAGGCACAATGTCCTAGTCGAAATTAATGAGGATCTGGAGGAGGATCCTGTGTGCCCTCCTGTACGTGGCCAAGGTGACACATGTGAGGGGATGGCAGTCAGGCAACATCTGATCGAGGAGCTGTTCTCCTGTAAGTTCTGCATATGTGTGGATGTGCATATGTGTCTCCATGTATGTGCTGCCCTATGTGTTTCACGGCACTGTCATGACATATGTTTATGTCACTTGCGTTTTTGACTCCCCAGGATAGGCTGCAGACCCTGCCCGGTGCTGTGGTGCATGTGGAAACTGTGTGTACATCATTCAGACCTACAGGTGACTGGGCTGGGTGGACATAAAGGTAAATGTACTGTGGGGGCAGTGCAGCATTACACATGTCTGTGTTTCCCTATCCACTGCACCTATGTTGTTGTACACCTGTTTGGCCTGCAGCTCCATCCCCCATATATTCCGGTTGACACACATATGGCCATTGGCCTGTGCACATTTCTGGTGTTTACACACTGTATTTGGGGCACATATGACCGGGCTGTGTGTGTCTCCAGGCACAGGTTGTGGGGTTGGTGGATGGCACGTACAGCCTTCCCTGGCATTGTGGCATTACACAACATCAGTGTATCATTGCATGGACTTTAATGATTGTCTCCACTGGTTGCTGATTGTGCACAGACATGCCGTATGCTAGTGGCATGCTACTTGTGGCATGCTTGTGGCTTGTCTCACTGTGTATGTCTCTGTGTCTTTGGGGCGTGTCTAGGTGATGGTACCGTCTGATGCCCTGTGTACATTGTGCACATGTGTCTACACATGTGTCATGTATTGTTGCCTGACTTGCCTCATGTTTCCTGACAGGACACTATGCATCAACGTTTCAGTTACATGCATCTCACCATGCCTTGGACATGTGCCACTGATGGCTGAACATGATGATGTGGTGATTGAATGCATTTCATTGACATCCTCTGCCTCTACTGTGACCCCTTATGCCCTTTGCCTGGCTCAGACAGTCCCCATCAGACACCTGCTGCACACTGATGGTAGGTTGCACCTTAGATCTTCTTTGCCTGACATCCACGTGTAGATGTGCCTGTGTGACATGGGCATAGACATGGCCATGTCGAGATGGCAACCTGGGCTGCAGTGCCATCTCTTGCTGTGGTCAACATGCGCTGTGCTATGTGTTGTGGTCGTGTCATGTTTTCATTTCTGGGGATTCATTATGTACATTGTGGTGTCACTGTCTGCATTGTGACCTGATGGTGTGTGTAGCATACCTTTACCTTTTCTCTACTCCTTTTAAAACAGGGCACAGCCAACACACAGAGCATATCTACTATGCTGCATCTGGAGTCCCCATCACCCAACTGTGGGTGGACAGGACACCTCCATGCAACAGTCCCTGGGTGATGGTGCCAGTGGGAGATGGACCTATGCGAGTCAGACACATGCCTATGTTGGACATCATTGTTGGCCTGATACTTTGAGCATCACCGGGGGGACCGACACACCATTGCTGCCGTGCTCTGTCTGGGTGTTGTGTTTATCGCAACAGAGACACATCACCTTTGCATTGCTGTGGAACATTGAGACGTCACTCGTGACTTTGCATGGTCATGTAATCTGGGATGGGTATAGCCGGACTTGTGGGGTCACAGGTGGCATTTGCACTGTGGACACTTGTCCGTACATCTACAGCAGGAACTCACATGCATGCTGTATGTTGTACATCCATCTGACATTGTATAGCTGTGTATGGCCAATGTGTGAGGCTCGTATCACAGTCATTGCACCAATATTTGGCTACACAGGTACATGCAGCCACGTATGTGGCACAGGAAATACATTCTATAGGTCCTGCTTATTTGTGTGGCTAACTTCTACTTGTACATGAAACACTATCTGCCTCCAGAATACTGTGCTGTGTACCACCATCTCTGATTGCTGCTTGACCATCGCAGGGGGTGTTACAGTGGATATGGGGCAGTGCTCTGTCATGTTTCAACATACACGGTGCATGCACATATGCCTAACTCGTCTCTTACACTGGTGCATGTGCCGGGGTGGGATTTGTGTGGGTATGTGCACTGTTGTGGACGTCTCTTTGTACCTCTATGTGCATGTTATTGTGTGTGTTCACTGGACAGATGTGGCAATGTACATTGATTTGCAGGCTTATCTTTGCATATGTGCACAGTCCTCTTTCTGACATGACATTGCGCCACTCACATTGCACCAGTACCTTTGCACTGTGGCGGTGGGTGTGTCCATTTTCAGGCTTCATTTGTGCAGTCCCTGTACATTGCCATATTATGACTGCTCCTGTTTCCACAGCACCCATTGCAGTGGACCTTCCACATAGTGCTACCTCTGTATGTCAGTGACATCCTGTCTTTTTTGCTTTTTGCCCACATGTGACTCTCATACCTGATACCATGTCCTCATGTTGCATTGTGTCACTGTTTTTGATGCCATGTGTGCATTAAAGGTGTTTATTTACATGACTACCTGATGTATGGTCTTTCTCAGCACATCACATGCTATTCTAGGGGCATCTACACTGCTGTATGACCCACGGATACCCACACATTAGGTCTACACATCTGAGGGGTGGTGCTGGGCAATTAGGACATGAAATCATTGGCATGTTTGTGCATTTGCCAGTGCACTGCGTATGCACTTCACTGTGTGACAGCATGATATTACATCTCTGTATCTTCCCTTCAGACCTTATTGCCTTGTGTGTGTGTGGTCAGCCTGGTGTGCCTGCCTGAAACATGCCCCCTGTCAGCTGTGTGTTCTGGTGCTGTGGCCGTGATGGTGCAGACATGTACTACTACTACTACTACTGAGCATTTGTGTAGTGCTACTTGGTGTATGTGGCGCTGTGCAGACAGGTGGGAGACATGCTCTGCACATCAGAGCTCACAATCTAGTCAGCACAGACACAGTTGGGGTGGGAGAGATACTCCTGGGGACAGGGGGGGTCAGGGGAATCATGCTTCCATGGCTGCAGTGAGGACATGTGGTTTCATCCTGGATTTGTAATGGGTTGAAGACGGTGCCTGGGGTACGGACAGCGGTAGATTGCTCACGGTGTACGGGGCATCACGGTGAGAGGGACAGGGTATGGAGTTAGCAGTAGGGGTGTACTGCACAGGTGGAGGGTGTCTGCTGGGGACCGATTTTTTCAGGGGGGGTTTGTACGGGGAGATGGGAGATGAGAGGTGGTGGGGAGCCACAGAGTCTGCATTTTGAGCTCAGCAGGGGATGTTTGACATGGATGTGGTAAAGGATAGGGAGGCTTTGACGTGACCTGACAAAAGGGGTAGTGTGGTACAGGATTGGATACACAGCAAATTGTTGCACACATTGATGGGGAATGAGGTGTGTCCAGGTGAGACCTGCAGGGAGCAGACTACTGAGGTACTGATGGGATGCGATTGGGGAGTGCATGGGCATATTGCTGGTATGTTCAGGGAGGATGGGGCGGGTGTCACTGCTGTTGTAGAGAAAGGGGGGAAGGTGTTAACTATCAGATGGCTGTATGTCGTGAACGGGGGTGAGGGGTCAGAGATGGCCCCAGATTGCGGCCTGGGGACACTGGGGGAGGTACAGAGTTATCCACAGACACTGACAACAGAGGGGGGGGGGAAGGGAGGTGTTACGATGATGGAAGGGAGGTACAGTCATGGCCATGTTCACTTTCAGGCCATGGTGAGACATCCAGGCAGCAATGTCATCATGCCAGGCGTGGATCAGGGTTTGGTTAGCCGCGGAGGGTTCAGGTGTGCGGAAGTGGCTCTGTGAGCCATCAGTATCTAGCTGGTACAGCCAGCCATGGGTGGTGATGGGCACGCCAGGGGACTGTGTATGGAGGGGGTAATGAGGGATCCACGCCGGATCCTTGGGGTACACCATCCGGGTGTGGTGTTGCGGGGGAGGGGGAAGGTGTACAGGTATTGTTAAGGGGTACCATGTATGGGTATAGTTACATCACAAAGTAATACCTCACTGATTTCATTACTACCACACCTACTGCACTTGCACAGTTGGAGACATGGCCTGTTGGTTAGGACACAGTACCTCAGGCCAGAGGGCTATGGGTTCACATCCCTCCTGGGGACTGCAATGCCAGGCCTGTGGTATTGGGGTTTCTAGTCTTATTGGCATTCCTTGTGGCCTTGGGAACACTACATGGCCCTCCATTGGTCACCGCTTTCATTGATGGATAAGGCATGATAGACAACTGGTTAATTACATAGATCACTCAGTACTTATGTCTAGCACTGCCCCTTGTACACAGCGCTGGACAGACACCCTGCTCACCATGGCTTACATTCTAGTTAGGAAAAGTGAGAGAATGTGGGAGCAGGGGTAGGAGAGGCGAAGGAGAAGGGGGATCAGGGTAGTTAGAGTCCACAGGCAGCAGCGGGTAGGTGAGCTTTCAGCATGGATTGGATGTGTGTTTGAGAGGGTGCCTGGCATACAGACCCCGAGAGTTTATTCCAGGCGTAAGATGCATCAGGGTGAGGGAAGCGATGTCTGCAATTCGCAGTGGAGCAGAGGGGCCATCTGTTTCAGCACTGTGATCCAGTGTGTGTCTTTTGTGGTAATTTGTTTGCATTGTGCTTGTTGGGGTTGTTTGGGATAGTGGTCACAGACACCCATTGGCAGTCCATAGGTTGCCAGTTTGATTCCCACATGTTCCATTCCTTTTCCTTTCCTGTGTTCTGCTAACCTGCCCATGCAATGGCTGCAGCCTTGTCACCTCTCCAAACACCCTTCCATCTCTGCACTGTGCACCACAGTGTGCCCTCTCTGCAGCCTATCTGTCACATATTGTGTGTTACATATGGCTATATCTTTGTAGTGTCCATGTGAACAGTCGGCTTGGTGGATTGGTACTGCTGTTGTTGGCTGGTCTGTGCCACGTCACTGTGCAGGTTGGATTCTCACATGCTCCTTTTTCATTCCGTTGCCCTGGTCCACGGGCCGTCCCACATAGCTGTCCCTTCAGCCGGCCCCTGACACTCTTTCTGTATCGCTCCCATGCTCTTTTGCATGCTGTTTACACTGCATTACATCTCATGGTGTGTGTGCATGTGTTTCTATGTGGCTCCCGTCCCACTTACAGACTGTGATATGAGCTGTGGACACCTGTTGTGCATGTGCGTTGCATCATGGTGACTGTTTGGGTTGCCCTCTCCTGGCACACAGCAGGCATTTTGTGTGGTGCCCTGCAGTGTTCTTGTATGCAGCCATTGCTATGGACCTCACAGTGGTGGTGTGGCCTACTGGTTTGTGCAGTGATTTTTCAGGCCAGTGGTCATGGGTTCGCTCCCTCTTTGTTCTACTTCTTTTATGCCTTTCCTAGACAGGTACTTGTCATTCCTGTAACAGTCATATCTCTGCAGATCTGTGCTTCCAGCACATATTACCCTCATCACAGTCGCCAACCATCCTTCTGTCCGTCTATCTGCGTCTGTCAGCTGTGTGGCATCCGGCGTTCATGTGCAGGCTGCTACCCCAAGTCCTGCTTTTCAGGTGCCTTAACCTATGGTGCCTTATGGGGCACCTTGACCGGCACCTTATATGGGGCCTTCTGGGGGTGGCTGCATGGCGCCTTAGGTTAGAGCTCCTTGTAGAGCACATGACAACGTACGTTGTAAGGCGCCTCCGGTTAAGGTGCCTTGTGATGTACCCTATATGGTGCCTTGCGACACACATGATCCGAAGGCGCATTGTTACGTGCGTTACCTGGCACTGCTTGTCATACGATGCACTACCCACTCCTTTATATGGGCATCTGTACCATTACCATGGGAACTACTGCGGGTGACATTAGCGTGGTTTAGTAAACATACCCCTTAGTGTGACTAGTGGATGGGGCAAGTTGCCTCAGGCCAGAGGGCCAGGGGTTCAAATCCCACTGAAGAAAGGCAACCTCAGGCCAGAGGGACTGGGGTTTCTAGTTCCACAGGTGCTCCTTGTGACCTTGGGCAAGCCACTTATCCCTCTGTTGCCTCAGGAACAAAAAGTAGGTTTTGAGTCCTTCCAGGACAAGGGAAATATATACCATACCTGAATGTACACCACTTTAACCTGCTGAAAAGTGCTATATAAGCATTGCTAAGTAATAATAATTTATTTAACAGGATTTTTATACTGCTTTATCCTTAAGTCAAAGTGGTTTACATTCCAGTTTAGTAACCATTAACATTAAAACAGAGAAATGTAAGCATAGAATACTGATAACCTAGTATACTGTATATAGTAACTACAGTATATATATCATAACCTATATACATGTTAACTTATTCACATTTTTTTAAGTGCCATCAAGTCAGTGCTGACTCATTGCGACCCAGCTACCTCTGGGATTTCTTGGCAATGTATCTCCAAAAGCAGATTGCCAGCCTTTTCTTCCAATGCAATGGAGGGTAAAGTGACTTGCCCAATGTCACAAGGAGTGCCAGTGGGAATTGAACCCCTGATCTTCTGGGTATGTGGCAGCTGCTCTAACCACTAAGCTACTCCTCTACTCTCACATTTGCATTATATCTTATAAATATGATAAATTGTGTCCATGGTCAATATTAATGGGTGGTTATGGGGTGAGTATAAACTTGTGTTAGCATAGTATGTAGCGTGGGGTGCATTTGAAGATGATTGAGGATTGTTGGTTGGGTGCGAACACTTATCCCACTGGGTATGCTGGAACCATAAAGTAAGAGCCTGGGCTCCCAAAATGCTTTAGATATAGGTTGGTGGAGGTGGGGGAGAGGGTTAGGATGACAGAGGAACAAATTTTGTCTGGACCATATGAGAGGGGGAGGTGAGGCGAGAAAAGAAACAAATGCTGTCACGACCAGGTTGGGAGGTGGATGGGTGGAGGAAAGGCAAGAAACAGGAAGAGATGATGGAAAATTTAGGAGGAGGGAGAAGAAGACAGAGGAGGACATGCTGCACATGCTGGGGGGGGGGGGGTAGGGTAGAGAAAGGAAGGAGAGTTGTTGCACTGGGTGGAGGGGGGTGGGAAGGAATGAAAGATGCTGGATCAGTGGACTTATGAAAACTCCAGTGGGGGAACCTGGTAAGCACAGGGGAAATACTGGGCTGCAGGAGAACCAGAGAGCAAACTAGAATTAAAAGAAATAAGAACATAAGATATGCCATACTGGATCAGACGAAGGTCCATCAAGCCCAGTATTCTAACAGTAGCCAATCCAAGTAACAAGTACCTAGCAGTTTTCCCAAAAGACACAGGTTCCACAATGCTTGCATTGGGTCAAGCAGTGATATTCCGGGTCCCTTTTAATAATGGTTTATGGACCTTTCCTCCAGGTCCATAAAGAAACAAAAGATATCAAACTGATAGGAATGGAAGAGTAGCCTAATGGTTAGAGCAATGTTTTGGTAACAAGAAACCAAGGTTCAGTTCCCACTAGCACTCCTTGTGCCCTTGGGCAAGTCACTTAACCCTCCATTGCCTTAGAAGAAAGACCTGACAATCTACCTCCAGTCACACTGCCAAGAAAACCCAGGAGCTGCTGGGTCACCAGCAGTCAGCATTGACTCAAAGGCACACATTGCATTTGCATTAAACTGATAAAATAATATCCTGAATACCCAACATTCAGATGCATAATTGACAGGGACACTGAAGCACAAGTACAGAGAGATACCCAGCATCACAGGTACAAAGAAAAATATAAATTCAAAAGTATATATAGAGGGGGGAATGTAGATACACAGCCAGGCAAACATACAATGCAAAGAGATAGCTAATGACACAGGTATACAGAGAGAGAAAGAGACACCCAGCATCTCAGGTGTACAGTGAGAGAAACACAAATTACAGAGGCATAAAGAGAAAGAGAGTCACCCAACATACATTCCAGTGACTGGGGCTGGAAATGGGCTGATACTGGGGCTGCAGGGAAGATTGGGACTGGAAAAGGACTCGGGCTAATACTGGTGTTGGGGGGAGGGATGGAGCATGGCATGGGCTGATACTGGGGCTGCAGGGGGGATGGGACCTGAAATGGACTGATGCTGGGGCTGGAGGGGCTGGACTAGGATTAGAAATGGGCTGATTCTGGGACTGAAAGGGGGGGGGCCTTGGACAAGACATGGCCTGATATGGGGCTGCAGGGGGGATGGGACCAGAAATAGACTGATACTGGGGTTGGAGGGGCTGGACTAGGACTGGAAATGGGCTGATACTGGGGCTGGGAATAGAAATGGGTTTATGCTGTAGGGGGACTGGGACTAGGAGGGGAATAATTTTAGGGATGGGGGGCCTGGTACTGATGGGGGTTAGTGCTGACAAATACTCGGGTCAGAGTGAGGAAAAAGGAGGAGATGCTGGGGGAGTGAGAAGGGAAAAGCGGCTCATAAAAATGTAGTCATAACTAGGGGAATGTTGAGAGCAATGCTGTATCTAGCTGTACAGGGTGCAAAAGATTAGGGACGCATTTGGGTTTGCCGGCCCCGGCTCTCCCCATGCTGCCTGACCTCACCCCTCCGCCATTTTTAGTGTTCCCTCGGTAGCGGCGTGGACCTGATCTTTAATTGAAAAAAACATTCAGGTCTTTCCAACTCCAAGCTTGCATGCAGATTAGATCCCTCCCTCTTCTGACGTAGGCTTGTGTCAAAGGAGGGAAGGACCAGACCAGCCAGTCAAACGCGTATCTTTGCAACTCCACACTTGAATGACTGGTCTGGTTCTTCCCTCCTCTGACGCAAGCCTACATCAGAGGAGGGAAGGATCAGACCTTTGTGCAAGTGCAGAGTCGGAAAGACCCATGTGGGTTTTTTTTTCAATTTGAGATCAGGTCTGCTCCACTGCTGCCACCGCCACCACCACAGCACCACCGTCGAGGGAACACAAAAAGCGGTGATGGGTCAAGGGCAAGCAGCATGGGGGGGGGGGGGCAGCTGGACTTGGAGGCATGGGGTAAGATGGGGAAATGTTGGGCATGGGGCAAATGTGATTGGGAGGGCACACCAGATGTGCAAGTTGCATGGGGCGCATTTATGGCTTGGTGCGGTCCTGATTGAGAGTGCAGGCAATAAGACTGGATGCTAGAATAAGGAGGAGGAAAGGCAGGATTAGTAAGTATTGGAGTGGGAGGTACAGTAGATGGGTAGATATTGGGAACGTGGGGATGTGGGAGAGCAGGGCCTTGGGGCTTAGGTGGAAAATCTTAGGTGGAGAAAACAGCAGAAAGACTAATATAGGCTGGTATTGGGTGTATAAGTGTGGACTCAGGGCTTGGGTAGGATTCTGAGTGAGGACTCAGGGACTGGGTAGGGTGGACAAGGGGAGACTTGAAGATACCTGGGGAACAGTGGAGACTAGGAAACTGACCAGAGATTAGGAGGACAGTGGGGACATGGTAAGGGGTATGAGTAGGGCAGTGAGACGAGTGCAGAAATACAGGGAGGAGCGAAAGTCTGAAACAATTCCGGCCCTGGCCCCCCCCCCCCAATTGGTCACTTCTGGCCTTTGCCCCACCCACAGTTCCACTTCTTTTTTGTCTACAAATTAAGTCCTAGTCATAACCCACTATGCATTTAGCATGTGAATGAGGGTGCACGGTCATGCCAATGCAATAACAGTTACTGCACATGTGCACTAATAGCATGTGCTAATTCATGCTCTAACTGCAAAGCACATTATAGTAAACATACCCCAAAGTCTTTATTGGGTGATAAATAACAGAAACAAATAATTTGTGCAAACATTGGTGAAGATTCCAACAAAGCTAAAATCTTTTTTATCTGTTCTTTTTTTCTTAGGATCAGGGGATTTGTTTTTCCATGTCTTGATCTAGGGACATTCCTGATCAGACAGACAGGGCAATTCTTCTTCTACTTCCCACCAGTTTCACAGACATATTGATCTAGCTTTTATATCTTCAAGACACATCACAAATTCCTTCTTCTTCCTCACTTCTCCAGCTTCCTTGTACCGAGTGAGGTCATCTGGGTAGGCAAATTCCCCAAATCTCTTTTCTTATGTTTGGCATCCTGAGCTACCAGGTTAGGTCTCAACATTTCTAACGCTTAGGTTCTTCTGCCCTGCAGTCATCCTTGACTGAAAGTACCCTGTCCTAGTAGTCCAGTCATGTTGACCTTAAGTGCTGACTCTACTCAGGCAGGTTTCCAGACAAACTCTTCTCTTAAACTCTTTGGGGATTCTTCTTTGAAGTAGCAACCTCCTGGCCACTAGACCATACTCCATAGAGTCTAGCAATTCTCACCTTGAGTTCTAACTCTCACCTGGACTAGAAGGAAACCATTCATCATTTTCCTTCATTGTGGACCTCGTTGGTGTATGAGACCCAGTTCCTCAGAATTCATGTACTCATCCTGCTTGAACCCTGACCCTTCTGGACACTTTACAGAAAAGAATAAAAAACCAAAGACCTTCCCACACTAAGAGTTTTTATACTAGTACATGATTTAATCAAATCTCCATATCTTCTCCCATGGCCTTTCAAGTAATGGAAGCCATCAATACATACATCCCCCACCTAACACATCACAGGCTACCATGGACAAGTGATATCCCTATACTAAACATTTACCCTTTAGCCTTCAGAAATGGAATTAATCTCTGAGGTCATACATACTAGGGAGACATATTAGTAAGGGACCCCTCTTAGCCCTCCTTAAACTATATATGTTACACTAATTTAAGCACTTGGAGGGGGATTTTAGAAGGGACGTCCAAGTGCGATCTGGGATATCTAAGCTGGAACATATGAAAATAAAGCAGGCACGTGAAGGTGCAGACACAATTTCACAAACATGGACATGTCTTTCTTTATCTTCATTTGATCATTTGATTAACTGCTCGAAGCATCAGTGCAGTGTATAATAAACAAATAAATGCTGCTAAAGAGAGAAAAGAATGCTAAATTTATGGTAAGACAGTAGAGAGGATAGGGCACACAGAAAAGACAGAAAGGCATGTATATACAGAGAATCAATAAATCAGGAAGGAAATGTGGGGTGATTCTGGGTTGGGGAAAGACTGAAGGCAATGCTGAAGAAGTAGGTCTTCAGCATTGCCTTGAATTGGGGGAAGGATTTCTCTGCACGGAGTGAAGATGGCAGTGAGTTCCATAGGGCTGGACTAAGAAAAAAGAAAGCAGAATGGTATGTGAGTTCTAAACGTGCACGGGTAGGAGACAGAAGGGACAGGCGGTTGTTGTGAATGGAATGAAGGGCATGGGGGGGGCATGCATATGCAGTAGGTCAGCTAAGTATTGGGGTGTGCCAGTATGAATTGCCCGGTGTACAGTGATTAGGACCTTATACTGAAACCAGAATTGAAGATGAATAAGAAGGGGGAACATATGATCTCTATGGAAGGCATGGGTGAGGAGCCAGGCAGCTATATTCTGCATTAACAGTAAATGATGAAGTTGGTAAAGGGGAAGACTTGCCAGAACAGAGTTGCAATAATCGAGTCATGACAAGAGAAGGGATACTATAAGAGTGATCAGGGAAGGTGTTGGGAGAATGGAGAGCACTGCCCTTAACTGGCATAATGTGAAAAATGAGTGATGTACTATACGAGTGAGGTGATACGGTGATGAAAAGAAAGGGAGGAATCAAGTGTGATGTTGAGGTATTTGAGGGTTGAGGTGAGGGGTATAGAGTTGTCGAAAAGAACAGGGGATAGTGAGGGGCAAGGAGCACCAAAGGTGAACCAGATGGCGGCTGATTTGGCAGGGTTGAGAAGAAGATAATTGGAAGACAGCCAGGAAGAGTGTTCAGGAGAGTGAGGTCGGAGGAAAGAGGACTAGTGCGGAACAGAAGAATAATGTCATCGGCATAGTAATATGCTGATAGACCAGATTGCTGTATGAGCAGGGTGAGTAGCACAAGAAACAAGTTGAAGAGCAGGGGTGCCAGTATGGAACACTGAGGGACACTGCAGGGGAGTGAAGTAGTGGGTGATGATGAGGAGGCAATGTGGACTGAAAAGGAGCATGAAGAAAGAATGGACCGGAACTATCAATGAACCATACCATGGATCCCATAGTCATGAAGGCAAGACAGGAATGTGTGGTGGTCAACCAAGTCAAACGCAGATGATAAGTCAAGGGACACCACAATGGAGACGTCAACCTGTTCGTGTGCCGAGTGTAGTTCATTCAAAAGGGAAAGAAGGATGGTTTCTGTACTGTGTCCAGTGTGGGATCCTGCCTGGGGTGGAATGCCAGCGTAGAATCAAGGTGCAAAGACAGCTGTGAGAAAACTGCTTTTTCCAGGATCTTTGACAGGAAGGGAAGAATGGAAACCGGCTGCCAGTGTGCAGGAACTGAGGGATCCAGGGAGGGTTTCTTCAGAATGGGGCAGACAGGGAAAAGGGAAAAGACCGGAGGAGAGGCTAGAATTAAGCATACAGAGCAGATATGGGAGAAGTGTAAGAGATGGTTCAGACAGCCAATAGGAAGGAATAGGATCTGAGAGATAGGTGGTTTTATGTGAAGAGCCAAGGGGTTTGGAGAGCTCAATGGCAGTAACAGGGCAAAACAAGGCCCAGTTGTGTGTGTGACTGGCACTGATAAGGGAGGAGAAGTTGGCGGGGGCAGAGGGAGGTGAGAAGTCAATTGGGGAGAGAGGGGTAGGACAGCTGGGGAAGTTGAGACACAAGGACTGGTATGGAGGACAGGCCAGAGGTATGGGATGCCGATAGGGAATGGAAGGTCAAATATAATTGTTGAGAGGAGTTGGAGGCAGAAGAGATATGGTTGGAGTAATAAGTGAACTTGGCATTCCGGTAGAGGCGATGGGAGGAATGGAACTGAGCTAATGAGTCTGCGAAGGATGTCTTCATCAGAAACGTTCTGCATGGCAGAGATAGGCACACTGTAAGCGCAAGCCGTGGTGAAACCAAGGATGGTGGGGGGGGGGGGGGCTGAGGGCATGGGGTGGGAACCTTAGGAGCCAATCTATCCAAAGCAGCAGATAGAGAGGTGTTCCAAATGTGGGCCTGCATATCCGTTGAGAGGCGAGCAAAATCTGAAGGGAAGAGTGTATCATCAGGTGGAAAAGCTTGGAGGGTAGCCAGGATGATCTGGCATGTCAGCTGGACTGGGGGATAAGCAGAACTGCCTAATGAGGTAGTTTGAGATGGTGGCAGAGACAGGGAGAAGAGAAGACAGAAGTGGTCTCTCCAAGGCAAAGTGAGGGCAGAGATGCTGGAGGGAGCACACAGAAGTTTGGCCAAAGAGAGAATTAAGTCCAGAGTACGGCCTGCAACATGGGTGGCACAGCTGACATGCTTTTGAAGGGACAAATCCTTAAAGAGGGTAAGAAGGGCTCAGTCATGCAAGTGTTGTGGGGAGCTCTGGTGAGAACTGAAATCACCCAAGACCAATAAGTGGGGAAAAGAGAGAGAAGCCTGAGATAGCGACAAAAGTAGAGCATCCTAGAGGTCTGGACGAAGAGAAGTTGGGGCATAAACCAAGAGAAAGTGAATCAGAGGAGAGGCTTCTAGTCGAAAGAGAGTGGCCTCTGTGTAGCGCAAGGGGGTATGGATTTCAGTAAGCGTGAGGAACGAATGGTAGAGGACGGCCATGGCCCCACTGCTTCAACCCGCCTGAGGGGTATGGATGAATGAGAAATCGGGAGGAAGGTGTAGCTGAAGCAGGGCCTCCTCCCCATCCTGGAGCCAGATTTCAGTGAGAAACAAGGCATCAAGAGACTGCTGAACACAGAGATCCTGTATAAGAGAAGTTTTAGAGCAGAGAGACCTGCAATTCAGTAGGGCCAGACTAAGGAGAAAATAAGATGGGGCTGACAGTGGCTATAGAGGGGAGAGACGAGAAGAAAGACAAGGCACAAGGTTGGCAATGCTTCGGGCCAAGTGGCTAGGAAGTAGACCCAGTGAACAGGGATGAGAGACATGGTCGAAAGAGGAAAAGACCAGAGAAGATAAAGCAGGGGGGAATAGGAAATGGACCTTACCCCGGGAAACTGGAGCTCGATTAAGGACCAAGGTGGAAAAGTCGCTTATGCCGCTGGAGCCGCCCCAAGGAGCTCGCCGAAGGAGCAGGGCCTGTTTCTTGATCGTGCTCCTTCGGTGCATGCTGCACACAGTAGACATCTGCAGGGGCACCTCCAGAACCATATTTCAGCACCCAGACATCTAGAATAGCCTAATGGGATAGCCTAATGGTTGGCATAGTAAGCTAGGAACAGGGCAGCAAGGGTTCAAATCCCACTGCTGATGCTACTGACATTGTGCTGAGTAATGGGGGTGATGGTGTGCCTCCTTCTCTATACCCTGCCTTGAACTCTATGAATCAATCTGGCTCCCTGCTGACCAGTCCTGCCCTTCCCAGCCAAAACAAGCACTTTTCAGGTGCCTGGAGAATGTCTAAACTTCAACATGATGCAGGACATCCCAGATGCTTCTGAAATCAGGCAGGGTGGTCCAGATTCCCTGGAATGTCCAGGCTACATCTCCACCATATCCCTGTTAGGCTGAAGATGACCCCAGAGCCATCTTCTAAAATGGCCTTGGAAACATCTCTGTGCTTTGGACTTTTCCATGCCCAGTTTCAGATGTCCAAAGCACAAATAGGGCTTTCAAAATGACCCACTTGGTCAATATTATAATTTTTTGATTTACAAAACGATGGTTCTTTTTAAATCACAAAGGTTCAGGATAAAAGGTAATGAGATGGGAGCAGGGCAGTTGTAATTATTTTGTTGCGAGGGTGTAGCATTGCATAGCCCATGCCTTTCATGTTTAAATTCCAGCTTAGTCTGACTTTAGGAGGAGTTCTAGACTGCCTCTTGTTCAGACATACACAACCAGATCTCTGAGGCAGCAATCTTGAATGCAGCAGTATGTATTCACAGGTCAATATTCACTACAATATCAGCTTGGAATTATATTTAACAAGACATTATACTAATTGCATCAGCTGCTTATGACTTGAGGAGCATGCACCTTAACAACAGTTTAGAGATGCGTTCGGGAAAAACTTTCCATTCGTTTTTGGATTTTTCCATATTATTTCCAGTCTTTACATAGCTGTTTTTTTTGGTCTGTTTCAAATCTCCTTTCAGCTTATAAAAATTTAATATAACATTTTTAGGCTGCATTAGAACTCTTTAACTGTTGCATATCGATTATATGCACAACATTTCATAGGTTACATGTATGAAAACAATTTTGTAAGCACTAATTTTAATAAGTCACACTAACATACTGAATGTGTGCTAATGAAAGGTCATCACTAGAGTAGTTTTATGGTGAAGGTAGAAAGAAAAAGGCGGCTTTCTCTAATACCATGCGTGCTCTAATTGATAACAAAAGGTTACAGAGTGGCATCTATTGTCATCTTAAAAAATGAATGGCTTCTCTGACCCTTCTCTTTAATCCAAATTACTTTAATGATCATGTTATGATGTTAATTACAGCAATTATAAAGAAGGTAGACATATGATTGCTACCTGTCCTGTTACTCTCCATAAAACAAATGCAATGAACAATTAACAACAGATTAGCTTCCTGTCCTATCTGCCGTGTGAGGAGGATCACTGACCTTCTCATTTCATACTCATTAGTGCCTCAGGTCAATAGAATTGCTGCTCTTTAGTCATCACCTATCATCCCCTAGCCTGCACACATGGAAACAAATGATGTGCTGCTAGAAAGGTCAGAGGTCAAATATGACTTTTGTTGTTGTTGAAGTGCAGGCTGCAGGCACCGAGGTCAACATTGGGGTAAATCTTTGTGACAGTCTTTTGAGGAGAGATACTGTTCTCAGTGCTTGGAGCATGATACCTACTGTGCTTTTGTATTGATTTGGAAGCTGGAATTTGCCCAAAGATTTTCTTTTATTTTGGAAATGTTATCGACTAAAAGATTAATTGTTTTTTGTTGTGCACAGCATGGGCTATCTATTTTGTAAGGTTTGTTTTTTATTTTATTTTTGGCTTTTGTTACTAATAGCCCCCAAAGGTGGATCCTTTTCAAGATCTGTTAGTTTATACTTTCAGGTTTGCAGTGGCTAACCGTGGCAGAATGGCAGGGCTTAAAGGTGCCCAGTGCCGGTGCAAACGAGCCTCATTCCTTTACCACTTCTGGCATATGACATGTCATTGCTTATAGCCATTGAGGCAAAAGTGATACAGTTTGTTGGCTTGACCTGCCACAGCACAAACATTTGGGCATGTTTACTAATTTGTGTTAAATGTTAGCACAGGGCTCACTAAGTGTACCAGACTGATAGCGTGGGGCTGTGCATTAAGAATCTTGTGCTAACTGGATAGCATGTGGTTGGGCAGAGAATGGTCAGGCTAGAGGTATAATGTGGGCATTGACAGCACATCACAGTTAGAAATAGAATTTTGGGCATGCAATAAGCACACTTTTTGCTGTTAGTGCAGGAGTACTTAATGCCGCCTGGATGAGTAGTATTAAGTGCACCCATGTGCTGGTTAGAATGATGCTGTGCATTAGTAATATGCTAATAGCAGGGGGATGGACGCACCCCCCCCCCCCAAAAAAAAAAAATGAACACAGGCCTCCGTGCTAATTTCGTACCACATACATGTGCTATTAGTGTGGACTTCAATAAAGATGTCTCTCTCTGTTCCTTGCACATCCTCCCAAAGAAAACTACACAAGGCAGAAGAGAGCGGTCAACAACTTTGCAATTTTATCACCAGAACATACTTGCAGTGACTAATCTTTTTTTTTTTTTTTTTTTTTTTAAATTTTATTTTTACAAATTTTACAATATAACAAGAAGTTACAAACACTCTTGTAGAAACAGAAAGACATCTAAGAAATAAACATACCAAAAACCCAATAATGGTACCTTAACAAAGAAATCATCCAAGACATCTTCCTCACTAGCCCACAAAAAAAGGGGTAGAGGAGTCATACAATTTATATAACCAAATATGCTAGGAAAATGAAAGCATTCGCAAAAGCACAGGCTAATCCATTATGAGAGATTAGGAGAGCCCCCTTCCGAGGACTCCAAGCGTCTAGCATTAATGAAAGCAGTAAGCTGGGATGGTTCGTAAAACACGTAAGAAATAGATTTAAACTTTACTAAACATTTACATGGGTGTTTAAGAAAAAACAAACCACCCAACTGCAATATTCCAGGACGTAACAGAAGAAATTCCTTTCTACGTTGCTGAGTGGACCTAGCCAAGTCAGGATAAATCCTAACTATCATTCCTCTAAAAGGAATATGTTTTTTCTTAAAAAAAAAGCTTCAATAGCCATTCTCTATCAGACAGGAGAGCAAATGTAACCAATAAAGTAGAAGGAACAGGGTCTTCAGACTCAGAACTCTCCAACAACTCGGAGACATTTAGAATGTTAACTTGTTTCTGAGGACTACCCAAAATAACATTGCCACTATCAGGCCCCGCCAACGCTAACTTAGCTTTAGGTAAGTAATAAACTTTAACCAAGGGAGGGAGTGACTAATCTTAACCACTCCCCTTTCCAGCCACCCCTCCTCAAAAAAAAAAAAAAAATCTAATTTTTGGACCAGACAGTATCCTTTCTAACACTTAGAAGCTAAGCATACAAGTATGTCTAAGAAATGCTTGATTTTGATTTTTTTCTTACTTTCCAAAGATTATAATAAAGTCTTCTATGATAGTTCCCTCTTTTTTCTGAAGATACAATGTGCGGGTACCTTTAGATCAAAAGGAGATTAGCTTTGGAATGTTTTATGCATTTTATTTAAGAAGGTATTTGGAATTCCAAAAAACTAGGAAACTTCTCTGAGGAAGTGGAATGGTAATAAAGAGAATGTTTATTTTGACAGCTGATGTACTTTACTGAAACAAATGTTGGGCTGTTTTAACTTTGGATTATATCCATCTATACAACTGATTACAGTTTCTATTGCTGTTTCTACAACTAGATGCAAATCTTCTATACAGTGTTACAACAAAAATGTAGAAGTCTAAAATCCTCTACAGAGTAGACTCCGCCACAGTAGCCTCTCTGAATCCTCAAATCTGTGCCACAAATGTAACTCCTTAATTCTCCTTGAGCTGAATCTCATGATGTACCCCCCCCCCCCTTTCTTGTCTGCTTTTTCCTTTTTTTTCTCCCCTTCTCTGCTCCCGCTAGTTTTTATTATTGCTGTAAAGCACTCTGATGGCTCTGTAGTCCTAAGAGGTATATTAAATACCCTGAATTAAAGAAAAAAAACATGCATACACAGATTAGATATAACACCCAATTTCCTGATATTCTGTAATATTTCAAAGAATTTAAAGTGCTTTGTAAATGTCTTCACAACCTTGCAACGATATAATTCAAAATGTGTTAAAGTGTGAGTTTGTTTCACAGCTCTTTATAACATATGCTACACTTTCCCCATGAAAGAATAATTATAGAAATAATCAAAAACTGATTAAAATAAGAAACCTAAAGATCTTCACTGTATACTACTACTACTGAGCATTTGTATAGTGCTAAAAGTCACAGACATGTAAGAGACAGTCCCTGTTCATCATAGCTTACAATTTAGTCAAGACAGACAACACAGAGGGTGTAGGCAGGGATAAAAAGAGGGGGAAAGGAAAAGAAAAAAGGAGATCAGGTGAGTCAAGATCCAAAGGCAGCACCGAAGAGTTGAGTTTTCAGCTGGATTTGAAGAGGGTCAGAGAAGGTGCCTGGCGTACAGACACAGGTAGTTTGTTCACATCCCTCAATCAATACTTAGAAGCTCTTTTTCGGCAAAAATAGCCATTAGTCATTTAGGATGACACAGTTTTTGTCAACTATTCCTCAAAGAAATGCTGAAACTCTTTCAAGTTGACTGGGGATTTTCTGTGACCTGCAGTCTTCAAGTCTTGCCATAGAATTTCTATTGGATTCAGGTCTAAGTTGTGACTGGGCCATTCCAGGGCATTCCCTTTCTTCTTGCTGAGATACTTCATTGTTGCTTTATGTAAATGTGTAGCAGAACTGTTACATAAATTTGAAAATCAAGGCATTACATTTTTGACACTTGTAGACTGTCAACCAATCAGTATTCAGTAATAAGAATTTACATCAGGCCTGAATATTGTTTAAATATACCATCTTGGAAACCCAGACCAGATTATTCCATGCTTTGAAAAAGGGAGAGGAAGGCCAAATGACTACCATCATGGTTAAAAGATAAGATGAGAGAGGCTGTTATAGCCAAAAGAGCAACAACAAATGGAAAAAGGACCCAAATGAAGAAAACAGGAAAAAGCATATGCCCTGGCAAAACATTGATAAGGAAAATCATTTTTAAAAAAGTTCACTATGGAAGCAAAAATGCAAAATGAAAACTTTTTCAGGTGCATTTGAAGGGATAAGCCTGTGAGGGAGTCAGTTTGACCATTAGAAGATAGAGGGATAAAAGGGGCTTTAAAGGAGGACAAGGCCACAGTTGAGAGACTAAAGGGGTCATTCCAGAGCACGAATAAGGGTTTTGTGTGTACGGCGGGGATGTTTATCTGCCAAAAATGTCCCCCACCATATTCTGAAATCCTGCTGATGTACATGTCCACGGCGTTAGCACAGGGATCTCAGAAAGTAGGCGGGAGAGGGCGGAATGGGGGTGTGGTCAGTCACGGAGACATATAAAGTGTATTCCGGAAAGGCCCATGCATGTATAAAATGTTTCCCAGTAAAGTCTATGTTATTCCTGCTGAAACATGGTATAGGCTAGGGCTTGGAAAATATCTGCTATGCTCTGCAATGTGTCCATAGAAAAGAATAGTCATGACAAGTATGTTTTGAAATGGTGTGACCGCAGTCTGGAAAAATACAAGATGCAGCCTTAAGGTCCAGGGAGCTGATGTGAGGGAATGTTGTAAAGTAAAGAAACATTTCTAAACACCCTTTAAGGAATATTAAGAAGAGCAATAGTGTTTATTCAGGCTATGCACCTAAGAAGTTGAACCATTGTTCTATGTAAAATGTTCTGTTATCTGTAAACTGCCCCTGATCTTTGGAAGGGGCGGTATAGAAAAATCAAATAAGTAAATAAATAAATGTGCCATTTGTGCTGAAGGACCCTGACAATTCCCATGTTTAGAAAAATGGAACTGCTGATACATGGACATTATGGGCGTGAACAGGGAAAGGATTCCTTTTTGGGCGAGAAACAGAGATCATATGTGTAGTCCTGGTACCCCATGTGATTATGTTATGTCACAGCTGTTATGTATAGATTCAGGATATCTTTTGGGCAGAATCAAGCTTTTGTGACAGAAGGTGAGAATGTGTGTGTGTGTGTGTGGTTTGATGGATGCATGGGGGATCTGGTGTGCTCATCTGTAATTCAGGGGAGACATGAAAGCCAGTACCTGGACTGTATGGAAGCAATCTAACAAAAGAACAGTGTTCACAGGGAGGGGTGTAGGGAGAGATAAGAGGGCAATGGTAGTGCAGAGCAGAAGAATGAGTGCACTTATAGACAAGAGGCACAGAAAGAGCATACATTTGTTGTTCAGCAATATCATGCATCCTTTGGGGACCTGCAAGGTTAGTTCAGGGTTTTGTGGACTCGATGAGGATCCATCCCTGGCAGTTTAAGGCATGTTTGTAGAGATGACCAGGGCAGGACTCACTGGGGCCAGTTCCTAATGCCACATATCATTTGAGGCAAGGTATGTCCTAACATACATGTTTATATTTACACTCTTACATACCATATTGGGGTGCACTGGGCTTACCTAGCACTTTTCAGGACATGAGGGGGACTGATACATGGTCTAGGCCAGTGATGGCTAACCTTTTTGAGCCCGAGTGCCCAAACTGCCGCACAAAACCAAAGAATTTCCTCAAAGTGCCAGCACGTCATTTGCATAAGTGGTCTTATTTGCATAAATATTTGCATAATGTTACCATACACTAACTTTTAGTAAACATGTCTCTTAATGAGTGTATGGATAAAGAAAGACTAAAAGATTTCTACATTACTATAATCCAGTGCCAACCGCCAGGCACATTAGGAACTACTACAAACGCTGCCCATTTAGAACCCATAGCAAACCCGCCGTATCCTGACAGCATTACCAGGACTCACAAAGCACCATACCCTACCTATCAAAAGGCAACACTGCAAATATTAAACCAATACATTTCAGAGAATACTGGGGAAAGAGAACAAGTGGCAACGTCAAATAGGAATTTCCTCTTGTACCAAACAAAGCGCAGATGTTAATGATGCACATTTCCCAGAGCTGACATATTCCAGTTAATAAATTCAAAATAAAGAGATATCTTTCTACCTTTTGTGCATTTTTTTTCAGTTGCAATTGGTCCAGCCACCTTCTTCTGGTTTCTTCATGTTTTCTGCTAACTCTCCATCGTCTGCTGTCCATTTGTCCTTTCTTCTCTCTTCTAGTTTTTTTTCCATTCTCTCTCTCTCTACATCTGCTTTAACATACTAATCTTTCTCCTTTTGCTCTTTCCTCATTCCTATTTCATCCACACAAATTTTACCCCTCCATCCTCAATCCCCAATTACTCTCCCAATACCTGGCCAATTGTAGATTTTTCATCCCTCCTACACAAAATATTTTTCCCCTCTCCATTTTACTCTCCCAGCCCCATCCCATTCTAATCCTCCCCCAACATCAGCTCCCTTCTAGTTCCAGTCTCACCCAGCATCCATTCCCTTCTAGTCCCTGCATCAGCCCATTTCCAGTCCAAGTCCCTTCATCAGCTCATTTTCAATCCTAGCCCCCCCATCAGCCCATTTCTACTCATTTCCTAGCCCCACCATCAGCCCATGTCAAATCATAGCTCCCCTCCACTCAGCCCAATTCCAGTCCAAGCCCCCCCATGAGCCTACTTTCAGTTCTAGCCCCTCCATGAGTCCATCTCAATTCAAGCCCCCACCACAGCCCATTTCCAATCTTAGCTCCCCCCAACAGCCCATTTCCAGTCCTATCCTAGCTGTTCCATCAGCCCATTTTCAGTCCTAGCTCCCTTCCCTCACAGCCCATTTCCATTCCAAGCCCCCTCCCCATCAGCTATTTGCAGTTCAAGCATCCCCTTCCACTCAGCCCATTTCCAGTCCTAGCAACACCCCAACCCATTACCAGTCCTAGCCCCCCGTCAATCAACTTCCAGTCCTAACCCCCATCACCCCATTTTCAGTTTAAGCCCCCCCCCTATAACCCTTTACCAGTCCTAACCCCCCATCAGCCCATTTCCAGTCAGCCCCCCATAGCCCATTGCCAGTCCTAAACCCCCCCCATCAGCCCACAGCCCATTACCAGTCCTAACCACATCAGCCCACCTCAAGTCCTAACCCCTCCCCATCAGCCCATTTCCTGTCCTAGCCCCCCCCATAACCCATTATCAGTCCTACACCCCCATCAGCCCACTACCAGTCTTAACCCCCCATAGCCCATTACCAGTCCTAACCCCCCCCCCTCAGCCCACTACCAGTCTTAACCCCCCCCATAGCCCATTACCAGTCCTAACCCCCCCATCACCCCATTTCCAGACAGCCCTCATCAGCTCATAGCCCATTGCCAGCCCTCATCAGCCCACAGCCCATTGCTAGTCTTAACTCCCCACCATAGCCCACTGCGTCTTAACCCCCCTCCCCAGCCCACTGCCAGTCTTAACCCCCCCTCCCTAGCCCATTGCCAGTCTCAACCCCCCTCCCTCCCTCCCTCCCTAGCCCATTGCCAGTCTCAACCCCCCTCCCTCCCTAGCCCATTGCCAGTCTCAACCCCCCTCCCCCCTCCCTAGCCCATTGCCAGTCTTAACCTCCCTCCCTCCCTAGCCCATTGCCAGTCTTAACCTCCCTCCCTCCCTAGCCCATTGCCAGTCTCAACCCCCTCCCTCCCTCCCTCCCTAGCCCATTGCCAGTCTCAACCCCCCTCCCTCCCTAGCCCATTGCCAGTCTCAACCCCCTCCCTCCCTCCCTCCCTAGCCCATTGCCAGTCTCAACCCCCCTCCCTCCCTAGCCCATTGCCAGTCTTAACCTCCCTCCCTCCCTAGCCCATTGCCAGTCTTAACCCCCCTCCTTCCCTCCCTAGCCCATTGCCAGTCTTAACCCCCCTCTCTCCCTCCCTAGCCCATTGCCAGTCTTAACCCCCCTCCCTCGGCTCATGGCAATAAAAAAAAGAAAGCTGCCCGCTGCCGCCGCGGCGGCATGGAGTGTCCCGCGGGGCTCCCTCTGCCCGGCGGGACTCTCCCGGCGCTGCTCAGCCCCTCTCTGCCGGCTTGCAGAGACGCGAAGGGAGAGAGAGTCTCCCTCGCGTCTCGCTTAAGCCCGCAGGGGCAGATGGGACATTTCCCATCAGCCCCTGCGGGCTTAACAGAGACGCGAGGGAGACTCTCCCTTCGCGTCTCTGCAAGCCAGCAGAGAGGGGCTGAGCAGCGCCGGGAGAGTCCCGCTGGGCAGAGGGAGCCCCGCGGGACACTCCATGCCGCCGCGGCGGCAGCGGGCGGCTTTTTTTTTTTTTAATGTGCGACCTTCCCGCGTGCCAGCTGCAAGGCCTTCGCATGCCACAGCTGGCACGCGTGCCATAGGTTCGCCATCGCTGGTCTAGGCTGTAGCAGCTGTTATGCCTCATTAGTATTTATGTCTAGTGTGCATCAGCACACTACTGTCTGTGATGAGCAGCTTAGGAGATGCGTGCTTTTTCTGAGGGGCGTGGCATCTATGAGTACATCACGGGGACAGGCAGGATTCAAAACATGTAGCGCTTCAAAATATGGGGGATGCAGGGACACCCAAACTGTTTACCTGCTTCTGAGGCATGGGGCCAGCTGGATAGCGCTTGCACATTTCCACTGAATATGTTTATCTCCCCGATTCTGGCCCATGGAACATCCAGACCCACAGATGCAGAATTAGGTTCAAAGGGAACCCATTTTTTACTTTGATGTGTCTGCCGGCTGGAAGTGCACATTATGGAATTAGGCTCCATATAATTCTTTGCTTAGATCTTTACTGAAGAAGATGTATGGGAAATATCCATGCCAGAAGAAATATTTAAAGGTGATGATTTGGAGAAATTGAAACAAATCCCAGTAAACCTAGAAAATGTAATAGGGCAATTTAAGAACATAATAACATAAGAAATGACATACTGGGTCAGACCAAGATCCATCAAGCCCAGTATCCTGTTTCCAACAGTGGCCAATCTAGGTCACAAGTACCTAGCAGTTTCCCTAAAAGACACATTTGACAAAGTAAAGAGGAGCATATCACCTGGACTGGATAGAATACACACCAGGGTGCTGAAGGAACTGAAAAATAAAATTGCAGACCTACTATTAGTAATTTGTAAATTATTATTAAAATCATTAATGGTCCCTGATGATCGGAGGCTGGCACACGTAATGCCAATTTTTAAAATGGGATCCAGGGGTGAGTCCGATGTCAGAGCTGGGCAAAATGGGAAAACATATATAAAGAACAAAATTACTGAACATACAGTCATGGTTTAAGGATAGAAAGCCAACATTGATGTAGCCAAGGGCAGGCTTGCCTCACCAATCTCCTGCATTTCTTTGAAGGCATGAATAAACATGAAGATAAAGGAGAGCCAGTTGATATAGTGTGGCTGCCGTCCTGAGCTGGGACCCTCCCCTTAGAATTAATGTAGTCATAGTCAGGTAGCTGAGGTTACAGTCGGGCCTTTTCCAGTTGTAATGCCTGGCAAGACTTCACAGAAGTCAAAAATAATTTAAATTGAAAATTATTTTCAACAGAGAAAATTAATGATTTTAAAAGTAATGCCATTTTATTAATCTCTCGGATGGTTAAATCTTTTTGATGTAAAATATTTGTTACATTTAGTAAACATTTTTTCATAATAATGGATCTCTGTAAACATTTTTTTTCTTTTTGCAGCTTGATAACCCACAAACAGTCAGGATCAACTCAATCAATTACATCAGCTAAGTACAAAGCTAAGCAATACAACATGAAGTAGTCACTTTGTATTGCTCCTCCCATACTATTACTTTGTGATGCCAATACTCTTTGACCCGGTGAAAGGCGATATATAAATGTAGCTAAATAAATAAAATAAATAAATAAATACTCTATAGCCCAGATTTTTATAGGTGTTCCAGATTGTTTTCCGCTCTTGTCCAGGATCAGGTAAGTAGTCCCAATGTATAACTGTGTCTGTGTCTCCCTCTTTACATTTGTGTTCTCATGTGTCCTCCCCACTTTCCCCACTTCCTAAAAGAAAATGTGTCTTTCCAAAAAAAAAAAAAGTCATTTCCCAAACTGTCCAAACCCTTTAGTCAGGGTTAAATATAGGTGGTGCACATGTTCTTTGGGTCAATGGCCTCTGGCCTATTCTGGACTCTGGGATGTCTCTTCGCAATGGTGTTCCATGTCTCTTCAAAGTCAGTGACCTACTATCCTAACTTAACAAAATAAAAAGGAATAAAACCCTAACTGACTTAAAGGTGAGTTCAAGGTTATTACCTTTATTGTCCCCCTGACCTCCTTGTATGCACTTATTTAAAAAAAATTAGAACCTGGAATAATAGGTTCCTCCCTTTCGAAAGAGTCCCTAACTAGGTTTAAATTAAAGATAATCATGAGTCCCTGTCTACTGAGACCATTCCCTTGCAGGGGTAATTTACTCTTCATGCGTGCTTTCTGTATTCCCATTCTCTCACGATACCAAACTGTACTTATTCCCTAGGCAGCAGTGGAATTGCATTGGCAGCCAACTTCTTTATTCAGTCAAGGCTGGTGCTCAACCTTAAGACCACCAGTCTGCTCTACACAGGGTTTATCTTTATTCTTAGGGCCTTAACCCAGAGACACTCTCTGTCTGAAGCTTATTAATCTGCATTCAGGTAAATTTACCTTTCAGTAATAGCAATTCCCTCTTTAGGAAAGATTCTTTACATTGAAATCATCCACTCACACATCCAGCTAATGGTAGAATTACACTGGCCACTCTATGAAAGTATTGCCACACACTCACTCATCACTTTTACCCACCAAAACTCAATTTTCAGACACTTTGGGTCAAAAATAAGGCCTAGCTTCCCAGACCTTAAAATAAAGGTCTGTCCTTCTTGCCTCCCTGGTCGCCTCTGACTAAAAGGTAGCTGAGTTTCTAAGGAGATAACACATTCCAGAACGTTGCCATGGCGTCCCAGTGGTGTCTCCTAGGTATCACCAATCAGGTATTGAATTTTGGCTTTCCTAATGGCTTGGGATTATGCAATTGTTCTTGATGGAATGTTTCCTATTTTGAAAGGTTTCTATGGCGATGGCCATAGTCCTTAATTGGAAATAATGTTATTAAATATATCATACATTCCAAAATATATTAAGATAATAAGTACCACTCAAAAGTGACTCTCCATAGCTTCCCAAAATTTGCAGTGACCCTATTGACCCCGCATTGATCCAGACTTGTCAGAGCACTACTCCAGCTCTGTAACCGGTTTTTGCTTTTAAAATGCTTTTTCTTTGTCCTGGCCATTCAGTTCCCATCCTCACCACCACTGCTGTCCCAAATAATCCCCCCTTTTGCAGCTGGTTGTCATTTTTTCCACTCTTACGCTACCGTTGGCACATTTACTAAAATTGGGAATCGGCCCTTTACATTTTCAGCTGACTAGCCACAGCCAATTTTCCTGACTCGCATTCTTTCCCCACTCTCCTTAGGGAATCTCTCTTTGGCTCAGGCTAACTCCAGTCAAATTACTTTACGTTTCAGGACTGCGGTCTCTTTACATTTAAAAACAGCTACAATGCTACGCTTCTTCTTGGCCTCTCAGCTCCACTTTGGCCCTGCTTCAAGCAAAAATTGTGACCCTTTAACTTTTAATTTTGATGCTCAATGCCCCTTTAAATGATCATGGCTTTAGCTGCGCACATTCTCTGAGCCCGTGCACTGCTCCATTTAGTCAGCTGTGAACATCGCAAACTGCGGCTGCAGGTTTTTTTTTAGCTTCATGACCTTAGTGCCACTGTTACTTCAGGTCTGTCATTCCCCCAGTGCTGCAATCATAGAGATTTGCCTGCTCCCAAGGCTCCCTTGCCCATGTTGGACTCCCACTGCTGCTGCAAACTGTGGCCACCAGTCAGGCCCCCTCACTCTTGTGCCCTGTGGCCTTTCCTTGAGGTTGGCCCCAATAGTGCCTGAAGACCTCAACCTCCCTTCTCCTCAGAAGCCACGGGCCCCAGGTAATTTAATTTTCCTATACCTATTTATGATAGAGTATCTGCGTCACCAGGAGTCAGGACTGACTCAAAGGTACACATTGCATTTTGCATCTACGTTTCAGAAAGCATTTGGCAAAGGGCCTCAGGAGAGACTCTAGAGCAGTGGTTCTTAACCAGTACTCCTTGAACCCCTAGGCCAGTCGGGTGTTCAGGATAGCCCTAATGAATCTGCATGAGATATATATGTGGCCCTCTAGGGCTGGATTCAGAGACCCCTGCCTTACATCTCTGTCATTTAAGAATGTGAGTGGGCAAGGTGCAGATCTCCAAGACATCAAACAGGTTAGATAGAATTTGTCACATGCCTCTGCTTCTCACCACCACCAAAATATTGTCTATTAGACAACTTTTTGGTGGTGGTGAGAATTGAGGAGGCATGTGACACATTCTATCTACCCTTTTGATGTCTAGGACATCTGCACCTTGCCCACTCACAATCTTAAATGACAGAGGTGTACGGCAGGGGTCTCCAAATCCAGCCCTAGAGGGCCACAAACCAGTCAGGTTGGCAGGATATCTCTAATGCATATATATCTCATGCAGATTCATTAGGGCTATCCTGAACACCCGACTGGCCTAGGGGTTCAAGGAGGACTGGTTAAGAACCACTGCTCTAGAGGAAATAAAAAAGTCATAGGATAGGATGTAGTGTACTATTGTAGATTGGTAACTGGTTAAAAGATAATAAACAAAGAGTAGGGCTAAAATGGTCAATTTTCTCAATGAAGAAAGGTGAATAGTAGAGTACCCCAGGGATTGGGACTGGGCCCACTGATTTTTTAACATATTCATAAATGACATGGAAATGGGAACGAGTGAGGTGATCAAATTTGAAGATGCCTCAAAAATATTCAAAATTGTTAAATCACAAGAGGATAGTGAGGACTTGCAAGAGAACCATGGGAAAGTGGGAGACTGTGCATCGAAATGACAGTTGAACTTTAAAGTTGAAAGTTCAAAGTCATGCACTTACGGAAGAAATAATGTTAGTTTCCATATTAGGAGTCACCAAATACAAACAGCAAAAGGTAACACAACATTTTTTTACTCAACATATTATTATATAAAATCCTCAAGGAAAAGGATGTAAGTGTCATTGTGGATAATACATTGAACTCTTTAATACATTTTTGGACTAGCTTTCAAAGGTTAAATCTGTCTTCTTCAGGGTAGAACAGCTATTGCCCTGACCATAAGAAGAAAGTTTTAGTCTTCGAAAGCTAGTCCAAAAACATATTAAGTTACTCCGATAAAACGGTATCACCTTATCTTCTTTTTTGTTTGTCTTATTTAACTAGAAATTATAAGGAAAGGAATGGTGAATAAAACAGAGTATCATAATGCCTCTGAAGCGCTCTATGGTGCAAGCTATCCTTGAATATTGTGTGCAATTCTGGTCGCCTCATCTCAAAAAAGATATAGAGAAAAGTGACCAAAATGATAAAGTGGATGGAATGCTATGGGGAAAGGTTAAAGAGGTTAGGGTTCTTTATTTTGGAGAAGAGACGATTGAAGAGCTATATGACAGAAGTCTATAAAATTCTGACTGGAGTGGAATAAGTAAATGTGAATGTATTGTTTACTCCTACAGAAAGTACAAGGACTAGCTGACGTCATTAAATTACCAAGTAGTACATTTAAAACAAACAGGAGGAAAACATTTTTCTCTGAATGCATAGTTAAGCTTTGGAACTCATTGCTGGAGGATGTGGTAAAAGCAGTTATTGTAGCTGGATTTAATAAAGGTTAGGACAAATTCTTGGAGGAAAAGTCCATAAACTATTATTAAGGTAGACCAGAAGAAAACTACTGCATATCCCTGAAAATAAGTAGCATGGAATCTGGCTACTTCTGGGATATCACCAAATACAAACAACAAATGGTAACATCAAATTTGTTTACTCAAAAACGTATTCTATAAAATCCTGACGGAGACATCAAAATATAGCCAGGATAGCCTATGACTGATTATTTTCACAACATTTTCATCATTTGTCTCCTGGGCTAGCAGTTCATTATTATTTTTTTATATTTTTCACTGTATGTATTCCCACTTCAAACAATTTATGTTTCAAAACATCTTTGTAGGCTGACAAAATACAGTTCTCAGAAGATATCCTACGGTGATCACAACCAACTTTAAATTACAAAACAGCGTTATTCATCTAAAATTTGTGCTGCCATGGCCTCTTATTAAAGCATGCAGCCAAAGTTCATACTGTTGCCAGATGTCCTTCTGCCATGTCCCTTCATCGATGTTTCAGCATATCACTTTCTTCGGGGGTCCACAACCATCAAGGACACCATCACTCGCTATCCCAAAAAGGCAGGCTTTTCATACTACTTTCTGTAAGAAAAAAAAACACTCAGTTATATACGCGCCATCGTGATGCCCCATATTTAAAGAATCCTCAAACAGGCACTGCCCCTAAATGTACATATTAAGTTCTTATTGCTCATAGTCAAGAGTCCAGATTCAATCAAGCAGCATATGCAAAATGCAAGAAATTCTCGCAAAAAAAGGCTGACCACTTCAAATATGAATGAAGGCCAGGTAGAAAAATAGTGTGAATGTAAAAAGTCCAAAACAATTCCCATTGTAATAGGAGCCTATCTATATACACTTGAAGGAGCTTTGATTAGGTAATTTTACACAGGGAACACATTAGATTATATACTTCAGATACATAATATCAGATTTTAGTAGCTTAAAGTGATAAATGACTGCTTCTTGGAGCAGCTGGTTCATGAACCAGCCAGAGGGGAAGCCATATTAGACCTAGTCCTTAGTGGAACACCAGATCTAGTGCAAGAGATAAGGGTGTTGGGGGCCACTTGGCAATAGTGATCATAGCATGATCGCCTTTGATTTAATTAGTGGAGGAGGGATAGTAAGGAAATCCACAGTACTACCTTTTAACTTTTGAAAGGGAGACTATGATAAAATGAAGAGAATAGTTAAGAAAAAACTAAAAGGAGCAGTTGCAAAGGTTAAAGGCTTACATCAAGCTTGGGTGTTGATAAAAAATACTATCTTGGCAGCCCAGACCAGCTGTATTCCACGCTTTAAGAAAAGTGGAAGGCAGTCCAAAAAACTGCCAGCATGGTTTAAAGGTGAGGTCAGAGAGGCTGTTGTTGCCCAAAAAGCATATTTCAGGAAATGGAAAAAAGAGCCAAACAACAAAACCTGGAAACAGCACAAGCACTGGCAAGTCAAATGCAAGGCATTGATAAAGCAGGCAAAGAGAGAATTGAGAAGAAGCTTGCTGCGGAAGCAAAAACGCAAAATAAAGATTTTTTCAAGTACATTGGTAGCAAAAAACCTGTGAGAGAATCAGTTGGTCCATTAGATGATAGAGGAGTTAAAGGGGCACTAAGAGGTGACAAGGCGGAGAGACTGAGTGAATTATTTGCTTCGGACTTTACTGAGGAAGATGTAGGGATATTACCCATGACTGAAGTGGTATTTAAAGGTGTGGAAGAATTGAAGGAAATATCGATAGATCGGGAAGATGTATTACAACTATTAGATAAACTGAAGAGTAGCAAATCACCTGGGCAGGATGGTATACATCCAAGGGTGTTGAAAGAACTGAAATATGAGATTGCAGACCTGCTATTAGTAATCTGTGAACTATCATTAAAATCATCTCTAATACCTGAAGATTGGAGGATCGCCAATGTAACACCAATTTTTAAAAAGGGTTCCAGGAGTGATCCGGGAAACTACAGACCGGTGAGCCTCATGTCAGTACCGGGAAAAATGGTAGAGACCATCACAAAGAATAAAATTACTCAGCATGTAGATAGTCATGGCCTAATGGGAGACAGCCAACATGGCTTTAGACAAGGAAGATCTTGTCTTACTAATCTGTTATGTTTTTTTGAAAGTGTGAATAAACAGGTGGACAAAGGTGAGTCGGTTGATATAGTGTATCTGGAGTTTCAGAAAGCCTTTGACAAGGACCCTCATCAGAGACTTTTGGCAAAACTAGAGAGTCATGGGATAGGAGGCAGTGTACTACTGTGGATCAGGAACTGGTTAAAAGATAGAAAGCAGAGGGTTGGGCTAAATGGACAATTTTCCCAATGGAGAAAGGTGAATAGTGGTGTACCCCAGGGATCTGTGCTGGGTCCGCTGCTTTTTGACATATTCATAAATGACCTGGAAAGTGGAATAACGAGTGAGGTTATCAAATTTGCAGATGACACAAAACTATTTAAAGTTGTTAAAACCCAAGAGGATTGTGGAAAATTGCAAGAGGATCTTGATAAATTGGAAGACTGGACATCAAAATAGCAGATGAAATTTAATGTGGACAAGTGCAAAAGTAATGCACCTAGGGAAGAACAACCCAAACTATAGTTACACAATGCAAGGTTCCACATTAGGAACTACCACCCCGGAAAAAGATTTAGGCGTCATTGTGGATAACATGTTAAAACCCTCGGCCCAGTGTGCAGCGGCGGCCAAGAGAGCAAATAGAATGCTAGGTATCATAAGGAAAGGAATGGAAAATAAAACAAAAGATATTTTAATGCCTCTATATCGTTCTATGGTGAGACCGCACCATGAATATTGTGTGCAATTCTGGTCGCCGTATCTTAAAAAGGATATAGCGTTATTAGAAAAGGTTCAGAGAAGAGCCACCAAAATGGTAAAGGGGATGGAAGGATACTCCTGTGAAGAAAGGCTAAAAAGGTTAGGGCTCTTTAACCTGGAAAAGAGATGGCTGAGGGGAGATATGATAGAAGTCTATAAATTAATAAACGGAGTGGAACGGGTAAACGTAGATCGATTGTTTACGTTATCAGAATATAGAAAGACTAGGGGACATGCAATGAAGCTACAGGGTAAACTATTTAAGACTAATAAAAGAAAATATTTTTTCACTCAACGTGTAATCAAACTCTGGAATTTGTTACCGGAGGATGTAGTAAAGGCTGTTAGTGTAGCTGGGTTTAAAAAAGGTTTGGACAAGTTCCTGGAGGAAAGGTCCATAAACCATTATTAAGAAGGGACCCAAGATATCAATGCTTGACCCAGTACAAGTATTGCGGAACCTGTGTCTTTTGGGGAAACTGCTAGGTACGTATGACCTAGATTGGCCACTGTTGGAAACAGGATACTGGGCTTGATGGACCTTGGTCTGACCCAGTATGGCATATCTTAACTGTTTAGCAAGCAAGCAGCAGGACACACAGGGACAAACTGTAGAACAGAGCTGTTAGAACACACATAAAAGAGATTAGCTGCTGTTGTCTAAAAGGACAACTGAGGAAAAGTTAGGGACTTTGGTAGGTTTTTCTCATTTCCTTCAATAGATACCAAAGTTCCAAAAACTGAACTATGGCTGGGAAAAATGCTGTTTCCAAATCTGTTGTCCCTGTTATAGCTTCTGCCTCTGTCCAGATGAGGGACTGGTTCTATGTGCAAGATGCTTGCAAGCTGAAGCCCTCATGAAACAAGTGCAGGACCTGTGAGAAAAGATAGCACGGCTGAGAAGAATCCGTAACAGTGAGCAGTACATTGATGAGATGCTTCTGGAGATATCCAAGCTCTCCGACAGATGTGAAGATGGGATGCTACAGAAAGAAAAATGTTGGACACAGGCCACCAGATTCTGCAGAATCAACAATCCAACTCCACCATCCCTCAAACTGAAGAACCGGTATGCAGCCCTGAGAGTGGAGGAGGAAAGTACATCCCAGGAATAAGAAGATCCTGAGCTGAACCACCCCAAAGTTGCAGAATCGTGACTAAAGGGAAGTGAAAGGTAGGACAGATATTATCCTGACCAGAAGAAGAAAATTTTAGTCTTTGAAAGCTAGTCCAAAAATGTATTAAGTTACTCCAATAAAAAGATATCACCTTATTTTCCTTTTTATTTTATTTAACTATAAATGATAAGGAAAGGAATGGTGAATAAAACATATCATAATGCCTCTGAAGTGCTCTATGGTGCAACCCATCCTTGAATATTGTATGTCTTTCTGGTCACCATATCTTAAAAGGATATAGCAGAATTGGAAACTGTATAGAGAAGAGCCACCAAAATGAGAAAGGGAATGAAAGGATACCTCTTTGAGGAAAGACTAGGTTAGGGCTCTTAAAATTGGAAGAGGCAGCTGGGGGAGGATATGATAGAGGTCTGTAAATTAATGAATGGAGTGGAATGGGTAAACATAGATCGGTTGTTTACTCCATCAAAAAGTAGAAAGACTAGGGGACATGCAATAAAGCTACAATGTACCCATTTAAGAGTAATAAGAGAAAACATTTTTTTACTCAGTGCGTAATCAAACTCTGGAATTTGTTACCGCAGGATGTTGTTAGTGTAGTTTCATTTAAAAAAGGTTTGGACAAGTTGCTGGAGGAAAGGTCCATAAACCATTATTAAAGTGGGCTCAGGAAATCCACTGCTTACCTTAAGACAAGCATTGTGTGGAACCTATGTACCTTTCTGGGAACCTGCCAGGATTGGCCACTGTTGGAAACAGGATACTAAAGGGCCATAAACCATTAAAGAAGACTCGGGAAAGCCACTGCTTGCCCTGGGACAAGCATTGTGGAATCTGTGTGCCTTTTTGGGAACCTGCCAGGTATTTGTGATCTGGATTGGCCACCGTTGGAAACAAGGATACTGGGCTTGATGAACCTTGGTGTGACCCAGTAAGGCTTTTCTTACATTCTTATGAAACTGCTAGGTATCTCTCTGAGTGAATCAAGAATGATGTCATGGTTCTGGGAAAGAGGGTGAAGTAGATAGTCGCACAGGATATGTTCTTCTGAATCCTCCCTGTTGAGGGTACAGGCCGAGGCAGAGAAGCTTGCATCCTGGATATGAATGCATGGCTGTGTGGATGGTGTTAACAGGGGCGGCCCAAGGGGGGTGCAGGGCCATGTGCGGAGACTCGGTGCGGGGCCTCATTTGCATAAGGGACATCATTTGCATAAATATTTGCATAATGTTACCATACTACTTTTAGTAAACATGCCTCTTAATGAGTGTATGGATAAAGAAAGATCAAAAGATTTCTACATTACTATAATCCAGTGCCAACTGCCAGACACATTAGGATCTACGTACAGTACTACAAACACTGCCCATTTAGAACTCATAGCAAACCCACCGTATCCCAACAGCACTACCAGGACTCACAAAGCACCATACACTACCTATCAAAAGGCAACACTGCAAATATTAAACCAATGAATTTCAGAGAATAACAATACATGACCTACTGGGGAAAGAGAACAAGTGACAATGTCAAATAGGAATTACATAAACAGAATACCTCAGCTCAGTTATACATGCAGAACAAGGAATCACAATTTAGAAACAGGAAGACAATAATTAAACTGGGAACCCCAAAAGCCAGACTTGGAATGTAAAACAACACTGTAGAAATAAAACTATAAATTAATTCCTCTTGTACTAAACAAAGCAGACCTTCATGATGCACATTTCCCAGAGCTGACATATTCCAGTTAATAAATTCAAAATAAAGAGATATTTTTCTACCTTTTGTGCATTTTTTTTTCAGTTGCAATTGCTTCAGCCACTTTCTTCTGGTTTCCTCGTATGTTCTGCTAACTCTCCATCATCTGCTGTCCATTTGTCCTTTCTTCTCTCTTCTAGTTTTTTCCCATTCTCTCTCTACATCTGCTTTAACATACTAATCTTTCTCATTTTGCTCTTTCCTCATTCCTATTTCATCCACTCAAATTTTACCCCTCCATCCTCAATCCCCACTTACTCTCCCAATACCCGGCCAATTGTAGATTTTTCTTCCCTCCCACACAAAATATTTTTCCCCTCTCCATTTCCCTCTTCCAGCTCCATTACATTCTAATCCTCCCCCAACATCAGCTCCCTTCTAGTTCCAGCCCCACCCAGCATCTGCTTCCTTCTAGTCCCCGCATCAGCCTATTTCCAGTCCTAGCCATCAGCCCATTTCTAATCCTATCCTAGCCCCACCATCAGCCCATGTCAAATCCTAGCTCCCCTCCACTCAGCCCATTTCTAATCCAAGCCCCCCATGAGCCTACTTCCACTTCTAGCCCCTCCATGAGTCCATTTCAATCCAAACCCCCACCACAGCCCATTTCCAATCTTTGCACCCCCCAACAGTCCATTTCCAGTCCTATCCTAGTCTCTCCACCAGCTCATTTCCAATCCCAGCCCCCCATCAGACCATTTCTAATCCTTTCCTAGCCCCACCATCAGCCCATGTCAAATCCTAGCTCCTCTCCACTCAGCCCATTTCCAATCCAAGCCCCCTATGAGCCTACTTCTAGTTCTAGCCCCTCCATGAGTCCATTTCAATCCAAGCCCCCACCACAGCCCATTTCTAATCTTAGAATCTGAAACAGTCCATTTCCAGTCCTATCCTAGCCCCTCCAACAGCCCATTTCCTGTCCTAGCTCCCCCCCCCACTCAGCCCATTTCCAGTCCTAGCTCCCTCCCCTCACAGCCCATTTCCATTCCAAGCACCCCTCCCCATCAGCTATTTGCAGTTCAAGCCCCCCTTCCACTCAGCACATTTCCATTCCAAGTCAAGCCCCTCCCCATCAGCTATTTGCAGTTCAAGCCCCCACATCCACTCAGCCCATTTCCATTCCAAGCCCCTGTCCCCATCAGCTATTTGCAGTTCAAGCCCCCCCTTCCACTCAGCCCATTTCCAGTCCTAGCAACCCCCAGCCCATTACCAGTCCTAGCCCCCCCCCATAGCCCATTACCAGTCCTAACTCTCACATCAGCCCACCTCCAGTCCTAACTCCCCCATCAGCCCATTTCCAGTCCTAGCCCCCACATAGCCCATTACCAGTCCTAACCCCCCATCAGCCCACTTCCAGTCCTAACCCCCATCTCCCCATTTTCAGTCTTAGCCCCCCCACTGCCCATTACCAGTCCTAACCCCCCCATCAGCCCACCTCCAGTCCTAACCCCCCCATCAGCCTATAGCCCATTACCAGTCCTAACCCCTCTCCCCCCCCATCAGCCCAGGTAAATTTAAAAAAAAAGAAACTGGTTGCTGCTGCTGCCGCTGCCCCCGGCTGTCCCGCGGCCCCCTGCCTACCTGGCAGATTCCTTCTTGAGTCAGTCCTCTCAGCGTGGGCTTTTCAGAGCCATGGAGGGAGAGTTTCCCTTTCTCGCGGCTCTGTTAAGCCCGCCGGGGCTGATGGGAAATTGAAAATGCCTGTTTCCCATCAGCGCCGGTGGGCTTAACAGAGCCGCGAGAGAGAAACTCTCCCTTCGTGGCTCTGAAAGCCAGTGCTGAGGGGAGTGATTCAGGGGGCTCTGCCGGGCAGGCTGGGGGGGGGGGGTGCGGGACACTTGATTCAGCCACTACCGTTTCGGCAGCCGCAGCAGCAGCAACCAGTTTCTTTCTTTTTTTTAAATTTACCTAGGCTGATGCAGAATGTTGTTTGCACGGGGCCCCCTGAAACGTTGTGCCCTGTGCAAACAACATTCTTGCTCAATGGACGGGCCAGTCCTGGGTGTTATCTTGAGTATTTTGATTTCCTGAACCATGGGATGATTTTCCAAGGGCTGCTGAACAGAGATGGTGTCCACCTATCCAAGAGAGTCAAAGTGTCTTCTACAGCAGACTGTCTAACCTACTGAAGAAGGCCTTAAACTATATTAATTGGGAATGGGTGAAGAAAGCCCCCAGGTAAGTGAAAGCCCTCAGGTAAGTAAAACATTAAGTACCTCTGTAGACATGGGTAGAAGGAGCAACTTCTGGAAAGCAGGGCACATTAATGTCTGAAATATAGGGAAATAAGATTCCAGATGTTGAGGCTTTAATGAAAGAGGCTGACTTGGATTTAGTGGCAGTTACAGAGACATGGTTCACAGAGATCCATGACTAGGATGTATTTCTATGTTTCTACAAATACCAGAGAGAAGGCTTAGAGACAGATGGGCAGCACTATTTCTGTTGCAAAAGTGAGTTTTAAGTGTCTTCAAGAGCTGAGAGGTACTGCAAAGTCAGTGACAACTAGCAAAGGGAGGGCTCTGAGAAACAGATAGGCAGCATTACTTCTGACTCAGAGGTAGAGAAACGTGGGTTTTAGAAATCTCTCAGGCTTTGTGGTTCTAAAATATGAGTGACTTCATAAAGAAAAGGAAGTTAAAGTGAATAGAGAAAGGACACATAGGCAGAGGCAGGCAGAGAGTCATCTACTACTACTACTAATAATAATTTCTAAAGGGCTACCAGGCATATGCAGTACTGCACACACACTCACAAGAGAGGCAGCTCCTGTTCCATAGAGCTTACAATCTATTTTGATTGAATAACAGTGCTTGGGAGGCAAAGGCATAGGAATGATGGTAGAAATAGAGGAAGGAAGGAAGTTGATGGTCATGAGAGATCTAAGGGCCAGTGACAGCACTAGTGCGGAAGAACACCAGTAGTCCACCAGCCTAACTAATGGGAGATATCTTTAAGATGAAAGCATCAATAGCTGCAGCTTCCAGTAGAAATGTGAACGACCTCCTGTCTGTTCTCATCTCCACAGAGGAGAAAAAGAGGCAATGCAGGGTTGGGGGGAGGGGAGAGGGAGGTAGAAGACCAGCAACTTTGCCAAAAGTACAGCAGATGTGCCTTATTCTCTGCTGAGACGTGTGAGAGGATTTTGACAGATACAGAATCTGATGAATTCTCTTGTGAGGGATTTCCAGCATCAGATATTGAAAGAACTATAACTGAAAAGAGTCTTGAAAATGTAGCTGTTATCGGTGAAGAGACACAAAGTGATACTGCCAATGCCAAGAGCACCCTATAGTTGCAGCAGGTAGTAGGCAGTGTGAAGGAGGTCCTGGCTTTTCTTCTACTCTATCTTCAGTCTTAGTTCCCACTGCAGCGGCAGCAACAACACCAGTAGCCCTCAAAGAAGCAGCAAGGAGGTGTAGAGGCATCCTTCCTTATATTCCTCAGAGAGCTATGTGCCTGTACAATGTACCTGTGAAATGTCATTTGCATGCTTCCCTTCAATATTTGAACTGAAGTAAACTACTGAAAATTTTGAAATGTGGCTGAGTCATATTTTGTTTTATTTTTTAACTAATGGGGAATAGAGCGTTTGGTTTATCTGATTTAGGTGGCTGGTATATATTTAGTTGTTTTAGGTCAGTTTTTAAATGTTATTTTATTACTTAATCTCAGTTTATTTTCTTTCATTTAATCTATTTTTTATATTAATTTAAGGTTAGTTATTAGTATTGAGGCCTATTCCAATCTGTACGTCCTGGCCCACTTTGCATCTGGTCAGAACCGGACACACAGAAGTAGATGGGATTCTGATTCCATGGGGCACGTCTAGCCCCCGCGGGTTCAGAATCGCATCTAGGCCTGTACATACAAGCTGGAACTCGATTCCCAATGGCCTGCACGTACAGGCCTCTTCCTGGCTAACACAGTCAGGCTCCTGAATGGAGCCGCGATCCCTAACGGCCGACCACTTTTTTTCATTCCTCACAGCCCGACCCAGATCTGGCCACCCATGGACAGGGTCGGGCTGCGGAGAATCTCCTTCACCCCCTGCCTCCCTTTGCTGTGCCTGGGCCTGCCGTCCCCTGATTTCTAAGGGAACTTATTCCACCTCAGAGGTGGAATAAGTTCCCCATATAGTCTGCCAGCCCCGGATGTACAGGGCTGACATCAGAATTGCCCTCCATGTCTGGGGCTGTGGACAGCCAACCGCCCGCCCTAACCTTGCCTCTGCATTGCCCCCTTCCTCCCCATCTAACTCCTTGTTCATAGAGGGAGCCTTTGACGGGGATGGCGGGGGGGGGGGGGAAATAGCGGGGATGGGCATCCCAATGGGACATCCATCCCCGCTATTCGTGCTTCAGAATAGACCCCATTATGTTTTACTGGTATATGCTTGAATTTTTGTACCATGCTTGCAGTACTTATTCAATAAGGTGTGTAATCAAGTTGAATAAATAAATAAATGTGCTTGAAGATCTGCATAATGCAGAATGTTTATACCGGTGAAAGAACCCTTACATAAAAGATCCCAAGAACATAGTGGCAGGAAACCTTTCACTCATATATATCATTTGTTGGAGGTGCCACAAGGAGAAGAGAAGAAACCTACTCCACCTCAAGCGGCGGCTCCTTTTTAATCATATTTATTTGTTTGTACTTAGCTGTTTAAAATGAAGCGCAACTCGAATGAAACAGGCGAAACAGGAATCCTCCACGACATGCCACATTTTGATCCCAAATGCAGGCCCTGCTTCAGGTTTTTGCAAGATCCCCAAAATTTAAGTGACCAGTGCACTGTTCTTAGGATCTTTTGATCGCCAAGTTGGGTTTCCTTTATGTAATTGTATATTAGTGGAAAAACAGTAGGTGAGGAAAGCTATCTGGCATTCCTTTGTATAGTGGCACGATGCATCATTTGCAGAAATGACAACCTTTTGAACTAGGTTCAAGGGAGTATAACGATATTAGGCTGGAGATTCCATTCTGTACTGCAAGTAGCATTGGTAGCAAATTTGCATAAGAGAAAATCCGTTTCTTGGGCTGTTCATGCCACTGTGTGTTATACCCTGTCTCAATTTTGATGCCTTGACCAGTTTAGGCCACACCTAGCTGCTGCTGCCTAGCATAATAACTTACACTGATACTCCTTTATTACCTTTAGGGCGTTTTTTCATTACAGGAAAGCTGTCATTGGTGCGATTATTAGGATTGTTCTGTTTAATATTCAAATTCTCAGCTGGGTAGCTAGGGACCTAGAAGTTAATTGAAGAGGGCAAAAAACTGAAAATATGCCTATAGCAACTAATTTCCTTGCACCCTCTCTTCCCACACCTAAATGGCCAATGCAAAAAGTTCTGGATCACTGTAAGAACGTGGTGTATTCAAATAAGTACAACAGACTGTTTGCTTTAGAGAAAAATTCTCAAGATGGGCAGTGATGCATAGATTTAGAGAACTTGCATTTGATACCCAAAATAATGCAGAGATGGCTCTTTGTTCCCTATAGAAGCTATTGAATGGATTTTGACTGATATTCCTTTTGATGTTGCATAAGAAGTTAAAAAGTGGTTTGAAAAAGATGTAATGGACAGACCATTAAAGACAATGGTTGTAGCTATGCATTGGCTTATACTTTGAAAACATTTTACTTTTTCTACTGCCTCAAGCTGACATGTCTAGGGAGGATCCTGGCATAAAGCTTCTGGTGCACCCTTCTCCATTATCTGACATATCTACCTCTTTCTAATATTGCTTACAAGTAAACATTAAAAAATAGTATAGGAAAGGGAAAAAGGGCAACATATGGAGAGCTGCATGTAGCTATAATGGAAGAGGATATAGTAGTCATCACAGAGACATGGTGCACAGAAAACAATGATTGGGACATAGTTATACCAGGAAAGACAAGATAGGAAGAAAGAGAAAAAGAGTGGTTCTATATTTAAAAAATAATATTAAAGCCACAGAATTGCAAGGCTTATGAGGAAAGGAGGAGGCAGTCTGGGGAGAGGTAACCTGCATGGAACGGCAAGTGCACCTTCTCTTGCCGCCTTGCTGGGAAGACTAGATGGATCATACTGGTCTTTATCTGCTGTCATATACTATGTTACTATATATGTCTGGGTTAGTCTGGAAAGAGGGAAAGGAAAAGCTATTTATATTGGTGTGATATACAGATCTTCCTCATAGGCAGAAAAATAGATTCTGCATCGGTGCCCTTCGAATGGAACCTAAAGTGACTGACTGGGTAAGAAGCTGGTTGAGTGGATAGTACCAGAAGGTAGTAATAATTGGAGTTCACTCTGAAGATTACCAGTGGTGTGCCTCAAGAACTGATCCTTGGTCCTATTCTTTTTAATATTTTCTAAGTGATATTATAGAAGATCTATTAGAAACATAGAAACATGATGACAGAAAAAGACCACATGGCCTATCTAGTCTGTCCTTCCATAACAACAACTACAACAGTCCACTTTTTACCCTTAGAGATCCTCTGTGTTGGTCCCATGCTTTTTTGAAATCAGTTACTGTCCTCATCTCTACCACCTCCACTGGGAGACTATTCCATGGATCCACTACTCTTTCTGTAAAGAAATATTTCCGCATATCACTCCTGAATCTATCTCCCTTCACCCTCATCCCATGTCCCCTCGTAGCAGAACTTGCTTTCAATTGAAAGAGGCTCTCTCCCTGAACATTTATGCCACGGAGGTATTTAAACATCTCAATCATATCACCTCTATCCCGCCTTTCCTCTAAGGCAGGGGTCACCAACCTGCGGCCCGCGGGCCGCGAGGTCCCTTCGTGCGGCCCGCGAGGCTCTACCCCGGTGCGGCCCGCCAAGGATGCTGCTACAAGTACCGGCAAACTCACCGACTCCTTCTTCTGCAGCCGCGGCTCCCTGCCTCTTAGGGAACCGCGGCTGTGCTTGTAAAATCATCGCGGAGCCCTTCCTGTCTTGACTGGCTCCGTGCAGCATTGTCCCGCCTCCAAAGGAAGTGGTAAACAACTTCCTTTAGAGGCGGGACAATGCTGCACGGAGCCCGTCAAGACAGGAAGGACTCCGCGATGATTTTACAAGCACAGCCGTGGTTCCCTAAGAGGCAGGGAGCCGCGGCTGCAGAAGAAGGGAGGGAGCTGACATGGAATAATTTTCAAAGCAGAAGTACAGGTATGAGCATTGTTTTTTTTCGCGGGGGCGGGGGCGGGGAGAAGGGGGTGCAGCCCGCGAGTCTACCGGTAGTCGGCTGTGCGGCCCGCGGCCCTCTGGAGGTTGGTTACCCCTGCTCTAAGGTGTACATATTAAGATCCTTAAGTCTGTCCTCATATGCTTTATAATGAAGCTCATTAATCATTTTAGTAGCAACCCTCTGCACCGACTGCATCCTGTTCACATCCTTTTGAAGGTGCGGTCTCCAGAATTGCACACCATACTCCAAATGAAGTCGCACCAAAGACTTATACAGAGGCATTATCACCTCCTTTTTTCTGCTAGCCATTCCTCTCCGTATGCACCCAAGCATCCTTCTAGCTTTTGCCGTCGCCTTTTCTACCTGTTTAGCTACTTTAAGATCATCAGACACAACCACACCTAGGTCCCGCTCTTCTTTAGTGGACAAAAGTACTTCACCTCCTATACTGTATTGCCCCCTTGGACTGCTGCAGCCCAAATGCATGACCTTACATTTTTTAACATTAAATCCCAACTGCCAAATTCTAGACCATTCTTCAAGCTTAGCTAGATCCCTCCTCATGTTATCTACACCTTCCTGGGTGTCTACTCTATTGCAGATTTTGATGTCATCTGCAAAGAGGCAAATCTTACCCGACAGCCCTTCCGCTATATCACTAACAAAGATGCTAAAAAGAATCGGACCAAGGACAGATCCCTGGAGCACACCACTGGTAACATCCTTCTCCTCAGAGTGAGCTCCATTTACTTGTACTCTTTGTCGCCTCCCACCCAACCAATTTCTAACCCAAGCAGTAACTTTAGGGTCCACCCCTAGGGTGCTCAGTTTGTTTATAAGTCACCTGTGAGGAACAGTGTCAAAGACTTTACTGAAATCTAAATACACGACATCTAGAGCTCTCCCTCGGTCCAACTCCCTGGTCACCCAGTCAAAGAAATCAATCAGATTTGTCTGACAAGATCTGCCTCTGGTGAATCCATGCTGCCTTGGATCCTGTAATCCGCTGGACTCCAGAAACCTCACTATTTTCTCTTTCAGCAGCGTTTCCAATAATTTACTCACCACCAAAGTTAAACTAACTGGCCTGTAGTTTTCAACCACATCCTTACTTCCGCTTTTGTGTAAAGGCACCACATGAGCCTCTCTCCAGTCCTTTGGCACCACTCCCGACTCCAATGAGGCATTGAAAAGGTCAGTCAGTGGAGATGCTAGAACGTCCCCAAGTTCCCTCAGTATTCTAGGGTGTATCCCATCCGGTCCCATCGCTTTGTCTACTTTAAGTTGAGCTAGTTTCTCACGAACACAGTCTTCTGAAAATTGTTCAAGATGTCCCTCGCTTCTGTTCTTATTTGTGGGTGTTTTCTGAGGTCCTGCTCCTGGTTCTTCATCTGTGAACACAGAACAAAAATATTTGTTAAGCAATTCCGCTTTATCCTTATCAGCTTCTACATATTCCCCCCCCCCTGAACCCTTGAGTCTGACAATACCACTTTTGCCCTTCCTCTTCTCACTAATATATCTGAAAAATGTCTTATCCCCCCATTTTATTGCATTGGCTATTTCTTCCTCCTTTTGAATCTTTTGGGAAAGGTATGCCTCCTTGAAGATATACCAAAACATCTGCAGCAGGCTAGACACCCTGAAAGGTGTGGATAACATGAGGAAGGTTCTAATGAAGCTTGAAGAATAGTCAAGAATTTGGCAGCTGACATTTAATGCTAAAATGTTCAAGGTCATGCATTCGGATTGCAAAAACCCAAGGAAGTGATATAGTTTATTGGGTGAATTAATTTAGTGCACAAAAGAGAAGCAGGATCTGGTTGTGATCATATCAGATGATGTTAAAGTGACCAAACAGAATGGGATACAGCTAAAGCCAGAAGGATGCCTAGGTGTATAGGGAGAGGGATGGCCAGCAGAAAAAAAGAAGTGATAGTGCCTTTGTATTAGTCTCTAATGAGGCCTCATTTTGAGTACTGTGTACAGTTCTGGAGAACACACCGTCAAAAGGATATAAACAGGATGGAGTCAGTCCAGAAGACAGCAGTGGCTTTTGTCATAAGGCATACTGGAATAGACTTAAAGATATCAATATTTAAACTTTGGAGGAAAGGCAAGAGAGGGGTGATATGGCAGAGATTTAGATGCCTCATATATTTACACAGTAGGTGGTCCTTTTCCAGTTGAAAGGAATCTCTGGAACAAGGAGCCATAGGATTGATGTGAAAGGCGGATAGATTCAGGAGTAACCTGAGGGAATATTTTTTTACAGAAAGGGTGATGGATGTGTGGAACTTTCTCCTAGTGGAGGTGGTGGCAACTAGAATTATATCTGAATTCAAGAAAGAATGGGACAAATACAGAGGGCCTCTGAGGGAGAGGAAGGAATGTAGAACTTAATACTGTACTTCTCATGGATGAGCAGACTGAATAGGTCTTAAGGCCTTTATCTCCCATTGTTTTTTTATTTTTATGTTTCTTTGATTCAAGAAATCTGCCATTCTGATTTTACCAACCATACTGTCAGTTTACTTACTCTGTGATCAGTGTCTTAGTATGTAGATTCCAGTTTTCCTCCTTTCTTATTTTTATTTTTTTGAAGGGTTTTCTATGCTACTATATCATAGTTTCAAAGCAGTTTACATTATAACTTGTGGTAAAACATACTTTGTAATAGGGACAATAACTTGTCCCTATTACAAACAATATGACAATATGACAAACAATATGACAGTGGTAAAGAACTTGGAACAATATGAAAACGGGGTATATCTTGTGTCATATGTAATGAGGGTATGTTGGGTACTTTGGGTAGGGTGTAGGGTAACAGCATAGGATTTTGTGGGTAGTAAGGATGACATGGGAGGGCATAGGGTATGGCCAAATGTAATGGTTATTTCATGTGAACATAGTGTTCTGTGAAAAGGTATGTTTTTAGCATCCTTCTGAAATCCCATAGGTCCTTGATGGAGCTCATGTTTTCTGGGTGGGCATTCCATAAAGATGGAGTATATATGAAGAATGCTCTATTGCAAGTTGACTGAATGTATTTTTTTCTTTGTGCTTGGGATGGTAAGTAGGTTTTTATGGTTTGTCCTTTTTATTCTGTTCTCTGGATCCTTGTGGATTAGTGGTCAGAGGATGTCTGGAGATAGGTTATGCAGTATTTTGAATGTGATAACTAGTATTTTAAATTTGGTGTGTACATGGACCAGGAACCAGTGTAGTTGCATCAGGGTAGGCATTATGTCCTCTGGTTCCTGTGGTTATTCGCGCTGCAGTATTCTGGACCATCTGGAGAGGAATGCTATGTGTTTTGGGTAGCCTTGATGACTAGGTATTATCATTGCTTGGCATACTGGTCTAAAGTTGTTATCATTGAGAAGATGTTTGAGTTTCTGTATAATTCTCATTTTATGATAGGCTGTTTTTGTTGTTTTGTTTATGTGCACTTGGAAGCTTACTTTTTGGTCCAGTATAATGCCTAGGTATTTGACCTCAGGTTTTACTGTGAGGTCATTGTTTTGTATTTTTATTGTTATGGGTGGGATAAAGGTAGCATTCCTGGTGACATGAAGGACTTCTGTTTTATTGTAGTTTAGGGTTAGGTTTTGTTTTTCTAGCCACTGTATCATTGCCTCCAGGCAGTTTGTTATCTGCGTGTAATCGGGATGTTCTGTGTTGAAGTAGGTATAAATCATAATCTCATCCGCATAGATTATTATAATGTATATTGTGGGCTTTTTTATTATTGCACATAGTGGTTGCAGGCATATATTGAACAGGACTGATGATAGGGGTGAGCCCTTTAGGATTCCTTGAGATTGGTCAATTGTTCTTGATATCTGTAGGCCACATTTGATGTGCCGTTTCCTGTGTGAACCATCTGTGGGTAGTGCCACAGAGCCCTATTTCTTGGAATCTTCGCAACAAGGTGAGGTGCCTTGAATCTTCATTCCACTGTTGCTAATGCTGTCTTTCCCTTTTGTGTGGTTGCTTTGGGATCTGCACAACCTCCACTGTACATAGAGGAAATAAATACTGTATCTGTTAGACCCACAGTTTACAAATGCCCTCCAGAATAATATGTCTTAGGCTACCAATTTCCGTGTACCCAAGTACTCCAAGACACCCTGTGTATGAATGCCTTATACAATGGGAGTGGAGGAGTGGCCTAGTGGTTGGGGCAAGGTACTTCAGGCCAGAAGGTCAGGGGTTCAAATCCCACTAGAGGACAGCAACCTTGGGCCAGAAGGACTGGGGTTTCTAGTCCCACAGGTGCTCCTTGTGGTCTTGGGCAAGCCACTTAACCCTCCATAGCCCATGTTCCCTGTAAAATAGTTATCTCCAAGTTATAATGCCCTGTTCAATGTAATTTCAGTTTGTTCAATGTAAACTGCACTGATGCAGAATAGCACAGTATATAAGAGAATGTAAATAAATAAATAAAAAATAAATAAAAATGTTGACAATCACATTGAACCCCAATGGTCAAACTTTTCATCTGCATTGCCTTGAGGTCTTCCAGCCATCATTGGCAATGCTTTATCCCTCTCATTACCTTGTGATATCATTGTCAGGTTTGGTGTTACTTTACCCCTAGCCTACTACTTTAAGGGATCATTCTATGCCACAAATAGCAGGGATCTATGTCCCATCAGGACATACATCCCCACTATTCATCCCCCTGCTGCCCCAGTGCAAAGGCTCCCCATACATACAGCTGTGTTGTATTGGGAGCCATAGATGGGGCAGGAGGTGGCGGTCTGGAGGTGGGGCGAGGGCAGGGCTTGGGTGGAGCAAGACCCCGGATGTACAGGGGCAATTCAGAGGTTGGCCCTGTAGTCCGGGGTTGGCCGGGTAGACGAGGGATGGTGATGGATGGCGGGGACAGACAGGTGAGGGGTGAAGGGGGTTCCTCATAGCCCAACCTTGGCCATGGGAGGCCGGATTGGGGGTTGGGCCGCAGGGAAAGGGAATTTTGGGTCAGCAGCCAGGGATTGCAGCTCTGTAATGGAGCCGAAGTGCCATGGCAATGGGATGCCATGCACTAAGGCTCCATTATGGAGCCTGGCTGAGTTAGCTAGGTATGTGGCTGGGCCTGTAGCTAATCAGAATCAGGCCCAGCCTGCATGTCCAGGCCATAGACCCAATTTTGAACCCGTGGGCACATCTAGCCCTGTGGGATCAGAATCGGGTCTACCTCTGTATGCCCTGATTCTGATCAGCCGTACAGGGGCTGGACAGCCAGTACAGAATTGGCCTCTTAGTGTCTTTCTTCCACTGTTACTTTTATTGTTTTCATATATTACAATCTTAGGGGCATGTTTACTAAGCCCCACGCTAGTAATACAGGTTTGGGCTACATTACTAGTGCTCCTCACCAAGCACTGGCAATGTGGGCTTTCGAGGCCCATGTTAGCGGCACCATGGTAGGAACACCCACATCCCACCCAGTTACTACCTGGATGTATGCTGCCTGGGTAACATAGATTTTTTTAGCGCAGGGCCCCATGCTACTTTTTAGAGCGGCGCCAAAAATACAAGCAACCTCCATGCTACCCGGGTATCGCGCTTTAGTAAACATGCCCCTTATTGTCACATAAGTTATATTTGGGACTAGTCAATAATAGTTTCATTGTGACAGTAACAAGCAGCATCAGGGAAGAATATTTAGGCTGCCTACCAATCTTCCTTCCAAAGAAGGGGTCCTAAGTCCTTTCATGTGATCTTTCTGCCATCACAGCAGAAATTAGGATATTGCCATCACATTTTTCTGGGCAAGCCTATCTATGAGGACAATACAGTATTCCTTTATTCATCTCTCCAAAGGGCTGCTTTTCCTGACGTAACCCTTTTGGTGATTCTTTGACCACACCCAAAGCTGGTGCAACTTTACCCCTCTCCTCCTGCTTTGGTATCTTCTTGACAATGCTGTTGCTATTTTATCCCTCTCCTAGTGCTTGTGTCTTCCTGCTAATGCTGGTATTCCATTGCTCTGTCCTCATGTCTTGAGGTCTTCGTTCCGCTCTTTATGCTGCTCTGCCCTTCTGATGGTGGCTTGGAGTCTTCATGCCACTTTAGTGTACTTTGCCCCTCCTTTGGTGCGTTGGTGTCTTCATGCCTCTCTTGATATCTTGGAGCACTGGTGCCTCTGTGGCAGATGCCTACCACTTAACTTTAAACAAATTTGATCAAAAATGGATGTAAACCCCCAACTGTAAGAGTGCTAAGTTGTTGTCAAAGATGAACCAAACTGAATTTTTTTGCTCTGCACATCCCTAATGAATGCACCAAGCTGCCACAAGAAACCAGAAGATCTTGACTTTAATGCAGGCATATTTTCCTAACTAAGACTAAGCATTTCAGGAAAGGAGATGCAGAGAACCCAGCTTTTCACATTTAAATAGATGTGACATTTATAATGGATTACCTGAGTAACCATAATTCAGGTGCCTAATGAGTTGGTTTTAAATATGTGATACATCGGCTTGTTAATGAAAACTATTAACGGTAATAGATCAGTATAATATGCTTGCATGAAGCATTGTGCACTGGGTAATCACTTAAATATTTGGATGAGGTATATCACCTTTTATGAGAATGGTCTGGTTTTCTGTTTGCTGAATTAAATAGTGTATTCAGATTAATAGAAACAATGATATTAGAAAGGAATTTTCAAGGAACAATTTAAATGGATTTGAAAATTAAAGAAAGGATATAGAGGACACAGTCTTGTGGATAATCCTGATGGTCCTTAACTGTAGAGAAAATAGTGGTAAAAACTAAATAGAAAGAATGAAGGCTAGGGATTTAGGTGACTGTGATTTAAATGCTTTTGATTCTAAGTGAACAAGATAAGTATGTTTATGTTTATTTAAATTTGATATACCGCTCAGGCCAAAAAGGCATTAGAGCGGTTTACAATACTATATTATTCAAGGAAATAAGAAAAGAATGCCATTTATTTGATAGGACAGAATAGGGGTCAGAGACAGTCAAACAGATAAGAGAGAGAAGAACACAGAACAGCAAGTTACCATGATATATAGACACGACAACCCAGACCATGCCATCAGCGAAACTCCAGAAACAAGACGCCACGGACCAATGCCTAAGGGCCACGCCAAAGGGCCCTCTGGAGAGGCCTTCTGGCGCGGGCCTGCAAGGCGCTGGCGTGCCCCTGAAACGGAAGTTCTTATGCTGTTAGTCATGGCAGCTGATTGGCGGCTTGTGGAGGAAGGAGGAGCTCCTGCTCTCACCCCCGTCGAGATCACTGCTCTCCCGAAGCCCCTGAAACGGCGGTTCTTATGCCGTTAGTCATGGCAGCTGATTGGCGGCTTGTGGAGGAAGGGGGAGCTCCTGCTCTCACCCCCATCGAGATCACTGCTCTCCCAAAGCCCCTGAAACGGCGGTTCTTATGCCGTTAGTCATGGCAGCTGATTGGCGGCTTGTGGAGGAAGGGGGAGCTCCTGCTCTCACCCCCGTCGAGATCACTGCTCTCCTGAAGCCCCTGAAATGGCGGTTCTTATGCCGTTAGTCATGGCAGCTGATTGGCGGCTTGTGGAGGAAGGGGGAGCTCCTGCTCTCACCCCCATCGAGATCACTGCTCTCCCGAAGCCCCTGAAACGGCAGTTCTTATGCCGTTAGTCATGGCAGCTGATTGGCGGCTTGTGGAGGAAAGGGGAGCTCCTGCTCTCACCCCCGTCGAGATCACTGCTCTCCCGAAGCCCCTGAAAGTAGATAAAACACTTAGAGCATAATTCCATAACATGCATGTATAGCCCACGGACACATCTACTGTAAATGAAAAATGAGCCCTGTTTGACCCTAATTCCACCTGCATGGGTCTGGACATGCCCGCAAGTCTCACATTAGGGACCGAGACGTGTTCAGCATAGCACACCCACACCATGGGACATGGGTATACATTGCAAGCTGCGTGGATGTCCCTGCCCTTGGCAAATTCTGAAAAGATGTATGGTTCTGTTGCTGCCCATCTCCATATGGCCCCTATGCTGCTCCTCATACTGACAGGATGGTGCCCATGTCAACTACCCATGAAAATGGATGAGACAGATGTACTGATGCAAAACATTCCATATAAGCTAGTCCTTTGCATGACCAGGACACTGCAAAGTGATCTCTGTGCTCTCAGAGTTGCTACAACAGCAAGTAGGAAGTGATATGAGTGTCCTAACATACCTTGCAGCACAACCTACATGGCAGTAGGTGAACATTTTAGTTGTGTTTGCATTGGTCATCTCTGACAATGGTCTGTACAATGCTATGTATTGACCAGAAGAAATCAGAAATGGTCCTCTACAGCTAAATGCCAGAGTCTATCCCTGACATTAAATAGGGACCCTCAGATTGAGTGCATGCACAAGCGCAAACAGCATCGCAAGATGCCCAAGGTCACCAGCATCTATCTATATAAATATGCACATTTGTATGACCGCTGATGGTGCCATGTGCCCTGTTGCATGCTTTCATTCTGAGAGTCCCTTATCGCTGACAGGGATATGCTGCTGTATCCTGGCCGATCCCACTGGTACCTGGTCACGCTGCGGTCAGCCCTACGGACCAGGTACTGGCCAGGCACTGATGTCCCCCTAAAACTGCCATTGCACACCAGCTCCCCCATGCATCCTTCTAACCACACATACACTCTCACTTTCAGTCACGCAAAGCATAAAGCTGCATTGCAGATGCCTTGCACCTCTAGAAAACAGCTGGTATAACATGATGACATGGGGTCCCAGGACTACTAATTTGATCTATGTTTCTCACCCACACATGCATCCATCCTTTACGCACCCACATACAATCCCTACATCTACAGTCCCACTTCCTAGATGACAGAGATTGTTAGGGTGTTAGATTGTCAGCATAGCTGGAATAATCACCTTTGCACCTCTAAATATTTCTGTAGGGGTATTTAGTAATGTATCTTAACCATACCAGCTTCCCCTTCTTCTGCATTCTTGTGGTCTTCCAGACTGCAGACACACCGGTTCACAGCATCTTTGTCACAGCCATTCATCTCTATGGGACACATTGCAGAGCAGAGCAGAACGGTTTCTAAGTTCAGGCCTTATTCCACGTTTCCACTGATATAACATGGACATCCGTGGGACAGACATAGAACATACATGGGTCTTTCCTGAATATGCATTGCACGTCTCCACTGCTGACTCCACTCCCTCCGCCCATGTTCTGAGATCTCCGTGCTAGCGCCATGTACGTGGAGGGCCACTGGTGTATCAGAATACGATCGTAGATATTTTCACTAGAAAAATCTCTACGCCACATGTCCAAGGGCTTATCCCTGTTCTGGAATAACCCTCTTACGGGGTAGTTACTAAGTTACAATAAAAACAGGCATTCTACTGCAGCTCAATATCGCAGGTTAGCAGCTTCCATGGTAAAGGAATAATGCAGCTTGCAGTTTTCACCACAAGTTGCCTTATTCCAAGGGAAAAATAAGGCCAGCTCCATGCTGACATTATGTTTCTTGTCTGGGAACATTGAGCCTCTAGCAGGTGGCCAAATGCTCCAAGTCATGATCTTAAAAGGTTAGTGGTATACAGAGATCACTCATGGTCCAGAGATCCCCAACCCTAGCACCATCAATCAGCAGAGCCCCCCTCCCAAAATAACTCACTTCCCAACACATGCCTTTGACCTTCCCCTCCAAGGCAAGATTGCAGACCCCCCCCCCCTTAAAACTCCATCCTTCCTAGACCCTAATCCTCAGCCCCAGCACTTCCCTTAAGCCTCCTTGGGCTTATCTTTAAAGTAGCCTGGTAGTTCAGTGATACCTAGTCAAGAGCAATCTCCACTTGCTCCCATCTGGATTGGCACTGGATTCAAATGGTGCCCATGATCCCCTATTAGGTGCGATTTTGAACCCAGCAGCTGCCCAGATGGGCGTGAGTGGGGGTTGCTACCATCTGGGTATGACTGAATCATCAAGCTACTTTGGAATTAAGCCTGGGGAGGCCTAAGGAGAGTAGGGGGGGAGGGTCTTAGGATTGGGGTTTTAAGGGGGCTGGGTGTATGATCTTGTCTTGGGGGGAGGTTGGACAGACATGTTAGGAGGGGGTTATTTTAAGGGGCCCTGCTCCTTGATTGTGCAGGGAGGGATGACCCCTGGAACACCAGTGATCTCTGAACCCCACTAGCCCCTTAAAATCATGACTTGGAACATTTGTCCATATGTTAGAGTCCCAGTGCTCCCAGACAAGAGAAATAATGCCAACTTGGAATAATGCAGCTTGTGGTGATCACTGCAAGCTGATGTAGAATGCCTGTTTTTACTGCAGCGTATGTAGTAGCTATGTCCTATGGAGGTCATTCCATAACACAAATAGGCTGTTTGGATGTGCGCAAGAGACATTTTCCTTGCAGAAATGTCTATGACCATATTCTGAAACCCTGCACCCATGCATGTCCATGGCACTAGCACGGGGATCTCAGAATGTGCCTGGGAGGGGCAGAGCGAGGGCATGGTCAGCCACAGAGATGTGTATAGCATATTCCAGAAAGGCCCTTGTACCTTTTACGAAATCTCCACAGACATCCCCATTATTCCTGCAGAGACATGGATTAAGGCCAGGACTTAAAATAGATTCTGCTGTGCTCTACAATTCATCCCATATTGAAGAATGGCTATGACAAGTATGTTTTGAATTGGTGTGACACAGTCTGGAAAAACACAAGATGCAGTTATAAAGAACAGAAAGCAGAGGTGAGGGAATGTTGTAAGCTGAATAAACATTAATAAACATTAATAAATGCCTTTACAGAAATATTAAGAAGAGCAACAGTGTTCATTCTGGCTATGCTGAAATATGCTGTTTGTGCTAAAAGAGTTAATCCAGGGAACCCTAATAAATCCCGTGTTCTGAAAACTGAGACTATAGATGTAAGAATAGTATGTGAGTGAGTCTAGAAACAAATCTTGTTAGAGTGAGAAAGGGAGATCATATGTGTATGGTAAGGGACGTCATGCTATTATGGTATAGCAGCTGTTATTTATAGGTTCTGTTTGGAAGAATGATGTATTTTGGGACTGCAAGTGAGAGTGTGCAGTTTTGGGGTAGCATGGGAGGATCTGGTGTGCTGATCTGCAATTCAGGGAGGCCATGAATGTCTGGCTGGTACCTGGACCATATGGATGAATGCAGTTTCACCATGCGCTATGGTGATAGGGCAGCCATACAGCAGCTGTGCCAGGCACTGGGAAACATGACTGATGTTGTGTCAATATTTTACGGATTGTGCCATGAGGCCACCATCCTTACCCAGTCCAGGATCTATGCAAGCTGCGAGAGTGGTGATATATCTGGAGTCTGGCTAGTTGGTATAATGGTACAGGGATCCTCCTCCCATGCCCACACAGGCCTGAGCAGGGGTGCAGTGTCACAAAACAGACTGTGGGAAGGCAGGCAGGGTTGCCCCACAGATAGCAGATATATACAGAATGAAATAAGCCAAGAGAGAAGGTGGACATTGACTGGGACCACTGTAGCCACATCTAGAGAGATGCTATGAGAAATGCAAGTGCTCATTTATGTGGAAAACAGATTCCATAGTTAGAAAGCCATAGTTATTATAAAAGCCATTGCTTTTACATCTTGACCCCTGTCTTTGGTCCTGTCTAGATTACAAGCTCCATATTTTATGTTTTCACTTTGTATTATATGTTAACTGTTACAATGTTACTCTGTGTTTTGTCTCGACTTAACTAGATTGTAAGCTCTGATGAGCAAGGACTGTTTCTTTTATGTCTGTGCAGCTCTGCGTATGAATGGTAGCGCTAGATAAATGATAAATAGTAGTAGTAGTAGTAGTTATTGGAGGAGCATAGTTTTGTCGCCCAACTATGTAATGCATTCCTTGGGGAATTACAAAGTTAGTTTAGGTTGCTGTGAGGTTGGTAAGGGTCCATACATAGCATTTTAAGGCGTGTTTGTATAGAGATGACCTAAGCAAGAATAATTGAGGCAGTGTTCTACTGCCAAGCAATGTGTGATGCAAGGTATGTCATGAAATAATTTTGCAGTGTTCTGGGCATGAAACAGACTGGTATATGTGGTCTGTTTTGCATCAGTACCTATATGTATCATCACTATTAATATATCATTTGCATCAGCACAACACTGTCAATGAGAACATCAACTTAGGAGATGCAGGTTTTAACCAAGGGGCGTGGCCTCCGCAGGTATATCATGCAGAAGTCCGCGATCGGAAACATGCATCTTTCGAGAATATGGTGAGCGTGGGGACATCCAACCCAATTTCAGCATTTACCTGTGTCACATATTAGTGGGAGACATGCTTTTCTGCTGTTTATGAGCACAGGTGCCAGACACATCTATGGCATGTGGTCGAGTGCGTGCACAAACTGATTTTAATGTTTTTGTCACAGCTAGCCAGCCTCTATGCAATCTGCCTCTGTGTGACCAGATTTCACTTTGATATGGCAGCCATACATCAGCTGTGACTGGAACTGGAGCCCCACCTCACTGCCATAACACACAGGGGACAGACCCTGCCTGTGCATCTGAGAGTGATGACAGCACTCACCTTCAAGGCAACAGGTATTTTCTGAACTGCCACTGCAGGTCTGAGCTAGGTGGCAGTGTCCAAGTGTATCACCCAGTTTCTGAGTGTTTTATGATGCATGCTTCAGATTACATAGCATTCCCACACAACGCAGCAGAGGTATCAGACAATGGTTCAGTTCCATGAGGTGGCTGGGTTCCCCTCTGCCCTGGGTTTGATAAACTATGCATGTAGCCCTCAGGGCCCCTTGGCAAAGTGAGGCAACATACTGCTATCGGAAATTCTGCCACTACATGAATATGCAAGTAGTGTGCAATATATTTCCCCCAATATATTGCACACTACTTGCATATTCATGTAGTGGCAGAATTTCTGCCTTTCTGTTTCTCAAGAAGAGGAGTGCTTCCAGAGCTCTCCCAGAAGGTGATTTTTGCTGTGTTTGCTTCATTACTGAGTCTTGTCTGCAAATAACTGTGAGTCTGTTTGTCTCCATTTATTTTTCTATCTAATTGTCCTTAGTGGTGGGTTCCCTTACCTACTCCATTGTGTGTGCCCACAGTTCAGGAACAGCCTACTGGCCAGTGACACTTAGGTTCCCGCCCACCCTACCCCTCACCCCACCCACCTCAGGGGCTACATTGCCTATTTATTTAATTAATTAATTTATTTAACTGTATTTATATCCCGCTTTTCACCGGGTCAAAGCGGTGAAAAGCCTATATAGCGGTCACAGACGTGCCATCTATCGTTCATAACTTGGGTTAAAAGCATCATCATATTCATCTTTTCTTCTTCTTTTTCCTCTTCTGGGGCTGCATAAACAACATGTCATGTATTCAGTGCAATAACTGCGGTACTTTCATTCAAAGACGAATCATTTGGAGACTGAGAGCTTATCCTATATGTCTAAAGTCAGCTGCCATGCATGAAGAACTGGCTCTACTAAGGAAAGACCTAGCTGCCATGCATAAAGAATTGTCTCTACTGAGGGAGGCACTGACTGCAATGAAGCGCACCTCTTCTAGGATACAAACTGAACGAAGTCCACCACCGCTCCTACAAAGAATCAAACGCCCCAGGAACAAATGGATCACAGTGGGTTCTGGTAGATTGCGACCTGTAACACAGAGACATCCTATACATCAAGAGATATCCCTGCATAATGCCTTCTCTACCTTGGCTAATGAGGATGCCCAATTCAAAGAAACTGAAGGGCCCTTAAATTAATCAGACAATGTCCAATCCCCTGCTATAGCACTAAATATGAAGAAAACCTCACCCAACAGAAAACTACTACTACTTGGAGATTCCATCATCAGAGGCACCAACTTGGGAACACAGTTCAAAGGAGAGAAGATAGTCATGTGCCTACCAGGCTCTTCAGCCAGCAGGAACACAAACCAAGTTGTTGAATTACTTAGCGCAAAAAGTGAACACTCCAAACTTGATGTTATTATCCACTTAGGCACAAATGGCCTGGCTAGAAACTGTGTCTCTACAGCCCAAAAGGACTTCCATTCTCTGGGAGAGAAACTCAAGCACGTTGTTAACACTGTTGCATTCTCAGAAGTTCTGCCTGTTCTTGGTAAGGGGACAAAAAGACTGCATCGCATTAACAGCTTTAATACATGGCTCCAGACCTGGTGCAGAGAAGAAGGATTCAGATTTATTGGCAACTGGGACAACAAATGGACCAACAAGAGACTATACAGTGCTGATGGACTACATCTCTCTTCCGCAGGGAAAAGAATCCTAAGTGAAAAATTCAGGCAGTATGTGGATATGCATTTAAACTAGGAAAAGGGGGTGACGGATGTGGAAGGTCAACATCTGCCTGCCACCCCCAGCAAAAGCAAAAACAGAGCAACATCAGAAACAGCCACACTTTTAAACCACACATCAAAAACATGTGGGAAGAAGTGGGCAGAACAAAATCAATGCAAAATACACACAAGCCAGGAAAATGCTGGAAAGCAATGAGCACAAATGCTCGAAGCTTAGCCAACAAAATTCCAGACCTGGAAGCCCTAATGGTGGAAACGGATTTGGACATTGTGGCCATTACAGAAACATGGTTTAATGAATCACATGATTGGGATATAGCCATAGCTGGCTATAATCTATTCAGAAGAGACAGAGGAAATGGAAAAGGAGGAGGAGTAGCCTTGTATGTCAAAAGCAATATTAAAGCTACTGAAATGCAGGGGACATGGGGAAAAGAAGAAGCGCTCTGGATTGCGTTGGAAAGAGGAGATGGCACTGTCATCCATATTGCTGTAGTCTACAGACCTCCGACTCAAATTGAAGAGAGAGACAATGAATTGATTATAGATATTGCCAAGATAGCAACAAAGGGGGAAGCAGTCATATTGGGGGACTTTAATCTACCCGATGTGGATTGGATTACTCCTTCTGCACATCTGGAAAGAAGCAAAAAAAATTGTGGATGCTCTCCAAGATGCATTATTTAGACAAATGGTGATGGAACCAACCAGGGAAAGCTCAACGCTGGATGTAGTGCTCACCAATGGTGATAGTGTGTCGAATGTCTGCGTGAGTGCCCCTGTGAGCAACAGCGACCATCACACGGTGTGGTTTGAGATAAAAGCCATGGTACAGGCCAATCATAGCAAGCTCAAAGTCCTAAACTTCAAATACACTGACTTCAATAAAATGGCAGAGTACTTAAAGGAGGAGATGACGGGGTGGAAGGAGTTAAAGGAAGTGGAATTGCAGTGGGCTAAACTAAAGGAGGCAATAAAAGGGGCAACAGATAAATATGTAAGAAAAGTAAGTAAAAGCAAGAGGAGAAGGAAACCTATTTGGTTTTCCAAAGAGGTGGCTGCTCAAATAAAGGCAAAAAACACAACTTTTGCAAAATTCAAAAGCTTGCAAACAGAAGAACACAGAAATGAATACAGGATCCAACTCAAAGAGTCTAAAAGAGTAATAAGGATAGCAAAATCAAAGGCAGAGGAAAAGATGGCTAAAGATGTTAAGGGTGGCAACAAAAATTTCTTCAGGTATATTCAGGAAAGGAAGAAGATCAGAGTTGGAATTGCAGGACTCAGAAGTGCTGGGAAAGGACTAGTGGAAAGTGACACTGAAAAAGCGAAATTGCTAAACAAATACTTCTGCTCTGTTTTTACTAAAGAAGATCCTGGAGATGGACCAGCTGTGACTCCCAAATATAAAAATGGGAATGAAGTAGATACCACACCATTCACAGAAGACGAGGTGTTAGAACAACTTGCTAAACTGAAAGTGGACAAAGCCATGGGACCGGATGGGATACATCCCAGGATACTGAAAGAGTTCAGAGAGGTTCTTGCAGGACCGTTAAAGGATGTCTTCAGCAGATCCTTGGAAACAGGAGAGGTTCCTCAGGACTGGAGAATGGCTGATGTCGTACCTCTACACAAAAGTGGTGACAGGGAAGAAGTGTCAAACTACAGGTCCGTGAGCCTTACCTCGGTGGCGGGAAAAGTAATGGAGGCGCTCCTGAAAGAGCGAATAGTGAACTTTCTCAAAGCCAACAGGTTGCAAGATCCGAGGCAACATGATTTTACCGAAGGACGATCTTGCCATACAAATATGATTGAGTTCTTTGACTGGGTGACCAGGGAACTAGATCAGGGGCATGCGATGGATGTCATCTACCTGGATTTCAGCAAAGCCTTTGATACTGTTCCTCATAGGAGGCTTGTCAACAAACTCAGTAGCTTGGGGATGGGTCCCAAGAAGGTAAACTGGATTAGAAATTGGTTGACTGACAGACGACAGAAGGTGATTGTGCATGGAGCTCACTCGAATGAGAGGAAGGTGATTAGCGGGGTGCCCCAGGGTTCGGTCCTGGGCCCGGCACTGTTGAATGTATTTGTGAGTGATATTTCTGAAAGACTGAATGGAAAAGTATGTCTTTTTGCAGACGACACAAAAATTTGCAACAGAGTGGACTCCCCCGAGGGAGTGGTTAACATGAAGAAAGATCTACAAAAGCTGGGAGACTGGTCTAATGCTTGGCAACTACGATTTAATGCGAAAAAGTGCAGTGTCATGCACTTGGGTAGCAGAAATCCAAGAGAAATGTACGCGATAGGGGGCGAGAGGTTGGTATGCATGGTTCAGGAGAAAGACCTTGGTGTGATTATCTCTGATGATCTCAAGGTGGCGAAACAGTGCGACAAGGCGGTGGCAAAAGTCAGGAGGATGTTGGGCTGCATACAAAGAGGGATTACCAGCAGAAAAGAAGAGGTACTTATGTCACTGTATAAGTCACTGGTGAGGCCTCACTTGGAATACTGTGCTCAGTTTTGGAGACCATATCTTGCAAAAGATGTAAAAAGACTGGAAACTGTTCAGAGGATGGCGACCAAAATGATTTGGAGCCTGCATCAGAAGCCTTATGAGAAGAGACTTGAAGACCTAAATATGTACACTTTGGAGGAGAGGAGGGACAGGGGAGATATGATTCAGACGTTTAAATACTTAAAGAGACATGATGAACAAACAAACCTCTTCCAAAGACGGGGAACCTGTAAAACTAGAGGGCATAACATGAAGTTGCAAATGGGTAAATTGAAAGGCAATGTCAGGAAATATTTTTTCACTGAAAGGGTGGTGGACGCTTGGAATGCCCTCCCGATGGAAGTGGTAGGGGCGAACACGGTGACGGAATTCAAAAAGGCATGGGACAAACAGAGGATCCCTTTACAGCAATAGGATAAAAACAAAATAAACGGTACCATCTAACTTCTGAACCATATAATGTCTCAACAAATATATAATGTCTCAACAAATAGGGGTGTCCTACATGGAGTGGTGGGTTTACCCCTAAACAAAGACATGGGGAGGGGTAGCCTGCACAGAGTGACAGGTGCACCTACTCTTGTCATCTTGCTGGGCAGACTAGATGGACCATGCTGGTCTTTATCTGCCGTCATTTACTATGTTACTAAATAACTGATGTTGTGACAAGATTCTCTGGATCATGCCATGATTCCTATATCCTCAGTCAGTCCAGGATACACACACGCTTTGAGAGTGGTGAAATCTCCAGAGGCTGGCTACTAGGTAAGATGACACAGAGATTCTACCCCCACCCCCCCCCCTGCCCACACAGACCTGACCAGGGGACTGTATTCTCTCCCAGAAATGAAATACACCTGATCCCAAGCAGTGACCCGGTGACGAGAATGGAAAGGTAGAGCACAGGATGTACTAGCTCCCCAATGGGGCTGAGAGGAGTGTTTCAGATGCCCTGTAACAAGCGACCCTACTCTGTCTCTCAAAGGGCAGAGTCCCTTGCTGGGGTAAAGGATGACAACGAACATGTTCTGTCCAAGCACACACGTCTTTCTTTCTAGTGATGTGGGTCATCAAAGGTCTAAGTGCTACCATTTCACTGGGTGCTAATCAGGGATGGCCCAACCACTAGACAAACCAGGTAGTTGCCTAGGGCAGCAACCTCTGTAGGGCAGGAAAATCAGGCCATTCAAAGCTACATAAAAGATGTTGACAGCCATAGGGGGTGGAAAACTTGAGTTTCGCCTAAGACTCCAACACTTTGGACCAACTCTAGGACCAGCCCTGGTGCTATTGTTGACTTCACTCATACACATGATCCTGATTCTCCTACATGTGGCCTTCACACTGCTTCGGAACTGGCCTTGCCACACATCTCTGATGCCTGTGTGTTCTCCCCCATGTCTGTTCAGGTGACAGAAGATACCCCCTGAGGCACTGACTGATGATCCCCATCATGTATCCCAGCTCACCAGTAGAAGTGTGATACAACAGGGCACACAGGAGAACCAGGGGAATTATTAAGCAAAGCGCCTGAAGGAGAAGTTGGCAGGGTGGGAGGAGGCAAGGGAAGTGGAATTGAAGTAGACTGAACTAAAGACGACAATAAAAGGTGCAAAAGATACATATGTAAGGAAAGTAAATAAAAACAAGAGGAAAAGGAAACCTATTTGGTTCTCCAAAGAAATGGCTGCACAATAAAGGCAAAAAAACACAGCTTTCACAAATTTCAGAAGTTCGCAAACAGAGGAACACAGAAAAGAATGCAGGATAAAGCTGAAAGAGACAAAAAGAGAAATAAGGATAGCAAAATCAAAGGCAGAATAAAAGATGGTTAAAGATCTAAAATGTGATGACAAAACTTTTTCAGATATATTGAGGAGAAGAGAAAGATCAGAGGTGGAATTGCAAGACTCAAAGTGCTGAGAACGGATTCGTGAAAAGTGACATTGAAAAAGCAAAAATGCTAAACAAATACTTTCTGTTCTGTTTTTACTAAAGAAAATCCTGGAGAAGAACCACCTGTGATTGACAAATATACAAATAGGAATGGTGTAGATACCACACCATTCACAGAAAATGATGTGTTTGATCAACTTGCAAAACTGAAAGTGAACAAGGCCATAGGACCGGATGGGATACATCCCGGGATACTGAAAGAGCTCAGAGGTTCTTGCAGGGCCATTAAAGGATATTTTTAATAGATCCTTGGAGACAGGAGAAGTTCCACAGGACTGGAGAAGGGCTGATGTGGTACCTCTTCACAAAAGTGGTAATAAGGAAGAAGTGGCAAACTACAAGACAGTAAGCCTTACCTCAATGGTGGAAAAAGTAATGGAAGAGCTCCTGACAGAGAGAATAGTGGACTTTCTTGAAACCAATAGGTTGCATGATCCGAGGAAATATGGTTTTATCAAAGGACAATCATGCCAAACAAATCTGATTGAGTTCTTTGACTGGGTGACCAGAGAACTAGATCAAGGACATGTGATGGATGTGATCTACCTAGATTTCAGCAAAGCCTTTGATATTGTTCCTCATAGGAGGCTTATCAATAAACTGAATAGCCTGGGGATGGGTTCCAAGGTGGTGAACTGGATCAGAAATTGGTTGACTGACAGGACCTCGGAGTAATTGTTCCCGTGGATCTCAAGGTGGCAAAACAGTGTGACAAGGCAGTGGCCAAAGCCAGAAGGATGCTGGATTGCATATAGAGAGGAATTACAAGCAGAAAAGTGGAGGTACTAATGCCACTGTCCAAGTCACTGGTGAGGTCTTACTTGGAATATTATGTTCAGTTTTGGAGACCATAGCTCGCAAAGGATATAAAAAGACTGGAAACGATTCAGAGGAAGGCGACCAAAATCATTTGGTTCCTGCACTAGGAGACATATGAGAAGAGACTTGAAGACCTAAATATGTATACTCCAGAGGAGGAACAGGGGAGATATATTACAGTCCTTTAAATACTTAAAGAGTATTAATGAACAAACAAACCTTTTTCAAAGTTGAGAAAACTGTAAAACTAGAGGACATAACATGAAGCTGCAGGAGGATAAACTGAAAGGCAACATCAGGAAATACTTTTTCACTGAAAGGGTGGTGGATGCTTGGAATGCCCTCCCAATGGAAGTAGTGGGGGCAAATACAGTGACAGAATTCAAAATGGCATGGGACAGACATAGTGGGTCCCTTTATAGTAACAGGATAAAATCAAAATAATCTTAACTGTCTCTGCTATCTCAACAAATAGGGGTGACCTTTATGGAGCGGTGGGTACACCCCTCAAAAAAGGCATGGGGAGGGTGACCTGCATGGAGCGGCAGGTGCATCTATTCTTGCCATCTTGCTGGGCAGACTAGATGGACCATGATAGTCTTTATCTGCTGTCATATACTATGTTACTATATTGCTATATATGGGCAACTGAAGAGCCGGTGTCTTGATCGCTCTGGAGGGGAACTGCTGTACAAGCCTGTCAACGTGTGTGAAATATTCATAGCATGCTGTCTGCTGCATAACTATGCGCTATGGAAAAGGCAACCCCTGCCAGATGGCCCAGAGATATCCATGGAGGATGGTGACACCGATATGGAGGTATCTCCGCAAGTGCCTATTGACCAGGCTTTCTGAAGGCAAGACAAACCATGGTCCACACACATTTCACCTGAAGGTGTGTTTCTTTCCCATGAGTGACATATTTCCCAGATTAATATCTACAGTACTGGCAGGATTCAGTATTGTGAGTATAATTATGATGATGGGTAACCAGGACGTTACCAGGAAAGAAATGGCAAAGAATGAACCAATGGCTAATAAATCATTTGATGCAAAAGTGTTTGTTTTAGTATTTTCTTTTTATTTTTTTGCATTTTTTTGCGTAAATAAAGAACATCATGCCCCTTCCCTGTACCCCCACCCTGGCCCACCCACTCCCCCACACCTCTCAGACACCGACACCCACACCCCATACCCCACAGCCAAAGCCATGTGCAAACATCACACTCATCGCTCAACCCAAACCCTACAAAATCATAGCTCCCCCCACATATCCCACCATCCTCCAAACAGAACAAGCACCATACCACCTCTCTTACACAAACATGGTTATGATTACTTGGTCCTTCCATAGCCCCTGCCACTGCCCCTGCCCTTTCCCCTCATAGAGGGCATGTGCACCTGTCCGTATGTCACAACAATGTTCAGGGTGGGGGGTGGCGTGCTACTGGAATCTGAGCTGTCACTCTGGCCACTCGCCTCCTCAATAGCATATAAAAATGCAGAAAATGTCATAGCAGGCCCTCTGTCCTGAGGAACAGGGCCCAGAATATTGGAGACCTGTGTGGTGGCTGTGGCAGATGTGGATACCTGCCATGTGGTGGTACATGTGGTCACAGAGGTGGAGCTTGGCCCAGAGATTGTCGCCACAGTGGTTGTAGCAGAAGTAGCAGAGGTGGCAGCTGGAATGGAGTCACCATGGGTAGAGCTTGTGGCCACTGGGTGGCATGTGCAGGAGGCTCAACTCGGGATGTGGACCAGGTTGGTCCGGGTCTGATGCAGCTCCCTCAGTAACTCCACCACAGTTTACTGCAGAAAGCAAATTGACTGGTCCAGGTGTTCTGTGGCTGCAAGCTGGCACCCTTATAATGCCACACATTGCTCAACAACTCCAGCTTGGCACATGCCTGTGCCTGGTGTTGCTTGTTTTGTGTCAGCAGCCTCTCTGCACACTTGATTAGCTTTTTTGAGGTCCCGGTGCTGCTGCTTGGCTCCTGGCCATTCCCATCCTGCTGTTCTGTGGACCTGGTTAGGGTACAAGATGCTATATTCATCAGCTCCTGTCTCACTGGCTGCCAGCAGCTGCCTGTTGTGGTCTGAGGCATCATCATCATGTTCCTCTCCCTGGACAGTGGCCAAGAGCCCTACAACAGAGGTGCCTACATTCTGCAAAGTTTGCGAGGGAGGATCAGCAGGGGTCATGACCAGATTCAGCTCAGCAGCATCAGCACCTATGAATACACAGAGCAATTATGTTAGCTACATGGTATGATCTGCCTATCACCCACAGTGGGATGTCAGTGTACCGGCTATCAGTATGACACAGTTGATTCCATTGGTACAGGGCCAAATTGTTAGATGGGTGCTGCTGTCCTATTGTGCAATACTGCTCTCTGTAAAAAGGAAGCACCGATCACAACAAGCTACCCACTCTGCATGTGTATATTTTACACCATAGCAGATACATGCCCTGAGTAAGCTTCAAACCACTAAACCTCAGGTTACAAGGCATATAGCATGCCAACTAAGCCACAGCAGATTGTCACAGCTCAAGCTCCCACACATCTGTGACTAAACACCCTTGCTGTGTCCACATTGGTAGAACAGCTCTCAGCTCTGTACTGGAGAGAAGTGGAAAGTGTTACATGCATGGCAAACGCAGAATGGCACTGTCACCTGGTTTAGAGAGTTACTCTCAAGATTAACCTTTTCCTATGAAATTTAAGCAAGCTCTGACTAACTGGAAGTATAGGCATTCCCTCACAGCCACTAAGCCATGGCATATCCTATCTGTTCTGTCACTGAAGAACAAAGGGGATATGCACTGGGGCTGTAACGTCTCTCATATCACTCTCTCATACATGCTGCCACTGCATTGAAATGAAAAGGATGTTGGGAAGGGTTATGGAAATGCATCTGAAACACATAGCAGGGAGCAGTAGTACTAGGTCTGTAGGCCTCACTGCTTATCTGATATCCATGCTGAAGGGCAGACCATACAATCCCTGTGTGACCCAGGACACAGGAATGTAACACCACAGCACAGAAAGGTCACCCACATAGATCACAAGGTGTGTTGGTGACAGTGGCTCTGCAACTGTAGTGATGCAACAGATCATGTCTGAGACAATGCTTGGACACACAACTGTAATGGCAGGTTTACAGTTGCAGTTGATGCAGAACACCTCTTTTGTAACCTCCAAACATGCCTATGTCTTGGTCCCTAGGTGAAATGTCAGCTTCAATATACAATGTCTGGGACATTCTTACTACTGCACTGTTTGTACAACATAACCAGAAATGTTATACAGGCCAAAATGGAACCTGATATCTGGGCACAAAAGCCCTGTCATGCACACCTGAACAAGCAGCAGGGAGACTATTGGGAGATGCCATGCCCCAGGGTAGCAGTGCTGTGATCATGTGACAACATCCCAGAGCTCTTTCCTCTGAGCCCTGCAAGGACTAGCCATGTTTTGGGAGGTATAGGGCAGTGCTGTAAGTGGAACAGGAGTGTGATGATCCCTAAATGATACCAAGGACTTCCGCAAAGCTCTCAAGACCCATCTCTTCACCGAGGCCTATGAGCAACCACCTTAAGTTGCCAACCACTAGATACCACCCAAGTGTCCCATTAGCTACCCTCATCACTTAGCCCCAACCGCCCATCCCCATTTATACCTATAGGTAGATAGCCTTTTACGTATGTGAATCGTATCCCTCCTGTTGAATGTATGCCTCCCGATGTCTTGTTGACCACTTTAATTGAAGGATAAGGTGGTATACAAAACTGTCTAAATAAATAAATAAAAATAAATAAATGATGGGAGCCATGCAGATATCAACATATGCACAGCAGGGGTGTTTCTGGGCAGCCCAAGCTCTACAAAGTAGATACCATTAGAGTGTTTGCGCAAAGCACCAGGACCAGAATATGGAACACTATGAAGATGGTGTGGGTGGAAGGGTGTGCAGTGTGAGCAGGAGACTTAGATAGGGAAATCTACCAGGGTGTAAAGGGAGGAGACATATTGCAGTCACTCACCAGGCTCCTGTGAAGCCCGTGATGTGTCCAGTGTGCCCACCCCATCCACTGCAGCAGGGTCAGTAGTGGCCAGGACTCTCTGCTCTAGCTCCATCAGGGTTTCTAGCTGGCCACCTGGGCCCACAAGTCCAGCCTTCTTGGCTGTGTTGCAGCGCACCTGCTTCCACTTCCATTTCAGGTCCTCAATGTCCCTGTTATTGTGATAGATGGCATTTAGATTCCACCGGATGGCGAGCCATTGCCACTCTTTCTGATACGCACCCACCTGTGTGCCATCATTGCCTCTCATTACATTAAGATGAGCAAGGATCTCTTTCAACATGAGAGTTAGCTCCCCCTCAGTGAAATTACATCTCCTACTTGACACTTTTGGAGCTATTTCCCTGTTTGAACCGACACTTGCGAGATGCACATTCAAACTGCAGAGGCGTGTATGGCAAGCTCTCCATGTTTATATCATTTAGATGTCTCTAATTGAAGACAGGGAAATGTTTGAAAATCAGTGACACTGTGGACATATCCGAAAATGGGTGCATCCATGTCTTCAGCTATACGCGCCCAGAATACTAGCATGCACAGTTTTATCCTCACCACCTTTCCCCCCTGCCTGTAACCGTGCATGTATTCCACCATTTCCTCTACATGTCCATGGTACAGATGAGATATGCAGCAAGCAGAAAGGAGGTGGCTTTGCTGGTAGAAACAAGGTATATCTTTGTAGGGGTATGTGTACAATGCACTGGGCCAATATGTTGCTCATTTGCTTGAACTCTATGTACTGTATGCATTGCTGACTCCCGAGTAGGTCCAAGGTGTTGGCAGAGTATGAGCCAGGCCCCCAGTCTCCCTTGCAAGCTGAAAGCACAGATGTGCTTTGTCTGCTCAGTATGGTGTTCTCCACACTCCCATTGACACCACCCTAGGGGGCTGCTTGCACGGCCATGCCTTCACACCACTCCTGTTGTGATGGTGCACACCTTTTTCTGGGCTGCTGACAGACAATTTGAGGGATATGCAGTGCAGGGGAGGATACATGCATGCACCTCTCAGGCACCACAGGATGCATGTATTGTCACCACAATCAGCACTGCTGTCATGGGGCTGCCTCTGGTTTGGGGAGGGGGGAGTAGCCCACAGAATATAGGTGCTGGTATAGGACAGAGTTGCCAGGCACATAAGACCCTATCCAAAACATATCAGTTGGTGCAGATCTGCCTTTCGTGCACTTCCAGCTATCAATGCTGTCCACAAAGACATCTGTAAGACTCACCTGAGGTTACTTCTGCAACCCCTTGGCAAACACACTGCTTATGTGGCAGGCAGGGAGGCTAGTCTCGGTGTGGATTAGGGTGTTGTGAAACGTTTTGGCTATGTTCCAGGTACAGCTGCAGGAGTGGGCATCTGTGACTCCCTCATGATTACTGACGGCCAGTCCCTTGCTGATGTCTGGTAAGGTACTGGCACTCTGGATATCTGGCAGCAGCAAACTGACCTAGTCAAACTTGTAAGATTTCCTCATACTCATGATCTATCGTATCCCTCTAATGTTAGCGTTTCAACTTCTGCGTTTGCGTGGTTTCTGCCCATTATTGGCAAGTGGCATCTGCCCCATGGCAGGAAGTTTCCATTTCACCCACATCTTTCATTGCCCTTCCATCTCTGTCCTCTGAGGATGTATCCTTTCCTTCTGTCTAATGAGGCTCTGAAAAGTGTAGCTATCAGTCCAGTGCTTGGTGAAACAGGTTCCATGCTACACGTAGTGCAGGGGCCCAGCTTCAGCTGGTCCTGCATACACTTGTCACAGCATGCCATCTTTTCTTGCTTTGACTTTGCAATAGGCAGGTTTTTGGTTTTTTTTTTAAACTTTTATTTTCATTTTACAACAAGCAAAAAGAAAACAACACACCAAAGGAAACAAATACAAGCATACAATAAGGAAAAGCAACCCCAATTACCCCCCACCCCTATGCTTCTTCTCTAAGCTGATAAGTATCATCATATAAGCGCTTACAAACAACAGTAACTGTACATCAAAACAAACAGAAATAGTATCTGCGATACAGAATAATCATGTGACAGAGATTAACACAGATTTAAACAGTCAGATGAGAGCATTTAGCAGTTTGAACATAGTCGTTGAGCATCTTCCATTTAGACAAGTGGTGGGGGGTCTGAGCGGAAGAGGCTAACATACGAAGTATTTGCTCATATTTACTGTAGAGACAGACATGATTCCACCATTCATTGGGGCTCAGATGGGAGCTATTTTTCCAGTATTTCGTAATTAGGGAAATAGCTATGCCCAGCATAAAGTCTAAAAGGAAGTAAGCCGATTTGGGAAGAGAGGGGATCCCCGCAGCTGAGCGGAGTCCCACTATCTTCCAAGAGAGGGGCTCCTGAAAGTGCAAAATAGATTGAATACGACCCCAGACCCGACTCCAGTAATACTACAATGCGGGGCATTCATACATAACATGAGTTAGTGAACCAATGGCCGCCTGGCATGTCCAGCATCTATTGCTCTGGGTGGCGTTCCATTTGGCTAACCTGTCAGGAGTATAGAAACATCGGTGGGCTAGAAAGAAAAGTGTCTGAGTAAGTGAGGCGGATCGAGAGACCCGTGTCACCTTGCTCCAGACTAGGCTCCATTGCTCCGGGGTCAAAGTTACATGCATTTCCCGCTCCCAGGATTTCTGTGCTGTAGGAGTGCCTCTATTTACAGTATGACATAAAGTAACAATTTGCCAGCACGGTTATTTTCCCGATAGTACATCCCTTGTTGTGATTCAATATTTTTAGCAGCAGCGGTATATAAAAGCTGATTGTATTGAAAACGAAGGCATTGTAAGCGAAGTAAAATACATGGGTCAATACGGGACGTGAGGAGACGCTCTCCAGCTTGTATCTGTTGTTCTAGAATCAGTAAATGTTGCTTTCTTTGTTTCCCCTGTCGAATTTGATAGCTAGTTATAGTTGCACGGATAGACGCCTTGAAACCCTCCCACCAAGCCCAGCTCGCAGTGTCATGGGGTGAATTAAAATGAAAGTAGTCTTGGATAGCGGCCTTTATGTCAACCTGAAAATCTTTTTGGTCTAGTAGGGATCTATCAAAAAACCAAGCACGGGGATGTTCACCTTGCGTAGTGACATGTAATGAGAAAGATATGGCAGCATGATCTGAAATATGGAGAGGATGAATCCTAGCCATGTCCACTTGGGATATCAGTGCTTTGGAGATAAGAAAAAAAAATCTATTCTAGACTGTGAGTGATGGGGGGCTGAGAAAAAAGTGAGCTCTAAGTCGGAGGGGTGAAGCAGCCTCCATATATCTACTAACGCAAGATCTTTCATCAGAGCTGTAAGGGTAGCAAGACTCTTGGGTGGACCACTCGTTCTAGGCGGCAGTCTATCTATCAAAGGATCAAGTACATGGTTGAAATCGCCGCCAAGTATTAATGGAGTATTGGCAGAGGCCAGTGCCAACTGCGCAATACTTGCATAGAAAGCAGGGTTATCCACATTCGGAGCATAAATACAAATACACGTGAATTCACTATCTCCAACCTTAAGGTGTGCACGGGCCCATCTACCCTCCTTATCAGAGCTAGTATCCATTACAGTAGCTTGCAAAGACTTCTTAACCAAGATGGCTACCCCACACCGTTTGGAAACGGCGGGAGTGTAGGCAGCCACCATGTAAGGCTTAGCATTAAGTTACAGTGTTTCAACGGAGTTTAAATGCGTTTCCTGAAGAAACACTAAATCAGCATGTTCATGATTAAGATAGCTAAGGATTTTCTTTCTTTTGATTGGACTATTGATGCCTTTTACGTTCAGTGATAAGATCTTACATAAGGCCATTCAGAAGGGTTAAAAATTCTGAGAAAGAACATGATAACGCACATAATTTCACAATGTCCCTCATATTAACTGTATATGGCTGTACACATGACATGATAGAAAATAAGCTAATGTAAAACAATGAAGCGCCCCATATAAAAAAATAAGCACCGAGGTGCATTAGAGAAGAAGCAGAACCCCAGAAATTACTGGCGACCAGATGTCTGCGGGGAGAAACCCCAGAGAAGGCCTAAATTGAAACATATAACCTGTATAGCTGTACGTGCTCCGAATCCAACCGAGGTGCACTTCATGGAGGGAAAGGAGACCAAGAAAGTTATATATAGAAAGAAAGAAAAGTCCAGGCAGTCTCTGTTCCAGGCTGTGATCACCGCGTCGGGCCATTCAAAATGGCGGGCAGATCCGGCGGATTACAGATCCAAGTTGTTGGATTAGCGCATCTGGTCTGCCTCTTTGGAATCTAAAAATGTTGCTAGTAGATCAGGATCTTCGAAGGTTCTAGTTTGGTTATGGAGAGTCACTCTGAGCTTCGCTGGATACAATAGGCCAAAGCGAGCCTGTAGCTGTTGAAGTCTAGGGCGAAAAGCAAGGAGTCTCTTCCGACGGTCAACTGTGGGCTTTGCCAAGTCAGGGAAGAAGGAGACTTTATGACTTTCAAACTCCAGATGATGATTCGCCCGGGCAGCATTTAGAATTTGCTCAACTTGCTGATATCTCAGTAATCGAAAGATGATAGGCCGGGGGGTCGTCCGATTGAGCGCCATGGTGGTAGGAACACGATGTGCTCGGTCAATTTCCAGATCTCTGTGAAAAGTGATCTTCAGCAAGGAGGGAAGAGTTTTGACCAGGAATTCTCTTATATCTCCTGCTTCCGCCCCCTCCGGTACTCCAATGAGCCTTACATTGTTGCGACGGGCTCGATTATTGCTATCCTCTAACTCTTTTTGAAGATTCTGTATCTGACGCTCAGCCTTGTCCAGTTTCACCAAGCGCACCGCGTGCGAGTCGAGGACCCCCGCCATATTGTCCTGCCGTAGTGAAAGACCTTCAAGCCGGTCCTGAAGCATACCGAAATCTTCTCGCATGGCTCGGAGCGCTTCTCCGTTGGACTGTACCAGTTCCTTCACACCGCGTATTTCCTCCAAGATCTCCTGTTGCATTTCGGGGTTTTCCCGAAGTGGAACCATCTTTTGTGGGGAAGACAACTCTGTTTTGGAGCGTTTTCCGTGTGAAGAAGAGGGAGACCCGAAGTCTAAGCGCGCTGGTTTGTGGGCCGCCATCCCCCCCGAGGTATCCCGGTGAGTTCGGAGCAAAATATTAAGTTTATGTAGGTATTAAGTCAGGATTCTGAGTAGGCCTCTCGGGAGCTTCAGCGCGAAGCGTCTAACCCGCTGGACATCAGGCTCCGCCCCCCAATAGGCAGGTTTTTATTCATCATCATGCATCTGTTCAGACGTTCCTTGTAGTTCCCTAGCATCATCTTCTGCTCATACCCCTGTCTCCTCAGTTCATAGTTTACACGTAATATATCGTCTAGCCCGCCCTCCTCGTTCAGGCCATAGTTATTGCTGTTTTCCAGAGCCAGTTTGGAGTAGAGGAGCAGCCTAGTGGCTAGCAAACTGGTGTAGTAGCCTAGGAACCATGGTTTGATTCCCTCTAGCATGCCTTGTGTCCTTGGCTGAGTTACTTTACCCCCCCCCCCTTCCCATTACATCAGGAAAAAAAGGCCTGCTGATCTTGCATCCTGCATACCTTTCCAAGAAAACACAGGAGCTGCTGGGTCTACAGGAGTCAGCATTGGTTTGAAGGGAATTTAAAACTAAAAAATATTGATTACATTAACCCATTCTACTGCATTCATTAATTTATAGATCTCTGTCATATTTCCCCTCAGCTGTCCGTTTTCCAAGTTGTGGAGCCCTTAACCTTTTGAGCCTTTCCTCATAGGGATATCATTCCATCCCCTTTATCATTTTGTGGGCTCTTCTCTGTACCTTTTTTAATTCCACTCAGCCTGTTTAAAGATATAATGACCATAACTGCACAAGCTGCATAGACATAACAGAGTGGAGGGGTATCCTAATGGTTAGAGAACTGACTTGATAACCAGAAAAACAGGGTTCAATTCCCACTGGCACTTCTTGAGGCCTTGGGTAAGTCACTTAACCCTCCATTGTATCTGAAGAAAGTTAATGCATGATCCAAGTTATCTAGGTCCCTGTTTAATGGACATTACTAAGTTTGTGTCACAATGTACACCACTGTGCCTAAGGAAGCCATTCCCTAATAGGAACAGGCAGTTTGCACAAGCCACAGGATCAAGTCAGAGACATTTGCTTCATGGACATGCACGAGTTCCTGTCCAAAATGGAATTAGAGCAGTACTTAATACTTTGCTCCACTTTCCCCTGCAAGTGATAGTGTGTGCTGTGGTCAAGAGTAAATCATGGAGGACCTTAACTCCCGGTTTCTGATGGCCATTCTGCATGGAGCTGACATGGAAAGGAGGAGAGCAGCAAGGAGGCAATCATATCTAAGGGGACATGGGCTGAGAAGCCAGTACCTGGACCTGACAGATGAACTCTGTGTTACCAGGTTCTGTTTTGATCTGGCAGCCATACATGAGCTGTACCTGGAGCTGGAGCCACACCTTGCTGCCATCACACACAGGGAACAGGCCCTGCCCGTGCATGTGAAGGTCCCCACTTGCCTTCCTGGGAACAGGTACGTTCTAGTCAGTGCTGACAGCTGCAGTAGGTCTGAACCAGACGGTGGTGACCAGGTTCATCACTCAGTTTCTGAGTGCTTTCCTGAGATATGCTTTACATTACATCGCCTTCACACACATATTGCAGCAGAGGCATTAGAGATGCTACAGTTCAATGAGGCATCCAGGTTTGCTTCAGTGCTTGGCATCATCAACTGTACACATGTGGCCCTCAGCTCCCACGATGGAGTGAGGCCACATACCGAAACCAGAAAGCCTATCGCTCGATGAACATGGAAGTCATATATAATGCACAGGGGGAAATGACAGACATCATGGCAAGATACCCAGGATCCTGCCATGATTCATACATCCTCAGCCAGTCAGGGATACATACCAGCTTTGAGAGTGATGAAATCCCTGGAGGCTGGCTACTAGAAAAAATGATACAGAGATCCCCCCTCCCATGCCCAAGCAGGGGAGCATCCACAAAGCAGACAGCGAAAGCAGGCAGGCTTGCCACACAGCTAGCAGATGTGTACAGATCAGAAGAAGCCAAGACAGAGAGCAGATATTGTGTGGGACAGGTGCACGCACATTTAGGGAGCTGCTGTGAGAAATGTCAGTAACCACATATGTGATAAAAAGGTGCTATAGCCATGGAGTCGGAGCACAATACAGACAGAAAGCCATTGTGACTCATGATGTGCAGATGGAAGAAATAGGATAAATAGCAATGAAATCCCCAAAGGGTCATTTTTGATCTGCTGCCTATAAAGGGCCCAGCAAAATTTTGCCGGCAAACAGACACAAACGCAGCCCTTGACTTTATCCTCCCGCAGCAATGAGATACACCTGAGCTCCAAGTAATAACCCTGTGGTGTGAAGGGAAAGGTAGAACACAGGATGCACCAGCTTCCCAAAGGAGGTGGAGGAGTGTTTCAGAGGTCCCATAACAACCAATCGGATTATGTCTCTCAAAGGGCAGTCTCTTGCTGGTAGGAGGAATGGCAAAGTTCATGTTCTGTCTAGGCGCACACGTATCTCTTTCTAGTGATGTGGCTCATCAAAGATCAAAGTGCCACCATCTCACTGGGTACTATTGGTGACCTCACTCACACACATCATAATCCTGTATCTCCCACATGTGTTCTTCACACTGCTTCTCTATTATCCCTGACACATATCTCGGACACCTGGGTGTTGTCCCCCATGTCTATGCAGGTGACAGAGGATGCCCCCTGAGGGATTGATTGCTGACCCCTATTGTCCTTCCCAGCTCATTGGCAGAGCAGAGATACAATCAGGCACACAGGAGCACCAGGGGCATCACTGAGCGGACCTTTGGCCAACTCAAGAGCCTCTTCAGATGTCTGGATCAGTCTGGAGGTCAGCCAGCGAAGGTCTGTGAGATCTTTGTTGTCTGCTGTATGATGCATAATTATGCACTATGCCACAGGCAACCCCTGCCATCTGGCCCAGACATACCCCTGAAGGATGGTAATGATGATAAGGAGGTAGTCCCACAAGTGCCCCTTGGCCAGGTGTTCAGGAAGGGAGTGGTGCCTAGCAAAACTTTGTATGGAGGAGTGGCTCAGTGGTTGGGACAGGTTACCTCAGGCCAGAAAGCCAGGGGTTCAATTCCTGCATGGGGACAAGCAACTTCAGGCAGGAAGGACTGGGGTCTATAGTCCCAAGGCCACTCCTTGTGGCCTTGGGCAAGCCACTTAACCCTCCATTGCCTCAGGTACACTTAGATTGTGAGCCCTTTGGGGACAAGGGAATAAAAAGTACCTGTTAGTATACATGTAAACCACACTGATTCTAAAGAGCACAGTATAAATAAATTTTGCCTGACTGTTTTTGCTTTGCATTGTGTGATGTTTTTGTAAGGGCATAACCAACTGTACTGGCAGGAAGAAGTACACTGAACATATTTTGTTGACGGGTAATCATGCCAGTTCCTGACAAAAAATGGCTCTGAAGTGATAAATGGGTACTCTTTAATTAGAAGGCAAAGCATTTATTTTGTGTAGCTATTTTTTTATCTTCATTGAAAGTGCTTTCAAGTCACTGATGACTTCTGGTGACACAGCAGGCCCTATTATTTCTGGCAAGGTATGAGTGGGAATCCAGCCCTGATTACGTGTATATAGGCTATTGACCTAACCAGTACACCACTCCTCCAAGATAACTTGCCCTGTCCCATATACCCCAACCTTGCCCACCCACTCATCCATACCTCTCACAACCCCACAACCCACAACCAAACCCATGTGCAGCTGTCACACCTCTTGCTCACCACAACCCCCAAAATACCTAGCTCCCCCCACACATCCCAACATCACACACTCATCAAGTACCATCTTCCTTCCCTCTTGAAAACACAGTGGCTCTTGCAAGGCACACACACACACTATCTCCTCCTGTCACTGTTACTTGGCCTGCCCATGGCCCCTGGCCCTGGCTCTCCTCCTCCCCCTCACAGAGGGCACATGCACTAGGCCCTGTGTTACAATAAGGGTTTGGGTGGAGGGCAGCTTGCCACTTGATTCTTAAGTGTCATCATTCTAGTCACTTGTTGATTTGATCCCCTTTTAGAATGGTGGAAATGTCATGACAGGCCCTTTGCCCTGAGGAACAGGACCCAGAATATTGGAGGCCTGTGTGGTGGCTGTGGCAGACGTGGAGGCCTGCCTTGTGCTGGTGTGTGTGGTGACACTGGCAGAGATCTGTACAGACATTGCCATAGCAGTGGTCATAGTACATCATGTGCCAGCTGTAGTGAATCCACCACTGCCCTGGGTACTGCTTGCGTCTACTGGCTGGTATGTGGATGAGGCTGGGGGCTGCATGTGTGTGTGTGTGGTTGGCAAAGGAGGCAGCACCATACTGGTGTAAAAAACAGGTTGCTGTTGGTTTTCTCACCAGCCATGCACATGGGCCAGCATTTGATAGGTGCCTCCTGAGAGTGTCACCCACTGACAACAATATTTATCTTGCATGTCATCAGCAGTTGTCCACCCACCACTGCATCCACTGAGTGGATGGCTTTGGTACTATAGTGCTCGCTGTGACCATGGCACACAATTATACACTTATCTCAGAGGCATCAGGTGTCTGTTACAGGACAGTCCCTGTCCAGTGCTGTGTTTGTTGTTGTGCTCCTCAATGATGATGAAGGATGACAGCAATGAAAAGCAGCAACTCCCTTATAATCAACAAACTTTATTACAGAATATACACTGCGGAACATGCCAAAACCAAATATGTGCACACAATTTCCAATATACATCTTTTTTTACATAACATTTACAATAGGGGCTTCACCTTGGTATGGTCCCTCCCCCAGCCTCCTGGGACATGTCCACCCAACTACTGACCTACCTGCCCACCAGCAGGAGGGCCTGGAGGGGAGGTTTGTGCATGCAAGAGGTGGGACATCTCCTCTCTCAAGCCAGGCACCTCCTCCCATAGGCCATGCACTTCCTCTTACAGGCCCTCATGGTGCATCACCAAGAGGTCCAGTGGCCTAGCCAGGGCAGCAAGGCCCTGCTGCATGAAGCACTCTATTAAGTCTAGGTGTAGCAGGATGCAGGTGACTGCACAGGATGCAGGTGCCTTCTGGTGATGCACCACAGCTGGATGAGAGGTGGGCAGCGGCAACTGTTCCCCCAGCCTGGCCCCTGCCTCCTCCCCCTCCGTAGCCCATCCCCCAGCCTGGTCCCTGACTCCTTCCCCTTCCCATCCCCCAGCCCAGTTCCAGCCCCAGCCTCCTCCCCCTCCCCTCTTCCCCTGCTGTGAGCGGTGCAGTATTCCTGCAGTTCACACAACATGTGACCCTCACTGGGGCCAGACTTGCAGACCATCTGCATGATAAAGGACTATGTGGCTTGGCTCGATTGCATGCTGACTTGATGAATCATGTGTTCAATATGTGTATTATACTGCAGACGTCAGGGATTTGGTACAGGATGGCTCAGGACAGGCTGGAGAGGAACAGGTATGAGTTAAATGCCATGTTTGATGTTGAACATTTCAACTGTGTCTCTGTATTTTGGTCACATTTTCATTCACACAAGGTGCAAATACATGCTTTATATACAGCCACAGTCATTACTTGTAAAGCAGCCGGCCATCACCATTTTCAAGTAGACCCGGATATTCAGTGCCGTGGTCATATCCAGCCACCAGCATTGAATATCCAGTTTGTCTGGTTAGTTTTTTAGCTAACCAGTTAGCAGCGATATTCAGCCGTGGCTAGATAGCTAAACCAACTTCTTCTTTCATCACCAATGGTTCTTGATCATAAGGCACAGATTGAAATGGCTGTTGGACCTTTTCTTGATCTCAGCATCATTCAACATGGATTCTTGAGCATCTTGCAGCATTCCAATTTGAGGATGGAACTCTTTTTTTAACTCTTATAGCTTTAGGAAAGCCAATCTTGTTCTTCCTCTAATCATTTCTGATCCTGTAGCAGCAAAGCGCAGACACACCAATAATACCAGGAGTCTGTTCAGAAGGTCCAAATCATTTATTTGTGCACAAGTCTCGAACCAGTCAATTTCAAAATGGCTGAGCAAAGTTTTCAAGCATTACAACAACTTTTATAGACTTCTGTTCCATTCTAGGTATAGAAAAACATTTCATTGGTCCCGGTAACCTCCCGTACCTCCCGTACCTCTTCTATTGGTCCCGGTACTGATAAGTTTATCCAGTTATGTCCCTCCAGTGGGCATGACACCTGCATACCCCCCTTCTAGTCCCAATTACAATGGTCAGTTTATCAACTTGTTACTTTCACACTCTCAAGGCCATAGAACCAATTTGTACGTGCAGAGGAGCTGGGCTCTGCAACTCATCTGTCAGCACTCCCAATTATTTCTTTGCAGATGTACTTTTTCTTATCAGTAACTTTTAAACATGTATTTTCTGTATTTTTCCATCTTTCAATACTGCAGTTCTGCTTACCTAAGCTAATTCAATACTTCTACTGAGTTCTATCTTACAATAGCAGCATATTGGGGGATGTGCAATCCTATATGCCTCTCCACAGGCCTCATTTACAGGTCAAGCTAGCCATGCTGGCCTGCTTATGTTCGGACACTGTGGGTCACAGGCCTGCACCTGCCACATTCCCCCCTTTGATTAATCTCACCCTATTACTTAATAAGGTGTGAGAATTAAATCACTTTCTGAAGAATCACATCCTGATTAAAGGATTTCTACCAGGACTAGCTGTATATAAAGCCATGATTTTTGTTGCGGTCTTCCGCTCTACTGTACTATCAATAGTGTTATGAATGGAACGCATACAACATGGGATTAAACATGGTAATAAGAAGATAACAGCAACAAGGATTAGTACCAATACGATGAAAGTCTTAAATCCTCCCACCCATGAAAAGAGGTTAGCAAACCAATTAGGAAATTTCAATGAGTGCCAAGTCTGTACTGGCACATAAGCATGTCTTTGCATATCTTTAGCAATTTCTTCAACTACTTGACCTTTATCATCTATTTTCAAACAGCAATTGGTTAAGTTCAGTTTACCACATACTCCTCCTTCAGCTGCTAACAAATAATCAAGTGCTAAGCGGTTCTGATATATCGCAGTGCGCATCTGTGTACTTTGTCTAGCTAAAAGTGTAAGTGCATGACTAGTCTCATTAGTTATTATCTCAACTACTGCTTGTAAGCGAATAATACGATTGATCATATAAATTGGGGTGCGATAACCATACATACCATCATCATTCCAAGTGGCGGGTCCATAATACTCAATAATTCTTTCTGGTGGCCAATCATCACCTTGCCACTTCTCCCACTTACCTATCTGTAAGGCTTCTCTTTTCTGTCTCAATGCTCTTTTGTGTCGGTGGGTAGTGTATACTGGGTATCCTAATTGTTCTCCATGTTCAGTATTTAACAGGAAGAAAGAAGGTCTGATGGTTCCTAAGACACATGCTCCTCCCCAGTGTGGCGGGAGTTGTGCATATGCTCGGTTTCCACAGATCCAATATAGGCCAGGTGGGGCTTGCCAGGCTTGGACTTTGGCAAGGTCAGTCCATAAACCAGCAAGTTCAGGAAATCTGGCTAATGGGTTAGGAGGTTCAGGATGTCTAATTCCTGACCACCAAGCTGTCTTTTTGGTCGTGGAATTATAGTACTTCTGGCTAAGACAGACCAGCTGTCCTACCTTTTGGGTGAACTGGGGTCCAGTTCTTGCATAGCAAAGACGTCCAACGATTGAGTGCGCTAACACCCATTCACTGGTAGTCTTGTGTAATTCAGTCTGATTATAAATCATAGAATAATTCAACTCTTGGGCTTCCCATGGCCACTGATCTCCCATTTGGGTTCCGCCACAGAAATAACAATCTGAGATCTTAAGACTAGATACTACTGCTCCGGCTAATTCTAGAAATAAATTCTGTGAGGGGTGAGGGATCTCAAACTTATTTACATGCATGGCTTCATAAAAAGTATTATGAATATGATATTTAGATGACTTGTGGGCTTGGGTATTCAATCTGATATACACAATGGTCCCTGGATCTATTGCTCCTCCAGCAATATGTAAACCAAACTTGTATCCTTGTTTCCATGCATGGGGATTATGTATACGCAAGTGTAAGGGGTTGCAAGCATCTTTCTGACATTTATCATTTGTGGTTGGCTTGGTTAGAGTAGCCATCCGTTTATCTATTTTCTCGTCAGTTATACCAGTGTTCCAGGTAGCATAAAAAACACATCCCCAATACGGGCAATAGTAGTCTGCTGCTGGGGCAGTACTATAGCCTGGTTCCTTTTTACCTGTACACTTTCTCCATCCCGTGGCACCTTCTGGACACATATACTTATGGTCATTTCGATACGCTTTCTCCCATGTACCACAGGTGGAATAACTATCTCTATTAATAGCATTACATGCGTCAAAATTCAAAACAGCAGGTTTAGTAATGTCCTTAAGTGGTGGCGTAGCAGCTAATATAGGTCCATCTGCATCCTTCCATCTTATTTCCAACGTGTAATAGGATGGATTCTGATGCGGATTATAGCATGCTTTAATTTTCCCATGAGTGCAAACATTTAGTTCAGTGGTGTTATAGATGCACCGGGTTACTGTCCCCTTGCAGGTATAGTAAGAATGATAAAGCAAAGTCTGAGTTACTTTCAGTCCAGTTCTAGTAGAAGTAATGCAGGCAGTGCATGGAGGTAAAGCATGAGTCTGTTCAAAACCTCCAAAGAAGGCAACCAAAGCAAAGCAAAAGTAAAGATGCATGTCGATGTTGATTGGAGTTCTTCTGAATCCTCAGCTTGCTGATCTTGATCACGACGGTCTTTTATTCTTCGTCCCGTCTGCTAATGAAGCAATTTAACGGGTGCTGAGTGTTGATTGAAGATCCTCAAGTTGTCCATCACACCTCAACCAACTTGGTAATTTAGTTGGTTTCTGAAGTATGGTTCAATATAGTATCAAAGTAGTGCGCAAAATCTCACGCAGATTGGGTTCGTTGAAACAAAGCTGTTGCTGTATGGAAAACAGCAATCCTCTTCGAAAGACTTGGCTGCTGCAAAGCACTTGTGATGAAGTGTCTAAGCTGCTGGTTGCCGTCTCAAAGTAACTCGCAAAGGTGCATCAAGATGCTGCTCTGCTGTCCACTGCTCAGGTTCAGGATCAGCGGCGGGCTTGACTCTGCTGTGGTGGATCCAGGCGTCAATCTCGGCTACCTTTACTGCAGTTGGGGTAGACAGGATGACGGTGTACGGTCCCTTCCAATGGGGTTCCAACGGTGTCCTCTTCCAATCTTTGATCCACACCGAGGTACCAGGCTGGTAGGGATGCAAGGGTTCCGTCAAGTTGATAGGCAACTGGTCTTGGATCCACGTATGGAGAGTCTGCAGAACAAAACTAAGAGCTAGGAGTTCTTGTCTGGTTATTTCTGAACCAATTTGGGCTAGACTTCCTTTGATTCCCTGCACTATTGGTGGGGGTTTACCATACAAAACTTCAAAAGGGGAAAATCCTGTTGACTTTACAGGAGCTGAGCGTATTCTGAATAAAGCTATGGGGAGCACTTGGGGCCACTTCAATTGTGTCTCCTGACAAAGCTTGGACATTTGGGCTTTCAAGGTACGATTCATTCGCTCAACTTTCCCTGAACTCTGGGGTCTGTATGCAGTGTGGAGTTTCCATTGTATCTGCAAGGCTTTTGCTAACTGCTGAGTAACCTGGGAGACAAATGAGGGTCCATTGTCTGACCCTATTATTGCTGGGATTCCAAATCTGGGGACAATCTCTCTCATTAAGACTTTGGTAACTTCTCGGGCTTTCTCAGTTCTGGTTGGGAATGCTTCTACCCACCCAGAGAAAGTACAAACTAATACTAATAGGTAATGGTACCCATTGGCTTTTGGCATTTCGGTGAAATCAACTTGGAGGTTGTGCATGGGGGTCACATCTCTTGACTGAACTCGGGGTGCTGTAATAAGGCCTTGCTTGGCATTATTCTTGGCACAAGTTTGACATTGTCGTGCTACTGAAGCTGATATGGTTGTCATCAGAGGGATGTAGAAATGTGGTCTGAGTGCTTTTTCCATGGCACTTTTTCCATAGTGGGTAGCTTCGTGGAAAGCTTTGACAAAGGCTGGTCCTAACAATTCAGGAATTACTATTCTTCCCGGAGGTTGACTGCCCTCATCTGGTGGCAACTCAATCCATCCGTCTTTCAGTACTCCATTTTCTCTGTTACAGTAGTAATCCATTTCTTTGGTGGTATATCGTGGTGTCCATAAATTCAAGGGTACTGGAAACAATGCTGCTTGCATTGGCATAGCTTGTGGGGCAATTTGTCCTGTCATAGCTGCTTGTCGTGCTGAGGCATCTGCAAATCTATTCCCTCGGGCAACTTCTCCTTTTCCTGCTTGATGTCCTCTGCAATGCATGACAGCTACACGTGTTGGGGCCCATACTGCATCAAGTAACATCAATATTTCGGGACCATATTTGACTGATTTTCCTCCGGATGTGATGAGTCCTCTTTCTTTATAGAGAGCTCCATGGGCATGCAAGGTAGTGAAGGCATATTTGGAATCTGTATATACATTTAGCACAAGTTTTTCTCCTAACAACAATGCTCTGGTAAGTGCTATCAATTCGGCTTTCTGGGCTGATGTGCCTGAGGCTAGGGCTGATGATTCAACTACGTCATGTTGAGTGACGACTGCATATCCGGCACAGCGTCGCCCATCAAGGATGAGACTGCTCCCATCAACATAATAGGTTTGGTCAGGATTGTCTATGGGCACATCTGTCAAGTCAGGTCGGCTGGAGAACACAGTCTCCATGACTTCGATACAGTCATGTTCTGGGAGTTCTTCACTAATGGGTATCAAGGTGGCTGGATTCAGGGCATGGCTCACTTCAAGTTGTATCTGTGGGTTTTCGCATAACATGCTCTGGTACTTCAACATTCGGGAATTGGTGAGCCAATAATTTGCTTTCTGTTCCATAAGGGCAAGGACTGCATGTTGCACAGTGACTCGTATGTTCTGTCCTAGTGTGAGTTTGTCTGCTTCACTCACTAGTAGCGCTGTAGCTGCAACTGCTCTCAAGCAAGGTGGCCATCCTTTGGCCACAGGGTCCAGTTGTTTCGATAGGTAGGCTACAGGTCGCTCCCAATTTCCCAATTTCTGAGTCAACATGCCTAAGGCATTTCCCTGTGCTTCATGTACAAACAAGTGGAAAGGTTTGTGGACATCTGGTAGTCCAAGTGCTGGTGATGACATCAATTCTTCTTTTAACTTTTGGAAGGCTGTATCCTGCTCAAGTCCCCACTCCAGTGGTGACTTTTCTTCTCCTTTCGTGGCTTCATACAGTGGTTTGGCAATTTGGGCAAAGTTGGGTATCCAGATTCGGCAGTATCCTGCTGCACCCAGAAAGGCTCTGACTTGCTTTCTGGTTGTTGGAGTTGGAATTCTACATACTGCTTCTTTTCTTTCTCTGCCTAATCTTCTGCTTCCTTGGGTGATACGAAAACCCAAGTATTTCACTTCTTTTTTTTTTTTAAATTCTTTATTTTCGTTTTATAACAACAAAGGAAAAGGAAGACATACAGCTAAAAGACAGATACATAACATGTAATACATACACCAAAGTAAACCCCTGCCACCCCCCTCCCCCCTGCTTCTTCTCTAGAAAACTAATCATTCCCGAAGCGGGCGTATACTTACATTATTGTGTTACAAAACCTAACGGTGATCTGAAACATGATGAGTGCACATTATACAGGCATGTTGGAGCAATGAGCAGATTGTACATAATCATTAAGCATCTGCCATTTAGACAAGCGAGAGTGAGGTTGGGCATGGGGAATAGCTCTCCGAGATATCTGCTCATACTTACTATATAAGCAGACGAGGTTCCACCATTCATTGACAGTAAGTCGAGAGCTATCCTTCCAATTCCTCGTGATTAAGCATATGGCTATACCCAGCATGAAATCAAGGAGAAAGCGACCCTTCTTAGGAAGAGAGGGGACCTCCGCCACTGAGCGGAGCCCCACGATCTTCCAAGAGAGAGGTTCGTGAAGGTGTAAGATAAATTGAATACAACCCCAGACCCGGCCCCAATAAACCTGTAGTTGAGGACATTCATAAATAACATGAGCGAAGGTTCCCACAGCAGTATGGCAAGACCAACACTGGTCCCTAGCAGTTGTGTTCCATTTGGCTATTTTTTCTGGGGTATAAAAGCATCTGTGTGCAAAAAAGAAGAGAGTTTGGGTAACAGAGGCAGACCGGGAAACCCGCACAACCTTGCTCCAGAAAACGCTCCATTGCTCAGGGGTTAAAGTGGTTTGCAGTTCGCGCTCCCAGGCTTGTTGGGCTCTAAAAGTGGCCGTGTCTGTACCCTGACATAATATTTTATAAAAGTTAGAGGCTACCCCATGTGTACTACTAATGGAGTGAACTATCTCTAATAGCCCGTCCTCAGTAGGGGCAGAGGGCGGCATGATTCGAGCACTTTTGAGGCAGTGTTGAAGCTGCATCAATTGAAAGTAGTGTTTCGCTGGTAGCGCAAATTCCTTTTGTAAATCAGAAAAGGTTTTCCAACGAACTGCAGAGAAAAGCTGTTGGGGTGTCCAGATCCCCCTTGAGTACCAGGGTTTCCATGCTATCGTTCTATTTAGAACTTGAATTCTGGGGTTATTCCATAGCGGGAGTCCGTCCTGAGGACATACGTTCGGGCCCAGTGTTAGAATGAGAGTGTTAAAGGCCGCAAGGGTATCGACAATCATTGGTGGATGGCGGGTATCTACTTGATAGGACATACCGGGGAGATGGGTCAACGGGATTGGGCTACTAAGCTCCTCTTCTATGTCAAGCCAAACTGGTCTGCTGTCTGTTGAGGCATCTAGCCATCGGGCACCTTGCTTAAGTAGGAAGGCTTGATGATATCTACGAAAATCAGGAAATCTGGTACCCCCTCTTTCCTTTGCAGACTGTAGCTTTTGTTTAGCTATCCTTGGTGGCTTGCCCTGCCAGAGATAACGGACGAGAAGGCCCTCAATATCTTTATAAGTATGTAGCGGGAGTAAGCATGGCAGCATTTCTAAGATATAGTTCACTTTGGGGACTATCATCATTTTCACAGTTTCTAAGCGGCCCCACCATGTAAGAGATAAGGGAGACCAACGATTCATGAGCTCACGGACTTTGGAGACTACCTCTTTGGCATTAAAACTGATAGTGTCTTCTAAAGGAGAACAGTAATGGACCCCGAGATACTTCACCATGCGGGATTGCCAAAGGAAGGGAAAGGCCTGCATGTCAGCCTCATGTACCCAGCGGTTCAGTGGGAATGCTACAGATTTGGTCCAGTTAATTTTATAGCCCGATAATTGTGAGTATCCGTCAATCAGATCCAAGACAGCTGGAACCGAATCGAGGGATACGAAAAGCATAAGGTCATCTGCATATGCAGAGAGTTTAATCTCCCTATGACTGAAGGGGACACCTCGAATACGTGCGGACTGTCTAAGAAGGAGGGCTAGGGGTTCAAGAGCTAGATCAAAGAGCATTGGTGATAGGGGGCAACCTTGACGCGTGCCTCTTTGAAGATTAAATGGCTGAGACTTGATGGCATTTACACAAATACTGGCGACGGGTTGAGTATACATGACTTGGAGATATCGGAGGAAGCCCTCCCCAAAGCCATACCATCGGAGAACTGCGAATAAGAAGGGCCATTCTAGGCGGTCAAAGGCTTTTTCGGCATCCAGGGAAAGACCCACCCAGGGGTGATCTAGATTGGCAGCACTGGATAGTACATGGCACAGGGTCCGAGCATTGTCAGCAGTTGATCTGCCGGGTATAAAACCGCATTGGTCGGGGTGAATTAGGGTGGCCATCCTGTCAGATAGCCGGGTGGCCAAGATCGTTGCGAAGATCTTATAATCGGCATTAAGTAGGGAGATTGGACGGTAGTTGGCGGTTAGTAACGGGTCTCTGCCTTCTTTCTCAAATACTACCACATTAGCTGCAGAAAAGGATCCCAAAGAGGATGTATCTACCGCAAGGGCAGTAAAATAGAGTTTTAAATAGGGAACTAAATCTGCACTGAACGTTCTGTAGAATTCGGTCGGAAGACCATCGGGCCCTGCGGCACGGCCCGAGGCTGTTCGTTTCAGGGCAGATTGGATCTCTGAAGTAGAGAAGGGTGCATCCATCACATCCCTATCATCCTCAGAGAGGGTCGGCCGCTGAATGCCAGAAAGCAATCGCTCGAATGTCTCTGACGAGAATTCACATTCAGATTGATATAGGCGGGTATAGAAGTCCCGAAAGAGATCTACAATGTCGGAGTCTGTGGTCACTATGCCCCCTCCCTGTGGAGCTCGAAGGGCCGCTACGCGTTTGGCTTCTTTTTGACCTTTCAAGGCGTTGGCTAAGAGTCGACCGGCTCGGTTATTTTCACGATAATATGTCCCTCGCTGAAGCTCAATACTCTTAGAAGCTGCAGTTGAGAGGATTGAATTATATTGAAAACGGAGACGCTGTAATCGAATTAATACACATGGATCAGTACGTGAAGTTAGAACTCGTTCGCCTGCTTTTATTTGTTGGTCTAGTGTGAGGAGCTGCTGTTTGCGTTGTTTTCGCAGGCGGATTTGATAGCTAGTGATCGTTGCTCGGATGGCCGCTTTGAAACCCTCCCACCAAGCCCAATTCGCAGTATCCTGGGGTAGATTAAAATGGAAGTAATCCTGTATGGCTGCTCGAATTTCTAACTGGAACTCTGGCTGAGTTAACAGGGCTCTATCAAAGAACCAGGCCCCCGAATTCCCTTGGGGTGCAGTAGTGTGTAGTTGAAAGGAAATGGCAGCATGATCTGAAATATGTTGGGAGTGAATCTTTGCAGTATCCACCTGAGGAACTAACAGTTTTGATATTAGAAAGAAGTCTATGCGAGACTGGGATTTATGAGGGGAAGAGAAGAAGGTGAAGTCAAGCTCATTGGGGTGTAATAACCTCCATAGATCAACTAAAGCAAGATCTTTGATCAGGGAGGTAAGCGTGGTGTGACTCTTGGGGGACCACTTGTCCTAGGCGGCTGTTTGTCAATCAGGGGATCAAGGACTAGATTGAAATCCCCCCCAATTATTAAGGAAGTATTAGCAGAGGCCTGCGCAACCTGAGCAATGGTAGCAAAAAAGGCAGGGTCATCCACATTAGGAGCGTAAAGGCATATACATGTAACTTCAAGGCTACCTATCTTGAGGTGAACTCTGGACCATCTACCTTCTGTATCTGAGCTAGTCGCAATAATAGTAGCATGTAAAGATTTCCTAACCAGTATGGCAACCCCACATTTCTTAGAAACGGCTGGGGAATAGGCGGCCACCATGTAAGGTTTAATATTGAGTTTAAGAGTTTCCTTCGAATTTAAATGCGTTTCTTGGAGAAAAATCAGATCCGCAGCTTCCTGACTTAGGTAGCTTAGGATTTTCTTCCGTTTTATCGGATTATTGATTCCTTTTACGTTCAATGAGAAAATCTTACATGGTGCCATCAATCAGTAATAGACATTTTAGGTAAGGGCGCTTGAAGACATACAACATAATCAGAATCTGTGCAACAATGACATAATCACCGAGTATTCTGGCTAAAACACCCCATATTGAAAAGTATGTACCAAAGTATCTTAGAGAAGAAGCAAAACCCCCAAAGAATATGGCGACCATATGTCTGCGGGAGGAGGCCCTAGAGAGGAAATAGAAAGACATGAAAAAAAAAAGAAAAGAAACACCAGAGTCCATAATTAACACTGTCTCTGATACTCATCGAGGCTACTGTGGGTAGATGGAGTCGGGTAACAGAAATCATCAAAAGTAAGGCAACAAACTGCCCTCGCCAGACTCTTTGCTGGGCTGCGGCAGATCCAATATGGCAGGTACAGCAGATATGAGAATACTTGCAGGAATATTCTGGAAGTCAGCGCATCAAGTCGGCTTCTTTGGAATCCAAGAACTCCGCTAGTAGATCAGGGTCCTCAAATGTTCTTGTCTGATTGTGAAGCGTGACTCGAAGCTTGGCCGGGTACATCAGGCCATAGCGTGCTTGTAGTTGTTGAAGCCTCGGCCGGAATTCCAGAAAGCGCTTTCGGCGGTCGACCGTGGGTTTAGCCAAGTCGGGATAGAAGGAGATCTTGTGGCTCTCAAACTCCATATGGCCCTTTGCCCGAGAGGCATTGAGAATTTGCTCAACGTGTTGATATCTCAAAAGTCGAAAAATGATAGGCCGCGGGGTCTTCCTGTTGAGCGTTATGCTTGCGGGTACTCGATGAGCGCGATCGATCTCCAAATCTTTGGTAAAGGTGATTCGGAGCAGGGAAGGGAGGATTTTGCATAAGAACTCTTTCATGTCTCCCGATTCCGCTCCCTCCGGTATGCCCACGAGTCGTATGTTGTTGCGGCGCGCTCTATTATTGCCATCTTCCACTTCTTTCTGCAAGGCCCGCACCTGACGTTCAACTTTGTCGAGTTTGGACAACCGGGCCGCATGGGAGTCCAATATGCTCTCCATTTTGTCTTGACGCGTAGAAAGCCCTTCTAGCTTGCTTTGCAGCACACCAAAATCTTCCCGCAGCGCTCGGAGTGCTTCACCGTTTGACTGCACGAGGTCTTTGACCCCTCTAATCTCTGCGAGGATTTCCTGCTGCATTTCGGGGCCCTCGTGCAAGGCCAGCCCCTTCTGCGGGGACGGAGGTTCAGTTTTGGAACGTTTGCCGTGAGAAGCCGCTGGAGATCCAAATTCCAGACGCGTGGGTTTGGTCCCCGCCATCTCACCAATGTGCCCCGGTAAGATCAGAATAGAAGTTCCAAGTATGTACGGTGTTAATTCAGGATTCTGAGTAGGCCTCTCGGGAGCCTCAGCGTTATGCGACCATCCCGCTGGACATCAGGCTCCGCCCCCCGTATTTCACTTCTTTTTGGCATAGCTGTGCTTTGGCTCTGGAAACTTTGTATCCAGCTTCATCTAGTAACTGCAAGAGATCTTTGGTGGCTAGTATACATTCACCTTCTGATACGGCAGCTATCAACAGATCATCCACGTATTGGAGAAGCACTCTCTTTCCCGGGGCTACTGGATAGCTTGAAAGGTCTTGATTCAGTGCAGCACTAAAGATGGTAGGTGAATTCTTGAATCCTTGGGGTAATCTTGTCCAGGTAAGTTGGCCCCCTCTTCCAGAGATGGGGTCCTGCCATTCGAATGCAAACAATATTTGGCTTACAGGGGCTAATCTTATGCAAAAGAATGCATCTTTCAAATCCAGTACAGTGAAATGGGTAGCTTCAGCAGGTATTAGTCCTAGGAGGGTGTAAGGATTGGGTACGACTGGATGTATGGTTTCAGCTGCATCATTTACTCTTCTCAAATCTTGCACTGGGCGATAATCATCTGTCCCAGGTTTCTTTACTGGCAAAAGTGGAGTGTTCCATGGGGATTGACATACTTTTAGTAGGCCATACTCAAGCAATCTTTGTAGGTGGCGATGAATGCCTTCAATTGCGGCTCTTGGGAGTGGGTACTGTTTGACGTGCACTGGTGTAGCACTAGGCTTGAGGGTTACAATTACTGGAGCTATATGCTTGGCTAGGCCTGGGGGACTGCCTTCTGCCCATACTCCAGGTGGTGCATCGATGTTCTTTATAGTTTGTTCAAAATGGGTATCTTGAATGGAGTCATCAACGTAATACCTCCATTCTTCTTCTCGAGGAACTGTCAGCAGCATTACTCCTGCTGGTTTGGTTTGGGGATTTACTGTCATTTGCATTTCTCCTTGTTCAGAGAAAGATATCTGTGCTTGAAGCTTGGCCAACATATCTCGTCCCAGTAGTGGCACTGGACATTTGGGCATGTAAAGGAATTGATGAGTTACTTGCTGTCCTCCCAGACTGCATATTCGGTTTTGAAGAAAAGACTTTGTGGCTTTGGCACCAGTTGCTCCTATGATGGTGACTGCTTTTGTAGTGAATGGGGCTATCTTTTTGTCTATTGCTGAATGTTGTGCTCCAGTATCAACCATAAAGTCCATAATTTGGTCTCCTATTTGTATTCCGACCATAGGCTCCTGGAGACCTAAAGCAAACTTGGAGCCCGGTCTGTCCTAATCCACGTCATTCTCGTCATGGGCTGGTGTGGCCAATGCTTGAATGGCTCCTCCTCTCTCTCGCTGGAATTGTTCTCGATTGGCTCCTCCTCGGCTTCGGGGGTAGCTTCGTCTTTCTTCTTGCCACTGATGGCTGCTGTCGTCATCATGCTGGGCGTCTTCGAGTTGCGGGCACGTATCTCTCCAATGTCCTTCCTCTCTGCAATAGGCGCATTGGTTCACGCCTAGTCTCTGGGTCCGGCCTCCGCCTTGACCCCGCCCTCTTCCTCTGCTCCTTCGACTAGGGACACCTCCCCTTTTCTGTTCCACTATGGCCACAGCCAAAAAATCAGCTTTCTTCTTCATCTTTCTATCACATTCTCTCTGTCTTTCAGTATCACGATTCACATACACCTTATGAGCGACTTCCAATAACTGTGTTGCATTCATGCCCGCAAACCCTTCTAACTTCTGTAATTTGCGTCTAATGTCTGGTTGAGACTGGTTTACAAAAGCAGAATTCACCATACATAAACTTCCTGGTGCCTCGGGATCATAGGGAGTATACATTCTGTATGCTTCAGTTAATCTCTCATAAAAATCTGCTGGGCTCTCATCTATCCCTTGGATAACTCCTGCAACTTTGGAAAGGTTCATAGCTTTTTGGCCCCCCCTTCTCAGGCCTTGTAAGAAGCCTTGGCGAAAACGGGCTAGGGCTGTGGATCCTTCATCTGTATTTGGATCCCATTGGGGGTCTTCATTTGGGAATTCTCTCTGAGCTGCTTCCCGACGGTCTATTATATTCTGCCCCTGTGCCGGAGCTACAGGGTTCTCTGCCATCCATTCAATAGCTGCTTTTCTAATTCTTGCTCGCTCTTCTGTCGTGAATAGGGTGGTCAGGAGCTGACGGCAATCTGGCCAAGTGGGTTGGTGAGTTTCCATAATACTAGTTACTAATTCAGTCAGCTCCTGGGGCTTACTAGTATAGGAGGCGTAATGCGACCTCCAATTTAATAAATCAGTTGTAGAGAAAGGGATATACACATAAGTTAGGGGTCCCGCTACCACTTCATCATTATCATTCTTTACGGGCACTCCCGGGACTTGCCGTAAGGGAAACAGTTTGGCTGCCATAGGTGTCTTTTGGGATCTAAGGGTTATCGTCGTTGCCTTTGCAGGAGTCACTTTCTTTTTCTCAACAGGTTTTGCTTTGGGTTTCTCTCTCACTGGCGTGCTAGTGCTAGCGCTAGCTTTCTCAATTATTTGTACATTGTCCTCCTCAACTGGGGGATTCTCTCTTTCTCCTTCTTCTATCTCCACTTCTGACTCGCTTTTTATGTCCTCCTCTTCTTTTTCCACTAGTTCTTCCTCTTTTTCTCCTCCGGGAGGGGGATCAGGGGTTGGGTCCCGCCTCGGCTCTGGCCGTCTCTGGGGTTCTGGGGCAGGACGCCGGGCTATTCTTACTGGACCTGGGGTTCGGGGCTGCCTGAGAATTATTTCTGGGGAATCAGGATCTGCCAGGATGGGCTTCTTTCTGGCTTTCTTATCCTGCTCTTTCATTCTAGGCTGTTCCGTTTTCTGTCTAGAATCTGTTTTAGCTAACATTATTCTGCACTGTTCCTCATAACAGCGCTGCGCCCAGGAGGGCGGATCTTCACAAATACTTAACCAAGAATCTATATAGGGGTACTGATCGGGGTGCGCTATCCGCACTCTACGGTGTATTGACTGAATAATCTCTACATTGAACGTTCCCTCTCGGGGCCAGATGGGGTTTAGATCGGGCCACTCCCTAGTACACAAAATCTGCAAACGGGCTGCTGTCATTTTAATACCATAATCTCCTGAATATCCCTCTTTAAAATGTGCGATCATACATTCTAATGGAGTGTTTCTAGTAGACCCCGCCCCTCCCATTTCGATGTGTGCGCGCAACAACAGACAGAAGGGAAAAGGAGGGCGGACCGTGGGTAAGGGGTCCTCACGGCCCTGGAAACGTATAAGGAGTACAAATAACAAGACAAGACGACAATCGCTTCCCCCTTTTTGCGACCTGAACGCGGTCGCCCGGTCAGGAAATGCGCTACTCAGGGGTCCGCCTTCACTTGGTCCGTGCTGCCAGACCTCTCATTCACACTTCGTTCACACAATCATGCTAGCAACGTATCCCAGAATGCATTCGTTTCTATCTATTCTGACTAGTCTTTTCCAATTTCCCAATTACAAAAAGGATGGGGGTTTCACCCGGCGAATTCCCATGCGGGGTTACTCGGCCCTTCCTTGAGAGTTGATCATGCTCTCTTACCAATTCCCAATATCTCGAGATTACAAATTCCAAAGTTCCAAGTTCCAATGGCAGTACTGCTCTTTCTATTTCTGTCTAGACCCAAAATCAAAACTATACTCACCGGATCCGGTCCTCAAACTTCCCAAGCAGGCGCATGAGTTGGACCTCGGACTCCCCTCACTCGGGTTCGAGGCGTTGACTCCAGCCGGGCTCGTCACCCGCCGAGGTCCGACCAGCTCCCTCCGATACAAGGGACCGGTGGCGCCAGGGAGCAGCCCTCGTCGGAAGGGCGCGATCCCGGCAGGACCAAGCCTATAGAGGCGGAAAGTCGTGGTATATTGCCCTATATACACTTTGATTCCACAACTTCCCGGCCAACGCACCAAGGAATATGTAGCAGCAAAGCGCAGACACACCAATAATACCAGGAGTCTGTTCAGAAGGTCCAAATCATTTATTTGTGCACAAGTCTCGAACCAGTCAATTTCAAAATGGCTGAGCAAAGTTTTCAAGCATTACAACAACGTTTATAGACTTCTGTTCCATTCTAGGTATAGAAAAACATTTCATTGGTCCCGGTAACCTCCCGTACCTCCCGTACCTCTTCTATTGGTCCCGGTACTGATAAGTTTATCCAGTTATGTCCCTCCAGTGGGCATGACACCTGCACACCCCCCTTCTAGTCCCAATTACAATGGTCAGTTTATCAACTTGTTACTTTCACACTCTCAAGGCCATAGAACCAATTTGTACGTGCAGAGGAGCTGGGCTCTGCAACTCATCTGTCAGCACTCCCAATTATTTCTTTGCAGATGTACTTTTTCTTATCAGTAACTTTTAAACATGTATTTTCTGTATTTTTCCATCTTTCAATACTGCAGTTCTGCTTACCTAAGCTAATTCAATACTTCTACTGAGTTCTATCTTACAATAGCAGCATATTGGGGGATGTGCAATCCTATATGCCTCTCCACAGGCCTCATTTACAGGTCAAGCTAGCCATGCTGGCCTGCTTATGTTCGGACACTGTGGGTCACAGACCTGCACCTGCCACAATCCAATTTCCTTGCATGTGTCATTGTAGTACGTTGTGTGCATGTGCACATTGGAAATCTCTGTTGAATTCTGCGAGGGCATCTCTTTCTCCTCTGGCTTTCGCTTCTCTGCATTTCTGGGCAATTTTCAGAGTTTCTTCAGTAATCCGATTTGTCCATTTTTGCTTTTTTATCTTTTGAAGCGACTTCTCACTTTCTTCCAACACAACCTTCTTGATGTCATCCCATAACTCTTTTGGAGCTCTGTCATTTGTATATAAAGCAGCAAATCAATTTTGCAGACAGTCTTTAAATTCTGATGGTATATTCTCACGGTCATATTTGGCTACATTCATGAGTGGCTTGTTCTTTTTCGACTTTAGCTACATAGATGTCCCCAGAATAGCATCTTAGAACATGGATGTCTAATAGCATAATGGTTAAGATGGGTGGCTGGGAACTGGGTGACCCACATTCAAATCACAGTGTTGGTCTTTGTTATCTTACACTAGTCACTTAACTCTCTGTCTTCTCTATGCTCTCTAGATCCTTTAAGGCCAAAGAAGCACTTTCTTGATGCCTATTCATGCCTGCAGCGGGTCTAAATGTGGACATGCCTGAAGACGTCCCCGACATTCCTGAAATCAAATGGGGATGTGAAAGTCTATTGTACCTCACCAGACATATCTCCATCACATCCCCTTGCCTACTTGGACGTCCCTGTACTGAAGAGATCTGCAAACGTCATTTTTGGAGTGATTTCAGAGAAGTCTCCATGATTTTAGCATCCGACTGCATGTCTTCGGATGTCCAAATCACAACCAAGACTTTTAAAAAGACTCCTATAGCTTAATTCTTAGAGGAGCAGAACCAAAGAAGCCAGGGTTCAAATTGTGCCTGATGCTCTTTGTGACCTTGGACAAGTCACTTGTCTTAGGTTCATACTTAGGTACTTAAAATATGACCTATTATGCACAGTGGGGCCTATTTCCTAAATATGAGGGTAATTTTATAAACTGCTGTGGAGTTTACACACCTGAGTGTGTGTGTATTTGAGGCCTATTTATAAAGTGAAGTACACACATGCTTTATTTTATAAGATAGGGGCATAAGTGTTGTAAACACATGTGCAAACCAGGAGTGAGCACTTAAGTCTACCATATGGCAGGTGTAAATGCCCACCCTAGAATTTCCAGACATGCACATAATCTATAGTATTTTTTAACTTACGAATAGTAATTTGCACTCCACCCATGCTCCACCAAAGGTCTACCCCCATGCATGCCCGCATTGAAAGTACGTGTAATCAGTCTTACGCACATACTTACCGACTAGAGACTGGATAAAATAGGAGCCTACAAGTCTGCCAGGGCCGGGTGGTCCACTAGGTGAGCTAGGCAGCTGCCTAGGGTGGCAGACCTCTGTGGGCAGCACAGTATGGTGTCCACGGTAGACCATGTGCTTTGGCACACATGGCCTGCCACTTCTGATCCCCCTTTGACAGAAAGTGGTGTGGGAGGGTGGTCAGAAGAACCAAGCCAAGCCACCTCCCGATCTTGCTGCCAGAATCAGCGGCAGCAGGGGGCAGTATTTCAGGTCAGTGAGGGGGGGGGAGGGGGCAGCTCAGTGCTGGGAGGATGGTGGCACAGCTCGGCATGGGGGGTGCAGCATAGCTGGGGCTTCTGTTTGGGGTGGCCCTGCTGCCCATTCACACATGTAAGTCCTTGAAAACAGGTGACATGTGAATCATGCATATCCTTACATGGCTCCTTATGAAATTAGCCCCTATGTGCCTAACTCAGATTAATTCACTTTAAAGTACATTATCACATGTTATAATGTTAATATATGTTAGTAAAAGAGTGTCATGGACAGTAAGTCCTCCAGGGGCAGGGAAATTTATTTATTTATTTATTTTATTTAACAGTATTTCTATACCGCCTTATCTTACAATCAAAGCGGTGTCACAGCAAACAATCAAAAGGAGTGATCGTGTTTTACATGCAGTGAAGTGTATATCGTGTTAGGAGTGTCTGATGTGTTGTGTGTTTGATTAGGTGGAGCTATGTACATTTTGCGCTATAATACATCGTGTGCTATGATACATTTTTCTATACATTGTGAGCTATGCAACATCATGTGCTGTTATTAAATCTTCTATACGAGGGTCGGGGGGGGGGGTATGTTGGTTGTTCTTGCTGGTTAGATCATGTGACATGTCCATAGTGCTCTGTGAATAGCGTTGTCTTCAGCTGTTTGCGAAAGTCTTTAAGGTCCGTCATTGTTCTCAGAACGTCTGGGAGGGCGTTCCAGATTGTTGGGGCAGCCAGGGAGAGTGCTCGTTCAGTGGTGTCCTTGCGTGTTTTTCTGAAGTCTTTAGGGGTGTTAACACGGTTGGAGGTGCCTTTTCTTCTACTACTACTGTACCTGAATGTATCTCACCTTGAGCTAACAACAGAAAGGCTTGAGCCAAATACAAAATAATAATAATTTTATACACCTTAGGTGCCAATTACATATGCAAAACGGTCAGTTTCATGTGTAACTGGGAAGAATATGGACAAATGGCAATTTTATGAGGGGTGGAACTTATTCAAGTACTCTGCAACCCGCTGAGGTTTAGGCGTATGGATGGGATGCATGTTCCTGGTATTTTATAATGCATTAAACGCATAGCTTGGCACTGTTACCCATCAGGAAAACATGCATAACCCATGGCTAACTTGATATTGGCACCCTGGTGCTTGGTGTGGAGGCTCATTGTGGACAGATGTTTGCAATTTTGTATGTTTGCGATTTTGTGGTTGGTGAGGATCAGTCTTGGTCCCATCTCATCCTTCACGCTCTTTATTCCTTACATACCCTTTTCCCATTCTTCTCTTCCCGTTATGTCTGGCTCTTCCTGCTCTGTGTCTGTGTGTTTCTGTTTCTGTGTAACTGGGCTTCTCTGAGTGTTAGAGGTGTGCAGACAGACGTTTTCATTCTACATCATTTTGCTTAGTTGTTTTTTATTGTTTTGTTTTACATTTGTATCATTCCACCAAAAACAGGAAGTTGTGTCAGAGGGGCCAGGACACAGCAGAGGGAAGACTCTGGGGTAGCGAAAGGTAGTGTTTGTAAATTACTGCCGCTGACAATGGTGACTCCGAGTAAAGGCAAGTGAAAAGACTTCTGGGAAAAGGAATAGAAAGGGAGGGAGAGATGCTGGATTGTGGGAGGGGCAGAGAGAGAGAGGGAAGATGAAGGGCCATGAGGATGAAGAGAGAAGAGGGGGAGAGTGCTGGACTGATTGGAGGGGCGGGGGGAGAGATGGAAAAGAGAGAGGGATAGATGTTTCGCCATGCGGAGGGAGGGAAGAGAGATGCAGTGGTCCTCAAAGCATCAACTGTATGGGGCTGCAGGATAAGAGTTAGAAGGAACTACTTTTTGGGGATCCCCTTTCCACAAACAGTCCAGTCCTTCTAGTGATCTGAAAGATACAATGTGGCCCTTAGTCCAAAAGATTTAGGGACCACCACATAGAGGATACCTGTGTGGTTACAACTCAAAAGCCTCATGATGTGTACCAAATGATGGTACATGTTCAGCACAATACTGGGAGCACTGGAATCTAACAGGTTTATATAGTATGCTTTTTCTGAATCTAATGGCTATACAATGTAGAGTTGTAGAGAACATAAGAACATAAGAACATAAGACATGCCATCCTGGGTCAGACCGAGGTCCATCAAGCCCAGTATCCTGTTTCCAACAGTGGCCAATCTAGGTCCTACGTACCTAGCAATATCCCCAAAAGACACAGGTTCCATAATGCTTGTACTGGGTCAAGCATTGATATCCTGGGTCCCTTTTTAATAGTGGTTTATGGACCTTTCCTCCAGGAACTTGTCCAAACCTTTTTTAAACCCAGCTATACTAACAGCCCTTACTACATCCTCCGGTAACAGATTCCAGAGTTTGATTACACGTTGAGTGAATAAATATTTTCTCTTATTTGTCTTAAATAGTTTACCCTGTAGCTTCATTACATGTCCCCTAGTCTTTCTATATTCTGATAGCGTAAACAATTGATCCACGTTTATCTGTTCCACTCCATTCATTAATTTATAGACCTCTATCATATCTCCCCTCAGCCGTCTCTTTTTCAGGTTAAAGAGCCCTAACCTTTTTAGCCTCTCTTCATAGGAGTAGCCTTCCATCCCCTTCACCAATTTGGTGGCTCTTCTCTGTACTTTTTCTAATAACGCTATGTCCTTTTTAAGATAAGGCGACCAGAATTGCACACAATATTCAAGGTGCGGTCGTACCATGGAGCGATACAGAGGCATTATAATATCCTTTGTTTTATTCTCCATCCCTTTCTTTATGATACCTAGCATTCTATTTGCTTTCTTGGCCGCCGCTGCACACTGGGCGGAGGGTTTTAACATGTTATCCACGATGACTCCTAAGTCCTTTTCCTGGGTGGTGGTTTCTAATGTGGAGCCTTGCATCGTGTAACTATAGTGTGGGTTGTTCTTTCCTAGGTGCATAACTTTGCATTTGTCCACATTAAATTTCATCTGCCATTTGGATGCCCAGTCTTCCAATTTATCCAGATCCTCCTGCAGTTTTCCACAATCCTCTTGGGTTTTAACAACTTTAAACAGTTTTGTGTCATCTGCAAATTTGATAACCTGACTAGTTATTCCCTTTTCCAGGTCATTTATGAATATGTCAAAAAGTAGCGGACCCAGTACAGATCCCTGGGGTACTCCACTATTCACTTTTTTCCATTGGGAATATTGGCCATTTAGCCCTAACCTCTGCTTTCTATCTTTTAACCAGTTCCCGATCCACAATAGTACACTGCCTCCTATCCCATGACTTTTTAGCTTTGCCAAAAGTCTCTGATGGGGGACCTTGTCAAAAGCTTTCTGGAAGTCCAGATACACTATATCAACCGACTCACCTTTGTCTACCTGTTTATGCACACCTTCAAAGAAACATATCAGATTAGTAAGACAAGATCTTCCTTGTCTAAAGCCATGTTGGCTGTCTCCCATTAGGCCATGACTATCTACATGTTGTGTAATTTTGTTCTTTATGATGGTTTCTACCATTTTCCCTGGTACTGACGTCAGGCTCACCGGTCTGTAATTTCCCGGGTCACCCTGGAACCTTTTTTAAAAATTGGTGTTACGTTGACGACCCTCCAATCTTCAGGTATTACAGATGATTTTAATGAAAGTTCACAGATTACCAATAGCAGGTCTGCAATCTCATATTTCAGTTCTTTCAACACTCTGGGATGTATACCATCCGGTACAGGTGATTTGCTACTATTCAGTTTATCAAATAGTTGTAATATATCTTCCCGGTGTAGTGATATTTCTCTCAATTCCTCTGCAGTATCACCTTTAAATACCACTTCAGTCATGGGTAACATCCCTACATCTTCCTCAGTAAAGACCGAAGCAAAGAATTCATTCAGTCTCTCTGCTATGGCCTTGTCTCCTCTTACTGCCCCTTTTACCCCTCTATCATCTAACGGTCCAATTGACTCTCTCACAGGCCTTTTGCTACGAATGTACTTGAAAAAGTATTTATTGTGTGTTTTTGCTTCCGTAGCAAGTTTCTTCTCAAATTCCCGCTTTGCCTGCCTTATCAATGCTTTGCATTTAACTTGCCAGTGCTTGTGTTGTTTCCAGTTTTCATCATTTGGCTCTTTTTTCCATTTCCAGTGAGCCTCATATCAGATTCAATGAAGGTAATTTTATGAAGTATGTTTCAGATATAAACCATTTTACTGGTGGAAAAGAGCTTTTAAACAATTATCCCACCATGTAAGCATGTAAAAGTACACACGCGGTGACAATGAGGCATGTACGTTTACGTGACCTGCATGTAGGTGCACGGACATTTACAGTAACTGCTTATTTCTTATTTAACAATATTTTTTATATTGCTGTAAGAGATTCAATCTAAGTGGTTTAAAAAGTCCTGTAGTAGTTGCAGAGGATAATAACAAATAAAGACACTGATTAGCACATTTGCACATAAGGTAGAGAGAATGTACAGCACAATTCAGCCAGAATACAAACACTAAGCTGGGGAAATGAAAGAAAGTGGAATGTGGAAGATTAATGCTTTAGTCATAGAGAATCATAAACCTAGGGAAAGGCCTGGCTAAAGAACCAAGTTTTTACCTCAGTAAATCAGCTCTCAAGATAGAGCTCTAAAGGTAACGAGTTCCAGAGCAATGGCGCAGGACACCTAAAAGCCTTACAAAGAAAGGATTCCAACCAGAGTCTGTATAGAGATGTAACCGCCAAACACTTAGGCAGGGATGAGCAAAATGCATGAGACAGGCAATAGGTAATCAAAAAGACATTGAGCGAAACGAGAATGACATTCAAAGGCAATTTTCCAGGCAAGGGTTGCTGTTATCCAGATTATCACACCAGGTCACACTATTCATAGGGATAGTGCCGGTGAAATCATTATAGATCACCCTGGTGCTATACAGATAGTTCCGAGGTGGAGCATCAGTGTTCTGTTTAGCTATACTTATCCAGAGAGCAGTGTATTTAGCACGCCATCCAGAGCCGCCGTTTATAAAATCCACTGACTGTGATGTCTAAAATATTGACCCGTATGCTTTTTAGTGCAAGCAACCAATCTAAAAGCATAAAAACAGTGAACGCTTATTATTTTTTTAACACAAACATGAATTTTGACATTAGATCAATTTTATTCATTGAGCATGGCAACTATCTTTCTCTTGGAAAAGTTCTGGTATCAAATACTGTATGGACGGTAAGGACTCATTAGGGAGTTTAGTGCTAAAGGAGTACTTGCAATTGAGGTTCTCCTATACTCATTCACAGATTGCATGTTTTACTACCAAAAGGAAAAGACAAATGTTTTGATTTTATTTTTTATTAGCAATTTCAGTTAACACCAAGCAAGTTCTTATTCAGAATAATAAACCTATACTATGTCAAAGTCTTTGACATGGTCCTTTGAGGATTCAGTCTACAATGTACAGCAGAGGTTTCCAACCTTTTTGGTTATGTAGACCCCTTATTAATCTCCAAAATGTCCAAGGACCTCTAGTTCATCTTGACCTCTTCCCCTCAACCCCAAGCTTGTCACCATTAGTCCTCTTTCTCTCTCTTCCCCGTCTTGTCTCTGCCAGTCTGTCTCTCACTCTCCAGTCAGTTCTCACCAGTCTCAGTCTCTTTCTTTCTACCTCCGCCGCCCCCCCCCCCCAGAAACTTCCCTTCAGTCTCCCTCTTTCCCCAACCAAACCCCACAAGCTCCTTTCTCTTTTTTCTCTGTCCTGCAGATCCCCTGTAATGGTATCAACAACACTCTGATCTATAAGTTCTGAAATGCTGCTTTTTTTAAAAAATGATGCCCGTTTTCTAAAATATATCTAACTTTTTTTTACTTCCTTATTTCTGGTGTATTTCTTTCCAATAAACTTTTAAGCATTTCCTGTAAAAAAAACATGGAACAACAAATACACTTTTGACCTGATTTCTTAAGACTTTTCTTTCATTCTCACACCAAGGAAAAATCATTTGGGGAATGGGGATAGTTGGTATATATCTGTTGCCCAAGCTGAACGAGTTTTGGTTGTTGTTGTTAAGTGCCGTCGAGTCTGTGTCGACTCATGGCGACCGTCTGGATAGTTGTCCTAAACTGTGTTCGGTCTTCAGTCAGGTGGCTCATTGTTGACAGACTGACACCCATAACTGCTGTTATTGTATCGATCCATCTCATTGCTGACCTTCCTCTTTTGCGTTGACCTTCTACCTTGCCAAGCATGATATCTTTCTCTAATGATCTCTCTCTCTCTCTGCATGATGTGTCCAAAGTATGAAAGTCAACGTTTTTTCATCTGAACTTCTAAAGAAAGCTTAGGTTTGATCTCCTCTACTGGTTTGTTCTTTTGGCAGTCCATGGTATACACAGTATTCGTCGCCAGCACCATAATTCAAAGGCATCAATTTTCTTCCTGTCTTTCTTTTCACCGTCCAACTTTTGCATCCCGATCGGGATTGAGCACCTGAGCGGGAACCCAACTTCCTCCCGCTGAGAAGCTCTAGCCCAATCGGGGCAGAGAGAAGACCACCATAAATTGGACACCACCGTCGGGCGCAAGCCTCCTCCACAAGCGTTTCCACCAACGAAGCTCCCTGATCGGGTTTGAGTGCATGAGCGGGAACCCAACTTCCTCCCGCTCAGAAGCTCTAGCCCAATCAGAGAGAGGACCGCTATAAATTGGACACTGCCATCGGGCGCACACGAGCCATGTGGGCCCACGCCTGAGGGCCTCACCAGAGGGCCCTTTGGTGTGGCCCTTAGGCGGGGCACAGAGGCGGGTAGACCGACCCCTTCCCAATGAGATCAGCAAGGCCGGAGCCTTCCCGTATATGATATGTACCAAAGACACCATAACACCCCGACTGAAGCCTATAACTAACAAGGACGAGACTCCCTGGGTCTTGAACAACAGAATCCAGTCAACAACCAGCACCAAAGGACTGAAGTCAGCCCGTCTCACACAAGGTAATCACCTTAATCAACACAATGCCTGCAACACATTACCTCCCCATAGCTCTCCTCCTCACACAACTGCTTCCCCTCCACACACCATCCCCCCATAACTTCACAAACACTATGCGATTACCACCATTGTTCTACCCGTGCGCACCGCCTTACCATGAAACCCTGCAACCCACATACAAAAGACCCTGTCAAAGAGGTCTCACCAAAACTAGCACAAGTTCCCGCGCATCCCCAAATAGGTCACCAAGAACCCCCAAAGAGCTGCTACCTATCACCATAGAGCTCATTAACGTCAGGTCAATAAGAAACAAAATCAGCACCCTAGCAGACCACATAGAGACACAGCAAACTGACATACTAACATGTATCACAGAGACGTGGCTCACCCCCACTGACAATGTGCTCCTCAACAAGTTAGTACCCCCCACCCACACAGCTTTCAACTGTGCACGCACACATAAGAAAGGAGGAGGATTCTTGATCATCGCAAGAAGTAACCTAAGGCTCAAGTCCCGAGCCACCACAAATACAACTCAATGCAATACAGTCTTCATAGAGAACAGGCACCTAGCCCTGTGCCTCACTTATAGAGCTCCACACGCCTCCCCGGTCGAACTATCCTCTATACTGGAGCCGGTCTGTGCAGTCAATATCCTCCACCAACCTCTGCTTGTGCTTGGGGACTTCAACCTCAAATCAGCCACTAGCAAGGATGCAGAATCCTTCCTGACAGCAATGAATGCACTACAATACATCCAGATGATCAAAGCCCCTACTCACAGTCACAGATCCTCACCAGATCTCATCTTTGCACCCAACTACCTAATAGAAAAGGACATCATCAAGTTCCTCGATTACACCTGTGCCCTGGTTGGATCACCATAGAATAAAAATCAAGCTACAGTCGACAAGCCCAAACGATCGTCAGGACAAGTTACACACAGATAGGAGATTTAAAAGCTTTGACAAGGACCAATTCCTCCAGGAAATTCTACTCAACCTGAGCACAAAAGCAAATGATTTAAATGACCAAATTGACAACTGGAACAAGATCATCTCTTCTGCAGCCAAAGCCTCAGATGCCAAGACCTCAAGAGCTCACTGCTCTGAAACCAAATCCATCCCCTGGTACTCAAAGGAGATTCAGAATGCAAAGAGAACACTACGAAGACTAGAACGACGCTGGAGAAGCACCAGATCAGTCAACACCCAGGAGCTCTATCAGACAAAGCAAAAGGAATATAACAACCTCATCAATCAACAGAAAAGAGAATACTACACAAACCTTATTCTCAAATCCTCTAATAGATCCAGAGAACTATTTGAAATACTGAGAACCCTCACCAATGAACCTAATCCTAAGATGTAGGGATGTTACCTAATGGGTAACATCCCTACATCTTCCTCAGTAATGAATTCTTTGCTTCGGTCTTTACTGAGGAAGATGTAGGGATGTTACCCATGACTGAAGTGGTATTTAAAGGTGCGGAAGAATTGAAGGAACTATCGATACATCGGGAAGATGTCTTACAACTATTAGATAAACTGAAGAGTAGCAAATCACCTGGGCCGGATGGTATACATCCAAGGGTGTTGAAAGAACTGAAATATGAGATTGCAGAACTGCTATCAGTAATCTGTGAACTATCATTAAAATCATCTCTAATACCTGAAGATTGGAGGATGGCCAATGTAACACCAATTTTTAAAAAGGGTTCCAGGGGTGATCCGGGAAACTACAGACCGGTGAGCCTAACGTCAGTACCGGGAAAAATGGTAGAAACCATCATAAAGAATAAAATTACTCAGCATGTAGATAGTCACAACCTAATGGGAGACAGCCAACATGACTTTAGACAAGGAAGATCTTGTCTTACTAATCTGTTATATTTTTTTGAAGGAGTGAATAAACAGGTGGACAAAGGTGAGTCGGTTGATATTGTGTATCTGGACTTTCAGAAAGCCTTTGACAAGGTCCCTCATCAGAGACTTTTGGTGAAACTAAAGAATCATGGGATAGGAGGCAGTGTACTATTGTGGATCAGGAACTGGTTAAAAGATAGAAAGCAGAGGGTAGGGCTAAATGGCCAATTTTCCCAATGGAGAAAGTTGAATAGTGGTGTACCCCAGGGATCTGTGCTGGGTCCGCTGCTTTTTGACATATTCATAAATGACCTGGAAAGTGGAATAACGAGTGAGGTTATCAAATTTGCAGATGACACAAAACTATTTAAAGTTGTTAAAACCCAAGAGGATTGTGAAAAATTGCAAGAGGATCTTGATAAATTGGAAGGCTGGGCATCAAAATGGCAGATGAAATTTAATGTGGACAAGTGCAAGATTATGCACCTAGGGAAGAACAACCCAAACTATGGTTACACGATGCAAGGTTCCACATTAGGAACCACCACCCAGGAAAAAGATTTAGGCGTCATTGTGGATACCATGTTAAAACCCTCGGCCCAGTGTGCAGCGGCGGCCAAGAGAGCAAATAGAATGCTAGGTATGATAAGGAAAGGAATGGAAAATAAAACAAAAGATATTATAATGCCTCTATATCGTTCCATGGTGAGACCGCACCTTGAATATTGTATGCAATTCTGGTCGCCGTATCTTAAAAAGGATATAGCGATTTTAGAAAAGGTACAGAGAAGAGCCACCAAAATCGTAAAGGGGATGGAAGGATACTCCTATGAAGAAATGCTAAAAAGGATAGGGCTCTTTAACCTGGAAAAGAGACGGCTGAGGGGAGATATGATAGAAGTCTATAAATTAATGAATGGAGTGGAACGGGTAAACGTAGATCGATTGTTTACCTTATCAGAATATAGAAAGACTAGGGGACATGCAATGAAGCTACAGGGTAAACTATTTAAGACTAATAAAAGAAAATATTTTTTCACTCAACGTGTAATCAAACTCTGGAATTTGTTACCGGAGGATGTAGTAAAGGCTGTTAGTGTAGCTGGGTTTAAAAAAGGTTTGGACAAGTTCCTGGAGGAAAGGTCCAAAAACAATTATTAAGAAGTGACAAAGATATCAATGCTTGACCCAGTACAAGCATTGTGGAACTTGTGTCTCTTGGGGAAACTGCTAGGTACATATGACCTAGATTGGCCACTGTTGGAAACAGAATACTGGGCTTGATGAACCTTGGTCTGACCCAGTATGGCATATCTTATGTTCTTATGTTCTTATCCTGAGAAAGCTGAACTGATACATCTGCAGACCTTCGCCGACTACCTTCAAGTCAAATTCACTGCCTCCCCACAACTGGACATGAATACCACTCCTAAGCCTTCAGCACCCAACCAAATCTGGGCAAGTTCAGCATCCCGTCGATGGAACAGATCTCCCATTTAAACGCCATGCTCAACACCAGCACTGCTCCTACAGATCCATGCCCAGTGACTTGGATGAAATCAATGAAGGAAGATCTTATCCACATAATCCACAACATGGTACACAATTCCTTCAACCTAGGTATCATGCCAAATGCCCTAAAGCTAGCAACCATCCGCCCCATTCCGAAGAACACTCCACTAAGTAAAACCAACCCAGCTGCCTTCAGGCCTATCTCAGGCCTACCACTCCTGGCTAAGGTCATTGAAAAAATTGTACATAAACTCCAGGACCATATTGACAACCATGCTCCACTAGACCCACATCAACCTGGTTTCTGCCCAAACCACAGCATCTAAACCCTACTGATATACCTCTTCGATACTTGATCAAGGTTATTGACAATGTCAAGAGAGGTATCATTATGATTTTCATCGACATCACATCAGCTTTTGACACAGTCGACCACAGCACCCTTCAATCAAGACTTCAAGAAATTGGTCTATATGCTACCACCTTGAACTGGTTTACCTATTACCTCACAGACAGCTCCAAGTCAAATGTGGCCCCGTCACCTCCCTACCATTCATAGCTAAACAGGGTGTACTGCAAGGTTCTTCCCTCTCTGCACTGTTATTTAATCTTTACATACAACCTATCTGCACCATCATCAATAGCCACAATACACTATCTACGCAGATGAGATAATGATATACACCCTGATCAATCTCGACAATCCAGACTACTCAAAAATAGCAGACTGCTTTCAACAAATGACAAGCTGGCTTCTTCAAAACAACTTGACCATAAACTACAACAAGACAGAAGCTCTACTTATTACCCAAACCTCCACCTTCACCCCCTTACTCATTGTCAATCTGAACAACATCACAATACCCACAAAGCCTGAAGTAAAATACTCGGAGTTACCCGCGACAAAGATCTGAACCTCCAGTCTCACATCAGCAAAACCACCAGGACCGCCTACCTCAAAATGAGAATCATCAGACACCTTAAGCCAATTCTCTCCCAAGATCACTTCCGTACTGTTTGTCAAGCTCTCATCACACCCATTCTGGACTACTGTAACCAAAAAACCTTGGGCTCCCAAAACACTCACTCCGGCCTTTGCAGATGATGCAGAACACTGCAGCACGCATAATACTGGTTCTGCACGGCACGATCACATCACCCCCATTCTGAACCTCCTCCATTGGCTTCCAATCAGTTCTCACATCTGATATAAAACCCTAGTAAACATCTTTAAAATCAAACAGAACCTCTCAGCGAACAGTCTGCGGACTCTCATTAGCTCTGACTCAAGCACCAGACCCAGGAGGAGAGGCACTACAGACAGCATCACAACCCCCAAAAACTTCACCAAAGTGAGGCAAACCACTTTGAGGAGAGCAATATCCCTGGCTGCTCCTGCTCTATGGAACTCCCTCCTGGTCTGCCTAAGATCAACTGTGGACATTAAGGACTTCAGGAAGTAACTTAAAACCATGCTCTACATAGAACATTACAGTGACATCTGTCGTGACCCCCTGCCTGGGCCAGAGGCTTACAGGCAAAGGGCTGCCATATTTATCCTTAAATAAAGATTTTGCAACTTTGTCTTCAGCAGGGAATCCTGGGACTTGTAGTTCTTTATCGTTTACTTAAAGACAAAGTAGTATGTTACCACTGGGGTTTGTTAAGGCAAAAAAAGAATTTTATTTTGGGTTTCTTTCCACGCATTCAATTCAAACGCAGGCAAAAAGCATCATTCTCCAAATGAAAAGCTTACAGGAAACAAAAGTATAACTGGAGCTGCAGAACTGGAAACACTTTTAAACACGGCAGCTGTTTTCAGCAAACATTTCAGCACATGTTTTAAAGCTTCTTTTCCATTCATTCAGCACAGGTAAATTCTTGTCATTTATCCAAATGCTGCTTTACTTATCAAACTCTGGTTTTAGCACAGTTCTTTTGCCTTAATGGAAGCTCCTAGCATTCTCCTGGCTAGGTGAAAGATTGCTCTTAAAAACTTCTTTTCACAGTCCTTTTCTAGCAACTTTTAAGCTTCTCTCTTGCATAAAGAACAATCCATTGGAGATTCATCACAAACAGAATCTGGATCAAAAGAATCAATTTGCAAGCCCTCCTGCCTTACAAATTGTTTGTCTCTTTCTGGGTTCTCAAAAATTCCTTCCAACTTACTACTTTGTAGAAACTTCAGGATTTCTTTCCAGGGCTGCTCTCCCTGGTAAGAAATGGTTGTATCTTGGGAGTGGGGCTTCTTTCCCTGGAATAACTGCTTTAATGCTTCACCTGTGTTCAGCTCTGCTTCTCTGCCACTGGCTGGGTTCTGGTCACCTCTGTTTGTAACTATGTTCACCCACCTTCTGGCAGCTTGGGTTCTGTGAAATGGCTCTTGAATACTTTGCACTGCACTTAGTTCCACCTCGTCAGCAACCTTCCCAGCTACCCATCTGCTGGTCTCCGGTTCAAGCATAACTCTCACACAAGGATTGCTTCCTCTGTGGCTGGAACTGTTCTCCCACGTGGAGTTAAGCTTCCCAGGTCTCCCTTTTGTTGTGATCCTTCTTTCACTCCTTCCTCCTTCCTCTCTCTCTTCTCTTTGCACTGAAGCAGGCTTAAAAAGCTGCTTCCTAGCTACCACACCCTTATCTCTGCACAGGTGGTTGTCATTAGAGTCTAAGCCTGCACCTACGTTAGGGCGTGGGTGTGTCTTAGCCTCAGCAAGTGTGTGCTTCTTTTGCTTGGCTGTAGTTTTATCCCTGTGGAAACCTTACCTGTCTCTTGTCTTAAAGGCATATTCACTATTTTCCTCTGTTTCCATCGGCTCAGCACAGCTCTCATTGTCACATATTCCCCCTCTTAAGATATTACGGGCTGGCTTAACACTATCTGCACAGCTCGTAATTCTCGATATTGCATCCGCGTTTTGGTGCATCTTTCCTGCTCAGTGTTCGATATGGAAATCAAAGGCCTGTAATGCTATGTACGAACGAGTTAGTCTGGCGTTGTGGTCTTTCATTTGGTTGAGCCACTTCAGCGGGGCGTGGTCAGTGACCAGCAAACATTTTCTTCCTGCAAGGTAAAACTTGAGAGCCTCCACTGCCCACTTTATTGCTAGACACTCCCTTTCTATGGTGGAGTAGATTTTCTCCGCTAGGGACAGTTTTTGGCGAAGAAACATAAACGGATGTTCCGCATCTTCATATTTTTGGGATAACACTGCACCTAGCCCTGTCTCGGATGCATCCGTTTGCACAATGAATGGACGTCCAAAATCTACTCCCCGTAACACTGGTGCAGCATAAACCTTCTCTTTTAACGAACTAAAAGCTTTGTCGGCTTCTACGGTCCACTTTAACTGGTTAGGAGCGTTTTTCTTCAGCATATCTGTCAGAGATGCACTTTCTTCAGTGAAGTGTGGGATAAAGCGCCGATAATACCCCACTAGACCCAGGAAACCGCGCAGCTGTTTTTTTGGTAGCTGATCTAGGGAAAGCTTCCACACTTTCAATCTTGTTTACCAGAGATTTCACTATATTGCGCCCTACCATATGGCCCAGGTACTTCACCTCCTGTCTGGCAAACATGCATTTCACAGGATTTAAGGTTAAGCCTGCATCCCTCATTGCCTGTAGAACTGCTTCTATCCTAGGCAAATGCTGATCCCATCGGGTGCTATGTATTATTATGTCATCCATATAGGCAACAGCATACTCCTGGTGTGGACGCAGCACCAGGTCTACCAGCCTATGACACGTGGCAGCTGCCCCATGCAATCTGAACAGCATTCTTCTAAATTGAAATAACCCTACAGGTGTACTAAATGCTGTCTTTTGACGGGACTCTCGAGTCAGGGGTATTTGCCAATAACCTTTTGTCATATCTAAAGTGGTAAGGTATCTGGCTTGCCCCAACCGGTCCAATAGCTCCTCTATGTGAGGTATCGGGTAGGCATCAAATTGTGAGATTGCATTGACTCGCCCAAAAATCTATGCAGAACCTCATTGTTCCGTCAGGCTTGGGTACAAGTACAATGGGACTGTTCCATGGACTTTTCGATTCTTCTATTATCCCTAAGTCAAGCATCTCTTGAACTTGATTAACCATTTCTTGCTTCTTAGCTTCCAGCAGCCTATAAGGTCTCTGCCTTACCAGTTCTCCGGGCGGCGTTATGATCTCATGGGCTACAAGCTTAGTTTCACCTGGCATGGGCGTCAAGACATCTGTGAACTTCTCTAATAGACGGCCCAGCTCTTGCCTCTGTGACCATGAAAGTCCTTCGCCAATCCTAGGCTCCGTGTTCGTCTTGCAATCAGTCAACTGTGGTCCCAGATCATCCTCTACCTTTTCTTTGAAAGTAGCTGCCAACCATTGTAGGTCTGTACATCCCATGGATCCAAATCCTTTGGTTCCTTGTGCCATGGTGGACATCATAGACACCTCTTCGAGAGGAGGAAAACCCACCCTCGCACAGATAAGTTGGGCTACACAATCCCCCACACTTATCTTAAAGTCTTCTTTCTCAAAATTAAAAAGCAATATTTTCACGGCTCCTCTAAAATCGGGGTCAATGACACCTGCCCCTACGTCAAGGAAATGCTTCACTGCCAGCCCAGAGCGGGGTGCAATACGCCCATAGCAATCTATTGGCATTTCCATTTGGAGTGCAGTGTTCACCAGGGCTTTTCTCTGTTTCGGGACTACTACATCCTCTGCACTATACAGATCATAGCCGGCTGCTTGGGAGGAAGCTCTTTTTGGACTTTGTGCATTTGGATTCATTTTGCAATATCTTAGCATGAATCTGGGCTTGTTTGCCAACTCTCCTTTCTGAGGATGCAACTCCCGGTCTGGCTTCTGTGGCTTTCCGAACAACAGACTGGGAACTACAGTTGCCTTGGTTACTGTCTGTCCTAGGGCTTCTGACTGGGCTCTTGTAGAAATCATGCCTTCCTTTGGCTGCAAACCCTCTTCTAAACCCTTCCGGAATTGTGGCCAGTCCCTCCCCAATACCAAGTCATGTGGCAATCTGGGTACAACTGCTACGGGGATTTCCTTTTCCACTCCTAATCCTTTCACTAAAACTTTATATACAGGATAAGAGGACGCTGCCCCGTGAATGCACCTGATCTTTACAGTTCCTTATGACTTGTTTGGGACTGCCTTATTCTGGGATTCAATTTGTTGCCAAAGCTTTCTAGACATCATGCTTTGATCAGCTCCAGAGCCCAGTAAAGCGTCTGCAACAACACCCTGTACTCTTACAGACAGGAGAAAACCTTCTCTGATTTCTTTCGTGTTTGCAGTTATCAGTGCTGTTTTCGCTTTACAATCTTTCTGCAAATGACTCTCACTACCACATTTAAAGCATTTTCTTTTTACACAATTATTCCTTAGCATAGGCATGCACACTTTTACAACATCATCCTTTGGCCTTCCCTTCCTTTCTGATAATGCTTGAATTGCCATCCCAGAAGCACTGCCTTTCTCTTTTTTTTTTTTTTTTAACTTTTATTTTCATTTTGCAACAAACAAAAGAAACAACACACCAAAGGAGACAAAACAAGTATACAATAAAGAAAAGTAAACCCAATTACCCCCCACCCCCACGCTTCTTCTCTAGCTGATTATGTCAGCATGTGAGCGCTTCCAAACAACAGTGATTATACATCAAAACAATCAAAAGAGTATCTGCGATACAGAATAATCATGGGACAAAGATATATACAAATTTAGACAGTCAGATGAGAGCATTGAGCAGAATGTACATAGTCATTGAGCATCTTCCATTTAGACCGATGATGAGGAGTCTGAATGGGGGAAGCAAACATACGAGGTATTTGTTCATATTTACTGTAGAGACAGACATGATTCCACCATTCATTGGGGCTCAGATGGGAGCTATTTTTCCAGTATTTCGTAATTAGGGAAATAGCAATGCCAAGCATAAAGTCCAAAAGGAAGTAAGCCGTTTTTGGAAGAGAGGGGATCCCCGCAGCTGAGCGAAGTCCCACTATCTTCCAAGAAAGGGGCTCTTGAAAGTGCAAAATAGACTGGATACGACCCCAGACCCGACGCCAGTAATACTGTAGTGCGGGACATTCATACATAACATGAGGTAGTGAACCAATGGCCGCATGACATGTCCAACAACTATTGCCCTGAGTAGTGTTCCATTTGGCTAATCTGTCAGGAGTGTAAAAACATCGGTGGGCTAGAAAGAAGAGTGTCTGAGTGAGTGAGGCGGATCGGGAGACCCGTGTCACTCTACTCCAGACAAGGCTCCATTGCTCCGGGGTCAAAGTCACATGCAATTCTCTCTCCCATGCTTTCTGCGCTATAGGGGTATCTCTAGTTATAGCATTACATAAGGTTTTGTAAAAGTTGGATGCTACACCCGGTGAACTACCGATAGATCGGATAGTCTCCAACCAACCTGGTGTAGGGGAGGCCGATGGCGGGAGCACCTTAGCACTCCGAAGGCAATGCTGAAGTTGCACCAACTGAAAGTAGTGTTTCGCTGGGAGACCAAATTCAATTTGCAATTCACTGAAAGTTTTCCAGCGACCTTCATGGAACAACTGACTAGGAATCCAAATGCCCCTAGTGTACCAGGGGCTCCACGCCATCGGCTTATTTTGTATTCGAAATCGAGTATTGTACCAAAGTGGGAGCTTGTCTAACGGACAGAGTCGGGAGTCCAAAGATTGCATAAGATTATTAAAGGCACCTAAGGTGTCTAAAAGCATTGGTGGAAAGTGGGAGTCTGATGGGAGAGTCATACCAGGGAGAAAAGTAAGAGGAATCGGTTTGCAAAGGTCCTCTTCTATGTCTAGCCACACAGGTCTACTCGGTACTGGGTCTTCCAGCCAACGAGCGCCTTGTTTGAGAAGAAAAGATTGATGATACTTCAGGAAATCAGGGAATCTGACACCCCCATTTTCCTTATCTGCTTGCAGCTTATGTTTCGCTATCCTAGGTGTCTTGTTTTGCCACAAGTATCTAGTCAGAAGGCCCTCTATATCTTTATATACGTCGAGGTAAGAGACAGGGCAACATTTCTAAGATATAATTCACTTTCGGAACAATCATCATTTTTATGGTTTCTAATCGACCCCACCAGGTAAGTGTTAAAGGAGTCCAGCGGTGAGTAAGCGCCCGGACTTTAGAGGTTAAGTCTTTGGCATTGAAGGAGATAGTGTCTTCCAAAGGAGAACAATAGTGAACCCCAAGGTATTTGACCATGCGAGGTTGCCATAAAAAGGGGAAGGGTTGCATATCTGCCTGATGAAGCAAAGGATTTAAGGGAAAGGCTACCGACTTGGTCCAATTTATCTTATAACCGGACAGTTGTGAGTATTTACCAATTTGCTCTAGGACAGCCGGTACTGAGTCTATAGAGACAAAAAGCATAAGGTCATCAGCATACGCTGAAATTTTGATTTCCCTATGGGTGAAGGGGACTCCATGAATCTCCTCCGATTGCCGGATTAGTAAAGCCAAGGGTTCGAGTGCAAGATCGAAGAGAAGTGGAGACAGTGGGCATCCCTGGCGAGTGCCGCGTTGAAGGGGAAAAGGCTGAGACTTTAAAGCATTGGCACAGATACTGGCTGTAGGCTGTGCGTACATGGTGCGAAGACAACGGAGAAAACCTTCCCCGAATCCGTACCAGCGGAGGACTGCAAACAGGAAGGGCCACTCTAAGCGATCAAAGGCCTTCTCAGCATCAAGTGAGAGGCCAACAAATGGGCGATCAAGATTAACTGCGGTAGTCAGTACATGGCATAGAGTCCGAGCATTGTCAGCAGTTGATCTACCAGGAATGAAACTGCATTGATCTGGGTGTATTAAGGTAGGCATCCTATCAGAGAGCCAGGTAGAAAGAATGGTGGCAAATATTTTATAGTCCGCGTTTAGGAGGGAAATTGGACGATAATTAGCTGTTAGTTGCGGGTCTCTCCCCTCTTTCTCAAAAACTACTACATTTGCCATTGAAAAGGACCCAGAAGGAGAACCCTCCTCGGCCAGAGCAGAAAAATAAAGTTTCAAAACTGGAGCTAAGTCAGCGTGAAAGGTTTTGTAGAATTCAGCAGGGAGACCGTCTGGGCCTGCGGCTCGACCTGAGGCACATTTCTTGATAGCAGAATGAATTTCTGAGACAGTAAATGGTGTGTCCAAGGCCACTCTATCTTCGTCAGATAGGGTCGGTCTTTGTACCCCTGAAAGTAAGCGTTCAAATACATCTGGCTCAAAATCACATTCAGATTGATAAAGCCGAGTATAAAAATCACGAAAGAGTTCTAAGATGTCGGTATCTTTAGTGACCAACCCCCCCCCGACGGATTACGGAGGGCGGTAACACGCTTGGCTTCTTTTTGACCTTTTAGGGCATTTGCTAATAATTTGCCAGCACGATTATTTTCCCGATAATATAGCCCTTGTTGTGATTCAATATTTTTAACAGCAGCAGTGTACAAAAGCTGATTGTATTGAAAACGCAAGCGTTGTAAACGGAGTAAAATACATGGATCAGTACGGGACGTGAGGAGACGCTCCCCAGCTTGTATCTGCTGCTCTAGAATCAGTAAATGCTGCTTTCTTTGTTTCCCCTGCCGAATTTGATAGCTAGTTATAGTTGCGCGGATAGATGCTTTAAAACCCTCCCACCAAGCCCAGCTCGCTGTGTCATGGGGTGAGTTAAAATGAAAATAATCTTGGATAGCGGCTTTTATAGCAACCTGAAAATCTTTTTGACCCAGTAAGGATCTATCAAAAAACCAAGCTCGGGGAGAATCGTCCCGCGCAGTGACATGTAATGATAAAGATATGGCAGCATGATCTGAAATATGGAGAGGATGAGTCCTAGTCATGTCTACTTGAGAAATCAGTGCTTTGGAAATGAGAAAGAAATCTATTCTAGATTGGGAGTGATGGGGGGCAGAAAAGAAAGTGAACTCTAAGTCGGAGGGGTGAAGCAGCCTCCATATATCTACCAGCGCGAGATCTTGCATCAGAGCTGTAAGGGTAGCAAGACTCTTGGGTGGACTACTCGTTCTAGGCGGCTGTCTATCTATCAGAGGGTCTAACACTTGATTAAAATCACCACCAAGTATTAATGGAGTATTGGCAGAGGCCTGTGCCAACTGCGCAATACTTGCATAGTAAGCAGGGTTGTCCACATTCGGGGCATAAATGCAAATACATGTAAATTCACTATCTCCTACCTTAAGATGTACTCGGGCCCATCTACCCTCCTTGTCAGCGCTAGTATCAATTACAGTAGCTTGCAAAGATTTCTTAACCAGAATGGCTACCTCGCACCGTTTGGAAACGGCGGGAGAATAGGCAGCCACCATGTAAGGCTTAACATTGAGTTTCAGTGTTTCAGCAGAGTTTAAGTGCGTTTCCTGAAGAAATGCTACATCAGCATGCTCATGGCTAAGATAGCTAAGGATTTTCTTTCTTTTGATTGTACTATTAATGCCCTTTACGTTGAGTGATAAGATTTTACATAAGGCCATTCAGACAAGTTAAAAATTCTGAGCATGATAGCGCATATAATTTCACAATGTCCCTCATATTGACTGTATCTAGCTGTACATATGGCATAAAAGAAAATAAGCTTAGATAATACAATGAAGCGCCCCACATTAATAAAGAAAAACCGCAGCGCGGTAGAGAAGAAGCAAAACCCCAAAAATTACTGGCGACCATGTGTCTGCGGGGAGAAGCCCCAGAGAAGGCCGAAATTGAAAAAACACATAACCTGTAGGACCGTGCATGCTCCGAATCCGACCGAGGCACACTTCATGGAGGGATAGGAGACCAAAAAACAAAAAAGTCATAGAAAGAGAGAGAGAAAGTCCAGGTAGTCTCTGTGCTTGACTATGACCGCCGCATCGGGCTCTTCAAAATGGCGGACAGAGCCGGCAAATAAAAGTCCAAGTCGTTGGATTAGCGCATCTGCTCTGCTTCTTTGGAGTCTAAAAATGTTGATAGTAGATCAGGATCTTCGAATGTCCTAGTTTGGTTGTGGAGAGTCACTCGGAGCTTCGCGGGATACAACAGGCCAAAGCGAGCCTGTAGCTGTTGAAGTCGAGGGCGAAAAGCAAGGAGCTTCTTCCGTCGGTCAACGGTAGGCTTTGCCAAATCAGGGAAGAAGGAGACTTTGTGGCCTTCAAATTCCAAATGATGGTTCGCCCGGGCAGCATTTAAAATTTGTTCCACTTGTTGATATCGTAGCAAGCGAAAAATAATAGGCCGGGGGGTCGTTCGGTTGAGCGCCATGTGGGTAGGAACACGGTGTGCACGATCGATTTCCAGTTCTTTATGGAAGGTGATCTTCAGCAAGGAGGGAAGAGTTTTGAGCAGGAATTCTCTCATATCTCCCGCTTCCACCCCCTCCGGTATTCCAATGAGCCTCACATTGTTGCGACGGGCTCGATTATTGCTATCTTCTAACTCCTTTTGAAGATTCTGTATCTGGCGCTCAGCCTTGTCCAGTGTGCCCAAACGCACCGCGTGCGAGTCGAGGACCCCCGCCATATTGTCCTGCCGTAATGAAAGACTTTCAAGTCGGTCCTGGAGCACTCCAAAGTCTTCTCGCATGGCTCTAAGCGCTTCTCCATTGGACTGCACCAATTCCTTCACACCGCGTATTTCCTCTAATATCTCCAGGTGCATTTCGGGGTTTTCCCGAAATGGAACCATCTTCTGTGGGGAGGACACCTCTGTTTTGGAGCGTTTTCCGTGAGAAGAAGAAGGAGACCCGAAGTCCAAGCGCGCTGGTTTATGGGCCGCCATCCCCCCCGAGGTACCCCGGTCAGCCCGGAGCGAAATAGTAAGTTTGTATAGGTATTAAGTCAGGATTCTAAGTAGGCCTCTCGGGAGCTTCAGCGCGAAGCGTCTTACCCGCTGGACATCAGGCTCCGCCCCCCGCACTGCCTTTCTCTTGAGCAGTCTCTTCAGCTTCCATAAAACGCTCCGTAAGCAATGTCGCTTCTTGTGTGTTTTGGCAATTCTGTAATATCAGGAAGGTGCGTATTTCTTGCGGGAGTGTGGCCATATATTGTTCTAGCACAACGCTGTCAATTATAGACTCTATCGTCTTTCCCTCCGGTACTAACCATTTTATCACCAGACTACTAACTCTCTGGCATAAAGCTCTTGGTGTTTTCACCAGGCTGCAACTTTGTGCTCCTCAATAGGCGATGATACACCAAGGGAGTTAATCCTAACCGGTCCCTAATGGCTTTTTAAAATTCCTCATAATTATTTGCGAGTGCCACAGGCATGACTCTGTACGCTGCCAACGCCTCCCCCGTGAGGGATGTGGCCAAACGCACTGCCCATTGGTCTTTTGGCCACCCAATTATGAAGGCTACTCGGTCAAATGCTTCTAAGAAGTCATCTATATCATCCTTTTCATATAACTGTCCAAAGTTAAATGTCCCATGAGAGTGTAGTCCTAGGGTACAAGAATGAAACGGTCCTGTAGAATCTGGTGGGGTCATAGCTGGATCGGAAGCCTTCTTCTGGCTTGCCAGCCACGTCTCCATCATTTCTAACAGTGGTTTCTGCTGGGCCTGCATTCGCGCTGCTGCTTGCTGCTGCGCTTGCAAAGACATCTCCCTTTGCCTTTCGAATTGGCCTGCCATCCATCGAAGCATCTCCTGGAAATCCATGGTCATCCTTGCTCTGTGAAGAGAAGAAGAAAAGGAAACACCACCCAAGTGAGATATCACAATAAACAGTGCACTATTCCTTTGGCACTTTATCAGGCTAGAACTCTACACCCTGCACTAGTATCCTTAAATAACCCAGGTTAGGTACGGGTTACCTGATACAGGTGTAGATTCAGGCTTCTCCCAAAAGAAAGGTGTCAGCATTCCTCCTGTGATTCAGCTTCACTTCCACGTGCTCCTCTGCACGGCTCTGCAGCGAACTTGACTCCAGTGCAAATTCCTGATGCTTTGAAAATCCTTGGCGCATGCGTAAATCAAAGGAATCCGAACTACTACGCCACTTGTCGTGACCCCCTGCCTGGGCCAGAAGCTTACAGGCAAAGGGCTGCCATATTTATCCTTAAATAAAGATTTTGTAACTTTGTCTCCAGCAGTGAATACTGGGACTTGTAGTTCTTTATCGTTTACTTAAAGACAAAGTAGTATGTGACCACTGGGGTTTGTTAAGGCAAAACAAGAATTTTATTTTGGGTTTCTTTCCATGCATTAAATTCAAACACAGGCAAAAAGGATCATTCTTCAAATGAAAAGCTTACAGGAAACAAAAGTATAACTGGAGCTGCAGAAATGAAAACACTTTTAAACACGGCAGCTGTTTTCAGCAAACATTTCAGCACATGTATTAAAGCTTCTTTTCCATTCATTCAGCACAGGTAAATTCTTGTCATTTATCCAAATGCTGCTTTACTTATCAAACTCTGGTTTTAGCACAGTTCTTTTACCTTAATGGAAGCTCCTAGCATTCTCCTGGCTAGGTGAAAGATTGCTCTTAAAAACTTCTTTTCACAGTCCTTTTCTAGCAACTTTTAAGCTTCTTTCTTGCATAAAGAACAATCCATTGGAGATTCATCACAAACAGAATCTGGATCAAAAGAATCAATTTGCAAGCCCTCCTGCCTTACAAATTGTTTGTCTCTTTCTGGGTTCTCAGTAATTCCTTCCAACTTACTACTTTGTAGAAACTTCAGGATTTCTTTCCAGGGCTGCTCTCCCTGGTAAGAAATGGTTGTATCTTGGGAGTGGGGCTTCTTTCCCTGGAATAACTGCTTTAATGCTTCACCTGTGTTCAGCTCTGCTTCTCTGCCACTGGCTGGGTTCTGGTCACCTCTGTTTGTAACTATGTTCACCCACCTTCTGGCAGCTTGGGTTCTGTGAACTGGCTCTTGAACACTTTGCACTGCACTTAGTTCCACCTCGTCAGCAACCTTCCCAGCTACCCATCTGCTGGTCTCCGGTTCAAGCATACCTCTCACACAAGGATTGCTTCCTCTGTGGTTGGAACTGTTCTCCCACATGGAGTTAAGCTTCCCAGGTCTCCCTTCTGTTCTGGTCCTTCTTTCACTCCTTCCTCCTTCCTCTCTCTCTTCTCTCTGCACTGAAGCAGGCTTAAAAAGCTGCTTCCTAGCTACCACACCCTTATCTCTGCACAGGTGGTTGTCATTAGAGTCTAAGCCTGCACCTACATTAAGGCGTGGGTGTGTCTTAGCCTCAGCAAGTACGTGCTTCTTTTGCTTGGCTATAGTTTTAGCCCTGTGGAAACCTTGCCTGTCTCTTGTCTTAAAGGCATATTCACTATTTTCCTCTGTTTCCATCAGCTCAGCACAGCTGTCATTGTCACATATCACATGACCTGACCAAAGACCCCTTCACTCTAATTGTTCCTGCCATCGCTCAGCCCCTGCCCCCTCCATTACCTGCTCCTACCTCCCCTCCTCCTTCCCCCCACTCTAGTCAACCCCGCACCTCCTCCTCGTATATAGCACATTGTATAAAGCTCATCCTGTACATAGTGCATTCTGTAATTAGTTATACTTTAGTTACACCTACGTAAACGAAACTATATAGCCACTGCATGCCTACACCCTCGCACTATGTAACATGGTTCATTTGAAGTGTAAACTGCTTTGATTTTTAGGATAAAGCGGTATATAAATCCTTTTAAATAAAATAAATAAATAAAATAAATTATTGAAAATACCATGGCTTGAACAAGTTGAATCTTTGTATGGAGAGAGATATCTCTCCTCTTGAGAATCTTGTCTAGGTCCTTCATAGCCATTGTCAGATTTCTTGACCGCTTATCCTTTCTTTATTGATTGTTGATCCAAGTCGATTAAAGTTATCCATTATTTCAATGTCTTCTCTATCAATGATGACCTTATTGATTTTGCCAATTGTCAAGATCTTTACCTTCTTTACATTAAGGTGCTGGCACATTTTAGGACTATGTTTCTTGATCTTGAGAAGCAAATGTTTCAGATCTTAACTTTCAGCCAGTAATTTCTATAACACTTTTTATATGCCGCTTTTCTGGGTAGTCAAAACATTTTACATGAAACAACAAGGTGAACTTAGTTAAGTTCAGAATTACAATGAACTATTTTAGTACAATAAACTTGGAATATAGCTGTGTGTAACAAGAAGGTTATTTCTGTGTATAGAACCACAAGTAGAACCACAAGGTGAACTTAGTTGAGTACAAAGTACAAAGAACTAGATAGGTACAAAGCTCATAAGGGTATAGTGGGGTGGGATGTTTGCAGTGGGTAAGGATTGGAGGTGGATCGACTTGGTATTGCCGCTAGGCTAGCAGGGTGCATTTTTATGTTTAGTCATTGGTGTCATACCCATAGCACTCAGTGAATAAGTTTGTTTTAAGTTTTTTCTAATATCTTGGTGTTTTAGCAGATCTCAGTGGTTCAAACAGTGAATTCCAAATCAAAGGTGCAAAGAGGATACAGGCCCTGATGCATGTCTGTTGGTTGCGTTTTGTTCTGAGTGCCAGGATCATGAGTAGGTTTTGGCTGCAGGATCTTCATACTCTGGATTTGGGGGCTCTATTTATTAATGATTTGAGACTGTTGGTGGACAGATCTTGCAGTATTTTGAAGACTGTTATGACGACTTTATATTTTATTCTTGAGGCTATAGGAAGCCAGTGTAGATTCTTGAGTATTGGAGTGATGTGATCATGTCTTGATGTACCGGAAATCATTCTAGCAGCCATATTTTGGGCTATTTGTAGGGGATATACTGTAGAGCATGTTTTGGGAGACCTTAATATATTATACTACAGAAATCTAGGTGGGGTGTTATAATGATTTGGGATACACATTTGAAGTCACTGATGTCAAGTAGTGGGCAGAGGTTTTGAAGAAATCTCATTTTATGGTAGACCATATTTGTTGTTCTTTTTATATGGGACAGCATGTTTAGATATCATCAGCATATCAAAGGTTGTTGATTCATACCTCAGTTGTCTTCATACAGTCCTACTTCTCTGATGATTTGTTCTGCATATAAATTAAACAGGTAGGGGGAAAGTATGTATCCTTGTCGTACACCTTTGCTGATTTTAAACCATTCTGTTTCTCCTTGTTCCAGTCGAACTGTTGCTTCTTGATCGATGTAAAGGTTGTGCAAGAGAACGGTCAGGTGTTCTGGTATACCCATGCTTCTTAATTGGCCCAGAATTTATCATGGTTTACACAGTCAAAAGCCTTTCTGTAATCTATAAAACACATATAGATATCCTTTTGGTTTTCTATTGTCTTTTTAAGGATCCATCTCACATCCGCAATGATGTCTCTTGTTCCTTTCCCTTTCCTGAACCCTGCTTGTACTTCAGGCTGTTCTCATTCCAGGTATGGTTATAGTATCTGCTGAGTAATCTTGAGTGCAATCTTTTTGGCATGTGGGATCAGAGTGATTGTGCTTTCCATAGTCTGTTGAATCATCTTTCTTTAGTATTGGTATAAACATAGATCTGTTCCAGTCAGTTGGCCATGAATTTGTCTTTCAGATTTCCTGGCAGAGCCTTGTAAGTATGGCAACAGCTGTATCAGATTGCTGTAATACTTCAATGGGAATGCCATTGATGCCCGATACTTTGTTCTTTGATAAGGCTTTCAATGCTGCTTTGAGTTCTTTTATCACCAATGGTTCCTGATCATAAGCTACAGGTTGAAACAGCTGTTTGTCCACTTGATCTCTATCATATAATGACTGTATATTCTTTCCAACTTTTCTTGATCTTATTTATTTATTTATTTATTTTATTTAGCTGTATTTATATCCCGCTTTTCACTGGGTCAAAGCGGTCAATTGGGGGATACATTTAACATGAGGGGATATGAGACACATACGCTAATACTTACAGGGAACATGGGCAATGGAGGGTTAAGTGGCTTGCCCAAGACCACAAGGAGTGCCTATAGGACTAGAAATCCCAGTCCCTCCGGCCTGAGATTGCTGTCCCCAGGTGGGACTTGAACCCCCGGCCCTCTGGCCTGAAGTACCTTGTACCTGATCTTCTCAGCATCATTCAACATGGATCCTTGAGCATCTTGTAGCATTCCAAATTGAGGCTGGAATTTTTTCTTTAGCTCCTGTAGCTTTAGGAAAGCCAATGTTGTTCTTCCTCTAATAGTTTCAGCTTCTTTTTCCTTGCATGTGTCATTGTAGTACTTCTCCTTGTTTCATCTTGCAGCAGTTTGGAAATATCTGAGTGCTGTGATTGCCTTTCTTTCACCTCTGACTTTAGCTTCTCTGCATTTCTGGGCAGTTTTCAGAGTTTCTTCGGTCATCCATTTTGGCCATTTGTTCTTTTTTATCATTTGTAGAGACTTCTCACTTTCTTCGAGCACAACTTTCTTGATGTCATCCCATAACTCTTCTGGTGTTCTGCCACTTGTATTCAAAGCAGCAAATCAATTTTGCAGGCAATCTTTAAATTCTGGTGGTAAATTCTCACGGTCTTATTTTGCTACATTCATGAGTGGCTTGCTCTTTTTCAGCTTTAGTTTGAGTTTCTATATTAGTAGTTGGTGATCTGTACCACATTCAGCTCCAGATTTTGTTTTTGTTGAGCTTTTCTATCATTGACTTCCACAGATGTAGTCAATTTGATTGTTGTACAATCCATTGAATGAGGTCCATATGTACAATCATTGCTTGTGTTGCGCAAGAAGGTGTTTGAGATGAATAGATCATTGATCTTGCAGAATTCTATCAGTCTTTCTTCAGCTTCATTTCTGTTGCCAAGTCCATATTTTCCAATTACTTTGCCTTCTTCTTTGCTGCCAAAGTTTGCATTCCAGTCACCCATGACTATCAGGATATCTTCTTTGCATGTTCTGTCAGTTTCATCTTGTACTTGTTCATAGAACTCTTCAACTTCATCCTCTTCTGCAGCTGCTGTTGGGGCATATACCTGAATAATACTTATGTCGATAAGCATTCCTTGTAGTTGAATAAAATTAAGCATTGACTAGTTGCATTGTAGTCCTTTACAGTTCTTGCAAGCGTCTTCTTAATTAGAAATGCAACACCATTTCCTCTTTGTCTTTTGTTTCCATCACAGTATATCATGTGATCATTAGATGCAAAGTGACTGATGCCAGTACATTTCAGTTTGCTGACACCCAACAGATCGAGTTGTATACATTCCATTTCATTCTTAATTATTCCAACTACCCTTGGTTCATGTTTCGTACATTCCATGTTGCAATATGTAAGACATCTTTGCAACTTCTGACTCTCATTTCATGCACAGCTTCATCAACAGTCAGACATCCTGAGGGCTTTGATCCAATCACATTATAAATTCTGGCTTTACTCTGAAAAGCCTTCAGCTCATCCCCAGTAACCAGTTGAGTACCTTCCAACCTGGGGGTCTCATCTTCCAGCACTATAGTGCTATCGTTCTGTGAGGGCTTGTGTGCATCAGGGATGCTGAGGGCAAAGCTATCTGTAGCTTAACTACTGGCAAGGTCTCCCAAGACGGACAGATCTCAGCTGAGGCGCCAGACCAAGACAGACCACCCATCTGGGCAGCAGCAGAATGAGATAGTGTTGGCGGCGGAGGATCACATTTCTGTGACAATGGCAATAACACTAGAATTACCTGCGCAGAAGAAAGACCTGGCAATGTACTTCCGTATCTTGCGACAAAAACCCAATGATAGAGTTTTGGTACTATTTGCTAATTGTCCTTACCTAGGGGGAGGTTAAGAAAAAGCATTTCCATTAGAACCCATAGTCAGATGCAACATATTCATATGGATAAAAATTGAAATGGACTGCTTGCATAGAATTGCATCAGGTGAAAATAAATCTGTCTTTTCTAATGCTGATGATTTACTATGAGTCTGACTCATTTCAGTTACAGTGATACAGCAAGTGGCTTTAGTAAAATTACTGAATATACATGAGTATATAATGTAATTCATGTAAAAAATATTTTAACACAACACTCTTGTCTAAATGAAAGGCTTCATTTCCTAAGACAGTTTCAGCAGACAGATAAGACAGGCAACAGTCAATCGATCAATCACAATTAGTTTTAATCATAAAACTCAAATGCAGAACGTCATAGTAGTTTTATATATACTTAAGCAAATGTAGGTGACAAGCAAATACTGTACATATATACTTTGATGCACAACCAAGGGCAATAGATATTTTTTTTCTTGAATGGAGATAACATCTCTGTTCAGGATAATTCAAGAAGAGCAATAGGAAAACGTTCCACCCCATCAAAATGTCAGATAATTTGTTTTATTTTAAAAATTGAATATGGAAAACACTTTTGATTTACTTGTGTCACAGAACTATTCCTGTAGGGGACAACATTGCATATATCATCAAAGTCTAAAAGCATACATTTAGGTATGTGCATGCAACCTCCCCCCTCTACTAGTATTTCAGAAAAGGCCCAGAAAATAAGGAGCCTTTTCTAAAATACATATAACTTCACCAAAGATACTTGGCTCCACAAATAACTGGAAGAGACATTTTATAAAAAAAAATTGTTCCAAAAATGAATGGTATCACTAATAAAAATAGCAGTATGTGAACATATAAGTGCCAGTTTTGCCACTGTAACACCCCTCCCCTTGCCCTAGGGCAGCAGGTTGATCCTGCAGGGGCCAGGTCATAAAACAGCTTTATCCTGGGTTTTCTCCTACTCCTTCACTTAATCAGCACACATTCTTATTATCAGGGAGCAGGTTCTCTGCAGCAGAGTGGGGGTGGGGGATGGAAGAGGCATCTCTTTAAGACCCTTGGCAAATAAATCAAAGAAGCTTATGAATCCGAATTGGGTGCTCCAATTCTCTTTTCTGAAACAAAATGCCAAGCTCAACCTGTAAAAATATGCAATGTTCAGTGAACACAAAATACATAGGGGTATGTTTGCTAATCGGTGGTAGAGGCCTTTGTGTGACTTCAATGGGGCCATGGCTCTGATATCACATGGAAGCAGCTACTGCCGATTAGTAAACATACCGCATAGTCTTTGGTAATATGGCTGGGGCCCTTTGGAGTATTTGTCTCTTTGATCCCACTTTAAATCTTGCTCGGTTTTGCTACTGGCAAAAGGATCTTGGATTAGAGCTCCTAAGCATTTAGCAAATTGCAAAGCCCTTTTTTCCTTCTCCCTGAGATCCTATTCCTGTTTATGTCCTTATGCCACTGTACAAGTCACTGGTAAGGCCTCACTTGGAATACTGTGTTCAGTTTTACATCTTGCAAAAGATGTAAAAAGACTGGAAATTGTTCAGAGAAAGGCGATCAAAATGATTTGGAGCCTGCGTCAGAAGCCTTATGAGAAGAGACTTGAAGACCTAAATATGTACACTTTGGAGGAGAGGAGGGACAGGGGAGATATGATTCAGACCTTTAAATACTTAAAGAGAAATGATGAACAAACAAACCTCTTCCAAAGACGGGGAAGCTGTAAAACTAGAGGGCATAACATGAAGCTGCAAGGTGGTAAATTGAAAGGCAATGTCAGGAAATATTTCTTCACTGAAAGGGTGGTGGATGCTTGGAATGCCCTCCCGATGGAAGTGGTGAGGGCAAACACGGTGATGGAATTCAAAACGGCATGGGACAAACACAGTGGATCCCTTTACAGCAACAGGATAAAAGCAAAATAAACGGTACCATCTAACTTCTGAACTATCTAGCGTCTGAACAAATAAGGGTGTCCTACATGGAGTGGTGGGTTCACCCCTAAACAGAAACAAAAACATGGGGAGGTGTGGCCTGCACAGAGCGACAGGTGCACCTACTCTTGCCATCTTGCTGGGCAGACTAGATGGACCATGCTGGTCTTTATCTGCCGTCACTTACTATGTTACTATGTTACTATGTCCTATTTGTTTTCTTAGCATTCCTTTAGACATATCCTAGTCCCCAGTTATATTGTCTGTCTTGACTAGGCTGTAAGCTCTGATGAGCAGGGACTGTCTCTTACATGTAAGAACATAGGAACATAAAATATGCCATACTGGGTCAGATTAAGGTCCATCAAGCCCACTATCCTGTTTCCAAAAGTGGCCAATCCAGGTCACAGGTACCTAGCAGTTTCCCAAAACCCCCCACAAATTCCACAATGCTTGTATTGGGGCAAGCAATAGATTTCCAGGTCTTCTTTAATACTGATTTATGGAACTTTCCTCCAAGAACTTTTCCAAACCTTTTTTAAATCCAGCTACACTCACAGCTTTTACTACATCCTACACTAACAAATTCCAGAGTTTGATTACGCGTTGAGTAAAAAAAATATTTTCTCTTATTAGTCTTAAATGGGTTACAGTGGAGCTTCATTTATTATTATTATTTATTATTATTATTTATTACAGTTGCTTATATACCGCACTATTCGGTATCAGCGCGGTTTACAGTATAACAAAAACAACCCAAACACAAACTGTTTGGTTTTACATAGAACAGGAATAACAACTTGGATAACAGGGATTGAACTATATACATGAGGGATAAATTCGATAACAGGGTTGGACTATTCAATGATAGGGTTTGACTATATACATGAAAATTAGTTGCGATGAGTTATATGCATGTCCCCTAGTCTTTCTACTATTTGATGGCATAAACAGTTGATCTACATTTACTTGTTCAACTCCATTCATTAATTTATAGGCCTCTATCATATCTCCCCTCAGCTGTCTCTTTTCCAAGTAGAAGAGCCCCAACCTTTTAAGCCTCTCCTCATAGGGGTATCCTCCCATCCCCTTTACCATTTTTGTGGCTCTTCTCTACCTTTTCTAATTCTGCTATATCCTTATTAAGATACAGCAGCCAGCTGTGCAGGCTGTGTAGTTCTACATAAATGATAAATTGTAGTAGTAGTAGTAGTAATCCTTTCTGTATACCTGGTAGGCAGTCATCCTACTGTTCCTCTTCCAGTAGGCAACATCCTCTCCTGCTCAGCAAACCATCTTTCCAATCTATCTCCAAACTTAGGCTGAGGGTTGGGTAAAACTTCTGACTGGCTCTCCAATTTTCACAAGCATAGAACTCAAGAATCAAAGACTGATTCCACACCGGACACACTCTAAATCAAAAGACAAGGCCCAAGTAGGGCATTGGCCATAGAACTGCAACACACAACTTCATAGCCAAATCAGAACCAAGAGCTATGCCTTATATCCTGTGCACTGGGGCTATATATGGATCAGGCAGAACCAAAATGGCAAGCCTAAAAGGGGGATGCTACAGTAAGATGACCTGCACCTACTGCTAAGGCTGGAAATGAAAAGTCCTGCACTCAAAGCACATGGGATTGGTAAGGGTCCTGAAGAGATTCCTTGCATCAAAAGTGGTATCATATAAATGTACAAATAGCAGTGTCTGGAAGTCTGCATATCCGTAGGAACTTATTAAAGAGCCACTTTCCAAAAGTTGAACTTTTGTAAATAGAGGTGGCTTTGACAGTCGAAAGAGGAGCACAATTTCTCCTTCAAGTTCTCTTCCAAACCAAATCTTTGTCAAGAATTGTGTGTGACTTGAAACAGGTAAATGATGATGGATAAATTTCCCAAAGTATACAAGCACATATATATTTTCTAGGACCATCCAAATCATGCTCAGGTAGTTCTCCATTAAATATTTGCATTCAGTGGCATATAGGAAACTTTGTCTTCTTCTTTCATCCCTAGCTGGCATTTGGAGAGAAGGTCATCCTCTCAGCCGATATGCTGCTGTAGTTGCTGCTGGATTCTGTGTGTTGCTTACAATATGCTTCTAACTTTGGCGATCAGTGGCAACATTTCTGGCTTCATTGATGGTCAATTGTTGGTTCCTTAGGTCTTCCTCAATGTGTTTGAGCGATGTTTTCTTTGGTGTTGCTCATTGAACCCTCCAGTGGACAGGTCGTTTGCGCAAGAGGAGCTTGTATGGCAGTTGACTGGTGTTCATTCTGTAAACGTGGCCAAACCAGTGCAGTCTGCATGTTTGCATTTGTTCTTTGACTGAGGATTGATGGTCGCATCTTATCCAAACTTTCTTGTTTCGATGGCAGTCATGAAGAGAGACACCCAAAATCTGTCTCGGGCATTGCATTTGAAAGAATTTGAGTTTGTTCAAGTCAGGTTTGAGCAGAGTCCATGTTTCCGATCCGTACAGGAAAATTGGCAGGATCAGAATTTGGAAGAGGCAAATTTTGGTCTTGATGGAGAGGCAGCATTTGAGTGAGGTGAATGCTACTGTTGCCTGGCCAATCCTACTGAGGACTTCAGTGGTGGATGCCACCTTCATCTCTTGTACCAGTGATCCCAGATATTTGAATTATTGGACCTGATCAATTTGAATTCAGTCAAGGTGAACAATGGCCTGTGATCCATCCGTGGTCATAACTTTGGTCTTGTCCACATTGATTCTTAGACTGTAAGATTGGGCAATGTGGGCGATTTGGAAAAGGATTTTAGTGGCCTCTGCATCTATGTCAGCAAATATAGCACTGTCATCTGCAAACATCAAGTCAGTCAGGAAGTTTTTTAACACCATACTGGACCCCACATCTGTCCTTGAATGTTTTCCTCATTATTGCGTCAATCACAATATTGAAAAGCAGGGGTGAGATGAAATCTCCCTGGTGGACTCCAGTTTGGATAGGAAATTCCTTGGATATCTCATTTTGGATCTGCATGCTGCTGGTTGAGCCATTGTATGATGCTCGGAGAAGTTGGATGATCTTCAGTGGCACATGTTCATTCTCTAGTGCCTTCCAGAGGGTGGGCAGGTGAACACAGTCAAATGTGGATTTTAAATCAATGAAGACAATAATGGTTCACTTTCCACACCTGATTCTTCCCTCCACTAGTTGATGAATGGTTAATATTTGATTAGGGCAGCCCCGATATGGCCTAAATTCTGCTTGTTCTTCTCGTCTGGTCTGTTCACGATGTTCCTGCAGCCTTGCTTGTATGATCTTCATGAACACCTTTCCAACGATTGAAAGGAGGTGCCGTGGTAATTTTTACATTCCTGGCTATTGCCTTTCTTTGGGATTGGCACGATGATGGCTTTCTTCCATGCTGATGGATCTCGTTCCATGTACCAGATGAGTATTATGAAGCCATTGCAGCAGGATGTCTCCCCCAGCTTTGATCATTTTGGCAGTGACTTGGTCCACCCTGGGCCTCTTTCCATTCTTCAATGATGTTATAGTACACTTCACTTCATTGAGTGTTGACTCACCATCGAGGAATGAATTCTCCAGTAGGTTGATCGGTGGTGGCTGGTGGTGGTTCCTTGGGCAGATCGTGGATGTATAGCTGTTGGAAGAAATTTTTCCATCATTGCAGGGGAGCTCATGAAGGTGCCATCTGCTTTCTTGATGTTGTCATTGGTTGACTTGGTTTTGCCACTCAGTCTCCTAAGGATCTGGTACAGAGTCCAGTACTCATGCCTGAATGCTGCTCCTTCTAGTTTGGCTGTGGCACCATTCCAGTAGGCTTCTCATTCCACCTTCATCTTCTGTCTGACCTCTTTGTTCAGTCACCAATACTGCTCGAAGTCAATGTGCTTGATTCATTTCCATTTATCCACCAGATCCAGGCACTCATCCAAAATCCACGGCTGTATCCAAAGACGGATGGGTGGGCATAGAGGGGTTGCACATTTTAGGATGGACTCTGATATCTGCTTTTCTTCTGCATCAACATCATCCAATGGTTTGAGTGCTTCAAATTTTTTGGATAGGGCGATTTGGAATTCTTGTCTGAGTGCCAGATCTCTCAGACAAGCCCAGTTCAGTTTGGCTGGTGGAGATGCCTTGTGCTTTGCCCATTGTAATTGCAGCTGTACCTTGACATGGATGAGGTAGTGGTCAGATCCACAGCTGGGCCCCTTCATTGCATGTACATCTTTGAGCAATGATTGGAATTGAGAGCTGATCAAGATGTAGTCCAGGATGGACGAGTTTTCACTAGATCGGTTGCGCCATTTAAGCTGGGGTTTGTGAGGGTGCTGAAAGTGACTGTTTCCCACTACCAGGTTGTTTGATGCAGTGAAGGACAGCGGGCACAGTCCATTGTCATTGATCATGCCATGGCCAAAACTACCCAGCGTTTCTTCCCATTCGGTCCTGTCTGCATTGGTATGAGCATTGAAATCTTCTGTCAGAATGATCAACTCCGTCTGCAGGATCGAATCCAGCATGTGTTGAAGCTGGTTGTAGAAGTTGTTCTTGGCTGCATCTGGGCTGGTCTCGGTTGGAGCATAGATAGACAGAATATGGGTCTTAACTGCCGTTGATGGTAAGAACTGCTAGAAGATCTGATATTGGTTGTTCCAGCATTGGAAACACAGGGTTCTGCTGAGAAGAAGGCTACTGGTCTAAGAATCAAATTTATGACACCAAAACAGGAAATTTGCATCACCGCGTGGAATGTGCGAAGAGGACACCACATCAGACAAAAGGAAATCATTGCCATGGAATTGTTGATTTGCAAAATTTCAATTGCCACAGTATCCGAACTACATCTCACTGGGTCTGGAACACTGACCATTCAACCACCAATGATCAATGAAACAATGATGCTATTCTACTCTGGTGGCAGAAAATGAGAAGCTGGCATTGACTTTATGGTGGACAGATGGGCTGCCAGAAGTGTATTTGCCTTCCAACTAATATCGGCATATAGGTATAAGAGCACAGGTTCCAAAACTTAGTAAAGGTGCCTTTTACACATTCAAATGGTACATAACTATTCTAAGGTCACCTCCAATGTTCCTTTTTATCTCAGTAAATTTCATTCTACAGTTTCTTGGCAAGGTTTGCTGTTGTTGACTCAACACATTCTGATGTATAAACTAAAAATATTCTTGATGTATCTCTTTTCATTTAAGTTTTATCTTGATGTTTATGTATAAATCTAATAAATATTAAATTGAAAAAATATATATTCTTGTGTAAAATGGAATGTAAAATTGTAAAGTTAAAGTTTCTCCTAATCTGCATAATCTGTTTTGTTTAACTAGCATTTGAAGAATGAGCCTCTATGGTTTTAAAAAATAAATTAATGCCATAGCTGGATGGTTCATATTTTGTTAAAAAAAAAGGTCATCACAACTCTTAGGGGTATGTTTATTAAACTGCGGTAATGTCATTCACGTTAGGTTCCGCGGTAAAGGTAGAGATGCCCATATAAAGGCATGGGTGTTGCATTGTTACAGCAAGCTGTAGCAGCTAACGCGCGTTACAAGGTGCCTTAGACCAATGAGCATTACAAGGCGCCTTGTAAGGCACCTTGTAAGGTGCCTCATAAGGCGCCCTATAGAGCCTCCTAGGCTAAGCGCCATATTAGGCACCCTTGGACAAGGCACCACAGAAGGCACTCTGGGCTATGGAACCATAGGTTAAGGTGGCCTAACAAGGTTATGGTGTCATAGGTTAGTGTGCCCTAGGGACTGCAAGGTGCCTAAGGATGACATACATGACTTGTGCGGAACAGAGACAGATGTAGCCCTAACACTAGATAGAGCACTCAGGAAAGGCAATGAACAGGTGAGTGAAGGAGGGAGAGGTGGGATCCGCTGGACCTGCCATATCTGCGGGCATCCCATGTGCCTGCCAGTACTGATGACAAACATGGTGGGGCAGCTGTACCACAGCACAGGGTGTTGGCAATGTAAAGTACCAGAAAAACAGTTGGTGGCAGACGATGGGAATACATGTCTCCCAGTGGAGGTGGAGGTGGCAGGATAGTTACAATGATGGGTGGACAGAGGACTAGTGGTGCCATGCAGATCAGGCACAGGCGAGGCAAGCATGAAGAGGCACAATGCAGGAAAGGGTAGCAGTGCATGACATGGGGTGGCAGCCTGCATTGGCAGACAGGACTCTACACAGCTGACAGACACAGATAGTTGGACCGAGGGAATGTTGGCAATTGTGGTGAGGATATTATGGGCTGGAAGCACAGATCTGCAAAAATATGACCTCTACAGGCATGCACACTATTTGAGTAGGACAGGCATGAGAGGAGGGAACAATGAGGAACTGAACCCATGAACACTGCCAAGAATGGCATTGTATTGACCAGTAGGCTATACCTCCATGGTGTATGTCACAGCAATGTCTGGGTACAGAAGGACTGCAGGTCACCGCACAAACTGTCTGCTCTGAGTGCCAGGATAGGGTAACCCCACCAGTACCCAAGATGCAATGCACATGCTGAATAGCAGTCTTCAGCTGATCAGCAAATGGGGTCTGCACCTCTCCGGTACCTCAACTTGGAAAGACAAACTGACAGTGCGTGATACTGGCACAGAGTAGCTACAGACCATGCCATTGTGCAGGTTCTGTGTTCACCCTGAGGGATAGGATGGATGCCCAGCACTAGGTCCACAGTACATGTGGTGCTAGAGATTGGTCCTGCTGTACATTCCCATTGCTATCAGTGTGTGACAGGTGTTCCTTGCAGTGCAACCGAAGGTAATTTGGTGTCCATCTGTATCCTGCAGTCACATGTGGCCCTGTAGGACCAGACACCAGCCAGATTGGTGTGTACCCCATGTTAGGGTCTGGCTGACATGGGCAGAGGGGTTCCTAGAATTGCATGAGGTGTGTGTTTGTAGCAGTGCCTTTATAGGTCACAGTGGTACATTACATACCTGAAAGGACCCCCACCACCCTTTTTGTAGGTAAAGAACAGGTGCCCCCAACCCCAGGGAAGCAACCGCCATCCTGTTTGTATGAGACAGCCCTCCTGGGTTGGTGGGCCAGAGCCATACCTATGACTGGGGCAGTGGCAGACCAGCAGCAATGTTGGGGTTAGGTCTGGAAAACCCCAACTGCCTCCCACCACTGTCTGCCAGTCACCAGCAGAAAGCACAATCAGACTGTACCTTATAGGTGTTCTGACCATGCACAATCTAACTGCAGACAGTCCACCAGCCAGTCCATAGTGCATGCTCACAGAGGAGCTATGTGCAGCAAGCACATATCTCAGTGATTGGGACCCCAGCACTGAGGAACACAAATATATCACTAGAGGCAGCTAGTGTAAAGCACTATGTGGGAACCTAGACCTGCCATGGTCACTGCTCGGTCAGAGTGATTGCCCTCCCAGCATGTCATGCTGTGGCCACCCTGTCCATGCAGATGGTGGTCAGGCACTACAGTGTCCCAGCCATTGCCCCACACCCTATGAAGATGCATCCTGGCCTATCTGCCCGGTCCGGGCCATACCCAAAATACCTTGCTCCTCATTATGCACCTATTCAGGCTAACGCTGGTAACAGTGGGACATTTTGGGCCCAGTGAAGGGTGTGCAGCCACAGAACAATGGATAGACATACACACACACTCACTCCTATTGCAGCATTGTACAAAGATAGGGGTGGTTGGCAACCCTGCCCGCCACACTGGTCCTGATCACAGTGCTGACATTGCTAAACTGTGCAGGGGGTAGTAGTAGTAGTGCTCTGGTGATAACTTCAGCTCAATGCTGGGGCCAACAGCCTGACTCTCCATGCATCTTTGGATTGTGGAGCCTGTGTGGGTGGGTGTTTGTACCCATGTTCGCCGCTGCTTTGGGCTTTGCATATGTTGTTGTTGTATCTGCATTGTAGGGTAAAACATAGGGGCATGCTCTGCAGGAACCACAGCTGGAGCTTGAACCTGCGACCCTCAGCTTCCGGACACACTGGCTGGGTGTACTGCGCATTAGTGTGAAAGGGGCCTCTCCCCACCCACTCCCCACCCACTCTCCACCCATTGACCCCCTTCTCTCCACCCTCTCTCCACCTTCTGCGGTGTTTACCGTGGCCGGGGACATTAACGATCGTTAAGTAACATTAACGCGCGTTAACGTTACATACCGCGCGTTAACGTTACCTAACGATCGTTAACGTTACATAATGCGCGGTATGTAACGTTACCGCAGTTTAGTAAACATACCCCTTAGATATGAAAAGTAGCAGCCCCAAATATGCTTAGGATGCCTGGGCAGATAGGGGATATAGCTCCTCTACTACATGGCTTTCAACAAGGAAGATCTTGCCTTACTAATCTGTTATGTTTTTTTGAAGGTGTGAATAAACAGGTGGACAAAGGTGAGTCGGTTGATATAGTGTATCTGGACTTTCAGAAAGCCTTTGACAAGGTCCCTCATCAGAGACTTTTGGCAAAACTAAAGAGTCATGGAATAGGAGGCAGTGTACTACTGTGGATCAGGAACTGGTTAAAAGATAGAAAGCAGAGGGTAGGGCTAAATGTCCAATTTTCCCAATGGAGAAAGGTGAATAGTGGTGTAATTCAGGGATCTGTGCTGGGTCCTCTGCTTTTTGACATATTCATAAATGACCTGGAAAGTGGAATAACGAGTGAGGTTATCAAATTTGCAGATGACACAAAACTATTTAAAGTTGTTAAAACCCGAGAGGATTGTGGAAAATTGCAAGAGGATCTTGATAAATTGGAAGACTGGGCATTAAAATGGCAGATGAAATTTAATGTGGACAAGTGCAAAGTTATGAACCTAGGGAAGAACAACCCAAACTATGGTTACACAATGCAAGGTTCCACTTTAGGAACCACCATACAGGAAAAAGATTTAGGCGTCATTGTGGATAACATGTTAAAACCCTCGGCCCAGTGTGCAGCGGCAGCCAAGAGAACAAATAGAATGCTAGGTATGATAAGGAAAGGAATGGAAAATAAAACAAAATATATTATAATGCCTCTATATCGTTCCATGGTGAGACCGCACCTTGAATATTGTGTGCAATTCTGGTCACCGTATCTTAAAAAGGATATAGCGTTATTAGAAAAGGTTCAGAGAAGAGCCACCAAAATGGTAAAGGGGATGGAAGGATACTCCTATGAAGAAAGGCTAAAAAGGTTAGGGCTCTTTAACCTGGAAAAGAGAAGGCTGAGGGGAGATATGATAGAAGTCTATAAATTAATGAACGGAGTGGAACGGGTAAACGTAGATCGATTGTTTACGTTATCAGAATATAGACAGACTAGGGGACATGCAATGAAGCTACAGGGTAAACTATTTAAGACTAATAAAAGAAAATATTTTTTCACTCAACGTGTAATCAAACTCTGGAATTTGTTACCGGAGGATGTAGTAAAGGCTGTTAGTGTAGCTGGGTTTAAAAAAGGTTTGGACAAGTTCCTGGAGGAAAAGTCCATAAACCATTATTAAGAGGGGTCCCAGGATATCAATGCTTGACCCAGTGCAAGCATTGTGGAACCTGTGTCTTTTGGGGAAACTGCTAGGTACGTATGACCTAGATTGGCCACTGTTGGAAACAGGATACTGGGCTCGATGGACCTTGGTCTGACCCAGTATGGCATATCTTATGTTCTTATGTTCTTATGTACTACCCCGCTAAGGCATGTGAGATTTCCCTAGTCTGTTGTTTTCCTCATAACCTGGCCATAAATGGCAGACAGCCTCCTCCTGAGAGGGTTCAGCCAGAGCCTTCACAGTGACAAGGAAGTAGAGGAGAGGTTGCTCAGCAGGTGGAATCCTATTCCTAGCACTTTCAACTTCATGGATATATAGCATATTAGCTCTTTTATGGATCACCATGGTCTCACACAGCTGGTTATTACCATTGCAGCATTTCTGCTAGTGTGCTAGTGTGCTATAGTAAAGGCAGATTACGTCTGAGGAGACTGGCCTTGCAGTGGCCATGCCATCTTCTGCCACTTTTGAGGCATGCAAAACCAAGAAAGATAGGTATGCCAGGTGTTAACCTGCAGTGGCAAGACTCAGAAGGGCATCTCTCTAGGCCCTCATTGTGCGTGTACTCAGCAGTGAATATGTACATGCTTGTAAAAGAGACACGTAAGCATTTCACTGAGTATTAAGTAGGTGCACATGAACGCTGCTCTGCTTGTGTCTATGCAAGTTTCTTTGTCTTTTGGAGAGGACTTGGTTTCCCAGGAATGGGGAGATCAGAGGATTTTGCTTTCCTTCCGTACTATTTCTTTTCAGTGCTTACACTGATTCAGTGCCTGTGCCAAATGCCTCAATTCTACGCTTGCTGCAGTGGTGACCTAGGCATCAGTGTTCTTGACGAACCTTATTCCTTAAAGAGTGGGATTTGGAGCTCTTTGTCTTGTACCACCATATCTGAGCTAATGGAATCTGCAATAATGGCATGACAGCTTAATTTATGGTAATCAATACTTCTAATCTTTTTATCATTGTTATCCCCTATATAATCCTCCAAGTTTAATGACCTTGTTCTTTGTACTTTGCATAGTTATTGTTACACTGTAAACCTCTTTGAATACATGATAAGGCGGTATTAAAAACTTGTTAAATAAATAAGTAAAAACAAATAAAGGTTGTCATGATACATTTTCTTGCACACCTGGAGATAAGCTGAAAATTTTGATGAGAATCTCTGGGTAGCAGATGCCATGATGTCAGAACATGTCTGATGGCAATGGTTGGGCTTTCAGGCTTTCAATGACATTTTGCCAATGTTCTCATTCACAAGCACCTCAGCACACATGTTGTGAAGAAATGAACATGCATATTTCTATGAGCATAGTTTTTGACAGTCCCCACTCCTTAAATCGTACAACCTAGTCAAGGCAAATAGACAAGATGCAAAACAGGAAGCAAATAGGAGGCTTTGCATTAAAGCAGCAAAGCATCCATCTTCCAAAATTATATATATATATATTTTCTTTTTTCTCTGCTCCTTTTCTTTTCTTTCTCCTTCTGCCAGCTTTGAGTTCTCCTGAGGCCATTTCTTACTTACTAAATTTACTGCTTTTATATTTAACTTATGCTCTTCTTGTTGTAAGTATTGGCCTATGTTTGTGAGGTCAACATTTCTTGAAAAGTTGTTTTGCAAATTTTAGACATAAATAAAAAAATGCAGTTTATAAATAAAAACCAGAGCTAGAGAAGGATGGGAGAGGAAGGGATGCCAGGTAAGCCACTCTAAGCAGAAACTCTGGGCTGGATGTTCAGCCAGTTCTGGCAGTGGGTTAAGTTAAATGCAGGGGCTGCTGCTTAACTTAATCCGGATAGTCAGTGCTGCTCTCCATATGGGTAGCAGCGAGGAATATATGTCTAGAGTAGTGATCCTACTGGCACTACTTATTTAGTTTAAGCTTACTGTTTAGCAGACCTAAACTAAATGGATACACGATCCTTTTAGTGGCTGAATACTGCTGCCAAACAGAAAGAGCGATATTCATAAGGGTTTAACTGGTTAGCAGGACCCACAAACTGGCTAACCATGATGATCCCAATATTCAGCGGCTGAATATCCCTACAGACTGCAGCATAGATGTCCAATTAAGACTGGGGCGGTCTCAGCTGCTATCCAGTTAACGACGATATTCAACCACTGAAGCGGATAACTACGGGGTATGTTTACTAAACCGCGGTAAGGTAACTGCGGTAACGTTAATGCATGCTAGGTAACGTTAACGTGCGTTAATGTTACGTTAATGCACGATAGATAACGTTAATGCATGTTAACATTACGTTAATGCGCATTAGATAACGTTAATGCCGTTAGCGGTAAATACTACTACTACTACTACTACGCATTTATAAAGCACTACCAGGCGCACGCAGCGCTGTATAATGAAAACACAAAGACAGTCCCTGCTCAAAAGAGCTTACAATCTAAAAAGACAAAGCAAGAAAAGGAGAAAAAAAAAGATAATTATAAGGACAAAGAGACAAGAGCACGAAAGACAGGACAAAAGAAAGAGGTAAGAACAAGTGTAAGAGGAAGAAAGAAGGGTGAAATAAAAGAGGGGAAGGAAGGAGAACAGCAAAATCAAGAGCCAAAGGCAGAGGCGAAAAGATGAGCTTTTAACTTGAGTTTGAAGAGGGGCAAAGAAGATGTCTGACGTATAGACAAAGAAAGTTTATTCCAAGCGTAGGGAGCAGCAAGGTGAGAAGAGCGGCAATAGAGGAGAGGGGCATAGCAAGAAGCAACTGGGAAGAGGAACGGAGTACACGAGGAGGGAAATAGGGAGAAATGAGAGAAGAAAGGTACTGAGGAGCCACAGAGTGAATGTACTTATAGGTCAGAAGGAGAAGCTTAAAGTGAATACGGAAACGGATAGGGAGCCAGTGAAGAGATCTGAGGAGAGGAGTAATGTGAGCAAAACGAGGCTGACAGAAAATCAAACGGGCAGCGGAGTGCTGAATAGACTGAAGAGGGAAGAGATGAGACTGACTGAAGGAGACCAGCAAGAAGGAGGCTACAATTATCAAGGCGGGAGGTGTTTAGGGAATGGATGAGGGTTTTGGTAGTGAGCTCAGAGAGAAAGGGGCGGATTTTGCCAATGTTGAAGAGAAAGAAGCGACAGGTCTTAGCGATGAGTTGGATATGAGAGGAGAAAGAGAGCAAAGAGTCAAAAATAATACCCAAATTGCGAGCAGATGAAACAGGTTGGAGAACAGAGCCATCAACAGAGACTTTATCTTTATCTTTATTTAAAATTTGATAAACCGCTTTCCGTCGAAACATAAAGCGGTGTACAATAAAAGGTTGGCAATGCAAAGACAAGGAAAAGGAACGCCAAAGCAAAATAGGAAAGTAAAAGTATAAAAGCATAGACAAATAAAATAGACAAAACAAAACAAAAGGGCCAATATTTTAAAAACATAAGGTTACTAAAACATAAGAATACAGCAAGATAATAGGCCCATATAGGGGAAGGCAAAACAGACTATGGGTAGACAAAGTGCATGACAGGACAAATATACGAACAAACAGAGACACATATCAACTGAAAACATCAGGGAGGACCATCGGGAGAGAGATGAAAGGCTTGTTGAAACAGATGGGTTTTGAGTAGTGTTTTAAATTGAGGATATGAAGGTTCCAATCGGAGAGATGGTGGTAATGCATTCCATAATACTGGGCCTAGGAAGAAAAAAGCTGCATGACGGGTTTGTTCGAGGTGTGCTTGTGACGGGGAGGGGAGGGACAGGTGATTGGCATGGAGAGAACGAAGCTGACGGTAAGGGGTATGAAGAGAGATCCGATCTGCAAGATATAGTGGAGTATTGGTATAAAGGGCACGATGAATCAGAATAAGGAACTTATAATGGAAACGAAAACAGAGGGGTAACCAGTGCAGGCGGAAAAGAATAGGAGTGATATGATCAAAGCGGTGTGAGAATGTGACGAGACGGGCAGCGGCATTTTGGATGCGCTGGAGACGTAGAAGCTGAAATTTAGGGAGGTTGGCAAGAAAAACATTACAATAGTCTAAGCGGCTTATGACTAAGGCTAGGACAAGAGTGACTAAGGAAGAGAAAGAGAGAAGGGAACGGACTGCCCTGATCTGTCGCAAGGCAGCAAAGGAACGGCGAATAAGGGAAGTAAGGTGCTGGTGGAAGGAAAGCGTGAGATCAAGAATTACACCAAGATAGCGGAAGGATGACACAAGAGGGAGTGGAATAGAGTCAATCGAGGGAGCTAAAGAAGGGCAGGAACCACTCAGTGAGACCCACATAGCTGTGGACTTAGATGGATTTAAGTGCAGGAAATTTTGGGATAACCAGGAAAAGATCTGGGAGAGACAAAGATTCAGTTGAGTAATATCCAGAGTTAGAGGAGAAGTATGAAAAATTAAGATAATATCGTCAGCATACATGTAAAATGACACAAGGAACTGTTGGATCACCAGTGATAAAGGAGCCAGAAAGATGTTAAACAGGAGGTGGGAGAGAACAGAACCCTGCGGTACACCGCAAGTAAGAGGGAAAGAAGCAGAGGACTGACCAGCAGAGTGAACAGAGAACAAACGAGCTGTGAGGAAGGAACAGAACCACTGCCAGACTGTACCATGAAGCCCCACATCAGATAAACGAGAGAGAAGAGTACGGTGGTCAATCAAATCAAAAGCCGCAGAGAGGTCGAGGGAAACCAGAAGAGTGATATCACCTTGGTCGTGAGCAACATGCAGATCATTTAGGAGTGCAAGAAGAACCGTTTCCGTACTGTGTCTGTGACAAAAAACGGCTTGACGAGGGTGAAGAGTGTTAGTAGATTCAATGTGAGAGTTAAGTTGATCAAAGACAAAACGTTCCAAAAGTTTGGCCAGAAAAGGAAGATTTGAGACAGGACGCCAGTGAGATAGAACAGAGGGATCAAGAGAGGGCTGTTTCAGAATGGGACGAACAACAGCTGACTTCCAAGATGAAGGAAAGTGACCGGTAGAAAGACTAGTATTAATGATGGTGGTAATAATAGGTATGAACTGCAAGGAAGGTTCAGATAACCAGTGAGACGGAATCGGATCCAGCTGGCAGGTGGTCTTATTAGATTTCGCTAGTATCTGCAAAACTTCGGCAGACTGAAAAAGAAGAAGGAGAAAGGGAAATTTTAGGAGAAAAAACGAGAAGTTCAGTCTTGGGCCATGTTCAATTTCAGGCAACGATGAAACATCCAGGCAGCAATGGCAGAGAGACAGCAAGAAATCCGGGACTGGAAAGCAGAAGAAAGATCAGGAGTAGAGAGATAGATTTGGGAATCATCAGCATAGAGATGGTACTGAAAACCATGAGAGGAAATAAGCGCACCGATTGGGCATAGAGAGAAAAAAGAAGGGGACCCAAGACAGGACCCTGGGGACACCAACCGAGAGCGGGGTAACAGAGGAGGAGGAGCCACCAGAACATACACTAAAGGAGCGATGGGAGAGATATGAGGAGAACCAGGAGAGAACAGAGTCCCTAAAGCAAGGACAAAGTGTCAAGGAGAAGATCATGGTCAACAGTGTCAAAGGCAGCAGAAAGGTCAAGGAGGATAAGGACAGAGTAAAGGCCTTTAGATATAGCCAGGAACAAGTCACTGGAAACTTTGACAAGAGCAGTTTCAGTAGAGTGCAAAGGATGAAAACCGGATTGTAAGGGATTGAGAAGAGCATGCAAAGAGAGGAAGTCAAGACAACGGTGGTAAACCGCACGTTCGAGCAGTTTAGAAATAAAAGGAAGGAGAGAGATGGGGCGATAATTAGAAGGACAAGAGGGATCAAGTGAGGGTTTCTTAAGGAGAGGCGTGACCACAGAATGTTTAAAGTCAGCCGGGACAGTAGCAGTGGAGAGCGAAAGGTTGAGAATATTAGAAATGGAGGGGACAACGGTAGAGGAAATAGAGGAGAGGAGATGGGAAGAGATAGGATCAGAGGAGCAAGTGGTGAGCTTGGAGGAGAGAAGAAGAGCAGTTTCATCAATAGAAATCATGGGGAAGGAAGAGAGGGTAGGATGAGAAGGGGTAGAGAATGAAAGCAGGAAAGGGAAATCGGGGATTTAGAGGGAAACTGGAGAGTTATCTTATGGATTTTATCATGGAAGTAATCAGCCAGAGCCTGGGCAGAAAGGGAAGGAGGGATCAGAGGCAGAGACACTTTGAGGAGAGAATTAAGAGCAATGAAGAGATGGTGAGGATCAGAGGCATGAGAATTAGTCAGGCGAACAAAGTAATCTTGTTTGGCAAGAGCTAAAGCAGATTTGAAAGAGCAGAGCATGAATTTGAAATGAAGGAAATCTTCAGGGGAGCAGGATTTGAGCCAGGTATGCTCAGAAGAGTGGGCACAGGAGCGAAGATAGCGATAGTGGGAGACAGCCGGGGATGAGGTAAGGAACGCCTTACAGGATGAGGGATGAGAGAAGCAAGAACATCCAGAGCTGAGAAGAGCACAGTATTATAGGACATCACTGCCATATCAACAGACTAACTAACTAACATGCGCTAGCATTCCTGGCTGCGGTACGTCCAGAAAAGTGTGGAGAGAGGGCAGAGAGAAGGGGTCAATGGGCGGGGAGTGGGCGGGGAGAGGCTCCCGCAACACCAATGCGGGGAACTGAAGGGCTGAAAACTAACGCAAGTGAAAACCTGGCGTTAGAGGCACATTTGCTGGAGAGGGAAACCATTTCAGTGTCAGCAAAGTACAGCATAGGCAGGGAGCCCAAGAAAGGTGATAGTAGTGCTCCATTTGCAGCAACAGCATAGTGCCCAGGTATGAAAGGCCACTATGGTGATGGCCCAAATGGGGCATGGGGGCTGCAGGCGGGACATGCAGTGGGTGCAACTGGGGCATGGAGTGGACTAGGCAGTTGCCTAGGTGGCACATAGGAACGCGGAAAATGGAAACCATCAAGACAGCAACTGACCAGGGTCAAACATGCCCATGAGTCTGTGCTCCACAGTGTCCCATCCAGGGGACATTACCCAGCAGGTACCCCAAGGGGCACATAACATTGACAGGCGGTGCCGGGGGAAGCGTGGACAGCTATGTAGGCACCCCTACCCCAGAACCCACACCTTAGGCAGCCGCCTACCTGCCCCCTGGATGTCCTGGGACTGCGCACCACCGGCACCGACAGCATATGGTCATGGCGGCATGGCAGGGGGTGGGGGGTGTTTGTGCTGGAGGGAGCAGTGGCACCCACCTGCAGTGGACCTAGGCCATGCCCTGTACCAGTACGTGGTGTGCAGTGAAACAGAAGAGGTCAGGCTAGGGAGAGTAAGGGTAGCCCCAGGGACCACTATGCTGCTGTGGCACCAGTGTGATGCAATACACTCAGCCAGTGTGTCCAAAAGCAGGGGGTCAGAGGTTCAAGTCCCATCTGTGGAACCTGTAGAGCATCACCCCATTGTTTTATCCCACAATGCAGCCACAACAACAACATGTGGCTAGTAAGGTGCCTTGTAACGTGCTTTATGACGTGCCTTGTACTGTGCCTAGTAAGGTGCTCCAGCTATCAATCATATGGACAATACACTGTTTCTGAGTGATATAGATAGCCTCCTATTAAATATGGAAACCAAAAATGATGGTAGATAAAGACCATATGGCCTCTCCAGCCCGCCCATCATTATCAAGTTCTACAACCCCTTGAACGGCGAGTGCAACAAGTTTGCCAGAACTGATTTCCAACCTCTCCTGGTTTCGCACTGATTACCTGTACTCCTTTGATTTGAATTGGGACTTTGGCTTTATTGGAGCTAGTTTGCTCATCACTTGGAATAGACCACTTTGTATGCATTAGAAGCACATCATAAAAACTCTAGGCCAGAACTGGTGCTTGAGACTGGAAACCTAGAGTGAAAGGTGATGTGCTGGAGGTCAAGCCCTTTCACTTACCTGCCTTCTAGCATGGAGAGGTTCTATGTCCAATGTCCTTCTATTTGGGGATGAAAAGACCATACAAGATAATTTTTTTAATTAATTGGCAATCTTATAGTAGAATCCATAGGATTTATTTAAACAAAAGAGAAACTGTGATACTTGTCGACTATAGATTCCTTAGTGACAAAGGGGAAAATGAATATATTCTTTAAAACAATGGTTCTCAATCCAGCCCTCAGGATACACCTATCCAATCAAGTTTTCAGCATAACCACAATGATATACATGAGACACATTTGCATGCACTATCTCTACTGTATGCAAATCTCTCTGTCATGCATATTCATTGTGGTTATCCTGAAAACCTGACAAGCTAGGTGTGAGAGAACCCCCTGCTATAAAACACTTTATTTCTAAATTAAATTGGTGGGAAGTTGCTTTTGGTTAAAGAGTCTGTTTGCCTATAAGAGCTAAGCCCAAAAACAGTAGAGCAGAAGAAGTGATTTAGAACAACATTTTTTTCTAAGTATTGAGAAATTATCCTTCTGAAGACAAAAATTAAAAGAAATGAAAAAAGGCTGTCAAAAATACCTCTTTCTGGATATAAAAAAGTTTTACTACTTGTACTTATCTCTAGTTTTTTTATTCTCCCCCTTCTTTTAAAGCACTTTATATCCTTTTCTTTAAGGAAACCATTTCCTGCTAGATCACTATCTCCACTGAAGGTCAATCTTGTGTGAGGTAAGCTGATACTTGTCAGGTTCCTGCTTGTAGTTTTCCGCAGTTCATTTCTTCTATTTTGTCGCCGAGGATTTGCTTCAATAGTTTAGTTCGAGCAAATTATTTTGAGTCCTCCTCTTCACTGTTTCATTTCATTTATTTGTATCTATTCTATCTGAAAATGAGCTAGTCAGATTACAATAACACATATATAAAAAATAATAATATCAAATAAAAATGACAGTAAAATCTAAGAACTAAAAGGTCTAAAAATGTAAATAAATGCTATCCATATTCAAGCAGGAACATTCGGATATGCTGTGGTAAATCATTGAGCCTGTCATAATTTCCTAAAAGTTAAATAGGCAGTATAAAAGCAAGTTTAAGTAAATAAATAAATAATCAGACCGTTTCCTTAAAAAAGGGGGCAAAGAATTCCAGAAAAAAAATAATGTTTTTTTTAGAGCTTATTTCATTGGTGTTAAAGGCATCTAATAATCCCATGTTCTTGAAAGAGTGGCATTTGAGACTTAGGGGGATGTTTACTAAACAGTCTTAATGTTACCGGCGCTAGCTGCAGTGTTAACGTGAAGAATGCCATATAAGGTAGTGGGCATTCCGGCGGCAAGGCAACAATGGCTGGTTATCGCGCGATAGAGAGCGCCTTGCCATCATCGTGCAATAGTGTGTGCACCGTGGCTTGTTAGCGCACGGTAACCATATTACGTAGCAGCGCCACAAAAATAGCTAAAGAGGGGTAGCATACTGGTTAATACAATGACTGCTAAAACAGCAATCATGAGTTTGATCCCTCAGTGGGCTCATCTAATAAGGCTGTCCAAGGAAATTTATTTTCATGCTGGAACAGACACATCTCAACAATTTGTGCTGCCAGCAAAAACACCCTCACCTCAGTGTCATAACCTAAGGTGCCCCATAGGGCACAATACAAAGTGCCCTGTCTGTCAAGGCACCTTATAATGTGCCCTATAGGGTGCCTTATACAGTGCCTTGGCTGACAAGGCACATTATAATGTGCCCTATAGGGCGCTTTATACAGCGCCCTGGCTGACAAGGCACTTTATAATGTGCCCTATAGGTTATGGCACTGAGGTGAGGGCGTTTATGGCTGGCAACACAGATTGTAGAGATGTGTCTGAGTGTTACAGGAATTAAAAGGAAATGCATCATTAAATAACACCACTGCAGGATCAAACTCATGACCTCTGCCTTAGCAGTCATTGCATTAACCAGTGGGCTACACCTCTATAGCTTTTATCTCAGCACTGGCTGGCTACAGAAAGACTGCAGGTCACCGCACAACCTGTCTGCGGTGGTCACCGGAATAGGGTAAACCCACCAGTACCCATGATGTACTGCACATGCAGAACAGCAGTCTACATCTGATCACAGGATGGAGTATGCATCTCCACAGCACCTCAGCCTGGTAGGGGGAACTGACCGTGTGTGCGACTGGCACAGAGTAGCTACAGACTGTGACATAGTGCGGGTCCTGTGCTCACCCTGAGGGTGAGGTGGGTCTCCCAGCACCAGGTCTGCAGTACCCGGGTTAACTGAGATAGCCTTTGCTGCAGGTCCCCATCAGTGCAGGTGTGTGGCAGGTATTCTTTGCAGACACACCTAGGACAATCCTGTGTCCATCTGCATTCCCCAGTCACGTCTAGCCCTTGTGGACCATGTCACACCCGGAATAGTGCATATCCAGTGTGGTTGCCATGGTCACGAGTCATAAGAGCAGGGGTGTGTCTGGACTCACATGTGGATTATGTTGCACCACGTATCATACTCTCTGAGTCAAGGTGGTGGACAGGATCTGTTCCCAACAGACCCACACTCTACATCTTTGCAATTGATGCAGTAGAGGGACATGAGGAGGGGGCTGTGGGACCAGCAACCCCAGTCCATTTAATGAATGGACACTGTGCATGGCAGGTGATGCAGAACTGTACCTATCACATAGGGCACTGGCAGAGAGGCATTAGACCTGGCAAAGCTCAGCTGCCCCCCACCATAATCTGACATTCACCAGCAGAGGGCACAGTCAGGCTGCACCCTGCAAGGTGTTCCAGCCATACACATGCTAACTGCAGACAGTCTGCTAGCAAGTACATAGTGCATGTTCCTGGAGGAACTGTGTGCCCCCAAAAGTGTGATGTACACACACACACACACACACCAAGCAAGTATGTTAGTGATTGGGCCCCAGAAAAGAAGACTCATAGATATAGAAAAACACTGTATAGCACTATGTGGGAACCTAGCCATGCATCTGTATCTTGCCCACTCACAATCTTAAATGAGAGAGGTGTAAGGCAGGGGTCTCCAAATACAGCCCTGGAGGGCCACAAACCAGTCAGGTTGGCAGGATATCTCAAATGCATATATATCTCATGCATATTCATTAGGGATATCCTGAAAACCTGACTGGTCTGCAGAACTCCAGGACCGGATTTGACACGCCCTTCATGTTTTCTTCTCCTTTAATATAGTTTCAAATGCCATTTGTAATACAAAGAAAGGCAAATATCACATCATCTGGAAATAAAGAAAACATTGGGAAAATAGTAATAGAATAGCCCATAAGAACCAGTCCACAAAGAAAGGGAGATCCTGTAGCTTTCTTGAATATTATGGATGTGCACAAGCAAACAATTTTTAATGCACAAGTGAAATAAGTGAGACATGTATTAAATGGAAAAGAATACCACCAGTCCTTAACTTCTTCAATATATAAATGTTGGCCATCGAGATGCCTGCCCGAAAAGAATCACTGAGTAAGCAAATGAGTTCCAATGTATTGGCAAAAAACTCATTTGGAGTTATGTGCTATTGTAAACTATTTGTCCTTCCACTGGTCTGTCAAGACTAGGCTTTGTAAAAAGATTTTCTTTTAAAATGTCATAGATAATTTAATTTTGCTTTAAGAATTTTCAGCGATTATGTCTATCTATCATTCAACACACAGTGGTCTATTTTATAAGTCTTATTCACAATTGTCACATGTAAACTCATATGGAAATGGCAACCATGTGTAAAAGGTGATTTACATGAGACCTGAAATCTGTCAGATAATCAGGTTACTTTTGCATATATCATTAGATTTGCTACCATTATGAATGATGTCTGTTCTGACAACTAGTTAATTAAGTACAAATTCACTAACTTTTATGTCATTTGTCTTCAGAAGACCTAACCAAGCTTGTTCAGATTACCAAGGTATGATTATCTAAGACATAGGAGCCCCTATTACAAAAGTGCTTTATGCAATTAACATGTAATTTGGCATGCATTAATTGCATACTTGGGACCATGGTAATAGTAACCTTGCAGGCATGACAGTTAATGCATATGATTTTCGCAATAAACTGCCAATTTCATCTAAGGGTGGTGAATGTGAGGGTTAGGGACAGAGAGTGGGCATGGTGAGCAAGTGTGGGGGTACATACAGTTGTGGTCAACATTATTGGTACCCTTGCAGTTCAGCCCCTTAATTTCCAATATCACCTAAAAAAAAAGTGGCCAATGAAATAGCTTTAGACTATATATGCACACATATTTGACAGATAAAAGAATCAAATAAAATAAAACAAGACCAATTTAAAAAGGAAATAGTAGGACACAATTTTAAAACTGGGACATTCCCAGGACATGATTATTGGCCCCGTTATAAACAATTCAAATCAGTTTGAACAGAAGGACCACATTACCATTGCAGTAAAATTAGACACACCTGTGATTGTCAGTACTTACATGACTTGAATCAACCAATGAATGATAGTTCTAATGTTTAAAATGCCCACATTCACTCCCTGTGCTATTTTCACAATGGTGAAGACAAGAGAGCTGCCTGAGACAGTCAGAAAAGCCATTATCACCAAACATCAAACTTCAAAGGGGTACAAGGCCATCTCCAAAGGCCTTGGGATTCCTGTGTCTACAGTTTGCAATGTTATTAAAAGGTTTTCTGCTCATTAAACTGTCAAGAACCTCCCAGTATGTGCTGTGAAGAGGAAAATTAATCAAAGAAGTCTTTGAAGATTAGTGTGAACTGTTGGAAAAATACCATGTTCAACATCCGAAGAGCTTAAGGCTGACCTGGAGCAATATGGAGTGGTGGAGCAATCTGGAATGGTAGTTTTAACCCATACCATATGCCTTTTATGGAAGGACTTCATGGGCAAAAGCCAAGGAGGACCTACTGCTCAAAGACAGATATAAAAAGGCACTCCTGATCTTTTCCCAAACCCACCTTCAGAAATCATAATTATTCTGGGAAAACATTCTATGGACAGTTGAAACCAAACTTGAGCTTTTTGGCAATGCAAACCAGAGATACAATAGGCAAAGAAATCAAGCTTATAAGGAAAAAAAACACCCTTTCTACAGTTAAATAAGGTAGAGGTTCCATAATGAATGTGGGGCTGTTTTGCTGAGGCCTGGAACATATTAAAGGAATCATAAAGTCAAAGGATTACCAAGGTATTTTAGAGTGAAATGTGCTACCTAGTGTTTGAAAACTAGGTCTGGGTTGAAGGTCATGTGTCCTCCAGAAAGACAATGTCCCAAAATAGGCATCCAAAAGTACAAAATAATGGTTAAAAATGAAAGAATGGACTGTTTTAAACTGGCCAACAATGAGTCCTGATCTCAATCCAATCGAGAATATTTGGAAAGAGCTGAAATCTGCCATTGGTAGAAGGAATCCTGGAAACATTCAAAAGATGGATGAAATCACAGCTGATAAGTGGGAGAAGCTATCAGCAGACAGATATATTAAACTTAAGGACAATTACAAGAAATGTTTGGTGGCCGTCATCACTGCCAAAGGTTGTGCAACCAAATATTAGTGAAGGGTGCCACTAATCCTGTCCAACAACCAGTCCAGAGCAAGATGTATAAACACAAAGTTGTTTATTTTTATATGCGTTGATTACACAGGTACACTAAAATTTTTTTTTTTTAAACTGCCTCTAATGTTTCGATTGATTTTTACGTTTTTTGGTGCGCTGAATCCAAATCTGGTAACCAATTTGCTCCATCACGTACAGATTTTTTGCTACATTGGGTTAGCAGTTTGAGGTGAACGTTTCAGATTGAGTGCGATCGAGATAAAAGTTTCTTGGATGAATTCTTTATACTAATTGTTTAGTAGTTATTCAAATAAGAATAAAGAAAATTGTAACAAGGCAGCACATAAGAATAGAGTAATGTCAACAAAACACACTGTGATGGTAGCAAAATTGTCTGCACTTAAAACAGCCACATACATGTGCACAAACATTGAGCATATAAGAGCGAGGTTAGACACAAAGCAAAGCAAAGAAATGTGCAAAAAATGTTGTACAGGTATGTATGTAAGAATAGAAAACGCAAACCGCACCATTGCAATACATGAAGACAAACACCCGATGGTGTGAAAATAAAATTCTAATAAATGAGATCCGACACTGTGGTAATAACTAGCAAATTTTTATTTCAAAGTTTAGTAAAAATACAATATTTGTCAACACAGTTTAGATTTTAAAGTCATTCTTGGGTCAATCAATCTCCTGGTGGGCCCGTTTCTTCTTCCCCCAAATGCTTCTCTTGGTGCGCTGCTTGGCGTATTTTTCATCTGGGGTTTCCCGCAGCAGCAACCAGCAGAAATTAGCCATCATAGTGGTGTTCCATCTTCCTTGGTGCCTTCTCTCTGTGTCCTTGATGTCCTGGTGAAACCTTTCACCTTGTTCTTCACTGTACGCCCCCAAGTTTTCAGGAAAGTAGTTCACATGGGAGTGCAAGAAATGGACTTTCAGGCTCATGTTACAGCCTTGTTCTTTGAAGGCATTGAGCATCCTGGCAACAATATCCTTATAGTTCTCATCCCGCCTGTTCCCCAAGAATTTGAGAACAACATCCTTGAAGGAATCCCAGGATTCTTTTTCCTTCTCAGACATCGTTTCAGCGAATGCTCCATCTGAAATGAGTTTCCTTATATCAGGGCCAACAAACACTCCTTCCTTTAGCTTTGCTTCAGAAAGTCGGGGGAACTTTGAGCAAAGGTACCGAAAGCACTCACCATCTTTTGGAAGGGACTTGATGAATTGCTTAATGAGACCCAACTTAATGTGGAGAGGTGGTAATAGAATTTTATCACGAGGTACCAAGCTCTCATGAAGAACATTTTTCTCACCGGTCTCAAATACTCCCGAATTGGCCAGCCTTTTTTCCCCCAGTGTAGGTCGCGGGCCCGGCTATTCCACAAGCAAAGGAAGCAGGGATATTTGGTGAAACCGGATTGCTGCCCTAATAGCATGGATAGAATTTTAAAGTCTCCACAAATCATCCACTTATGCTCATCATAACGAATCTTCTGAAGAATCAGGGCCAAATTCTCGTATTTTTCTTGGAGAATAAGAGTGAGCAATAGGAACTGAAGCAAATGTGTTGCCATTATGAAGAAGAACACCTTTTATGCTGTCTTTTGACGAATCAATGAACAGCCGCCATTCAGCAGGATCATACTTGAGTTTAAACTTTTCCATCACTCCGTATATATCGTTGCAAAATACCAAATCTTCCTCTTTGCTGAAATACTTCAAAAATTGTGTCTCGCGGTTGCGGTACCAATAAAAAGTTGTTCCTGGTGACAATAGATTTTTCTGTTTAAGCCGAGAACCTAGCAGTTGGGCAGCATCTTTTGGGAGTCCTAAATCCCAAACTAAATCATTCAATTCAGCTTGAGAGAAAAGTTCAGGTTTCGGATCTGGTTCAGTTTCAAACTCGGAAGTACTGGACTCATCGGGAAAAGCCATCTGATGAGTCTCATTTATTTATTATTTATTTATTTATTTATTTCAACTTCTTATATACCGCACTCTTTGACATCAGCGCGGTTTACAAATAACAGAAAGAAACCAGAACAACAGGCTGTTTGGTATTACATATAACAGGAGTATCAAACTTGGATAACATGGGGTAACTATTTACATGGAGTATATAATCTATTAGCTAGATAACATGCTCAAACTATTTACATAGAATTAGCAGGGGTGCTTGGGACAAGAGGGATATTGTGGAATGTGCTAGGGTGAGGTTGTTATGTTACGGTTCATGTGGGGTAGTATTTGATGAAAAGGTGCAGTTTAAGGGCTTTTCTGAACTGGGTTAGGTCGGTTATGGCACGTAGATCAGGTGGGAGAGAATTCCAGTATTTTGGTGCGCTAAACATGAAAGCTCTGTTTGATGTTGATAGGCTGCACGTTGTAATAGCCTTTGGGGTTGTTAGTGAGTTTAATGCTGCCTGTCTCCTATTTCTATTTGATGGAATGGATTGGATGAGTGCGGTGAGTGATGTGGACGATAAACCATTTAAGGCCTTAAATGTGAGAATGAGGGTTTTGAATGTAAGTCTTCCGTGTATAGGGAGCCAATGGAGTTGTTTGAGGATAGGGGTGATGTGTTCACTTCTGGCCGCTCCTAGAAGAACCCTGGCAGCGGTGTTCATTGCAAGGAGCTTATGGTGGATTGTGGTAGTCCTTGTAGAATGGAATTGGCGAAGTCGAAATGCGGCAGTATCAGAGCTTGGTAGATGGTTCTGAAGTCTTCGTGGTCTAGTAGGGGACGCAGGTGTCTGAGGGTGCGTATTTTGAAGTATACAGATTTTACGATATTGTTTATGTGTGATTTCATGTCGAGTCTATGGTCTAGTGTGACTCCGAGGTATTTTATTGTATCCTTGGTGCCTAGGTCAGCTCCCTTGACACTTATATGTGGTGGTGGGGTGAAGTTGGGGTCTGTTGTGATAAAGAGAACCTCAGTTTTCTTATGCTGAATGCGGAGGTTCTGTGACAGGAGCCATTGTGAGACTGCATCGAAGCAGTTAGTTATAGGCAATAAGTCCATTTGCATTGTGGAAAATGGCATGTAGAGTAGGATATCGTCGGCGTATATCATACATTTCACATTGAAGGACCTGATGATATTGCAGATAGGCTGCATATAGACGTTGAACAAGAGGGATGAAAGTGAGGACCCCTGCGGAACGCCTTGTCTTTGGTGGAAAAGTTTTGATTCTCCTGTTGCGGATTTGACGTATTGCATCCTGGTGTCGAGGTATGATTTACACCATTCAAGTGCTGAGTTGCAGATGCCTTTTTCTTTCAGTCGACCGAGGAGAATCTCGTGATTTACCGAGTCAAACGCTGCTGCTATATCCAAGAAGATTAGCACAACGCCTTGTCGGATGTTGTCTATGGTATTGAGAACATCATTGAAGAGGGTGGTAAGCAGTGTCTCCACGCCGTGGAATTCTCTGAATCCGTGTTGAGAATAGTCTAGAGGGGCTGTGGAGTCTATGTGGTCTTGGATTTGGCGCTGTGCCTCTTTCTCAAAGATCTTTGCTAAGAGGGGGATACTGGCTATAGGCCTGTATGAGTCTGGCCGTTTTGGGTCTAGTTTAGCGTTTTTTAGCAGTGGCCTGATGGATGTGAGTTTTAATGCAGATGGGAAGGAGCCAGTAGTGAAGGAGAGGTTCATGATTCTTGCAATGAAGGTGCTAAAGTCACACCGCAGATCCTTAATCCAAAAGGCTGGGCAGGGATCGGTTTGTGCAGTGGTCGTGTTGAGTGAGGAGATGGTGTCTTCAATGTGTTTGGAAGAAGGCGTGTTAAGTGAGGATAGGGATGTTGGGCAGGTTGTTTCTTGTATATTGTTTTTTGAGAGTTCATCTGTCTGTAGGAGTTTTGATTGCAAGTAATCAGCGAATTCTTGCGGGTGAATATCATTATTTTGTTCAGAGGATGGTTCCTTTGATAGTGACTTAACCAGGTTGAAAAGGTCACGAGGTTTGTTCAAAGATCTCTTGAGCATATCTGAGTGGTATTGCTTCTTTCTGGCTGCGATTGCCTCGCGGTGAGTTGAGAGGTGAAGTATGTAGGCTTCGTGGTCATCGGTGGCTAGTGTGCGGCGCCAGCATTTTTCTAGCCTTCGTAGGTGAGTAAGAGAGGCCCGTAGTTCCGGGGAAAACCATGGAGCAGAGGTTCTTTTCCCTGAAAAGGTCTTTTTGTTTGGTAGTTGAGCAACAGCGTTGAGGCTGTTGTTCCAGGCAGTGATTGACTCGTCAAGGTTGAGTGACGTGTTGTTGAGGATTGGTTGGGTACTTGACAGAATAAGTTCTCTGTTGAAAGGTCGAAAGCCCCGTGTTACTCTGGATGTATTGGCGAGTTTGCTGGTGTTCATATTATGATCAGAACCGTCCACACATATATGATCCAAAGATTTTGGTGGTTCAGGCACAGGTACTTCGTTGCTATGAGGCATAGGCCTAATTGCTGAGGGAAGGTTGGGGTAACTTATTACGTTCTTATTTTTTAAGTTGTATCCCTTCACAATGCAAGAGCAAAAATAGCAGTCACTGCTGTGGTCTCTTTGTTCACACGCCACATCATAGGTATTCCGAAACGAAATGCTTGTTTTTTACCTTTCATCCATAAGCATAGATCTTCCTCACATGTCTTGCACACTTTGTGAGGAGCCCACGGTTTGTCTTGATCGCCTAACTTCAAATCGAAATAGGCGAAATATACTTTTTTAATAAATGCAGAAATGTTCCTCTGCCGCTTTTTCACGGTATATTCCCCACAAATAAAACAAAAACTGTCTGGAGAGTTGACGCAACCTCTGGCTCTGTGAGCCATCACAAATACACAGCACTGCAAACTACAACTGTAGTGAACCACTTCGGAATAAAGCTGGATTACGACTGAGCAAACAAAAGGTAATAATGAACTTGCAAGAAACTGAAATTTGACAGGAACGTTCATGTCGCAACCACCGTGTTTGAGCGAGCGAATGAGGCGGGGCGAACAGGAAAGAGCATGCGCCAGCGCGAGTACTGGATTTATCCCCCCGCCTCCCAATTGTCCTGTTAATGTATAAAATGAATACAAAACACTCTAAAATATCATGAGGGAGTGTTTCTAGTTAGTTAACCATTACAACCTCTATTTTGGGCCAAGAAAATAAACTGCAGTCGGCTAAAAAGAAATTATGTGAACATTCCTTATATGGGTAAGAAATCTAATTTTGCAAGAAAACGTGACGTGATGGAACATTTTGGCTATTTTTCCTGGATTCAGCACCCCAAAATCTATAGGAATCAGTTGCAAAACTGGAGGCAGATTTTTGGTAGTGTACCTGTGTTATGATTGTATATGCAGTTGACTACCCTAAACGGCTGTGTTTCGGTACTGCCTTCGTTAGGGTACACATAAACAGGAAATAAAAGCTAAATAAATGAATACAAACACAATAAAGTAAAAACAAATATAAAATAAATCTAAGGAAATGCCATTCTAAAATGCACATTAACATATAACAAAACAATAATGAAATCATAAAATCTCATAAAAAACACATAAACCTAGGTAAAAACAAAAGCGTGTGAACAACCTAAGTGACGGTTATTGATGTTTTTTGATGTTTGAATGTTCTTTATCACTGTTGCCTTCATTCTGTCATGCACATATGAAGTTTATTATGATAATAGCCCTGTTTCCATTTTGTTCACACTCGTGTTTTCACCCCCACCCTGACCCAGAGAGGACAGTTTGCTAAGTACATTGTCGCCATATGAGCCCTGATACACACCTGCTCTCTAAACAGGTGACCATAGCAAGCACAGTGGATATACACTATGTTGTGTGCATAATGGTCCACAAGGGCCAGACATGACTGGCAATTACAAATGGACACAGAGATTGCCTAAAGGTGTCTGCAACAAATACCTGTCACACACTAGCACTGATGGAGACCTGCAGCACAGCCCACCTCAACCAACCCGGGTACTGCGGACCTGGTGCTGGCCACTCCACCTCACCCTCAGGGTGAGCACAGAACACGCACATTGGCATGGCCTGTGGGTACTCTGTGCCAGTAACACACATGGTCATTCCCCCCTACCAAGCTGACGTGCTGTAGAGGTGCATACCCCATCTGGTGAGCAGATGTAAACTACTGTTCTGCAGGTGAATTGCATTATGGGTACTGTTGGTTCTATCCTATCCTGGTAGCCACAGCAGACAGTCTTATGGTGACGTGTATTCTTTCTGTAGCCAGCCATTGGCATGATAGCTCCCATAGTGATGTAGCACAATGGTTAATGCAATGACTTCAGTAGCAGAGATCATGGGTTCAATTCCTCTCTGTTAACATCTTTTTATGGCTGTCCTACACAACTATGTTTCATTTGTGTAACAGTCATATCTATGCAGATCTGTGCTGCCGCCACATTATACCCTCATCACTGTTGCAATCCATCCTTCTGTTCGTCTATGTGTGTGTGCCAGCTGTGTGGCGTCCTGCCCTAATATGCAGGCTGCTACCCCATGTCCTGCACTGGCACACATTTCTGCATTGCGGCTCTTCATGCTTGCCTCTCCTGTGTCTGCTCTGCATGGCACTGCTCTCCTCTGTCCTCCTGTCATTGCACTTATCCTGCCACCTCTACCTCCTCTGGTGGACACGTATCCCCATCCTCTGCCACACACTGTCATTGTTGCACTATACCTTGCCATCACCCTGTACATCGGTACAGCTGCCCCCGATATGTTTGTCCACTTTACTTGCTGCCACATGGGCTGCACACAGATTTGGCTGGTCCATGAGCTCCGTCATCTATTTCCTTCCATCACTTGTTCATTGCCTTTCCTTGGTGCTCTGTGCAGTGTTATGGTTACATCTGTGTTTGAGCCATACATTTCATGCTTGTGACTTTGGGGCACCTATGTGCCCCTGGGCACCATCTACTGTGTCACCTTGGCATCCCTGGAGCATCTTTCACAGCACCTTAGGTTTGGCCAGCTTATATGCTGCCTTGGAGGGTGCCACCTTTTCTGCCGCCCTCTGGGGCACATTATGACTTGCCTTGGATGATGTGGTGCTTTATGATGTGCCTTATGGTGCACCCTAAAAGGTGCATTAGGTTGCGGCACTGGGTTGAGGATTTTTTGGCTGGCAGTACAAATTGTTGGGATGTGTCTGACTGTTACAAGCAGGAAAAGGGATTGCCTCAGACAGTCTTTTAACTGAGCCCAATGAGGAATCAAACTCATGATCACTGTATCGGCAGTCAATGTATTAACCATTGTGCTACACCTCTGCAGATGTGACTACAGGTCAGCGCGCCTAATTAAGGCTAACGCGCTTTAACGTGCCATGGCTCCCTCTATCGCACGATAACGGAATTTATCGTGCAATAACCCAAAATGCTACCTTAAGACCGGAACGCCCACTACCTTATATGGCATTCGTCACAGTAAGATTGCAACTAACACCGGTAACATTAAGACGGTTTAGTAAACATACCCCATAGTTGAGTATTTCCAATTATTTCTCAAGATATTGTACACAACATACTTAAAATGCAAGGATGCCAATAATATTGACCACAACTGTATTACCTGCTAACTGTAGGTAAATGTTGCAATTTGTGCAGTTCACCTATCACCACCTCAAATGGGTGATATTAGATGAATCCACAGTAATTGCACCATGCGTTAAGGTAAGCATCCGCATGTTTACCAGCAGCATGGCCGGTGCTACCATTAGCAGAATTAGGCAGTCGAGTATAGCGCCAGATCTCTGGGGGTACCTTTCCAGTGCCTACAGTGGCAGCAATGGTTCAGAAACTGTGGGGCAGCACTTGCCTTAACTCGCCAGCACTGCCTAATGGTTTCTGCCCTCTACTGTTAGTCTCTTCCTCCCCCCTCTGACACAGACTTCAAACTAGAACCAGAACCTTTCATCTTGCCCCTTTGATCTGTCACTTGGCTTTAACACCTAGTTATACAATATCCAAGTTCCCCTGTCTCTTTGCAAAACATCCACTCTAGCAAACAATTTGAGCCCGATTCTGAAAGGGGCACATCTGGGCCCCTTTCATGTCTCCAGATAGGATGTGCACATCTCCAGATAGGACGTGCATGCAGAGATCCAATTCTACAACCCCGCGTACCTGTAACCCCAAAAACATCCCCTACCCCATGTCCTGCAGACCACGTGCAACCGGATCCAGGAAGAAGACCCCCTCCCTCCCAACATAATGCACACATCAACATGGCTACCAGGCAGCCGAGCTTCAGCGAGGTGGAGGCAAGGCTGCTGATGATCATGGTCATCGAGCAGGAAGAGACTCTCCTTCCCACCTGGCAGAGGTGGCCAGCCCACACAGCAGCATGCATAGGCTGGGAACATATCAGGACCACCCCTCACCCAGTAAGTACATCACAACACAGACAAACCTGGAAGCAGAGAAGTGGGCAGTCTAGAGCAGCACCCAAGTTGGCACAGAGACAGGCATGCACTAAGGTAGAGAAGAAGGGCAGGAGAAGTCAGGATCTGCCCCAGGCAGAAAGCAAGCAGGCTCACAGTGACAGGACAACACAGCACAAACAGAGCAGCCAGATAACAGCGACTCAGGAAACAAGGGAGAACAGGATGCATGTAGGCCCACAGTGAAGGCATAGGGCAACACAGAGATAGATGGAAGGGACACGCATAGCAGAGAGCAGTTCCAGAATGTCAGCCACATCCCCAGGTCACACAGATGCCCCCTAAGGAGGCAAAATGAAAGGGCCCTGTACATGCCCTGAGGCGAACCCAGGACTCCTAGTAGTGTGGTTCAGGGCCAGAACCAGTAGGTTATAGCTGTCAGTGCTCTCAGGATATAGGAAAAAAGAGAGCATGGCAAGTCAGAGGGGAAGTCCTATGTGAATGGCAGAGGTGCAAAATGAAGCAATCCTGTCAGTGCACCCAGGCAGCTCCTCCCCTCCACTCCCCGGCATGGCATGACAGGGTGATGCGCCACTGAGAGCAGATGGGGACACGGCACATGATGGGCATGTGCAGAGCACCAGCAACACCGCCCCAATGAGTAGGCAGGTCTGTGCTTTGGCACAGGGGAATGATGAGGTGTGGCTTTACCCCAGAGATGTTTCCAGATCCTGCATGACACGGAGGCCTACTGTGTGTGGTACCGCACAATCAGCCGCACACACCTGTGGTTGATATGGCTTATCCGGCAGCAGCTGCAGGAGAAACAGGTTGAGTAGCCATGCAGCTACCCTGTCTGAGCAGCAGGCCGACAGGCCCCCCCAACACTGAGACAGACTAACACATGAAAGAGCAGACACCACTGTGACATGGACACCACAGAAACAGCATGCCCCTACACCAGAGTCCCACAACACATAGTCCTGGTCCACACTACCTCACCTCCCTGCAGAGATGGGACATGATGGAACACTCTGTGAGTGTGGCTTGTCCCCCAGCAACCACGGTCATGAAGCTAACCATGACCTCTGTCCCCCCCAGGAGCAGCACAGCAGGAGGAGGACTCCTCACCTCTATCTCCAGATGGCTCCATCCCTGACACCATGGAGGGTGCCGGCACAAATGCACCCCCCAGCCCCAGTGGGAGTAGCAGCACGAACAGCAGTGGGAGCAGCAGCATTGCAGTGCAAAGCTCCATCCTCTTGTCCAGTCCAACACCATCTTTCGATAAATAGGAGAACAATGAAGGGCCGGCAGGGGAGGGAGCATTCTCCACCTCCACCTCCACCTCCTCTGAAGGGGGCAGAGCTGATGGCAATGGGCAAGGGGACCTATGTCCCACAGCACATCTGGGGGATAGTGTGCAGCAGGATGGTGGTAAGGTCCAACAGGTGCCATGCACAGAAGTCCTGGAGAGAGGGGGTGACCTCTGGACCCTCATCCTCCAGCCACTGGTGGAGGGAGCATGTGCATGGCAGGGTAGGCAGCTGGAAAGACCCCATGGAGTGTGTTGGGTGAGGTTGTAGTGACACAGACTGAATGACCAGGCAGGGGTGGTGAGGGTGTGGTGGTTGAACGCACGCAGGAGGGTGAGTGGTTGAAGGGTAGTGGTGAGTGTGAGGTGTCTGTGTGCGTGCAGAGGGAGCATGTGGGGGTTTGTGAGTGGCAGAAGGGGGGAGCAAAGGAGAGGGCTCAGAGTGCATGTAGGGAGAGCATGTGGGGGTGAGTGAGTGGCAGGAAGGGGGTAGCAAAGGAGAGGGCTCGGAGTGCATGAGGGGGAGTGTGTAGAGGTGTGTGAATGGCAGGAGGGGAGAGCAAATGAGAGGGCTTTGAGTGCATGCAGGGGAGTGTATGGGGTATGTGAGTGGCAGGAGCGGGACGCAAGGGTGTGTGGACAGAGAGGAGGCAGGGTGTGGGTATGGGCGAGGATGGGAGGGCAGAATGGATGGGGGATCTGAGAGGGGGTGCGGAGAGGGAAGTGAAGTGTGGCTGTAGGGGGACTCAGATGGTGAGGAGGCAGTAGGGGTCCCAGGTTATGGAAACTGGGGTTGCTAGGAGGCAGTAGTGGTGTCAGGTCACGTCAGTGACTTGGATGGTGATGCTGTGAATGTGCCATCATCCATGTCCATGTAGGAGCGGTGTGCCCATTTTAGTGGACCACATAGCCCACCCCTATCTATTGTGGGACCTTAAGAGAAGGCCCAGGAGGCAGTTGAGGCCCTGAGGATACACCAGCCCTGATCTGCCTGGAGCGTGTGCTGGCATGCAGTCTTGCATGGCTGCACAGACCCCTCTCACACCTCTTGCACCATGTGGAAGGTCTCAGGGATGAGGTGCTTGGCCTGAGGGGCAAGCTCAGGGGTCTGCACCTGCTGCTGGAGGCCCATCTTCAGACTCATACACTGCTCCCCAGTTGCACAGCAGGCAGCCCTGAGGGGCACTGAGGGAACCATACCATCTGGTAGGCACCCCAGGGTAGCAGTAGCAATAAGCTTCATAGTCCACACCAGTGGCTTATGGTGCAGTGACAGTCACCAGGACAGACTGGATGACACTGTTAATGGCCATGCAGGTGTGGCAAGGGTGGGATTTGGGTGCTGGGGGGAGCACAACTGTTGGCCAGTGTGTGTGAGTACTGTTTGCCCATATTCTGTGTCTGTCCCATGCATGTTGGTTGGGAAAATAGTGTTATGCAGTTCAACATGTGTGCCTTGTGTGCCTAGGTGTCTGTCACACAAAGCAACCCTGGCCACCAATGGTCCTGGACATATGTGTCATGCCATAGGGTGGATGCTGTGCTGCACGCCACACATAAATAGTAGCCAATGCATGTCCAAGGCATATAGCCAGGTAGACTGGTCATCACAGTAGCAGGAGATGGTGCAAACACCCAGGGGGAATGGGGAGGAGATACAGGGGGAAGTCATGAACATGTTGCAGCAGCACAGCCAGTGGCCCATGGTGGTGGTGCACCCAGGGTAGATGGACGGTGATGTGCTGGGAGTACAACGTGTATGTTGCATACCATGCACATGTCCTGTGCCCCTTTGCCAGCCCACAGGTATGTGCCACCTGCAGCGGGCAATGGATGGGTAACAGATGGCCAAGGAACAGGTGGACCATGTGATGTGTGAATCCATAGTGCAGCACCCATGGGCGCCATGGCATGGATGCCCATGTGCAGACATAGGGGCACCCAGACAGGTCAACATCTATGAATGTCCCTGAACACATGTCATGCCATACACGGGTTCCGGGGGGGGGGGGGAACATTATGTGGCTGGGTAGACACTGCACACCTGGCACATTTCAGCAAAAATGGTGGTGGGGTGAGTCCCAAACCCACCATCCCTGAACTCAGGAGCAGCCCACATACCATCAGCCCATAGTGGAGCACCATTATGAGTAATGTCACAGGCAGGCGATGTGCACAATGCACAGGGGCATGGCCTGGACACACAGGCCATGTCTGGATGTTGCGGACCTGCATATGTCTCTGGTGGCTGCAGCATGTACTTCATCCCCTCCCTATTTGCTGACATGTGCTTTGATTGTTATGGTGGGGCACATATGTACCAGGCTGTGGCAAAGTGTGCCTGGACAAGGCTAGCATGCATCATCACACCCTGTCTGGATTGTGCACCCACATGCACATCTGCGCTGGTGTCAGTGACTGCCTGTGCCACAGGGCAAAGTTATGGAGCATGCAGCATGCCATGGTGATCTGGCACACCTTGAGAGGCCTGTAGAGCTTTTCCCCCCAGACCAGTCCAGGCAGCAGAACAGTCATTTTAGCTGGCTGAAGGTCCGCTCTATGATGCCACATGTGGCCCGACACACATGGTTGTACTAGTGCTGTGCTGTGCTGCTGGGGTGGAGCATAGGGGTCATCAGCCAGTTGTGAAGGGGGTAGCCTCGGTCATCTGCAGGGGGAGAAAGAACAGCATAGGAGCACTTATCTTAATGCTGAACTTTGTCCCAACGCCACAAGGGACGTCTTACTCATGTCACAATTGCTTCATCAGGGGACCACATAATCAATACAACAGCTTATAACTCTTAATTGTTCTCTTCAGATCTTCTGACCACACTCATATATCAGTTGGGGTATATGCTGCATAATGACCTCATCTGGACACCACTCAGCCAGTACAACTCTTTCAGCATTAAGATAAGTACTCCTATTCTGCATAAAGTGTTCTATATGTACATTTGGGAAGATTGTCTGTAATATGCTGCTATATGTGTATGCTGCATTTTGTCTTTACATTTGTATGTTTACCTGTTTTACATCAATGGGTGTATAACAGTGAACATAGCATACTAAATATGAAGCAAAAATGCGTAATAAAGACTTTTTCAAGTACATTCCCAGCAAAAAACCTGTGAAAGAGTCATTTGGTCCATTAGATGATAGAGGGGTTAAAGGGGCACAAAGAGGTGACAAGGCAATAGCTGAGAGACTGAATGAATTCTTTGCTTCTGTCTTTACTGAGGAAGATGTAGGGATGATACCCATGACTGGAGTGGCATTTAAAGGTGCAGAAGAATTGATGGAAATATCGATATATCGGGATAATGTATTAAAACTATTTGATAAACTGAAGAGTAGTAAATCACCTGGACTGGATGGTATACATCCAAGGGTGTGAAAGAACTGACATATGAGATTGCAGACCTGCTATTAGTAATCTGTGAACTATCATTAAAATCATCTGTAATACCTGAAGTTTGGAGGATGGCCAACGTAACGCCAATTTTTAAAAAGGGTTCCAGGAGTGATCTGGGAAAATACAGACCAGTGAGCCTGATGTCAATACCAGGAAAAATGGTAGAAACCATCATAAAGAACAAAATTACTGAATATGTAGATAGTCATGGCTTAATGGAAGACAGCCAACATGGCTTTAGACAAGGAAGATATTGTCTTACTAATCAGTTATGTTTTTTTTAAGGTGTGAATAAACAGGTGGACAATGGTGAGTCGGTTGATATTGTGTATCTGGACTTTAAGAAAGCCTTTGACAAGGTCCCTTATCAGAGACTTTTGGCAAAACTAAAGAGTCATGGGATAGGAGGCAGTGTACTATTGTGGATCAGGAAAAAGATAGAAAGCAGAGGGTAGGGCTAAATGGCCAATTTTCCCAATGGAGAAAGGTGAATAGTGGTGTACCAGAGGGATCTGTGCTGGGTCCGCTGCTTTTTAACATATTCATAAATGACCTGGAAAAGGATATAACAAGTGAGGTTATCAAATTTGCAGATGACACAAAACTATTTAAAGTTGTTAAAACCCATGAGGATTGTGGAAAATTGCAAGAGGATCTTGATAAATTGGAAGACTGGGCATCAAAATGGCAGATGAAATTTAAAGTGGACAAGTGCAAAGTTATGCACCTAGGGAAGAACAACCCAAACTATGGTTACACAATGCAAAGTTCCACATTAGGAACCACCACCCAGGAAAAAGATTTAGGCGTCATTGTGGATAACATGTTAAAACCCTCCGCCCAGTGTGTAGCGACGGCCAAGAGAGCAAATAGAATGCTAGGTATCATAAGGAAAGGAATGGAAAATAAAACAAAGGATATAATAATGCCTCTGTATCATTCCATGATGCAACCACACCTTGAATATCATGTGCAATTCTGATCGCCATATATTAAAAATGATATAGCGTTATTAGAAAAGGTTCAGAGAAGAGCCACCAAAATGGTAAAGGGGATGGAAGGATACTCCTATGAAGAAAGGCTAAAAAGGTTACGGATCTTTAACCTGGAAAAGAGATGGCTGAGGGGAGATATGATAGAAGTCTATAAATTAATAAACGGAGTGGAATGGATAAACGTAGATCGATTGTTTACGTTATCAGAATATAAAAAGACTAGGGGACATGCAATGAAGCTACAGGGTAAACTATTCAAGACAAATAAGAGAAAATATTTTTTCACTCAACATTTATTTTATTTATTTATTTATTTAACATTTCTTATATACCGCACTATTAACATCAGCGCGGTTTACATGGAACAGAACATATACATACAGGGTAACTGTAGTGCATTTTACAAGTAACAAGGGTTTAAGAACTTGGAAGAAACAGGGTAAACTATTTACAGTTATTCACAGTCGAAATTCTATGGATCTGTACATGGTGTGACTATTTCTCTTAGGAAAATCTATACTGGAAAGTAGCTTGAGAATAGGTAGTGCTTGAGTTTTTTCCTGAATTGTGTTAGGCTGGTTATGGCTCTCAACATGTAATCAAACTCTGGAATTTGTTACCGGAGGATATAATAAAAGCTGTTAGTGTAGCTGGGTTTAAAAAAAGGTTTGGGCAAGTTCCTAGAGGAAAGGTCCATAAACCATTATTAAAAAGGGACCCAGGATATCACTGCTTGACCCAATACAAGCATTGTGGAACCTGTGTATTTTGGGGAAACTGCTAGGTATGTGTGACTTAGATTGGTCACTGTTGGAAACAGGATACTGGGCTTGATGGACCTTGGTCTGACCCAGTATGGCATATCTTATGTTCTTATGTTTTTATTAACATTATGTATATTTATGGTATATAATTATGTATGGGAGTTTTTTGTATCATTGATGTTATGGTGTTGATCTGTGGCCAAGATTTACAAGCCAGGGTCAAAAGACCCAGTGGTACAGAGATCCTTTTCTCCCCTTTTATAATAAGTTAAAATAATGATGTTTCTTTTATAGTTTAATTGGGTAGGATGAAGCTTTAGTTGGTTATAACTAATATTTCTTTGGCAACACACTCTCTTTTTAAATGCCCCCTTTTCCTGCATTGTAAGCATTTGTACTCACTTCTTGGGCGTTCTTTCAGAGGGAACCTATCTCCCTGCTTATCCCTGGGAATCCTCCCATACTATCCCCTTCCCTCTCATGGGGACATCTGGGTCCACTCCCCTAGATAGCTGGAGAGCCTTACTTGCAGAGTGGCCCCTGTGCTCACTCTTCCAGAGGACTGGCCATATTGAACCTCAAAATATAGCTCCACTACCCTAATGGCCTATTCTATGTAATTTATCAGGGGTGGCATAAAGAAATTGTTCTAAAACAATGTCTTCTACCACGTGGGCTACAGTTTTGCCTGCAGGTCCAGCCACTTATTGGCTAAATCCTTTAATATTTCAGCTAATGCCTTTGGTCTTTCATCTAGGGCTAGGATTGCTTCCCTGAAGATTCTCCTATAGGAGTCCTTTGTTAGGCCCAATCGATCCTTAATAGTTGCCTTGATGGTAGGATAGTCCATGGCTTTAGCAGGACACAAAGTCCTATACGCAGCCAAGACTTCACCCGTTAAAGATATGGCAAGCCTGACAGCCCACTGCTCTAGTGGCCAGGTCACTGTGGTAGCCACCCACTCAAAAGTTCCCAGAAAATCATCCACATCGTCCTTTTCTCCAATTTCCCAAATTAAAAGGGTCCATAACTTTGGGGTCCTACTGCCATGCCAGGGGTTGTTTGGGAGTCCATCCTCACAGGTGATCCCCTCTCTTTGTCCTCTGCCGAACTTTGGGAGTCCATCCTCACAGGTGATCCCCTCTCTTTGTCCTTTGCCGCAACTTTGAAGAATCCTTTCAATAAGTCCAACAGGGGGCACTGTTGTTCTTGGATGGCAGCTAAGGAGGCCTGTGGATCCTTTGTGGCCCCTCCTGTTGCTTTTGGAATTGGGCCGCCATCCACTGGAATACCTTGTTGGGATCCATCAGAGCTGAACGTGCAACGAAAAAAAAAGAAAAAGAAACCTAAGAGCAGCTCCCTCGGGTGCTCGCTTAGTCCCTTGAATCACTGTATTCTCTACCCCATCCTTGGTGGCTTCTCTGCTCAGCCTCTTGTCAGTAGTCTATGGCGACCACCCACAAGTGCCTTGGCTGAGGTATAGGTTTCTTATGGCATCCGGTTCCGTTGCACATGCACAGTGTGCGTAATATCCTTCCAACTATACCACTTGTGATATCCAGCATCGGGAGGGGCACCGCAGTTGTGGGTTTCGCTGGCTCTCAGCATGTCCACTCCACTCCCGGCTATCTCAATCCAGTTCTGGTTTTGCACAGCTTCAACAGTTTATCTTAGCCTATCTATTATTTGGAGCATACTCTGACTGGGAGAAAGTCCCACAAAAGTCCAAGATTCAGGAGAGCATGCTCTTCTGTGCAGCACCTCAGGAATGAGTCATGGCTTCAGACAGTCCACAACAGTACAGCAAATCCACATGTCACAGCACAACTATTGCAGCAAAGTCTTTTCACCTCTCTCTCAAAATCCTCAGATAAGAGGCATAGTTCTCAGCTCCCTCCACCAGAAGAAACAGTTACAGTGTATCTCACAGCTCTCTTAGATGTGAAAGCAGCCCTCCCTCCCTTTCTTCAAATTGTGCACTATCCACCTGAACACTCCCACAGGCTGCTTCTTACAATACCTTAAACATCCATGGGTTCAGTGGTATTTTGTTCCCCAAATGCAACAGCTTCCATGGGTTCCTCCTAGGTTCTCCTCCTCTCTGCACAGCCCTTCCAACTGGCCTTCCAAACATATGCCTGGCCCACCCTAAGGCCTTGGTTTCTGATACTAGCCCAATCCACCCATGTGTCCTCTCCTAATTGGCTCTCCTCATCCTTCTTGGAGAGGGCATTCCTATCCCAGGGTTTCTGGGATATGTATTATGACTGACCTTGTCACAATATGCCCACCTAACAGCCATCCACCACTGACATAGCGCCCCTCACAGTATGCATGGATCCCTGACCGGCTCACGACATAGGCATTGTGGTATGAACCTGTGTATTTCATGCATACATCTGTATTCTCCCCATTTGCACTGCACACCACCTGCACGTTGACAGAGTGGAAGGCCTTGTGGTTCCAGTACTTAACCTCACTCTGTTGTGGTGGCTGGAGGGCGACATGTGTGCCATCTACCCACACCTAGGACTGACGGGAACCCTACCACAGAATAGAATTCCAAAGGTCCAACCAGAAAGCACTATACCACATGTGACAAGCAAGAAAATCAAGTCTATGCGTGGTAAGTAAAGAAAAGAACACTTTACTCAGGTAAATTGTCATCAGGAGTATCTGATAGCCACACTTCATGTGGTCATGTTTTGGCTATATGTTCTTCAGGGTTTTTTGGCATTCTAAAAGCATAAATATAAACAAACATAACATGAATAAATAACTACATAAGATATCTCATACATATAAATCATTTGATACATAAAAATGATTATACATAAAGTAAAACAATGCTAAAACAATATTAAGAAATGCAAAACCATGAACAAATATTAACCAATAACCACAATATGTAAAACAGCAAATAATAAATACATAAATAAAACAATAAATATGAAATAAGTAAACTAATATCTGCTAAATTACTAGACATCAATCAATAAATAAATGAACAAAATAAAGTAAAATTAAAATTAAGGGCTATGACATGTACAAGAGGAAAAGAAGGAGAAAAAGGATAAAAACGTATCAACTTTTCACAAACCATTACTGACAATCCCTCTGACAAGACCCTTTCGTAGTATATTAAAACTAAGGGAAGAAAAAAGTATTAGATGTTTAAAACACAGTATTTGTATATGAACCCAATTGCCACAATCTAAAAACTGTATGTGGGAAGGAAGCAGGAGTGTCTCACCAACCATGCTCCCCTGAAGTTATTTAGCTCAGGTACAAGAGGGAGAAATTATATTCCTTTAAACTTTTCTATTGCTCTACACTAATGAACTGCGGCATTCAGGTTTAATACACTTCATTTCAGAGCTTGCATTTATTACACACTTACTACTAACCAGAAGTGCCCGATCAGAAGAGGAGAATTAGGAGAGATAAGGCACAGATGACTTCATGTTTAAAAGGGACACATTACAATCAATTAGACTCTATTACTGTTCTCCACTATATATATTACCCATCATGTTAAACTTGCTGTGTTTATAAGGGAAAGCACCCCAACTCCATATCTAATGTGAAGAAGTGGATCATAAATCTTAGAGTTACCTTCCCGTCATGCAATCTCTGACTTCATCAAGGGAAAAAATGCTCGCATCTGCACTGTAATGTTTTTTTATATTTTATTTTGGTGTGAAAATGTCGGCACCTAAAATAACCAACTGTTGCTCATCAAAAGTGGAGTAGCCTAGTGGTTAGAACACTGGCTTGATAACCAAGCAGCCAGGATTCAAGTCCCACTAGCACTCCTTGTGGCCTTGGGCAAGTCATTTAACCCTCCATTGCCTCAGAAGAAAGGCCTGGCAATCTACCTCCAGTGACACTGCTAAGAAAACCCAGAAGCTTCTGGGTCACCAGGAGTCAGGACTGACTCAAAGGCACGCATTGCATTGCTCATCAAAATATCTATTTGATTGAATAGATACCATATTTAAGTTTCTATGATGTAAGTTAATCCTGCGAACATCATAATTCTTTACTGATGTGCAATGAAGACAGCCACACCAACTCCTCCCCAGGCTATGCCTTTCCCTAAATCATCCACTTATGAATTTAAAAAAAACACCCCACGATCATCACTAATTAAAGGTGTTGCATAGATGTCCTTGTGAAAGATGATGACTTAAAAAAAAAAAACGTGAGCATAATCCAATAATTATCATAATATGGTAAAATAAGATAAGAGATGATCCCCCTAATTATTAACCTTATGTGAGAAAGAGTATATGAAATGGGTAAAACAGATATTGTAAGATATTTAAAACAGTTAAAAAAGTTAAAAAACAGGTATTGTAAAATAAAAATAAAAATACTTAAAATATTAAATTAATTAAAAGTTCAGCCATTGGTTTTGCTTGGCCCCTTCATTTTAAAAGAAATGTCTTTGGCTTTAAAACTCCACTAAACAATTGTGAAAACTGCCACATGGGCATATGTAGACTAACCTACAATCATAACTGTCATTTGACTAATAAATAATACCAAAGTAAAACATTAAAAATATAAAAATCTAACACATATTATTATAGACTGTCTAAACTGTGCACATCCTTGATCACTCCAAGAGTCAGGGACCGATTAATTATAAAAACTGTAGAGTACTACCCATAATGATTAAAAACACATTAAACCTTTAATAATACAATAGTAAAAGCAAGTTAAGAAGATAAATAAAACAAATTATATATAGAAAACCTATATGAAAATAAAATGCATGTAGAAAAAACTAAATGAAAAACCGCTAGGTTCTTTAAAACAATAACAGGCAACCAATTCATCAAAAATGCAGTCAATTCATTTAACAATCTTTAACCATAAAAATGGAGACAAAAAAACCCAATAAAACAACCTTACTGAGATGGGATCCTCGGAATGATAAAACTAAAAGAAAAGGTAAAATTATAAAACCAAAGGATAAGTAAAAATAATTGAATAAAACCAACTGATAAAAATTATCCTCTAACTAGAAAAAGATAAATTGAGATACCTTTGATTCAAAGAGACCACTAACAGTAAAGATGGGGAGGGGGGAAGGAGGGGGGAAGGAAAGGGGGTGGAGAAGGAGGAAGGGGAGGGGGAAGGGGGAAGGGGAGGTAGGGAAAGGAATGGGGGGGGAGGAAAGAGTAGGAGGAGGGAAGAAAGGGGGAAGAAGAAGGGGAAGAGGAGGGGGAGGGAGGAAGTGGGAAGGGGAATGAGGGGAGAAGGGGGAAAGGGAGGGGAAGGAGAGGAAAGAGAGGAAATAAGGGGAGGGAGGAGGTAGGAGGAAGGGGAGTAGGGAAAGGAATGGGGTAAGGAGGGGGGAAAGGGGAGGAAAGGGAAAGAAAGAGGGAGTGGGGAAAGAGAAGGAGGAGGAGGGGGAAAGGGAGAGGGGAATAGGGAAGATGAGAAAAGGGAAAGGAAGGACAGGAAAGAGGAAGAGAGGGGGAAGGAAGGAAGGAAGGGGAAGGGAAGGGGAGGGGTGAGAAGGGGAGGGAGGGAGGGAAAAAAGATGGGAGGGGGAAGGGGGAAGGGGGAAGGGGAAAGGGAAGAGGGAGGAAGGAGAAGGGGAAGGGGAAGGGAAAGAAGGGGTGGTTAAGGGTAGGGGTGGGGAGGGGAGGGGAGGGAAGGAATGAAGGGCAGGAGAAGAGGAGAAGGGAGGGGAGAGGGAAGAAAGGGGAGGGGGAGAAAATGGGAGGGGGAGGGAGGAGGAAGGGAGGAAAGGGGGGAGGAGAAAGGGGAAGGGAAAGGGGTGGGATGCACTAGAATCAGATTGCCCCTCTGCATGGGGCTTTCAAGCCATGGCTCCAGATGCTGGCAGAGGTATTCTATGGCAGCCCTGTCGAAACAACACCTTGCCACACATACCACGTCACTCATGTCAGTGTATTGGACTCTTTATCATAGGACACCAGCGTGGAGGCGCGTGCAATCCATGTCCTCCCCACCATGGGCACAGTTGTGCAGCAGGGCCAAAGCATACCATTCCTGGATGTCCTGCATGTTGTCCTCGTCCAGTCAGCCGGCTACACAAAAATTAACAACCATTGCACACATAGTGTAGTGTCACAGAGAGATGCAGGTGGCACCGTCACTGTCATGCACTGTGCCATCCTGCTGCAAAACAGTTCAGGTCAGGGCATATGTAGACATGTAAATGGCACATGTGCAAAGGCACATGTTCACAGACATGTGTGCATGCATGTTGATGTGCAGACAAGCATGCACATGCACGTCCATGCACCATAATGTTTGCTTGTGCCCAGACCTCACCATGTCCTGTATTGCTGACATACCGTGCTTGCTCCCTCTCTGTGACTGCTGGCTGTGCATTCACATTCCCCTCCCCAACATAAGATATGCCATAACTGGGTCAGACCAAGGTCCATCAAGCCCAGTATCCTGCTTCCAACAGTGGCCAATCTAGGTCATACGTACCTAGCAGTCTCCCCAAAAGACACAGGTTCCACAATGCTTGTATTGGGTAAAGCAGTGATATCCTGAGTCCCTTCTTAATAATGGTTTATGGACCTTTCCTCCAGGAACTTGTCCAAACCTTTTTTAAACCCAGCTACACTAACAGCCTTTACTACATCCTCCGGTAACAAATTCCAGAGTTTGATTACACGTTGAGTGAAAAAATATTTTATTTTATTAGTCTTAAATAGTTTACCCTTTAGCTTCACTGTATGTCCCCTAGTCTTTCTATATTCTGATAATGTAAACAATCGATCTACGTTTACCTGTTCCACTCCGTTCATTAATTTATAGACTTCTATCATATCTCCCCTCAGCCGTCTCTTTCCAGGTTAAAGAGCCCTAACCTTTTTAGCCTTTCTTCATAGGAGTATCCTTCCATCCCCTTTACCATTTTGGTGGCCCTTCTCTGAACCTTTTCTAATAATGCTATATCCTTTTTAAGATACGGCGACCAGAATTGCACACAATATTCAAGGTGCGGTCTCACCATGGAACGATATAGAGGCATTATTATATCTTTTGTTTTATTTGCCATTCCTTTCCTTATGATACCTAGCATTCTTTTTTTTTGAAACTTTTATTTTCATTTTGCAACAAACAAAGAAACAACACACCAAAAAAGACAAAACAAGTATACAATAAGGAAAAGTAAACCCATTACCCCCCACCCCGGTGCTTCTTCTCTACCCGTTTGTATCAGCATGTGAGCGCTTCCAGTTAACAGTGATTATACATCAAACAATCAAAAAATATCCATAATACAGCATGATCATGAGACAGAGATATATACATAGTTAGACAGTCAGATGAGAGCATTCAGCAAAATGTACATATTCATTGAACATCTTCCAGTAAGACCAAAAAGAAGGAGTCTGAGCGGAGGAAGCACACAGACGAGGTATTTGTTCATATTTACTGTAGAGACAGGCATGATTCCACCATTCATTGAGGCTCAGATGGGAACTAATTTCCCAGTATTACTCAATGAGGGAAACAGCAATGCCAAGCATAAAGTTCAAAAGGAGATAAGCCATTTCTTGGGAGAGAGGGGATCCCCGCAACTGGGCGAAGTCCCACTATCCTCCGAGAAAGGGACTCCTGAGAGTGCAATATAGACTAAATACGACCCCAGACCCGACGCCAGTTATACTGTAGTGCGGGATATTCAAGCATAACATGAAATGAAGTTATAAACCAATGGCCACAGGACGTGTCCAGCAACCATTACCCTGAGTAGTGTTCCATATGTCTAAACTGTGAGGAGTGTAAAAAACACCGGTGGGCTAGAAAGAAGAGGGTCTGAGTGAGTGAGGCGGGTCGGAAACCCGTGTCCCTCTGCTCCAGATAAGGCTCCATTGCTCCGAGGTTAAAGTCACATGCAATTCTCTCTCCCATACTTTCTGCGTTATAGAGGTATCTCTAGTGATAGCATTACATAAGGTTTAGTAAAATTGGATGCTACACCCGGTAAACTACCGAGAGATCAGAAGTTTCCAATCAACCTTATGCAGAGAGTGCCGATGGCGGGAGTACTCTAGTGCTCCGAATGCAATGCTGAAGTTACATTGACCAGAGTCGGGAGTCGAAAGGTTACATAGGAATATTAAAGACACCTAAAGTGTCGAAAAACATTGGTGGATAGTGGGAATCTAATGGGAGAGTCATACCAGGGAGTAAGGTAAAAGAAATCGGTGAGCAAAGGCCCGCTACTATATCTAGCCACACAGGTCTGCTCGGTACTGGAGCTTCCAACCAACAAGTACCTTGTTTGAGAAGAAAAGATTGAGGGAGCACTTGAATAAAATCGCCACCAAGTATTAATGGAGCATTAGCGGAGGCCGGGGCCAACTGCGCAAAACTTGCATAGTGAGCAGGGTTGTCCACATTCGGGACATAGTGCAAATACACGTGAATTCACTATCTCCAACCTCAAGGTATACACGGGCCCATCTACCCTCCATGTCAGCGCTAATATCAGGTACAGTAGCGTGCAAAAACTTCTTGACCAGAATGACTATCCCGTACCATTGGAAACGGTGGGAGAGTAGGCAACTACCATGTGAGGCCTAGCATTGAGTTTCAGTGTTTCAGCAGAGTGTAATGCGTTTCCTGAAGAAACACCTAATCAACGTGCTCGTGGCTAAGATAGCTAAGGATTTTCTTTCTGCTGAGTGGACCAGCAATGCCTTGTACGATGAATAATAAGATTTTACATGAGGCCATTCAGAGAAGTTAAAATGCTGAGCATGATAGCACACATAATTTCACTGTGTCCCTCAAACTGACTGTATCTGGCTGTACACATGACATAGGAAAATATGCTAAGATAATACAATGAAGCGCCCCACATTAACAAAGATAACCGCAGTACGGTAGAGGAGAAGCAAAACCCCAAAATTACTGGCGACCATGTGTCTGCGGGGAGAAACCCCAGAGAAGGCCGAAGTTGAAAAAACATATAACCTGTAGGACTGTGCGTGCTCCGAATCCGACCGAGGCACACATCATGAAGGGATAGGAGACCAAAGACAAAAGTCATACAGAGAAAGAAAGAAAGTCCAGGCTATTTCTGTGCTGGGCTATGACCGCCGCATCGGGCCCCTCAAAATGGCGGACAGAGCCGGCAGATAAGAGTCCAAAATTTGGGATTAGCGCATCTGTTCTGCTTCTTTGGAGTCCAAAAATGTTGATAATAGATCAGGATCCTCGAACGTCCTGGTCTGGTTATGGAGAGTCACTCGGAGCTTCGCTGGATACAACAGGCCACAGCGAGCCTGTAGCTGTTGAAGTCGAGGGCGAAGAGCAAGGAGTTTCTTCCGACGGTCAACGGTAGGCTTTGCCAAATCAGGAAAGAAGGAGACCTTACGACCTTCATATTCCAAATGATGATTCGCTCGGGCAGCATGTAAAATTTGTTCCACTTGTTGATATCGTAGCAAGCTAAAGATAATAGGCCGGGGGGTCGTGCGGTTGAGCGCCATGCGGGCAGGAACACGGTGTGCTCGATCGATTTCCAGTTCTCTGTGAAAAGTAATCTTCAGCAAGGAGGGAAGAGTTTTGAGCAAGAATTCTCTTATATCTCCTGCTTCCACTCCCTCCGGCATTCCAAGGAGCCTCACATTGTTGCGACGGGCGCGATTATTGCTATCTTCCAACTCCTTTTGAAGATTCTGTATCTGGCGCTCAGCCTCGTCCAGTTTGCCCCAGCGCACCGCGTGCCAAGTCGAGGACCCCCGCCATATTGTCCTGCCGTAATGAAAGACCTTCAAGTCGGTCTTGGAGCACTCCAAAGTCTTCTCGCATGGCTCGAAGCGCTTCTCCATTAGACTGCACCAATTCCTTCACGCCGCGTATTTCCTCCAAAATCTCCAGGTGCATTGCGGGGTTTTCACGAAATGGAACCATCTTCTGCGGGGAGGATACCTCCGTTTTGGAGCGTTTTCCGTGAGAAGAAGAAGGAGACCCGAAGTCCAAGCGCGCTGGTTTGTGGGCCGCCATCCCCCCCGAGGTGCCCCGGTCAGCTCGGAGCAAAATAGTAAATTTATATAGGTATTAAGTCAGGATTCTGAGTAGGCCTCTCGGGAGCTTCAACGCAAAGCGTCCTACCCGCTGGACATCAGGCTCCGCCCCCGATACCTAGCATTCTATTTGCTCTCTTGGCCACTTATGCATACTGGGCGGAGGGTTTTAACATGTTATCCACAATGACGCCTAAATCTTTTTCCTGGGTGGTGGTTCCTAATGTGGAACCTTGCATCGTGTAACCATAGTTTGGGTTGTACTTCCCTAGGTGCATAACTTTGCACTAGGTCCACATTAAATTTCATCTGCCATTTTTATGCCCAGTATTCCAATTTATCAAGATCCTCTTGCAATTTTCCACAATCCTCTTGGATTTTAATAACTTTAAATAGTCTTGTGTCATCTGCAAATTTGATAACCTCACTCGTTATTCCCTTTTCCAGGTCATTTATGAATATTTCAAAAAGCAGCGGACCCAGCACAGATCCCTGGGGTACACCACTATTCACCTTTCTCCATTGGGAAAATTGGCCATTTAGCCCTACTCTCTGTTTTTTATCTTTTAGCCAGTTCCTGATTCACAATAGTACACTGACTCCTATCCCATGACTCTTTAGTTTTGCCAAAAGTCTCTGATGAGGGACTTTGTCAAAGGCTTTCTAAAAGAACCAGATACACTATAGCAACCGACTCACCATTGTCCACCTGTTTATTCACACCTTCAAAAAAAACATATTAGTAAGACAATATCTTCCTTGTCTAAAGCCATGTTGGCTTTCTCCCATTAGGCCATGACTATCTACATGCTGAGTAATTTTGTTCTTTATGATGGTTTCTACCATTTTTCCCGGTACTGATGTCAGGCTCACCGGTCTGTAATTTCCCGGATCACCCCTGGAACCCTTTTTAAAAATTGGCGTTACATTGGAGATCCTCCAATCTTCAGGTATTACAGATGATTTTAAGGAAAATTCACAGATTACTAATAGAAGGTCTGCAATCTCATATTTCAGTTCTTTCAACACCTTGGATGTATACCATCCATCCCAGGTGATTTGCTACTCTTCAGTTTATCTAATAGTTGTAATACATCTTCCCGATGTATCGATATTTCCTTCAATTCTTCCACACCTTTAAATACCACTGCAGTCATGGGTAACATCCCTACATCTTCCTCATTAAAGACTGAAGCAAAGAATTCATTCAGTCTCTCCGCTATCGCCTTGTCGCCTCTTAGTGCCCCTTTAACCCCTCTATCATCTAATGGACCAACTGACTCTCTCACATGTTTTTTGCTACAAATGTACTTGAAAAAGTCTTTATTTCACGTTTTTGCTTCCGCAGCAAGCTTCTTCTGAAATTCTCCCTTTGCGTGCTTTATCAACTTAAAGTATCATGTGCATAATATATCACTCCTTTACTTTAAATGAGTTGAATCACCAAGGTGGCAATCTAGAATCAGTGCTAAAATTATCAAATAATGTATATATCCAGTGTTGATACACTGGTTACTACTTATCGTCAAAAATCTTGTATGCACTGGGTCCCAGTTTTCAGAGATTCCTCTCGTAAGTTGGAACAACATCAAGAAAAGTGGAACTTTGGCTGTCCTGCTGATACTCTTGTCTGTATTTTTCTCTGGAAAACACTTTTACACTACAAATAACTTAAGAGACACTACATAAACCCTCACATTAATCCTAATTTCTTACTTTTGCCGATTTAAGAAAAAATATATGGGCATATGAGCAAGCTTGCTATGAAAAAAATCTATTCTCTCCCACTCACACCAACATTCAGTTCTCTTAGTCTTAAACTCTCTTCTTCACTTTTTTTGCCTTTCACACATTTCTTACACATTCATGCAGAGAAACGCAAAATCAGTTAAAGATATCTTACAATATCTATGCTTTCAAACTTTCATCCCTTCCAATCACTTCCACTGTGTCCAGCTTACAGTTGACTCACCTGAACATGGTGTCAGTTACTACACCAGACTTTAAAGGAGAAAAAAATGCTAACCACAAAAAACCTCTTTACTCTATATGCAGCTCACTCTCCAATCCTCACTTCACCTGAAACCAACATCTCTCCATCCCTTCCTCTTTTCCCCCTTTTATGCCAAAAAGAGAGGGGAAAATATTTACATCTCTTTTTTTTTCTAAATGTATCACAAAAATGCTAATAATACTTTTTTTCCATAGGCTGCCTCACTTTCTTCTAATAAAATTAATAGGAACTGTCTTAGCAGCTCTTCTTGCCAAAATTTAAAAAGAACCCCCCCCCGAAAACCACTAGTTCCCATTCACTCTCCAATCATTCCCTCTAAAGCTTATCCAAAAATTTCAAACTAAAAAACCCCCAAAACAAAACACTTCCAGAGGTCTCTGTGCTCAGACACACTAACACACATCCACACTCTTTTACATTCAACCGCCAATTTCATGAAAAAGTTAAACATACTAACTTTCCAATCTGCCCAGGGAAGTGTCCCTACACTCTCTGATGTCATCTAATAGTCCCATTCAAAATAAAATAAAAAACTTACATTTCCCAAATCCCTAGGAAATTTCCCTAAAACAGTACTAAAGGAGTATCATAATCATTTTTACAGCTATCACTTCAACTTATCAGTCAAAAAGAAACTCCCTCAAGCATAGTGCATCATTTTGTCTTCTCTGTTAGCTGTGAGCCCATAAACTGTGTTTTATGTAAGTTTTAATGCTGTTTAAAGTTCCTGAGAAGTTTTTTAAGCTTTGCTGATGTTATAAATATATTTAGGTGGAATGAAAAATGTATAATCAACTGGATTTAATGATTAAAATTCAAGTTTAATGCAGGAAAAGTACCCGGATATAGAGAGAGGGCTGTACTAAACTATTCTAAGGACCAGGCTGCCCATGGCCCCCCCCCCCCCCCCCACACACACTTTAAATTTATTTTGTGAAGGAAACTCCATGATCTGACCACAATACCACGGCTCTTTAGGTCTCTGGTCCATCAAGCAGTGAGAGACAGGCAGAGAGTAATACAGAACACAATCACACACACACAAGTGTTACGTTCTTTGAGCTCAGAGGGAAGACAACAAGCGGGTCTATGAACATGCATAATTCCATGCTTATTGAATTCAAAGTCCTCCTCCTAAAAAGCTCCTTTTTATTAGAGAAAAAGAGGAAGTAACAGTCATTTATTATAACCATGAAAGAACACAAGGTGTCGCCAAAGTTCTTTTTACAGAGTAAGATCTGATTACAGTGTATTAGATGAAATTTATAATTGCAAAAGTTGCCAAAAATTATGTTTTGTCAGCAGTGACTGTACAATGAACTATGGTTGCACAGTTCATAGCCTATGTTCTTTATGCTTGCGTTAACACTGTTCCATCTATTTTAAAGACAGTTACACAGAACTCATGATCATGACATCCTATTCTATTTAAGAGGAAGTAAGTGAAAAGTCAAACTTCTAAACACATTCTCTATCAAGAAATTCATCCATCTTCAATTACATATTGGGGATTCTGGTATCCCTTTATCTGTCCATGTCTACATTTTGTATTAGTACATCCAACTTTGTCCGTTTAAGGGCATTCAGCCCCTTTAAGGACAGCTCCTCCCCTCAGTTAAGGCCTCCGGCAGACCTAAAGCTTCCTCTGGAGCCTCGACACTCCTGTGAGCTAACTAGTCCCCATCTTGGCCCTCCCGATGGCCATATACCATTACTTAGGCTATCCAGCCCCAATCCCACTGCTCCTGCCTCCAGTTTGGTCCTCGGACTCCCTTGCCCCCGGCAGCCTATCACTTCCCAGGCCCTCACGACAGGTGCACAGAGCCCGGCGATCACCATAGGATTGCAGTTCACCACAGCCTCCTCCTTCCTGTAGGCCCACTGCAGCCCCCAAATATTTTTTTTTCAATCAAATATGGCCAAACTTTAGCTGCAGGAAACTGCTCTTGTAGCCCCAAAAGCCAATTTCCCCTTAATGCAGAGTTTTCTTTCAAGTGAAGGAGGCTCTCCTCTTATGTGTTTATGCCAAGGGAGTATTTAAGGGCCCGATATTCAAAAGCATTTACTCGGTTTAAAAACCTGTAAACTGTGTAAACGCTGCTATAGAAAGACTTTGTGCTAAACTTATCAACCCAGTTCTTGACTGTAGAGTAGGATGGGTACATCACCTAATGTAATATCATCATAGATTTGTTTGATAGAGTTCTCTTTTAAGAAAATATATTTCAACACTGCTTGGCACTCTTTTGTTGTGAAATGTCTGCTGTTTTACAAAATTCTGGCTTTAGATATACAGAAAAAAAAGTATATGAGTTACTATCATGAACGTTTGGCCAGTCACATTCAAAACAATGACATTCGACATGAAATAGTTATTTTTAGTTTAAAAGTAAGAGAAAGAGGGAAAGCCAAAGACTTATCAGCAACCTCTTATATCCACCGGTTCCATCGCTACATACTATCCGTGTAGAATCGTGGCATGTCGTGTATGTTCCGGGGAGGAGTGGAGGTGGTATCCTTTGCTTACTGGGCAACCGCAATATTGAACCCCTCCCCAGTTAGTGACCCACAGGTAAAGATAGGCATGGGAAAACCTTGACTATTTTTACCCATGAGAGCTAACCGGGCAGCGACTCAATATTGTCGCTGCCTGGCTAGCTGCCATGCCATGTGGCGCATTGCGTCAGACCTGTATATTCAATTCCACTGGTCAGATCTGGCCCCAGATTGAATATCTGGGGTTAACATTCAGTAGCGACGGCTATGCACCTTAGAGGTGCATAGCCGTCAAACTCAATATAGGGCCCTAAATATCTATTATATCTCCCTCTCCCACTTTTCTTCCAAAGTATACATATTGAGATCTTTAAGTCTTTCCCTATATGCCTTATGATGAACACCACTTACCATTTTGGTAGTCACCCTCTAAAACAACTCCATCCTGTTTATATCTTTTGAAGATATGATCTTCAGAATTGCACACAATACTCCAAATGAGGTCTCACCATAGACTTTGCAGAGGCACTGTCATCTCCTTCTTCCTGCTGGTCATTCCTTTCCCTATGCACCCAAGCATCCTTCTGATTTTTGTTGTCACCTTTTCTACTTAAGAACATCATAAACAATCACCACCAAGCCCTACTCTTCTTTTATGGACAGACGTACTTCACCCCCTTGGATTTTTGCAGCCCAAACGCATGAACCTGCACTTTTTAGCATTAAATCTCAGCTGTCAAATTCTCAGATGGAGTGGAGGAGTGGCCTAGTGGTTGGGGCAAGGTACTTCAGGCCAGAAGGTTGGGGGTTCAAATCCCACTAGAGGACAGCAACCTTGGGCTGGAAGGACTGGGGTTTCTAGTCCCACAGGTGCTTCTTGTGGTGTTGGGAAAGCCACTTAACCCTCCATAGCCCATGTTCCCTGTAAAATAGTTATCTCCAAGTTATAACACCCTGTTCAATCTAATTTCAGTTTGTTCAATGTAAACTACACTGATGCAGAATAGCACGGTATATAAGAGAATATAAATAAACAAATGTCCTTTAAGTTTTGCTAGATTCCTCCTCAGGTTATCTACACCTAGTGGTGTTCCTAGCCCTTTTTCTATCCAGGGCGGGCACCCCCCCCCCCTTGTGGCTGAAGCCCCCCTCGCTGGGCAGTAAGCACCACCCCCCCTCTCTAGTCCCACAATTTGGAGGTTGTACAGCAAACATACCTTCAAAACGGGTGCCTTTCTCTGCTGTCTCCAATCTAGGCTGGCTCTTTTCTCCCCGCTGAAGTCTTGAAGGTGAGAGAAGAGCCGGGCTAGATTGGAGACAGCACAGCAAGCCATCCACCTTGAAGGTATATTTGCCACACTGTCTTCAAAGTGTTGGCCTGGTAGGGGTGAACCTTTCCTGGCTAGTACCTGGGGCTGGCCGTACCCACGGCCCAGCCCTTAGTATGCCACTGTCTACATCTTACTAGATGTCTACCCTATTGCAGATTTTGATATCATACAAGAGATAAACCTTACCTTACTGCCCTTCTGCAATATCATTTATAAATATGTTAAAAAGAGTCAGACCTATGACAGATCCCTGTAGCACATCACTAGTAACTTCCTTCTCCTCAGAGTGAGCTCCATTTACCTGTATCCTTTGTTGTCTACATCTCAACCATTTCTAACCCACTCAGTTGCCTGTGTGGAACAGTGTCAAAGACTTTACTGAAATCTAAGTACACCACATCCAGAACTCTCCCTCGGTCCAACTCTCTGGTCACCCAGCGAAAGAAAGTAATCAGATTTGTTTGACAAGACCTGCCTCTATTAAAACCATGTTACCTCAGATCCTCCAATCCATTGGATTCCAGAAACCTCACTATCATCTGCTTTGGCAATGTTTCCATTGATTTACTCACCACAGAGTTCAGTCTAACTGGCTTGTAGTTCCTAGCTTTATCCTTACTCCCGCTTTTGTGTAGAAGGACCACAAGTGCTCTTCTTCAGTTCTCTGGGACCACTCCCGACTCCTAAGAAGCATCCAACAACAGCACCTCAGAACTTCCTTAAGTTCCTTCAATACTCTCAGATTTATCCCATCTGGCCACATTGCTTTGTCTATTTTTAGTTTAGCTAGCTCCTCACAAATACAGTCTTCTGAAAATTATTCAAAATCCACTGCACATCTATTCCGATTTATGGGTGTTTTCTAAGGTACTGCTCCTGGCCCTTCAACTGTAAACACAGAACAGAAATATTTGTTAAACAATCCCACTTTATGCTCATCAACCTTGAGTAGGACAATACAACTTTTGCACTTCCTCTTCTTTCTAACATATCTGAAAAGAATGGGGCCAACCAGGTTAACCGGGCCAGTGCATGGGATGGGGATCCCTTGGCCCAATGGGTGGCAGGGGAGGGGACAGCGGCAGCCAATGATGGAAGGGCCCCTAGGTTTAAAATTCCCACCAGTGAGAAGAGGATAGGCCACTATCAGGTTCCCCACGAGGCCTGGTAGGAGGCCAGCAGACCTGAATAAAAAGGTTGGGGGCCAGGAAAGGGCAGCACATATGGAAAGAAGCCCCTTCCTGTCATTCAATCACTTGAGGGACAAAATCTAGCCAAGGTTTTGTCACAGCAGAGAGATGCGGGGACCTCCCCAGTCAAGCAAAGGAGATTAAGGACACAGCAGGTCTCAGATGCCAAAAATGGGGCAGCTGGGCTGGGTGGGCATTAAAAAAGAGGGGGGGGGGGCTAGGTGCCACATTTATGGAAGGGATTGTTCAGGCCCTGGGGGCTCAACCTTGGCTGCATAAGTTGGGGCCAGGGGATGGTGAGGCTCCTGGTTAGCAAACAAGGGCAGATAGGGGTCAGGTTTGGATTTCACTGGCCACATGGAGCGGTGGCAGGCCATGGGTTCTCCTATGATAGCAGTCTGCCATGGAATGAGCGGAACATTCGAAGAAATCACAGTGGATGGTTGGACAAAAAGGATGGACTAAGAGACACAGACTGAACCTTCCCTTCTTCCTAGAGCTTGGTGAGATCAGCGGAATCTATGCTGATGTGATGTTGAGCTACTACTGAATTAATATGGCTATTGATTTATTTAATGTTCTGTTATGTTTCAATAAAATCTGTGGTCATTTTTTCCAATATGAAGAAGAAGCCTGGTCTGGAATCTTCCGGGGATGCAAGGGCAAAGGGGGGGAGGGGAGTCAAGGAGGGGCATACAGCTATGACGGGTTAAGGTTTCTTTCCCCCATTTTTCTGCATTGGCTTTTTTTTTTTTACTTCCTTTGTATCATTAATTTCCTGGCTACTTTCCTAGCTTCTCTTAGCTCTTCCAAATATTGATGTTTGTCTTCCTCTTTCTTTGATCTCTTGTATTTTATGAAGAACACCCACTTTTTTCTCACTTTTTTCATAAGAACATAAGATATGCCATACTGGGTCAGACCAAAGTCCATCAAGCCCAGTATCCTGTTCCAACTGTGGCCAATCTAGGTCATAAGTACCCAACAGTTTCCCCAAAAGACACAGATTCCACAATGCTTGTATTGGGTTAAGCAATGATATCCCGGGTCCTTTTACATAGTAACATAGTACCAAAGTCTGCCCAGTAAGATGGCAAGAGTAGGTACACCTGCCACTCCATGCAGGCCACCCAGTCCCATGTAATGATATATGGACCTTTCCTCCAGGAACTTGTCCAAACCTTTTTTAAACCCACTTACACTAACAGCTTTTACTACATCCTCCGGTAACAAATTCCAGAGTTTGATTACACGTTGAGTGAAAAAATATTTTCTCTTATCAGTCTTAAATGCTTGTATGCATCTAGGTTTACCCTGTAGCTTCATTGCATGCCCACTAGTCTTTCTATATTCTGATGATGTAAACAATCAATCGACATTTACCCGTTCCACTCCATTCATTAATTTATAAACCTCTATCATATCTCCTCTCAGCTGTCTACTTTCCAGGATGAACAGTCCTAACCTTTTTAGCCTTTCTTCATAGGAGGATCCTAACATCCCCTTTACCATTTTAGTGGCTCTTCTCTGTACCTTTTCTAATAACGCTATATCCTTTTTAAGATACAGTGACCAGAATTGCACACAATATTCAAGGTGCGGTCGCACAATGGAATGATACAGAGGCATTATAATATCCTTTGTTTTATTTTCCATTCATAACTAGCATTCTATTTGCTCTCTTGGCCGCTGCTGCACACTGGGCGGAGGGTTTTAACATGTTATCCACTATGACGCCTATGACACTTTTTTCCTGAGCAGTGGTTCCTAATGTGGAACATTGCATTGTGTAACCAAAGTTTGGGTTGTTCTTTCCTAGGTGCATAACTTTGCACTTGTCCACATTGAATTTCATCTGCCATTTGGATGCCCAGTCTTCCAATTTATCAAGACCTTCTTGCAATTTTCCACAATCCTCATGGGTTTTAACAACTTTACATAGTTTTGTGTCATCGGCAAATTTGATAACCTGACTTGTTATTCCCTTTTCCAAGTCATTTATGAATATGTCAAAAAGCAGCGGACCCAGCACAGATTTCTGGGGTACTCCACTATTCAATTTTCTCCTCTGGGAAACTTGGCCATTTAGCCCTACCCTCTGCTTTCCATCTTTTAACCAAATCCTGATCCACAATAGTACACTGCCTCCTATCCCATGACTTTTTAGTTTTGCCAAAAGTCTCTGATGAGGGACTTTGTCAAAGGCTTTCTGAAAGTCAAGATACACTGTATCAACTGACTCACCTTTGTCTACCTGTTTATTCATACCTTCAAGAAGCATTACAGATTATTAAAATAAGATCTTCCTTTTCTAAAGTCATGTTGGCTGTCTCCCATTAAGCCATCGTGTACTCACGTATCAAGTGGTCTAATTTTTGAACGCTAATCGTAACTACCAAAAAGAACAACGTTCAATATAACCAAATATAATGGTTGCAAACTCACTTTTAGAAACAGTGCTTATTTTATCTCAAGGAATAACATTATTTTAACGGAATAAAGAGGTCTCAGACTTACAGTAGCAACCGTCCTTTAGGCCAACATGCCAATTGTAGGAAACAGTTTTGCTAGTTAGCATCAATGACCTCAATAACACCGTGCGGTTAATAATATAAGAAGCAATAGCTGATGTGATGTTCAATGTCCACAGATCTTTAAACAATTAGAGCCTCGATATGTGCTGTATTTGTAATGTTTGCAGTCTTTTGTCCTTATTCATATAGAGAGACTCTGTTCACAGTAATCTTTAAACAGCAATTCTTATACAAATCGGCTCCTAAAATTTTCACAGCTTTAGCTCCATTAAAGTACTTATACCGCACTAGAACTTAAATTCCTTCAAGTGTTCAAATATTCAGGTTGCCCCCGTTCCCGACGCCTCCCCTCAGCGCCTCAGAGCGTTTCTCCTGTTGCGGTTCTTCAGGGGATGGGGTGTAAATCCTAAAAGTACATATGAAACACCGTGTCTTAGCCTAAACCTATCAACCTATTATTAAAACTCATACTAAAAACCTAAATTATCGTTAACTCAGGACCATGTCCCCCTTATACTCACAAATAGCTGCCCACGTTTTCTTTTATAGAATCTTTTAAGGTACTCGTTTTTCAATGCTCAGTCCTCCAAGATGAAAGCAAAAAGACGCCGCGCATGCGGACCGTATACATGACAGTGTTTTTATAGGAGCTCCCTGATGACGTCATAAGTTGATCAATATAATCAGATTCAACACTGGACTATTCTCCCCTGAGCGACCCTATCTATTCCTTGTTTACCCGCTTAAGTTTTATTATGATGGTATCACAAATGTGCTACATTATTCATTCGTTTAATCAGTGAATTTAATAGCACATAACTAGACCCTGTTTTACAGGCACGCCGACCATTTGACCATGGCATTCAGCCCTTGTGGTGCTACCGTATCCAACTCAAATATCCAACGTTGTTCTCGTTGGATCAGAACTTGATCTAGTGTCTGATCTGCAGTACCGCGGGTTATTTGTGCTATGCAGAAACATGTAAGTTGTTCAAAACTGTGGGCATGGTCTATACAGTGTTGGACTATAGGAGCTGCTACTGCCCTACAGTGTATTTTGCTGCGATGCTCTCTCATGCGAATGCGGAATGTTCTTAAAGTCTTACCTATATATAAAAGGTTACACGGGCAACGTATTAAGCCATGACATGTTCAGTAATTTTGTTCTTTATGATGGTTTCTACCATTTTTCCTGGTACTGACATCAGGCTCACTGGTCTGTAGTTTCCCGGATCACCCCGGAACCATTTCTAAATATTGGTGTTACATTGGCCATCCTCCAATCTTCAGGTATTACAGATGATTTTAATGATAGTTCACAGATTACTAATAGCATATCTGCAATCTCATATTTCAGTTCTTTCAACACCCTTGGATGTATACCATCTGGTCCAGGTGACTTGCTACTCTTCAGTTTATCAAATAGTTGTAATACATCTTCCCAGTGTATTGATATTTCTTTCAATACTTCCGCAGCATCTCCTTTAAATACCATTTCAGTCATGGGTAACATTCCTACATCTTCCTCAGTAAAGACTGAAGCAAAGAATTCATTCAGTCTCTCCGCTATGGCCAGTTTCCTCTTAGTACCCCTTTTGTCCCTATATCATCTAATGGTCCAACTGACAGTTGTTTTTTTTTGCTACGAATGTACTTGAAAAAGTCTTTATTATACATTTTTGTTTCCACAGCAAGCTTCTTCTCAAATTCTCTCTTTGCCTGACTTATCAATGCCTTGCATTCAACTTGCCAGTGCTTCTGCATTTTATTATAGTCTCCCTTTCAAAAGTTAAAAGGTAGTACTGTGGATTTTCTTACCATCCCTCCTCCATTAATTAAATCCAATACAATCATGCTCTGATCACTATTGCCAAGTGGCCCCAGCACCCTTATCTCTTGCACCAGATCTGGTGTTCCACTAAGGACTAGGACCAAAATGGCTTCCCTTCTGGTTGGTTCATGAACCAGCTTTTACAAGAAGAAGTCATTTATTTCATCTATAATCTTTATCTCCCTAGCATGTCCTGCTGTGACACTGACCCAGTCAGTACCGAGGTAATTGAAATCACTCATTACACAGGTACACTAAAAAATTTTTTTTTTAAACTGCCTCTAATGTTTCGATTGATTTTTATGTTTTTTGGTGCGCTGAATCCAAATCTGGTAACCAATTTGCTCCATCACGTACAGATTTTTTGCTATATTGGGTTAGCAGTTTGAGGTAAACGTTTCAGATTGAGTGCGATCGATATAAAAGTTTCTTGGATGAATTCTTTATACTAATAGTTTAGTAGTTATTCAAATAAGAATAAAGAAAATTGTAACAAGGCAGCACATAAGAATAGAGTAATGTCAACAAAACACACTGTGATGGTAGCAAAATTGTCTGCACTTAAAACAGCCACATACATGTGCACAAACATTGAGCATATAAGAGCGAGGTTAGACACAAAGCAAAGCAAAGAAATGTGCAAAAAATGTTGTACAGGTATGTATGTAAGAATAGAAAACGCAAACCGCACCATTGCAATACATGAAGACAAACACCCGATGGTGTGAAAATAAAATTCTAATAAATGAGATCCGACACTGTGGTAATAACTAGCAAATTTTTATTTCAAAGTTTAGTAAAAACACGATATTTGTTAACACAGTTTAGATTTTAAAGTCATTCTTGGGTCAATCAATCTCCTGGTGGGCCCGTTTCTTCTTCCCCCGAATGCTTTTCTTGGTGCGCTGCTTGGCGTATTTTTCATCTGGGGTTTCCCGCAGCAGCAACAAGCAGAAATCATCCATCATAGTGGTGTTCCATCTTCCTTGGTACCTTCTCTCTGCGTCCTTGATGTCCTGGTGAAATCTTTCACCTTGTTCTTCACTGTACGCCCCCAGGTTTTCGGGAAAGTAGTTCACATGGGAGTGCAAGAAATGGACTTTCAGGCTCATGTTACAGCCTTGTTCTTTGAAGGCATTGAGCATCCTGACAACAATATCCTTATATTTCTCATCCCGCCTGTTCCCCAAGAATTTGAGAACAACATCCTTGAAGGAATCCCAGGCTTCTTTTTCCTTCTCAGACATCGTTTCAGCGAATGCTCCATCTGAAATGAGTTTCCTTATATCAGGGCCAACAAACACTCCTTCCTTTAGCTTTTCTTCAGAAAGTCGGGGAACTTTGAGCAAAGGTACCGAAAGCACTCACCATCTTTTGGAAGGGACTTGATGAATTGCTTAATGAGACCCAACTTAATGTGGAGAGGTGGTAATAGAATTTTATCACGAGGTACCAAGCTCTCATGAAAAACATTTTTCTCACCGGGTCTCAAATACTCCCGAATTGGCCAGTCTTTTTTCCCCCAGTGTAGGTCGCGGGCCCGGCTATCCCACAAGCAAAGGAAGCAGGGATATTTGGTGAAACCGGATTGCTGCCCTAATAGCATGGATAGAATTTTAAAGTCTCCACAAATCATCCACTTATGCTCATCATAACGAATCTTCTGAAGAATCAGGGCCAAATTCTCGTATTTTTCTTGGAGAATAACAGAGTGAGCAATAGGAACTGAAGCGAATGTGTTGCCATTATGAAGAAGAACACCTTTTATGCTGTCTTTTGACGAATCAATGAACAGCCGCCATTCAGCAGGATCATACTTGAGTTTAAACTTTTCCATCACTCCGTATATATCGTTGCAAAATACCAAATCTTCCTCTTTGCTGAAATACTTCAAAAATTGTGTCTCGTGGTTGCGGTACCAATAAAAAGATGTTCCTGGTGACCTCATATTCGCATCCAATTACCTAACATCAAGAGACCTGATTTCTCCACCCACCATTACCCCAGTACCATGGTCTGACCACTACTTAATCGAGACAAGGCTGCGGTCACAAGAGGCCCAGACGATCGAAAGAGCAAACATCTCACACACACAAAGACGATTCAAGCGTTTTGACAAGGACGAATTCATACAGGACACAATACAACACCTGAACACTTCTACAGATGACCTGGAGGAACAAGTCTCCAGCTGGAACAGCATTTTAGCCAACGCTGCCACAACATCCAAGGGTGGGACCGAGAAACAATACCACAACAGGAGACAAAACAAACCATGGTACTCAACAAAAATACGACAGGAAAAGAGGGCACTCAGGAAGATTGAACGGAGATGGAGAAAAAACAAAACAACTGCCGACCAGCATCTTTATCTAACGAAGCAAAAGCAATACAATGAACACATCAACCAATCAAAGAGGGAATTCCACACAAACATGATAAATACCTCCATCAACAAACCCAGAGAGCTTTTTGAAATAGTAAAGATCCTCACAAAAGAGCAAACAACTGAAGGGGAAACACAAATTGATCCACAGGAATTCGCCGACCACATCAAAGAGAAATTTCACTCCACAGAACAAACAACGCCTAGTAGAACCACAAGAACGGACGTATACCCCAAAACCTGGGGCACATTCTCCTCACCCTCAACAGAACAGATATCCCACATCATCTCTACAATCAACACTAGCACCGCTCCTACAGACCCATGCCCAGTGTCATGGGTCAAAGCCACCAAATCAAGCCTCATCCCCACCATACATAAAATAGTACACGACTCACTCACTCAAGGAATCATGCCAAAGCAACTAAAACTTGCATCAGTAAGACCAATCACAAAGAAAACAACTCTCGACAAAAAAGATCCAGCAGCGTACCGACCAATCTCCAGCATACCCTTCCTCGCAAAAATCATTGAAAAAGCGGTTCTACTACAACTTCAGGATCACATCGACAAACATGAAACACTCGACGACAACCAACACGGATTTCGTCCCAACCACGGTGTCGAAACGCTACTGATCTACCTCTTCGACAGCATCCTAAGAATAATTGACAATACCAGGAATGGAATCATAATGATCTTCATCGACATCTCCTCAGCATTCGACACAGTGGACCACAACATGCTCCTGGAAAGACTAAAAAACACTGGTATACACGGCATCACACTGAAATGGTTCCACTCGTACCTAACTGAAAGACAGCTACAGGTCAAGGTGGGACACATCACCTCCCGACCCATCAAAATCCGTCAAGGAGTACCTCAAGGATCTGCGCTCTCAGCACTCCTATTTAACATCTACATCCAACCAATATGGAACATCATGAAAGAGAACAACATTCAATACACAATCTATGCGGACGACATCATGATATACACCCCGATATCAATCGACAACCCGGACTTCTCTAAGATAACAGACTGCCTTACACAAATGACCAATTGGTGTCAGGACAACAACCTCGCAATAAACTACAACAAGACTGAAGCTTTAATCATCACTCGGAACCAAAGCTTCATACACCCACCGAATATAAAGATACAAAACACTACTATACCAATAAGGTCAGAAGTGAGATACCTCGGGGTTACGCTGGACAATAAACTCAATCTCAAGCCACACATAGGCAAAACAATACAAAAAGCCTACTACAAGATGCGAATCATCAGGAGACTGAAACCACTCCTTGCCCCAGAACACTTCCGTACCGTATGTCAAGCTCTGATAACCCCACTACTGGACTTCTGCAATCCGATATACCTTGGTCTACCGAAACAAGCCATCAAACCACTCCAACTGGCACAAAACAGCGCAGCACGAATCATATCCGGAACTGCAAGACAGGAGCACATCACACCCACCTTAAAGGACTTACACTGGCTTCCAATCAGTGCACGCATCAGATACAAAACTATCATAAACCTATACAAGATAAAACAGCACACATCAGCCAACAGCCTGCACACCCTCATACAACCAGACACGAGTACACGTCCAAGAAGAAAACAAACTCACAACCGAGTCAGCACCCCAAGTGAATACAAACACACACGCAAGGACACAACAGACCGAGCACTCTCCATGGCTGCTCCAACAATATGGAACAAACTACCGGACGATTTGAGGGCAAATGTCGCCGCGCCGCTGGGGCAGGGTCCCGAGGCCGGCAGTAACCGGGTTCCCGGGGCCCCAGCCTGGCGGCGGTGGATTCGCGGCAGTGGGTAGGTGGGGGGGGGGGGGAAGAGCGTAGGAGGAGTGCGGCCGGCACCAGCAAGTGGCGTGCACACGTAGTGCCTCACGATTGGTGCTGGTGCCGGTCGGGGGCGGAGCGGCGGCACGCGAGGGAGATCGCTGGCGTGCGCTCTCCCTCTTTGCAGCGTGGCCAGCCGCGGAAAAGGTTTGTCGTTCGCATTTGGGGTTTTCCTGGGCCTAAGGGGGCATCGGATTTCGGGCCGGCTGCCCGTCGCGGGGGTTCTAAATTTCGGCGGCAGGGCCCCTTCGTGTCGGCGCGAGGGGGGGGGGTTCTTTGTTGGGCATTGATTGCCCAGTTGGCTGGCTCTGTGGAGGGCCTGGGCCTTCCTGCTGGGTCCGGTATCTTATTAAAAAAAAATAATAATAAATAAATAAATAATAATAACCCTTAATGCATAGACGAACGAGATAATTCTACCAAAAAAAAAAAAATAAATAAATAAATTTCAGCAGGTCTTACTGCAGGGCTATACCTCATTATATGTATATAGCTATTTCTATAGCTATAATCCTTTGAGGGGGAGGGCTGCGCCTGAGGTGCCCACAGTGGTGCAGCGGACTCCGCCAGCGCCTGTGGGACCTGTGGGTCGCAGGTTCCAGGCCCAGCGGGGGCACGTGCCAACCCGTACTCTTTATTAAATTGCCTTCCTGGCACTACTCTGCGCTTAGGGCTGCGCTGCCAGTATGGCTCGCCGGTCTAGCAGGGCCGCTCCCGCAAAGGTGGGGGCTAAAGGGGCTGCACGTAAGGGGAAGGGGCGTGGGAGGCCTGGGTCTGTGCCTGCCCTCGAGGGGGAGGCGGTGGTGGCTGTGGCACAGGTCCCGCAGGGAGGGCGGGGCAGAGGAAGGGCGCCGAGGACGCGCTCTGGTACTGCGGGCCGGCCCGCGCGGGCTCGTGCTCCGGCGGTTTCGGCTGCGCCTCAGGGGAGCGGGACGCTTGGGCCTTCCGGCTCGGAGGGTGGGGACGGACTCTCGGGTGAGGTAGACAATGCCACGGTGGAGCGCTCCGGGGCGGGGGCTGCGTTGGGGGCCCGGTACCCGGAGGTGGGAGCTTCTCCTGAAGAGGGCGGCGGGTTGGTTGGGACGTATCCCCTTCCTCCCTCCGGTTGGTCCAGCCCGGGGTTTATGAGCGGGCATGCTCCGCCTGCTGGGTTTTTTGGAGCGCCGGGGGCTTGGCCGCTTGGGGGGGGCGCATGGTGTGGGCCGGCGCAGTGGGGTGGGGCCTGGGATGGGTGGAGAGGGGGCGGGGGTGGCGGGACCTCCGTTCCGGGGGGGAGGGGGGTGGCGGCGTGGGAGGCGGGTGGCCTTGGGTCCTCAGACTGGGGTTGGGGAGTGGGACCCAATGTTGCTTCCAACCCTTTGCGGGCAGGGCCTGCCGCTTTTTCTCCTCTTTTGCCTCAGGTTCCTCGGCGGGATTTGCCCGGAATGGACAGCATTGACCCTGGTCGAGCGGGCTCCGCTAGTGCGGTGGAGGAGCGTGAAGGTTCGGCTGCTGCGGCTCCGCACCTGCCGGTGTCTTCGCCTCTTCCTCTTGCGGCTGGTGAGTATACTGCGGGCGCAGACAGTTCGGTGGGGGGAGGGCAAGGTCCTGAGGTGGTTCCGGTGGCCGGGGGAAAGGAGACCGTCAAGCGAAAACACGGGCGTCGCTGCCGGAGGGCTTCTTCGTCCTCCTCATCCTCTTCCACGATTTCCTCTGACGATTCGGTGGTTGCGGGGGGTGAAAAGGAGGCAGGCGGCGGGTCGGCAGTGGTGCGTTGTGCGGAACTTTGGGAGGGTGTCCCTCGGAAGTTGCGGCACCGGATCAAGCGTCGAAAATATATTGATATCTTTCGCCTGCTTGAGGGCCGTAGGCGCTTCGGCGAGAGTAGAAAAAAGCGCAAGGAGGATGAGAAGGCGGGTCGGGTGCGCAAGCCTTCTCGCAACACCCTGAATTGGACTCGGGCGTTTTTAAGGTTGGCCAGCGTTTGGGGTCATTATTTCCCGGAACAGTACGGAGCGCTCTTGGCTTACGGCGATACGATTTTGGCGGCGGCGCAGGCGCAGGACGGATGGGGTTGGCTGAACTACGATGAGGAGTTCAGGGACATGATGGAGGAGAGTAAGCAACTATCATGGGGCACGAAGGATATCAATCTGTGGTTGACGCAGATGTCCTCGAAGGGCCGGGCGGCTGGGGCCGCAGGGGGAGGTGGGAAGGCCGGAGGTGCTGCGGCGCCGGGGGGCGTTCGGCCCTTTCGGTCGGCCGCCACCCCGGCGCCTCAGCCCAGGGGTGGGGTGGCAGGCACGGACGTGTGTTGGCGTTTCAATAAATCCTCGTGCCCGTTCCCCGACTGCAAGTTTAAACATGCTTGTTCCTTGTGTGGCAGTGGACACGCGGCCCTTAAATGCAGTAGGAGGGGCGTGGCAGGTGCTCCCGCGGGGGGCAAGTGAGGGCGGTCTCGTGTCTTTGGCTCCCACGCCTGTGCGAGTCGAAGTCATGCGCCCATGGCTGGTGGAGTATGGCAGGGCGAGCCGGGGGGGTGCGTGGAGGGTTTTACTGGAGGGTTTTTCGGAGGGTTTTCGGATCCCGTGTCAGGGTTCCCCTGCCGAGGGGGGGTCGCGTAACGCTAGTTCGGTGTGCTCTCTGGGGGAGGTAGCGCGGCGGAAGATTGCGGAGGAGTGCGCGCTGGGCAGAGTGGCCGGGCCCTTTCGCGAGCCTCCCTTCTCCTCGTTCACGGTGTCCCCACTGGGGGTGGTGCCCAAGAAAGAGCCGGGCAAGTTCCGGCTAATTCATAACTTATCCTCTCCTGTCGGGGATTCCGTGAACGACCATATCCCTCGAGAGCGATGTACTGTGCGCTACGCTTCTTTTGACTCCGCTGTTGCGTTGGTGCAGCAATGCGGGGCTGGGGCGTCCTTGGCGAAGGTCGATATAGAGTCTGCGTTCCGGCTGCTGCCTGTGCATCCTGCGTCCTTCCCTTTGTTGGGTTTTACCTTCGAGTCGCAGTACTATTTTGATAAATGCATGCCTATGGGCTGTGCCATATCCTGTGCTTACTTCGAAGCGTTTAGCACCTTTTTGCATTGGGTGTTGGAAACCTTGACGGGGTTGCGTACTATAGTACATTATCTGGATGATTTCTTGTTCGTCGGGCCGGATCGGGAATCCACTTGTGTCACCTTGCTGGAGACCTTTTTGCGCGTGGCGGGGGACTTCGGTATTCCAGTAGCAGCTAATAAAATGGTTGGGCCTGTGACTTGCTTGACGTTCCTGGGGATCGAGATTGATACCGTGGAAATGGTGGTTCGCTTGCCAGAGCAGAAGGTGGCTCGTTTGCGGCGGTTGGTTGCTGTGGTGGGATCTGCGCACAAAACTACATTGCGTGTTATGCAATCTTTGGTTGGGCATCTCACGTTCGCGTGCAGGGTGCTGCCCATGGGGCGCCCCTTCGCTCGGCGGTTGTCACTCGCCATGGCAGGAGTTCAGCTCCCGCATCACCGTATTCGGGTGACGGCGGGAATGCGCGAAGATTTACGGGTTTGGGATTCCTTTTTAGCTGATTTTAACGGTCGCTCGGTCATTCAGTTCCCTGAAATCTCGAATTCAGATCTGCATTTATTTACTGATGCGGCCGGCGGTTTTGGTTTCGGGGCTTATTGTCAGGGGGCGTGGTGTGCGGAGCCGTGGCCTTCCGAGTGGGTGCAGTCCGGCTTGACGCGGAACATTGCTTTTTTGGAGCTTTTTCCCATAGTGGTTGCTTTCTGGGTCTGGCCTGAGCGCTTACGGGATCGGCGGGTGGTATTTTGGTGCGATAACGCGGCGGCAGTGGTGGAGGTTATTAATCGCCATGCGCCTCGATGCCCGAAGGTGGCTGCTTTAATGAGGATTTTTGTGTTAGCCTGCTTACGTATGAATGTCACTGCCAGGGCTAGGCATGTGCCTGGGGCCCAGAATTCCATTGCTGACGCTCTATCCCGTTTTCAGTGGGCGCAATTTCGGCGGCTGGCGCCGAAGGCGGATCCGGCGGCTTCCCCGGTCCCGGAGCATCTCTGGAAAGTTGGAATCCAGAGCTGATGGCACTGTTGTCGACGTCCGTGGCGCGCAGCACGTGGGCCCTGTATCGGCGTGGTTACTCCCAGGTGAGTGCTTTCCTGAGCTCTTGGGGCTGGGGCGGGGGGAAGGTGCCCGAGGGGCTAATAGGTCAATTCGTGCTCTGGGCGAAGAAGGCGGGTTGGACTCGCACGGCTGCTACGTCCGCAGTTGCTGGTTTTTCCTTTTTCTGCAAGGCGGCGGGGTGGGGGAACCCGAGGGTTTCTTTTCTTGTTCGGTATCTGTTGGCGGGTTGGGCTAGGGCTCACCCCAGGCCCCAGGACTGGCGGCGTCCGGTTTCTCACGAACTGTTGCTGCGTGTTTGCGAGGTCTTACCTCGTGTTGCGGCTTCTCCTTTCGAGGCCCTTTTGTTCCATGCATTGTTCGTGACTGCCTTTTTTGGGGCCTTTCGCGTGTGCGAACTGGTGCCACGCTCCGCCAGGAAGGGTGCGCCTGGGGGTCTCGAGCCCTCCCATGTCACCATCCAGGGGTCTCAAGTTCGTATTTTCCTCCCACGGTCCAAGACCGATCAGACGGGAAAAGGGAGTTGGGTGGTACTGGGCGCCATATACCCCTTGCCCTCGTGCCCCGTGCGAGCTTTGAGCCTTTACTCTCTGAGGCGCTCGGGTTTGCATGGTTCCTACTTCTTTTTACATGGGGACGGTAGGCCGGTGACGCAGTTCCAGTTTACAGCGGTGCTGCGCCTGGCACTGCGGTCCTTGGGTTACGATGATCGGAGCTTTGCATCGCATTCTTTCCGGATCGGCGCGGCCACCAGTGCGGCGGCGGCGGGGTTGGGGGGGTCGGTGATTCAACGGATCGGGAGGTGGCGTTCTGGAGCGTACGAAGGGTATGTGCGCCCTTAAGGGGTTGATCGCTGCCTCCGGGTGGTGCGGCGACGATGTCTTGGGGTTGCTTGGGTGGCACGGGGTTGCGGGGTCCTGGGGGGGGGGGGCTGCTAACAACATTTTCTTCCTATTTCAGAGTTGCCTGCTGGTGGCAGTCCGCTTTGTCCTTTCAGATGGTGCCGGTTCCAGCGAATGGTGGATCATCGGCCATTCATTCGTCTATTGGGCCGAGCGGAGGGCGGTGTCGAGGCCTTTGGGACTACATCTTGGTCTAGCGGCTTCTGGAGTTCACCTATGCTGGATGGGACAACGTGGAATGCGGTGGTGGTGGCAGCTCGTGGACTTCGTCCAGGCACAAATGGCACAGCGTCGGCGGCCAGTCGGGCTATTGATTCACTTGGGAGGCAACGACTTGGCGAGCTGGTCCTGCAGGCAGCTCATTCGCGTGGTTCAGAGGGACCTTGGTCTGCTACAAGAACTTTTTCCGGATGTGGCCATTTTGTGGTCGGATATAATCCCTCGCCCCGCCTGTTGGACCCAGCGGCGGTGGTCGAGGGGCCTGATCAAAATCAATAGGCAGATCGGGCGGTGGGTTCAGCAAACAGGTGGACGGCAGGTGTTACATCCCTGGGCGGAAGTCCGGTGCAGTGGCCTGTACCGCTTGGACGGTGTGCACCTTGCTCCTGTTGGCCAGGATTTGTTGCTGAATGACTGGCAGGAGGCTATTGAATGTTGGTGTTGGTCGCAGCTTTCTTTGGGGGGGGCGGCACAAGGATAGGTGAACTACCTTGTGCCGGTGGCGGGGTAGCGAGCCGGCGCTCGCCGACCCGGTGGGGGGCATTGGAGGTGAGTGCCGCTTGGCAGAGCAGCGGCATTGCCCCAGGTTGGGGAGACATCACGGTTGTGGTCTCTGCCTGGTGGGAAAATGCCGGCCTTTGCTAATAACATGGCGAGGCGGGCGGAGGGGCAATGGGGGGGTGGATGATGCACCACTTTGCTAGAAATGGCTGGTGGGGTATCATCCGGAATTCGGGAGGTGGAGGGGGGGGGGAACGTTTTGACTAACAACGTTTGTTGGCCTATGTTCGGCCGGTTTTACAATGTTATAAATAAAGCTGCGACCAACTAATTGTTCACCAATTTTGTGGTCTGTGTGTCTTTGTGGGGGGGGGGGATGTGAAAGAAAGGGGTTTGGCTCGAGTGGTGGTAAAGTGTTATGACTGCCGCCAGCCAAAGGATGGGGCATCTGGATACTTCGGTTAATGTCGCCGCGCCGCTGGGGCAGGGTCCCGAGGCCGGCAGTAACCGGGTTCCCGGGGCCCCAGCCTGGCGGCGGTGGATTCGCGGCAGTGGGTAGGTGGGGGGGGGGGGGAAGAGCGTAGGAGGAGTGCGGCCGGCACCAGCAAGTGGCGTGCACACGTAGTGCCTCACGATTGGTGCTGGTGCCGGTCGGGGGCGGAGCGGCGGCACGCGAGGGAGATCGCTGGCGTGCGCTCTCCCTCTTTGCAGCGTGGCCAGCCGCGGAAAAGGTTTCCCTCCCACCCTCCCCTTGCTCGTGGTTACCGGTTGGGGGGTGTTGTCGCAGCTGGGTATGGGGGTCTTGGTTGCGGGTGTGGCGGGGTAGCGAGCCGGCGCTCGCCGACCCGGTGGGGGGCATTGGAGGTGAATGCCGCTTGGCAGAGCAGCGGCATTGCCCCAGGTTGGGGAGACATCACGGTTGTGGTCTCTGCCCGGTGGGAAAATGCCGGCCTTTGCTAATAACATGGCGAGGCGGGCGGAGGGGCAATGGGGGGGTGGATGATGCACCACTTTGCTAGAAATGGCTGGTGGGGTATCATCCGGAATTCGGGAGGTGGAGGGGGGGGGGGAACGTTTTGACTAACAACGTTTGTTGGCCTATGTTCGGCCGGTTTTACAATGTTATAAATAAAGCTGCGACCAACTAATTGTTCACCAATTTTGTGGTCTGTGTGTCTTTGTGGGGGGGGGGGGGATGTGAAAGAAAGGGGTTTGGCTCGAGTGGTGGTAAAGTGTTATGACTGCCGCCAGCCAAAGGATGGGGCATCCGGATACTTCGGTTACTACAGACCTCAAGGACTTTAGGAAACAGCTGAAAACCATGCTGTTCATAGAACACTATGGACACATCACATAGTCTAAATAGCCGTATATCAGCACACGTCACCGCCTAACACTGTATGTATATAAGATGTTTTTAGCACCACTGTATATAGCCCACATTGTACATAACTCAAACTAATCTAGCACACAACACAACACGCACCCAACTAAATTTTCTCCCTCACTGCATGTATAACACACTCACACTACCAGATTGTTTGCTGTGATACCACCTTGATTATTATGATAAGGCGGTTTAGAAATACTGTTAAATAAATAAATAAAATAAAAATAGAGTTTTCTGTTTAAGCCGAGAACCTAGCAGTTGGGCAGCATCTTTTGGGAGTCCTAAATCCCGGACTAAATCATTCAATTCAGCTTGAGAGAAAAGTTCAGGTTTCGGATCTGGTTCAGTTTCAAACTCGGAAGTACTGGACTCATCGGGAAAAGCCATCTGATGAGTCTCATCATGATCAGAACCGTCCACACAAATATGATCCAAAGATTTTGGTGGTTCAGGCACAGGTACTATGAGGCATAGGCCTAATTGCTGAGGGAAGGTTGGGGTAACTTATTACATTCTTATTTTTTAAGTTGTATCCCTTCACAATGCAAGAGCAAAAATAGCAGTCACTGCTGTGGTCTCTTTGTTCACGCCACATCATAGGTATTCCGAAATGAAATGCTTGTTTTTTACCTTTCATCCATAAGCGTAGATCTTCCTCACATGTCTTGCACACTTTGTGAGGAGCCCACGGTTTGTCTTGATCGCCTAACTTCAAACCGAAATAGGCGAAATATACTTTTTTAATAAATGCAGAAATGTTCCTCTGCCGCTTTTTCACGGTATATTCCCCACAAATAAAACAAAAACTGTCCGGAGAGTTGACGCAACCTCTGGCTCTGTGAGCCATCACAAATACACAGCACTGCAAACTACAACTGTAGTGAACCACTTCGGAATAAAGCTGGATTACGACTGAGCAAACAAAAGGTAATAATGAACTTGCAAGAAACTGAAATTTGACAGGAATGTTCATGTCGCAACCACCGTGTTTGAGCGAGCGAACGAGGTGAGGCGAACAGGAAAGAACATGCGCCAGCGCGAGTACTGGATTTAGCCCCCCGTCTCCCAATTGTCCTGTTAATGTATAAAATGAATACAAAACACTCTAAAATATCATGAGGGAGTGTTTCTAGTTAATTAACCATTACAACCTCTATTTTGGGCCAAGAAAATAAACTGAAGTCGGCTAAAAAGAAATTATGTGAACATTCCTTATATGGGTAAGAAATCTAATTTTGCAAGAAAACGTGACGTGATGGAACATTTTGGCTATTTTTCCTGGATTCAGCACCCCAAAATCTATAGGAATCAGTTGCAAAACTGGAGGCAGTTTTTTGGTAGTGTACCTGTGTTATTATTACTGTGCTGTAATGTTTGTTAGCTTCCCTGATTTATTTGAGCATTTCATCATCCATGTGTTCATTCTAGCCAGGCAGTCGATAGTACACCCCCACTGCCATTGCCTTCCGCTTTTTACATGGAATTTCAATCCATAGAGATTCTACAGCTCATTTTGTTTCCTGAAAAACTTTAATCCTTTGTGACTCAATGCCCTCTTTAATATAGAGCACAATCCCTCCACCAATTTGATCATCTCTATCATTATGATATAGTTTGTACCCAGGTATCACAATGTCCCACTTATTGTCCTCCTTCCACCATGTCTCTGAGATACCAATCATATCTAACCTCTCATTTTGTGCTATATATTCTAAGGGGTATGTTTACTAAAGGGCGCTATTTGCGCTGCTGCGACATTATCGGGCGATAAGGCACGTTATCGTGCAATAATGGCGTTTTACCAGGCGATGATACCTTATCACGTGATAACGTGCGCAGCGGCGCAAACGAGTGCTGAGGGTGGAGAAAGGCTTCCGGAGGGTGGAGGAAGACTCCCCAGGGGCAGAGAGAGAGGGTCAATGGGTGGAGAGTGGGAGGGGAGAGGCTTCCTGCACACTAACACTGTGGATTCCGGTTCTGAAAACTAACGCCAGTGAAACCCTGGCGTTAGAGCAGATTTAAAGGGAAGAGAAACGATTTCCATCAGCAATGTACAGCAAAGCCAGGGAAACCTACAAAAAGTGATAAGTGTGATACATGTGCATGGAAGAAAAGGGCAAATAAACATTGAAAATGACCAAGATGGCCAATCATGATATTAATGGGAAACAGCAAAAAACACTACCAAGAAAGCTCCAAAAAAATATATATATTAATTTTGGAAGGGTCTATGTTCTGTCACCATACAAGGTGAATGATCCCACAGTGAAATAGCGCTGATCAGGGTTTCCCCTTTTTATTGGACAGGTTTCCTATGGCGTGCACATGTTCTGCAACAGCAGGGTGGGCATGTCAGAACGGAAAACTGGACAGATGCTGGAAAAGGGGATACAGAGGGCTGCAGGCGGCACATGCTGTGGTGCAGCTGGGCCACAGTGCGGGCTAGGGTGATGCCCAGGTGGCCCATAGGAATGCTGAAACAGTAGAGCAGCCAGACAGCAACTGATGAGGGCCCAAAATGGGCATGAGTGTGTTTCCCACAGTGTCACAGGGGATAGTACCCAGCAGGTACCCCCAAGGGCACAGAACATTGGCAGGCGGTGCTGGGGGGAAGCGTGGACATCTATGCAGGCACCCCTACCCCAGAACCCGCACCATAGGCAGCTGCCTACCGGCACACTGGATGGCCTGAGACTGCGCACCACCAGCACCACCAGCAGAAGGGCATGTCAGCATGGTGGCAGAGGGCTACTGGTGGTGGAGGGGGCAGTGGCAGCTGCCCACAGCAGACCATGGCCTAGCCCTGTGTAGGTGGGTGCCATGCACTGCAACAGACAGGCCCTGTCTGATGAACAGTCATGGTATCCCCAGGGAGTGCACTGTCCCTGTGGCAACAGTGTGGTGCAGTACACACAGCCAGTGTGTTCAGGAGCAGAAGGTCACAGGTTCAAGTCCCAGCTGTGGTTTCTGCCAACCCAGTCCCCATATTTTACCCACTACTAAACCGTGGTAATAAAGAGGGAACCCTTATTGCAGATAACATAAACATGCCTCAAACGCCTATATTTTACCCTACAGAGCACAAACACCATAGACATGTGCAATACCTAGAGCAGAGTTTCCCAAATGCAGTCCTGGAGGGCCAAAAATCATTCAGGTGTCATGCTGTCTCTAATAAAGATGCCTGTGCTGCATATCTATGCGCCGCCCCCATGGTATGCAGATGTATCTCATGCATATTCATTAGGGACAGCATGAAAACCTGAACAGTGTGTGGCCCACCAGGACCGGAGTTGGGAACCTCTGCCCCAGAGCAGCGGCCAACAGGGGCAGAAACACCCGCACCCATAGGCTCCAATATCCACAGCCTCATGGAGAGGCAGGATGTTGGGCCCTGCTTGCAGCAGCATCACCCAATACTAGCACTTGTAAACCTTAGCAATGCCACCCTAAACCTGGGAATACGTTACACATATATCAAAAGGTTGCTATGATTAATCGCAGATAGCAATTCCTAGGTTAAGCACAATTTGCTGATAGAGCTGCATCATAGCAACCTTTCTAATGTCTGTGGAGTGTGTTTCAGTTCTGGTGTCTGACAGTGTTTACCACCCCGGGGAGTTACCCCAACAGTATGCGTACCATAGCCATGCCTGCACTGTGCCCAGGACTGGTGAGGTGGCCAGGGCTGCCAAAAGCCTCTATATTTGCACAATGCTGGCATAGGTGTGGGAGTGTGTGTCTGTCCATCCAGTGTGTGGTGGCTGACAACACCTTACTGAGCCCACACTGCTTGCACTGTTTCCAGTGTTAACTTGCCAATGTGCATAATGAGGAGCTAGGTACTGTGGGTATAGCCCAGACAGGGTGGCCTGGGCAGGATGCATCTGCACAAAGCATAGGGCAATGGCTGGGACAATGTAGTGCCCAGCCACCACCTGCACAGACAGGGTGGCCACAGCATGTCCTGCTGGGAGTTCACTCTCACCCTGACTGAGCAGTGACCATGGCATGGCTAGGTTCCCCCATAGTGCTATATAGTACTTTTCTCAAGTGATATTTATGGGTTCTCTTTTTTGGGTTCCAATCACTGACTTATCTGCTTGGTGTGTATGCTGATATTCCAGTTCTGGGTACATGCATCTCCTCCAGGAAATGATAATTACACTTACCTGGTAATTGTAGTTCCTTGAGTGACGACAGTTCAGTCCTCTACCTCTGGGTTGTCAATCTCCTCCTGCAGCTAGGAGACTGGTATGCCAGAATGATGACATCACTGGATATAGCCTGCTGCACTCCCACTTGCATCCCAGTGTGAACTATAACAAAGCAGACTCAAAGGAGCAACAAATAAGTAGCTAAACAGAATAACATGTGCACTATAAAAAATCCACCCCTTCCGACAAGGCATTCTTACTGCCTGCCCTGCCCTCGAGAAGGGAACAAACAAAGGATTTGAAGTAAGCCAGACTCACCTGTAACCATCTGCCGCCTGCCACCAATCGGGAATCCCCTCGACACCTCCGGGCGGGAAGGAGGACTGAACTGTCGTCACTCAAGGAACTACAATTACCAGTTAAGTGTAATTATCATTTCCTTATCATTCCTCCAGTTCAGTCCTCTACCTCTGGGATGTACCAGAGCAATAATCAATGGGAGGGACCCCTCCAGCTGGCAAATAAGACCGCTGAGCCGAAACGAGCATCCGAAGCCGCAGCAACATCCAGTCGGTAATGTTTGTTGAACGCATGCAGAGACGACCAAGTCGCCGCCCGACAAATGTCCCACGGGGGAAACAAGCTATGCTCCGCCCAAGACGACGCCTGCGCTCTGGTGGAATGCGCTCTCAGCCCCATAGGCACCACACGACCTTGAAGTAAATAAGCGGACGCAATTGCTTCTTTAAGTCAGTGGGTGATGGACGCCTTAGCCACCGCCTCACCCTTGCGGACTCCTCCGTATAGAACAAACAACCGCTCAGACCTACGGAATGCCTCCATGACCCGCAAATACTGACGCAAGGCTCTCTTCACATTGAGACGCCGAAGACCGCGATCCGAGTCGCCGCCCCCCAAAGACCCCAGAACGGGCAAACACACTGCCTGGTTCACATGAAAGGGAGATACCACCTTAGGCAGAAAAGACGGGACCAGACGCAAGACCACCTTTTCCCTGGAAAAAGACAAGAAAGGTTCTCGGCACGACAATGCTTGCAGTTCCGAAACTCTCCGCGCGGAACAAATCGCCACCAGAAACACCGTCTTCAGCGTCAAATCTTTCACGGACGCACGACGCAAGGGCTCAAAGGGGGGCTCGGCTAATGCCGTGAGAATGAGATTCAGGTCCCACGGTGGAACGCACACCCTGCGCGCCGGGCGTACCCGAGCGACCGCCTTCAAAAAACAACCGAAGTCAGGATGAGCCCCCAAAGGCACACCATTGACCTTGCCCCGATAACAGGAAAGGGCAGCCAACTGGACGCGCAAGGAACTGGCTGCGAGACCTTTGTCAAACCCGCTCTGTAGAAATTCCAAGACCAACGGGATCGAAACCGAGCCTGCCCTAACCTGACGCCGCGAACACCAATCTTCAAAGACATGCCAGACCCGCACATACGCCAAAGATGTCGAATGCTTATTCGCCCGAAGTAAAGTCGCCACAACCGCCGACGAGTAGCCTTTCTTCATGAGTTTAGCCCTCTCAATGGCCATACCGTAAGCGAGAACCGATCCACCTGAGGCATGAGTAGGGGCCCTTGGAGCAACAGATCCGACCTCGCCAGCAGCTGCCAAGGCTTGCCGTCCAAGAGACGTATCAGGTCCGCATACCAAGGACGTCTCGGCCAATCGGGTGCCACCAACAGCACCTTCCCGGCATGCACCCCGATCTTCTGAACCACCCGGCCTATCAGCGCCCAGGGTGGAAATACATAGAGGAGGCCGTCCGACGGCCACTGACGAAGCAAGGCGTCAATGCCCTCCGACATCCTTTCCCGTCGTCTGCTGAAGAAACGGCCGACTTTGGCCGACTGAAAGGTCGCCATGAGATCCATGACCGGAGTCCCCCAGTGCCAGACTATCTGGCTGAAAACCGCGGGATGCAGTTCCAACTCCCCTGCATCCACGTGCACTCTGCTGAGGAAGTCTGCGGTGACATTGTCTTTGCCGGCAATGTGTGCTGCCGAGATCGCGGACAAGCGAAACTCTACCCACGCGAATAACTCGTCGGCCTCTGCCTCCATCACGGCACTCCCGGTGCTGCCCTGGCAGTTGATGTACGCCACCGTCGCCGAGTTGTCGGAGAGAACTCGCACGGACTGACCACGCACCAAGCCCTCGAACGCCTGAAGGGCCCGGAATACTGCTCGAAGCTCCAAGCGATTGATCGCCCACGAGGACTCCAGGGGAGTCCAAAGTCCCTGCGCAAACTGACTCCTGCAGTGGGCTCCCCAGCCCACCAGACTGGCATCCGTCAGCAACGGCAGCCATTCTGGCTGCTCCAGTGGCAAGCCGACCGCCAGCGACGAGGGGCGAAGCCACCAATGAAGGGACTGCCGAACATTGCACGGGCAAGGGAGACGCATGCTCAATGAGTCGTTCTGATGCGATCAACGGCGAAGCAGTGCTCTCTGGAGAGGTCGCATATGAAACCTGGCCCAAGGCACCGCCTCCAACATCGCTGCCGCCATGGTGCCCAGCACTCGGAGATAATCCCACGCCAATGGCGCCGACACCGACAGGAACTGCCGCACCAGAGTCCGCAACCCCTCGGCCCGTTTGTGCGGCAGGAACACTTGCCCCATGTTCGTATCGAACCGGACTCCCAAGTATTCGAGGTCCTGAGTGGGCTGCAAACGGCTCTTGGCCGGGTTGACGACCCAACCAAGCTCTTGCAAAAACTGCACCACCCTGCCCATCACCTGGAGACTTTCCTCCGCGGACTTGGCTCGAATCAACCAATCGTCCAGGTAGGGTTGGACCAGAATACCTTCTTTGCGCAACGCCGCCGCTACCACCACCATGATTTTGGTGAAGGTCCGCGGCGCCGGGGCCAAGCCGAATGGCAACGCCTGAAACTGTACATGGCCCCAGGGGAGGGCGAACCGCAGGAAGCGCTGGTGAGCTTCTCAAATGAGAATGTGCAAATACGCCTCTGAAAGGTCTAGAGACGTCAAGAATTCTCCACGCCGCACCGCCACTATGACTGACCGCAATGTTTCCATCCGAAAGTGCGGCACCCTTAAGCACCAGTTCACCCCTTTCAGGTCTAGTATGGGTCGCAATTGACTGCCCTTTTTGGGCACCATGAAATAAAGGGAGTAGCGACCCATGCCGTAATCGGCCTTTGGAACTTCCACCACGGCTCCCAATCGAAGGAGCCTTTCCAAGGTTTCGTGAACCGCCGCCGTCTTCGCGGGACCCCGGCAAGGAGACAAGACAAAGGAGTCCCGCACGGGCCGGGCCAGCTCTAGCGCGTAGCCGTGTTGAATGATTTCTAACACCCATTGGTCTGAGGTGATGTGGGTCCAGGCGGAAAGAAACCCCCGAAGCCGACCACCTATGGGAGGCTCCTCCGCCAGGACCCCCCTCGCCTCATTGGGTCTTACGCGAAGAGGACGCCGGGTTGGAAGAGAAGCCTCTATTCGCTCCCCGAAACCCCCGAAAGCCCTGGCCTCTAGAGGGAAACCACCCTCTCTGGAAGGCACCGGGTCGCGTCGAACCAAATCTTCTGAAATCACGAAACTGACCCCGAACGCCTTGGCCAGACTTGGCCTGTTTCGGTTTGTCCTCGGGCAGCCTGCCCGCCTTAGACTCCCCCAGGTCCTTTACCAACTTATCCAAATCTTCCCCAAACAGCAAACCTCCCTTAAATGGAAGCTTGCTGAGATGGGATTTAGAAGGGCCGTCCGCGGCCCAATTGCGCAGCCACAAGGATCGACGGGCAGCCACCACCGACCCCGTGCTGTTGGCCAGCGCCCTAATTAAGTCATAATGCACATCTGCAAGGTAGGCCGCTCTGGACTCCAAGCGATCCAGCTCCTTCACCTCCTCGAGATCGACGTGCGAGGACTGGCGCAGCCGCTGGGCCCAGCGCAAACACGCTCTGGCTACCCAGGCTCCACAGATGGAGGCCTGCAGCGAAACAGAATCCGCTTCAAAAGCCTGCTTTAGGAGACCATCAACCTTACGGTCCTGGGCATCCTTCAAAGCTGCACTACCTTCAACCGGAATGGTGGTCTTCTTTGTAACAGCGGACACCACCCACCACCGCGTCTATCCGCGGAGCCCGGAATCTGTCTTTAGCCGAATCCGCCAAAGGATATAATCTATTCAACATCCGAATGCCTCGAAGCCCTGCTTCTGGCTTATCCCATTCGTCTTGAATCATCTTCTCGACCACCCGGTGCACCGGAAACACCACCTGTGTCTGTCGAACCGCTTGGATGACAGGATCCTCCATGTCGTCTTCCACTGCAGCCAGCGGAGCAAGGTTCAACATCTGCAATGTCTCAGAAATCAAGGCAGCCAACTCCTCTCTGCGGAACACCCAAATGATTTTCGCTTGATCCTCGGGTTCCGGGATCTCACCTTCCTCCAGGTCCTGCGATCCCTCCTCAGGATCCCATTCTGGATCTGGAGCTTCCAGCCAGGTACCCTCCACCGGGTCTGTAAGTTTCGCTCGCTTCGGTGCCGGCGAATCCGCGCCCGCCACTCCTTCCGCCACTAACTGCGGAGGCTGGGACGCCGTAGACGCTGAGCGCGGCCTTTTTCCCTGCTGCCGCAGGCAAAAAGCTTGATGCATAAGTAGAACAAACTCAGGACTGAAGCCGCTGAGACCGGACGCCTGAGTTGGCGAAGGTTCACTGGAGGGCCCCGCCAACACCTCCGAATCGGACTCTTGCGCCGAGATCCGCGGGGAAGCAGCCCTCACCCACGCTGGCGCACCCTGCGCCTCCGGGGGCTCGTGGGCTTCCATTTGAAGTTCCACAGCCGAAGATAGGGCAGCACAGCCCCTGCACACTCCTGTGTCAGCAATCGTGCCCCTCCTAGTGCCACACATGAGGCACTGAGGCCGGGAAATCATAATTAGAGATACCAAACAGTCCCCGGGTCTGACGCTAGCAACGGACCCCTTGACTAGGTAGGCTCGGGCTTGGCCGTATGCTACCTTGTTCTTTTTTTTTTGTTTTGTTTATTAATTCAAGTATGTATTTTTTGGTTTTAAAGAACTTGCTCCCGAAAAATGAACTCCCTTCAGCCCCAACCCCCCGAACCCGAAGGGCTGACTGAAGAGGCGGAATCCACAAAGGAAAGAAATAAGGCCAACCAGAAAGGAATCAAACCAAAGAAACCAAAAGAAATCAAAAGAAACCAAAGAGAACATGCAACAGTTCTCAGACCTGAAAACGGGAGACGATTAGCTGCCACGTGGCTGCATCGCGGCTCAGAAAATGGCCGCCGCGAGTGTAAACCATGAAGGAAAAAGGGGTGCCAAAAGCACCGCGGCGCCCCTGCTCTCCCATAACAGCGCGGCCTGGACAAAAAGAGCAGCCAGACGCCGGTGAAGCACTTACCGGTCCGGTCTGCCACTGTCCGCAAAAGCGTCGCTGTCAGCACCTCGAACCCCGGGCCCTTAAATTAACTCGTGCGATGTACAGCCACCAGATCACCCGCGGAGCACAGGAACTGCAGCTCTGCGATGCACACCGCCAAAGGCTCACCCCCGTAAAGTCAGTGAGGTGAGACTTCTGGGCCACCCGGGGGGGGGGGGAAACTAGAAGGCCTGAGTCAGAACCCCCCCCAGGAAGAAACCCCAGCACTGGCACAGGCAGGGATCAAGAAAGCCTTTCTTCCTGTTTTTTTTTGTTTGTTTTTTTTAAAGAGACACCGCCTATAACTAATTCCAACCCACTTAGCTATCCTAAAAACCTCCTGGCTCCTTATCCACACCTCCAGAGAGCCTCTCCCTAAGGCTCGTCAAGTCCTCCTGCTGCAAGGAGACTGGTTACACTGGGATGCAAGTGGGAGTGATGTCATCATTCCGACATACCAGTCTCCTAGCTGCAGGAGGAGATTGACAACCCAGAGGTAGAGGACTGAACTGGAGGAACGATAAGGAACATGCACTATGGACTAACTAGCAGACTTTCTGCAGTTAGTATGTGTCTGGCTGGAACACCTTGCAGGGTGCGGTGGCTGGAGGCTCACTGTGCTTGCTGCTGGAGAATGTCAGATAGTGGTGGGGGGCAGCTGAGCATTTCCAGGTTTACTGTCTGTCTGCTTTGCCTTATGGATGTGTACAGATCTGCATTGACTGCCCTGAAGGACTGGGGTTGATGGTCCCCTCTACTGCCACCATTGCAGGGAGGTAGAATGTGGATCTGTTGGTGGGAGATCCTGTTTCCCACCCTGAGCCAGGGAGGGAGGGTGGGTGGGTAGGTTGGTGGTACATAAGCTGCCTATAGGTCCAAACACCCCCCTCCCCTCTCCCCCTTTCCCCCTCCCCTCCCCCTCCCCTCCCCCCTCCCCTTCCCCCCTCCCCACCTCCCCTCTCTTCTCCCCTCCCCTACATTTTCTTTTTTTTAATTTAAATTAGTGCTGCCAGCAAAAACGCCCTCAAAGTGCTGTAACCTTAAGGTGCCTCATAAGGAGCCCTATAAAGCGCTCTATAAGGTGCCCTATAAAGCGCCCTATAAGGCGCCTTATAAGGTGCCCTATAGGGAACATTATAAGGTGCCTTGGCGGACAGTGCACTTTATAATGTGCCCTCTGAAGTGCCTTATAGGGCGCCTTATGCGGCACCTTAGGATACAGCACTGTGAGGGTGTGTTTGCTGGCAGCACTAATTTAAATTAAAAAAGAAAATGCCTCAGACAGCACTGATTTAAAGTAAAGGATAATGCCTCAGACAGCCTTACTCATCAAGCCCACTGGGGGATCAAACTCATGACCCCTGGTTCATCAATCAATGTATTAACCATTGTGCTACACCTCTGTTGCTGTGCTTGTAGGTCAGCGCGCCTAATTAAGGCTAACGTGCATTAACCTGCCATGGCTCCCTCTATCGCACGAAAACGTACCTTGTCACACGATAACCCTAAATGCTACCTTAAGACCGGAACGCCCACTACCTTATATGGCATCCTGCACACTATCGCCGGGCACACGTTAAGACTGCTTAGTAAACATACCCCTTAGTCGCCCATCTTATTTTTTAGACTTCTAGCATTTGCATATAAGCTTTTTAGAGACTGTATTTTATTCATATTAATTTGTCTATTGGTAGGCAGGGGTAATTTGGAATCTTTAAGCTCTGTCTGCTCTCCACTCAAGCATTTGGGCTACTTTTGTCTATATTGGAACCTCTTTGCTGATATGCCCTAACTTCATTCTTTTGTTAGTATCCTTCAAGGATACATTGTTCCGAACCATGCACTCTTGGGCGACTGTCGATTCTTCCCTATTATCTAGTTTAAAATCTGATCTATCCCCTTTTTAAAGGTTAATGCCAACAGCCTGGTTCCATCCCAGTTAAGGTGAAGCACATCCCTTCGGAAGAGCCCCTCCTTTCCCCAGAATGTTCCCCAGTTCCTAACAAATCCAGAACCCTCATCCTTGCATCATCTTCTCATCCACGCATTGAGACTCCGTAGCTCTGCCTGCCTTTTGGATCCTGCGCGTGGAACGGGAAGCATTTCGGAAAATGATACCCTGGAAGTTCTGGATTTCAACTTCCTGCTGAAAAGGCTAAATTTAGTCTCCAGAACCTCCCTATGACATTTTCCTATGTCATTGGTACCGACATATACCAAGACAGCAGACTCCTCTCCAGCACTATCTAAGACCTTGCCTAGGTGGCCCAAGAGGTCCACTATCTTCACACCAGACAGGCATGTTACCAGGTGTTCCTCATGTCCATCAGCCATCCAGCTATCTACATGCCTAATGATTGAATCACCAACTATAACGGCTGTCCTAACCCTTCCCTCATGGGCACATGGCCCTTGAGAAACTTCCTCGGTGTGAGAGGGTTTTACATCACTTGGAGGACATGTTTTAGCTACAGGATCACTTCCTGCCACATCAAGGTGATGCTGTCTTGTCACGTGACCTCTCTCCTCCATGGCAACATGGATGCTGCCAGACTGGAGGTGGGACTTCAGGACTATATCCCTGTAGGTCTCGTCTATGTACCTCTCTGTCTTCCTTATCTCCTCCAAGTCTGCTACTCTAGCCTCCAGAGATCAAACTCTTTCCCTGAGAGCAAAGAGCTCCTTGCACTTAGTGCACACGTAAGAAGCATAGTGGTCTCATTTTCCTTTTACATTTATATACTTTTCTAAAAAAAAAGGATTGCCATCCTTATAATTTTCCTTTTTCGTTTTACCTACTGCTTTTCTGAGTCACGCCATCAGGTGATTATTGAATGTGAGATGGTTACCCCCTATAACATCAGAAACACTCGCTTCATTTGTAAGAACCATGTTCAGTATGGCCCCTTCCTGTGTGGGTACAGACAAGCAGGAATGAGGTGGAGTAAGATAACCCTTATTAAAGAAACCTGACACAACCATGCCTGCTTAGGGGTTGAGCTTCAAAAAAACACTAAACAAGAATAATTGACATCAATATCCATAAAAACATTCATAAGCTATCAAATTTGAAACAAAGACCTGATGCAGAAACCTAAATATAAAAAACAAATGAAAATAAAATTCATAATTCCACCTGGTGGGTCAGCCACTTGCAGGCACACCGCTGACTGGCACCAGTGTCCCTGCTCCAAGTCATCAGAGCATGACTGCCTCCAGGGCCAGTAATCTCTGTCTCCTCTGAAGGTGGTACTCTCTGACACTGACTGCAGCCAGAGCCGCCCAACCACACGAGGAGGACAGCATTTGATTCCACCCAGCGGACCATCCACTTGCAGACACACCACTGATCGGCACCAGAGCCCCTGCTCCAAGTCATCAGAGCGCGACTCCCTCCAGTGCCGGTAAGCTCTGCCTTCCCTTGTCAATATCTTCTTTATATCCTCACCCAATCCAAGACAGGCCCTTGCCTAAGTGCCAAGCCAAAGGGCCCTTGAGAGTATCCCTTAGGTGTGAACTGCAGTGGGTCCTCTGATAGTGACCAAGACCTCATCCCCGACTACTCAACTGAAAACTCCTACCAGCAGCTTACCAGATCGCAGCTCAGGCAATGGTAAGTCTCTCATTCACTGAGTCCCACCAAAAGCCAATTATGCCTGCAATAGCCCACCTCCTACTACTCCCTTATCTCAGTTTACTGCTCACTCATGCTCTCTCCTGGCAACGATACTCTGGTGCTCTCCCAATAATCCATGCCAGGATGAGAGGTAATACACTGATCCATGTAACCAAACCTAGAACCTATGCACATAGCTCTCTAATCAGACTCATAACCCAAGAGCTAACAATACCTCAAGCTAAAACCTACCATGCACACCTACTCAAATGTATGCTTGTAAACACATGCTCAGCCCACAACAAAATCCCTATACTACCTAAGCAAACAAAATCCCTAATGGACTACCTAAGCAACAATGACATAGGCATCATGTGTGTAATGGAATCCTGGCTCACTGACTCCAACAATGTGCTCCTGAACCAGCTACTAATAACGAGCTATGACCTCTTCAACTGCCCAAGGCTAAATCATAGAGGGGAAGGAGTATACATCCTGGCCCAAACATATCTGGGTTTCCACAACATAGACACCTGCAATGCTCATGGAATAGACATTCTCCCAATTGCCAATAGATGTATACCACTATGCTTAGCCTATCTATCCCCCTCCTCCAAAGCAGAAGTACTCACGACCCTCCTCAAAACTGTATGAAAGCACACAGTACTAATCAAACTATTCTTCTCACTTGGTGACTTCAACCCATCCTCAACCACACCCAGACTAGCAGAGTCCTTTCTGGAAGCCATGGAAGTTTATAGATTATAGATGAGTCAATCCATCAAAGTAGAAGCACACTAGACCTTATCTTCACTCCCATAATCAGAATACCTGGATTCCACTCCTTCTCTCCCACCTTTTCCCTGTACCTTAGACTGATCACAAAACCATTATATTCTTTTTCCCCAAGAGCCAAAATACATGCACACCTTCTTAATCTCAACCAGTCCACTGCAGATTCTGCAAATTTGACAAATAAAAGTTCTTCAACAGAATACTGCCTCAACTCACTCACGACTCAAACAACACCAATGTGCTAATCCATGACTGGAATGAAATCATAGCCAAGATGGCAGAAAATCCAAGGACATTGAGCATCACAACCAAAAACCACAGCACTGTCGAATTAAGAGATACCAAATGCAAGCTTAGACAGATACTTTAGATAGGAGATGGCGTCACTCAAAAAGTCCAACCCTCATTGACACTTACTGTACATGGCCATGCTCCGGGTCTATCGTGATTTGACCAACAAAGCAAGGAAAGCATACCACTTCAAACTTCTGATGTGCTCATTGAATCGCCTCAAAGAGCTTTTTGAGATTGTAAAATCTCTCACAAGATGTCCCAATCAAAAGACTACATCCTCAATAAGTCCATACAGACAGCAAAGGTCATCCACTCTTCCAGGAGTTACCCCCTCCTCCTCCCCCACCTGGAGTGGCTTCCACCCTATCTCCCTGGAACAAATTGAGAACCTCATCTCCAACATCAACAACACAACATCCCCACTTGACCTATGCCCAGTCAGCTGGATCAAGACATCCTATGCTGACTTTGTTCCTCTCATCCTCAAAATCACACAGTTGTCCCTCACACAGGGACACATGCCCACCAGCCGCAAACTAGCACCCATCCGGACAGTCATCAAGAACATCCTTCTCAACCCAAGCCTTCCCACCTCCATCCTTCTTAGCCAAGATAATTGAGAAGGTAGTTCAATACCAACTGCAAGACTACATTACCTCCCATGCACAACTCAATCTACAGCAACATGGCTTCAGATCTAAGCATGGGGTGGACAGACAGACTCATAAAAGGTATGGACAAACCACACCAAGGCTTCATCATGATATTCCTTGACATCGCCTCCACGTTCAACTTGGTCAATCACAACATTTTAACATCACAATTACAATCCCTGGGACTTAAGAACATCACCTTGCAATGGTTCCACTTGTACTTCACAGACCCACAACAACAGGTTAAGATCAGATCACATGTCTCAACACCTGCAAACAATGACAAGTAGTTCTGCAAGAATCTGCACTATCATCATTACTATGGGGGTCATTATGACCTGCGAATAGTGGGCATGAACATCCGACTTGGACATCCAACACTCACTATTTGCAGGGAGTGAATTCTGTGACCCAGGTTCCCCGCACGCACAGAGGGCTTTTGTGGGGAGCACTGGATGGGGCGGGAGGGGGAGGAATGGAGGCAGAGAATGGGCGGAGTGAGGGCAGACCAACTCACCCAGATGTACATGGCTGATTCAGGTCACGGCCCTGTACATCTGAGGACTGTGATTGTGCTCGAAAGCCCCCTTCAGCACACAAACAGTAGCAGAGAGGCCCCCTCCTCCCAATCCCAGCCCTGGCAAGTCCCGCAGAGAGTCGGGCAGTGGGGAAAAGGAGCTTAAAGCTGTGGTGGGCCTTGTGAGCTCCTGATGTGTGCATCCCGGTGCCATTGCGATGAGATGCCGTGGCACTGGCACACATTAGGAGCTCTGTGTGGGGAGAATGGGCAGACACTTGGATGTCAATCAGCACAGAATGCTGTGCACACAGACCCCTCCAAGTGTCTTGATTCTGCAACTGCGGGAACGGATAGTTCCCGCAGTTGCAGAATTGGATATATCTGGGGCATAACAGATTCTGCATGTCCGGATAGCTCGGACGTGCAGGAATCAGAATCAGCCTCTATTCAATTTATACATTCAATTGATCTGCCTTGTCATCCAGGCCCATAATATATTTTACCACATATATGCAGATGACACAATGTTATTTTCTCCACCAAATGCCCTTCCTACGCCACACTACTGACATGTTTCACTGCAGTCATCAACTGGCTCTCAGCACAACCTCGGCGTCAACTACAAGAAAACCAAGGTACTCCATGTCACAAGAGAATCCAACTTCCACCCTGCAACCTCCCAGACAATACCCGGAATGCTCGGATCTGCATTAGAAGTTAAAACTCAAGTACGATACTTTAACATAACTCTGGACAGTGCCAACACCATGCATTAGCAACATAGTAAGGACCATGTACCGCTGAAACTAATAGGGTAGTGGTGATACTACTGTATACTGCTACCCAGTTAGCTTCCATGGGTTAAACTAGGCTAGCTTTGGCTATGCCTAGCTATACCTGCCGATTGCTAACTGGGTAGTGGTGCAATATTGCTGTTACTCAGCGACAGCCTCTGCCTCCTCTCTGCGCCAGAACACCCCCAACATGCCCTGATGCCAACCGCATAGCATTGGGGCATGTAGCAGGGTTAGAAGTGGATATTCAATGACACTAACCATGTAAGTGCTGTTGAATATCTCGATTTAAGTCATTTACATGGTTTATTGATCGTAGCATGTAGCGGGGTTAGAAGGGAATATTCAATTGCACTAACCATGTAAGTGCTGTTGAATATCCCAGTTAAAGGCATTTACACAGTTTACTGGGCTGCAAATCGTGTAAACACCTTTCAAATATTGGGCTCAAAATCCATATAGGAAAAATGTTAAAAACAGTATTAAAAACAACTTTAAAAACAACTAAAAACCAATGTTCGGAAGATAATAGACCATACAAGGCACAGTATAACTGTAGGGCATACAAGTAAAAACATAAGAACATAAGATATGCCATACTGGGTCAGACCATGGTCCATCAAGCCCAGTATTCTGGTCTTGAACATCATCAGAGAACCATGAGAGTAAAGCAGGAAAAGGGAGGGGGAGGGAGGTTTGGAGAAAAAGGCAAAACACTCAAAAAAACACTCACCCACTATTTCCTCACATTTTTCAGCTACTTCCATTACCAGCTGATGGAAAAGTTCTCCCTGTAGAGAATCCAGAAACTGCTTAATGCTAGATGACACCACAGCATGGACGTCCCAATCAACATCCAGCGTATTGAAATCACCTATCAGTAACACTTCTCCTTTACAGCAAAACTGTGAATGTCTTCAGTTAAATCTCTGTCCACTTCTGCTTGTGAAGGAAGTACCAATGCAAATGGATGCTCCATTCCCTCTTTCCAGTTTAATGCATAGTGCTCCTTGCTTCTTATCTACCTAGTTGCAGATTATTATTTTCAAAGATGCAAACCTTTCCTGAAAACGAGAATATGCATGAATGACAACCCAGTTTCCATCATTGGCTCTGACAGTGAATCTTCACTTGTTGGAGATTTCAACTCCATAAAACTCCAATCATGTTCCCATATAGATCAAACTAAGGACTTGAACATGCCAAGATTAATATCCATTACATCATAAATTAGTATTCATCACATCATAATTATGTGAATCTTACCACAGAACTGATTGATACAGTGTTGATGATCTTATAAAGCTCCTCTAAGATTCCGTTTTTGAGTTATTTAACCTCACCTTTTGCTATCACAAACTTGGTTGTGGCACAGGAACTCTTAAAGGTCAGCACCCCTGACACCAGTTCCCCAATATGGCATGCCAACATAACTTCTATTGGAGAGTCAGGAACTGGTGACCAAAGAGAGCAGGTATCCTGGCAAAAAGTCTTGTTTTAACTTATGGGGCTCCTGCTAAGCAGGAGCTGGGACAGCTTCCCCTTTTGCCATGGGTAAAAGCATCCATGGTTGCCTTTTTCCTTACTATGTGGCTCTCTTACCAGTGTGTTTTGTCTTTTTCTGGGCCACTCCTGATACTCTTCCTGCTTTGCACTTTTGTGAGTGCCTGGGGCTTGTCATTGTTCATTGTACATCTCTTAGGGCATTCTGCCATCTGCTTTGGCATGCTGTGCCCATCAACCCAAGTCAACCCAAGGCTGGGAAAAACTCAACCTGGCACAGTGGAAGGGGGGGGGGGAGGGGGAGGCACTATCAGCCTACCACCCTCGATAAGACTTTAGTTTTTTCTTCAAAGTTCCTTTCAAATTTCCAGCATCATACTTCTTTGGAGTTTCATGTAGAGGAGCTCAGTTACTGCTATAACCTTAGCAATTAATAGTGTTTTCTCTAATAGCAGGGATGAGCATGGAGCTCTGATGGAAGACGAGGACACCCGCCTAGCCAGCCTAATAGCTGAATCAACCTTAGCTATCATGGGGTGACTGTCCTCACATCTACCATCCTCCATTACTGTTCTTATCAAGTTATCGGCTAAGAAACTCTCTGCTTGTCGCAAAAGACTGGAGTGCATTCCATGAATGTATCTTTCAACCTGGTACCTCTTCTATTGACAGGGATAAGACTGGTATGGTGAGGGTGGAAAGATACACTTGTCTAGCCAGCGTGATAGTCAAGTCAATTTTAGCTATCATTTTTTATTTATTTTTTATTTAGACAGTTTTGTATACCGCCTTATCCTTCAATCAAAGCGGTATACAAACACAATTCGGGGATACATTTAACACGCGGGGATATGAGACACATACACTAATACTTACAGGGAACATGGGCAATGGAGGGTTAAGTGGCTTGCCCAAGACCACAAGGAGCATCTGTGGGACTAGAAACCCCAGTCCTTCCGGCCCAAGGTTGCTGTCCTCTAGTGGGATTTGAAGCTCCGACCTTCCGGCCTGAAGTACCTTGCCCCAACCACTAGGCTACTCTTCCCTATCATGGGGTGACAGATTGCCCTGACATTCAGTATTCTCCATTATCGTACTTGTTGACTATCGCTCTTCTACCACAAGTATTAGCCTTCCAATATAGAGGCTTCCAGCCTATCTTGTTGCTGCATTGGTCTTCCTCAACTCTTCTTCAGAGCTTCTTCAGCTCTTCTGGGCTGTTGCTGTCAGTGCTGCAGCTGCACACCCACTGCTTTTAGGGTCTTTACCATGGTGCATTCTCTGATTCTTCTTTAAATTCCTCAGTGTGCCATCTAAGCAATTCACAAATGCTTCTTGAACCCTGGAGAGATCTTCCACTGTACTTAGGATCCTATGCTGTGACAAAAATTCTCAGTGCCAGGAGTCCAATTTGCTTAGCTGAACTCATCCCTCTCCTGTGGCCTGGGCACAAGCCACCTCTTCTGCTATTATGTTGACTCTCCTCTGGTGTTTTAGGGTCTTGCAGCTGATCTGTGTACAGTACTGACCCCCTTGACATGTTTTAGGGCCTTCCAGGTGATTGAGGTGCTGTGGTGATCCTCCTGGTATAATTTAGGGCCATGCAACTGATCCAAAGTGCTGTACTGGTCCACTTGACATATTTAATGTATTGCAGCTGATCTGGGTGATGTGCTGGTCCTCTTGGTATAATTTTTGGGTTTGCAGCCAATCTAGGTGTGATGATGGTGTCCTTGTAATTTTGCTCTTCTCAAAGTGCCTTGGTTGGCTTCCACCAATTGTTTTGCTGTTTTATCTACTTCCACTCTCTTAAGGTGTTCATTGCACTCGTTGAACCACTTTGCTGTTCTGTTGTTGGCTTCTGGTACTCATCCTACTACTGTAGTACTCTTTGTCTTTCTTCTGATGCTCCTGGGGGGTTTACTGACACTTTTGATGGCTTATAGTTGTGGTCAACATTATTGGCACCTTTGCATTTAGGTATGTTAAGTACAATATCTTGAGAAATAATTGAAAATATTCCAATTGTATGCCATCATAATATTTTAATAGTTTGTTCAAAGGTATAGAACAAAAAATGTCTATACAACTTAGATGTAGTAATTTCTGAGAAAAATAAACAAAATATGACCTGGAAATGATTAAGGGCACCCTTCACTAATATTTGATTGGCAGTGACGACAGCCTCCAAACATTTCTTGTAGCCATCTATAAGTTTCATACATCTGTTGGCTTATAGTTTCTCCCACTCTTCAACTGTGATTTGTTCCAGCTCATGAATATTTCCAGGATCCCTTTTACCAATGACAGATTGTATTTGGATAGTGTCATTGAATGTCTGGGGGGTTTTGCCCATGGCGACTGGAGTTTAAAAGAAACGCTGACCACCATGGGATGAATAGCGCCCCAACAGCTTTTAGTGGAAGAGCTGGGCTCCCTTTTGTCTTCATGCCTACTGATATCAGCAGATTGGATGGGGATAAGCAGAGGCTGGAAGTTGCAGAATTTCAGTATAATTTGATACCCCGTGGGCTGGAATTTAACCAAAAAAATCCCCTGGACTGATATATGTATCCAGTCCAGCCTTGATTCATTGGACCGTAAGCATGAGTCACAGAAAAGGGCTGGTTATCCTGTGAACGAGGCAGAAGAAGATCATAGATTAGAAGCTGACACATTCTAAAAGAAAAAGATGCATATATTTGTTTTCAATATCACGTTTCTGCTTGATTAGGGGCTTTTTTTGCTTTGTTTCCCAGAACTGCATCTCCAGGCTTAGAATGAAAGTCAATGGGATCACTGGTTTTGATACAGAGGAAAAACTGCAGACATGTATCTGCCATCTATTAAGGGATTGCTATACTTCTTAGCTCCGTTTTCTTACTTCTTCAGCTTTTTTTTTTTGTTTCTTTTTTTAGGTCAGTGCTTCTGTCATATATGCCAGTCCTCATTCCCTAAAGCATTGCTTTGTTATACCAGAGGTTCTTTCATAGAAATGGTCTCAAGATTTTTATAAGGCCCCATGCATTTATAAGTGTTACAATGTTCAGTTTTCTTCTCTGACATACTAGTTGCTTTAAAATAGACCCAGGAAAACATGACCGCCTGGAGATCTGAACAAATGGGATGTTATCTTCTAATACTTTGGGATATTAGAATAGAGTAAAGTGAACTGGTGGTTGCTTTCTTAATATAATATTTTTAGTATCAGGGCCGGCTCAAGGGGTTGTAGCATCCTGAACCATTTGCTTTTGTGTCATTGCCCCCCCGCCCCCTTCGGTCTAATCTTGCAGTACAAGCTGCACTAGCAGAGGTAAATTTTCAGCCCACTGGCTTGTTAATTGCCACCCTCCTATTTAACTTAATTTGTGTATTCTGTGTCACTATCCATATAGATGGCACACTGAATATGCAGAGAGTGATGGTATGGTCATTGTATTATCTGTTTAGGCTAGACCTGATATTCTGCAGACCTAAACTAAATGTACAACTTACCTGAACAGTGGCTGAATATTGTCACTATCTGGATCATTTTCTGACCTACCCTTGCCCTTCCCCTAACATGTCCCACAAGTATACAGATAATATCTGGCAATTATGCAATTTAAAAGCCTGATATTATCTGTATATTTTTTGAAAATACATGGTTAGGCTAATTATGCATTCTTCAGCAAATGCCTAATTGCCTTTGAATATCAATTTGTTAGGGCATAATTATTCATTCATATGGAACACTCCCAGACTCATCAATAAACTCTTCCAACACAGATGCAGAGCAGAAGTAGGGTGTTTCGCTTTACATCTTGGCATACAAAAAACTTCTATTCAAATTCTAGATTCACATTAGTGACGACAGCACTAACTCCACAACTTGACATTATGCATTATATCACAAAACCCTGCAAATGGACACTCAGCATCAGCATCAAGAACTCAAATTGCACCAATCCTACCTATGGAAAATCAGCACTGCAAATATTCTAGAACATCAGTAACCCCAGATGGAAAAGAGAACAAGCTGAACTGCTACAGATTCCTAGAGAAAACCTACATATTAACAGGAACCCTTATCTTGACTGCACATAGAAAACACAGACCATCACCAACTAAAGATTAAGAAACTAGACAAAAGTTGAAATGGAAAACCTCAAAATCAAACATCAAGCTGTGAAACATTGAAAAATGAGAAACAGAAATGCATTTCCTCCCTTAATGAACTATAAGAAATGCACATTTTCAAAGCTGACATATTTTATTCTCTAAAAACGGACACTTTTTTGTTTGATTATCTCATTTTTTTCCAGTTGGGTTGGTCCCAGTCTCTCTTTTGTACTTCCTCTTGTTGGTTTTCTTCTGAGTACTTTTCCAAGATCCCATTTCCATTTTTGGTTTCTCCACACTCCCTGTCTTCTTCGTCCTTTCCTTCGCTACTTCTCTCTCTGACATTGATCCTTCTATTTCTCTCATTTGCCTTTTAGCTAACTACAGCTTTATTTCATTTGTCTTTCTCTTTCTTACGGTCTTCAATCTTCCCCTTTTCACTGTTCACCTACTTAACCAGCTTTTCATTTCCTAATCTTACTTCCCTAGTCCTTCCATTCCACATCTGTCTCATTCCTTTGCCAGCATCCTATCCTCCCATCTTTCACCCACTTTCTAGTCTGCCATTTCCTCCATCGGTACTCATTTCCTCCCCAGTTTCATTTACCACCTTCTGCTTCTCATCCCTTTACCAGCCCTAGCTCATTTCCTAACACTTATCATCTCCCCATCTCCAGACTCTTTCTTTATGTCTTATCCCTATCCAGGCTTCCATTTCCCCTTTCACTTCTCCCATTTCTACCCTCTGTCACCTGCTTCCTGTGGCTCTCATCTACTCCATAGCACTCTGTCCTTTTCAACGGCCCCTGACCCCTCTCCAAACCCTCCAGGTCCTTTAATCCTCCTCATATTTCTGCACTTGGTCTCACAGCCCTACTGATACCCCTCACCCAATCACCTTGTCTCCACTGTCCTCTTAATCTCTGGTCAGTTTTAGTCCCCACTATTCCCCCCAAGCAACTCTAAGTACCCACTCACAATCCCACCCAAGCTCCGAGTCCCCACTTAAAATCCCAATACCCAGACTTAGAGTCTTTCTTGTTTTCTCACTCACTCTTAGAGTATCCACCTGTCAGAGTCCCTGTTTCCCACATCCTATGTCCCTAGTACCTGCTCTCCTGCCTTATATGCCCTTTCCCAGCACCAACCCCTGCTTTCCCACATTCTATGTCTTTAGTACCTGCTCTCCTGACTCCTACTCCCCTTTCCTAGCACCAACCCATTTATTTCCTTCTCCAATATTCATTAACCTTGTCTTTCCTCCTCCTTACCCCGGTATGTGTTTTTATACCCCTTTTTCTCAACTTTCCCTTGGATGACTTTGCTTCTTCCCCATTTCCTACAATATCTGTCCTCCTCTCCCTTCTCATTCCCCCTGCATTTCCTTCTTCTTCCTATTTTGACCATTGCATTTGGCAGCATCAGACGCTATCAATTTCAGGACCACAGCCCTAGCATTAATTCTCTTCCAGTCCCAGCCCTTTTTCAGTCCCATGTTCCCAGGCCTAGTATCAGCCCATGTCCAGTCCCCCCAGCAATGATATCAGTCCATCTCCAGTACAGGCCCCTGCCCAATATTAGTCCATTTCTAGTACCAGCCCCCCAGCCCCAGTATCAGCTAATTTCCAGTCCGCCCAGCCCCTATTTCAGTCCATTTCCAGTACCATCTCCCCATCGCCAGTTTCAGCCTATTTCCAGTCCCTCCAGCCCCTATATCAGTCTATTTCCAGTAGCAGCCCCCAGCCCCAGTATCAGCCCATTTCCATTCCCAGCCCCATTCTCAGTATCAACCCATTGTCAGTATCAGTCAGTCCCCCAGTCCCTGTATCAGCCCATTTCTCATCCCCCTGCCTCAGTATTAGCCCTTTCCAGTACCAGTCTCCAGCCCCAGTATCAGCCCATTGCCAGTATCAGTCAGCTCCTGTATCAGCCAATTTCCAGTACCCCAGCCCCAGAAACAGCCAATTTCTAGACCCCGAGCCACAATATCAGCCCTTTCCAGTTCCAGTCCCCAGCCTCAGTATCAGCTCATTGCCAGTATCGTGGTAGCGAAGTGCCCGCAACGAATAAAACCAGAAGTCTATTTACTAGGATTCAAACCAGTTTATTTGTGCACAGTCTCAGGCACTTGTCACATTCAAAATGGTCTGAGCATGGAGTTCAGCAAAACAACAGCATTCATATCTTTCTTCTTCAGCTCTACACAGACAAACTCCTCATTGGTCCCGGTGGCCCCCCTCACCCCCATCCAATGGAGATCTCTGACCGGCCACCTGTTCTCCCCCTCCCTAGCCCCTCTATCAACCAACTTCCTGTGCCCCAGCACCAGAAACAATTTCAATTCCCCCAGCCCCAGCTCCAGTACCAGCCCCCCAGTCCCAGAATCATCCCATTTCCAGTCCCAGCCCCCATTCTCAGTATCAACCCATTGCCAGTATCAGCCCCTCAGCCCCTGTACCAGTCCATTTCACATCCCCCAGCCCCAATATCAGCTCTTTCCAGTACCAGTCCCCAGTCCCTCAGCCCCACTATCAGCCCATTGCCATGATCAATCAGCCCCTCCAGCCTCTGTATCAGCCAATTTCCAGTTGCTTAGCCCCAGTATCAGCCAGTGTCAGTCCACCATTCCCAGTATCAGCCCATTGCCAGTATCAATCAGCCTCCTCCAGCCATAATATCAGCGCATTTCCAGGTCCAGTACCCCAATCCCAGTATCAGCCTATTTCCAACCCTCTAGTCCAGTTCTTCTTTCCCTGAACAGCCCCAGTGTCAGCCATCCCACTCCCTTCCTTGCAGCAATACAACCATAGCATTAAAAGCCAATATTCCACCAGCTGTATTGAACATTAATACAGCCACAGAAGCATTTGCTTTTGCTCCTGGAGCTGTGCTATACTCAAGCTGCCAGCTCCATGGCTTGAATATAGCACAGCCATGGTGAGCAAAAGTAAATGCTTTTGGGCTGTGCTGAGCATTAATACAGCCACAGGAGCCAAAGCAACTGCTCCCCTGGCTGTGCTAATGCTTAACACAGATGTGGCTGGGGTGGCATAGGCCAGGCTGGGAATGAGTCAGAGAGGCAGGTTTCCTGCACCCCTATTGTGGCGCACCCTGAGCCAGTGCCTGACTGGCTCACCTCTTAAGCCAGCCCTGTTTAGCATAGACAATGCCAGGGCAGTCCATGGGCTGGGCAAAGGCGGTCTCAGCACTAATCCGGTAAGAAGACAAAAGACCTGATATTCAAAAGGCATTTACATGGTTAACAGTCAGTTAACTGTGTAAATGCCTGCTAACCAGATATTCGATGGCACATACACAGGTAGTGCCATCTAATATCTCCATCTAAGTCACCTACATGCCCCGATGCTAGCCAGCTAGCATCGGGGCATGCTGAGGCATTCAGGGATGGAGCGGAGGTGGGGACCAGTGTTAACCATGCAGTAATGATATTGGAAGCTGCACTGTTAGTGCTAGGCACCTATAAGATAGGCAAGGAAAACCCTTGCCTATCTTATAGGTGCCGAGGCTAACCATGCAGCATCCAATATCGATGCTGCATGGTTAGCCTCAGTGGCTTCCGAGCAGCATGGCCAGACCTAGATATTCACTTCCGTTGCTACACAAGTGAATATCCAGGGTTTGGCGGTCAGCGGGCAGGGCTAAGTGGCTACGCTGTTTAGCCCTGCCCAGCTGAATATCACAAAAAACTGGTCGATTTCCAAACGATGAACTTAAAGCTTCAAACAACAATAAAGATTGTTCATGTATCAATGGATGGCTGAAAAATATTCACATTCACTATAGTAAAAAATTAAGTAAAATTCAAGTTTTAAATAATGGAGGCCTCAGACTAATTTGGCTCTGCCACAGGGACTTCCGTCCGTTCTCAAAGCAGGTTGCCCATTTGCATCAACAACCTCTCAACTAGAGCAGGTTATCCAGCTGAATATCAGGCCTGAAGATTTTGACAACCGGCAAAATCAATATGTTCATCATTGATTGAGAAGAAACTGAAACAGCTGACAACTTTAATCTATTTGGATCAACTATCAATAAAGAAATCACAAGCAGTCTAAAGATCTGACGACGCATTGCTCTTGGCAGAATGGCTATGAAGGACCTAGATAAGATTCTCAAGAGCAGAGATGTTTCTCTCCATACAAAGATTCAACTTGTTCAAGCCATAGTATTTTCAATAATGTCATATGGATGCCAAAGTTGGACAGTGAAAAAGACAGACAGGAAGAAAATTGATCCCTTTGAATTATGGTGCTGGCGATGAATACTGTGTATACCATGAACTGCCCGAAGAACAAACCAGTTAGTACTAGAAGAGACAAACCTAGGCTTTCTTTAGAAGCTCAGATGACAAGGCTTTGACTTTCATACTTTGGACACATCATGCGAAGAGAAAGATCATTAGAGAAAGACCTCATGCTTGGCAAGATAGAAGGTCAATACAAAAGAGGAAGGCCAGCAATGAGATGGATCAATACAATAACAGCAGCTATGGGTGCCAGTCTGTCAACAATGAGCCATCTGATTGAAGACTGAAAACAACTATCCAGAGGGTCGCCACGAGTCGACACCGAATTGATGGCACTTAATAACAACAGAATTAGTGCCTGCATAAAGTTAGGACAGGTCAATGGCTGTCCAATCATTATGCGGATTTGTTATCTATTTAGTGACTGAATATCATTGCTAACTGGACAGCAAATACAGCTGGCGGAAAAACTGGCTATTCAATGCCAGATGTTGGATAGCCTCTGGTACTAAATATCCAGTTTCGGTTCCAGTTACAGCGGTCAGGTGCTTTAAAAATGCTGACCACTACTCCTGAATATTGTCCAATACAAATTTCAAGCCACATTCTCTTTTTTATAGATTTTATTTATTTATTTAAACGTTTTTATATACCATCCCTTCCAGTGATCGGGACGGTTTACAAAGAACATAGAAGATATCATCTATAAATTAAACTAATTTAAACTATGGGGCGCACTGTTTATTTTTTGATTCTTTTTATTTTGCAAATTGTATTGAAAATCAGATTTTATAATTGCTTTCTATTTACTATTGTAACCTGTTTTATCACTTTGTGAGTGCAGGGATGAGATTAAGATTAGGTTTGTATGATGAAAACTGCAAAATGTAAAGATAGCTTTAAGAGGCATTTCCATGGGACTAGCAGCGCTTCACCAGTGAAGATATCCTTTTATAAAATTTCCCCAGCAGATAGGTAGGTAAAAGTGCACAAAAAAGCTCTGTATGCAAACATTTTTTCTTGAGGGGGGTGGGTCTGGATGACTCATCAATTGTGTGCATAGTTTACATTTTAAAAAGTATGCGCATAAATTTTCATTGTGAAACTTCCCACACCAAATAGTAGGGGCAGGTTTGTGCATGTAGTTTTACCAGGATAATTTTCAAAGGGGACCTTTAGCTAAAGTACGCTAAGATGTTAATACGTCTTTGAGCATGTGGTAACTGTCAGTGTGGGTCCACAGTAACTATTACTACACAGGTGTGACTAGTTCCAACAGTAATTGCAAATCATGCAATGGGGTGGGGTTAGGGGAGAAGAGTGGATGTGGAGGGCACAGTGCAGCTAGCATGGGGGAACATATTGCATGCTGTGAATGTTGCAATTAGCATGATTGCACTTAACAACACTTCAGTGGGTGGCGTTAAGCGCACCCACATTAATCATGAATACTGCTACTGAGCATTAGGTGATATGACTGTGCGGTAGCTGCTGGGAACATGCTGTTTGTGCCGCTGAGAGTTACCATGGAGGCTTTGCACTTAATGTGTGTTTGTTATAGTGCTAAAAGTGCATTAGATGCAAACACCTAATGCACTTTAGTAAAACGGCACCAAAGTACGTGTGTAAGTGCACTTTGTGCTATACAGTATAAACATCCCATTTATTATGTTGTTAGATGCCTCAAGCCTGATCCTAGGGGGGTGGGAGATATGAATATTAGAACAAATTAGTATCTAAATTTAAATTTTCTATTGGGTGCTTTGGACTTTATCCTATTTTCGTAACTAACAAATGAACTGATTAGAACTCTTTCTTGTTTTGTGTTTTTTTTTTTTATAAGGTCCAGGACATTTCTAAGTTTTCACAACTCTACTTTTTTCCCACGCTTAAGAATCCCAAATAACTGTTATTTTTATATATCTGCCTGGATTCACTTTCTTCTCTTGCCTTTCTCATAGAAGAGTGACTATTTTAATTCACACTTATAACTTGAAGGGGCCAGAATGAAATACTCCCAGCCTAACCTTTTCACGCCTCAAGACTGACTTTCTCTCCATGACATTAACATATGAACTGAATAGAAAATGTCTGTACTGTTAAAAGAAGGAAAAAGGAGTAGTTAAATGAAAAAGAGGAACTGAGTCATATGAATTTGGTTATAGTTCAAAAGATTCCCCTCTACAATGAAACAAAACAAGAAACATAAAACCTTCCATGAAGGCTGAGCAAGATAGTTTAATGTCTCTGAAATATTTCGGCTGGAAAGAAAGAAAAGAGACCCAGATATTTAGGAGACCTGATTAATCAAACTTGTTGGACTAATTCTGTGCTTAAGGGGTAGGGAAGGGCTAAAAGGGTCTTGATAAATTAGGTCAGGGTATCCCAAATATGGTAAAGACATTTTCTGATTAGATACAGACTTAGAATGCATTCTCAATCAACGTTTACAGTGATGGAATATGAAAACATATGAAACAAAATAAGGCCATACAATCAGTAGCGCCTGTGTGTGAAGTTTTAGAAGGGGAGACGTTTTGTAGGGGGACAGTAAGAGGAAGAAGCCAGGAAAGGAAAACCAAAGATTGCAAATTGCTATAATCTCCATCTTAGGAAAAAAGACATGAATGTAAATGAAAACGTGGACGTGATGAATGTCATTTAAGGCTATGGAAAATGGTGTGCAACAGGCTGGCAGTTTCTAAGTTCCAGCTCGGGCTTGCCAGTTCCATTCCGAAGTCTGAAGGCAGCCCAAAACACGGTTACCGTACTTTCCAAGCCCTCAGTAGTTATTTTCACTTACTTTGTCATTTTCAGTGGAGAAACAAAGGTGGCATCTGTGCCTGATGCTAAGTGCTCATTGACATGCAGAGGCAGAGAGATATCCGTTTATTATCAATTTTATGCATTACTTCATTTCATGGTGTTAAAACAATTACATTCAAAGGGTTCAACAGTCCACAGCCAAGCTATTCAGCGCTCCAGCAGCATCATATAATAACATTATTCAGGGTGAGACACATACATCATAGTTTACTGACTAAGAAGCTAAGAAAAAGCACAAGAGAGCAGCCACAGTCCCTATAGAGCTGGAACAGAATTAGGGAAACATTAGAGTTATTACAATAAGCATAGAAACCCGGGGCAGATGGAGACGAGATTTATGGACTTTTGAATTACTTTTTGGGAAAGTTAGCCACCTTTTTTTTTAGGTAAAACAATTGCCTTGCCAAATTCACACCGCTATACATCAACAGTATGTTTTATATGCCACTTTTCATAATCAGGATTGCAAGACAAGGTCTTGTGTAAGCAAAATGAATAGATGCTCAGAAGGCACCACCGCTGTAAGGCTTTATAACATGCAGTCTAATATGGCTAATAAATCACATGGCTGCTTTTGCTTTGGCTTGCATTTTGAATAGAAATCTTTCATTTTGCATTGAGAGAAATAAACAGAAGTCAAACATTTCCAAGCTTGTCATTTTGTCTCTCTCTGTAAATACTTAAATACATGGCCTAGGTTTGCATTTTGCATTTTATTTCTAGTAACAAAATATACGCATGTGGAGGGTCATTTTATAAGAGACACCTAGACCTGGAGGCGGAGAAAGTGCCTAGTTTAAATCTCTTTACATAGATACATAGAGACCTGCGTGTGCAGCTGGAAATGCTAACATAGGGGCAAGCCAGCAGCAGTGTGTCAATATGCATGGCAATTAGCCATTGCATGATGGGTGGAGTGTAAGCATGGACAGCATATTGCTGTTAGCTTGCGGGCAAATGCTGCTGTACCCAATGGCAATTAGTGCCCTTCACTGTCACCTTTTCTACCTGCTTAGCTACTTTAAGATCATGAGAAACAATCACACCCAGGTCCCACTCATCTTTCACGGACAGAAGTACTTCACCCTCTGCACTGTACCACTCCCTTGGATCTTTGCATCCCAAGTGCATGACCCTGCATTTTTTAGCATTAAATCTCAGCTGCCAAATTCTTGACCATTCTTCAAGTGCATCTAAATCCCTTCTCATGTTATCTGCTACTTCCTGGATGTCTACTCTATTGTAGATTTTGGTATCATCCGCAAAGAGACAAACCTTACCTGACAGCCCTTCTGCTATATCACTAACAAAATTGTTAACAATAATCGGACCAAGGACAGATCCCTACAGCATACCATTGGTAACTTCCTTCTCCTCAGAGTGAGCGCCATTTACTGTACCCTTAGTTGCCTGCAACTAAACTAATTTCTAACCCAGTCGGCCACTTTAGGATTGTTCCCTAGGGAACTCAGTTTGAAGTCGCCTGTGCAGAACAGTGTCAAAGGCTTTACTGAAATCTAAGTACACTACATCCTGGGCTCTACCTCGGTCCATCTCCCTGGTCACCCAGTCAAAGAAATCAGATTTGTCTGACAAGACCTGCCTCTAGTAAATCTATGCTGCCTCGGATCCTGAAATCCATTGGACTCCAGAAACCTCACTATTGGCTCTTTTAGCAGTGTTTCCAATAATTTACTCACAACAGAGGTTAGACTAACTGACCTGTAGTTTTCAACTTCATCCTTACTTCTGCTTTTGTGTAAGGGACCATATGTGCCTTTCTTTAGTCCTCAGGCATTGAAAAGGTCAGTCAGTGAAGCTGCTAGAACATCCCTAAGTTCCTTCAGTATTCTCAGATTTATCTCAAATGGTCCCATCACTTTGTGTATTTTTAGTTTAGCTAGTTCCTCATGAATATAGTCTTCCCAAAATCGTTCAACATCCCAGTCACTTCTGTTTGTATTTGTGGGTGTTTTCTGTGGTTCTGCTCTTGACCATTCATCTGTGACCACAAAACAGAAATATTTGTTAAGCAATTCCACTTTATCCTCACCAGCTTCTATGTATTCTTCCCCTTTACCCTTGAGTATGACAAAACTACTTTTGCCCTTCCTCCTCTCACTAACATAACTGAAAAATGTCTTAGCCCCCCATTTTATTGCAGCAGCTATTTCTTCTTCTTTTTGTATCTTTGCTTTCCTGACTATTTTGCTAGCTTCTCAAATATTTTCCAAAGTTTTGCCTGTCTTCCTTTCTCTGTGATCCCTTGTATTTTATGAAGGCCTCCCTCTTTTTCTTCACTTCTTCAGCTACTTCTTTTAAGAACCATAGTGGTATCATTTTCCTTTTACATTTCTTTGCCTGTCTAAAAAAAAAGGTTTGCTGCTCTTAAAATATCCCTCTTCCCGCTAATGACTCCTTGACGTATTGTCCCATCTTGGCAAATTTAGTTTTCCTAAAGTCTAAGATCCTCACTTTTGAATGGATTTTATCAGCCCTAGTCTTAATACTGAATCACACCATCTGGTGATCACTGGATGCAAGATGATCTTCCACTATGACATCAGAAACACTTTCCCATTTGTAAGCATCAAGCCTAGTATGGCCCTTTTATGTGTGGGTTCTGTTACCAGTTGCCAGAATAGATCTCCCTGTAGAAAATCTAGGATCCCCTTACTTCTAAATGACACTGCAGCAGGGATGTGCCAATCAATATCCAGCATATTGAAATCACCTATCTCCTTTCATGACAATACTGCATATGATTTCTGTTAAATCTACATCCACTTTTTCTCCCTGTGAGGGGCATCTGTATATCACTCCAATGCAAATGGAATTTCCTTCCCCTCTCTAGTTTAGCCCACAGTGCCTCCTTACATAAGAACTTAAGATATACCATACTTAGTCATTCCAAGGTCCATCAAGCCCAGTATCCTGTTTCCAACAGTGGCCAATCTAGGTCATAAGTACCTAGCAGTTTCCCCAAAAGACACAGGTTCCTCAATGCTTGTATTGGGTAAAGCAGTGATATCCTGGGTCCCTTTTAATAATGGTTTATGGACCTTTCCTCCAGGAACTTGTCTAAACCCTTTTTAAACCCAGCTACACTAATAGCTTTTACTACATCCTCCGGTAACAAATTCCAGAGTTTGTTTACATGTTGAGTGGAAAAATATTTTTTCTTCTTAATCTTAAATAGGTTACGCTGTAGCTGCATTGCAGGTCCCCTAGTCTTTCTATATTCTGATTACATAAACAATTGATCTACGTTTACCTGTTCTACTCCATTCATTAATTTATAGACCTCTATCATATCTCCCCTTAGCCGTCTCTTTTCCAGTTTGAAGAGCCCTAACCTTTTTAGCCTCTCTTCAAAGGGGTATCCTTCCATCCACTTTACCATTCTGGTGGCTCTTCTCTGTACTTTTTCTAATTATGCTATATCCTTTTTAAGATACGGCGACCAGAATTGCACACAATATTTAAGGTGCGGTTGCACCATAGACTGATAAATAGGCATTATAATGTCCTTTGTTTTATTCTCCATTTCTTTCCTTATGATACCTAGCATTCTATTTGCTCTCTTGGCCACTGCTGCACACTGGGCGGAGGGTTTTAATATGTTATCCACAATGACGCCTAAATCTTTTTCCTGGGTGGTGGTTCCTAAAGTGGAACATTGCATTGGGTAATCATAGTTCGGGTTTTTCTTTCCTAGGTGCATAACTTTGCACTTGTCCACATTAAATTTAATCTGCCATTTGGATGCCAAGTCTTCCAATTTATCAAGATCCTCTTGCAATTTTCTACAATCCTCATGGGTTTTCACAACTTTGAATAGTTTTGTATCATCTGCAAATTTGATAACCTCACTCGTTATTCCCTTTTCCAGGTCCCTTTCTCCCTTTTAAGCCCTGTAATTCTATAGCTTTAATATAAATTTTTGCATGTAGTGATTGTCATCCTCCCCTTCTTCCTGAATAAAGTATAGCCTGTTATAATTACATTCCAGTCATGGTTGTCCATGAATCATGTCTACATAACCACCACTAAATCCAAGTCAGTCTCTTCCATTAAAGCCTCAACATCTGGGATTTTATTTCCCATGCTCTGGGCATTTATACAAACTGCTTTCCAGACGTTGCCCCTTTTATCTATTTCTACAGAGCTGTTTATTTATTTATGTAGCTGAATTTATACCCCACTTTCTGCTGGGTCAAAGCGGTTTAGGCAAAAAAGGGGGGGCAAAGATCAATTTAGGGGGGGCATCACCAGGGGGCCAACAGTGGAGATCTGAACAAGGAGTAACAGTGCTAGACAGTTAACATAAAACTCTTAGATGGGAGCAGGGGGGTTTAAGTAGGAGGAACTGGTTGGGCAGTTAGTGAAAGATGTCTGTTTCGGATCCAAGAAATTCATGAAACAGGATGGTTTTTAGCTGTTTCCAGAATGTGGAGAGGTCTTTGTTGTTTCGGATCTGGTGTGGAAGGGAGTTCCAGAAGGAGGGTGCATACGGTTCTCTGTTACAGGTTTGTTGGTTGAACTTAGTTCGTTCGTGGGGGATAGTGAGGGTGTTTCTGGTGGTCCGTCTGGTCGGTCTGTTGATGGTAGGCTGAGGAAGTAGCGTCCGGAGTTGGGAGGTCTGCGTTTGGTGGAGGGTTTTGTGGATGAGTATGAGAAATTTGTATTTGATCCTTGCCTCGAGAGGGAGGATGTGAAGTTCTCTGAAGACTGGAGTGATGTGGTCATGTTTTTTTGCCCTCTGGATGATCCTTGCGGTGGTGTTTAAGGCGGTTCGGAGGGGGTTGGTGTGGGTGGCAGGTAGCCCATGATAGATTACATTGCAGTAGTCCAGGTGGGGGAGTGTCATAGCTTGTATGACAGTTCTGAAGTTTTGTGGGTTGATGAGTGGTCTGAGTATTTGTAATGTCTTTGCTTTGTGGTATATTGTTCTGGCAGTCTTTTTAATCTGTAGTTTGAATATGAGTGCTTGATCAATGATGATTCCCAAATATTTTATTTAGGGTTGAACTAATATTTGGGTGGTTCCTAAGGTGAGGTGTGTCAGAGAGGTGAAGTTTGGGTCCTTAGTCACAATGAGGGCTTCTGTTTTTTTGATGTTTATGGATAGGTTGTTTTCCTATAGCCAGCTAGAGACATCAGTGAAGCAGTCTGATAGGTGACTGTGTGTTGGGTTGATGGTTGTAATTGGTTCGTAGAGCATTATGTCATCTGCATAGATATGGTAGTTGATGTTGTGAGCGTGTATTATCGAGCAGAGTGGCTGGAGGTAGATATTGAAGAGCATGGCGGATAATGTGGAGCCTTGGGGTACTCCTTGGTGTTGTTGAAAAGGGGGGTGGGGAGATTTCTGTGCTTGTATGTATCAGCTGCTGTCTATTGCTCAGGTAGGAGTGGAACCATTGTATCACAATGTCCTTGATGCCAATCTCCTGTAGTCTGTGTAGGAGGGTGTGGTGGGAGATGTTATCAAATGCTGCCGATATGTCTAGAAAGACCATAGCATATCCAGAGTGTTTGGCCTGCGTACCTTTGTGTAGGGTGTTTAGAAGTGATATCATGAGGGTCTCAACTCTGTGCGATGGGCGGAATCCGTGCTGTTGTTGGTCCAGGATGTTGTTAGTATCCAGGTGGTCTTGGAGCTGTTGTTGAGTTATCTTCTCGATAATTTTGGCGGTGAATGGGAGACTTTCTATTGGTCTGAAGGAGGCAGGGTCGAGGGGATCCAGGTTGCGTTTCTTAAGGGTTGGTCAGATGATGGAGGTTTTGAGGATGTCTGGCATGTGTCCTTGTTTGAGAGATTCATTGACTATGTGGGTTAGGGCTGTTCTTATGTCCTCATTTGTTTTCTTTATTCACTGCACAGGGCAGGGATCTAATGGAGAGGTGGCAGTGTTGAGGCATGAGATAGTGGATTCTATCTTTTCTTTGGTGACTGTTTCATACATGCACCAGTCAGTGTCCTTAGTAGTCAAGTAGGTTGTCATTGTTGTCTTCATTTTGGGGTTTAGTGGTTGTTGGAGCTGTTTGTATTGGCATACTAGTTGTTCCGGTGGGATGTTCGGGAGCTGGTCAGAGTGGCTGGGTGCTTTTGTTAGCCTCTTGACAATTTCAAAGAGCTCACGTGGTCTGTTTAGTGAAGTATTTATGATTTTTGAGTGGTATGTCCTTTTTGCATTATCTGTTTCTGTGCGATAGGTATTGAGTTTTCTCATGTATCTTGCTTTATCTGTTTCATTTTTGGGTTTTCTCCATTTTCGCTCGGTTCTTCTGAGTTGGGTCTTTAATCTACTTAGATTTGGTGTGAACCAGTGGGCTCTTGTTGCATTGGCTCTGGTTTTGGTGCTGTTCGTTGTTGTACAGGATGCAGATGAGATTGTAGTGTTCCAGTTGTTGATTAGGTCTTCGATTTTGGAGGAGTCTGTTTGGAGTTTAGGTATTATTTGGGCTAGAAAGTCCTCTTTGTTAAATAGTTTAAATCTTCTGGTGAGTTGATTGTGTTCTTTGATGTTGGTGTGCTGGTAAATGTATGTAAGGTTAATGAGATTGTGGTTAGACCAAGGTACACTTGTGATCGTAGGGTCCTTGCATGTGGTGGCTCGTTGGGAGTTAAGGAATATCAGGTCGAGAGTATTCCCTTTGTCATGTGTTGGTTCATGTATGATTTGAGTCAGGTCCACTGCTTCCATAGCACTGATGAAGGCCTTGGGGATTTCTTCACCCATCCCCAACTAATCTAGTCTAAAGCCTCTTCAATAGGTTAGCCAGTCTGCTGCAGAAGATACTTCAACCCTTCTTGGACAGATGGACGTCATCTGTGCTCTGCAGCCCTTACAACATCATCCCATTGTCCAGGAAGCAAAACGCTCTTGATGACGCTATCCATACAGCCATGCATTCATCTCCAGGATGGGAGCTTTTCTGCCTTGGCCTTTACTCTCAACAGGGAGGATTGAAGAGAACACCACCTGTGCACCTATTTGCTTCACACTCTATCCCAGGGCCATAAAATCACTTTTGATATGCTCAGAGGGATACCTAGCAATATTATTTATGCTGACATTGATGAGCAATATCTCATAATAGTCAGTAGGCTTAATGAGTCTTGGCAAACTATCCATAACATCTGGGATTTTGACACCTGCCAGACAGTACAACTCTCTGGACATTAAGTCGGGTTAACAGATGGATGCTTCATACCCCTTAGAAAAGAGTCACCAACTATCACTATCCTTTGCTTCCTTGTAGTCACTGATTCTGCAACTTTGGGGTGCTTGAGCTCTGATTCTTCCCTTTCCTGGAATGCTTTCACTTTCTCTTCCAGGGCTGCACACCAGTTCTTCAGTTCAAGGCTGGAGAAGTTGGATTGTTGATTCTATAAGCTCCGGTGAGTCGTGTCCAACTCTCTTCATTCTGTAGCCTCCCATCTTCACTTCTGTCAGAGATTTTGGATATTACAAGAAGCATCTCATCAATGCACTTCTTACTATCTTGAATGCTTCTCAGTCTTGCCACCTCTTCTCTGAGCTCCTCCACTTGTTTCATGAGAGCTTCAGCTTGCAAGCATCCTGCAAATGGAACCGGACCTTCAACTGACATCGGGCTCTCTTTCTGGACAGATGCAGAATCTATAGCAGGGGAAACAGCTTTGACAATATGATTTTTCCCAGTCATTGTTCAGTTGGTGGAGCTTTGATACCTGTTGAAGTAAAAGAGAGAGACCTACCAAAGTCTGTACTTTTTCCTCAGCTGTCCTTTAAGAGAAAAATAAGTTAACCTCTTTTATGTGTATTCTAACAGCGCTGTTCTATGTCCCTATATGTAGCTAATTGGGGAGTTACCCTGTAAAGCAAGAATGCTCACATGAGGTGGGTGGGAGCTGGGGTGGGTAGAGAGGGATCTAACACCTGATGAGGTCAGTGGCTTCAAAGAGCTTCCTCTGATTGGGAAGCTGGAACAAGAAACAATGAACCCTAACAGACAGAGCTTTGCCCAACACCACAAGAATTCTCCTTTTTCAATATAGAAAAAGAATTAGCTTTTAAAACTGAAAACCAAAACTCCTTTAAGAGCTCTCAGGCAGAGAGATTGTATTTAAAAGCCACACAGTATTACCTTGCTTGCAATGGAGTCCCTGTTAAGAATGCAAAGGCTTCTTTTGTGAAAGATTCTGCATCTTTTACTTTCCTTGTAGCAAGCATTCGTCCATAGTTTGTGATGTGTGAGTTTTATTATAGTTAATGAGCTGCTGTGATACAAAATCATGCAAAGGAACCCATTACTTTAGAGCTTAGTAAAATACAAAAACACTTTTGCAGGCTCAATTTTTACAAAATACAATAACTATACCTCTCTGAAGTATAACTTTGGCTAGTTCAGCAGTAAAACTTAGCACTCAATAAATTTTACTTCCCAGCTCATCTGCTTAGGTAGCAAAGGTATATATGAATGAGGTCATTAACTCACTGGAAATGACTTAGGACTTCCATCCGGAACAGGGAATGAATTAATAAGTGGCCACAATGAAAATGCAAAATATATTTTTGTTTTCTTTTATACAGAAGCTTTAATTTTGTTTTCCATTCACTGAAAAGTACCAATGGCAATACAAAGTAAAAAATACAGTCGAGGATTCTGCTCTTAGTCTCATAATGGAGGGGTATTTATGATTGTATGTGTAAGTGCACATTTGTGTTTGCTCCCACATATGTTTATCTTTGCAGCTGAGCATGCATCTTTCTCTCTGTATGTGCAGCAAAGCCTTTGGGAATCATAATTTAAGCACTGTACAGGACTCTCATAATGCTTGATGTGCGCTCTGCTGAACTGTTTGAGTTGAAGAGTGGAATATGACTACAGTGGAAAAATGGGGAGGAGCAGGGAAGAAAGGAAAAGTATTGGGTGGTATGAAACTGAGAATTTTTGCACCTCTCCTATGGAATATGAAAGATTTTACTCTGTTCACCTTACCTTGAAAGATTGTCACCATACTTGGATCTCGATCCATTGTTTCCAAATATTTACAAAAATTAACTACTGAAGAATGAATATAATATAGTATTAATAAACTGCCCAAGTGAGAGTCCAGAGAATATTCACAAAGGAAGTTATTCTATGTTCTCCCAGAGAAAAAATGCCCGAGGCCGCGGGCCGGGTCCCGCGGCCGACAGTAACCTGGGCCCGGGCCCGGCCGCGGCCTCCAACGTGCCGGGTAAAAGGGGGGGTGCGTCGGGGGGGGAGGGGGCGGTGCGAGGCACTTGAAATCGCTCCGGCGCGCCGTCGGAGCGATTTCATTGGCCCGCATGACATGGGGTGGGCGGTGCTGTTCGCGAGGAGCCGCGTGGCCGTCTCCTTCTGGCCGCGGCTCCTCGCATACCGGTCGCGTTCCCGCCCGCCCGCCCATGGTTTTGGTTTGTCGGGATGTTGCAGCTGGTGGGGGTGGCGGGGTACAGAGCCAGCGCTCGCAGGAGTGGCGCGGGCTTGACCTGGTTTACAAGCAGTGGGGGCGAAGTGCTCCCCGGGGTGGGGCGAGACAGCCCGGTTGGGGGTCTCGGCCCGGTAGCGGGGGGGTGGGAGCCGGCCTTTGCTACTAGGATGGCGAGGCAGGCGGCGGGGTTTGGGGGGCGAGGATGCTCCGCCTTGCTACTAAGATGGCGGGTGGGGGGGCATCCTCCGGTAAAGGGGTGCGGGGTTGGGTTTTGTTCAATTGTTATCTTAGGCCCGTGTTGGGCCGGTTGTACAGGTTTTAAGTAAAGCTGCGACCAAAAGTTTGTACCAAATATTACTGAGTTGGTGAAGTTATTGGGGGGGGGGGGGAAACAGGATTGGAGGGTGTCAAATCGGGGAATGGAGGCGAGGAGGGCTTCCGGGTTACCAGTGTTACTAGATATATTCACACCAAAATGACAACCAACCATTTTGCTTCTAATTTGTAGCACAGCGCTTGTCCACTACTTACAGTATGTGTAGCTTGCCATATACTTGTCACCAGTTTTGCAATGTTTTTTTATCTTGATTAGATTGTAAACTCTGATTAGCAGGGACTTTGTCTTATATCTATATGTATAGCACTGTGTATACTTTGTAGTACTATACAAATGATTTGGAGTAGTAGCAATTAACCTCTTTCAGAGTTGTCCCAGCTCTTATGCTAGACTTAACTGTGACTAACCAGAGATTGTGATTGTTCATGATTTCCCATAATTACAGGCTAACAAGCAATAATGGGAGGAGATTAATGCCAGTTAAACATTGTTTGAGTTGCTGCTCTCTTGCGCAGCATATGTTTTGAAGATTTTTGAAAACATCCAATGTCTTTTCAATATTTCCAGGGTTTCAGAGTAGATTTGAATGCACCCATATCGGGACACTGCCCATGCCCCTCCCAAAACATGTCTCCTGAACATGCCTGTACCCAAGTTGTATAAAACTACTCACATTTTTGTCAGTCAGTACATTTGACATGCAAAAAAAGCCCTTAAAGATTAGTCAAGTCAAGGTAATTTTATAACAGGGCCCTTGGGCTAATAGGGCAGGAAGGTGCCTGTTTTTCAGCTAGCGTATAGAGATGTATAGATGTCTATGTGTCTTTATCAAATACTAGCACAAATCCTGTTGAAATCATGCCTAGACAGAAGATTCAGGCATTATGCTTTCTGGGAACAAACATAAATGTTAGCACATACTTTTCGCTCATGTGTGCATTTCATTTATTTGTTTATAAAGTTAAATTCCACCAATCTGTAAATTCTCAGTGGATTATAGTAACACATTTGACATAAAAATAAATACATCATACACATACATAAGTAATAAAAAGCACGGAGCACAAATAACAAACAATTAAGACAATGTTTGTGTAAAAGGAGACCCCCTTCAATTTTTTTCTAAAATCCAACAAATTAGTCCCCCATATGTAACGGCAAAGATAATTGTTTCTAAATCAATGGTATTGTCAAGGAATAGACACAATCAATTACCCTAACACCTTGGAGCCCATCGCCTGCTCCCAAGAACTCAACTACTCATAGCCTGCCAAAGCCTTAGGAGAAAGGGAAGTCACGCTTCGAGAGGGAGAAATCTCTCAGGGCAATAACTTCCGATAAAAAAACAACAAAAAAAAAGATTCATATAGTTACTTTAATTTTCACTCGCTTGGTGGGAATTTATTGGTCATAACAGAAGAGTGAAGGGTGGATAAATATTTAGTTTATAGTGAAATAACCCTGATAATAAGCATGGAAAAAGATAGCGGGAAACAAATGCCTGATGAGAATACTACTATTAAAGCCAACCAAGCGGTTTTTGCCTTTACTGATGAGGAGATTCAACAGTTAATAAAGAAACTGGCTTTGATTGATGATTCACAAGCTATGCTACATTCATCCTCGTTTCAAGATCTGTTAGTGCTCAACAAAAAATTGATCCGAACGGAACTGCATGAACTAGCCATGAATCAGTATTTGAAGTCCACTATGAGTCCTAGAGGTTTGAGGGTGTTGAAACCCCCAAAACTCTATGTGGATGATGTGGAGTTTCATGCTAAATGGAACAGTATCCTTAATAAGTGTAGTTTAGATCTGGTGGCACTATTGAGCCAACGTTCCAATATAGAACAACTTAAATTAAAACAGGATATTGCCGTAATGGAGACACAAGTGAAATTACAACTTACTGAGGAACGTTTTAAATCTCAAAAAATTGAGCTGGCCACCCAATTGGATCAGTTTCGGGAGTATATTAAAACTATAAAAATTAGAAAGTTTAATCGAGATCAAAAGGATTATGAATTAGATCAAGTATTTACTTGGGCTAAAAAAGTTACTTCACAACAAAAAGTGGTTTCTTTCCCTACTTCTTCTGAAGCAGAATCAGAAGAGGGGAGTTCAGGTGATTATGAGAGCTCTCGAAGAGGCAGGAGTGGTAAGACAAGAGGTGGTACTTTTCAAGAACAGGTTTTTCATCGGGGCCGACGTGGTCGCGGCCGATGACGAGGTTGGCAGACAGGAGAGGACCCTCAGGAATTTGTGAGGGATCAAACACAAGGTCCTGTCACCAGAATGCGAGCGAAACCTCAGTTATAAATATTTCGGGCACGCCTTTAACTGAGGCTCAAGAATCGGTGTTAAACAAAGGACTATCATTCATCCCAAGAGTTCAATATCAACCATTTCAAGTTCGCATTGCTCTACAAAAATTCTTTCGAAAATTAAGAGTTATTCAATTTTGTGCAGTGAATCCTCTAATGCCTGATACATCACTTGTCAAATTACCATCGAAATGGATCCCTGGTGGTGAAATAGACCCATTTATTTTGACGTTTCAGAGACTAGTGTTGCAGGATATCCATCAAATGGAGCTGGCTCCGGCCAATAATAGAACGTATAATACAGCTAACAACTTGACGAAAGTTGAATGGCACGCACTGAAAGAGTTGCGTCAGAATACATCTATTATGGTTAAGAGAGCAGATAAAGGAGGAGCTACTGTGATCCAATCGACTAATCAATATTTAAGTAGTGCTCAGATACAACTGAATGATATGAATTTTTATCAACCTTTGAATGAAGATCCATCATTAGAAATACGGGCTTGTGTTAAGAATTTAGTACAGGAGGGGCTAGATCGAGGATGGTTGACAAAGAAAGAATTTAACTTTTTGACACCGAAATCTCCTTTAATTCCTTATTTTTATACGCTGCCTAAAATACATAAATCCCTTTTGGATCCCCCAGGGAGACCCATTGTCTCTTGTAGAGGTTCTATGTTAGAACCTCTTTCTCAATTCTGTGATATATTTCTGAGACCCTGTGCACAACAGGTTTTCTCCTACATACGAGATACTTCTCAATTTTTAGAGAAACTTGATTCCGTGTCACAACCTATTACTGATACGTTTTTAGTATCTCTTGATGTGGTAGCCCTATATACCAACATATCACAGGAAGAGGCTTTAGGGGTTATAAGGAATTTAAAAATATATTTACCCCCCCCCCCCCCCCCCCCCCCCCCCCCGTTTACCAAGAGAATTCTTTAATCAATTGTCTTTAGTTTTGACAAAAAAATTTTTTCAATTTGAGGGGAAATTCTTCCATCAGACTCATGGAGTTGCTATGGGTGCTACGGTAGCCCCTCCAATCGCTACTCTTTATTTAGCTGATTTTGAAATGCAAGTGATTTATCCCTCTCAATGGTACTCCAAGATAGGATTATGGGTCAGATTTTTGGACGATATTTTCTTTCTATGGAATGATACTGAAGATGCTTTATCTGCCTTTATTGCTTGGTTGAATATTCAAAAACAAAATTTATCTTTCACGTTGCACTACCATATACAAGAATTGGAATTTTTAGATGTAAAAATCTTTAAATATGATTCACGTTTATGCTCTACTTTATACAGAAAACCTGTACAGCGCAATACACTTTTATTGTACTCCAGTTTTCACCCTCCTGCTTTAAAACGGGGTCTCCCATATAGACAATTCCTTCGCCTTCGGCGTATTTGTAGTTCTATTCAAGAATATGAATATCATGCACAAGAATTACAATCACGATTATTACAACGCGGTTATCCGTTTTCTATTGTTAAACAAGCTCTTATGAGGGCCCGGTACACTCATAGAGAATGGTTAAGAACTCCTGCACTACGAATGGAGGATGACTGCATTACAGGAATTTTACCTTATATGGTAAATAGCTCTAAGATCAGTGCTATTTTGAGAAAACATTGGCAGGTTTTATCCCTTCACTCCTGTTTTCAAAAACCGTTACGTGTGACTTATACCAGGGGTCCGAATATTGGAAATTTGATAAATAATACAAGGGCTCGATCAGTATTATCATCAGAGGATCTTCTGTTTGGACATTTTAAATGTTCACAAGGTCATTCGTGTATAATATGTCAGCAGACAATTGAAGGTAGCGAATGGCTGATTCCTCATACAGCTATAAAACAGACATCTAAATGGACCACTACATGCTATTCTTCTTATGTGGTTTATATTCTTATATGCCCCTGCACTAAAGTCTACGTTGGACGGACTATTAGGAGAGTAAAACTTAGGCTGCAAGAACATGCATCTCGAATTCGGAATTCAGTAATTACAGCCCCTCTGGTACAACATTGTGTAGAGTTTAAACATTCATTTTCTGATTTCCATTGGCGAATTATTGACCACGTTCCCTTAACTCTTCGAGGGGGTGATAGAGAGCAACGACTGCAATGGTTGGAGCAACATTGGATATTTTGTATTGGTTGCTTGGAACCTGACGGTTTGAATCTGGAGCAGGACTGGTTAAGTTTGATCTGACATCAGAAGGGCGGGTATTCTGAAGGCTTATAAAACCTTTTCCCACTATGCTTTGAGCTTAGAGAAAGTCTGAATGCAATTTCGGAGTGATCCGTTTAAAAGAATGTTGCATCTGTCCCATACTATCAAACAAACGAGCGGAAATTAGATAATACAGCCGTGAGAATGGACAGCATTCGTATCTTTCAGATGAGTATAACAAGCAGATGTTTAAGCGTTGAGACAGAGCCGGAAAGAGCAGTGCGGCTCTAAACGCAGTGCTGTGTTCGTTGAAATCTGCATAATGATAATTTTCTGAATGGTGTATGTGTTGTAGCATTTAGTGTTAAATACAAATGCGATTACTTCACTGATTTTATACGGTGGTTTGGTTACCACAATAGTAATTAAAAGGGAAGTCACGCTTCGAGAGGGAGAAATCTCTCAGGGCAATAACGTCCGACAAAAAAACAACAAAAAAAAGATTCATATAGTTACTTTAATTTTCACTCGCTTGGTGGGAATTTCTTAGGAGAAAGTGCAACAGAAGAAACATTCCTATTCTCATAGTAATATAGTAACATAGCATATAATGGCAGATAAAGACCAATATGGTCCATCTAGTCTGCCCAGGAAGGCGGCAACAGTGGGTGCACTTGCCGCTCCGTGCAGGTCACCTCTTCCCATACCTTTGTTTAGGGTTGTACCCACTGCTCCGTGTAGGTCACCCCTATTTGTTCAGATATAAGAAATAGTTATGCTTATTTTGATTTTATCCTGTTGCTATATATATTCTCAGTATCTTAAAAACCATTAACAGAACCTTAAAACACATCCACTGTTGTATTAGGAGTCAGTGAAGACTCATCAAGGCAGCAGTAATATGATAATATAACAGATCTTCCAACAATTAGTGCACTGCTGAATTTTGAATTGACTGTAAAGGGTGCCCCGCAACAGCTGGGAAACCATAGAATAATGAATTACAATAGTCCACAGGACTCAACACTAGGCTCTGAAGCACTGTACACAAATCATCGGAACTCAGAAACGGCTTCAAATTCTTCAATAAATGCAACTTAAAAAGAAACTTCCTAGAGATATCATGAATATGAGGATAAAATGTTAGTGCTGAATCTAACACCATCTCAAATAGCATTCTTCAGAAGCCACCGCAATCACATGTGCATCCATTACCATGTGAGAGGGAAAAGATTCTGCAACATGATGGGAAAGAATCTAAAATTCTGACTTTTCAACATTAAGCTCCAATCATAAGAGGCAAAAAATTGTTTAATTTCACTGTCTCCATCACACCAATGATCACGTCACCAGACCAAGGAAGAAACCGCATAATATCGTTGGCACACAACCAATAAGAAATCATGAGTGTCCAGAAAAACCGACACAGCAGCAACAAATAAATATTAAACAAAACAGCAGATAGTGCGGAACCTTTACACAGGCCACAATGAGACACAAACCATTAAGAACTCTCATGGATATACCACATACTCTGGAATTAACTGGACAAATAAGACTGAAACCATCATACTACCTCACTATCTACTGCAATCTCTAACAATAAGTGCACCAATACTTATGTGAGATAGAATCAAAAGTGGCATCAGTATCCAAGAAAACCACCAGCACCACACTCCCCCGACCATTCTCAACATGTGGACAGCAATAATGTCTCACAACCTCTCCCTGCATGAAAAGCAAACTGAAAATCATCTGCTACCCTAGCTCTATCCAAAAAAAGCAACCAATTGCTGCAGTACCTAAAACTCTATTAATTTCACCAAAAAGGGCAAATTCAAAATCAGACGATAGTTTGCAACGTCCATAGGAGAGCCCATCTTCTTTATAAAAATGGACCGGATAGTTGATTTTTTTCAATTCTCCAGGCATAAACGTATTCCCTAGCAATGCATTAAACAGCTCAACCAAGATTTTGTTTTATAACATAATCGCATAAATCACAATTCTGCTCATGTTCCACCCTACCTCCTCCCATGAGCCTGTCTACTCTATACGTATGTGCTATCTTGCACCGGGTCTACTCTTAGCTGTGATTAGATTTTATTAGAGGCCTGTTCCACACGTAAATCAGTATTTTGATGATTGATGAGCCCTTTTACTTAAGTGTGGTCAATATTTGCTCTTCCTACATGTTACAAACCCTGTGCAAAGCCTGTATGGTAATTTTGGGGATGTGGCCATTATCATTCCGAAAGATCTCGTCTAAGACAAGCATTTAACCCGTGTTTAGGAGGCAGTTTGATAAAGTCATCCATGTGTGTATGTGATCCCATAGGAACATAAATAACCTCTTATAAAATACCAGCGAGCATGAAACTATACACTTTTCTATCAATATGTGTACTTTGCTGATTGGCATGCACATAGGTGAAGTTTAGGCGGAGCACACAAGTATGCATGTAAATTATAAAATATAATTTATGCTTGTACTTGAAAAATATAGGTGCAGGTACACCAGCTCCAGGGCTGCTGTAAATGTGTGCATCTGCAATATAGGTACACACTAGGCCACCTATGCTAATATCCTATAAAGGCCTGTAGGCACCTGCTTGTCTTTATTATGTAGACTTAACATAGGTGCCTTAAAATGCTCTTGAACTAGACAATCCTTATAAAATTGCATTCTGTGGGGCTGATTTTATAAGAGGTATGTGGAAGGTTATGTGCTAGTTACACGTTCCCCTATTTTGAAGGTCTTATGTGCATGAATAGGCATTTACATGCATGCTTTAGGAGGTCACCATTCTGTAAGCAATGCATGTAAGTCCTATTGCCTGGGTGTGCACAGGGACAGAGCTTGAGGTGGAGCCTAAATTTATATATCTAAATTATCAAATATTGTAACACATACATTTTTGAACCATCTAGAACTAGGCATTTACACCTGTAACTGCCATGACAAAACTGAAGTGCATCTTGAGGTCTCTATTTTTAAGGCTATCAGATTTTTTGCAGGCAAATCCAAGACACTTATCCAAAGTGTGTGAGTGGGGAGAGAGAAGGAAGGGAATGCCTTAGTTCCAGAACTGAGCAACAAGATGTGGAGAAGGGAAGAGACGTCATTATCTTGCCCCTCCCCCATCCATCCCAATTTCCAATCAGACAAATCAACAGAGAAATGGAAACAGTGATACAGTCTCCCTGTACTGCAAAATATAAAGATAATGGATGTAAATTCTAAAAACTGATATGTTCAAATCACGAAACAGAAAATAGCATTTTTTTTCTAATTCCTCTGTCCCCATTGCTGGAATCGGGGACAGGAGACAGATAAACAGGTGAGCGTCAGGGACACAGCTCTAAATTTGGGGACAATTCCTAAAAAGTAGGGATGTCTGGTAACCTGACTATTTTATAAAATAAAGTATGCATGTACTTCCCTTTATAAATAGGCCCCAAATATGTGTATGGCAATGTATGTGAACTGCATGGGAATTTATAAAATTACCTTTTAAAAATGCATTGCCAATAGTGTGGCTGCAGCTGTGCTGCCAGCGATTCACAAGTAAACAGTGTGGTCGATGCACAGACCACATTGCTTGCACCCCCCCCCCCCCAAAAAAAAACCTTTCCTACCATCCCCAAGAAAGAACATAAGAACATAAGATATGCCATACTGGGTCAGACCAAGGTCCATCAAGCCCAGTATACTGTTTCCAACAGTGCCAATCTAGGTCATACGTACCTAGCAGTTTCCCCAAAAGACACAGGATCCACAATGCTTGTACTGGGTCAAGCATTGATATCCTGGGTCCCTTCTTAATAATGGTTTATGGACCTTTCCTCCAGGAACTTGTCCAAACCTTTTTTAAACCCAGCTACACTAACAGCCTTTATTACATCCTCCGGTAACAAATTCCAGAGTTTGATTACACATTGAGAGAAAAATATTTTCTTTTATTAGTCTTAAATAGTTTACCCTGTAGCTTCATTGCATGTCCCCTGGTCTTTCTATATTCTGATAACGTAAACAATCGATCTACGTTTACCCGTTCCACTCTGTTCATTAATTTATAGACTTCTATCACATCTCCCCTCAGCCGTCTCTGTTCCAGGTTAAAGAGCCCTAAACTTTTTATCCTTTCTTCATAGGAGTATCCTTCCATCCCCTTTACCATTTTCATGGCTTTTCTCTGAACCTTTTCTAATAACGCTATATCCTTTTTAAGATACGGCGACCAGAATTGCACACAATATTCAAGGCGCGGTCTCACCATGGAACTGTATAGAGGCATTATAACATCTTTTGTTTTATTTTCCATTCCTTTCCTTATGAAACCTAGCATTCTATTTGCTCTCTTGGCTGCCGCTGCACACTGGGCCAAGGACTTTAACATGTTATCCACAATGATGCCTAAATCATTTTCCTGGGTGGTGGTTCCTAATGTGGAACCTTGCACTGTGTAACCATAGTTTGGGTTGTTCTTCCCTAGGTGCATAACTTTGCACTTGTCCACATTAAATTTCATCTGCCATTTTGATGCCCAGTCTTCCAGTTTATCAAGATCCTCTTGCAATCTTCCACAGTCCTCTTGGGTTTTAACAACTTTAAATAGTTTTGGGTCATCTGCAAATTTGATAACCTCACTCGTTATTCCACTTTCCAGGTCATTTATGAATATGTCAAAAAGCAGCGGACCCAGCACAGATCCCTGGGGTACACCACTATTCACCTTTCTCCATTGGGAAAATTGGCCATTTAGCCCAATCCTCTGCTTTCTATCTTTTAACCAGTTCCTGATCCACAGTAGCACACTGCCTCCTATCCCATGACTCTTTAGTTTTGCCAAAAGTCTCTGATGAGGGACCTTGTCAAAAGCTTTCTGAAAGTCCAGATACACTATATTAACCGACTCACCTTTGTCCACCTGTTTATTCACACTTTCAAAAAAACATAACAGATTAGTACGACAAGATCTTCCTTGTCTAAAGCCATGTTGGCTGTCTCCCATTAGCCCATGACTATCTACATGCTGAGTAATTTTATTCTTTATGATGGTTTCTACCATTTTTTCCGGTACTGACCTGAGGCTCACTGGTCTGTAGTTTTCCGGATCACCCCTGGAACCCTTTTTAAAAATTGGTGTTACATTGGCGATCCTCCAATCTTCAGGTATTAGAGATGATTTTAATGATAGTTCACAGATTACTAATAGCAGGTCTGGAATTTCATATTTCAGTTCTTTCAACACCCTTGGAAGTATACCATCCGGCCCAGGTGATTTGCTACTCTTCAGTTTATCTAATAGTTGTACTACATCTTCCCGATGTATCTATATTTCCTTCAATTCTTCCGCACCTTTAAATACCACTTCAGTCATGGGTAACATCCCTACATCTTCCTCAGTAAAGTCCGAAGCAAAGAACATACAAGGGTGGCCCAAAAAAAGTGAGAACATCTCGTAGCATATAAGTTATTTAAAAATTCAAAAAGACAGATGTAAACGATAGACAAATAAAAAATAAAAAGATGGTGACTGGAAATTGTCGCAATAAAGACGTTATATAGCTAAAAAAGTTAAATAAGTAAACTAAGCTTTTAATTTACGAGATGTTCTCACTTTTTTTGGGCCACCCTGTAGACTCCCTCACCTTTGATCTCTTCTCCTGACACCCTCCAACAGTCAAGGAGAATAGTCCCTAACCCCACAGAACCCCCCTCCAACCCCTGACATTTCCCCTGAATCCTACCGGTGGTCCCTGATGTCTAGTGAAGAACAGGAGCAATGCCCCATCACTCCTGCTCTGTCTGAGTCCTGGGATCAAAATGGTGGCCTACCCCTCTACTGGCAGTCTCACAGTACTACAGCTAAGGTTCTACCAGCCAAGGACTGTTTATGGAAGAGGCCAGAGTTTGGGCAAGTCACTTAACTCTCCATTGTCTTAGGTTCAAACTGAGATTGTAAGCCTTTCAAGAGACAGGGAAATGCCTACTGTACCTAAATGCAACTTGCCTTGAGCAACCCCTGAAAAAGTTGTATACTAAATCCAAAATCCCGTTCCCCCCTCAGTATTGTACCTGAATGCAACTTGTCTTAAACTAAATCCAAACCCCTTTACAATTTCTGGGCTGGAAAGAATTATAGTTATTTCACCATGCAACAGCAACACATAGAGCCTGATATTAAAAAAAAAATTGAATCCTCTAAATGTGGGCACCTAAGTTAGGTGCATAAATGTGTCCCATATTTTCATCCAAACTTAAGTTTTCAGCTGAAATTCATGTAAATTTAGGAACTTAAAGTTATAGTCCTATATTTAGGCCTACCATTCATTTGCCCAGATTAAAGAACCTAATGTAGGTGTCTAGTGCTGAAAATCAGTGCTGAGCTACCAGCTTTTTTCTCTATCTTAGATCTACTCCTGTTGCACCCACTGATTAGGCTCTTAAATTTAGTTTAGTGAAATTTTGAGCATAAATTTAGGAACTCAGTTCTAGTAAACATTCAGAGTCAAATTTAAGAACCTAATTCTCAAATTTAGACCCCTAAAATTTAAAAATTACACCCCTAGTGTCTGGAGTTAGAGACCATGATGTCAGGTTTCTAGAAGGGAGACCTGGTGCATGATCACTGACTGAGAACTGTTCCTGCAATGACTTGGTCATAGTACAGAGAGAGTACTACTACTACTACTACTACTACTAATACTATTACTGATCATTTGCATGGGGCTACAAGGCATACACAGCACTGTACAGAGACATGTAAGAGATGGTTCCTGCTCATCAGAGCTTACAGTCTAGTCAAAACAGACAACACAAAATCTGAGGACTAGGATATGTCTAGGTAAGGAAACATATAGTTGGAAAGCTGACAAATCAACAGAGAACTAGAAACACTGATGGAGACTACGTGAATGAGGATCAGGATCCAAAAGCAGCCTCAAAGAGGTGACTTTTTAGTCTGGATTTGAAATGAAGCCTGATGTACTGACTCAGGTAATTTGTCCCAGGAATATGGAGCAGCAAAGTGGAAAGATCACAATCTGGAGTTGGCAGTGGAAGAGAAGGGCACAAACAGAAGCAATCTGCCAGAGGAACCGAGTTCCTAAGGAGGGGTGTAGGGACAGATAAGCCAAAGCAATTTATCAAGGCAGCTTCAGAGATGTCCTGCTTATACAATTAGACCTCACTGCAGCTTTTGATATTATTGACCACTCTTTTCTTTTGGAAGGCGTGGAGCAGATGGTCTTTCAAGCTTAGTCTTGAACTTCCTTCATTCATACATTTCCGAAGATGTTATCAGGCCAAATCTCATCTTCTTCAGCCTATCCACTTTCAAGTATCAATATTGGCCTTTGCTTTATTTAATATTTTCATAGTACACCTTGCAAATACTAAATCAGGATTTAGGGAACAATACATTTCTTTACACAGAAGATATACAACTTATTATAGTCATAGAGCATGGGACACTCTGTTTATAAATAATTTGGAAAGAAGGCTCTAAAATAGAATATCATCATCGGGCCATCTGAAGGGTCGGAAGGAAACAGCCCTGCTTTGCTGAAGTTTCAAGGTGAGCACCACGGGGCTGTTTGTGGCCATTGCTGCTGCTGCACGTCCTGGAGAGGGGTGACAGCGGTGGCAATAGGCACCGCAGGGGGACGAGGGAGCACAAAGGATGAGGTTTGCCTAGGGTATCTCAACTCCTTGCGCCGGCCCTGCTCTCACTGTCACGATATATTTTGCTGAATTAACAAAACCCGCATGTTAATTAACACTGTCCTGCTGCCACGCATCTGCAGATCCAAAAATGGTAGGCTGGGACATGCATGTATCGTAGCATAAATGCCCCCTTCTGAGCTATCTCAGCCGACACGTCTATGTACCTGTTTCTGTGGCTGTACATTTTGGGTACATCCACATTGCTAAACTGACCTGCTGGCATGCCCGTGCCCGGCCATGCCATTTGCAGGACCTGCCTCCAGAACCAGTTGCAGGGATTTGCACCTTTTGAGGTGGAGACGGAGTAATTTCAAATGGCTTGTACATGTGCCCCCCCTTCACTGCCACCAATCCCCTGGTAGTTTGTACGTTGTGACCTGGATGTCTCAAATTCTTCCTACTCATGTCTTACGTTTCTCAAAATGCGATAACTTCAGTTACTTGATCATGGTTTCGTAAACCACTATGACATAACATTTGAATTCTGATAAACAAAGCAAATAAATAAATCTATAGGGGGAGAGAGGGGCAATAACAAAGGGTTTATGATGCTGTATCCAAGGTTTTGATTTAGCTGAAAGTCCAAAAAGAGAAGGAAGAAACCTCAGGACCTAAAAAAAATGTTTTCCAAAGGAGAGAAAGAAAAATAAAGTTTATGTTTTCCTCCTATGAAAGGCAATTAGAACATTGTAGAAAGAAATGGAGGCAAAATAATCATGATGGTGGTCTTGATCTCCGTTTATACAACTAGACTCCTTCCTTTCTATTGACTTCCAGAGGCAGTATGTAAATTAGGGGAGTACACCAGGCAGTTGGTATTATAGTATTTAGAGGCAGTTTTTGATTTTTTCTGACTTGTTATTTATTTATTTATTTTATTTATTTAACAGTTTCTTATATACCGCCCCTTCCAGAGATCAGGGGCGGTTCACATCGAACAAAAATCAATATACTTCTGTATATTTTACATGGAACTTGTGTTAACTATGTACACGTTTAGTTACATTGAACATGTTTTGAACATTAACTAGAATAACACTATTCAAACTATGTACAGGTTTCATCTTTACCGTGAAGATGAGTAGAGAGGCGTGTGCTGAGGAATATAGATCTATTTCTATTTCTTATGCATATAGAATAACATTCATCTGTTTATTATGGAAATGCCAGCATATCTTTAATTTGACAAGATATATTGATTTTTTTTCTGAAAAAGTCCCCTGGATCATCTCCCTATGTGTGTCAGAGCTGATTAGTGCGTCAGTGTTTAGATGAGAGTTAAGTATCCTTCTCAAGACATTGAAAAAATGAAGGTTAGTTCGGGGACCTAGTGATTAGTACTCTGCAATGCCAAAGAAAAAACCTTAGTTCAGTTCCTAGTAAATGTCAATGACAAAGGATATTTCTGAATAATTGTATTATCCTTTTTTCTTATTTTTAGGCTCATACACAATGCAGGCTAACATATATCAATATTTACATAAAAACACTTGAAACCAGATGCTGTGGCCATTATCACTGAGAGAATGAATTTTTCTTGGATTTGTGGACATTTCTTTGAACTAAATTCCTATTATCTCAGTTAGCAGTTTTTGAAAAAACAGAAAGACTCTCTCTTAAGGGTCAACATTCAGTCACGGCGGCCAGCCACCAAGATTAAATTAAATCCGTATATTAAGTGCCATCATCTGTGCTGTATATCCGGATTCAGAGGTGACCTGCACCACTATCCGGATACTGCTGATATTCAGCCCATTATCCAGACAGCAAACTGCATAAAGTTACTGCAATCCTTTTTCTGGCCTAACTTTCTGCGGTTAGTTATTTGGTTCGCAGACTGAATGTTGTTGACAACCAGCTTTAAGGAATCTGCCAGGACTAACACCTCTGATGTTAGTCCCTCACTGAAGAAAGCCTGTGTTCTGCTCCAGGATATTCACTACCAGGATGAGTTCACTGAGGGTAGTCCTTCTTTAAACTTGTTTTTCTATGGCATCCATGAAGGGATTCAGGACTTAACTTCCATCAGCCCCAATAAACTCATATAATCCCTCTTCTCAAATCATTTAATTGGCTCCCCTTTCGTTTTGGTATCCAATTCAAACTTCTTCTCCTGACCTATAAATGCATTCATTCTACTGTTCCTCACTAACTTTCCTCTCTTCTCTCTCCCTATACCCCTCCTCATGAACTCCGCTCTTCCTCTAGTTTACTTCTCTCTTTGCTCTTTTCTTCCACTGCCATCTCCAGACTTTGCTCCTTTCACCTTGCTGCTCCTTATGCCTGGAACAAGCTACCTGAATCTATATGTCAGATTTCATCTCTCCCCCTTTTCAAATTCATGCTCAAGGCTCACATCTTTGAGGCTGCCTTTGAATCCTAACCTTTCCCTATTTGTAGCCTTGTTCTCAACTTTTGTACTGTCTGTCTTGATTAGATTGTAAGCTCTAATGAGCAGGGACCATCTTTGTTTTGTCTCTAAACTACTTGAGCGTTCAGTCTATCACCGTTGTCTTGATTTCCTCTCCTCTCATACCCTCTTGGATCCTTTACAATCCGGCTTCCGTACCCTACAATCCACTGAAACTGCTCTTACTATGGTCTCAATGATTTGTTCTTGGCAAAGTCCAAAGGCTTTTACTCTGTCCTCATTCTTCTTGATCTCTCTGCTGCCTTCGACACTGTTGACCATAACCTTCTTCTTATCAACCTATTCTCACTTGGATTCAAAGACTCTGTACTATCTTGGTTCTCTTCCTATCTATCCCATCGCTCTTTCAGTGTGTGCTTCGATGGCTCCTCCTTCTCTTCAACCCCACTACCTGTAGGAGTTCCTCAGGGTTCCATCTTAGGTCCACTCCTCTTCTCTCTCTATACCCAATCCCTTGGTACCCTTATCTCTTCCCATGGCTTTCACTATCATCTCTATGCCGACGACTCTCAAATCTATCTTTCTACACCTGTTATCTCTCCTGATATCCAGTCTAAGATCTCACTCTGCCTCTCTGACATTGCTGCCTGGATGTCCCACCGCTGCTTAAAACTGAACATGGCCAAAACTGAGCTTCCTATCTTTCCCCCGAATGCTTCCCCTCCTCTTTCCCCTTTCTCTCTCTTTGTTGATAACTCTGTACTCCTCCCTGTTTCTTCAGCACGTAACCTTGGTGTTATCTTCGATTCCTCTCTCTCTCTTTCTCTTCACATATCCAGCTCATTGCTAAAACTTGTCGTTTCTTTCTATACAATATTTCCAAAATTTGCCCCTTCCTCTCTGTTGACACCACTAAATTGATTGTCCACTCCTTAATCACCTCCCGTCTTGATTATTGTAACATTCTCCTTGCCGGCCTCCCTGCAAGCCACCTCTTTCCTCTTCAGTCAATTCAACATTCCGCTGCTCAACTCATTTTTCGCCAGTCTCGTTTTTCCCACATCACTCCTCTCCTCATGTCGCTTCATTGGCTTCCCATCCGTCTCCGTATCTAATCTAAACTTCTCCTCCTGACCTATAAATGTATTCACTCTTCTGCCCCCCAGTACCTTTCATCTCTCATCTCTCCTTACACCCCCTCTCGGTTGCTTCACTCTTCTAATAGTCTTTGTTTATCTGTGCCCTTTGCTGGTACTGCCAATTCCAGACTTTGCTCCTTCCAACTGGCAGCACCCTTTGCTTGGAATAGTCTTCCTATCTCTGTGCGCCAGGTGTCCTCTCTGGCCATTTTCAAGTCCAGACTAAAATCCCATCTCTTCACTATTGCTTTCTGTTTCTGTCTTACCCTATCTTGATCTCTCTATCAACATTTGCTTACTTTGTCCTGTAAATTTTTGTTATTTGTATTATGTAACTTATTTTGTTTTCTGTCTTATTAGATTGTGAGCTCTGATGAGCAAGGACTGTCTCTCTTCTATGTTTGTACAGTGCTTCGTATGTTGTGGCGCTTTATAAGTCTTTAATAATAATAATAATAATAATAATAATCTTTGTTATGTATCTATACAGCACTGAGTATGCCTTGTAGCACTATATAAATGATTAGTAGTAGTAGTAGTAGTAGCAGTAGTGGTAGTAGTAGTAGGTTCCAAGGGCAATTTCTCCAAATGGGTTAGTTTTGCACATACAGTGACAGTCATGAACCTCACTCCTAAGCCAGGGTATGTGGAGTATGATCTCAGTCTCCAGTCTCTGAACTTTACTGCTAACGCTCGTGAGAAAGAGAGCTTCCTTCTGGAGTTCATAAGATAGAGCATGTATGAGCAACTTGTCAAAGTGTGATTGGAAATTCCTCTTAATCAGGCCATTGGCTCCCAACACGATGGGAAATATTTCTCTTTCTGCCACATTTTCTTGGTCTCTGACTACATTTCTTGGTACTTCAGTATCTTCTACCTCTCCACACGATTTACAGAATAACCCCTTGAAATTGACACCTCTGCTGTTGCGATGCTTTTTCTTTTACCATTATGTCAGGTTTCCTTGCATCCAGCTTCTTATCCGTCGGAATGGGAATGTCCCACATTATCATCACAACTTCATCATTCTCTGTAATTCTTTTATGGTCATGATTCCAGTGCTTTTCTGGTACATAAGAATATAAAATATGCTTTACTAGATCAGACCATGGTCCATCACGCCAGTTTCCTGTTTCCAACAGTGAACAATCCAGGTCACAAGTACCTGTCAGGTTCCCAAAAAGATATACAGATTCCACGTTGCTTATCCTGGGGTAAGCAGTAGACTTCCCTGGTTCTCTTTAATAATGGTTTATGGATTTTTCTTCCAGGAACGTGTCTAAATCTTTTTTAAAATCAACTACACTAACAGCGATGTGGTAGTGTTTACAAGGTTTCCAGTGTATGGGGTGTGCCATCTTGTTGTGCCTTTCTATATAAAATTTATCTGCCATTGAAGCTTATCAACCAGCCACGAGATGAGTGACCGTTTCCAGCTCTTTCTTACTGAATCTGCATATGTTGGTTTTACCAGTTTTTTCTATACGCACTCTGAACCATCTCATCCATAATCTACTATTCTTGGGCTGCAGCTATTAGTCTCTCATCCTTAGGTTTCAGTTCACCTCTCCTTAACAATTCGTGTGTCTAGGCTTGATCAACAATGGTTCCTAGAGTAAAAGTTTGTATTTCCCACTGTATTTATGCATTTGCCACTTGTTTTTCTTTGTTTCTTAATCTAATTCTCTGAAGTGTTTTTTCTCTTGTTTTGCAAATTCTGTTGCTTCCTTCCCTATGTGTGTTGATGGAATCCCACCTATCCCTTCTACTCTTTGGAATACTTGTCCAAGTTTTAATGATGGAGACAGATTCTGGACATTTACTTTTGCATATTTGGATCCGGCAATACTACACTGGTCAACAAATTTTTACAAAAGTCATGTTACTGCAATAAAAATAGTCATTTCTTATCAATTTTTATATGCTGAACACGAATATGACAGTGAAATTGTAAAGTTGGCTCTAGTTTTTTTGTAATCTACAAGTATTAATGTTTACAGCATGAAATGCATGTCAATAGTAAATATAATAGGCCTTCAGTTAATACCTGTAAAAAAACAAGTCATAGACTACTTCTTAGATATTTTCGCCTGTCTCTTGTACAGCTGTTCGGGAGCTTCTCTGGGGAGTGTCCAGCAGTAGTCAGCCAGCATTGTAGTGGACCATTTTCTCTGGTATCTTTGCTCCATCGTTGCGATATCCTGGTGAAAACGTTTGCCCTGTTCATCACTAACCATACCACAGTTGTCAGGAAAGAAATGGAGATGGGAATCAAGGAAATGGATCTTTAGAAACATATTGCAGCCAAGTTTCTGATACTGCATCAGCATGTCTTCTACTAGTTCCTTGTAGTTTTCTGCCCTAACATTCCCGAGAAAGTTTGCTGACACTAGGCAAAAAGCATTCCATGCTTGTTTCGCATCACCCTGCAGCAAGTTGTTGAACCGGTTATCTTTGAAGAGCTCTCGAATCTGAGGACCCACAAAAACTCCCTCTTTAATCTTTGCTTCACTGAGTCGAAGGAATTTTTCATGCAGGTTTCGGAAAGCTGGCAAAGTGCCCTCCATGGCTTTCACAAAGTTTTTCATCAAACCTAGTTTGATGTGAAGGGGTGGTAGCAGGATTTTGTGAGCCTCAACCAGAGCTGGGTGCTGGATATTCTTCTCTCCAACTGTTACATTTTGTCTGCGATTCCATTCCTCCCGCAAGTAGTGCCAATCCCTTGCTCAGCTATCCCACTCAAATAAGAAACACATGTATTTTATATATCCCTGCTGCAGTCCCATTAAAAGGGCAACTACCTTCAAGTCACCACAGAGGTGCCAGCTGTACTTGTTATAGTTAATGGAAGTCAGTAGATGCTTTAAGTTATCGTATGTCTCTTTCATGTGGACCAATAACAAAAGAACTAAACCCACAAAGTGAAACCCCTATTTAAACTCAATTTTTGTCAGAAGAGACTGGAGGAGACTGGAATGGACATCCAATCACACCAGACAGCCTTTTCTATTTTTCTTTTTTTGTAAACGCTAAAACATTTTTTACTTAGCTCATCAGTATATTCCAGTGAAGTTTCCATGTACCAGACTTTTCTCTCGAATAGCGGTTGGATAGTTCAAGCACGACGTACGTTTCGGGCCATTAAGCCCTGTTTCAAGTGGTTACTTTCTTCCAAATACACCGCTTATGGAAAACTTCTACTTACCGGAAGTTGCTCCGGAAAGATAAAGGGGAACAATCCTGTTCATTGGCTAACAGTCACTGCCTTTCAATTAGGAGATCCAATCTACCAAACGGGAGACCCCATTGCCATCGGGGAATCCCTTGGTGTCTTGGATTACGTCAGAATAAGCTAAACCATTCAACTTCTTTGTTTAGCCCCATAGGTTGGACTGCCTGCAGATCAAATATCAGCTGTTGTTCACGCCGTTGTAAGGCTAAAAGCCGATTACCCCCTCGGGGGTTTGGGGGAATAAAATCCAGCACAGTCCAAACAAAGTCAGTGTCAAATTGATGTTGGTAAGCTTCACAATGTTCTACTAAAGGGGCAGAAAGGACTTTTTGGCGAATTCGAGAGGCATGTTCGCTAAGGCGAGTTTTAATTGGTCGAGAAGTTCTGCCTATATAAATTAAAGGACATGAGCATTGTAAGGCATAGACCACAAATGTTGAATCGCATGATGTCCACCATCGACGTTGTATAATTTTTCCAGTAGTGGGATGTGTCCATTGTTGTCCAATCATTGCTGTGTCACAATACATGCAGTGTGAACATTTGAAATGCCCCCTAAGATCAGGATCTGGAACTTGAGGACGATCCAAGGGGGTGGCAGAATGAACCAAACGATCCTGTAAATTACTGCCTCTAGAAAATGCTATTCGTAAAGATTTTTGAAAACATTTATGCAGTCCTAAAACACCCCAATGTTTTCGAAGCACCGTCACAATAGAAGAACTTAAACTGGTAAATGGTAATGTCCCTACTATATGATCAGACTCCTGATTATCAGAGGTTCTTGTTTGGCGATTTTCGTCAAGAAGCCATTCACGATGTGTGTACAAGGCTCGTTTATAGGCTGTTTTAATCACTTTCTCTGGATATCCTCGTAGGGATAATCTGTTAATAAGATCCAATGCCTGAAATTTAAAATCAGACGTTGTGGAACAGATTCTTCTCAACCTTAAAAATTGACCATATGGGAGATTCCTCCGCATTGGTTCCGGATGACAACTCTGGTACATAAGAAGGCTGTTCCGCTGAACCGGTTTTCTATATAAGGTTGTGCGAAAGGTATCCTGTTCCTTAATCACTATAATGTCTAAAAATTCAATCTGCTTCAAATCATAATGAGCTGTGAATTTTAAGTTTGGTTTAAGGGCATTCATCCAATCAAGGAAAGCCTGAAGGCGCGGTAAAGTATCAAACCATAAGAAAAATATATCATCCAAAAACCGTCGCCAAAAACGTACCGGTTGAAAAAAATCAGAAGGATATAGTAAATTCTCTTCAAAGTGAGCCATATATAATGTGGCTATAGAGGGGGCTACTGAAGCTCCCATTGCTATGCCGTATATTTGATGGTAAAACTGACCCTCAGAAAGGAAGTAATTTTTTGTCAAAACCAGACTTAGCAATTCACATAAAAATGCTCTAGGTAACCGTTGAGGAGCAAATTGAAAAAAGGAAGGCATTAAATCCATGACTTCAGCCTGATTGATGTTAGTATATAAGGCTTCAACATCAAGTGTCACCAAATAAAAATCCCTAGATGGCACTGGTTCATTTGCTAGTTGTTGCAAAAATTGAGAAGAATCTCTAATAAACGATTTAACAAGTGCTGCTTCCTTTTGCAAGAACACATCGCAAAATTGTGACAATGGTTCCAGCAGGGATCCCCTACAAGATACGATAGGTCTACCCGGGGGGGCAATTAAAGACTTGTGGACTTTCGGTACCATGTATATGATTGGCCGAAGGGGGGTTTCTAACTTCAGAAACGTATGTTCCCATTTAGTTAACCAACCAACGGTTAATGCTTCATCCAAAAGGACCTTAATCTCCTGTTGAAGAGAATAAGTAGGGTCCACTTCAAGTAAAGTATACGTTCGGCGATCAAGCAAATGGTTCCTAAGAATCTCCATATACTTCTCGGTTGACTGTACCACCACAGTGCCACCTTTATCCGCTCGTCGTATTATAATGTTAGGATCCTGTTGTAATGTCGTTAAAGCTTGCCATTCAGTTTTATCTAAATTAGATCGAGTGTAACGCCGTTTGTTTTCCAAATTTTCGAATTCGCCAAAAAGTCCTTTCTGCCCCTTTAGTAGAACATTGTGAAGCTTACCAACATCAATTTGACACTGACTTTGTTTGGACTGTGCTGGATTTTATTCCCCCAAACCCCCGAGGGGGTAATCGGCTTTTAGCCTTACAACGGCGTGAACAACAGCTGATATTTGATCTGCAGGCAGTCCAACCTATGGGGCTAAACAAAGAAGTTGAATGGTTTAGCTTATTCTGACGTAATCCAAGACACCAAGGGATTCCCCAATGGCAATGGGGTCTCCCGTTTGGTAGATTGGATCTCCTAATTGAAAGGCAGTGACTGTTAGCCAATGAACAGGATTGTTCCCCTTTATCTTTCCGGAGCAACTTCCGGTAAGTAGAAGTTTTCCATAAGCGGTGTATTTGGAAGAAAGTAACCACTTGAAACAGGGCTTAATGGCCCGAAACGTACGTCGTGCTTGAACTATCCGACCGCTATTCGAGAGAAAAGTCTGGTACATGGAAACTTCACTGGAATATACTGATGAGCTAAGTAAAAAATGTTTTAGCGTTTACAAAAAAAGAAAAATAGAAAAGGCTGTCTGGTGTGATTGGATGTCCATTCCAGTCTCCTCCAGTCTCTTCTGACAAAAATTGAGTTTAAATAGGGGTTTCACTTTGTGGGTTTAGTTCTTTTGTTATTGGATTTCAATTTTACTAACCTAAGGACTTAATTTATATTGATCTTTCATGTGGACGGCATGCACTACTGGAATAGATGGAAGACGGTTTCCATTGTTCAAAAGCACAGCCTTCAGACTCATTTTCGAAGAATCTATAAATAGTCTCCAGTTTTGTGGGTCATGAGTGAATTTTAAGGCATTCATGAGGCTTTCAATATCAGAACAGAATACCAGATTACTTTCCTTTCTGAAGAAAGGCTCCAACTGCTGGTGGCGCTTTCGATATAGAGTAATGTTGACATCTTCTAGAAGATTCCATTGTTGGAGTCTTGATCCCAGCAATTAGGCCTTGTTCTTGGATAAGTCCAAATCACAAACCAGGTCATTTAGTTCTTCCTCTGTTATTCTGTGTGGAGTTGATAATGCATCCCAGTGAAAATCTGGGTCACTGCATGCTGACGGACCAGGAGAAGAACAGGTCGGCTCACCCTTGTCCTCATCAGATGAATCAAGAAAATATTCTGATGGAGGTTCTGGAATAGGAAGTCCCTCACCATGTGGAACTGGTCTCAATACAGACGGAATGTTTGGGTGGACTATGCTCGACTTCTTTTGCTTCGCTATTCCTCTGGAAAGAGGAGGAACCAAGCAGAAGTAACAGTCATTTATGTGGTTGCTTGGCTCTCTCCACACCATGGGGACTGCAAACGGCATTGATGGTCTTTTGCAATTCAACCACTGTGAAAGCTGTGTTGTACATGTAGCGCAGCATTTATGCGGGGCCCAAGGCTTGTCTTGGTCACCAATCTTGCATCCGAAGTAAAGATGATATGCCTTCTTCAGTTGAGAAGTGATACTTTTCTTCTGGATGGCAAATGTCACTTTCCCACAAATGTAGCAGAAATTGTCAACGGTATTAACGCACTTTCGCGGTGTTACTGTTCTGTATTGTACCTAAATGGCTAAAATTATATGATTAATAAAAGTTACATGTAACAGTACCTTAAACTGTCTCGCACACAGTCTGAAATATTTTAAATGCTCAACCTTTCCGACTGTGTATAGTACACTGCTGATGTCAGATGGCTTCAGCAGCCGTCTGGCAGTAGTATTGCATTGCATCAGAAAATGATGCAATCAACTCTGGATGATGTATGCATGCTGGTATTATGCAATGTGATGCAAAATTGCATCATTCAAGGCTTATTGCTGTACTCTCATATAGCTTTGGGACTGTAGACTAGCCTCTTAAAGATCTTCAGAAACTGGATGTATGAACAAGAAAACTCATCCATGCCCTCCTCTACATCCCTAGATCTGAAGGAAGACTGGGCCTCATAGAAAGCAAACATAAACCGCTATTATCATAGACCTTCAGGCCTTGCTAATAGCACTGGTCAACATTGAAATCATTACTGACTTTAAAAGGCTCTAATTTGTAGTATCTTGGTGAGCTGAACACGAATATAACATTAAAAAAAATGTATTGGCTCTCATTTTGAAGATATTGCATGTAGTTCATTTTTGACGTTTCACCGTGTAAATTTATCCAGTAGGACATCAACGACATCCCAAATTGCCAGTTAATCGATAGCTTGTGCCTTATTCTGTGATGTCAAAGCACTTTTCAATAATGATTTTAATCTCTTATAACAGTGTTTGCTGATCTTTTCTCTCTTTGTTGATTGTTGCTCCAGTTCTGTGAGTACAGTGGGTGCTTGGTAGTCCCATATTGGGAAAATGTCTTTACTTTGTCCAAGGATATATAATTTGTGTTGAATTTAACTCTCTTCATTTAGAAAAGTTGGTTGCTATGCCCTTGGAGCATTCAGTACAGACCTTGGTATCCAATGCCTCCTGCTGGAGGGATGTCCATTGTTTTACTAACCTCTAAAGCATCAGATAGGTAGACGTTTGCCTGGTACTAACATTTTGAATTAGCTGGTGCACAGGTACACTGCTGCTTCCGGCTTCCCATGCAGCACATGACCACCTTTCACAATTCAATGAAAATATCTGGCTATTTTCCTTTACTTTTGATTAATAGCTTCAATACAGGGCTGCCACTTCCCTTAATTCTCAATCCCAGAGTGTTTATAAATGCCAGAAGGTACCGAAACAATACAAAGGATCATATCCCGTCAAAGCTTACATCACTCCTTTAACTGTATTCTTGCCATTGTTTGTTACAAAACAGCCAGGAACCACAATTGTTTTTATTGGTCTAGCAGTTGACCTTCTATCATCGCCCTTATATTGGCCGAGGTATGACTATGATTTATCACATACCTGTTGGTGCTGCTGGTGAGCCCCCATTAGGCTTATTGCTCATCTCTGCCTCATCCAGCTGCTACTAGTGGGCCATCAGGGAGTAGATGGCTGTAAAGTTCTGACTGGTCCGGATAATACGGGTGAAATGCACACAACTATCTCTGCTTTTGCCACCAATGCTTTCAGCCAGGCACTGCACTGACTTTATAGGCTGGGGATCGCCCACCTACTAAAAGCTGTTTCGGCATATCACCGCTAGCTGGATATCTGCAGCTTTCAACACAAAATCTGGATATTCAGTGGTAGCCAGTATCTGGATGCTGCTACTGAACATCTGGATTTGAATGCCAACAGCAGTCAGCATTTAAAAATGCTCACTACTACCCCCTAACTTCTCAGCTATCTGCAGGACTGGTTATCCAGGGTAATCATGTCTCTGAGGTACCATGTCATCACTTTGATGCTGCCTGCCTCTTATCTTGGGTCAGTGATACCAATAGAAACATAGAAACATGATGACAGATAAAGACCGTACTGCCAATCTAGTCTGCCCTTCCATACCAATTGCTAAGATCTGCAGTCCCCTTTTTTACCTTTAAAGATCTATGTTTGTCCCATGCTTTCTTGATTTCAGATACAGACTGGGGGTTATTCTGAGACACGAATAGTGGAATAAACAGAAGCAGAATAAGAGCCCATTGACCAGAAGTCTCAGGCCCAGTAGAAGGCAGATCCCAGAGCAATAGCTCTCTCAGGATAAATGAAAAAAAAAGTGACATACTATAGAAGAGGAACTCATATCTTATTTCCAAGGTAACTGTGTGGGGTACAGAACTCACTAGTCAGTTGAGTTGAGTCCAGGGTGTTAACTTAGGCCCAAGACAGAGTAAATGGAGAACTGAGAGAGAGAAGTTGAGCGAGAGAATGTACAGCATCCATGATCAGGTTGCAGAACTAAGGGAGAGGATTTGAAGTCTGAAGAGATTTGGGCAGAGGATCTATGGCCAGCTGAAGGAGAGCTGGGGTAAAGGACTTGCAGACAGAAGAAGTTGCTATTGGGCCTATATTTATTTTATTTATTTATTTATTTAACATTTCTTCTATACCGCGCTATTAAAATCAGCGCGGTGTACATCGAACAAAAGTACTGCAATGCATACAAGCAACATTGAGTTTACAAAGAACAGGGAATTGAACATGGCATCGAAACCGGGGAAACTAAATACATATCAACTTGAAACTATGTACAAAAATCTAATATGTGTGGGTGTTGCATTGCATTTGTGGAGAAGAAGATTAGTGGTTGGTTGGGCTTGAGTGGGGACTACCTATTGTCAGTGGTGTTGACGTGCAGGGTCGACTGGGGTATGAGGGAAGCTTGCTGGTTGCGCTTCTATCACCAGAAGTGTCTTGATAGCATTTTGTGAACAGGTGGAATTTCAATGCTTTTCTGAATAGGATGAGGCTTTTAATTCCACGGATTTCATGGGGGAGTGCATTCCAGTTTGAAGGGGCGAATATGGAGAAGGCTCTGTTAGAGGTAGCCTTTGTGCATGTAGTCATTAGCTTGGGGACTACTAATGTGTTCAATGCAGTAGACCTTCTGTTTCTATTTTCCAGGGTACTTTGGACTAGCTTGCTGATTGGCGTAGGGGGGTAGTTATTTAGGGCTTTGAAGGTGAGGATCAATGACTTATATTGGAGCCTGGCATGTAAGGGTAGCCAATGTAAATCCTTCATGATGGGTGTTATGTGATCGGATCTTGACGATCCGGAGAGGACTCTTGCAGCTGCATTCAAAGCTAAGCGGAGCGGGGTTAAGGTTGATTGTGAGAGGCCATGGAGGATGATGTTTGCGAAGTCAAAATGTGGAAGGACTAATGCCTGGAAGGTTGTTCGGTAGTCTGTGAAGTCCAGTAGATGTCGGAGGTGCCGTAGAGTTCTGATTTTATGGTATATTGCCTTTGTGGTGTTTTTCACATGCATTGTCATATCCAGGTGCTGGTCCAGGGTGATGCCGAGGTAACAAATTGTGGATTTGGACTTCAACTCTACATTGTTGACAAGTAGTGATGAGGGAGGTGTGAATTTGTGGTTCCTCGTGACAAATAGGACATCTGTCTTGCCGTGATTGATCCGTAGGTTTTGTGACAGCAGCCAGTCGGCTACTGCTTCGAAGCAACTAATTATTGGGGAGAGCACTGGTTGGTCTGTCAAGAACGGCATGTAAAGGAGGATGTCATCAGCGTAAGCAAGGCATTTTATGTTGAAGGATCGGATTAAGTCACATATCGGCTGCATATAAATGTTGAACATTAGTGATGATAAGGACGATCCTTGGGGAACACCCTGTGTTTGCAGGAATGGTTCGGAGGATGAGTGGCCGGCCTTGACTTGTTGCCACCTATTGGATAGGTAGGATTCACACCATTTTAGAGCTGTGCTTTGGATCCCCTTTTCTCTCAAGCGTTGTAGAAGTATGTCATGACTCACCGAATCGAAGGCGGCGGAGATGTCCAGGAAAATAAGGACAAAGCCTTGTTTGATACTGTTGATTCCTGTGACCAGATCGTTGAACAGGGTTGTAAGGACAGTGTCGACTCCATGTGCTTCTCTGAATCCGTGTTGGGCGGGATCCAACGGTGCTTCGGTGTCGATATGTTGCTGGATTTGTTGTTGAGCGGCTTTTTCGATGATCTTGGCAAGCTGGGGGATGCTCGAGATTGGTCTAAAGGATTCTACTTTAGATGGGTCTAGTTTGCTGTTTTTTAGTAAGGGCTTAATAGAGGTGTGTTTGAGGCTTTGTGGGAATGATCCTGTGATAAAGGACTGGTTCAGTATTTTGCATAGAATGTGGCTTATGTCATGTCGCAGTTCTTTGATCCAGCTGGCTGGGCAGGGATCGTTGGGTGCCGTGCTGGGGTTAACAGAAGCAATGATGTCTTCAACCTCTTTATTGGATACTGTGGTGAAATTGCGTAGAGGAGTTGCTTGAAACGCTTTTGGCGATGTGGAGGGGTTATTAGTGTCTGTGTTTGCGTTGGTCTTGACCATCTTTGATTGTAAGTAGTCTGCGTAATCCTGTGGTTGAGGCATTGGATGGTGGACTGAGACTGGCTCTCCTGTTATGGAATTTACTATATTGAACAAGGCGTGTGGTTTGTTGATGGAGCGTTTTAATATATCGGTGTGGTAGATTTTCCTATTCTGCGTTATCTTCGCACGGTGGGTCAGTAAGTATGAGTTGTAAGCAGTGTGCGCTTCAGAGGAGTGGGTTCGGCGCCACTGTCTCTCGAGTTTGCGTAGCAGTGAGCTGGGGGAGAGGATATCTAGCAAGATTTTGTGTCAGTGACGTGATGGCACTTACGAACCACTATTTTGGAAAATTGCAAAATAGGAGCTCACAGAGCCCATAAATGTCAATATGTGTGCTAAAGGGGGTCAAAAAGAATGAAAGGAGAAAATTTAGTGATGTAGAGTCTTGATGCACAGAGGAGGGGAGAACTGAGTTGAGACAAGTGGAAAGTGTCTGCCTTTACTTTTTGCCCCTTTTCTTTGGCATTTTTTAGTTCTGTCTTGTGTCTGTGAAGTAATAGATAAACTGCTTACACACTGGTTCACTCAGTAAATCATGGGCCTGATATTCTTCTGGGATGGCTATGCGCTGCTATGGTGCATAGCTGTCACTGACAAACTTTAACCCCGGATATTCGATGCAGGGGTCATATGCAGCCCCAGCATTGAATATCTGGGGTCGCTGCACAGCTCACAAGTCTGCAAAAGCCAACTGGGCAGCGGCAATATTGAGCCACTACCCGGTTAGCTCCCATGGGTCAAGAGAGACAAACCTTTGCTGTGCCTATCTTTTATTGACGGGTGCTAGCTGATCAGCGGTGCAATATCGCTGCTTCCAGGTTAGTGACTGGTGCTGCCCCCAGAATACCCTGGAACACACACAACATGCCCTGATGCTAAGAGGTTAGCATCGGGGGATCTAGCGGCATTAATCGAGGATATTCAGTGCTGCTAATCATGTTAGTGCCACTGTATATCACATTCAGCAGCATTTACATGCTTTATAGGTCTGTAAACCATGTAAATGCCTTTGAATATCAGGCTCCATATTTTTAACCACATTTAACTGGAATGATTGATGATTTTTTTTAAATTAAAAGTGTTTGGTTGAAAAACTGGCAGATACATGTATTGCTGGTGCGAATGAGTCTTCTTAAAACTAGGATCTTGAAGATAATTCTTACCCCCACCACTGAAGACCCAAATTGCAATAAATCTCACCTGTAACCTGGCCTCTGGAGCCACAAACGCAACAGTCCACTGGTGATTTGCTACAAATACAACCTGCCCAAAGTGTTATAAAAGAGCATTGAACAAATCTCTGAATTTTTGCCTACAGAATAGTTGTGTATCAAGATTGATTCTATTTGTAGGTTCACATTCATGGTGATCTAATCTCACCTGTAATACCTAATCTTTCTTTAATATATTTTGTAGTTAGTTATTTATCATTAGAAGATACTGGTGGGAAGGCAGATGTGTAAGATGAATGTTAATAAGATAAAGGTTTGAGCAATACTGCCAAGCTGTACAACTCTCTTGGGCATGCATCTTCATAAAAACATAAGCACCACATCTACAGTATGGGACCATCTTTCGGCCACCTATGTTTAGGGACATTTAATTCTGTGGCTATAAGTCTTAAATGTCTTCTTATGGTAACAATTTGTAGATGGCAAAAAGAGATCGGCAAAGAGAGTAGAGAAAGAGAAGGAGAAAGGAACACAACACTCAGACAAAAAGAGAATATACGAAAGGTACCAGCACCTATTTATAATAATCAACAGCAAGTTGTTGGTTCACACACTACCCTAGTTGTGGTATACGTTATAAAAATGACCCATAGTCTGCTTGATATGTTTGCCATTCAAAAACAATTCAATAAGGTTCCTAGACTAAACAACATGCTCAACAGAAGTTGTTTAAGACATCAAGAACAAGACAGAGAATATCTGAGACCTTATTGAGGAGCATATGGCAGACTCTGATTTCCTTACTAAATCAGATGATATTACAAGAACTGGGTCATTATGCACACATTGTAATCTATCGTTAAGCCCAACAAAGTAATATTTAGCTGGTGTTTTAATTGTACTACCGGGATTTATTTCTGCTTTCCAGAGAAAAGAATTCAAGTGAGTAGGAATAGAAGATGAGACATATTTGCCATCACAATAAACTTGATTGTCAATTTACATTTTTCAATTAAATTTTTATTGGATGAAGATATAACAAAGATTGGTATCTTAAAATCATAAATACTTGTGTAGAAAGCAATGAAAAGAAACTGCTATCATATTCAGAAAAGAACATTATAATGATAGGAAAGCTAGCCTTATTTATACCAAATGAAATCTGTCTAAGCCATTTCTACCACAAGGTAACTAACCCTTTCTTACTTGAAAAAGTAAAGGCTTGGAAAATAAAAAATCAATTAGCCCTTAAAATTAGAAGAACATCAGTATGTGTTTAGCATTTGCTAAAAATGTTGCACTGAGCAATTGTCATTGTACTTTTTTATTAATTCTTTAAAGATTTAACAAAAAAAATTCTCAACAAAGAGAATAAAGGTAATCCATTAGGATAATACAAGCAATAAGGTAAATAAATAATATCACAAAACAAATGCCAATAGTAATTATTAGACTACCAAAAAGAAAGACAAGCAATAGGAAAAAGAGAAAAATTCTCCCACAGATAAAGGAAAAACTACAGAGTCCCTAAGCGACACAGCCAGCTTAACGGGGAGAAGACTAGCCAACTTCTGATCCCTCACGAACCACCAAGAAAGTTACTAATTGTCTGAGGTCAAAGAAAATAAATTGTTTGCCGTCAAGGAAAATTAAACAACTACATAGAAACTTTAACAAAAAAGTGGCACCCAATGCAGGGACCCTGGATTTAAGATCCAGGAAGTCCTTGCGCTGCTTTTGGGTTGCCCTCAATAAATCAGGAAATATTTGTATCTTTCCTCCCTTTAACAATTCATGTATATCAGGCATGTCCAACAGGTAGATTGTGATCTACCTGTAGATCGCAGAGGGGTCAGAGGTAGATCACCAGCCCCACTTGGCTCAATCTCTCCAGCAGCTCGCCCCGTCGCTAGGAGAGAGCTCGTGCCGGCAGGTCATCTGCTGAGGGCTTGCCACCGCTGTTGATCCTTTACCTGTCTTTTTTCCCTGCCTGTGGGAATCTTGCCTGCGGGTGTATTGGGGGTGCTTGTTGTTTTCGTGCCAATAGTTTGTGGGTACCCCAGGGGGCCGCTGCCCACGACCCACGACGAGATACCACAGGCCCGGCGTCATACCTGATCTCCTGCCTCTCAGAATCACCCATTCCTGCCCCCGCCCCAACACCCCTTAGAAGTGTGTTATATACCGGGCGATATCCATTTGCCCGGGCTTTACCTGAATACACTTACCGTATTAGTTGTGTCGTGTGCTGGTCGTTGGTCGCTTTATAGTTCGCTTTCATTAAACGTTTTCGGGCAGACACAGCAAAGTGTCAAGAAGTTGGTGATTTTGGTGGGCTTTTCCAATTTTGTTCTAACTTGCCTATGCCTTGCCTTCGAATTGGTTCAAACCACTGTGACGTTTGCTTCCCTCTGCAATTTTATTTTGCCTAGCCTTTGCGTTGATTCTACTCTGCAATTTTATTTTGCCTTGCCTTTGTGTTGATTCTACACTGTGTGCAGAATTTATTAAATCGTGTGTGGTGGTATTTGAACTTGCTTGGTGGTATTTGATTTTATCTGGTTTACTGGACAGGTGTTTGAGATTTTTTGATGATTGTTTGGTGGTATTTGATTATTGGTGCCAGTATGATGAATTCTTACTTTTTACTTTTAGAACTGCATGTGTGGTTTGGCATCTCCAGTCCTTGTATTGCACATAATCCAGAGGTCTTCAGTTCCTGTTGATCTTTAATACTTTGGGACAGTGACAGTTTTGGACCAGATTCAGCCAGTGTTTATACTAACTTAGCAGATTTGGCCTTCTTACATTCAGCCACCCCAGTATAATGAAGATGCGTGTTCCAAAGAAGAGCAAAACCTACCACTTTCATGGTGAATGGGAAATGGACTACTTCATCATGGTGAAAGATGAGTGTTGTTGTCTAATTTGTAACACCCCAGTATCCTTGCCCAAAAAGGGTAATCTAGAACATCATTATCAGGATCTGCATAGCAATAAGTTTGATGCTGATTTTCCACACAAAAGTCAAATTCGTAAACTGAAGTTCAAAGAACTTAAATCAAAACTGGCTACTCAGCAACAGTTGATGGTAAAGCCAAGGTCACATTCAGTCAATGCAACCATAGCATCCTTCAAGGTCAGCAACCTGATCACAAAGAAATGCAAACCTATCTCCAGGAACAAGCAGGAATGTAGTCATCACATATGGGTATCGTCGGTACCAACGGAGCCTGCATGGGAACGCTCCCCAGCGTCCAATCATAAAGCTTTTGGGAGCATCCCACAGCGCCTGCATGCTGCCTTCCCCTTTCCCAACTGCCTCTCTCCAGTTTTTCTTTTTTCGCGGAGCCAGCAGGTCATGTTCCTGTCACCGCAGAAGAATTCTTTCTTGTTTTTTTTCTTTTTTGTAGTCACGTCTGCCTTCCACGACGCTCTATCGGTACCGCCGTTTTTTCTTTCTTATTTCTGTAAAAAATACATATATATTCTCTTTTTCTTTTTCTTCAGGTGCACGCGCCTTTTTGGCCCTTAGGCCCAAAAATGTTTGCTTACCATGGAGAAACCTGCTTCAGGTTTCAAAAAGTGCACCAAGTGTGGCAGTACCATTTCCGTCACCGACACCCATGAATGGTGTCTAAAATGTTTAGGTCCTGACCACTCCATCACGGATTGTATGTCTTGCACCATGATGTCTAAAAGAAGTCGACAGAACCGAGCTGCTAAGCTCAGTACCCTGTTTCCCTCTGATGCAGCTTCGGTGGCATCGACGTATTCCAGGGCTTCTTCTTCCTCCCGTGGATCTCAGGTAACTAAACATAAATCCAGCCGGTCCTCGAAGGGTAGATCTCCTTCTAAGCATCGAGATGCCGCTGGTGTTGCCCTCGAGGATTCTGCACCGGCAAAATTACCCAGGCGGGAGGCTTCGGCTTCCAAAACATTATCGGGGTTCCAGGATGTTCTGGAGGCCTCGACCTCGGCAGAACTACTGATGCCATGCTCTGGGGTACCGGCGGTCTCCTCCGGTACCGACATCCAGGCATTGGCAGCATCAATAGACCAGAGAGTTCTGGCTATGGAACACAGTCTGGTGGCTTTCCTTGCGGCATCGAAGGCCTCGGAACCGCGACAGAAAGTCCCACCGGTACCGACACTGCCTTCAGTATCGGTATCGGTACCGGTACCGATAGCATCGACATCGGTGTCTGCTTTGCCAGTACCCAGTCATCTGATGACCTTCGGTACCAATACCCCGGTACCCATTACTCCCGGTACCGACTTTGTCGGTACGGGTATCGGGCTCTTCAAGAGCATCCAGACAGACGATACTTCGAGTCCTCAGAAGAATCTGAGGATTCTGACAGTTCTGTCGATGCAGCGATGCTTCTGTCAGAGGAGCCCTCCTCCCCTAAATGCAGGATGTCTCCTCCAGAGGATATTTCCTTCCAAGATTTTATCAGGGAGGTGGCTCGGGGCCTGTCCCTTACTGTGGCCCCTGAAACAGAGCCAAGGGCCAAGGAGTTGGAAATTCTACAATATCCCAAAACTCCTAAGGAGGCAGATACCTTGCCCATTCATGAGATTTTATATGATCTCATGTTGAGGATGTGGGAAACACCTCTTACCACCTCTCCTCATTCTCGTAGACTAGATACTATGTATCGAGTCCCTCCTTGTCCTGGGTTCCATAAGACTCAGCTTCCTCACCACTCTATTGTAGTGGAGTCAGCTATGAGAAGGATTAAGAGTGCAAAAAGGCATGCCTCTAATCCTCCAGGATGTGAGTGCAGAGCCCTGGATGCTTTTGGACGTCGAGTCTTCCAAGCTTCCATGCTTTCTGCCAGGATCAGTTCCTATAGTCTCTACATGGGAATGTTCCTGAAGGAGGTCACAGATAATTTAGAGGCGTTCAGTCCTTTCCTTTCTGAGGATAAAAGACAGGATTTTCTCACTTGGGTCAAACATGCCCAAGATGTCTTTAAATTTTCGAACCGTGCAGCCTTTGACTGCTTTGAGTGCATAAGCAGAACCTCGGCTATTGCCATAGGGGCAAGTAGAATTGCTTGGCTTCAGGCATCTGATCTAGAGCTCTGGGTACAAGACAAATTGGGAAATATCCTTTGTACTGGTGAGAACCTATTTGGTAAAGATTGGCAGGAAAAAGCCAATGAAATGGATGCTGAAAATTCCACCAAGTCCACTGCTGATCCTGCTAGAAAGAAATTGTTCAAGAAACCATTCTTTTCTAAAAAGAAAATATTTTACCCTGCTTATGTTCAGCAGGGATGTTCTGCAGGTCAGCTTGCCAAGAAAGGTCAGCAACCACACAAACAGAAGAAAGCAAAGGTTGCTAGGCCTCAACCGGCCCAGCAGGCTCAGCCTCCACAGGGCCTTTGACTCTCATCTAGAGAACGTAGCCTTCCTGGTTCTCGGGGGACCAGAACCTTCCACCATTCCAGGAAGGTTATGTCATTTTGCCCCCAAATGGGGGCAAATAACAGCAGAGCATTGGACACTCTCCATCATAAAGGAGGGGTACAAGCTTTATTTTTCAAGCATGCCCCCTCACACAATAGTAAGGCAGTTCAATTCTACGACCTCTCTCATCAACCTGTTAGGTCAGGAGGTCGCTATCCTTCTTGCCCAAGGGGCAATAGAAGAGGTACCCCTTCATCAACAGGGTACAGGGTTCTATTCCCCTTATTTTCTTATTCCAAAGAAAACAGGGGGTTACAGACCCATCTTAGACCTCAGAGAATTGAACAAATTCCTTGTCAAGGAGAAATTCAAAATGATTTCTCTCGGATCTCTGCTGCAATACCTTCAGAGTCAGGATTGGCTTTGTTCTCTAGATCTCAAGGATGCGTACACACATGTTCTCATCCATCCAACTCACAGAAGGTTCCTTCGGTTCCTTTTTCAGGGAAAACACTACCAATACAGGGTGCTTCCTTTTGGCCTGGCGTCAGCACCAAGGGTGTTCACGAAATGCATGGCTGTTGTAGCAGCATTTCTCTGCACTCTAGAGATATTCGTCTTCCCTTACTTAGATGACTGGCTCATTCGAGCCCCAACAGAGTCAGAGGCCAGGACTTCTCTATCCTGCACAATGCGGATCCTTCAGTATTTAGGGCTGGTAAATAAACATCCCAAAATCCAGTCTGACTCCCACTCAGTCTTTAGAGCTCATAGGAGCTTTCCTGGATACCACAAAGGCAAGGGCCTATCTCCCCCAGGCCCATTGCCTTCGCTTGGTGCAGTTAGCTTCTCAAGCAGTGCTAAAGCCTCATCTAACTGCTCGAGAAATGTTACAACTACTAGGCCACATGGCATCCACCGTGCATGTGGTTCCCTATGCTCGCCTCCACATGAGGGCAGCTCAGTGGACTTTATCCACCCAATGGACCCAGGCATCAGGGTGCCTGTCAGACAAAATAGCAAACACAAGTCGCCTCATTTTGTCCCTCCAGTGGTGGAAGTACATTCAAAACCTGTTGCTGGGGTCCCTTTTTCAGCAACCCTTACCCCAAGCAACTCTCACAACAGATGCTTCTCCAATGGGTTGGGGAGCTCATCTGCAAGACCTCTCCACCCAGGGCACCTGGTCTCCACAGGAGAGTTATCTACATTTCAATCTCTTGGAGCTCAGAGCAATCTTTCTTGCTCTACGAGTGTTCCACACCCTGCTCAGTTACAAGACAGTCCTCATTCATATGGACAATCAAGTAGCCATGTTCTATGTGAACAAGCAGGGGGGAACAGGTTCTCTGTCGCTTTGCAACGAAGCTTTGCGACTATGGGCCCTCGCCAGAGGGCATCAGATTCATCTTCTGGCAGTGTATCTTCCAGGCATTCAAAATTCTTGGGCAGACAGACTCAGTCGAGTTCTGCTTCCACACGAGTGGACTGTGCATGCAGACCAGGTGACCAGGATATTTCAACTTTGGGGAACCCCGGACATAGACCTCTTTGCAAGTCCGTGGAATGCCAAACTTCCCCGGTTCTGTTCCAGAACTCCGGCTCAGGGGGCTCAGGCCAAGGATGCTTTCCTCCTTTACTGGGGTCAAGACTTCCTGTATGCCTTTCCACCCATTCCCCTAATTCCCAAAACCCTGTTCAAGCTTCAGAGAGACAGAGGCCATATGATTCTCATAGCTCCACATTGGCCATGACAAGTGTGGTACCCTCTGCTTCTACATCTCTCTCAAGCTCCCTCCCTGGAGTTAGGGTCATTCTCCAGATCTCCTATCCCAGGAGGACGGAATGTTATGGCATCCCAATCCCCAGTCTCTGCATCTCAGGGCTTGGTTGCTGAAGGCCTAGATCTCCATGATCTTAATATCCCTCAACAAGTGAAAGATATTCTTATTGCTTCCAGGAAACCTTCCACAAGACACTCTTATGCTTTCAAGTGGAAAAGGTTTACCATATGGTGTTCGCAAAAGGCTCTTTACCCCCTTGCGATACCTCTGGAATCATTGCTGGAGTATCTCCTTCATTTATCCAATGCAGGTCTTAAGAATAATTCAGTAAGAGTCCATTTGAGTGCTATTGCAGCTTCTCTTAAGCCTCTAAATGGACAGCCTATTTCCTCTCATCATCTTATAGCAAGATTTATGAGAGGCCTTCTTCTAACTAAGCCTCCCATTAAGCCACCACCGGTGGCATGGGACTTAAACCTGGTTCTTGGGCAGCTCATGAAGCCACCTTTCGAACCTTTAGCTACTACCTCCTTGAAATTCCTTTCTTGGAAGGTTATCTTTCTCATTGCAATCACATCAGCACACTGCATTAGTGAGTTGCAAGAGTTAGTAGCTAATCCACCTTATACAAGGTTCCATCATGACAAGGTAGTCCTTAGGACTCATCCACACTTTATGCCAAAGGTGGTCTCGCCTTTTCATCTGAACCAAGCGGTCTACCTACCTGTGTTTTTTTCAGGGCCTCATGTATCAAATGCAGAGAGGAATCTTCATACCTTGGACTGTAAAAGAGCTTTAGCTTTTAACTTACAAAGAACACAGCAACATAGAAAGTCCTCTCAACTCTTTGTTGTTTTTGATCCTTCTAATTTGGGACTTCCAGTCTCCAAGAGAACACTGTCTAACTGGATTGCTCAGTGTATTTCCTTCGCCTATCAAAGTAAGAACCTTCCTCTGGAGGGCCATGTCACAGCTCACAATGTGAGAGCCATGGCAGCCTCAATGGCTCATCTGCACTCTGTGTCTATCGACAACATCTGTCGAGCAGCCACTTGGGCCTCGGTTCATACTTTACAGCCCATTACTGCTTGGACAAGGACTCCCGCCGGGATGCCTTGTTTGGTCAGGCTGTTCTCCAACACCTGTTCCATACCTAATCAACTCCTACCCACCATCCCTGGTAGGATGCCAGAGATCCATGGGGGGAAGTGGAAACCTCTTCAGGGACACACAACTTCTGGGGTCTCTCCCTGGCACCTAAAGCTAGGGAGTCCCCATATGTGATGACTACATTCCTGCTTGTTCCTGGAGATAGCATAGTTACTCACCTGTAACAGGTGATCTCCGGGAACAGCAGGAATTTAGTCCTCACAACCCACCCACCTCCCCTAGGAGTTGTATCTCTCTATCTATCTCTTTCCTTTCCCTCTCTCTCTCTTTGTCTCAGATTTAAAACTCAACTGGAGAGAGGCAGTTGGGAAAGTCGGGAAGGCAGCACGCAGGTGCTGTGGGATGCTCCCAAAAGCTTTCTGATTGGACGCTGGGCAGCGTTCCCGCGCAGGCTCCATCAGTACCGACGATACCCATATGTGAGGACTAAATTCCTGCTGTTCCCGGAGATCACCTGTTACAGGTGAGTAACTATGCTTTCACTGAAGGGGAATTTGTAAAAGATTGTTTTCTTGAAGCAGCTGACAATCTTTTAGAAGGATTTAAAAATAAGAAAGAGATCATAGCTGCTATTCAAGATGTACAATTGTCAAGAAACACTGTCGTGCGGTGAATAGAAAAGATGTGTGGAGACACAACTGAACAATTTTTGGAGGATATTTCAAATTGTGTTGCTTTCTCACTCTAGCTGGATGAATCTATAGACATAAGAGACATAGCCCAGTTACTAGTCTTTATCCGGATGATTTTTGAAGACTTCAGTTTTAAAGAAGAACTACTTGGAATGATTTCTTTAAAAGGGAGAACCAGTCAGGAAATATTCAGTTCTTTCCATTCTTTTGTGATAAAATATAATCTTACATTGCATAGACTTGTTTCCATCACTACTGATGGAGCAAGAGCAATGACAGGTGAGGTTAACGGTTTCATAGCCCTCTGTAGACAACATGACAACGTCCAAAATTTCCTTTCTTACCACTGCATCATTCACCAGCAAGTTTTGACAAACAAGAGACTCAATACAAAGACTGTCATGGACATCACTTTCAAAATTGTAAATTCAGTTTGTGGAAGATCACTTCAAAGATGGCTTTTCAATCTTACTCTTGATGAAGGGGCAGCGGAACTCATTTTGCACACAGATGTAAGGTGGCTAAGTAGGCACGAATATCTGCAAAGATTTCGTGATTTGCAGAATGAAATAAGAAGTTTTTTGAAGGAGAGGGGAGATGACCAAGCAGAGTTGGAAGATGAGGAGTGGTTATGTGATCTGGCATTTCTCGCTGACTTTATAGGTGAACTAAGTGATATGAACCTTGAACTACAAGGTAAAAACAAATGCATTGGTGAGATGATGAGTACCGTTTCATCCTAGAAGAGCAAATTTGAGCTAATGACCTTGCAAACAACACTTTTGATCATTTTCCTAATATGCAGGATCATTTGGGACAATATTCAAATTTTGTTTTTCAGAACCAGAAGTATGTGACAGAAATCTGTTCTGTTATCTAGGAATTCGAAAATAGATTCTGTGACTTCCAAAAAATTGGAACAGTTGTGGAATATTTCTCATACCCATTCAAAGTAGATGTGGACATTAAAGAAACTGCAGCTGCTATCAGTAAAAATTACTCATTGAACAAGCCATCTCTTGAAAACGAAATATTAACCCTTAAAAAATGACATTTTTCTCAAGACTCGTGCTGAGCAAGAATCGTTTTGGAAGCTAGTGCCTAGAGACAAATTTCCCAACTTGAGAACATGCAGTGAAGCTGTACACTCCTGTTTCGGTTCAACTTATTTGTGTGAATCTGCGTTTTCCCATCTGAAAATGACAAAGAGTACACAATGTTCCAACATAACAGATGAAAATCTCCAGGATTCCCTGAGACTGACCCTCACGCAATATTCACCCAACTTCAAAAAGCTGGTGGATGAAATGCAGGCTCAGACATCTCACTAATGAGGAAGAGCGAAATATTAAAGATTGCGCAAGATCAGCCTGGATCAATACTCGACCTAAATTTAACACAAATTACTCAATAAAAGTTAAAGAAAGTTATTAAGACAGTTAAAGAAAGTTATTACTCAATAAAACTTTAAGAAAAATATGTACTTTCCATTTTCCCTCGCAGTTCTTACTGGATCTTCGTCTCTCTGTTTTGTTTTTGCTTAATTTGCTTAACAGCTGATCACATCCAAGTAAATGACAGAATGTTCATTAAAAATGGGAGGGGGGGAATACTCCAACTTTATTGGGTTAAAATTTAATTTGAAACTTAATTTTCATGGTGGTAGATCACCGGCACTTTTGGCCGGAAAAAGTAGATCACGACCTGTTCGAAGTTGGACATGCCTGATGTACATGATGGAAATATAAGTGCAAAACAGTATTATGGTCCATCTCGAGTGCAAAACTAGCTACCAGTGTGGTTCTATCCATCACAACCTTCAGTGAGTCCTCCAAAAACCCAGTCAGGTCAAACAAACCCTGCTCTGGGCTTGGACTAGTGCTTGTTCCCCCTCTAATGGCCAGTACACAGACCTCAAGGACAAATATTGCACTCTGGCAATGGGTGGTAGATTGTCTTTGGGCATCTTCAAAATCTCCTGGAGATATTTTTTAACCATTTCCACTGGGGCAAGAATAGCCATCTTGGGAAAGCTAGTAAAGTGCAGGTTATTCTGCCTGGAAAAGTGCTCTATCTTGTGAGCCAGAATGGTAAAGTCTTTAACCTGAGCCCCAGAGATGTCTTGCAACTCAGCATGGCGGGTTTCAAGGAGAGCCAACTGGACAGCATGCTGTATTTGCTCCTGAGAAAATACCTTCAATGATTCTTTCACAGAGAAAAGCTCTTTTCCAAACGTACCTCAAAAGGTGAGAAGTGAAGAATTCACCATGGCTCTCCACAAAGCAGTCATTGGTACTACTGCAGGCTTCTGAAGTCCAATGAAGCCTGGAGGTAAAGGCATTCCACCCTTGGAAGAAGCAGACCCCATCACAGTGCCGGCACTCACCAACTCTCCACTCCCAGCTAACGGGGAGGACACTGCTGCCAGAGCCCCCTCCAAACTCTCGATACAGCCCCCACCAGATGGGAGATGGGTGAGAGTTCACTGGCCCCACCAGAATAACTTCTGTGTTTTGGCAGTGCAGCTCTATCATCGGGGCTCAAAGATGCTCCACTAAGGACGGATGCAGATAGCACTGTCAGTCCCGCTGAAGTGCTGCTCTGAGTGCTCAGGCTGATTCCGCAGTCTGCAAGTGTCTGCTGGTCCCATGTTTTCTTGAATTAAGATATGGTTCTCATCTCCACTACCTCTACTGGGAGGCTGTTGCAGACATCCATCACCCTTTCCATAAAGAAATATTTCCTTAGATTACTCCTGAGTCTAACTCCTTTTACATTCACGCTATGACCCCTCATTCCAGAGCTTTCTTTCAAATGAAAGAGGCCTACCTTCTATGCATTTATACCATGGAGGTATTTAAATGTCTCTATCATATTTCCCCTCCTATACTTTCCTCCAGTGTATACATATTTATTTCTTTTTTATACCACACTCTTTAGAATCAGTGCAGTTTACATGTATACTAACAGGTACTTTTTATTCCCTTGTCCCCGAAGGGCTCACAATCTAAGTGTACCTGAGGCAATGGAGGGTTAAGTGGCTTGCCCAAAGCCACAAGGAGTGGCCATGGGACTAGAGACTCCAGTCCCTCTGGCCTGAGGTTGCTTGTCCCGATGTGGGAACTGAACCCCTGGCCTTCCGGCCTGAGGTAACCTGTCCCAACCACTGAGCCACTCCTCCCTTATATTGGGAACTTTAAGTCTATCTGCATATGTCTGAATGTTTTAGTAGCTGCTCTCTGCACTGACTCTGTCCTGTTTATATCCTTCTGAAGGCGTGGCCTACAGAATTGTACACAGTACTCTAAATGAGGTTTCATTAGAGACTTATACAAAGACACTATCACCTCCTTTTTGTTGGCCATTCCTCTCCCTTTGCATCCAAGCACCCTTCTGACTTTTGCCATCACCTTTTCTACCTGTTTGGCCACCTTAAGATCATCAGATATGATCACCCCCAGGATCCACTCTTTTATCCTGTACTTCACTTCCTATATGAGGGGGGGCTGATACATGTCTGGCCTTGTAATGAAACAGAAAGCTATGGGCACACTTCAGTCTGGTGGCTGAAATGAGCTTGCTGCAGTTTTGGTTTTGGTACTGTTCCCTTGGGTTTTTATACATGACCTTGCATTTTTCAGCATTAAATCTTATCTGCCAGACTTCAGTCTTCATTAGAACTCCTCTCTTATTATCCACGCCTTCCAGAGGATCTACCTTGTTGAAGATTTTGGTGTCATCCACAAAGAGGCAAACTTGTCCCATCAGACGTTCAGCAATATTGCTTACAAAAATGTTAAATATAATGGGACCATGGGCAATTCCCTCTGGTACATGGCTAGTAATACCCTTATTCTTATGGTTAACTCCCTTTGCTACTACCCTCTGTCAGAATCCACTAAACCAGTTTCTGATGCAGTCACTATAGGGGCCATTCCAAAGGCACTCAGTTTTTTTATGTCACTGATGAGAACGGCATTAAAGGCCTTGCTGAAGTTTAAGTATACCGCATCTAGCTCTCTCTCCCCCATCCTATTCTTTGGACAGTCAGTCAAAGGAATTGATCAGATTAATCTGACAAGATTTGCCTCTAATAAAGCCATGTTATCTTGGAACCTGTAAGCCTTTGGATTCCAGAAACCACGCTATCCCCTGCTTTAGCAGAATTTCTAATTTGCTCACCACAGAGATCAGACTAACCGACTTCTAGTTCCCAACCTCGATTCCTTTGACTGGGTGCCCAAAGAATATTTGGTGTGGATGGTCAGACTGAGTAGGCCATATTGGGGGGAAGGGGGGATATGGCTAGGGTTGCCAACTGGCCGGTTTTCAGCCGGCCTGGCCGGTTTTTCCACGGCCAGGCCGGCTGCCGGCGCAGAGGCAAAACCGGCCCTTTAAGAGCCGTATTTGTAGCTCTGGCCGCAAGAGCGGGTGCGCCCAGACAAAAAAAAACGGCTTTTCTCCGCTTCCGAGGGAGCCGGGGAAGCCCGTGCGAGGCCCCGGCTCCCTCTGAACAGCCACCAGCATGAAGAGCCCTCGCGCGGGCTTCCCCGGCTCCCTCTGAAGCCTCAGACAGCCGCGATGCTGGTCGGGGGGGGGGGGGGGCAAGGACTGCATTGGCTGTGATGGGGGGGACCTGGACTGGAAAAGGGCTAAGGGGGGGGCGGACGTGGAAGGGATAATGGCAAAGGGGGGGGGGACCAGGAAAGGAAAAGGGCAAAGGGGGGGGGACCTTGGATTGGAAAAGGGCTAAGGGGGTGGGGGGACTTGGACTGGAAAAGGGCTAAGGGGGGGGGGACTTGGACTGGAAAAGGGCTAAGGGGGGGACTTGGACTGGAAAAGGGATAAAGGGGGGGGACTTGGAAGGGAAAAGGGCTAAGGGTGGGACTTGGACTGGAAAAGGGCTAAGGGGGGGGACTTGGACTGGAAAAGGGCTAAGTGGGGGGGACCTGGACTGGAAAAGGGCTAAGGGGGGGGGACCTTGGACTGTAAAAGGGCTAAGGGGGTGGGGGGACTTGGACTGGAAAAGGGCTAAGGGGGGGGACTTGGACTGGAAAAGGGCTAAGGGGGGGGGACTTGGACTGGAAAAGGGCTAAAGGGGGGGACTTGGACTGGAAATAGGCTGTGATGGGGGGGGGGACCTGGACTGTAAAAGGGTTATGGGGGGGACATGGACTGGAAATGGGTTGTGATGGGGGTGGAGGGGACCTGGACCAGAAAAGGGCTATGGGGGGGGGAACTTGGACTGGAAATAGGCTGTGATGGGGGGGGACCTGGACTGTAAAAGGGTTATGGGGGGGGGGACATGGACTTGAAATGGGTTGTGATGGGGTTGGAGGGGACCTGGACTGGAAATGGGCTATGGTGGAGGAAGGGGGATCTTGGACTGGAAATAGGCTGTGATTAGGGGGGCTAGGACTGCAAATGGGCTGTGATGGTGCGGGGGGACTCGGACTGCAAATGGGCTGTGATGGTGCAGGGGGACTCGGACTTCAAATGGGCTGTGATGGTGGGGGGGGGCCTAGGACTGGAAATAGGCTGTGATGGGGGACTTGGACTGGAAATGGGCTGTGATTGGGGGGGGGGGAGCTAGGACTGGAAATGGCCTGTGATGTGAGGGCTAGCACTGGAAATGGGCTGATGAAGAGCTGGAATAGGACTGGAAATGGGCTGATGTGGGGCATGGGAGAATGGGACTAGAAGGGAGTGGATGCTGGGTGGGCCTAGAACTATAAGGGAATTGATTTGGGGGGAGGACTAGAATGGATGGGGAATGAGCCCATTTCCAGCCTGGTCACAGCATGGAGACGGTTCTTCTAGCTTTTCTCAGTGAACTTCACGTAGCTCACGATCATGGTGATTTCTCGGTGGAGGTGTCCTTGGACCTCTCTGCAGCTTTCGATCTAGTCGATCACTCTCTCCTTCTCACTCATTTACAGGAGGCCGGTCTCTGTAGCATGGTTTATCACTGGTTTCATTCTTACCTATCCTTTCCTGTGCACTGTTCTTTCCTTGTCTGATCTGGCGGTTTCCTCTGAGCCCTTTCCTCTCCTCTGTGGTGTACCTCAAGGCTCGGGATTAGCTCCCCTTCTCTTTAATATCTTTCTGACTCCACTAGATCATCTGGTACAACAAAATGGAATTTCTGCCTTCTACTACACTGATGATCTACTTCTTCTTTATCACACCTCTCCTCTACATCCCGATCTTTCCCCCCTCAACTCCTGTCTTTCTGCTGTCGTCGATTGGCTCACTGTCTACATCTGAATTTAACAAATTCAGATGTAGACCCATTACAGACCCCTTTCAGACCCATTACAACCTAACCTAGTCAGAGTGTTGTATACTACTTGAGCAGCATGCCCACTTAAACTAATCATACCAGAAAGAAATGTGCCCTGTAGTTATGTAAAGTATGTAAATATGTAAAGCCACTTCTCAAGCAATCAAATGTATATATGTAAGATTCCCCTCATACAATCAAATGTAATTCTGTAACCGTTTGATGTGCTTATTACCCATCCCTGCAGTCATACTGTATGTTCTAATTCTGGCCTGTACAGCCTCTCCCTTATGTATTGAAAACCGCTGCTGATCGCTGGAAGTAGCGGGATACAAGTGTACACTAAATAAATAAAATAAATAAATAAAGAATGGAGAGGGGAAAAAATATTTTGTGTGGAAGAAAAGTCTATGATGGGCCGGTATTGGGAGAGTAAGAGGGGCTTGAGAATGGAAGGGTGAAATTTAAACGGATGATAAAGGAATAAGGAAAGAATTGGGGGAAAGAGCAAAAGGGAAACAATCAGTATGTTAAAGCAGAAATAGAGAGAGAATGGAAAACATCTAAAAGAGAAGAAAGGACAAATGGATAGCTCGCAGAAGACACGAAGAAACCAGAAGAAAGTGACTGGAGCAATTGCAACTGAAAAATAAAAGGCCCAAACAGAAGGTAGAAAAATACTTTTTATTTTGAATTTATTAACTGGAATATGTCTCGTCTGGGAAGTGTGTATTGCTAACATCTTTGCGTTTTTGTTTAGTGCAAGAGGAAATAACTTTATAGTTTTATTTCTCCAGTGTTGTACATTTCATGTTTGGATTTTGGGGTTCCCAGTTTAATTATTATCTGACCAAGGAAGTTAGCCTACACGTATCCTCGGTAATTTTTGTGGGTGGGGCTGGGGGCGGGGCAGGGGTGGGACTAGGGGCGGAGAATGGGTGGAGCATGGCAAGCCACAGGTGTCGGGTTTTTCTCGGTGAAAAAGTTGGCAACCCTAGATATGGCAGAAGTTAGAAAGGGTACAGAGAAGAGTGATCAAAATGACAGAGAAAAGCTTAAAGGGTTAGGGTTCTTCAGCCTGAAAAAGAGATGGCTGAAGGGAGATATGATAGAGGTCTATAAAATACTGAGTGGACTGGAATGGATAAATATAAATCAGTTGTTTATTCCTTCAAAAGACTAGGGGACATATAAGAATGATCAGCGCACATTTAAGACTGATCAGAAAAAAAATATTTTTTCTCTCAACACCTAATCAAACTCTGGAGGTCGATGCAGTACAATATAGTAAAAGCTGTTAGTGTAGCTGGGTTTAAAAGAGGTTTGGACAAATTCCTGGAGGAAATGTCCATAAACCATATTTGTTAAGCAATACCAGCTACTTGCTGGTTTGCAAAACCTCCTAAAATTAGGTCAACTTTTCACTTGTCATACCTTTAGGTATTTTAGCTAGCCAGTTAGCAGTGCAATATTGCCTCTGAACAGCTAGCTACTGATGCCACTCCTGCTGTGCCTGGGAATGGTCCGCTGCTAAGCTGGTTAGCAATGGGGCATTCACCCAGGTTAGGTGGGAATATTCAGCAGCACCAACCTCATCAGTGCCACTGAATGTCCCTGCGAGTGGGATTTATGTGGTTTCCAGACATGCAAGTTGCATAAATCTCTTTGAATATGCCCCTCCCCCAGTCTTTACCTGCTGTTTTTCTCTCTATTTCTGTATTTCTAAACCAGAAGAGGAGGAAGCAAAGCTAAAAAGCGTTGTTTGCCAGCTACTCCTGCTGACTGTAGAGCAACGCAGAGGGAATAGGTGCTGGGGGGCTTTGACCCCTGCCCCCACTCTTATTTCTGCTAGTAGTTGACTTAGCAGAGTGAAAATCTGCCTAGGGAGTCATTGAATGAGTATATCTCAGAAGACTCCTCTTAAATACTTGACCCCTAGGCACATGCCTAGTTTGCCTATGCTTTAATTATACACTACATGAGTTAGGCAACAGTGCCTCTTCCAATCTCTTTATAAATTACAAGTGGTCCATCTTTCCTTAGGTCAATCATGTTCTCTTTCCTCTGTATTTTCTTTTCCGGGTATAAATCAGTAGGTACTTCAAGCACAAACCCCAGAGAACCATTTTGTCTCTGACTTTCAGTAGTTGAGGTAGCACACACGGAGTGATGGTACTTCAGGACACTAAAAGACAAGCAGTCTGGGAATCCAACCTGAGCATATCATAATGCTTGGAAAAGGTACAGTTGGAAAACTAAATTGGCATAGAAGTGCAGCAAGATCAGTACTGCTGTAAGCGTGAGATAAAAGACAGGTTATTCCCAGATTCTGCTTATGGGCTCCTGTAGTACACCAAAAAAGCTAAAGAGAGGTGTCTTTACAAGAAGTGCAGGAACAGCTGCAGCTTTTGGTGCAACTGTGAAAGAGCAGAAGACTAGTGTCATCTCTACAGAGGGACAAAGGAAGGTTGGCAGGGTGCAGGGTGAAGGTACATGGGGAAAGCAGCAGCTAAAGGCAACTGAACAAAGCAGCAGGACCACTGTATTCTCTGCTGAAATATGTGTGGAGATTGTCTTTGCAGACAGGGAATCTGAGGGATCCATGTAAGTGGGATTTGCATCTGAATCATCAGATATTGAAAGTGTAAAGGGCAGAAAAGGGTGTTGAAGAGATTGTTTTTAGCATGCTAACTAGTAAGCAGGAAGGAAGTGATACCCGCAGTGCTAAGGGCAAGACCACCACAAAGGTAGAGGGGCAACAGAGAGTGGGAAGTGTGCCACTGGCCTTTCATCTCCTCATCTCTAGCCACTGCCCAAAGAAGTACAGGGGGAAGTCTTATAAAATTCACTGTTATATTTTTGTGAAGATGTGAATTAACAGATAGACAAAAGTGAACTAGACAATATAGTGTATCTGGATTTTCACAAAGCCTTTGACCAGGTCTCTTATGAGAGAGTCTTGGTGAAACTAAAGAGTCATGGGATAGGAGGCACTGTAGCACTGTGGATCAGGAATTGGTTAAAAGAGAGAAACCAGAGGGCAGGGCTAATTGGCTAATTTTCCCAATAGAGAAAGGTTAATAGTGGAGTACCCGGGGATCTCTGCTGGGTCCGCTGCTTTTTAACATATTCATTAATGACCTGGAAATGGGAATAACAAGCAAGGTAATCAGATTTGCAGATGACACAAAATTATTCAAAGTTGTTAAAACCCAAGGGGATTGTAAAAAAATTGCAAGAGAACCTTGATAAATTGTAAGACTGGATGTTCACAGGGCAGATGAAATTTAATGTGGACAAGTGCAAAGTTATGCACCTAGGAAAAAAACAACTCAAACTATGGTTACACGATGAAGGGTTCCACATTAGGAACCACCACCCAGGAAAAAGATGTAGGCATCATCATGGATAACATGTTAAAACCTTCTGCCCAATGTGCAACAGTGGCCAAGAAGGCAAATAGAATGCTAGGTATCATAAGGAAAGGAATGGAGAATAAAACAAAGGATATTATAATGCCTCTATATCATTCCATGGTGCGACCATGCTTCGAATATTGTGTGCAATTCTGGCCTCCTATCACATTTCCAGTGGGTCCGTTTAGGCCCACATGGCAAAACTTAAAAAAAAAAAAAAAGGAAATAAAAATATGAAATAAATCTTCTAGCTGAATGGATCTGCAGCCAGTGTGCTTTGGCTTTTTGGGGCCACTCCTCCTCCTCCTCCTTTGCATCTTTGTGGGTGCTTTTTGCTTGTTATGTAAACCTTAAATAAGCTACTTTGGGTGTTTGGTATCTGCTTTAGCATGCAGTTCCTAACAACCTGAGTCCAGGAGATACTGCACCCGACTTGATGGGGAGCACTACCATCCTACCACCGTCGATGATTCTTTAGCTTTCTCTTCTAATATGTTTTCAAAATTCCATTACTGTAATTGTTTGAAGGTTCCAGAAGGCAAGTGCAGCTACTGTTTTACCATAGATCAAAGAATGGTATTTCTATTAGTAGGGATGTCCATGGAGTGCTGACAGAGGAAGGGGACACCTGCTTTGCCAGCCTGATAGCCAAATCATCTCTAGCTGTCATAAGGTAACATATTGACCTCATATCCACTATCCTCCACTAGTGTAATTATCAACTATCGGTCATCTGCCACATGTATTATGTTTATGTTTATTACATTTGATATACCGCTCAGGCCAAAGCATTAGAGCGGTTTACAATACTACATAAATGATACTGAAAACATGAAAAGAACGCCATTAACAAGATAGGACAGAGTAAGAGATAGTGATAGTCAAAGAAATAGAAGAGACAAGAGGAAAGGTTCATTATAACACCAGAGAGGCAGAATATCATACCACTACAGCTCAGTCCTTCCAAACAGACTTGACCATAATCGCTACTCATCACAAATTCAAGCCAGGCAGAAATACGCCGCAGAAATGGCTCCTTATAAACCTCTGCTGCCTGGATATACTTGACAGAAGCAGATGAGGCAGAGCTCTCACTCACAGCCTACGACGCCGGCATCATTCCTCCACCGTCCCGCTCATCGTGGCATGCAAACCAAATACAGCAGATAACCCGGTCCCGCATGGTCCAACGCCTAAGGGCCACGCCAAAGGGCCCTCAGGCGCGGGCCCGCAAGGCGCGGGCGCGCTGGTGGAATGGCAGTTTAAAAGCCAATGGAGTGGGCAGGCTCTGTGGAGGGAGGTGGAACTCCCGCTCTCACCTCTAATGCTGGCTGCTGTTCTCCCCTCACAGAACACGCTGGTGGAATGGCAGTTTAAAAGCCAATGGAGTGGGCAAGCTCTGTGGAGGGAGGTGGAGCTTCGTTATAGAGGCTTCCAGCCTATCTTGCTGCTGCGTTGCTCTTCTTCAGCTCTTCTATGGTGAATCCTCTGATTCTTATTTAAATCCCTCAGCATGTCATCTAAGCAGTACATGAATGCCTTTTCCACCCCAGGGATATCTTCCTCCATACTTAAGGTTCCTATGCTTCGACCAATATCCTCGGTACTAGGACTCTAACATGTGGGAACACACAGCTTAGTTGAACTAACTCCACTCCTGTGGCCTGAGCTTGTGCCACCTCTTCTGCTGTTGTGTTGAAGACCATCTATTTGAATCTGTGTTTGGGGCACCAAATGTGAACTCCTGAAGTGCATTCTCTTGGGTCATTGCCTGGAAGAGCTAACCCCACCTCCCTCCTCTTCCCCCCTTTCCTAGTACCTGGACCTTTTCCCACTTTATTGTTCTCTCTTTACTTTACTTTCCTATTATTAAAGCTGGTGTTATTTTCCTTTTCTACATAGGGGGTCAGTCCAGAACACGAATCGGGGGCTTCTACGTGCGGCAGGGACGCTTATGTGCTGAACACGTCCCAGACTGTATTCTGAAACACTGCTGATATGCACATCCATGGCGCTAGCAGGGGGATCTCAACATGGGTGGGAGAGGGTGGAATGAGGGCGTGGTCATCTGCGAAGACATAGAAAGCATATTCAGGAAAGGCTTGTATATGTATTAAGTTTTCCCGGAAACATCCACTTTATTCCTGCTGAAATGTGGTACAAGGCCAGTACTTAGAAAAAAAATCTGTTCTTCTCTGCAATGCATCCCATATTGAAGAATGATTGTGACAAGTATGTCATGAATTGGTGTGAATGCAGTCTGAAAAAAGCACAAGATGCAGTCTTAAGGTACAGGGAGCAGAGATGAGGAAATGTTGTAAGGTATAGACACATTAATAAACACCCTTACAGAAATATTAAGAAGAGCAAAAGTGTTTATTCAGGCTATGCACTAATGAGCCAATCAATGGGACCCTAACAATTCCCATGTTCAGAAAGATGAGACTGCTGATACAGGGATAGTATGGGCGTGAGCAGGGAAAGGATTCCTTTTTGGGTGAGAAACGGAGATCACATTTGTAGTCCTGGTATCCCATGCGATTGTTATATCATAGCTGTTATGTATAGATTCAGGGCATCTTTTTGGCAGAATCATATTTTTGTGACAGAAAGAGAGGCTATGTGTGTGTGTATGTGTGTGGTTTGAGGGGTACATGGGAGGATCTGGTGTGCTCATCTGCAATTCAGGGGCGACATGAAACCCTGGCCAGTACCTGGACCGTATGGATGACTGCAGTGTTACCAGGTTCCAGTGTGATTGGGCAGTCAAACTCAAAAAGGGTTTACCAGAGCTAAATGTCAAAATATATCCTTGTCACTGCTAAGAGACCCTCATAATAAGGGCACTCAACAGTGAAAACAGTACTGATGCATGCCCATAATAAACCTTCTGTGGGGCCAATGGTGTTGCTGTTGAGCATGTATTGGTGCTGCTTGCACTGCTGAATCCCCATATACTGAGGATCCCTATTATCAACAGAGATATGTTTTGACTTTGAGCCATAGCGAAACTATGTTGATTTCTTCTTGATCATTTTACATAGGGTACTCTAATTAGATCAGATATTGTTGGCAGTGTGATAGGGCAGCCATACATCTGCTATGCCAGGCACTGGGAAACATTACTGATGTAGTGCCAACATTCTCCGGATTGTCCCATGAGGCCTACATCCCTACCCAGGCCAGGGTCAATGAGAACTGCAAGAGTGGTGACATATCTGGAGTCTAGCTATTTGGTGTGATGGCACAGAGATCTCCCCTCCCATTCCCACACAGCCCTGACCAGGGGAGCAGTGCCACAAAGCTGACTGTGGGAAGGCAGACAGGGTTGCCCCACAGATAGCGGTGTATACAGACTGACATATGCCACGATGGCACAGGTGTAGCTACTGTGAGAAATGCCAATTCCCAGATAGGTGGGCCTCAGATGCCATAGTCAGAAGGCCCTACTACAACAATTACCGATCAGTTGTATTGCAATACAAGAAGTACGCAGCACTGCACAGATGGTCTCTGCTCAGTGGAGCTTACAATCTAGTTGAGACAGACAACACAGCAGCTGTGGACAGGATACATCCAGGGGGAATGGTCAGGAAACACAAGGGAGCTTATGTGGATCAGATCCAGCAGCGGCAATGATGAGGTGAGCGCTCAGCCTAGATTTGAGAGGGACAGGAACGAAGCCTGATGTACAGACTCAGGTAGTTTGTTCCAGGCATAAGGAGCAGCAAGATAAAAGGAGCGACGTCTGGATTTGGCAGTAGAAGAGAAGGGCACAGATAGAAGAGATCTGCCAGAAGAGTGGAGCTCACGAGGAGGGGTGTAGGGAGAGATAATAGGGGAATGGTAGTGCAGAGCAGCAGAATGAGTGCACTTAGATTTGTTGCCCAGCATATTATGCATTCTTTGGAGACCTGCAATGTTAGTTCGGGATTTTGTGGACTTGGTGAGGGTCCATCCCTAGCAGTTTAAGGCGTGTTTGTAGAGATAACCAGGGCAGGAATCACTGCAGGCTGGATATGCACATTATGGAATTGGGTCATAGTGTTTTATTGTAAACCACATTGCTTGCATGCAGATACTATGGTATATCAAATAAAGGCAACCATAAACATAAACATTTCCCTCTGGTGCTTTAGTGCTTTGTAGCCTATCTGGACAGTGTGCTGGTCCTCCTGGTATAATTTAGGGCCATGGAACCAATCTGGGTACTGTGCTAGCCTCCTTGCCATTTTATTCCTCTCAATGTGTCTTCAGGGGTGGCCCAAGGGGGGTGCAGGGCCACGTGCGGAGACTCGGTGCGGGATCTCATTTGCATAAGGGGCCTCATTTGCATAAATATTTGCATAATGTTACCATACACTCACTTTTAGTAAACATGCCTCTTAATGAGTGTATGGATAAAGAAAGACTAAGAGCTTTCTACATTACTTTAATCCAGTGCCAACCGCCAGGCACATTAGGAACTACTACAAACACTGCCCATTTAGAACCAACAGCAAACCCACCGTATCATAAAAGCACTACCAGGACTCATAAAGCACCACACCCTACCTATCAAAAGGCAACACTGCAAATATTAAACCAATACATTTTAGAGAGTAACAATACATGACCTACTGGGGAAAGAGAACAAGTGGCAATGTCAAATAGGAATTACATAAACAGAATACCTCAGCTCAGTTACACATGCAGAACATAGACCATCACCAAACAAGGAATCACAATTTAGAAACAGGAAGGCAATAATTAAACTGGGAATCCCAAAAGCCAAACTTGGAATGTACAACAACACTGTAGAAATAAAACTATAAATTAATTTCCTCTTGTACTAAATAAAGCGCAGATGTTAAGGACTCACATTTCCCAGAGCTGACATATTCCAGTTAATAAATTCAAAATAAAGAGATATTTTTCTACCTTTTGTGTATTTTTTTTCAGTTGCAATTGCTCCAGCCACTTTCTTCTGTTTTTTTCGTGTCTTCTACTAACTCTCCATCATCTGCTGTCCATTTGTCCTTTCTTCTCTCTTCTAGTTTTTTTTCCATTCTCTCTCTACATCTGCTTTAACATACTAATCTTTCTCCTTTTGCTCTTTCCTCATTCCTATTTCATCCTCTCAAATTTTACCCCTCCATCCTCACTTACTCTCCCAATACCCGGCTAATTGAAGATTTTTCTTCCCTCCCACACAAAATATTTTCCCCCTCTCCATTTCACTCTCCCAGACCCAACTCATTCTAATCCTCCCCCAACATCAGCTCCCTTCTAGTTCCAGCCCCACCCAGCATCCGCTACCTTCAAGCCCCTGCATCAGCCCATTTCCAGTCCTAGCCCCCCATCAGCCCATTTCCAGTCCTATCCTAGCCCCACCATCAGCCCATTTCCAATCCTAGCTCCCCCATTTCCAGTCCTATCCGAGTCCCTCCATCAGATCATTTTCAATCCCAGCCCCCATCAGCCGATTTCTAGTCCTTTCCTAGCCCCACCATCAGCCCATGTCAAATCCTAGGTCCCCTCCACTCAGCCCATTTCATATCCAAGCCCCCAATGAGCCTATTTCCAGTTCTAGCCCCTCCATTAGTCCATTTCATTCCAAGCCCCCACCACAGCCCATTTCCAACCTTAGCAGCCCCCAACAGCCCATTTCCAGTCCTATCCTAGCACCTCCATCAGCCCACTTCCTGTCCTAGCTCCCCCCCCACTCAGCCCATTTCCAGTCCTAGCTCCCTCCCCTCACAGCCCATTTCCATTCCAAGTCCCCCTCCCCATCAGCTATTTGCAGTTCAAGCCCCCCTTCCACTCAGCCTATTTCCATTCCAAGCCCTGTCCCCATCCCCATCAACTATTTGCAGTTCACGTCCCCCCTTCCATTCAGCCCATTACCAGTCCTAGCCCCCCCCATAGCCCATTACCAGTCCTAAGGCCCCCATCAGCCCACTTCCAGTCCTAACCCCCCATCACCCCATTTTCAGTCTTAGCCCCCCCATAGCCCATTCCCAGTCCTAACCCCCATCAGCCCATTCCCAGTCCTAGCCCCCCATCAGCAAATTTCCAGTCTTAGCCCCCCATAGCCCATTACCAGTACTAACCTCCCATCAGCCCATTTCTAGTCTTAGCCCCCCCATAGCCCATTACCAGTCCTAGCCCCCATATCAGCCCATTTCCAGTTCTAGCCCCCCATAGCCCATTACCAGTCCTAACCCCATCAGCCCACCTCCAGTCCTAACCCCACCATCAGCCCATTTCCAGTCTTAGCCTCCCCCATAGCCCATTTCCAGTCCTAGCCCCCCCATAGTCCATTACCAGTCCTAACACCCCCCATCAGCCCATTTCCAGTCCTAGCCCCCCCATAGCCCATTACCAGTTCTAACCCCATCAGTCCACCTCCAATCCTAACCCCCCAATCAGCCCATTTCCAGTCTTAGCCTCCCCCATAGCCCATTACCAATCCTAACCTCCCCATAGCCCATTACCAGTCCTAACCCCCATCAGCCCATTTCCAGTCCTAACCCCCTTCCCCCCATCAGCCCAGGAAAATTTTAAAAGAAAAAACAAACCATGGCAGCGGCAGAATCAAGTGTCTCCCGCGGGGCCCCCACCCACCCAACAGAGCCCTCCCTCCTGTCCGGCAGAGCCCTCCCTCAATCACTCTCCTCGGTGCGGCTTTCAGAGCCGCGAAGGGAGAATTTCCCTCTCGCGGTTCTGTTAAGCTGGCTGGGGCTCATGGGAAACAGGAAATGCCTGTTCCCATAAGTCCCAGTGGGCTTAACAGAGCTGCGAGAGTCCCCTTCGCAGCTCTGAAAGCCACGCCGAGGAGAGTGATCAAGGGAGGGCTCTGCCGGACAGGAGGGAGGGCTCTGTTGGGCGGGTGGGGGCCCCACGGGAGACACTTGATTCTGCCACTGCCACGGCAGCAGCGGCAGCAGCAGCAGCAAGTTTGTTTTTTCTTTTAAAGTTTTCCTGGGCTGATGGGCAGAATGTTGTTTGTGCGGGGCCCCCTGCAACGCGGGGCCCTGTGCAAACAACATTCTTGCTCAATGGACGGGCCGGCCCTGTGTGTCCTGGTGGCTTTCAATCAATTGTAGTGCTGCTTTGCCTTCTTCCACAATTTTGAGGTGTTCATTGAACACTTCGTACCGCTTTGCTCTCAAGTGGTGGTTTCTGGTACTCATCCTGTTGCTATACATACTCTTTCCCCTCTTCTGGTGACCATGGGGGGGGGTTTGTGACACTCTTATTGGCTTGAAGTGCTTTTGCAGATACATGTCATCAAGTTTCAATCAGGTTTGACTGAAGAGAGATGGCAGGTCTCGCTATTCCATTGCAAAATAGCTTTCCCCATAGACTTTAATGTGGACAAATAAGACCAATACATGAATGGGACCATTCACAAAGACTAACTAAAAGGGTACATTCTGTTGAACAAAAATGTGCCCAAAAATCTTTTGGCATGCACAACCCTAGTAATTTCTATCATCAGTCATAAAAAATCCTCCAATGAGGTCCAATAAAGTCAATTTTATCAATCCAGCAGAGGTTTTGGTTGAACTGTTAAGCTTCCTCAAGGGTATATCATGATTTAATTTTAATCTCCATATGCATGTGGGACCTGATTTTGATTTAGGCAGGCTATAGCCTGCCCACCGACCCCTTCAACCCGGATTTTCACTTCTGTGAGGTCGGAAGTGAAAATCCATATTATGCTGGATGCACCGGCAGCTGCCGAGGCTAAGCGGGTAGCAGCGATTTTCGATGCTACCTGCTTAGCCCCTGCGCCTTAAAGATAGGCGAGGAGAAATCTTTAAGGCGCAGGGGCTAAGCAGGTAGCATTGAAAATCACTGCTACCCGCTTAGCTCTTTCCTCCACCCCATTCCACCTTGGAACATCCCCAACACGCCCCGATGCTAACCGCATAGCGCCTGGGCACGTTAGGGACTTATCCGGGATTTTTGAAAGGCACTAACCATGTAGGTGCCTTTCGAAAATCCCAGTTAAGGCATTTACATGAGTAACTAGGGCAGTTACCTGTGTAAATGTCTTCGAAATGCCGCCCATGGTGTTTAAATCAATCGTCCATTTTTAGCTTTCAGTTTTATATCCCATGTTACATATGGTTTCCTCTGGGCCCAGAGAAAATAGCTATACTTGAAAATACCTACCATTTACTCTAAAAGGGTATGCAAGCATAAAAATTATTTTGAGTATTTCTTGCAGGGCCGGTGCAAGGATATGGGGCTTCCTAAGTGGGCCTGCTGCCTCTCTCTGTTTCCATTACTGACACTGTCACCCCCTTCTGGAATCTGTAGTGTCGGCGGCAATGTCATTTAAACCACAATGCATCGCATACCTGATTCTCTGGCCTCATAGAAACAGGAAGTTTACATCAGAGAGGACGGAAGCAGCAGGTCATACAAGGCAGGAAGTGCAACACAGCACTGAAGAGTTTGGACAAGAGGTATGTCAGAGCTTAAATGTCATTGCTGGCGCTGTAGGTTCCGGAGAGCAATGGGCTGCCCTGGGAATGTTGGTGTCTATTGGGTCATGTCACCCCTGATTTCTTGATCCATTTGCTTCCTCTTATTATCTTATAGATATCTGTATCTTTGGAAAGCAAAGAAACAAGATAACAAGAGGAAGAAAGTGGATGAAGAAACATGTACATTTATATTTTGGAGACTTGAGTTAGGATGGCTGCTTTAAACCATGCACATACATGTGGTATTCTTTTTCTAGGCTTAGTGTGTGTTGCTTATTTGAAACTGCAATGAAATCACAATAATTAAAGTGTGCGTTCACAGTTTTCAGTTTTTTGTTTTGGCAATAAACAGCAATGTCTTAAACAGAGGGTTATGACTTCACTGTAGGAGTCAGCAGATGGGAAAGTGTGGATGCAAGGCAGAATGCTCTAATCTAAAGAGCACCGCTAAAAGAAATGAAAATGGATGAAAGGGCTGGAAGAGCCATGCAACTAACGCTTTTTACAGATAGTCACTCTTTTATAACATATGCCGTGTTATCAAAGTCTCTTTTAAAAGAAGTTTTAATTATAAGGTTCTCAGATTATAATGAGTGCTACTCATTTTAATTCGTTCATAAGAATTAGAATGAGTGGAAATGGGATTAAAAAGAAATTGAGTGAGTGGGATGCTTTCTTCCTTTGGATCCTCTACCCTTTCTTCCTCCTTGTTCTTTTCCATCGCACGATAGCTCTTCTCCCCCTACTCTACACACACAGGGCTGGACTTAGACATATTGTCCATGGCTTTGCCCCAGGCAATCTATTTTAAGAGGGAGTTCTGGGGTGTGGGGTGAAGTATGGTGCAGTCCTGCTCAGAGTGTGCTTCTTGCAGCACCATCATGGTGCTGCCCACACGCACCTTTATCCATAGTGTACTTTTACTTCTTTTTTTCCTGCCAAAAGTTATTCAGTTTCCCTCTCTCCTCCCCACTTTCCTGTCTTTACTTTACCTTCCTCCTTTTCTTCCCCACCTTTCTCTTCTCCTGCCGTATGTTCCCACCACTTTGCTTACCAGTTCCTATCTGCCTTTCCACTTTTCACTCTCTCTTGTCTTCATCCTCCATCTTCCTCTTTTCTCCAATGAAAGAAAAGAAGCACTTATCCCAAAAATGCACATTAATTGTACTTCAGGATGAATGATACATTTAAACCATTGCTTAGTGCATTTTTTCATAATGAAGTCAGAGGTGCAGGAAGCAGGATGGAATGTTTCAACCGCCTGAAGGGGTTTTACTTTTCACTGGATCAGGGTTGTACCAAGCTATAACTGTGCCCTGTGTGACTTGCAAACCTGGTGCCCCCCCCCCCCATACCCACTGGGCCTCATTTGCATATATTTAATTTTAAAATTTGTTTGCAATCCATCTAAAATTTTAGGAGGCTTACAAAGTTACAAAGGAGCTCTTTACAAACCTCTTTTTTGTCCCAGCAATTAATTAGGGACATGTTTAGTAAACATTAATAGCCATTGAATGTCACTACACCCATAGAAACGAATCAGTGCTGCTGCTACTACTACTACTACTATTATCATTTACATAGCGCTACCATTCGTATGCAGCGCTGTACAGACATAAAAGAGACAGTCCCTTCTCGTCAGAGCTTACAATCTAGTTAAGTCGAGACAAAACACAGAGTAACAGTTAACATATAATTCAAAGTGAAAACATAAAATATGGAGCTTGTATAGGGATGCCAACCGGCCGGTTTTCAGCCGGCCTGGCCGGTTTTTCCATGGCCAGGCCGGCTGCCGGCACAGATGTAAAACCGGCCATTGAAAAGCCGTTTTTTTGCTCTGGCCGCAAGATCGGGAGCGGCCAGAGCAAAAAAACGGCTTTTGTGCCGAAGTCCGCGGCGCGAACGCGAACGCGATTCCCCATAGCAGTGCAGCCGCTGCTTCTGCTTTGTACAGAGCAGCGGTTGCAATACACTTACTTTGAAAACTAAAGATAAACTGTGTGAGGAGCCCTCCGGTCATCGCAGAGCCCGAGGAAGTGATGTCATGGGGGCGGGCTCCTCACAGGTTGTCTTTCCTTTTCAAATTAACTTTAGCTGCAATAAAGTTAATTTGAAAAGGAAAGACAATCTATGAGGAGCCCGCCCCCATGACATCACTTCCTCGGGCTCTACGATGACCGGAGGATTCCTTACACAGTTTGTCTTTACTTTTCAAAGTAAGTGTATTGCAGCCTCTGCTCTGAACAAAGCAGAAGCAGCGGCTTGGGGGGAGGGGGTGATGGTGTGAGTGAACCAGCACGGGGGGGGGGGTGATGTTGTGAGTGAACCAGCAGGGGAGGGGGGTGATGGTGTGAGTGAACCAGCAAGGGGGGGTGTGAGTGAACCAGCAAGGAGGGGGGGGGGTGGTGTGTGTGAACCAGCAGGGGGGGGGGGTGGTGTGAGTGAACCAGCAAGGAGGGGAGGGGGTGTGAGTGAACCAGCAGTGGAGGGGGGGGGGTTGGTGTGAGTGAACCAGCAGGGGAGGGGGGTGAGTGAGTGACCCAGCAGGAGGGGTGAGTAAGTGACAGGGGGGTGGGTGAGTGAACCAGCAGTGGAGGGGGGGGTGGGTGTGAGTGAACCAGCAGGGGAGGGGGGTGAGTGAGTGACCCAGCAGGAGGGGTGAGTAAGTGACAGGGGGTGGGTGAGTGAACCAGCAGTGGAGGGGGGGTGGTGTGAGTGAACCAGCAGGGGAGGGGGTTTGGTGTGAACCAGCAGGGGAGGGGGGTTGGTGTGAGTGAACCAGCAGGGGAGGGGGTGAGTGAGTGACAGGGGGGTGGGTGAGTGAACCAGCAGGGAGGGGAGGGGAGGGGGGGTGAGTGAGTGAACCAGCAGGGGAGGGGGTGAGTGAGTCAGCAGGGGGGGGGGGTGAGTGAGTGAACCAGCACTGAGGGGAGGGGGGGTGAGTGAACCAGCACTGAGGGGGGGGGTGTGACTGAATCCTCAGTAATTTTTGTGGGTGGGACTGGGGGCGGAGAATGGGTGGAGCATGGCGAGCCACAGGTGTCGGGTTTTTCTCGGTGAAAAAGTTGGCAACCCTAAGCTTGTAGTCTAGACAGGACCAAAGACAGGGGTCAAAATCTAAAAGCAATGGTGAAGAGATGGGTTTTTAGCCTGGACTTGAATAGGGCCAAGGAGGGTACCTGGCGTATAGACTCAGGTAGCTTGTTCCAGGCAAAGGGTGCAGCAAGGTGAAAGGAGCAAAGTCTGGAGTTAGCAGTAGAGGAGAAGGGCACAGATAGAAGCAGTCTGTCAGAAGAGGGAAGTACCCGAGATGGGTTGTAAGAAGAGATAAGGGATGAAAGATACTGAGGAGCTGCAGAGTGAAGAAGGAAGGAACAACAAGGGAGTGTGACCTACACACACAGCAAAGAGCGTAGATCAGATACACTGGTGCAAATTGGTTTTTATTTCAATGCGTTTCGGCGAGAATGCCTTCTTCAGGGGGAACGCATCTACATCACAGAATAAAATACATTTATATAATATAAAAGAATAAATACATAATATTAGGAAACATTGAAAACAAGCATATAATAAATGTAAAAATCATAAAACAATAATACTAATACTAAGAACTACGTAATTAAAAATGCTATATGCTTTTAATACCAATTAAGAAAAATAAAATAATAAAAAAACGAATAATAATAAATGGCCACAGTTAAACCAAAATTTATTTTATTTATTTATTTATTTACAGTCTCTTTTATACCGCGCTATTCGACATCAGTGCGGTTTACATGACAACAAAAACTTACATAAGAACATAAGATATGCCATACTGAGTCAGACGAAGGTCCATCAAGCCCAGTATCCTGTTTCCAACAGTGGCCAATCTAGGTCATACGTACCTAGCAGTTTCCCCAAAAGACATAGGTTCCACAATGCTTGTACTGGGTCAAGCATTGATATCCTGGATCCCTTCTTAATAATGGTTTATGGGCCTTTCCTGCAGGAACTTGTCCAAACCTTTTTTAAACTCAGCTACACTAACAGCCTTTACTACATCCTCCGGTAACAAATTCCAGAGTTTGATTGAGTGAAAAAATATTTTCTTTTATTATTCTTAAATAGTTTACCCTGTAGCTTCATTGCATGTCCCCTAGTCTTTCTATATTCTGATAACGTAAACAGTCGATCTACATTTACCCGTTCCACTCCGTTCATTAATTTATAGACTTCTATCATATCTCCCCTCAACCATCTCTTTTCCAGGTTAAAGAGCCCTAACCTTTTTAGCCTTTCTTCATAGGAGTATCCTTCCATCCCCTTTACCATTTTGGTGGCTCTTTTCTGAACCTTTTCTAATAACGCTATATCCTTTTTAAGATACGGCGACCAGAATTGCACACAATATTCAAGGTGCGGTCTCACCATGGAACGGTATAGAGGCATTATAATATCTTTTGTTTTATTTTCCATTCCTTTCCTTATGATACCTAGCATTCTATCTGCTCTCTTGGCTGCCGCTGCACACTGGGCCGAGGGTTTTAACATATTATCCACAATGACGCCTAAATCTTTTTCCTGGGTGGTGGTTCCTAATGTGGAAACTTGCATCGTGTAACCATAGTTTGGGTTGTTCTTCCCTAGGTGCATAACTTTGCATTTGTCCACATTAAATTTCATCTGCCATTTTGATGCCCAGTCTTCCAATTTATCAAGATCCTCTTGCAATTCTCCACAATCCTCTTGGGTTTTAACAACTTTAAATAGTTTTGTGTCATCTGCAAATTTGATAACCTCACTCGTTATTCCACTTTCCAGGTCATTTATGAATATGTCAAAAAGCAGCGGACCCAGCACAGATCCCTGGGGTACACCACTATTCACCTTTCTCCATTGGGAAAATTGGCCATTTAGGCCAACCCTCTGCTTTCTATCTTTTAACCAGTTCCTGATCCACAGTAGTACACTGCCTCCTATCCCATGACTCTTTAGTTTTGCCAAAAATCTCTGATGAGGGACCTTGTCAAAGGCTTTCTGAAAGTCCAGATGCACTATATCAACCGACTCACCTTTGTCCACCTGTTTATTCACACTTTCAAAAAAACATAACAGATTAGTAAGACAAGATCTTCCTTGTCTAAAGCCATGTTGGCTGTCTCCCATTAGGCCATGACTATCTACATGCTGAGTAATTTTATTCTTTATGATGGTTTCTACCATTTTTCCCGGTACTGACGTGAGGCTTACCAGTCTGTAGTTTCCCGGATCACCCCTGGAACCCTTTTTTTTTTAATGTAATAAATTTTATTAAGTAGAACCAAATACCTTACATTCCACAACAACAGAACCAAACAAGGAGACATGACATCCCTCCAGTCGTGCATCTCCGTTAACTCTCCATCGAGAAACAGGACAGGATATCAGCCACTATTAAACAGTCAATATAAGTACAAAGCATATCAATCGTAATACAACATATATACGCAATAGATTCCACCCAGTTATCCCCCCCCTTCCCACCCCCACCCCCACCCTTCTGACCCATCCTACCTGGAAGTGAGTGAAGAAGAAGAAGAAGAAACAAGGAGAAGTAAGAAGTAAGAAGTCATAAGGAGAGGACATTCTAGTAGAGTGCGAACCACATGCGGAGGACTGGCTCAAGTAAACTAACCCTCCTGAAACACTGACCTCCAGAGTGGCTCATCCAAGAAGGGCCTCCCACGAACAGTAGCAGTAATCTTTTCCATTCAATAGATCTCCCAACATTTAGACCGCCATTCGGTAGGAGACGGGGCTCTACTACTCTTCCAAAAACGAGCAATCACCGATCTGGCCGCCAGGAGGAGTGATTGAAGCAGACGTTGAAGAGGACAACTAAGAGTGGATTCAGGAAAACTGTTGATTGATTACACGTTGAGTGGAAAAATATTTTCTTTTATTAGTCTTAAATTGTTTACCCTGTAGCTTCATTGCATATCCCCTAGTCTTTCTATATTCTGATAAGGTAAACAATCGATCTACGTTTACCCGTTCCACTCCGTTCATTAATTTATAGATTTCTATCATATCTCCCCTCAGCTGTCTCTTTTCCAGGTTAAAGAGCCCTAACCTTTTTAGCCATTCTTCATAGGTGTATCATTCCATCCCCTTTACCATTTTGGTGGCTCTTCTCTGAACCTTTTCTAAAATCGCTATATCCTTTTTAAGATACGGCGACCAGAATTGCACACAATATTCAAGGTGCGGTCTCACCATGGAACGATATAGAGGCATTATAATATCTTTTGTTTAATTTTCCATTCCTTTCCTTATCATACCTAACATTCTATTTGCTCTCTTGGCCGCCGCTGCACACTGGGCCGAGGGTTTTAACATGGTATCCACAATGATGCCTAAATCTTTTTCCTGGGTAGTGGTTCCTAATGTGGAACCTTGCATCGTGTAACCATAGTTTGGGTTGTTCTTCCCTAGGTGCATAACCTTGCACTTGTCCACATTAAATTTCATCTGCCATTTTGATGCCCAGTCTTCCAATTTATCAAGATCCTCTTGCAATTTTCCACAATCCTCTTGGGTTTTAACAACTTTAAATAGTTTTGTGTCATCTGCAAATCTGATAACCTCACTCGTTATTCCACTTTCCAGGTCATTTATGAATATGTCAAAAAGCAGCGGACCCAGCACAGATCCCTGGGGTACACCACTATTCACCTTTCTCCATTGGGAAAATTGGCCATTTAGGCCAACCCTCTGCTTTCTATCTTTTAACCAGTTCCTGATCCACAGTAGTACACTGCCTCCTATCCCATGACTCTTTAGTTTTGCCAAAAGTCTCTGATGAGGGACCTTGTCAAAGGCTTTCTGAAAGTCCAGATGCACTATATCAACCGACTCACCTTTGTCCACCTGTTTATTCACACTTTCAAAAAAACATAACAGATTAGTAAGACAAGATCTTCCTTGTCTAAAGCCATGTTGGCTGTCTCCCATTAGGCCATGACTATCTACATGCTGAGTAATTTTATTCTTTATGATGGTTTCTACCATTTTTCCCGGTACTGACGTGAGGCTTACCAGTCTGTAGTTTCCCGGATCACCCCTGGAACCCTTTTTTTTTTAATGTAATAAATTTTATTAAGTAGAACCAAATACCTTACATTCCACAACAACAGAACCAAACAAGGAGACATGACATCCCTCCAGTCGTGCATCTCCGTTAACTCTCCATCGAGAAACAGGACAGGATATCAGCCACTATTAAACAGTCAATATAAGTACAAAGCATATCAATCGTAATACAACATATATACGCAATAGATTCCACCCAGTTATCCCCCCCCTTCCCACCCCCACCCCCACCCTTCTGACCCATCCTACCTGGAAGTGAGTGAAGAAGAAGAAGAAGAAACAAGGAGAAGTAAGAAGTAAGAAGTCATAAGGAGAGGACATTCTAGTAGAGTGCGAACCACATGCGGAGGACTGGCTCAAGTAAACTAACCCTCCTGAAACACTGACCTCCAGAGTGGCTCATCCAAGAAGGGCCTCCCACGAACAGTAGCAGTAATCTTTTCCATTCAATAGATCTCCCAACATTTAGACCGCCATTCGGTAGGAGACGGGGCTCTACTACTCTTCCAAAAACGAGCAATCACCGATCTGGCCGCCAGGAGGAGTGATTGAAGCAGACGTTGAAGAGGACAACTAAGAGTGGATTCAGGAAAAACCCCAAGAACACAAGACTCCATATTCATGGGGAGGGTAACCTGCAACCTCTCACAAACATGTCCTATCACCTCCCTCCAATACCGCTGAATGTGAGAGCACTGCCACCACATATGATCGAAAGACCCCCTGCGTCTACAAAGTCGCCAGCAAAGCGGGTCATCAGCTCTTTTCCAGCGGAAAAGATCTACCGGCGTTATAGATAGGCGGTAAAGTATCCGAAGTTGAGTGTGTATTAATCCCAGCGATAAGGAGCAGGAATGTGAATATGAATAAACATCAAGCCAGAACTCCTGGTCTTTCCCCGATAAAGTCGCTTCCCATCTCTGCTGAGGAAAATTCAAGGCAAATCAGCCATTATATGCCGGTACAAGCGAGCCACAAAAGCCTTAAGTCTCTCAGATACAAAAAGATCTTGTTCCCAACACCTAGGGCGTCGAGATAAGTCGGTTACCGAAAATTGGTTTCGCAGACAATGATATATTTGGAAAACCTGAAACGGGGAGAGTTGAAGACCCATAGCTTCCCCAAGCCTGTTCCTCGAGGCCGGACAGTCATTCTCATATAAGGTGGAGAGTTTTGTCCTAAGAGTTTCGGAGTTTATGTCCTTATGCATCGTTCGGATGAATCCTAAGGCCCCCAGAACAGTGAAGGGTGAAGAGGAAGCGGGTAACCCCATCTGCTTACATATCCCCCTCCAAGCCACCCATCAGGGGCCAAGAAACACGTGCGCTTTCACCTGAATGATCTCTTGGGGATCACTAAGGAAGGGTACGGCCTCCAAAGGAGTCGGACAAAGCCATTCCCTTTCTAACAGAACCCATTCAGCCCCCGGATGAATCCGCCATAACAGTAATAATCTCAGACAGAAACACGAGTAATATAGCTCCGTATCAGAGAGGCCCAACCCTCCCGATCCTTTATGGGTAGTGAGTATTCTCCAGTTAATCAAGGGACGTTTCCCCAACCACAGAAACCACGTCACAGCCTTCCAGAGGGATGCAAAGAACGTGCTCGGGAGAAAAATAGGCAATTGCATAAACAGGAAAAGTAATCTGGGTAGGACCAACATCTTATAAGTAACCAAGAAACTGAACACCGACTCCACCTTTCCAGATCGCCCCTAACCGATTTCAAAAAGGGGAGATAATTCAGGCTGTACAACTGCGATATGTCTTGGTGTATTACAATGCCCAGATACCGAAAATGGTCCACCACTGGGAGGTTTCCCTCATTAGAGAGAGCCACATTGGAGGAACAGGACAAACAGTTAAGTAGCGTGGATTTCTGTCTATTAATGGTGAACCCAGACAGCAAAGAGAAGCGGTCTAAAATATTCAATACAATGGGTAAAGTTCTAGAGGGTTCCCTCAGATAGATCAGTGTGTCATCCGCATACAAGGAGATAACATGCCACTCAGAACCCAGAGGGATACCTATGTCTTCTGCCCGTAATCGGAAGTGAGCCGCTAAAGGTTCCATTGCAAGGGCAAACAACAAGGGAGAAAGGGGACATCCCTGTCTGGTGCCTCTACGCAAACAGAAGGAAGGTGAGCTAACACCATTAACAGACACCACTGCCTGGGGATTGGCGTATAAGGACGCAATCCATGTACAAAAAACGGACCCAAAGCCAAATTCCTGGAGTACCCGTAAAAGGTAGGACCACTTAAGTTTATCGAAAGCCTTTTCCGCATCCAGCGATAAGATGGTGAACGATCCCTTTTTGCATTTTATGCCCTGTAGGACATTTATGAGTCTACGCACATTCTCAAATCCATATCTATGTTTTATGAAACCCGTTTGATTGGGGTGAATGATGTCTGGAACTAACGAGGCTAGACGATTAGCTAAAATGGAGGTAAAGATTTTGTAATCCAAATTTAGTAAAGATATCGGTCGATAGTTAGCACATTGCAAAGCGTCTTTCCCGACTTTCGGAATCACAACAATGGTCGCATGATAAAAGGATTCTGGAAGTGTTTTTTTGGAAAGAATTTCATTAAATACTGTCAATAGCATAGGGGCGAAAATATCAGGGAATATCTTATACAGTTCCGCCGGTAAAAAATCGAGTCCAGCTGCCTTAGCCGATTTGAGGTTCTTCATTGTAGTTTGAACCTCCAGGAGTGTGAACGGGTGGTCTAACTGCTCTCTCCCTTCCGCTGACAGCCGTGGGAGAGAAGCTGTCTTCAACCACTCAGCAATAGCAATGGGGGATGCTGACGTTTCGCTAGTATAGAGCCGCTCATAAAAAGTGGCAAAGTGGCGATATCACGAGAGGCATAGCAAAGCTTTCCTTTCAGGGATTTAATAGCATCCACCCTGTGATGTTGCCTCTGCCTCTTCAATTGCCACATCAACAGCTTGCCAGCTTTATTACCCTGTTCATAGTAACGCTGCTTCGTGCGCAAAAAGAGCGAGGCTACTCTGTCGGATTCCAATGCTGCCAATTCCCCCCTACATCGGGTCAGCAATTTCCACACCTGCTCACCTCCCCCCTTTCTGTGTTTACCTTCCAGGTCGACGATTTCCTTCCTCAACTCCTCCTGTCAGGCTATCAGACGTTTCTTAAAAGCACTCGACAGGGAAATAAGATGCCCCCGCAGAACTGCTTTCCCTGCATCCCATAAGAGTGTTCTAGAGATCTCTGGTGAATCATTAAACTGCAGATATTCCATCCAATGTTTACGAACCTCCGAGGCAAATTCCGGTTTGAGTAGGAGCCCTCTTGGTAAGGACCACCTCCGTCCGGGGGTGTCAGCCATCCCCAAGTCGAGATCAATAGAGATAATGGCATGATCAGACGGACCCATAGTCCCAATGTCAGCTTGTTTCAGCCATGGGATCCCGGACCTGGACAGAAACCACATGTCTATCCGAGAATGGGACCCGTGTGCCTGCGAATAGAAGGTGTAATCCTTTTCCAAAGGGTGCGATTGCCGCCAGACGTCGCATAAATCAAACTGCGAAGCCCAGTCCACCAGTAACTTCCCCAAAGCAGTACTATGAGTTCGACTCCCCGAACGATCTATCTCTGAACAGACACAATTAAAGTATCCTCCTAGGATCAAAGGCCCTTGACTGAATTTCTGAAGCACCTCGGAGAGATCGATCAAGGAACTGCCCACTACCGCAGGAGGGAGATACACACTGACAAGAGTAAGCGTTATCCCTTGAATAGAACCTACCAGAATCAAGAAACGGCCCTCCGGGTCCGCAATTGTATTAATCAACTGAACGGATCAGGTAGAGGAGAACAGAATAGCTACACCCCTCTTCCGAGTAGAGTAGTTAGCTAGATGAACTTGCGGGAACCTACCTTTGGCAGAGTCAAAATGATCATGCTTAGAAAAATGAGTTTCTTGGAGAAAAATTATCTCAGCTTTCTCTCTACACAACTGATCCAGAACCCTTCTTCGTTTACATGGGTTATTTAGACCGTGCACATTCCAAGAAATAACCTTAACCATTTCCAATTCTAGAGAAAATCCACTTATAAAGTAGCAGCCTGAGCACACCCTCCCTCCCTCCGATCTCCAATCTTGGAGTAGCAAATTTCCCTCCCTGAAAAACACTAACACCCCTTCTTACACTCAGAGTTGGCAAAACAGGAATGCTCCTAATACTTGATAGGGATGCTTCGATACCTTGGTCAGAAGAGCCCCCCCCCCTCCCCTCCTTATCTCCCTACCCCCAACCCCCACCCCCCTCCCCCACCCTCCCATCCCAACCACCCTCCCCCCCACATTCCTATGATTGCAGGAAGTAGACCAAACCTGTAAAGAACACAATAAGGGTAACACTCCAAGTGTTCCCAGGGAAGGCATGGGAAGAAGAGCAACCGGACCTCCCCCTGGCTTCCCCCATCTACCCACCAGCAATAGGGAACTGGAACAAAAACCTTCTTTAAATGCCTACCTACTACATAATGTAATTCTGAACTAACTGCACTCTCGCCTCCTACCCGTACTCTCCCGCTCATCCTCCCCCATCTTTCTCCACCCCTCACCCCCCTCTCCACCCCCTACATCCCCTTGTAAATCGGCAACATCAGGCGGGGGGAGAGCAGGATGAGAAAGAAAAAATACTCCCAGACACAATTCCCACAAGATAATTTACAGTCACAAGAAATCAGGTAGGGGCGGAAGTGTCCATCTCCTTTTGCAGATTGGGGTCAGTGTCCGAATTAGATGACTGTCTCGAGCGCAGAACCTTGCGCCTCTTTGGTAAGGACATCTCCCACTCTCCATTCGTGCTTCTCTGTCGAGTTGGGCGTTCACCATGATGCATCAAGTCCAAGAACTCCATTGCTGCTGAGAGCTCCAGAATTTTTTGCGGGCAGTTGTTCCAGTTGAACAGCAAAGCGAAGGGGAAGCCCCATCTATAGGAGATTTCCTGCTTTTGTAGCGCTTGAGTTAAGGGCTTAAAGCTCCTCTAGAGTGTACTGAGAGAGATCTTGATATATCTGAAGCTCCTGACCCTTGAAGACTATTGAGCGCTTACCCCGAAGACTTCTCAGCAGTGTTGTTTTGTCATCAAAGAAGCTAAAACAAGCTATAACTGCTCGGGGTTGAGGGTTGGAGGCCCTCCGGGCCCCTAGAGAACGATGTGCCCTTTCCAGCCTCACCGGTTTCGGGGCATGTGGTACACAGCAGGCATAAACCTCCTGAACTAGAGCCATTGTATCCTCCGCCCCTCCTGTTTGCTCTGGAAGGCCAAAGATTCTTATGTTGTTATGCCTCTGCCTGTTCTCAAGTTCATCTTGTCTTTCCTTTAGGTCTCTCGTAAGTTGATCTAGTTTCACAATTTTAGTCTGGAGGGCCACGGAAGAGTCCATTTGTTCCCCTATATTTATCTCAGTCTGCGTCACTCTGTCGTCCAAGGATCTTAGGTCGGCTCTGATATCACTTATCGCTTTGGTAAAGTCCTGGAAGAAAAGCTTGAGCTCCTGAAGAATTTCCAAGAAATCGGCTTTCGTAACCGGAGCTTGCGGCCCAGAGCTATTCGCTGTAGGGGCAACTGCACCATCTGCCAGCTGCGAAGATTTTGAATTGAGGTTGTCTGAAGACCGAGCAAACTTAGAGAGGGAAGCTGCATAGGATTTTGTATTGGCCATGGTGAACAAGCAGCGTAGACCAGTATTCAGCACCTCCAGGGAAAGTAAAAAAAAAAAAAATCCACCGATTGGATCTTCTGGGAAATCCGAGAGTAAGGAGATAGTAAAGTCAGTCAGGAGAAGGCAGAAATAAAGCTAGACTTCTGTAGGCCTGCAGTACTGACAGCCAACACAGGAGGGCGATCTTAGTTTAAATCTCCACAGTGCCCATAGAGAAGGCAGACACCGCTGTCAGGTACCTCCCCGGGCCGGTCAAGCACATGCAGCAGCATCCAAGGGCAGCAGCAGCAGAATTCGCCGCTCCGATGACGTTTGCAATGCCCGATCCAGAAATCGGGGCTGGTTTGATCACTTCAGCAGGACCGGACTATCCAACGGAGCCCTGTCAAAAAGCGGCGACCATTTTGGATTACCTCATGCGTTCCAGCTATGCGTTCCACTGAACGGCGGCCATTTTGAAGGAGGAGACAGCATCAGAGAACACATAGCAGCTAGGTCTTGGAGGACGTCAGCACTTGTTTGCGTTCCAGGAGGAGCACAAATACAGCTTTCCCGCCACAGCAAGAACTCCTTCTGCGTTCCACAGGAATCCCTCAGGTACTTTAGCAATGGCGGTGACGCTATTTGGGGACACTGAATTTGTGCGGGTAACACGCTGCGGGGCACACTACAACCCACAGAAATACACTGATTGAATGGCTCCTGCAGGTTGGGGGATTCCGGTTTCAAGGGAATGACCCCAGATCAAAAGATCCATTAAGGTAGTACTCACAGTTGCAAAAAGGGTGAACACGCAGCATGTTTTCAGATTAGGGCATCGGAGAGGAACAGACCCGGCACCATCCTTCAGAAGGGAATCAGGAGCTGCTCCACATCGGATAAACTCAGTGTGCGATTTTCAGTGCTGGCTGTTTGGTACTGAGGGTTCCTCCGATGGATCCCATATGGGCAGAACGGGAGTACAGCGGGATCAGGCAGGAGGCAAGAGATCTAATCAGACCATCTTGTATGGTCAGCTGAACGCTATTGCTGGGAGCATTTAAAAGCCAAAAAAAAGTGCCATTCCAGAGCCCCTATGTAGATAATTGGGGAAAGCAGTGAGGAGCCTCAGGGAAGTGTGGCCATCTTGGCTGGGCTCACGAGCGCCCCCGGAACCCTTTTTTAAAATTGGTGTTACATTGGCGATCCTCCAATCTTCAGGTATTAGAGATGATTTTAATGATAGTTCACAGATTACTAATAGCAGGTCTGCAATCTCATATTTCAGTTCTTTCAACACCCTTGGATGTATACCATCTGGCCCAGGTGATTTGCTACTCTTCAGTTTATCTAATAGTTGTAATAAATCTTCCCGATGTATCGATATTTCCTTCAATTCTTCCGCACATTTAAATACCACTTCAGTCATGGGTAACATCCCTACATCTTCCTCAGTAAAGACCGAAGCAAAGAATTCATTCAGTCTCTCCGCTATCGCCTTGTCGCCTCTTAGTGCCCCTTTAACTCCTCTATCATCTAATGGACCAACTGACTCTCTCACAGGTTTTTTGCTACAAATGTAATTGAAAAAAATCTTTATTTTGCGTTTTTGCTTCTGCAGCAAGCTTCTTCTCAAATTCTCCCTTTGCCTGCTTTATCAATGCCTTGCATTTGACCTGCCAGTGCTTGTGCTGTTTCCAGGTTTCATCATTTGGCTCTTTTTTCCATTTCCTGAAAGATGCTTTTTTGGCAACAACAACCTCTCAGACCTCACCTTTAAACCATGCTGGCAGTTTTTTGGACTTCCTTCCACTTTTCTTAAAGCATGGAATACAGCTGGCCTGGGCTTCCAAGATAGTATTTTTCAACAACACCCAAGCTTGATGTACATCTTTGACCTTTGCAACTGCTCCTTTTAGTTTTTTCTTAACTATTTTCCTCATTTTATCATAGTCTCCCTTTCGAAAGTTAAAAGGAAGTACTGTGCATTTCCTTACTATCCCTCCTCCACTAATTAAATCAAGGGCGATCATGCTATGATCACTATTGCCAAGTGGCCCCAACACCCTTATCTCTTGCACTAGATCTGGTGTTCCACTAAGGACTAGGTCTAATATGGCTTCCCCTCTGGTCGGTTCATGAACCAGCTACTCCAAGAAGCAGTCATTTATGTCATCTAGGAACTTTATCTCTCTAGCATGTCCTGCCGTGACACTGACCCAGTCGATACCGGGGTAATTGAAATCACCCATTATTATTACTGCGCTGTAACTTTTGTTAGCTTCCTTGATTTCTTTGAGCATTTCATCATCCATTTGTTCATTCTGGCCAGGCGGTCGATAGTACACCACCATGGCCATCGCCTTCCCCTTTTTACATGGAATTTCAATCCATAGAGATTCTACAGCAAATTTTGTTTCCTGCAAAACTTTAATCCTTTCTGACTCAATGCCCTCTCTAACATAGAGCGCAACCCCTCCACCAATTTGATCAGCTCTATCATTACGATATAGTTTGTACCCAGATATCACAGTGTCCCACTGGTTGTCCTCCTTCCACCATGTCTCTGATATTCCAATCATATCTAACCTCTCATTTAGTGCTATATATTCTAACTCTCCCATCTTATTTTTTAGACTTCTAGCATTTGCATACAAGCATTTTAGAGACTGTATTTTATTCATATTAATTTGGCTATTGGTAGACATGGGTAATTTGGGATCTTTAAGCTCTGTCTGCTCCATACTCAAGGGCATTTGGGCTACTTTACTCTTTTTTGGAACCTCTCTGCTTTTGGTAGTATCCTTCAAGGATACATTCTTCCGAACCATCCGCTCTTGGGCGACTGTCGGCTTTCCCCTACTTAGACGGTGCAGGAATCTGCTCCGCATTACAATAAACAGGTGCTTAAACTTGGGTAAAACTGGGGTAACTATTTACATATAGGCATCACATCAAGTCGAGTCACAGAGTAATCGTAGTGTGTTAGTGTGGCGGTATTAGAAGGGGGAGCGGTTAATGGTGCGCAGTCATCGGGTAGTGTTTGAGGAAGAAGTAGTGCTTCAGAGCCTTTCGAAATTGCGTTAGGTCAGGGATTGCCAGGATGCTAGGTGGTAGGGCGTTCCAGCACCTGGGCACGCAGAACCTAAATGCCCTGCTTGCTGTTGCCTGGGTGCATTGTGTTACTGCTTTCGGGATTACTAGTGTGTTAATTGCTGCAGATCTTCTAGCTCTGTCGGGGGGAGTAGTGTGGATAAGCTCTGAGAGTGAGGCGGAGGTGAGTCCGTTGATGGCTTTGAAGGTCAGCAGTAGGGTCTTGAAAGAAATTCTGCTGTGGATAGGGAGCCAATGGAGCTGTTTCAGGATAAGTGTCACGTGCTCACGCCTGGAGGCACCATATAGAACTCTAGCCACGGTGTTCATTGCAAGCTGGAGTGGACCCAAGGTGGATTGTGGGAGCCCTTGTAGGATTGCATTGGCATAATCGAAGTGTGGGATAATCAGCGCTTGAAAGATTGTCTGGAAGTCGTCTGGTTCTAGCAGGGAACGTAAATGTCTGAGTGTCCGGATTTTGTGGTAGACTGCTCTTACCATGTTGCTAATGTGCGCCTTTATATCCAGGCGTTGGTCTAATGTGACTCCAAGATATCGGATTGTGGACTTAGTTTGCAGCTCCGCTTCCTTGACCCTTAGGTAGGATGCAGGGAAGAAGTTCTGATTCCTCGTGATGAAGAGAACTTCTGTTTTCTTGTGCTGTATTCGGAGGTTTTGGGTCTGGAGCCAGTCGGCCACTGCGTCAAAGCAGTCTGATAGTGGAGAGAGGTCAGGCTGGTTGGTTGTGAATGGCGTATAGAGTAGCACGTCATTGGTGTATATTAAGCAGTCAACATTGAATGAACGGTTACAGATGGGCTGCATGTAAATGTTGAACATCAGGGCGGAGAGAGAGGAGCCCTGTGGAACGCCCTGCTTCTGGTAGAATGGTTCCGATGTTGAGGTCCCAGATCGTATGTGTTGCCATCTGTCGGATAGGTATGATTTGCACCAGTTTAGTGCTGTGCCACAAATACCCTTCTCTTCGAGTCACCTCAGGAGAAGCTCATGGCTTACTGAGTCGAATGCAGCGGCTATATCCATGAAGATGAGGACAAATCCACGGCGGGTGTTATCGATTCCAGCAATTATGCTGCTGAAGAGGGTGGTAAGGAGTGTTTCCACACCATAGGATTCTATGAATCCATGTTGGCAGGGGTCCAGCGGGGCGGTGTCATTGGTGTGATGTTGTATTTGGCGTTGGACTTCTTTTTCAATTATCTTGGCTAGTAGAGGTATGCTGGATATAGGTCTGTATGAGTCAACATTCTGGGGGTCCAGTTTGTTGTTTTTCAGCAGAGGTCTGATGGACGTGTGCTTGAGGCTTTGGGGGAAGGAGCCTGTTGCGAAAGACAGGCCCATGAGTCTGGCTATGAATGGACTAAATTCGGTATGTAGCTCCTTTATCCAGAAGGCAGGACAGGGGTCGGTTTGTGCCGTGGTGGTGTTGATCATGGCAATGGTATCTTCAATGTGCTTTTTGGATGGTGTAGAGAAGGTGGTTAGTAGTGTTAGGTAGGTTGTCTCTTTCACGGTGGTGGGTACTGTGGATTTATAGGTCTGGCATAGCTTTGATTGCAGGAAGTCTGCGAATTCCTGAGGGTGGATACCATTTGTTTGATCGGGGCCCGGTTCTTTTGTTAGGCTCTTGACCAGATTGAACAAGTCATGAGGTTTGCTTAGTGATCGTTTTAGGGTATCAGTGTGGGATTGCCTCATTTTCTCTGTTATTGCTTCACAGTGTTTTGCCAGGTGAAGGTTATATGCTCTCTGGTCTTCCGAACATCGTGATCGCCGCCATCGTCTTTCCAGCTTCCTTAGGTAGAGGAGTGATATACGCAGCTCAGTGGAGTACCAGGATGCGGTGGCTCATTTCCTTGGTGGTTTGTTTGACGGTGGGCGTTGTGCAATGGTAGTGAGGCTGTTATTCCAGCTGGAGATCAGCTCGTCAAGGCTGGGTGTTGTCAAAGTGAGGAGCTTTTGGGTTTCACTCAGGATAATTTCCTTGTCGAAAGGTCGGAAACTTCGTGGAGGTGTCCTGGTGGTACTGCTCTGATTTCCGGGGTTCCTCTGGCATTGATCGGCCACAGGAATTTGGAATTTGATTAGTTTGTGGTCAGACCAGGGAACTGCAGTAGTGGACAGTATAGGGACGTAGGTGGCGTCAAATGCTATTAGTGGGGTGAATACCAGGTCCAATATGTTACCCTTCACGTGCGTGGGTTCATTGACTAGTTGTTTGTATCCAAGTTCCTTTAGGGCTTCGAGGTAAAAATGAGATAAACATACAAATAAATAAATAAATAAACATTAGACCATTACATATTATCCTCCCTTTATACATACTTAAGGTTATTGAGTTGCCTCCTTTATATTTATCCTTCTGGCTCTGGATATTTAATTCTAATGTTCTATATTTTATGTTTTACACTCTAGTATATAATTGGTTCGTTGGAGTCTTTTTCAAGACTAAAATGTGATGCTTGGTGCCTTCGTGAGTACATCTTCCGTCTCCTAATGGGCAATATATGTATCTTATAATCATTTTTTACCACTTATGTAATGGTCTGCAGAGTGAATACATTTATATAATACATTTATATAAATGCTGCTGCACTTAGTGCATGTTAACATTTGTGAATATGCATTAACTTATAGTAAACATGCCTCTTAATGAGTATCTTAATGCCATTTGCATGGACAATGAAGATAAAGAAAGGCTACTATATTTCTACATTACCATGCTCCAGTGCCAGGTACATTATGAAGTACTACAAAACCCTGCTCATTTAGAACCTATACCAAACCTGCCATATCATAACAGCACTATCAGTATTCACACAGCACCAAACCTTACATATAAAAAGACAGCACTGAAAATCTAAAACCAAAATATCTCATAGAAAACCAATACATCTACTACTGGGAAAAGAGAACAAGTGGGACTCCTATACAGAAACTACACAAACAAAATACCGCAGTTTGGTCATATATGCAAAACATAGACAGACCGTCATCAAATACAGAACAAGGGATCGCAATTTAGAAATATGAAGGCAATGATTGAATTGGGAACCCCAAATGCCAAACTTGGAATGCACCAGGACAGTGGAGAAATAAAACTATAAATTAATTTCCTCTTGTACTAAACAAACACAAAGATATCAGTGATGTACATTTCCCAGAGCTGAAATATTCCAGTAAATAAATTCAAAATAAAATAATTTCTCTCTACCTTTTGTTGTTTGAAAATTTTATTTTCCAGTCAGAAATGCCACAGTCTCTCTCTTTTTCTTTCTTCATACTGTATATTCTGCTAGCTCTCCATTGTCTGCTGTCCATTTGTCCTTTCTTCTCTCGTCGCTTATTTTTTTCCATTCTCTCTCTACATCCATTTTGTTTCTTCTCTCTTACACAAAATATTTGTCCTCCTCCCCAGCCTCACTGCCCCAGCCTTTTTCTCCATCCTGATCACAACATTTGGCTCCTTTCAGCTCCCCAGAATCATCCTCTTCAGGGTCCCACCAGCATCGGTTCCCTTCCAGCCACAGCTCCTCCCATCATCAGCTCCCTTCCAGTCCCTGTCCCTGCCAGCATAAGCTTGCTTCGTTTCCCAGCCCTTCCCAGTATCAGCTCCCCTCCAGTCCCTGTCCCTCCCAGCATCAACTCCATTCCAGTCCCTGTCTCTCCCAGCATCAGTTCTCTTCTAGGCCCTATCCCTCCCAGCATATGTTCGCTTCTTCTCCCAGCCCTTCCCAGCATCAGTTCCATTCCAGTCCCTTTCGCTCCCAGAATCAGCTCCCTTCCAATTCTTGCCCCACAGCAGCAGTCCTTCCATGCCCCCACCAGCATTCCTTCCATGCTTTTCCCCCAAGCAGCAGTCCTTCCATGCCTTCGTCGCTCCCCCCCCCCAAACAGCACTCCTTCCATGCCTTTCCCCCCTCCGAGTAGCCCTTCCATGCTTCCCCCCTTGCGTAAGAGACAGGAAGTTCCCAGTTTCACTTTTAACAATGCGGGCAATGTGAATGTGTGGCGGCTGCAGTTTAGTACAGCCATGGGATTGAAGGAGAAAGGTCCCACGGCTGTGTGTGCCACAGAGAGGTCCAATCCACCGGGAGACAGGAAGATAATAAGTGAGAAACTGAGGGGGGAAGGCTTTTGTTGTTGTTAAGTGCCTGTTAAACAGACATTAATGTGCACTGTGTTATTATCCTTAACATACTCTTATATATTGGCTCCATAATTTGAAAAAACAAACAAACCTGTAAATACTATATAGAACAATGTAAATACTTTAAATAAAGGTACATTTTAGATTGTATGTAGGTATTTATGTATTTCATTTATTTTATAAATTTATACTCACTATTTCACTACAGTCCTAGGTGAGGTACAATGAATACATTCTGTAGTCTGATAAACATGGCACGATAGCATAAATATTAAAGTGCAGAGCCATACAGTTCAAATAAAGAAGTCAATTACACTATCTCCCCACGGACATTTGACCTCCTAATTCTCATCATGTTACAGTGTACTGTATTCCCTACTCATTTCTGTCAACCTCTATGGTTATGATGAGCTCTTCCCTTCGCTTTTACCTCATTCTTATATGTTCACTGAACATTTACCTTCTCCCTCCCCTTGCCGCTACCCTATTATTGGCATTGACAAGCTTTAATTGCATTTTATATTTTGCATTGTCAAGTTTTAATTCTGCTTTATATTAATCTGGTTTTCCTGTTCACTGTAATGTTGAAGTTATGTTCCATATAAACTGCCTTGATCTTTGGAAATGTGATATATAAACCTGTTAAATAAATTAACTAAAGAAATAAATTTATATTGGACATCTCAAAACATTCTCTCAAACAAATGTCTAATTTCTTGCAAATGTTAACGCATTTGGTGACATACGCAGTTTCAATGGCAGAACATTCCACTAAGAAGGAGACTATACCCTGCCTGTCTGAGCGCCCAGAATCTGGACATGCCCCAGTTGCACCCGATTCTGATCCCACAGGGACAAGATGTGCCCATTGGATCAAAATCAGGTTCAATCAGCTGGATGTGCGGGCCATGCCCCGATTCTGGGCACCTGGACATTCAGCCCACTACCTGACTAGCCCAGCCAGCTCACTACCTGGCTAGCCCAGCCAGCTCCTGCATGGAGCCATGGTGCTGTGGTGTCCTGTTGCCATGGCGCCATGGTTCCATGCTGGAGCCATGATCCCTGGCAGCCCCAAGATGTTCCTTTCCCCACCGCCCGACCCCCCATCGGGTCTGCCTTAGCTAGGGTTGGGCTGCAGGGAACCCTTGCAACCCCTCATTTTCTTTTCCAGGCCCGGGTTCTCCATCCTCTGCCATCCAGGGGGACATATTCCACTTCTGAGATGGAATAAGTCCTCCGTACAAATGGCCAACCCTGGAAGTACAGGGCCGACCTCGGAATCAGCCCTTTACATCCTCAGTCATGGCACCACCCACAGCCCACCCTCTTTATTTATTTAGTTAGTTAATTTATATACCGCTTTATCTAGGTAGTCAAACAGCTTGCAGAGAATTTTTATAAAGACTGCTCAGGGCAGTTTACAATTGTCACTTCGTAACAACAATGGATAGCTTACAAGTAAACAAGGAAACAGAAGTATTTAACTCAGCTATTTACAGTGCGTGGGCGATTTAACAATCACTAAGTACATGTAAGGAGGTGGAGTGATGTTGTTATATCATGTTTCCACCTGCGGCCAACTTCCTCCCATCCACAAACAGAGCTTTCCGCATAGCTCAGATCTAGGTGTAGGAAACTCTGTTGCTAGGACGTGAGCCAGACATTTAGCAGGGCTGGACATCCCGATCGGATGTCCAGATCACTAAACGCGGTTCAGAATTACCCCCAAGGTGTGTAAAATGGGAATGTTCTTGCATGTGCAATGTGCAGCCTACCTATTGTTACCGCTGGGATCATATATGTATGTTGCCTGCATGATCTCAATGGCCTGTCTGACGCATAATGTTGTAGTAAAAGATTCAGACAGCTGAGACTTGATGCTGTGTCTTATAATTGACAATACTTTGTGTACTATTTCTGCTCAGCTGGGAGCTAAAGGAGTTGTTTAAGTAATGGGGTTATATGATCAGACCTAGGCTTCTTAAGAAGCAACTTAGCTGTACAAGTGGTAAGGCTGATGGAAGCAGCAGGAAATCCCTTACAAATGGCATTGCAATAATCTAGACAGGGAATGACCAATCCTTGGAAAGCCATATGATAGCAAGCACTGTAAATGCCGTAATATCTGCATCTTGAGGGAGATAGCTCTTATCACCCTATGAGTTTGGGGCTGGAACATCAAATGCTGATCTAAAACTATCCCTAGATATTGAACTTCACTCCAATACAAATTGAATTTGATGGAATAAATACCAAAACCCCTCAGACATTGCACAATTAGGCATTAGATTATCTTCAGAATGCCACTGGACCATAATCCGGAAACACTAGTCCTTGAATGGCAACCCTCTTAGATAGAAAAAGGAGCACAGATTATCCAATCATCTATAGATGGTAATCAATGCTAAAGGACTCAATTATGTCACAGAGGGGTTGCAAATACAGATTAAATAAGAGTACAGACAGTGCCATGTCTTGTGGCACCTCCTGGGAGATTTTATACCAACCAGATATATGTGAGCCCACTCTAACCCTCTATTCCCTATCCGTTAGATAGGAACAAAACCAATTCAACACCCTTCTGCCAATTCCAAGAGATTGTAGTCAGTAAAGAAGTAGTTCATGGTTGACTGACTCAAACGCAGCATTTATATCCAATAATAGCATGACAAACCCTGAGCTTATGGGTTCCATACCATTCATGAGTCTATCGAGCAAGGTGATGAGCAAAGTCTCAACACCATGGGATCTGTTTATTAAAGTGCATTAAGCTTTGCAGCTAATATAGCAACAAAGTGCAGATGTTAGCTGCAAAAGCCATGCATTATCTGTAGGGGGATACACAGCATGTCCTCAGCAGACAATGCACCAAAACCATAAAGCATGTGATCAGAGAGCAGCTCAATGCAGCTAACGCCACTCATTGAGGTGGCGTTAGTAGCACCAACTCTCCACCCTAATCTCTCAGACTCATGTAGATAATACGCTTTCTGGAGATAGCGCAGAAAATCACTGCACTATCTGCATTTTGCATGCGTTTTCTGTTAATGGGGCCAGATAGCATGCACTATCTGCAGTGTTAACAGCTAACATGGTTTATTAAACATGCCCCCATGACTTTTTCTAAATGTGTGAATGTATTTATTTATTTACATATTTGAAAGCATTTGCATTCCACACAATATAGAAAGCAGAGGGTAGGGCTAAATGGCCAATTTTCCCAATGGAGAAAGGTGAATAGTGGTGTACCCCAGGGATCTGTGCTGGGTCCGCTGCTTTTTGACATATTTATAAATGACCTGGAAAAGGGATTAACGAGTGAGGTTATCAAATTTGCAGATGACACAAAACTATTTAAAGTTGTTAAAACCCAAGAGGACTGTGGAAGATTGCAAGAGGATCTTGATAAACTGGAAGACTGGGCATCAAAATGGCAGATGAAATTTAATGTGGACAAGTGCAAAGTTATGCACCTAGGGAAGAACAACCCAAACTATGGTTACACAGTGCAAGGTTCCAGATTAGGAACCACCACGCAGGAAAAAGATTTAGGCATCATTGTGGATAACATGTTAAAACCCTCGGCCCAGTGTGCAGCGGCGGCCAAGAGAGCAAATAGAATGCTAGGTATCATAAGGAAAGGAATGGAAAATAAAACAAAGGATATTATAATGCCTCTGTATCATTCCATGGTGCGACCGCACCTTGAATATTGTGTGCAATTCTGGTCGCTGTATCTTAAAAAGGATATAGCGTTATTAGAGAAGGTTCAGAGAAGAGCCACCAAAATGATAAAGGGGATGGAAGGATACCCCTGTGAAGAAAGGCTAAAAAGGTTAGGGCTCTTTAACCTGGAAAAGAGACGGCTGAGGGGAGATATGATAGAAGTCTATAAATTAATGAACGGAGTGGAACGAGTAAACGTAGATCGATTGTTTACGTTATCAGAATATAGAAAGACCAGGGGACATGCAATGAAGCTACAGGGTAAACTATTTAAGACTAATAAAAGAAAATATTTTTTTACTCAACATATAATCAAACTCTGGAATTTGTTACCGGAGGATGTAGTAAAGGCTGTTAGTGTAGCTGGGTTTAAGAAAGGTTTGGACAAGTTCCTGGAGGAAAGGTCCATAAACCATTACTAAGAAGGGAACCAGGATATCAATGCTTGACCCAAAACAAGCATTGTGGAACCTGTGTCTTTTGGGGAAACTGCTAGGTACGTATGACCTAGATTGGCCACTGTTGGAAACAGGATACTGGGCTTGATGGACCTTGGTCTGACCCAGTATGGCATATCTTATGTTCTTATGTTCTAATATGATCTAGGCAGATCACATGGCATGCTTAAAGATAAGAGTGCAACTATATACCTATAAGAAATAACACAATAACATTTATAAACCCAAATAAAAAAGTGATACTTCAAAACAAAAAAGTAATACAATTCAATAGAAAATCAAAGTATAAAATATGAAGAACTCATTCAAATTCAATGAACTGCAAAACAGAAAAATCCACAAAAAACATTTAATTTGTTTCATTTTTTTGCATGCTATTTGCAAATGCATGCATTGTTTGCAATTTCTGCACATTATTTGCAAAGACTGCAAGCTAAAACTGAAAGATAAATGAAAAAAATCCAGAACCCCGCTTGAAATGAGGCAGAATGAAAAAAAATCAGGGTACGCATGTGAAGGGTAATTTTATAAAGTCATGCCATTATTTAATGCATTTTCACACTTTTTTAATGACTATTTTATAAACTCAATATGCACATACTGTACTTTACAAAATACTAGTATATGCACAAAAGAACATGTATACATTTAAGTATGAGCACACATACAATCTCGAGAGCTGGTGTAAATGTTAGCATGTATTTTCCGCACATATGCAAGTAAAATATGGCATATTATAATCTACACACAGAAGTATAGATCTGCCCCCAGTATGTCCATTCTTCAACCCTGTACATACTCAAGGTGAAGGAATACACCCTGAAACATATGCACATACTTTTACAATATATGTTTTATAAGAAGTTATGTATGCACATATGTGCCCACTTACATGCTTGTTATTTTTGTTAAATGCCGTTGAGTCGGTGCTGACTCATGGTAACTCTCTAGATATTTTTTCTAAACCATGTTCCATCTTAAGTCAGTCAACTAATCATTGATAGAATGACATCCATAGCCGCCGTTATTAAATACTGACATTTGCATGCATTCTTACCACCTAAAACTAGGCAGTTCCTTATAGAATTATTTGCTTACTGTGTAGCCACTGTGAAGTTCCCTGAATTGTTTAGGCTATTTACGCCAGTGTAATACAGAAAGGTTTGTAGATTTAAGGGCTCATATAAGGGAAATAGATTTAGCTCACACCTAAAATGTTGAGATCGGAACTGGGATATCCATGCTTGTATTTTACAAAACGGAGCCTTTTGTAAAATATGTGGGAGAACGTGCAGGAGAGCACAGCAGGAGCATCCATTTTACAAATATGCAAGTGGAGAAAATGAATAGCACCAACCAGGCAGCTTTCATGTAGCAGTAATGATTTCACAACTTCCACCTGTAACTAGCGCCAGTAGCTGGCTCATTTTACAAATGCTGACATTTTACTTACCAGTTAATGTCCTTTCCTTGAATCCTGATAGACCAGTCTAGACTACACTGAGGCAAAGACCTCCTTAATCCAGCACTCCAAAGTTGACTTAGCCATTGTGTCACCCTTGCATGGGCCAGCAAACAGTACAAAAAAATGGTTGAATTTAAAAAAGGAATTTGTAACCTTCAAGTACTGGAGAAGCACCCTCCGAACATCCTTATCCTTCCCCCGACACAGCTCCTTAGAGAAGGAGGACAGCCAGACTACCTGGTTCACCTGAAAGGGAGAAAGCACCTTAGGAAAGAAGGAAGGTACAGGCCAAAGGGAACAGCCTCCTTTGAAAAGGCCAGATAAGAATCTCAGCAAGAAAGAGACTGCTGCTTGAAAATCCGCCATGTGGAACAAAATTGTGACCAAGAAGACCACCTCAAGTATCAAACCCTTGAAAGTAGCATACATCAACAGTTTAAAGGGTGCCACCATCAGGGCCCTAAGCACTAAATGCATATTCGAAGAATGGATCACAGGCTGGAAGGGAAGAAGCAGATGCCAAATCCCCTGGATAAAGCATGAGATGTCCAGGTGCATGGCTAGAGACTTACCAGCCACTGGACCTCAGAAACAGGCCAAAGCTGCCACCTGAACCTTCAGGGAACTAAGGGAAAGGACCTTCTCCAGGCCATCCTGTAGAAAGGCCAACAGAGATGGCACCTTGGCCACCTCAGGAGACAACTGCCAAGCATTGCACCATCACTCAAAGAGGCAGCAGATCTGCATGTATGCTAGCTTGGTAGAGCTCTTCCAGGCTTCAAGAAGAATGGATACACCACTGGAGTAGCCCTTATGCACTAACCAACTCCTTTCAAGAGCCAATCTGTAATTACAAAAGGAACCGGGTCCTCCAGGATGATCGGTCCCTGCTGCAATAGGCCCCAAGACCGAGGCAACTGAAGAGGAAATGCCTGCAGAAGCCACATAAGGTCTCCGAAAAATGCTCTCCTCAACCAATCCAGTGCCTCGAGAGCAATCCTGCCCGGGTGGCATTCTTTGCACCAAATCACATGCTCCACCAGGAGCCACAGAGGAAACATATATATCAGATACTGATTTGGCCAAGGCTGGGTCAGGGCATTGACACCCTTGGACCTCACCTCTGTGTGGCAACTGAAGAAGTGGCAAAATTTGGCATTGGAGTGGGTCACCACTGGATCCATTTCGAGGTTACTCCAGCAGCATAGAATCAACTGAAATACCTCCTGATTCAAATCCCACTCTCCATGATCTAGACAGTGACACTTGATGAAGTCCGCTTCCACATTGTCCACCACAGCAAGGTGCTCGGCTGACAAGGCTAGGAGGTTCTTCTCTTCCAAAAGCAAACAAGACAGCCATCTCCAGAGATACCCCAGCACTTCTCATGTCACCTTGCCAATTGTTTGACAACACTCAAACCACCCAGCTTTCAACCATGGGCTAGAAATGCAGAAGAGTCAACCTAATGGCCCTCACCTAGAGGCAGTTGATGGACCATACCACTTCCCTGTGATTCCAATGGCCCTGGGCTGTATGGTCTTGATAACAGGCTTCCCAGCCCAAGAAGCTGTCATCCGTCATCAGCAGGATCCAGGAGAACTCATCCAAAGGCATGCTTTTCCTCAGATGACAGGGATGCTGCCACCATCACAGGCTGGTCTTCACCATCATCAGAAGTGGGAGCCTGTACTCAAACTCCTGAGAACTTGAGGACCACCAAGAAAACAAGGACCACTGGAGAAGCCACATGTGAGCATGCACCTATGGAATCATCTTAATGGTCACCACCATTAATCCGAGGAGCTAAAGATAATCCCAGACTCTGGGAGCCTGCTGTGCATAGAACAGCACCAGGAAATCCAACAATCTTTTAACTTTCTCCACTGGCAGGAAAACTCTGCCCACTCGTCAAAACATGCTCCCAGGAACTCCAGGAACTGGGAAGGCAACAGCTGGCTATTTCCCTGATTTATCACCCAGCCAAGGCTTTCCAAAAATGATGCCACCCGAGATGTCTCTAAAAAGGAATGGGTCTGGAAGGAACCAGTCATCCAGATATGGATGTACACAAATCACTTGGTGTCACAACTGACACCACAATGACATTGGAGAACATTCTTGAGGCAGTGGATAGCCCAAAAGGAAGAGCGGTGAACTGATATTGAGAGCCAAGCCCGGCAAAATGCAAATACCTGCTGATCTGCTCTGATTGGAATATGAAAATATGCCTCAGCCAGATCCAGAGAAGCCAAGAATTTCCCTCGGCGCACTGCTTGAATCATGTAGTGCAAGGTTTCCATCTGGAAGCACAGGACGCTGAAGTGCACATTGATCCCCTGATCCCCTTGAGGTCTAGAATTGGCCGGAAGGAACGTCCTTTTCTTTTTTTTTTTTTCCTTTTGGACATCACAAAATAAATGGTGTATCTGCCCTTGCTCTGCTCATCCTGGGACATGGGCACCACTGCCTTTAGGTTCAGCAACTTGTCCAAGGTAGTCCACACAGTGGCACCTTTGATCGCAGACCTACAAAGGGTGATGATGAAAGCATCCAGAATCGGCTCTTTGCATTCCAGGACATAGGCGAACTGAAAGGTGTCTAGCACCCAGAAATTCTTGGTAACCCGGACCCATTCTCAAAAGGAAAGGCAAAGCTTGCCTCCAACTGGAAGAACCATGGAATGGTCCCCTAAACCTTCATTGAGCAGTCTGGGAGGGGCCTCCTCTGGAGGAGAATGAGTCCCTGGGCCCTTGTGCTCCACAAAAGGACTGAGAACGAGTCCAAAGTCCATAAGGGGAAGAAGGGCTAAGAAGGGGTCTCCAGGCCAGGAATAATGGAATTCCCAGGACACCTAGAAGTCCAATCAGCACTCCTGCGAGGAGCAGGCAGAGACTGATAGAAAAGGAGCTCCTGTTCGCTACACAGGCCCCTTGGAACTGTTCTCCCAAAGGTGAAAGATTTTGTCTCACTCAGGTCCTTTACCTGCTTCTAGCAATCATAGAAGTGCCCCTCTAAAGCCAAATGGGCAACCAGACTTTTGAAGAGGAGTTCACTGCCTCATGTCAAACCAAACCAACACCATGTCACTGTCAAAAGGGAACAATCCCTGGCCACTAGACATACCAGGTCATACATGGCATCAGAAAAGAAGGCCGGTGCTAACTCCAAAAGAGGGGTAGAATCATCTTGCGGAAGAGGCTGAATCCACAGAGGCAGGGCCCGAAACATCAGGTCTGCACATAACGCCAACTAAAGAATAGCAGCCACTTTAGTGAACTGGTTCTTCACACAAACCCACCTTTCAGTCCAGAATATCTATCAAGGCCAATTGACCTTCCATAGGAAAGGTGGTCCATCTGGTAACCACTGTGATCTGTGCAGCACCTTGGAAATACCAAATCACACAATGTACTCTTTCTCTGTGAGAGTGTGCATCTTTTTATACACCCTTAGCCATTAGGCGGGGAGTTGGGGGAAATGCACTCCAACTGGGACAGACCCTTGAGCACCTCCAGGAAAGGGAGTAGTAGATTTCCACTCCCCTTGCAGGAGTGGATGCCTCTTTGGTTACTGCTCTAAGTCTGGAGCATCCGCCAAGCTCAAGATGGATAAGACCTGGGACCAATGCTTCCAGTTCCTACTCCCTGAATAGGCGGATAACATTGGTCTCCTCACAAGTCTCTGAAGATGAGAGTACTTCTTCATCCACATCAAACATCTCAATCCAAATCTCAGACAGATTCCAGCCATCAATCTTCTAGAGGATGGGGGAAGGCCCACATTATGGTTGCCAGGGCCTCTGGGGAGCTGAATATCCTTACCCGTAGCGCTATTCGTCACCTTTTGCCCTGAAGCAGGTAATGCCAGACTAACAGCATCCCCCTGCTGAAAGAGGGGGAGTAGGCTCTCCAGGGATTACTCAGAAGCAGCCATGCAAGAAGGGCAGAATCCAGAAGCCGGAGATGAAGTGCCTCACTTGCCACAGGCCAAAAAATGATTTCTGGAAGAAGACATAGAGAGTTAAGGCATGTATCACAACAGTAGGCGCTAAGGACGCAGCAGTCTGAAAGGTGTGCATTAACTGCACTTTTATTGCAACATGCATTACAGTTGCTAGGGTAGGAATGCTCATTGGAGCCACTCAAATGAAATGCACGTAAGGACCATGCGGCTGTCAGGCACACCATAATAAAAAAGTTACTAGCATGTGCAGAAAATGGCAGGAAACTCACACACAGCACCAATGGTCACCAGCAGTCCACTCCAAATTTCATCATACACGGACGGAATTGAGAGACCCCAACAAGGATAGTAATGAGGTCAAGCTTTGGTATTCACCCCTGAGAGCCCCAGGCAAATGATCTGTGCCAGGCTCAGCTTTGCTCCCCTGAAACTGCTTCTCTAGTTTGGCAGCACTGCGTTTAAGGCAGGCAGGTTCCTTTGAGAGCTTTCTGCACTCTTTGGGAGAGAACAGGGGGACAGAGGAGGAGGGAGGGAGCATTGAGGTAGTGTGAGGCTGCTGAAATCTTCCATCCTTCCAATTTTCTAGCCACTCAACAGGCTGTTATGCAGGGTAAGAACATGGAGCTAAATCTATTTTCTCTCTTTCTATGGCTAAAGACCATAGTCACACTCAAGTGAGGGTCACCCTCAAAGTGGTCTGTCACAAGATTTATTTTTATTTTTTATGAATCTTTTCCTCTCAATTCGTCAGATTTTCTTTAGAGGAGAAAATCCATCCACCTTTTGTTGGAGATAAAGGAATACTGAAGGGACCTCTGGTGGCTGAGGCAAATAGAGACATGAGAGTGATGTTATTGAAACCTTGGCTTCTAATTTGTTCTTTGCCTTCACCAATCTGCTAGTAGGGGAACAGAACCCACTTGTCTGGACTGATCTAGCACGATGATATGAAACTATACATATAAGTGCCACCAATTAAGTACTGGAAGCTACAATTTGTATTTTTAAGCACATTTCATTCTGCAATATTTCCTGTTGAGGAGGGTTCATCCATATTTTTGTTTTGTCTGTCTGTCCACATGCATACGTTTGTTTGCGCTTGCACAAACAAACTATGCATTCCAAAGAGAACTGTTGGCTGTGGCCGAAAATGAAGTAGATGTCAGCAGGCACCCCATTACCTAAAATGGCGGTACTTGCATGGACCCCATTCCCTACTGACATAACAATGGAGCAGGGCCTCGGTAGCTGTGTGAAAGACTAAGGATCCCATGAAGGTAATTTTTAAATAAAAAGTTAGAAGCTAAGGGAAGGGAGTGGAGGGGAGGATACATAATGGTCATGAGTGGAAGGGGTGGGTTGAAGGGGAGGGAACTGGGGCAGGTGGAGGGAGGAGAGAGGGAGAGAATGTGTGGGAGTATGGAGTGGGAGAGAGTGGCAGGGATGCAGAAAGAGTGCAAGAGGGTGAGTACGCGAGTGCATGGGCGAAAGGGGATCAGAATGACTGGATACCAAGAGGACCACACTGCACATCCCCCCACACATGTGTACCCCTCCCAACACCTATGCATGTGTGCACACACACATATCCATCCATCCCCATACGTGTGCACCCCTCACACAGGTACACACACATACAAACATGTGCCTGCACTGACCCAGGCACATGTATACACAAACACTCCCCCCCCCAGCATGTGTACACACCCCCAAGGCACATGCACCCACATTCACATCATAAGCACCCCAAGCATGTGCACATACTTTCACAAACCCGCGCACACACACACATTCACAGGCACAGAGATAACCCCTCACTGAGTCTCAAGCCTCTCATGCACATGTACACACACAGCCCTTCACCATGCCTCTGGTTCAAGGTATTGGCACCCTGAGCAAACCTTAAACCTTACACCCTCCTCTGGCTGTCAAAATCTGTTATTTAACTTTGAATACCCTGCTCTTTGCCACCTCCAGAAGTTGCCACCCTAGGCAATTGCCTAGTTTGCTTAGTCGATGGTCCAGCCCTGTGCCCCTGCGGTACACACCACCAATCACACACACAGTCCTTCACCATCAACTCACACTCACACAGACACACACATAGCATTTCATCACTGTCCCCACACACATTCCATCTTTCCACCCCCTCCCTTCTTTTCTTCTTCAAGCTCCCTGCCCTCCTCTTCACCCTCCCCCAGTCCTCCACACACACAGCCCATCCATGCATGCCCCACTCTGTCATGCACAGACATGCACACACAGCACTTCATCCCCTAAACACACACCCTGAAAATAGAGACAAAAATACATACAAAATTATACATAGAGGAACTCCACAGCCCCTCCTGTCCTAATGAGAGAGACTTTGGGCCCCTTTTACTAACACCCTAGGGTATGTTTACTAATCGGTAGTAGCAGCTTCCGTGCAATATCGGAGCTGAGACCTCATTGACTTCAATGGAGCCACGGCTCTGATATCGCATGGAAGCCACTACTGCCGATCAATAAACATACCCCTTAGCAGGGCCGGATTTACGTATACGCCATGTACGCCATGGTGTAGGGCCCACAGCTGGCAAGGGCCCACAAAAATGAACAAGATAGGCTTTTTTTTAAAAATAAAATTAAAAAAAAACCTGCTGGCTGCCGCCGCGGGGCCCCCTCTGCTGCCGCGGCAGCATGGACTGACCCGTGGGGGCCCCCTCTGCAATGTCAATGTCGATGCCTCCCTCCCTCCCTCCCTCCCTCCGTGCAGGCTGTGAGACACGCGAAGGGAGACTGTCTCCCTCGCGTCTCTGTTAAGCCCGCAGGGGCTGATGGGAAATTTCCCATCAGCCCCTGCGGGCTTAAAAGAGAAGAGAGAGAGACAGTCTGCCTTCTCGCCTCTCACATCCTGCACGGAGGGAGGGAGGGAGAGAGGGACCGACCGATCGACCGACATTGCAGAGGGGGCCCCCGCGGGCCAGTCCATGCTGCCGCGGCAGCAGAGGGGGCCCCGCGGCGGCAGCCAGCAGGTTTTTTAAAAAAATTAAATTTTACATTAGGCCGGGGGGGGGGGGGTGGGGTGGTAGGGGTAGGACTGGTAATGGGCTATTGGGGGGGCTGGGACTGGAAATGGGTTGGGGGATTAAGGCTGGAGGTGGGCTGATGAGGTTAGGAGTGGTAATGGGCTGTGGGCTGTTGGGGGGGTTAGAACTGGTAATGGGCTTTGGGGGGGAGTGTTAAGACTGGTAATGGGCTGTGGGCTGATGGGGGCTGTCTGGTAATGGGCTATGGGGGGGCTAGGACTGGAAAGGGGCTGGGGGTTAAGACTAGAGGTGGGCTGATGGGGTTAGGACTGGTAATGGGCTGTTGGGGGGGTTAGAACTGGTAATGGGCTTTGGGGGGGTTAAGACTGGTAATGGGCTGTGGGCTGATGGGGGCTGTCTGGTAATGGGCTATGGGGGGGCTAGGACTGGAAAGGGGCTGGGGGGGTTAAGACTGGAGGTGGGCTGATGGGGTTAGGACTGGTAATGGGCTGTTGGGGGGTTTAGAACTGGTAATGGGCTTTGGGGGGTTAAGACTGGTAATGGGCTGTGGGCTGATGGGGCTGTCTGGTAATGGGCTATGGGGGGGCTAGGACTGGAAAGGGGCTGGGGAGTTAAGACTGGAGGTGGGCTGATGGGGTTAGGACTGGTAATGGGCTGTTGGGGGGTTTAGAACTGGTAATGGGCTTTGGGGGGGGGTAAGACTGGTAATGGGCTGTGGGCTGATGGGGGCTGTCTGGTAATGGGCTATGGGGGGGCTAGGACTGGAAAGGGGCTGGGGGGGTTAAGACTGGAGGTGGGCCGATGGGGTTAGGACTGGTAATGGGCTGTTGGGGGGGTTTAGAACTGGTAATGGGCTTTGGGGGGGTTAAGACTGGTAATGGGCTGTGGGCTGATGGGGGCTGTCTGGTAATGGGCTATGGGGGGGCTAGGACTGGAAATGGGCTGGGGGGGTTAAGACGAGGTGGGCTGATGAGGTTAGGACTGGTAATGGGCTGTGGGCTGATGGGGGGGTTAGGACTGGCAATGGGCTATGGGGGGCTGACTGGAAATGGGTTGATGGGGTTAGGACTGGAAGTGGGCTGATGAGGGGTTAGGACTGGTAATGGGTTATAGGGGGGGCTTAAACTGAAAATGGGGTGATGGGGGTTAGGACTGTAAGTGGGTTGATGGGGGGCTAGGACTGGTATTGGGTTGGGGGGTTGCTAGGACTGGAAATGGGCTGATGCAGGGACTAGAAGGGAATGGATGCTGGGTGAGGCTGGAACTAGAAGGGAGCTGATGTTGGGGGAGGATTAGAATGGGATGGGGCTGGAAGAGTAAAATGGAGAAGGGAAAAATATTTTGTGTGGGAGGGATAAAAATCTACATTTGGCCGGGTATTGGGAGAGTAAGTGGGGATTGAGGATGGAGGGGTAAAATTTGAGTGGATGAAATAGGAATGAGGAAAGAGCAAAAGGAGAAGGATTAGTATGTTAAAGCAGATGTAGAGAGAGAATGGAAAAAAACTAGGAGAGAAGAAAGGACAAATGGACAGCAGACGATGGAGAGTTAGCAGAAGACACGAAGAAACCAGAAGAAAGTGGCTGGAGCAATTGCAGCTGAAAAAAATGCACAAAAGGTAGAAAAATATCTCTTTATTTTGAATTTATTAATTGGAATATGTCAGCTCTGGTAAATGTGCATCATTAACGTCTGCGCTTTGTTTAGTACAAGAGCAAATTAATGTATAGTTTTATTTCTACAGTGTTGTACATTCCAAGTTTGGCTTTTGGGTTTCCCAGTTTAATTATTGTCTTCCTGTTTCTAAATTGTGATTACTTGTTTGGTGATGGTCTATGTTCTGCATGTGTAACTGAGCTGAGGTGTTCTGTTTATATAATTCCTATTTGACATTGCCACTTGTTCTCTTTCCCCAGTAGGTCATGTATTGTTGTTCTCTGAAATGTATTGGTTTAATATTTGCAGTGTTGCCTTTTGATTGGTAGAGTATGGTGCTTTGTGAGTCCTGGTAGTGCTGTTAGGATACGGCGGGTTTGCTATGGGTTCTAAATGGGCAGTGTTTGTAGTAGTTCCTAATGTGTCTGGCAGTTGGCACTGGATTATAGTAATGTAGAAATTTTTTAGTCTTTCTTTATCCATACACTCATTAAGAGGCATGTTTACTAAAAGTTAGTATATGGTAACATTATGCAAATATTTATGCAAATGAGGTCCCTTATGCAAATGAGGCCCCGCACCCCCCTTGGGCCGCCCCTGCTGGGGGCCCACAATTTTTGTTGGCGTAGGGCCTCACTCAAGGTAAATCCGGCCCTGCCCCTTAGTTTGAGCTATCTGCTGCATGGCCCATTTTATTCCTATGGGATACGTGGCAGATAGCTTGAGCTAAGTGTTAGTTAAAAGGATCTTTTATGTCTCTTCGCACACAGTTTGCTTACAGACATGCAGAAGTTTGCAAATATAGGAAGGGAAACACTGTTTTGTCACATTATAAGTGTGCACTTTTCAACTTTTTTTTTTATTTTGGAGTCAGAAATAAACATTGAGGGCTTAAAGGAAATTACTCCCTTAACCTCTAGTGTAAAGACCTTTTTAAAAGCTGTACATGCCTTTGAGTTGGTGCAAAAGACAGGGGAAATTTTTCCCATATATGTGTCTTCCCATTGTAAAATTGGGAAAACATGTGTAGCTTTTGGCCTGCACAAGCCACAGCCAAAATATATCCCCACCATGCCACCTTGAAATCTGTTCATGGCGTGAATCTCCATGTGCAAAACAATGTTTTTCTGAAATAGTCATTTACACGTGTATGCGATCGATGTACATATTTGATGCCAATGTTTACACATGGAGATGCTTCTAAAATAACTCCCGTAATATGTCGTCATCATTGAAACATAGAATTTTTAAAAATACTTTCTTGATTGCCACTAAATGCATACAGTAATCTGGTTTATTGACTGTGTTGTTTTTTTTATTAATTGCTGTTTTTCTCTTTAGCCCTTTAGAATTGATTTTCAGGCAATGTGTGGCTTTCTGTCATCTCGAAGGGGTAAATATTTCCATTTTTTAATTCTCCAAAATTCCATGACTCATTGAATCACACTGCAAAACTGAGGCAGCCAGGCTCTCAAACAACAGCATGACTGCAATGGAAAATGAAACCTTCATGGGCATTAACGTACTGACTCTATTCAGGAAGAAAATCAACATCTTAGCCTGAGATCAAAGGGATCCCACATGATGCCCATCCATATGGCTACAATCAATTAAAGCAAGGATGCATTTTTCCAGTCTGTGCAGAAGAATCGAAGATTTCCGCATTTTTAAAAAATGTGCAATTTATATCACCCTCCAGACATATGGCTGGAACCACTCGTATGCTGCTGGAATAGGTGGTGCTCAGTAGGGGGCCACTACCAAAGGGGATGCTGTGTCTTCCAAACTCTTGTCCTGTTACTCCAAACCTGATAGACATGAGCCTTCAGCAACATGTTCAGAGAAACTGTTCAGTAGAATCCCATATCCGTCTCAAACAGCTGGAGATAAAGAACCCTGTTTTCTTTTCTGTCAGGGTTAATAAAACAAGCAACTTATTAAATAGCATTTTGCAAACACAGTGGATAATGAATCCCATTCCATAGTTAAAGACTTTTAACAATTAAAAAGATTTATGAGTTAAGCACTGCAACACATGAGTGCCTAAGGAGTGAACCGGCTCCTGTGCAGCCAATCAGCTTGAATGAGAAATGGGTTATGTGCATTCACTTGAGCTCTGTTTTTCTTAACCGAGGAAAGCCAAATAAATGGGTAAACATGGGATATGGTACATACAGAATGTGCAAGGTTTCTGGACCCTGGGAATGGCTCACATGCTTTGCTTTCAGATTGTCAGCTGAATGTGGAATGTACAAATGGCCATGGACGCTGCTGACTGCTGTTTACAGCATATACCTCTCTAGCCTCTGACTTGCCAATCATCTAATTCAAGTGCTAATTGGTTAGAGAGTCAATGGAGGGTATTTATGTGCATATATGTGAAAAAGGATAGTGGAAGGTGGGGGAAGAGGCTGCTGGAGTCCTAAATGGCATTCAGTGAGAAAAGGATCATTTACAAAGGGATTTAGCTAGATAACTAAGTAATCACCCAGCTAATTTGTCCTGGGCGACAAGTGTACTCCTCTGAGTGGTTAAAGTATATGCAGGCTTTCAGGGCCATATATCCAGATTAAATAAAGGCATTCCAGGGGTTATACACAATGTGTGACTGCATCAAACAAATTTGAATTTTCAAATGTGTACTCAGTACTTTACTCTGATTCTGAAGTGAAGGAAGAGGATCGGACACTAACAGGCATGAATTCTATCTCTCTGTTGTTGAATTTTTCCCCTTAGAAATGAAGGAAGTGGAATTTTACAACATGTTATAATCCTTGCCCCATTTGGCTCTAAAACATTGAATGTGGATATGGTTATTTATTTATTTTCAAATAATTGGTTATCATGCTTCGTCAAACAGTCTGAGGTGTGTTGTAATTAAAAAATAATATCAAAATCCAATCACTCCAACGCACCCTAATAAAAAATAAAAAAAATTAAATCCTATCCCCCAACTAAATGCTCACTACATGCTAGAAAGATTATAGCACTTTCTGCCCAAATTGCCAGGATTTTTCTTTCTTTGGAAAGGCAGGACAATGGGGTATGTTTACTAAAGCGTCTTAGGGATATGTTTACTAAAGCGTCTTAGGGGTATGTTTACTAAAGCATCTTAACGTCGCAGCGGTGGTATAATTGCACGATAAGTGATGTTATAACGCAATAAGTGATGTTATAACGTAACCCCTATACTGCTAGACCTCCACTGGCTCCCTATAAACAGTAGAATTAAATATAAAATCATCCTAACAACCTATAAACTCATAAACGACATAACCCCCTCACACTTATCCACATTACTGCAATCTCCAACTTCGACAAGGACCCTCAGACAAAACGCGGCCCACTCGCTCATCATACCTAAAACCATCCGCAAAACTAAGAACACCACTAGCTCCAGAGCATTCTCATTCACTGCCCCTACACTCTGGAACGACCTCCCTATTGAACTTCGCACCATAAGAGACCTCTTCCAATTCAGAAAAGAATTAAAGACCTACCTGTTCACTGAACACTTCGAAGTCCCCTACTACCCCAAAGCTAGCTCCACAACAAACCTGGTCACACATGCACAAACTCCCTTAACCCAAACAATATAAACACAAGCCTACCCCCCCCCCCACTCACACGCCTCAAAGACGACAAAAAAAAAGGAACTAAATTCCAACACCTACACCAATATCTGCCCCACACAACACACACACACCACACACTGTAAATATACATTTGTAAAAAGTTTGATGTGTTTGCTTTAATACCTACAAAGTTCTTGCTTTAATACTTAAGAGATGTCTCTGCTTATTGTTTTCTTTAATATATTTACTGTTCAATGTAAATAGTTGATTTCTATTGTTCTATGTACAATGTTCAATGTAAATAGTTGATTTGTATTGTTCTATGTAAAATGTATACAAACTGTGTACAAGACTGTTAACCTGTTATATGTAAACCGCCCTTGATCTCTGGAAGGGGCGGTATAAAAGAAATAGTTAAATAAATAAATAAAATAAAATAAATGTTACATTATCGCGCGATAACGAGACTTAGCACGTGATAACGCAGCGGCGGCATTAAGGCACACTAACGCTGTGAAATCCGGCTCTGAAGGGTGGAATAAGGCTTCCCAGAGGGCGGAGAATGGGCGGAGAGTGGGAGGGGAGAGGCTCCAGGCACACTAACGCTGTGAAATTTGGGTCTGAACACTAACGCCAGTGAAACCCTCGCGTTAAGGCACATTTGCAGGAAAGAGAAACCATTTCAGTCATCAATGTACAGCAAAGCCAGGGAAACCTAAAAACGTGATAGTAGTGATACACGTGCAGGAACAAAAAGGCAAATAAACATAGAAAATGACCTGAACCACATTTAAAATCCCAATAACCAAGCTGGACAAAAGTAATAGTAATGATAAACATAAAGCAACACCACTGACAAAGCTCAAAAAAGAAGATATCATGTTTGGAAGGGTCTATTGAAATAGTGCTGATCAGGGTTTTTTCACGTCTATATTGGGCAGGTTTGTTATGGCGTGTACATGTGCAGTAACAGCAGAGTGGGCATGTAGGAAAGGGTAACTGTACTGATGCTGTAAATGGGATATAGAGGGCTGCAGGTGGCACATTCTGTGGTCCAGCTGGGGCACAGTGCATGTTAGGCAGATGCCTAGGTGGCACATAGGGATGCCAAAACTGTAAAACAGCAAGACAGCAACTGACGAGGGTCCAACATGGGCACGAGTGTGTGTTCCACAGTGTCACAGGGGAGATTACCGAGCAGGTACCTCCAAGGGCACATAACATTGGCAGGAAGTGCGGGGGGGGGGGGGGGAAGCACACATGTCCATGTAGGCACCCCTACCCGAGAACTCACACCATAGGCAGCTACCTACTGGCATACTGGATGGCCTGGGACTGCGCACCACCAGCACCACTGGCATAATGTCATGGCAGCATGGTGGCGGAGGGGTGCTGGTGGCGGAGGGGGCAGTGGCATCTGCCCACAGCAGACCATGGCCTACCCCGTTTAGGTGGGTGCCATGCAATGCAACAGACAGGGTCTGTCTGACGAACAGTCATGGTATCTGCAGGGAATGAACTGTCCCTGTGGCAGCAGTGTGGTGCAGTACACACAGCCAGTGTGTTCAGGAGCAGAAGATTACAAGTTCAAGTCCCAGCTGTGGCTACTGCCAACGCATTCCCAGGGCCGGCCCGTCCATTGAGCAAGAATGTTTTTTGCACAGGGCCCCGCGTTTTAGGGGGCCCCGCGCAAAGAACATTCTTTTTTTTAGACGCGAGGGGCTGATGGGAAATTTCCCATTAGCCCCTGCGGGCTTTACAGAGACGCGAGGGAGCACTCTCCCTTCGCGAATCTGAAAGCCCTTGCAGAGGGCTCGACGAGGAGAGGGGGCCCCGCGGGACACGCCATTCTGCCGCTGCTGCGACGGACGCGGCAGCGGCAGCAGCTAGAGCCAGGTTTTTTTTTTTTTTTTTTAATTTGCCGAAAGGGAAGGGAAGGGAAGGGAAGGGGGGGGGCTGATGGAGGCTGTCTGGAAATGTGCAAGGGGGGGGTTAGGACTGGAAATGTGCAAGGGTGGGGGTTATGACTGGAAATGTGCAAGGGGGGGGGTTAGGACTGGAAATGGGCTGGCGGGGGGGTTAGGACTGGAAATGGGCTTGGGGGGTTAAGACTGCTAATGGGCTGGGGCTGATGGAGGCTGACTGGAAATGGGGTGAGGGGGGGTTAGGACTGGAAATGGGCTGGGGGGGTTAGGACTGGAAATGGGCTAGGGGGGGTTAAGACTGCTAATGGGCTGGGGCTGATGGAGGCTGACTGGAAATGGGCTGGGGGGGTTTAGGACTGGAAATGGGCTGGGGGGGTTAAGACTGGTAATGGGCTGGGGGCTGATGGAGGCTGTCTGGAAATGGGGTGATGGGGGGGTTAGGACTGGAAATGGTCTGGGGGGTTAAGACTGGTAATGGGCTGGGGGTTGATGGAGGCTGACTGGAAATGGGGTGATGGGGGGTTAGGACTTGAAATGGGCTGGGGGGGTTAAGACGTAATGGGCTGTGGGCTGATGGGGGCTGTCTGGAAATAGGGTGATGGGGGTTAGGATTGCTAATGGGCTATGGGGGGGGGTTAGGACTGCTAATGGGCTATGGGGGCGCTAGGACAGGAAAAGGGCTGATGGGGAGGGGTTAGGACTTGAGGTGGGCTGATGTGGTTAGGACTAGTAATGGGCTGTGGGCTGATGGGGGGGGTTAGGACTGGCAATGGGCTATGGGGGGCTGACTGGAAATGGGCTGATGGGGTTAAGACAGGAAGTGGGCTGATGGGGGGTTAGGACTGGTAATGGGTTATAGGGGGGGGCTTAAACTGAAAATGGGTTGATGGGGGGCTAGGACTGGTAATGGGTTGGGGGATTGCTATGACTGGAAATGGACTGAGTGGACGGGGAGGCTTGAACTGCAAATAGCTGATGGGGAGGGAGCTTGGAATGGAAATGGGCTGTGAGGGAAGGGAGCTAGAACTGAAAATGGGCTGATGGAGCAGCTAGGATAGGACTGGAAATGGGCTGTTGGGGGGAGCTAAGATTGGAAATGGGCTGTGGTGGGGGCTTGAATTGAAATGGACTCATGGAGGGGCTAGAACTGGAAGTAGGCTCATGGGGGGGCTTGGACTGGAATTGGGCTGAGTGGAGGGGAGCTAGGATTTGACATGGGCTGATGGTGGGGCTAGGAAATGACTAGAAATGGGCTGATGGGGGGCTAGGATTGGAAATGAGCTGATGAAGGGACTCAGACTGAAAATGGATGGGGGAGCTAGGACTGGAAATGGGTTGATGGGGGGCTAGGACTGGAAATGGGCTGATGCAGGGACTAGAAGGGAATGGATGCTGGGTGAGACTGGAACTAGAAGGGAGCTGATGTTGGGGGAGGATTAGAATGGGATGGGGCTGGGAGAGTAAAATGGAGAGGGGGAAAATATTTTGTGTGGGAGGGATGAAAAATCTACAATTGGCCGGGTATTGGGAGAGTAAGTGGGGATTGAGGATGGAGGGGTAAAATTTGTGTGGATGAAATAAGAATGAGGAAAGAGCAAAAGGATAAAGATTAGTATGTTAAAGCAGATGTAGAGAGAGAGGATGGAAAGAAAACTAGAAGAGAGAAGAAAGGACAAATGGACAGCAGACGATGGAGAGTTAGCAGAAAACATGAAGAAACCAGAAGAAAGTGGCTGGAGCAATTGCAACTGAAAAAAAATGCACAAAAGGTAGAAATATATCTCTTTATTTTGAATTTATTAACTGGAATATGAAAGCTCTGGTAAATGTGCATCATTAACGTCTGCGCTTTGTTTGGTACAAGAGGAAATTGATTTATAGTTTTATTTCTACAGTGTTGTTGTACATTCCAAGTTTGGCTTTTGGGGTTCCCAGTTTAATTATTGCCTTCCTGTTTCTAAATTGTGATTCCTTGTTTGGTGATGGTCTATGTTCTGCATGTGTAACTGAGCTGAGGTATTCTGTTTATGTAATTCCTATTTGACATTGCCACTTGTTCTCTTTCCCCAGTATTCTCTGAAATGTACTGGTTTAATATTTGCAGTGTTTCCTTTTGATAGGTAGGGTCTGGTGCTTTGTGAGTCCTGGTAATGCTGTCAGGATACAGCGGGTTTGCTATGGGTTCTAAATGGGCAGCGTTTGTAGTAGTTCCTAATGTGCCTGGCGGTTGGCACTGGATTATAGTAATGTAGAAATCTTTTAGTCTTTCTTTATCCATACACTCATTAAGAGACATGTTTACTAAAAGTTAGTGTATGGTAACATTATGCAAATATTTATGCAAATAAGGCCACTTATGCAAATGAGGCCCGGCACCGAGTCTCCGCACATGGCCCCGCACCCCCCTTGGGCCGCCCCTGCGCATTCCCCATATTTTACCCAGTACTAAACCGTGATAATAAAGACTACAGAGCACAGACACCATAAACATGTGCAATCCCTAGAGCAGAGTTTCCCAGCTGCAGTCCTGGAGGGCCAAACACCATTCAAGTTTCATGCTGTCCCTAATAACTATGCCTGTGCTGCATTAGTATGTGCCGCCCCCATTGAATGCAAATGTTTCTCATGCATATTCATTAGGGACAGCATAAAAACCTGAACAGTGTTTGGCCCACAAGGACTGGAGTTGGGAACCTCTGCCCTAGAGCAGTGGCCAACAGGGGCAGAAACACCCACACCCACAGGCTCCACTATCCAAAGCCTCATGGAGAGTCAGGCTGTTGGGCCCTGTGCACAGCAGCATCTCCCAATACTAGCACTTTCATACCTTAGCAATGCCGTCCTAAACGTGGGAATATGTTACACATATATCAAAAGGTTGCTATGATTAATGGCAGATAACAATTCCTAAGTTAAACACAATTTGCTGATAGAGCTGCATCATAGCAACCTTTCTGATATCTGTGGAGTGTGTTTCAATTTTGGTTTCTGACAGTGTTTACCACCCTGGGGAGTGACCCCAACAGTATTACGTACCATAGCCATGCCTGCACCATGCCCAGGACTGATGTGGTGGCCAGGGCTGCCAAAAGCGTCTATATGTGCACAATGCTGGCATAGGTGTGGGAGTGTTTGTCTGTCTATCCAGTGTGTTGTGGCTGCCCACACCTTACTCAGTACACACTGCTTGCACTGTCTCCAGTGTAAGCCTGCCATTATGCATAAGGCACTGTGGGTATGGGCCGGATAGGGCGGCCTAGCAGGATGCATCTGCACAGGGTGTAGGGCAATGGCTGGGACATTGTAGTGCCCATCCACTACCTGCACGGACAGGATGGCCACAGCATGTCATGCTGGAAGGTCACTCTCACCCTGACTGAGCAGTGAGCACGGCATGGCTAGGTTCCTCCATAGTACCATATAGCATTTCTCTCAAGTGATATTTATGGGTTCCCTTTCCTGGGGCCCAATCGCTGACATAGTTCTGTGGTGTGTGTGCCAGATCCTACACCAGGGTACACAGTGTTCCTTCTGGAATGTGCACTATGTATGTGGCAGCAGACTGTCTGTAGCTAGCATGTGTATGGCTGCAACACCCTGCAGGATGCAGCAGGTGCACACTGAATGCCCTCTGCTGTTTAATGTCAGAGTGGGGGGAGGGTAGCTTAGCTGACCAGTTGCACTGCCAGTGGTCGAGTTCCATGTTCAGATCTGCATCAGCTCTCTGTTCCTTAGTTGGCTGTGGGTTGCTGATCCCACAGTCTGTCATCATTTAGCTCAACTGGCCCTACTGGAAACAATGATAGTGTATGTCTGTTGTGTCCAGATCATGTTCCCCACCTTGACCCACAGAGGGTGGGCTTGCTCTGTATATCGTCATCATGTGAGTCCAGACACACCTCTGCTCCAAAAACAGGTGTCCATGGCAACCTCACTCAATATGCATTATGTTGCGAGCATCCTGGTCCACATGGACTACATATCAATGGCATATAGGAACATACATAGAAACTTCCAAGGCTGTCTGCAAAGAATACCCCATACACTGGCAGTGATTGTAAACTGCAGCAAAACCTACTGCAAACATCCGGGTAGCGTAGACTGCTGATCTGCATGTTGTGATAAGGAAGTTTATCATAGCTCAGGAAGGAGCTATAGAAAAGGTGAAGTGACTCTGAACAAGCAACCTGTCAGTTCTGGTAGAAATAAGAAAACAGAATTTTTCCATAAAAGACTACCAGTCCCAGAATGCACCAGGTTTCCAACAGCCATTAGAGGAGCTGAAGTGGAGAAACGTGTGTTCAATCAGGAGGGCTATGAGGTAATCCCCAAGCACTCATCTCAAAGGGCAGGGCCTGATTCAGCACAGCTGCGCTGTGCTAGGGTGGAGCACTCATCTAAGCAGAATAAAGGTAGAGTTTATTCTACAGAGAATCATCTTCATGATCTTGGACAGCTTCATCATCTGGAGGATCATCAGAAGCAGAAGCCAGAGCGGACGGACAGAGAGGGCAAGAAACCCTTTGGAAGAAAGAAGAGAAAAGCATTTGGGAGGTCTAAAGGAGTCCAGAGCAGTACGTATACTGGGAGACATTCAAAAGGCCAGCATACACCATTGGACTGGGGAAAACCAGAGGAGTGGTGCTGCAGAGCTAGGAATCTCCAGACGGTACCTGTGAGGGAGACAGCTGCACTTGGAAGGGACCCTAGGACCCCTGCCAGAAGATATCTGAAGAGAGATCCAGTGTCCAGGGATCTGGATTGGAAGGCTGGACATAAGAACTGGACTACATACTGGCCAGGCTATTTAGAGAGGAACTCTAACAGCAATGGAAGCTCAGGTATGAACACTGATCTATGCCCTAGCTATACCCTTGAAAGACAGCAGGGAAACAAGTATTCTCCTGAGAATGCTCCATTGAGAAATTCCTCTGTGCCAATACATGATATTGAACCCATGATTGTTGAAGAAGGGGGAGGGGTTGTAGATACAGGCTGTGAATACATGGATTGCTCTCTGTCTAAACTCCTTTGGTAATTTTCTGTTACAAAGTACAACAACCATCACAAAGAAATACAAACTTGTTCTTTAATCTACTCAGAAAAGCTCCTGAGTAGGATTTGAGCCACACAGTAGAAAGCAAGCCAGCTAAGGGGTTTCAGCTGGGTAACTGCTAGCAATTGAGCCTTACCTAATTGCTTGTGAGCTCTGAGGAAATCACTTCTGAGTCTATGTGTGAAGATATAAGAAGTTAACCTGAAAAGAACAGTTTTTCCCTACTTTGTGGGTTTTGTTTGTTGATTAAAGCACTGCTAAGAAAATGTTAGCTAGCGCCTACAGAAAAGACCAGTTTGTTACCAACCAGGTCTTTATTCTTTTGCTTTGATTGCCTAACAAGTTCAGCTGTTGTTTTCCTGATTTTGTTTTTCTAAGTTTAACACTGAAAGCAAGTATCCTGTTTTATGTGCTACCAAGCATATCTGTGTTGGGAGAAATAACCCCATAAATAAATATCTTATTGGCTTTACACTCAAGCACAACTTATTATTGTGAGCGGCTGTGTCTGGTGTGAATGGACTGCATTTCCCACAATCCCTTGCAAATCATATTGATATATGCCTTTGCCAAGACTGTGAACATTCTCACCCAGGCACCCGTCTGACAAATGGCATAGTTTTTCGGATTGCTTTTGCGCAAAAGGGATTTACTTGCTAAGGATTACAACTCAAGTCTGAAGAAAAAAGACAGTTCAAGTTTAAAGCTGGAAAAAAAAAAGATTTTCCCTCAACTGCACTTTGGAGGAGAGGTGGCTGTTCCAGGTAGCTGTTCCAGGAGGAAAAGACCCTGTGCAGAGCTGGATTCATCACTGACATAAGGTAACAAGTACCTGGGCATGTCTAGTGGTGGATGGGAGTAAGGCACAGGGTTAATTGGAAAAAGAAAAGAGTAGAAAAAAAACACCTGTTTTGAAGGTGGTGCACTGTGGGGTTTTTTTGTGTTTTCTTGCAGGGATCAAGATGGATCCGAGGGAGATGGCTAGCTGGATGGCAGCCCAGTTTAGCAGGCAACAGGAGCTAGCACAGCAGGCTCAGGACACTGCTATGAAAGCCTTAATGGACCAGCAGAAGCCAGTGCTTGATCTGGTGCAAGCCCTAGTTAAACTGCAGAACCAAAGTGGACCAGATGCAAGACCAGCAGTAAATACTGGTACACCACATGTGGACAGTGTGGGACTCAATCAAGGAATTGGGGCATTTAGTTTTGGGAAGCTAACTCCAGATGATAATGTTGATGATTTTCTAGAGTCTTTTGAGAGAGTGGCACAAGCATTAGCATGGCCAGAGACCCAGTGGGCAGTAAGGCTGGCAGCCTCATTAACTGGAGAGGCGCTTGCAGCTTATAGAACAATGCCAGCAGCCCAGGCTTTGAATTATAAAGATGTAAAGGCTGCTATTAGAGATCGCCTAGGGTTGTCTATTTCAGAGTATAGGCGAATGTTTAGAGCTACTACATTGAGAGTGGGTGAAACACCCAGGGCTCTGAGTCATAGAATCAGAGGATTAGCTGTAAAATGGTTGGAGCCTGAGCAAAAGACGGTAGAAATGTTATTAGACATTATTATGCTTGAACAATTTATGTCTGCGGTGCCTAAAGATTTGCACACTTTCCTTATACAGCAAAATTGCCAAAATCTTGGAGAGGCAACCATGCTAGCAGAGAGATTCTTGGAAGCCACGCAGGCTTGCCATAGAATGGGTGGCCCTCTGAAGATGGGTGCTGAGGCAAGCTGTGCTGTATCAGAAAAGAAAATAATTAAACATGTTTCTGAAAATAAATGTACTGTGCCAAAGCAGATGACACAGTGGAGTGAAAAGAAATGTTTCAAGTGTGGAAAATGGGGACATTTAGAAAAGGGATGCCAGACACACACTAGCTTAATGGGTGTGGATTTAAAACAGCCCAAAGAAGGATTTCTTTTGATGGTTGATGTGCAAGGAATTACCATAAATGCTTTGTTAGACTCTGGGGCAGACCAGAGTATGATGTCAAAAAGGCTTTGGAAGAGGATAGAGGCCCAAGAAGGATTTGTGCCTAGAACCCCTGAAAGCCAAGTTCACATCAGATGCATTCATGGTGCTGCAACATCATATCCCACCTATAGGCTAAAGGGTAAGTGCCTGGGGGAACAAGAGGAAGTCCTGTTAGCAGTGGTGCCTAGGCTACCCTTTGATTTGGTTCTAGGAAGAGACTGGCCAAGATTTAAACAGGGTCTAGTGGAAGGACTAGGAAAGAAGGAGGGAGAAGGTTTAATGGTAATAGCTCCCGGGCCTTTATTTGGAAGTCCTCAGACCCCAGCTAAAAAGATGGTTAAGAGTCCAGAAGACCAAACTATCCCTAAGCAGACATTTGTCTTAAAGTACCATAGGGTCACAGAGAAGGCCCAAGCTCCTAAGCGGGCAACCCCTCAAGCTGCTGGGTTTGACCTGTGCAGCATAGAAAATGTGACTGTACCTAGCCAAGGGAGAGCCCTGGTGGACAGTGGCCTCCAAGTGGAAATACCTATTGGATGCTATGGGAGAGTAGCCCCAAGGTCCGGTTTAGCCCTTAAATATTTCATCGATGTGGGTGCGGGAGTAATTGATCCCGATTACAGGGGCAATATTAAAGTTCTGTTATTTAATTTTGGACAGAATGATTATCACGTGAAGACAGGAGACAGAATTGCCCAATGGATCTGTGAGAGACTGGGTTTTCCACCTGTGGAGGAGGTCACATCCCTGGAAAATTCTGAGCGTGGAACCAAAGGCTTTGGTTCTACTGACGTCAAAGGGGTTAAAAGCCTAGCTGCCACCTGTGCCCGAGAGAGGGAGGTGAATGAAGAGGAAGATTTGGGACCCCAGGTATCTGATTGTAAAGAAAAATCAGAGCCCCAAATAGGTGAGGACCTGACAGTGGTACAACAGGAAAAAATTAGGAAATTGCTTAAAGAATTCCCAGATGTGTTGACACCCACACCTGGGGAGACACATTTGGTTGCCCATGAAATAATAACTCCACCTGGGAAATTAATTCGTCAAAGGCCATATCGCTTGCCTGAAGCCAAGAGACAGGAAGTAGTGGCACAAGTCCAGGAGATGTTGGACATGGGAGTAATAGAGGAGTCAAAGAGTCCCTGGAATAGCCCCATAGTCCTGGTGCCGAAGCCAGATGGATCTTTAAGATTTTGTATTGACTTCCGGCAGGTAAACGCAATATCAGTTTTTGATGCATATCCAATGCCAAGAATTGAAGAGCTGTTGGACCAGCTGGGACAGGCTTTGGTTCTACTGACGTCTAAGGGGTTAAAAGCCTAGCTGCCACCTGTGCCCGAGAGAGGGAGGTGAATGAAGAGGAAGATTTGGGACCCCAGGTATCTGTTTGTAAAGAAAAATCAGAGCCCCAAATAGGTGAGGACCTGACAGTGGTACAACAGGAAAAAATTAGGAAATTTCTTAAAGAATTCCCAGATGTGTTGACACCCATACCTGGGGAGACACATTTGGTTGCCCATTAAATAATAACTCCACCTGGGAAATTAATTCGTCAAAGGCCATATCGCTTGCCTGAAGCCAAGAGACAGGAAGTAGTGGCACAAGTCCAGGAGATGTTGGACATGGGAGTAATAGAGGAGTCAAAGAGTCCCTGGAATAGCCCCATAGTCCTGGTGATGAAGCCTGATGGATCTTTAAGATTTTGTATTGACTTCCGGCAGGTAAACGCAATATCAGTTTTTGATGCATATCCAATGCCAAGAATTGAAGAGCTGTTGGACCAGCTGGGACAGGCTCAATATTTAACCACCCTTGATATGACAAAAGGATATTGGCAAATCCCTCTAACCAGGGAGTCTAAGCCGAAGACTGCGTTCAGCACCCCCGTTGGCCTTTTCCAGTTCAAGAGGATGCCTTTCGGACTGCATGGAGCAGCGGCTACCTGCCAAAGGTTAGTGGATCAGGTACTTCGACCCCACCAAAATTATGCTTTTGCATATATGGATGATGTCATAATCCATAGTAACACCTGGGCGGAGCATCTAAAGAGGATCAGGGCAGTCTTGTGCTCCATGAAGCAAGCGGGAATCACTTTTAAACCCGAAGAAGTGTGCCTTTGCAAATAGGGAGGTAAAATACCTGGGCCACCTAGTGGGAAGAGGAAAAATTAAACCTCTAATGAGTAAGGTAGATAGCATCAGGAATTTTCCCCCTCCAACAACAAAGAAACAACTAAGAAGTTTCTTGGGACTTATTGGATACTACCACTGATTTATACCGCAATTTGCAGAGAAAAGTGCAATTTTCACGGATATGCTGCGGAAGAATTGTCCAAACCAGCTAAAGTGGACACCTGAAGCTGAAAAAGCATTTTCAGTCCTAAAAGGAAAATTGTGTACAGGACCAGTACTGAAAGGGGTGGACTTCAGGAAACCCTTTCTGGTTCAAACAGATGCATCGGATGTAGGGCTAGGAGCGGTTCTATCCCAGTGTCATGAAGGGGAGGAGCATCCTGTGATGTACTTGAGCAGGAAGTTGTCACCGGCTGAACAAAAGTATTCCACAATAGAAAAAGAATGTTTAGCTATAAAGTGGTCAGTGGAGGCGTTAAGGTTTTACCTTACAGGAAGAAAGTTCCAGTTGGTCACAGACCATGCCCCACTTAAGTGGTTGCAGCAAATGAAGAACCACAATGCCAGGTTGACACGCTGGTACATGGCCTTACAGGCATTTGATTTTCAAGTGGAACATCGTGCTGGGAAGTTACACAAGAATGCGGATGCCCTTTCCCGTATTACGGACTGTAGAGAAGAAGTTTCACCAGTTACACCAGTCCGTAATAACTTAAGCAGGGGGGTATGTGATAAGGAAGCTTATCATAGCTCAGGAAGGAGCTATAGAAAAGGTGAAGTGACTCTGAACAAGCAACCTGTCAGTTCTGGTAGAAATAAGAAAACAGAATTTTTCCATAAAAGACTACCAGTTCCAGAATGCACCAGGTTTCCAACAGCCATTAGAGGAGCTGAAGTGGGGAAACGTGTGTTCAATCAGGAGGGCTATGAGGTAATCCCCAAGCACTCATCTCAAAGGGCAGGGCCTGATTCAGCACAGCTGCGCTGTGCTAGGGTGGAGCACTCATCTAAGCAGAATAAAGGTAGAGTTTATTCTACAGAGAATCATCTTCATGATCTTGGACAGCTTCATCATCTGGAGGATCATCAGAAGCAGAAGCCAGAGCGGACGGACAGAGAGGGCAAGAAACCCTTTGGAAGAAAGAAGAGAAAAGCATTTGGGAGGTCTAAAGGAGTCCAGAGCAGTACGTATACTGGGAGACATTCAAAAGGCCAGCATACACCATTGGACTGGGGAAAACCAGAGGAGTGGTGCTGCAGAGCTAGGAATCTCCAGACGGTACCTGTGAGGGAGACGGCTGCACTTGGAAGGGACCCTAGGACCCCTGCCAGAAGGTATGTGAAGAGAGATCCAGTGTCCAGGGATCTAGATTGGAAGGCTGGACATAAGAACTGGACTACATACTGGCCAGGCTATTTAGAGAGGAACTCTAACAGCAATGGAAGCTCAGGTATGAACACTGATCTATGCCCTAGCTATACCCTTGAAAGACAGCAGGGAAACAAGTATTCTCCTGAGAATGCTCCATTGAGAAATTCCTCTGTGCCAATCCATGATATTGAACCCATGATTGTTGAAGAAGGGGGAGGGGTTGTAGATACAGGCTGTGAATACATGGATTGCTCTCTGTCTAAACTCCTTTGGTAATTTTCTGTTACAAAGTACAACAACCATCACAAAGAAATGCAAACTTGTTCTTTAATCTACTCAGAAAAGCTCCTGAGTAGGATTTGAGCCACGCAGTAGAAAGCAAGCCAGCTAAGGGATTTCAGCTGGGTAACTGCTAGCAACTGAGCCTTACCTAATTGCTTGTGAGCTCTGAGGAAATCACTTCTGAGTCTATGTGTGAAGATATAAGAAGTTAACCTGAAAAGAACAGTTTTTCCCTACTTTGTGGGTTTTGTTTGTTGATTAAAGCACTGCTAAGAAAATGTTAGCTAGCGCCTACAGAAAAGACCAGTTTGCTACCAACCAGGTCTTTATTCTTTTGCTTTGATTGCCTGACAAGTTCAGCTGTTGTTTTCCTGATTTTGTTTTTCTAAGTTTAACACTGAAAGCAAGTATCCTGTTTTATGTGCTACCAAGCATATCTGTGTTGGGAGAAATAACCCCATAAATAAATATCTTATTGGCTTTACACTCAAGCACAACTAATTATTGTGAGCGGCTGTGTCTGGTGTGAATGGACTGCATTTCCCACAATCCCTTGCAAATCATATTGATATATGCCTTTGCCAAGACTGTGAACATTCTCACCCAGGCACCCGTCTGACAATGTGCATTGCATCATGGGTACCCTTGGTGCTGACTTATCCTGGTAGCCACATCAGACAGTGTATCTGTTGACCTGCACTGGTTGAGTAGCTAGCCATAGTTTAATTACAATCAACTGTAGTCTGAATGTTATTAAACGGGTAGAGCAAACTATAGAACACACACCCCGTCTATTATCTAAACCAAGCAACAAAAAGCTGTTAATATCATTCACTAAGAGCTGGGTCTCAGAAAAAACCGGTGGCACTTTAGTCATGGACACAAAGCCCCTTAACGGTGCCAGTTTTTACATCAATGACCCCTTGAACGCATATTGTTTATAGTAGGCAGTTGGATTTAATGTAGTAATGTGCTTACAATGTGCATTGCAACTTTACCTATTGGTAGTTGTAGCAGCTTGTCTGAGTCACATGATTTTCCCTTTAAAAATGGCGACTGTGATCTATCTCGCATGCGCGGCGTTCTGTGCACGAAAATTTTGACAGAAATGTTTGGAGGAAATCTGCACTGATTACGCTTGTTATGCGCGAAGATAAAAAAGGTCTGCTTATACCTATGTTGTTTCAAGATTGCGATGTAGCAACTGGCTTTATTTCATTAATTTCACGTTTCTCTGTTTTTAGCCTGTATCGACAATTCCCTGAAGAAACTTCTGTAGTGAAACGCTTGGGCAGCCTGGAATGAGGCGTTGGAATTGCCTTTTCATCTGGCTAATGTTACAAAGCTAAGTTTGAATTTTCTTCTCGTTCAACATTTGGTATTTTTATCAAGAATACATTGATTTGCTATAAGAGTTTACTACAAAAATTGAAAGAACTTTTTCAGAATAATATGCGTTCAAGGGGTCATTGATGTAAAAACTGGCACCGTTAAGGGGCTTTGTGTCCATGACTAAAGTGCCACCGTTTTTTTCTGAGACCCAGCTCTTAGTGAATGATATTAACAGCTTTTTGTTGCTTGGTTTAGATAATAGACGGGGTGTGTGTTCTATAGTTTAATTACAACCAATATTGTTGCAAGACAATGGTGAATATACTGACCTCAGTGGGAGAGGTCATGGGTTCAATACCCCAGTGGACCTGTATATTGATGTATCAGGATGTATAGGATATAGTGTATTATCATCAAATGAGAGCACATTATCCACATGACAATATGTCCAAAAGTGTGGCCAGTTGCATGCAGTGGTTATGTTGGAAGAGTGGCGTGGGCTGCAGGTTGCCAGATCAGCTGGTGAGCTGCATACAAAGTGCGTCCGTCAGTATAACTGTCAGAGGATAAGGCTGTCTATGCATGTAGCAGTCTGACATAGATCTGAAATCCGTGAGCACATCCCAAAACACCCGCAGCTCAGTTGGCCAAACCAAGGTGCCCTCTAAAGTGCCCTAGCTGTGCCCGTACACTAGCCTGGTAAGCAGAGTAGAAAGTGTATGTAGATGACCTGGTGTAACTGTGTAGTCAGCCATTGCTATGTGAAAAGGCATAGCACACCTGTTAATACAATGCTCTCACAGCCAGTGGTGATGTGTTCAAGACTCCAGGGTGCCAACACTGAGCTAAATGCATAATAAACAAATTGTGTTATGAAACGTCAAACACATCACTGCAATGTATGGATGACGCCACTGTCTGCTATGTACAGGCACGCATTTGCGACGTGCGTGTGTGAGCAAGGCATTGCTGAAAATGGCTACTCGTTCAAGAAAGCCTGCTTTTACCCGCCGGGAGCTGCACCACCTTGCAGGGCTGATCTGCACTAGGCAGAGAAATCTATTCCCTGGCTCCTCCAAGCGGCAGGACCTCGGGCGCGTAAGGAGGGCCTGGGACCGCATCACCAGACATTATAATCATCTTGCTGACTACCCATGTGAGGTAAGTGTATGGGGACAGGTCAGTATATCCATATACATATCCAGTGTTGATTGTAGCTGTGCATGCTGCTGTGTGCAGGCATTCTAGACCATTTATGTTTCTTAGTTAAACCCACGTGATATACCGCCTAGTTATCACATCAAAGTGGTTTGCCCTATCCCCAGGAGGCTAAGGACCTGATCACAGAGGTCCAGATGTCAGCCTGGTGTTATGGCAACTGCTGCTGTTGATGTGTTAACATACACCCTAACACAAGGAGCCCCTAGATCTGCCTTAAAGAGGTCTCGTAAACAGCATGCTGATATGGTAGGTTACGCAGTTGCAGGGTCAAACATCTGCCCTCCCCCTAGGGGTCCTGAGACCTGTTCAAAATGGTCTGTCAATCACCCTGGTGATATGGTTGTGTGTGCATTTACAGGTTAAAACATCTGCTCTACTCCCAGGAGTACTAAGACCCCATCAAAGTGGTCTGTCAGTCACCCTGCTGATATGGTTTCTATTGCTGTTGCTGTGTTATAATCCACCCTACCCCTAGGAGGCCTGAGACCTGCTCAAAGTGGTCTGTCAGTCACCCTGGTGGTATGGTCTATGCTGCTGTTGATGTGTTATAATCCACCCTACCACCAGGAGTCCTGAGACCCCATCAAAGTGGTCTGTCAGTCCATAGGCGGCTCTATAATGAGGCCAAGTGAGGCGGTGGCCTCAGGTGGCAGCTTTTTGGGCTTTTTGGGGGCGGCAAAATTGCCCCCAAAAAGACCACCGGCACCGCCTCACTCAGCCTTCAAAATAAAATTTAAAAAAAAACTCCGGCACAAGAAGTAGCTACCGCTGCTGCTTCAGCAGCGGCAGAATGAGGAGCCCTGCGGCCACACCCCCCCCCCCCCCGGAGAGCCTGCTGGTTTCCATGGCTCCGCTTTGCAGAGCCGCGGTGAAGGGACAGTGTTTCCCTTAACCACAGCTCTGTTAAAGCTGAGCCCGAGTTGCAACGTGCGCAACGTAAAAACACCCTATAAATAAACCTGCACACCTGGATCACGTTGAGGGGTTCGTGTAGGTGAGGGAGAAGTCGTGCGTTGTCGGTGAAGCAAGGAGAGAGCCAGAAGTAGGTGTATCGTGGAGTGTGGCTGGGTTTGTGAGTGGTGGTTGTATTGTGTGGCTGGGTTTGTGTGTGGTGGGAAAGGTGTGTGGCTTGGTTAGTGAGGTGAGTGTCTGTGTGTGAGTGAGTTAGAGGTGTTGGTCGGGTGGAGTTAATGGCGGCCTTTGTGTCTGCTGCATTTGTGGTGGGAGGTGAGCAAGGGCTGTGGTTGCCTGACGGGGGAGATGGTGTCCATAGGTGGGGCTGAGGCACAGGGTATGGGTGTAGTCCCGCTGCAACACAGACCTGCAGCTGTGGGGGCAGGCCAGGCAGGGGCTGTGCGGGCACAGTGCAGGAGATGTGTAGAGGTGCAGACTCACCAGCCTTGCCTCACCAGGCCCAGGGCCCAGCTCCAGGGCATGCGTGAGGACCAGGTCATCTCCCTCTACCGCCTGTGCATGGGGGCTATTAGGGAGCTCTGTGAGGATCTAAGACCTGACCTTGAGCCCCTGACTGGTCGGTCACATGTCATACCGGGTTTGGTCAAGCTCCTGGGTGCCCTACATTTCTTTGCCTCTGGCTGTTTCCAGTCATCTTTGGCCGCAGTGGGTGGCATGAGCCGCCCCACCGTCTCACGCTGTCTCCACCAGGTACTGCGTGCCATGATCAGCCGGGTGGGGAATTACATTGCCATTCCCAACACTAGGCAACAGTGGGGGACCCTGAACCAGGCCTTTGAGGCGTTAGCCGGGATACCACACATGATGGGAGCTATTGTATCAGTCCCTGAATGTTCAGGTTGTATGTGATGCAAATATGAATATTCTGAATGTGGTCCCTAGGTTTGCAGGGTCCACCCATGACTCCTATATCCTGCATCACTCGGCACTATTCACACAATTTGAGGCTGGACAGTATGAGGACTGTATATTGCTGGGTGTGTATTTCTCATCTCTGACATGTGTGTGTGTCTCATCTGTCTGTGTGTGATCTGACGTTAGGGGGGGGGTGGGGGGTGGTGCCCTCCAGCTCTACTTTGCTATGGTGGTGTGTGATGATGGTGGAATGGACGGTAGCATTTGTGTTGTGGTTACAGATTATGTTGATGGCAATCCGTACACCTACACCTTGTTTTGTGTGTCATAACTTCACACGCTGATGCATAGTTGTGGTGTCCCATCATGTGCTGTTATATGTATATGTCAGGATGTGTCATGCATTTGGTTTGCACGTACATACCTGTGTCCATTTATGTGGGCATGGGCTCCTGCTTTAACATTCTACATTTCTTTCTGCAGGTGATGCAGGATATGGGTGTCACCCCTGGTTGCTGACCCCCGTAAGTCAGCCATGGACACGTGCAGAGAGGAGTTACAATGAGGCCCATGCCTCCAGCCAATTTGTCATAGAGTGCACCTTTGGCGTTTTATAAAGTCGCTTCAGGTGTCTGGATAGGACAGGCGGGGCCTTACAATACAAACCACAGACTGTGGCAGAGATCATTATAGCCTGTTGCATCCTGCACGACATTGTTCTCAGGCACCATATCCCTGTCCAAATTCATGAGGATCTCGAGGATGATCCTATGTGCCCTCTTGTACGTGCCCGTGGTGACACACATGAGGGCACAGCAGTCAGGCGGCAATTGATTGAGGAGGTCTTCTCATGTAAGTACTGCATATGTTGCCACCTACATTTGTTTCAATATGTGTGTACGCCTACCACTACTTAATATCTGTATACCAATATCAGTAAGATGCAACACTGCACTGACATGTAACAGACACTGCCTGGCCATCCCAGCTTACGATCTAGTCATGACTGAAACGCAGAAGATGTGAACAGGCCACAACAGCTGGTGGAGGTGGATTATGTGTGTCTGTATTTTTAGGCTTGTGGGAGGTGTTACGCTGACATACCTGATGTGTGGCTGATTGGGATAGGGGCTGCTGTACAGCCACAGGTAGTTAGTTTCATGCTTTGGATGCAGCAAGGTGAAAGGCGTGTAGTATGGAGTAAACAGTAGGCGAGCAGAACATAGATGAGGCCAGTTGTCTAGATGTGTGTGTTTAACAAATTGTAATTTGAGCTGATTGTGTGGTTGGTATGCTCTGATGAGCAGGGATTGTGTGTTAGTTGTTTTTGTATAGTGCTACATGTGATACGTAGCACTATATACATGATGGGTAGTAGTTTGATTACTGGTATTTGAGATCAGTAGGGGAGGTTGCTGCAAAACCACAGTGTGCCTGTATGCATAGGTCAGCACGTAGCCTTGACATGGATGCGGAAATGGATAGGGAACCTGTGAGGTGTCGTGACAGGGGGAGTATTAGTGCCATTATGTGTGTGGCTGTAGAACAGCCATGCAGTGCAGTGTTGCATCTTTGCAGGCAAACAGGGATGATTCAAGGCCAGATCAGCAAGGTGTAGGTTACAGTAGGCAAGCCAGGAGCTGATTTGGGGGGGGGGGGGGGATTTGGGTTTTAGTTGTGTTTTCAGGGAGTACTGGGGAGATATAGCTGATGGCAACTAGACATAAACCACAAGCCACAACTACAAGCTGGGTATGTGTGTAGAGGAGGAGAGTGCAGTCCAAAACAACACCTACATTGTGGACCCTAGAGAGAGGAAGTTTTGGACACACACACAAAGACGCTCTGATGGGAGGGGAGGGTTTAGGTGCACATATAGGATATCCATGCTTTGCAATTTCCACTTACACACAGTGGGATGACATGCAGCCATCATTGTCAGGTGGCAACTGAACATCGGGGTGTGGTTTGGCAGACAGAACTCAGGTGTGGAGAGATATATTTGCAACACATCAGCACATAGCTGTTAATGTAAGTCAAGGTACACCAGGAAATTGTATATGCACAGAGGATAAGGATGGAGCCACCGCATATTTCCCTGTGTTACAGGAACTGACAGTGGTGTAGCAGATGACATTGAGAAACCAGATCACACACTGAAGGGGCATTGGGAGCGATATGGGGGACACAGGATAGTACTGCATGCTTAGAGCCAAACAGGGACACGGTAGGGAGGAGATAATTCTGTCCCACATATTTTACAGCAAAAGAGAGGTGAGGAAGGAGACAGGCAAAGTATGGACCCTTGTTGTTTGCCACACACACTTCAGTGATAACTTTCACATAAAACAAATCTGTACAGTGTGATGTGGAACAGTCAGTCTATTAAGGATCTTGGGGGGTCTGGGAGCTGAGGACGTGAAGGTGCAGTGTGTGTTGCACAGCTTTAACATGACATATGTATGTTTCTCTTGTGTCTCTCAATCCACAGGACATACTTGGTGACCTTCCTGGTGCTGTGGTGCATTGGCAGGTGACTGTACATCATCCAACATGCAGTAGTCTGGGGTAGGTAGACCTACAGCTACTTTGTCTGTGATGACAGTCAGGGGGAGCACATGTCTGCAGTGATCTGTCATGATGTACATATGTTGTTGTTCACCTCTTTTCCCTGCACTCCCATACCCCATATATTGCTGTTGGCACACATATCCACATGTGTTCCTGGCCCGTTTGTCTTCTCCAACACTGTCTCTGGGACACGTCCAACAGAGCTGCGTGTGTGTGCAGGCCCTAGGTGTTTGGGTGGTGGAATGCACGTACACCCTTCCCTAACATTGTAGCATCAGCCAACAGCAGCGTATCATTGCATTTAACAGGCCTTTCTCTCCACTAATCTCCAATTGTGCACATACAGGCCGTATGCTACTGCTGGCACACTCACCTTAGCATACTGTGTTGGTGTGTGTTTTTGTGTTGGCTGTGTGATGATACAGCATGCAGGCATTTTGCATTAGCATGTGGTGTGAGGGGTCTGTACACCTGGGGAGCGGTGGGGACTGTGCTATCTCTACCTTAATGCTGTTTACCTTGTGGACATTGTGGACATGTGTGTTGTGAGCTGACCTATCTCTTGTGTGCTGACAGACCACTGCGCAACAGCATTCGTGCATCACAGATATTGCCATAATGTGGAAATGCATCAACAGTGGCTGGACATGGGGACATGGTGACTCTAAACATTTTGATGACATCTTCTCCCTTCACTGTGACGTGTTATGGCCTTTGAGTGCCTCAGGGATCCCAAACATACACTTGCTGCAAACACACGGTAGGTTGCACCTTTGGTCTTTTGTGAATGACATCAGCCTTTACATGTTAATGATTTCCTGTTTGTCTCATAGGGACTTGTTTACAAAGCCGCGGTAGCGGTTTCCGATCGTTATCGGAGCCGCAGCCCATTGATTTCAATGGGGCCGCGGCTCTGATAAGAGTCGGAAACTGCTACCACGGCTTTGTAAACAATCCCCATAGACATTTCCTGTTGGGTCTCTGTACATGAACGCTGATGCACATGGGGTGGAGCTGTGAAACCCTTGTGTAACATGGGTATGGACATGACCATATCCATGTGACACCCTCATCTGCGGCTCCATTTCAAAATGTCCCCAACATGAAGTGTGTTCTGTGTTGTGATCATGTTATGTTTGCCTGTGTGACGTTTCCTTACGTACATATTGATGTTTTACTCTCTGCAATTTGGGCTGATGTTGCAAGCAGCATACCACTACATTTTTTATCCTCATCTGACACAGGGCAGTGAACACAGAGAGCACATCTACTACGGTGCATCCGGCATCACCATCAACCACCTGTTGGAGGACACAACAACACCATGGAACTATCCCTGGGAAATGGTGCCATAGGATGTTTGACCTCTGTGAGTGGGACACATGCCTAGGATGGACAGTATTATCGTTGGACTGCTACTTTGGGCATGACAGGCCTGTCCAAACCACCGTTGATGCTGTACTCTGGTTGGGTGTCGTGTTCATCACAGGAGACACACATGACCTTTCCAGTACTGAGGCATATTGGGATGTCACACTTGACTTTGCATGCCCAGGGTTTCAAGGATAGTCGTAACATGACTTGTTGGAGTGCAGACACCCTTTGCACTTTGGACACTGTGTACTGGTCCCCACTTTTACAGCAGGGACTGACATTGTCACTGTTTCAACGTACACGGTGCATGTGCATGTGACTGTTGGTGCAACACAGCAGGTTGCAATATGGCTTCTGTGTGGGTTACTGTAACATGTTTGACCTTTCTTTCCATCTCTATATGCAGGTTATTGTGTCTGCTTACTGTACAGACGTGACGCTCTGCATTGATTTACACACCTAGCATTGCATGTCTGTGCAGTCCTAGTTATCCCCTGAGGTAACGGCACTCACATTGCCCCATTATATTTGGAGTGTGGCAGTGTGAGTGTCCATTTTCATCCTTTATTTTTGCATTCCATGTACTGTGATATATGTGTAAGGACACTGTACCCACACCAACCAGTGCAGGGGGACCTTCTGCATAGTGTTATCTCTGCATGTTTTTGCAGGTAGTTTCTTTTGAATTCTCTGTGTTCATGTGATACAATTGTTTAGGGTTACATTGTTGCAGCTTTGATTCCTATATCAGGCATTATGTGACAGCTGTAACATAAATTTTGATCTGTGTTTTTAAACTTTCAAAATATTAACAACATATGTTTTTTCATTTGTGTGCCTCCTGTGTTGCCAGATAGATATGTTTTAAGGAACAGATCATTATTGATGTGTGTTTTGCCCTCATCATGCACCGCCTACTGTCTACATGCACACATATGTAACTAACACATGTGGGACATGCAGCAGCATGTGGGGGGTGGGGGCCTAATGCATACTGCACACCATGCACCTGATGCACATTATCTCTCCTGCCCATCATTTGTAGACGGGCCAGTGACCTTTCTGTAAGATGTGGGTTGCTGCCCTGCTAAATGTGTTTTCTATCTTTCACCTGGGATCCACTCACCTTGATATTGTGATTGCGGTATCTACACTATCTGTGATGATTAACCAAAATAAAAATATGTGTTTGACATACATTTGTCTCTGCTGCTGCTTGATCACACTGACACTTGCATTTAATGATTTCCTGGTCATGTACATGACCCACCTGTGCTCACATCCTTGTACGGTGCCAGCTGTCTGTCTGCCAGCCGTTTGCCACATCACTGGGTGTTACAGGTTCCCATACACACCTTCCCTTTGAGGTACTATTTTTGCATTGTGCTCATTGTGGTTGTTTGGGATAGTGGTTACAGACATGTGTTATAACACCATAGGTTGCAGGTTGGATCCACACATGGGGTTTACTTTTTTTTTTCTGTTGTGCTAACATGACCATTAGGTAGCTGCAGGTTCATCACCTATGCACACACACTTCCATCTCTTCACTGTACACCAAAGTGTGCCCTCTGTGCTGCCTATCCATCACATATTAGCTGTTACATATGTCTCTTTCTTTATGGTGTTTATATGGCAGTCTGCTTGGGGGATTTGCATTGCTGCAGTTCAGCTAGTCTGTGGTACACCTGTTTGCAGGTTCAATTCTCTCTTGTTCTGTTCCATATTTTGCCCTGCTCCACAGAGCATCCCCTGCCGCCCTTTGGGTTTAGGTTCTTTCCTCTTTTGCATGCTGTATCCACTGCATAACATTTCATTGTGTGTGTGCAGATAGTTATATGTGGCTCTGGTCCCAATTACAGACTGTGATCTGATCTGTACACACCAGATCTGCATGTGCATTTCATCATGGTTACTGTTGGAGGTTTGAATATCGTGGCAGCCAGCAGGCTTCTTGTGTGATGCCCTGCAGTATTCTTGTATGCAACCTTTGCTAATGACCTCGCATTGGTGGTGTTCCCTACCGGTTTGTGCATTGACACTTGTGCTAATGGTCATAGGTTTGATTCCTCTCTATTCTCTTGCATTTGTATGCCTGTCCTGCACAGCTACTTTTCATTCCTGTGACAGTCATATCTGTGCAGATCTGTGCTGTTAGCACATTGTACCCTTTTTTCAACCATCCTTCTGTCCATCTATGTGTGTCTGCCAGCTGTGTGCCGTCCTACCCTGATGTGCATGCTCCTACCCCACATCCTGCACTGCTACACATTTCTGCTTTGCAGCTCTCCCTGGTTGCCTCTCCTGTGTGTGCTCTGCATGTCAGTGCTACTCCTCTGTCCTCCTGTCATTACACCTATCCTGCCACTTCTACCTCCTCTGCTGGACACGTCTTCCCATCCTCTGCCACACACTGTCATTGTTGCATGGTACATTACCATCACCCTGTGCATTCCTGCAGCTGCCCCCCCCCCCCATATGTTTGTCCATTTTTCCAGCTGCCACATGGGCTGGATGCAGATTTGTCTGGTCCATCAGCTCAGATCTACTTCCATCCATTACTTGTGCATTGTCTTTCCTTGTTGCTCTGTGCAGTGTTGGGGTTACATCTGTGTTTGGCCCATACCTCTCTTGCTTTTCAACTTGGGGAACCTTACTGCCCTTAGCCATCATTTTTGGGGTCACCTATATATCCTTGTGGCATCTTAAGCCACACCTTAGCTTCAGCCAGCTTATGGGGTGCCTACTATGGTGCCTTGGGAGTTGGCAACCTTTTGACATGGCCTCTGGGGCACATTATAAACTGCCTTGGCTGATGTTGTGGTTTAGGATGTGCCTTCTGGTGCATTAGTTTATGGCACTGGGGTGCAGGAATTTTTTTTGCTGGCAACACAGATTGTTGTACTGTTTCAAGCAGGAAAGGGAATTTCCTTGGCCAACCTTATTCATTCAGCCGACTGGGGGATTGAACTCATGACCCCTGTTTCAGCAGGCATTGTAATAACCAGTGTGCTATACCTCTATTACTATAATTGCAGGTCAGCACACGAAGTTAAGGTTAATGCGCAGTAACATGTGTGGCTCCCTCTATCGCGTGATAATTAGCGCGGCGCACTTTATTGCGTGATAACCTGCGATTGCTACCTTAAGACCGGAACGCCCACTCCTTTTATGGCATTCTTCACATTATCGCTGGAGCTAATGCCGGGAACATTAAGACGGTTTAGTAAACATACCCCTTAATGTTACCTGCGTTAGTTGCAGTCTTACTGTGACGAATGCCATATAAGGTAGTGGGCATTCCAGTATTAAGGTAGCATTTCGGGTTATCATGCGATAAAGTCTGTTATCGCGCAATAGAGGGAACCGTGGCACAATAACGTGCGTTAGCCTTAATTAGGCGCGCTGACCTGCAATCGTAGCAACAGAGGTGTAGCACACTGGTTAATACAATGATAAAACAGGGCTCATGAGTTTGATCCACAGTGGGCTTAATGAGTAAAGCTGTCTGTGACATTACCCTTTACTTTAAATCAGTGCTGTCTGAGGCATTTTCTTTTTAAATTTAAATTAGTGCTGCCAGCAAACACACCCTCATAGTGCTGTAACCTAAGGTGCCGCATAAGGCGCCCTATAAGGCACTCAAGAGGGCACATTATAAAGTGCACTGTCTGCCAAGGCACCTTATAATGTTCCCTATAGGCTGCCTTATAAGGCGCCTTATGAGGCACCTTAAGGTTACAGCACTGTGAGGGTGTTTTTGCTGGCAGCACTAATTTAAAGTAAAAAAGAAATGCCTCAGACAGCCCTATCAAATAGCACCACTGTGGGACTAAACCCATGACCTCTGCCTCCACAGTCAGTGAAGTAACCAGTGGGCTACATCTCTATAGCTACTAACAAACCCCTGGCTGGCTACAGAAGGACTGCAGGTCACCACACAAACTGTCTGCTGTGGTTACCAGGATAGGGTTAACCCACCCGTACCCATGATGAACTGTACATGCAGATCAGCAGTCTACAGATGATCACAAGATGGTGTATGCACCCCCACAGCACCTCAGCCTGGTAGGGGGAACTGACTGTGTGTGTTACAGAGTAGCTACAGACTGATACGTTGTGGGGGTACTGTGCTCACCCTGAGGGCGAGGTGGGGCACCTAGCACCAGGTCCGCAGCACCTGGCTTAGCTGAGATAGGCTATGCCGCAGGTCACCATCAGTGCCAGTGTGTGATAGGTAGTCCTTACAGACACACCTAGGATGCACCTGTGTCCATCCGTATTTCCCAGTCATGTCTAGCCCTTGTGGACTATGATGCACCCAGAATAGTGCATATCCTGTGTGGGTGCCATGGTCACATGATTTAAGTGAAGGGGGGTGTTTGGACTCATAGGCGGATTATGTAGCACCACCCAACCCACCCTCTGGGGCTCAGGGTGGGGGACAGGGTCTCCCACCAACAGATCCACATTCTACATCCCTGCAATGGTGGCAGTAGAGGGGACCATCAACCCCAGTCATGCTGGGGAACAGGCACCCTACAAGGCAGTCAATGCAGATCTGTACACATCCAACAGGCAATGGCAGACAGACAGTAGGCCTGGAAATGCTCAGCTCCCCCCCACCCACCCACCCACACCAGCATCTGACATTCTCAAGCAGCAAGCACAGTGAGTCTCCACCCATACACATACTAACTGCAGACAGTCTGCTAGCTAGTCCATAGTGCATGTCCCTGGAGGAGATGTGTGCACCCAAAACTTGGATGTGAACACGCACACACACCAAGCAGATAAGTCAGTGATTGGGCCACAGAAAAGAGAACCCATAAATATCACTTGAGAGAAGTGTTATATAGCACTATGGGGGAACCTAGCCATGCCATGGTCACTGCTCAGTCAGGGTGAGAGTGACCTCCCAGCAGGACATGCTGTGGCCACCCTGTCGGTGCAGGTGGTGGCCGAGCACTACAATGTCCCAGCCATTGCCCTATGCCCTGTGCATATGCATCCTGCCCAGGCCACCCTGTGCGGGCTATACCCACAGTACCTTGCTCCTCATTATGCACATTGGCAGGCTAACACTGGAAACAGTGCAAGCAGTGTGGGCTGAGTAAGGTGTAAGCAGCCACAACACACTGGATAGACAGACACACACTCCCACACTTATGCCAGCATTGTGAACATATAGAGGCTTTTGGCAGCCCTGGCCACCACACAAGTCCTGGGCACAGTGAAGGCATGGCTATGGTACGCAATACTGTTGGAGTCACTCCCTGGGGTGGTAAACACTGTCAGAAACCAAAACTGAAACACACTCCACAGATATCAGAAAGGTTGCTATGATGCAGCTCTATCAGCAAATTGTGCTTAACTTAGGAATTGCTATCTGCCATTAATCATAGCAACCTTTTGATATATGTGTAAAGTATTCCCAGGTTTGGGGTGGCATTGCTAAGGTATGCAAGTGCTAGTATTGGGAGATGCTGCTGCACACAGGGCCCAACAGCCTGACTCTCCATGAGGCTTTGGATAGTGGAGCCTGTGGGTGTGGGTGTTTATACCCCTGTTGGCCACTGCTCTAGGGCAGAGGTTCCCAACTCCGGTCCTGGTGGGCCAAACACTGTTCGGGTTTTCATGCTGTCCCTAATGAATATAAATGAGATACATTTGCATACCATGGGGGCGGCGCATACAAATGCAGCACAGGCATATTTATTAGAGACAGCATGAAACCTGAATGGTGTTTGGGCCTCCAAGACTGCAGTTGGGAAACTCTGCTCTAGGTATTGCACATGTTTATGATGTCTGTGCTCTGTAGGGTAAAATATAGGCGTTTTAGGCATGTTTATGTTATCTGTAATAAAGTTTCCATCTTTATTACCACGGTTTAGTACTGGGTAAAATATGGGTACTGGGTTGGCAGGAGCCACAGCTGGGACTTGAATGTGTGACCTTCTGCTCATGAACACACTGGCTGTGTGTACTGCACCACACTGTTGCCACAAAGACAGTTTATTCCCTAGGGATACCATGACTGTTTATCAGATAGACCCTGTCTGTTGCAGTGGACGGTACCCACCTAAACGGAGCTAAGCCATGGTCTGCTGTGGGCAGATGCCACTGCCCCCTCTGCCACCAGCACCCTCCGCCGCCATGCTGCCATGCCATTATGCCAGTGGTGCTGGTGGTGCGCAGTCCCAGGCCATCCAGTATGACAGTAGGCAGCTGCCTATGGTGTGGGTTCTCGGGTAGGAGTGCCTACATGGACATGTGTGCTCCCCCCCCCCCACACACACACACCGCCTGCTAATCTTATGTGCCCTTGGGGGTACCTGCTGGGTAATCTCCCCTGTGACACTGTGGGACACGCACTCATGCCCATGTTGGACCCTCGTCAGTTGATGTCTTGCTGCTTCGCAGTTTTGGCATCCCTTTGTGCCTCCTGTCTGCCTAACACGCACTGTGCCCCAGCTGGACCACGGCATGTGCCGCCTGCAGCCCTCTATATCCCATTTACAGCATCAGTACAGTTGCCCTTTCCTACGTGCCCACTCTGCTGTTACTGCACATGTGCACGCCATAACAAACCTGCCCAATATAGACATGAAAAAACCCTGATCAGCACTATTTCAATGTGGCATCATTCACTTTGTAGGGGTACAGAGAATAGACCCTTCCAAACATGATAGCTTATTTTTTGAGCTTTGTCAGTGGTGTTGCTTTATGTTTATCATTACTATCACTTTTGGCCAGCTTGGTTATTGGGCTTTTAGATGTGGTTCTGGTCCTTTTATATGTTTATTTGCCTCTTTGTTCCCTGCACATGTATCACAACTATCACTTTTCTGGGTTTCCCTACCTTTGCTGCACATTGCTGACTTAAATGGTTTCTCTTTCCTGCAAATGTGCCTTAACGCGAGGGTTTCACTGGCGATAGTGTTCAGACCTTGATTCCACAGTGTTAGTGTGCCTGGAGCCTCTCCCCTCCCACTCTCCGCTCATTTACCCCTTCTCTCCGCCCTCTGGGAAGCCTTACTCTACCCTTCAGAGCCGGATTTCACAGCGTTAGTGTGCCTTAACGCCGCCACTGCATTACCGCGCGATAAGTGATGTTATTGCACGATAAATCGCGCGATAACGTCACTTATCACATGATAATACCATTGCTACGACGTTAAGATGGTTTAGTAAACATACCCAAATGCCTTTTGAAAGGCTTCTGCTGAAAGCAAATTCATTCTTGTGAGATGGTCTTTCCCTCAATTCTATAAGAGAGAGTGATCAAGCTAATGGTAAAGAAACTGACTCTGGATCCAGAGAGGTTGGAAAATCTGAGGACAATTTTAAACCTTCCTTTTTTTAGGAAAGCTTAATAAGTGGGCAGCTGTTAGTCAATTACAGGAACACCGGAAGGCTTTTTTGATCAATACCAATCTGGGTTCAGCAAAAGCTTCAGTGCAGAGACCTTGTTAGTAGCTATTCCCAATGATCTCCATGGAATGATAGATTAATCATGGCTCTTCTGTCTAAAATTCTTGATTTGTCAAGTGCATTTGACATGGTTTACTACCATGCCTTATTAGAACATCCATCAGGTATGGGTTTAGGTGTATCCCCTGTCTATAGCTACTGTGTTGTCTGTCTTGACTAGATTGTAAGCTCTGATGAGCAGGAACCATCATTTACATCTGTTTGTGTAGTGCTGCATACATCCTGTAGTGCTATACAAATGTGCAGTAGTAGCATTAAGAGCTAACTGTTCTCCTACTTGACAGACGACACTCCTAAATTAGTTACATAGAAACATAGAAACATGACAGCAGAAAAAGATCATATGGCCTACCTAGTCTGCCTTTCCATATCAACTACAATAGTCCTCTAGTTGGAGGGAATTGATATTCAAATCAACAAATGTCATCTTGTGGCAGTCCACAGAGTTCAGTTCTTTTTCTCCCACTTTTTAATATCTATCTGCAATCCTTCAGATCACTTAGAAATTAATTTGCATAATCACCATAATGACATTCGGTTACATTTCCCTGGGTATAGAAAGAACAAAGTTGCTGGGTGTCTTAAACCAGTGCTTGCAGTCTATAGCTGAGTGGATGAGGTCTTATAAGTTGTGCTTAAATCTAGCTAAATCTGTAGGACTGTCGGCAAGTAAGGCATGCCAGCAGACACAAGAGCTTATTGACAGGAACATAGTTTCTTTTAAGACTCTTGTTCATAGCCAGGCTATTGCTTCCCAACCCAGTACAAGAAACCTACTAGAGTAGTTTGCACTTGGTTCTTTAGCTCGGATCAAAAGCTTTTGTGCACACAAAGTCAATTTAACATCCATTAGCCTATGGATAAAAAAACATACTAACGCACATTCAGTTTTGTTTTGTTTTGCTTTTAATTAAAACAAATTTTTAAAATGACATTGAAAAACACCTGACATTGGGGAAAATCCTGAAATATTTAAACGTGAACTAAAATTGTTTTGTCTGTGCACATCCCTAAGGCATGTGCACAGACAAATTAGTATAGTTTTCAAGATACCCATAATGAATATGCAGGATATAGATTTGCATACAGTGGAGATCCAGCACATGAAAATCTGTTTCAGGCATATTCATCATGGATATCCTAAATACTAATACTGGAGCATCTTGTCTTCTGTGACTTAATGTGAGAATTAGTGGTTGGTGTTGGAGATTTGCTTGAGGGTTAGTGGTTATCAGGATTGGTTTTTATCTTGCTTGCTTCAGACCCTCTTTTTTATGCTTGCCTTTGTTTCTCTGTCTTCTGGGTGTTTCTGTCTCGCTACTCAACTGCTCATTCTCTCTGTCACTGTGCCTCTGTGTGTCTGTGAATGTGTTTCTTTAACTATGTATGTCTCTGTATGTGTCTCCAAAAATGATCAAAAAACCTCTGAATTAATCAACTTTAATGTGATAATAGTTACAAGAAAGGGAAAAAGATCTCATTAAATCGATAGGCCATTGTTCCGGCCTCAACAATTTTTACTATAATAGGTCAGAAAGGCTTTCCACCATCCTATTTATTTAGTATATATTTTTTAATTTAGTTTTTTCAACTTTATCATAAAAGTGCATAAATCAAACAGGACAAGAATTTGTCATCTAGTAGTTCCCACTCTGACCCCGGCAGCGTTCCACAGACTTTGTATCAGGGAGTGTGCCTTCAAAAATAAGTATGTTCTTAAAAAACACGAACTATAATCATATAATATCCCCTCCTACCATCTATCATCTTGCTCAATTCTATAAATCACATAACATGATAATATGTCCCATAATACTCAGAAGAGTAACAATAGGGGGGCGGAGCCTGATGTCCAGCGGGATAGTCGCATAGCGCTGAGGCTCCCGAGAGGCCTACCAAGACTCCTGAATTTTGAACCGTTTTAATTCTGAATATTGCTTTGACTCTACCGGGGTACCTTGGGGTGATGGCGGGGACCAAACCAGCACGTCTAGATTTCGGGACCCCAACGAATTCCCATGGTAAACGCTCCAAAACCGAGCCCCCGTCTCCGCAGAAGCAGCCCGCACCTCGGGAAGGTCCCGAGATGCAGCAGGAGATCCTCACTGAAATACGAGGGGTAAAAGACCTTGTGCAATCCAACGGGGAGTCACTCCGAGCGCTGCGTGAAGATTTTGGCATGCTGCAAAGCAAACTTGAAGGGCTTTCCCTACGACAAGACAAAATGGAAGGCATACTGGACTCACACACGGTCCGGTTGGCGAAACTTGACAAAGTAGAGCGCCAGATACGGGCCCTTCAGAAAGAAGTGGAAGATGGCAACAATCGGGCCCGCCGCAATAACATACGGCTCGTGGGCATACCGGAGGGAGCTGAGTCTGGAGACATGAAGGAGTTTCTTTGTAAGGCGCTTCCTTCCCTACTTCGGATCACATTTGCTAAAGACCTGGAGATTGACCGGGCTCATCGAGTGCCCTCAAATATGGCGCTCAATCGGAAGACCCCGCGGCCTATTATCTTTCGGCTCTTAAGATACCAACATGTTGAGCAAATTCTGAATGCCGCTCGCGCAAAAGGCCCCATCGAGTTTGAGGGCCACCGGATATCCTTCTTTCCTGATTTGGCTAAGCCCACGGTTGATCGTAGAAAGCGATTCCTGGAATTTCGACCGAGGCTACAACAACTGCAAGCTCGCTATGGCCTGATGTACCCGGCTAAACTCAGGGTAACGCTGCACAACCAGACCAGAACATTTGATGATCCTGAATTACTTGCGGAATTTTTGGAGTCCAAAGAGGCAGATCAGATGCGTTGATCCAAGGAACACTTAGCTAATTGACCTTATATTGGTAAAACCCGCTATATTGTTTTCGGACGCTCTCTACCTTAGAGACTGCCTTGGCAATTCACAGCCTTGGCTTTCACTAGCCTTGATGGCCCTGCTCTATCATGCCCACAGCTACTTCGGTGGAGATCGGAGACTATAATAACAGAAGGGTTCGAATATTACAATCGCACTCTCTTGGGCCTCCTCCCGCAGACATATGGTCGCCATTTATATTTGGGGTTATGCTTCTTCTCTGGGGCACTTCGGTGCTTGTTTTCTCATATGGGGTGTATCTGGTATCTTAATTGATGTGTATGAAATAGATGTACAGATGTGGTATATATTCCATACTCGCCTGCGCTTTTACTTCAAATTTATGACAATGTCTTATGGCCCTATGTAAGGTTTTTTCATTGAACGTAAAGGGAATCAACAACCCGATTAAAAGAAAGAAAATCCTTAGTTATTTGAGTCATGAAAAGGCGGATCTGGTTTTTCTTCAGGAAACGCACTTAAATTCTACCGAAACTCTGAAACTCAATATTAAACCTTACATGGTAGCTGCCTACTCTCCGGCTGTTTCTAAGAAATGTGGGGTAGCTATTCTGGTGAGGAAATCCTTGCCTGTCACCATTATTTCCACTAGCTCTGACACGGAGGGCAGATGGTCCCGCGTCCATCTTAAAATTGGACACCTTGAACTAACATGTATATGTATATATGCCCCCAATGTGGATAATCCTGCCTTTTTTGCTACCATTGCTCAGGTTGCGCAGGCCTCTGCTAGCACCTCACTGATAATAGGTGGCGACTTTAATCAAGTCGTCGATCCTCTGATAGACAGGCAACCGCCTAGAACGAGTGGCCTGCCCAAGAGCTCCCTCACACTCACCTCCTTGATCAAAGATCTCGCTTTAGTGGATCTTTGGAGATTGTTGCATCCTGCTGAACTGGAATTTACTTTCTATTCTCCCCCACATCTATCACAGTCCAGAATAGATTTTTTCCTAATATCTAAAGTGCTGGTATCTCAGGTAGACACAGCGATGATTCACCCATTACATATCTCAGACCATGCTGCCATTTCCTTCCAGTTGCACGCTAACCTGCCCAGTGGGAATCCGGGAAATTGGTTTTTTGATAGGACCCTGCTAGAGCAACAAGAGTTTCAGTTAGACATTCGGGCCGCCATTCAGGACTATTTCCATTTTAACTTACCACATGATACCATGGGCTGGGCTTGGTGGGAGGGCTTTAAAGCTGCCATTCGTGCAACCATTACTAGCTATCAAATTCGCTTGGGGAAACAGCGTAAGCAACAGTTATTAATATTAGAGCAACAAATTAAAGCTGGGGAACGGGTTCTTACTTCCCGCACTGATCCTTGTGTGTTGTTACGATTGCAACGCCTACGCTTTCAATATAACTCAATCCTGTCTGCTGCAGCTTCTAAAAATATCGCATCGCAGCAAGGGATGTACTATCGGGAAAGCAACCGTGCTGGTAGACTCTTAGCTAATGCCTTGAAAGGTCAAAAAGAAGCCAAACGGGTAGCGGCTCTCCGAAACCCGGTAGGAGGGGACATAGTGACAAATAATACAGAGATAGTAGAGCTCTTTCGGGATTTTTATACTCGTCTTTATAAATCAGAATGTGACTTCACGTCAGAGGCTTTTGAGCGATTATTATCCGGAATCCAACGGCCGACCCTCTCTGAAGAGGATAGGGTTGCGATGGATAAACCCTTCTCTACTAATGAAATTCACTCTGCCCTTAAACGTGTGGCCTCGGGACGCGCCGCAGGCCCTGACGGTCTTCCGGCCGAATTTTATAAAACGTTCAGTGCTGATCTAGCCCCCCACCTAAAACTCTATTTCACTGCTCTGGCTGAAGACACATCTTGCTTGGGATCCTTTTCGGCGGCGAATGTGGTAGTATTTGAAAAAGAAGGGAGGGATCCGCTGTTAACAGCTAACTACCGCCCAATCTCCCTTCTTAACGCAGACTATAAAATTTTTGCGACTATCTTAGCCTCTCGACTATCTGACCAAATGTCTACACTAATCCACCCTGATCAATGTGGTTTTATACCCGGAAGATCCACTGCCGACAACGCTAGGACTTTATGTCATGTTTTGACTAATGCTGCAAGCCTAGATCTACCACTAGTTGGCCTCTCCCTAGACGCCGAGAAAGCCTTCGACCGTCTCGAATGGCCCTTCTTATTTGCTGTTCTCCGTTGGTACGGCTTTGGGGAGGGCTTTCTCCGGTTTCTTCAAGTCATGTATGCCGAACCCACAGCCAGTATATGTGTGAATGCTATCAAATCTCAGCCATTCAGCCTTCAAAGAGGTACACGCCAAGGGTGCCCCCTATCTCCTCTGCTCTTTGACTTAGCGCTCGAACCTCTAGCCCTGTTACTTAGGCAGTCCGCAGACATCCGAGGTGCCCCCTTTAGACACAGAGAGATCAAACTCTCCGCTTATGCAGATGATCTTATGCTTTTTATAACTTTGGACTCGGTCCCAGTAGTCTTAGAATTACTAGACAGGTATTCGCAGCTCTCGGGCTATAAGATCAACTGGACCAAATCGGTTGCTTTCCCACTTAACCACCGGGTACATGCGGCCGACATGCAAGCCTTTCCCTTTCTCTGGCAGCATAGTATGGTGAAATATCTCGGGGTCTATTATTGCTATCCTTTAGAGGACACTATTAGTTTCAACGCCAAGGCGATAATCTCCAAAGTCCGTGAACTTACCATTCGGTGGTCTCCACTAACCCTTACATGGTGGGGCCGCTTGGAAACAGTGAAAATGATGATAGTTCCTAAAGTGAACTACATTCTCGAAATGCTACCATGTTTACTGCCCCGACACATCTACAAAGATATAGAAGGCCTTCTTATCCGTTATTTATGGCAGGGTAAAACACCCAGGATAGCTAAACAACACTTGCAATCTGATAAAGCGAGAGGAGGAGCTAGATTTCCAGATTTTCTCAAATATCATAAAGCCTTCCTCTTAAAGCAAGGTGCCCGTTGGTTGGATACCCCGGCAGCAGGCCGCCCGGTGTGGCTAGATATTGAAGAAGAGCTTAGTGGACCAGTTCCGCTGGCCTACTTCCCCGGAATGTGCCATCATTCAGACTCCCGCCATTCACCAATGGTTGTAGACACTCTAGTGGCCTTTAATGCCCTCATTCAATCTCTGGGTCCGCAGGCGTGCCCCCCGGACCATCTCCCGATATGGCATAACTCTCGATTTCAAATTAACAAAAAAACGATAGCATGGAGACCCTGGTACTCCAGGGGGATTTGGACACCTAAGCAGCTGTTTGCTGGGGATCGCTGGAAAACCTTTAATGCTTTACAAACGGAATTTGGTCTACCAGCGAAATATTACTTTCAATGGGTGCAGCTCCAACATTGCCTTAAAGGCGCTCGGGTCATTCCGCGCTCTGATACTAGCGTGGAAGGGCTGTCAGAGGTGATTCGTTGTATCGGGAGTCTACCAGGGGTGGCATCTAACTTTTATAAAATACTCACTCATAGTCCAGGCAGGGACACCCCTAGGGCCCAGCAGGCATGGGAGCGCGAATTGCACATCACTTTAACTCCCCAGCAATGGAAGATAGTCTGGAGCAAAGTGGTGCGGGTCTCCAGATCCGCCTCTGTCACTCAAACGCTCTTCTATTTTGCCCACAGATGCTTTTATACTCCTGAGAAGATGGCCAAATGGAATGTCAATACAAGCTATCGATGTTGGTCATGCCATACAGCGGTGGGTACCTTCGCCCATGTTATCTATGAATGTCCAGCACTACAGCAATATTGGGGGCGGGTTTGGGACCGGATACAAAGTATCCTACACTTCCGGGAGCCCCTTTCTTGGAAGATTGTGGGACTCCGCTCTGTGGCGGGGATCCCCTCTCTTCCCAGGACAGGCCGCTTCCTCCTAGATTTTATGTTGGGTATGGCTGTATGCTTAGTCACGAAAAATTGGAAGAATGGCTCCCGCCTAACTTTTACCGAATGGTGGAATTCTGTCTGCTTATATAGTACATATGAGCAGATACCTCGTCGGATGGCATTCCAGGTTCAGGACTGCTCTCACTTGTCTAAGTGGCAGATGCTTAATGACTATGTTCAGATTGCCAGATGCTCCAATATAGCCGTATAGCTACACTCATCATGTTGCAGATAATTATATTATCTCGAAAGATAATAATGTGTATATACACCCGATACTGGATTGTTACGTATCCCAGAGAAGAAGCAGGGGGGAGGGGGGTGGTGGGGGTTTACTGTCCGTGATTGTATAATATTATTTGTTCATGTCTTCTATTCTGTATGTCCTTTTGTTTCGATGTTCCAAAATGAAAATAAAAGTTTAAAAAAAAAGAAGAGTAACAATAAATATCTGAACCCAGAATAGATTATCATAATCAATAACTCTCATTGTATCAATAACTCTCATTGTAATATAGCTGGAATATCCCCAAATCCTAATATGAATGTCCCCTAGTATAACTGGCATGGTCAATTAGAATACTATAGGAAACAACATTTTTTTTCATATTAAAATTAGCGGCTCTTAAACAATCCTTTCATACACACGCTTTAAACCATTGTACCACATACTAATGCGTTCAGCTCCATCACTTCAACCATGTCTATCCAGGCAGACACAGCACAATACATCCAACCAAAAGGTCTTTAAAAATCCTGTGCACATTATAGGCACTCTTTCTTAAATTCAGTTCTTAATAGCTGCACTCAAAACTCTTATTACATTCTTTTTAAAATCTTTGTTAATGATATAGCGGAAGGGTTGTCGGGTAAGGTTTGCCTCTTTGCAGAAGATATCAAAATCTGCAATAGAGTAGACATCCAGGAAGGTGTAGATAGCATGAGGAGGGATCTAGCTAAGCTTGAAGATTGGTCTAGAATTTGGCAGTTGAGATTTAATGTTAAAAAATGCAAGGTCATGCATTTGGGCTTCAGCTTTCCAAGGGAGCGATATAGTATAGGGGGTGAAGTACTTTTGTCCACTAAAGAAGAGTGGGACCTAGGCATGATTGTGTCTGATGATCTTTAAAGTAGCTAAACAGGTAGAAAAGGCGACAGTAAAAGCTAGAAGGATGCTTGGGTGCATAGGGAGAAGAACAGCCAACAGAAGAAAGAAGGTGATAGTGCCTCTTTATAAGTCTTTAGTGCAACCTAATTTGGAGTATTGTATGCAGTTCTGGAGTCCCCACCTTCGAAAGGATATAAACAGTATGTTTATGTTTATGTTTATTTCATTTGATATACCGCCCTTCTGGGGAGGCAGAGCGGTTTACAGTGTACAAACATTTCAAAGAAGGCACAAGGCCGGAAAGAAGGAAAGAGAAGTTACAATCGTTGATAGGAAAGCAGGAGAGAAAAGGGATACAGGACAGGACGCAGAGGCTGGGATCACACAAAAAGGGAGGGAAGGTCAAAGGTTAAAGGAAGGGTGATGGGGCTCAAGTCGGAAGGGAGGCGGGAAGTGAATTCCAGAGGGCAGGGCCTGTGAAGAAGAAGGCTGAGGAGCGGGTGGACTGAAGGTGATCAAGGGAGGGGGAGGGAAGATTGAGGCGGTTGAGATGAAATGAACGAGGAGTGTGTCTGGGAGTGTGAAAGGTGATGAGATCTGCCAAGTATTGTGGGGTATTGGTGTGAAGAGCTCTGTGAATAAGAGTGAGGAGCTTAAATCGGGAGCGAAAGGGAACAGATAGCCAGTGAAGATGAACAAGTAGAGGTGACACGTGATCTCGTAGGGAAGAGTGGGTGATGATGCGGGCAGCAGTATTTTGGATCCTCTGTAGTCTGTTAAGTTGGGATTTGGGGAGACCGATGAAAACAGAGTTAGAGAAGTCAATGCATGACATAACTAGTGACAATAGCAGGGTGGTAAGGGCAGATGGTGTGAGAAAGGGACGAATCGCATGAATTTGGCGAAGAAAAGAGAAAGAGGTCTTGGTGATATGTGAAACATGAGCCTGAAAGGAAAGGTCAGAGTCAAAAAGCACACCCAAATAGTGAAAAGTGGAAACCAAAGGTATGGGAGAGTCCGAAAAGGATAGAGCAAGCAAAGGGGGCAGGCTGCCATGGGAGAACCAGATTGCGATGGTTTTGGTTAGGTTGAGGTGAAGGCAGTTCTGGGTTAGCCAGGATGCAACGGTGGAGAGACAAGAGTTGAGTGCAGAGAGGTCTGGGTGAGAGGGGGAAGTGTGATGAAGGAGGACTATGTCATCTGCATAATAGAAAGCAGAAATTCCAGTTTGTTGTATCAGTAGGGCGAGTGGAGCAAGAAAGAGGTTAAAGAGGAGAGGACCTTGAGGGACCCCACAGGGTAAAGGAAATGGATTGGAAGAAAGGACGGAAGGAGAGTAGGAGAGAACCGCACATGATCGAGAGGAGAGAAAGGAGTGGAACCAGTGATAAACAGTGCTATGGAGACCTGCTTCCCATAGGCGAAGAAGAAGAAGGGAGTGATCCACTAGGTCAAAGGCAGCAGATAGATCCAAGGCTACCGCCACCGAGATATCACCGCGATCGTGGGCCACATGCAGTGCATTGGTGAAAGCAAGCAGAACAGTTTCAATGCTGTGGCCCTGATGGAATCCTGATTGACGGGGGTGGAGGAAATTAGTGGAGTCAAGATGGTGAGAAAGCTGTGCGAAAACAATTTTTTCGAGAAGTTTAGAAAGGAAAGGGAGCTTGGAGAATGGGCGGTAGTGAGATGGAACAAGAGGATCAAGAGAAGGTTTTTTGAGGATGGGGTGGATTAGGGCATGCTTCCAGGAATGGGGAAAGATCCCCGTGGAGAGGCTGGTGTTAAGTATAGTGAGAATAGGGAGAAGGAGTGCCAGGGAAGGTATAAGTAGCCAGGAGGGGGGAATAGGATCGAGAGAACAAGAGGTCTTATTGGATGAGGAAATAAGTTGATGGAGTTCAGCTGTAGTGGTTGGAGAGAAAGAAGTCCATGTGTGTGAGAGGCAAGAGGAAGGGGGGGGTGAAGCGACAAGGGGGGGGGGGAGAGTGGATAGGAGCGGGACAGACAGGGAGAGAGGCTCTTAGGGAAGAGATCTTATTACTGAAAAACAAGGCCAGGAGTGGAGGAGGGGGGGGGGGAGGGCTGGGCGAACGCAATAGGAGTGGTAGGATGAAGGGAAGTAAGGGAATTGAGAGTAGAGTAGAGGTGACGAGTCTGGTTGGGGGCGTTAGCAATGGCATTAGAGAAGTAAGTACAGGGAGTCAGTACAGGGAGTGGCTAAATGGTTAGTGGTCCTCATTATAAAGCATATGAGGACAGACTTAAGGATCTTAATATGTACACCTTAGAGGAAAGATGATGAAGGTGATAAGATTGAGACGTTTAAATACCTCCGTGGCATAAATGCACAGGGGGAGAGCCTCTTTCGATTGAAAACAAGCTCTGCTATGACGGGACATGAGATGAGGGTGAAAGGGGATAGATTCAGGAGTGATAGGCGGAAATATTTCCTTATGGAAAGAGTGATGGATCCGTGGAATAGTCCCCCCGTGGAGGTGGTAGAGATGAGGACAGCATCTGAATTCAGAGAAGCATGGGACCAACACAGAGGATCTCTAAAGGAAAAAAGGGGACTGTTGTAGTGGTTGATATGGAAGGACAGACAACATAGGCCATGTGGTCTTTTTCTGTCGTCATGTTTCTATGTTTCTATAAAAACAATTCTTACTGTCCAAACATCAGCCTTACAAATAACATGGATCACATGGGTAGTCAGCTGCCTCACGATCTGAAAGGGACACCACGCCTGTGCACTTACAGCATTTACAATCAACATATCGCTATCCTTCCGACGACCATATTCAGAAAGTATACATCAACCATACTCACATATGTTTCCATCGGAACAGCCCCATTCAGAAATTATTATCTTCTTCATTCCGATACATGCACATATATAGGTCATCTATTCACCCACATAATCTGGGTATACCATTACCTCTTTTCAACAATATCAACTTAATGGCTTACTGACTTTCACATAGGGTCCAATTCTGTCCTGGACGTAGCCCCTCAGGATAAGAATCACAAACAGTCCTGTATGTGCAGGCCAGGACTGCGATTCAGTCCGGCCTGCACATGTGGGACTTTCTCCAGCTAACTCAGTCTAGGCTCTTCAGTGGAGCCGTGGTGCCATGGCATCATGTTGCCATGGCACCGTGGCTCCATTAAAGAGCCGCGATCCAGCCGCCTGCAACAAATGCTAATTCTCCACAGCCCGACCCCTGATCTGGCCTCCTAATGCCAGGGTTGGGCTGAGGGGAATGTCCCCTGGCCCCCCCCCCTGCCCCATTCATGCCCCAACAGCCACAAACCTAAATGTCCATGGAAGTTATTCCACCTCAGAGGTAGAATAACTTCCCCAAACATGTTGCCGGCCCTGGACATACAGGACCGACTTTAAAATTGGCCCTGTGCATCCAGGGCCAGTGACCACCCACTGCCCACCTAGACTCCGTCCCCGGGCTGCCTATTCCCCACCCAACTGGTGAAGAAGTTATTCGGGGGCAGGAGAAGCAGCGAATAGCATCCATCCCCGCTATTCATTGCTCAGAATAACCCAGATAGTGTCTAACTATAGATGCCTGGTGGAGCCGCCAGAAGTGATCACATCACCCCGGTCCTTAGGGACCTACATTGGCTACCAATATACTCACAGCTATCGGGGGCAGGAAAAGCAGCGAATAGCATCCATCCCCACTATTCATGGCTCAGAATAACCCCAATAGTGTCTAACTATAGATGCCTGAGTGGAGCCGCCAGAGGTGATCACATCACCCCGGTCCTTAGGGACCTACATTGGCTACCAATATACTCGCGGCTATCCTATAAAGTAGTCATCATTACCTTCAAGGTCATCAACAAGTTAGCTCCCACAGCCATAATGGACCTTATCCACCCCATTGCAGCAAACAGAGAAAGGAGAACATGCACAGCCAATACCCTATTGATCCCCAGTGAAATAACAAAATGTACCAAGGCAACAAGGAACAGAGCTTTTAAGTTTTATGCCCCTAGCTGCTGGAATGCACTCCCAGCACCCATCAGAGCCATAACAGATCTAGCCCAATTTAGAAAAGCGCTTAAACACCATCTCTGTCTCTTACACTACTCACAGCCCTCTAACCTGACACCCCCGAGCATAAACCCAGCTATGAACACATGAATCACATCAGTGAATGTACATATTGTAGATACAGATTGTAGATAATTTGATATGTGTACAAAGTTACTCCCAGTTGAAATCCAAGTTCAATTGTCCTGTTCATTGTAAGTGCCTTATTAGCACAATACTGTTGTATTTAAACCGTGCTGATTTTTAAGAGCGCGGTATATAAGAACAATAAAATAAAATAAATAAAATAAAATGCTTCTACCCGGGGCCAGTGCTACCATCAGGTGACCTCAGCAGTCATCTGGAGTGCCAGCCCCCCAGGGGTGCCCATTGCCACTGCTGCTGCAGCCACTCTTGGCAATGGCTGCAAACAGCCCATTGCACTTACCTTAAAACTCAGTGTCATAGGGTTGTTTGCTTCCACTCCCTCCAACACCCAATACTGACTTCCTGTTTACAGACAGGAAATTGACATTGGCCATCAGAGGAGGTGAAAGCAAACATCCCCGCAGCACTGAAGTTTTAAGGTAAGTGCTGCAGGGCTGTTTGCAACCATTGCTGCTGTTGCAGGTCAGAGATGGGGTGCAGTAGAGTCAATGGGTGCCCCTGGGGGAGAGGGGGGGGTGCAAGAGATGAGGTTCACCTAGGACGCCTCAACTCCTTGCCCTGTCCCTGCCTCTACCACTTTCCTGTTCAACTTGTTCTTATGATCTGTCATTTACAAACTATCTGCTGCTCAGAACCAGGCAAAAGATCTAAAAGATGTGAATGGCTTAACAAAATCTTCTGAATCTGTTAACCAGCTGAAGAATATTTTGCAATGAAATTCAAGAACTCCAAGGTATCCTTAACTGATCTTCCTCTTTTCCTTTGTTGAAAAAGGAGATCTCAATTATTATTTTGCACCTTTGTGCATGCTTGTCGCACTAGCTGATGCAGATAGCTTTTTTCAATTAAATTATTTGTGAGCTACCAAGAATGTACACAATCTTCTTCAAGGTTCTACAGTTTCTCCTATATCTCACAAGCTGGGTAAAGGGGAGACTATCCTTTAAAAAACGTGGATGTATACTTGACTAGTGTAACAAAGTGCTGCAATTGGTAGACTTTTTAAACACTCCTGTGATAAACTGGTCACCCTCTATCTCAGTGGTTCTCAACCTTTTTTGCACCGTGACCCCTTTTACCATTGGTCAACTTGTGATGACCCCCAATGATAAAATTAAATGCGTCTCTTTTCCTTTACCGTTAACGCATTGTCGCTATAATCATTTGTTGAATTATTAATATATTATAGGCCTTTGCATTATGTTTTTATTTATAAAATTTACTTATTTAAACCACAATAATGAATCCCAATAACAAGTAATAATATTTGATTTCAAAATTATTATGATTTTGTAGTCAAATCACTAATATGAAATAAAATGATTTTTTCTACCTTTGTTGTCTGACCAATTTATTTGCTGATCATGCTGGTCCCGATCTGAGGCTTCTGCTTTCCTGTCTTCTCTTCACTCTCTTTCTGTGGTCTATGGTCCATCTGCCATTTCTTATCTTTTCTTTCGTTTTCTTCACTTCTTTCCATCAGCCTATTTCCAGTCCCAGTAACCCTCCCCAGTATCAGCCCCTTTCCAGTCCTCACTCCCAGTACCTTCCAATGTCAACTCGCATTCCCATGACTGCCACTGGTGTCCATTCCCTTCCAGTCCCCCTCCCTTCCCCACTGACCAGTCCCTTCTAGTGCAAATACCATGGCAGCCCCTCTCAGATCCACTCCCTTCCATTTCCATTCTCCTATCCCCTCGTATCAGCCCATTTGTAGCCTTAGCCCCCAGTTTTCTTCCAAGGCCAGCAGCTCTATCCTCCCCTCCCCACAATCAGCCCATTCCCAGTCAAAGCTCCCCAATCAGCTCACTTCTAATGCTAATCCCCCCTCAACCCCATCACCAGTGCTAGCCTCCCCTAATCAGCCCAATACCAGTCCTAACCCCCATCAGCTCATTTCCAGTCCTAGCCTCCACTAGTCAGCTCATTTCCAGTCATAGCCCCCCCGATCAGCTAATTTCCAATGCTAGCCTCCCATCAGTCCATTACCAGTCCTACCCCACCCCATCAGCCCATTACCAGTCCTAGCCTCCCCTAATCAGCTCATTTCCAGTGCTAGTCCCCCCTCAACCCCATTACCAGTGCTAGGCTCCCCTAATCAGCCCATTACCAATCCTACCCCCCCCCATCAGCCCATTACCAGTCCTATCCTCCCATCAGTCCATTTCCAGTCCTAACCTCACCGATCAGCTCATTTCCAATGCTAGCCCCCCATCAGTCCATTACAATTCCTACCCCTCTATCAGCCCATTACCAGTCCCAACCCCCCCTTGATCAGTCCATTCCCAGTCCTAGCCTTCCCTAATCAATCCATTACCAGTCCTAGCCCCCCATCTGCCCATTACCAGTGCTAGCTCCCCCATCAGCCCATTATAATCCTAACCCGCACTGTCTCTCGCCTCTGTCCAGCATTTATCCCCTGTCTGTCCAGTATGTCCCGCTGTCTCTCCCCTTTGTCCATGCCAGCCCCCTCCCTCTATCCCTCCATGTCAGCCCCCCCTGTCCATGTCAGCCCCCCTCCCTCCATCCATCCATATCAGCCCCCTCCTTCCATGTCATCCCCCATCCTTCCATCTGTCCATGTCAGCCCCCCTCCCTCCATGTCAGCCCCCTCCCTCCATCCCTCCATATCAGCCCCTCCCTCCCTCCCTCCATGTCAGCCCCATCCTTCCATCGGTCCATGTCAGCCCCCTCCCTCCCTCCATGTCAGCCCCCCTCCCTCCATCCATCCATATCAGCTCCCTCCCTCCCTCCCTCCATGTCAGCCCCCTCCCTCCATCCATCCATCCATATCAGCCCCCTCCCTCCCTCCCTCCATGTCAGCCCCCATCCTTCCATCTGTCCATGTCAGCCCCCCTCCCTCCATGTCAGCCCCCTCCCTCCATCCATCCATAACAGCTCCCTCCCTCCAAGTCAGCCCCTCCACCCACCATCCATCCATATCAGCCCCCTCCCTCCCTCCATGTTGGCCCCCTCTGTCCATGTCAGCCCCCCTCCGTCCATGTCAGCCCCCTCCCTCCATCCATCCATCCATCCATATCAGCCCCCCTCCCCCTTGTCCATGTCAGCCCCCCTGTCCATGTCCATGTCAGCCCCCCCTGTACATGTCAGCCCTCCCTCCCTCCCTCTGTCCATGTCAGCCGTGTTGCAGGTTCCCTGCCCCCTCATCCCCTCTCCCCATGTCTGCCTCCCTTCTAATGCAGCTGCAGCTCCCTGCCTCTTAGGGAACCGCGGCTGTGCCTGTAAAATCATTGCGGAGCCTCCCTTCCTGTTTACCGCTTCCTTTGGAGACGGGACAATGCTGCATGGAGCCCGTCGAGAGACAGGAAGACTCTGCAACGGTTTTACAGGCACAGCTGTGGTTCCCTAAGAGGCAGGGAGTCGTGGCTGCATTAGAAGGGAGGCAGTGAGTTTGCCGCTGCCGAGAAGTGGATTCGGCAGCGGCAGCAACTTGTGCGCATTTTAACATTTTTTTTTAACTTGGCGGAGACGAGGCAACCCCTACTAAATCCTGTGGCGACCTACAGGTTGAGAACCGCTGCGCTATCTGAATTGACAAGTCCAAATATGCAATCATCTCACAGTTGTGTTGTTACAAAATTGGATATTCGTATCACATGCATTCAACCAGATGTAAAAATTAGACAGATCTTGTACTCATCCCCACCAAAGCATGAACCCATCATCAATATATTGGTGCAACATAGCTATAGATGCTGTAAAGAGGGATTATTTTATCCATATCTTTTTATATTTTGCCATGTACAGATTAGCTATTGATGGGGCCATAGTAGCTCTCATTGCTACCCCAGAGTTCTGCTGATAGATAACACCTAGTGAGGGCCTGCTGAATATTGAGCCCAATATTCTTTTTTTTTAATCAATTTTTCTAATAGCGCATGTTGAGTAATTTCTCAGATCTCTAACGTCAGATTTGGAGTAGGATCCTTTCCTAAAATATCATACATTGTGGCATCTGCCAATTGTCTTTTAACCTCACCAATATACATGTAGTCTTTACGGTTCATTAAAACTGTTACCCCTCATTTATTCGCTCTTTTTATTACCAGCTCATTATCAGATTCAAGTTGTTCCATGGCCTCCTATTTATCTGTATCCAGCTTATCTAAAGTCCTAAACTATCTCTGGGACTCAAGATGTTCCACTTCCCACAACACCAACAGTTTAAACATGGCCAACACCAGATGAGGTGGTCCTGGAGGGTTCCAGGTAGACTTAGAAGGCAGATCAAATATTTCCTCCCAATCTTTATCTAATTATACATTGGTTCTATCTCCATTTTCTTGATCTGAAGAAAACAGCTTAAGACTCATCCATCTCATGAATCTTTTCAGATCCAGATGAAATTCAAATGGATTGCAATGTGCTCTCAGAACAAAAGATAATTCTTTTAACAGTACATGTTCCTGTGCCTTCATCAAATTTCTCACTGATATGTTCACTACAGAAGGTTGAATCCTTTTTGTAATCATGTCCATGGATGTCTTTGATGCAGTGGCATCTCGGAAGATGGTTTCCAATGACCCCTACTTTTTTTCTGATAACATTGACCTAAAAAAAGATCTTCTTCTCCAGAGCAAACGTCTTCCGATCTGGATGATCCTTCCAATGAAAAGATACCTTTTTTACGTGGTTTTTGGGTGGATCAGGTGGCTGTAGAAGGAATTTTGTGATTGATTTGTTGTGAGTGATTTGGCATGAGTATGGTTTTTTGTATGTTATTGAATGAGCCGCCAATCAGAGAGGTCGAATGAGCTCTATGGTTGGGTAAATTGATGAGGATGACATGGATGACAGAGATTGGATGCATAAATGCTGTAAGTGTGCAGATGCAGCAATCTTGTCAGATCGGGAGACAGCTGAACGCCTGTGCAATCCATGTTCTTTGTAAGACTGATATTTGGGCAGTAAGTATTTTTTTACATAACAGAGTTTTGAGTGCACTTATTAAGAATTGAATTTAAGAAAGAGTGCCTAGAGTGTGCACATTAGGATTTTTAAGGACATTTTGATTGTGGTATGTACTGTATTTTGTTTGATGTATTGCACTGAGTGTACCTGGAAAAGGTTGTTTAAGCGCTGCTAGTTAAACTAAAAAATCATGATTATTCCAGTCATTCCTTTTAGAATGTTCCTGTCAAAAACACATTATTAGACAGCAGACTATAAAATATCAAACAGCTAAAGGCAGAAACCATCACATAGGGAGGGGAGAAACTATTCACAGCCATAGGCTGCCAGACTTGCTAGAAAATAACAAGGCACGGGCCGGAGGACAAACCTAGCAGAACACAACACTGACAAGTACTTACTTCTCTTACTGAGCAGAGGGAGGTACTGTATCTAGCTGACTGACCTCAGGAATAATGGCATTGTCAAGACCAGAGAAGTCCCAGTGCCCTCTCTGTATCTGCATAGTTTATAAAGTATACATGTACACACTTAGACTACAAGTACAGCCTAACTCTTAGCGGAAGTACTGCAGAATTACTGCTGGGGATCAGGCACTATTTTGAACCCAGTACTCCAAAGAACAGGAGCGACTGGGGAACATTCCTGCTCCCATTAGACACCAATGATCTCGGTAAGAGCTGGGGGAAGGGGGTTGTGATGGGGTGTCTGCTTGGGGGACATTGGGGGGGGGAGGTTGGATGGGGAATTTTCCTCTAAAGGGGGTCAGTTAGGGGCTTTATGTAGAGGGGGTCTTGGGGGGGGGGAGAACGGATGCCAGGGGATCTTGGGAGATATTGAATGTCAGTAGGAAGATGTCGGGAGGACTGGATGTCAGGGAGATTTGGGGAGGGGGGGGGGTGATGTCAGCAGAGTGATCGGGAGGGGGGGAGGCGGCCTTGGCCTTTATACCTGTTCCTTCAAGCTAGCACTTATTTGTGCTTCAGGGCAGCTGTAAATGCCATTATCTAGATTTTTGGTTACTGCTACTACTACCACTGAGCATTTGTATAGCACTACAAGATGTTCGCAGCTCTGCACAGACATGGATTCTTCATGTAAGACAGGGAATATACTTCAGTATTATACAGCACCCAAACCACTCCCTCTCCATGCCCTAAACACATCCTCTTGACATCAGGACATGGTAAGCATCTCCACCTCCAAACACTGCCTTTCAAAAATTGTGCATACCAATCTACATGTGTAAATACTGCTATTTGCATGTGGGGCTACATCTAAAATAACCTCCTAAGTATAGTAGCAGCAACACATGGAGATCTACGGGAAGTTTGGGTATAGGTTTAATTGATGTCAATGCATCTCCCTCTCTCATCTCAGAGCACTGAATCTGATGCATAAACTGATGCACATGGTGGAAAAACAGAAACCAGGAACAATCCACACCTATAAATGCTTCTATGCCTGACCTAACTCACCCTCAATGTCTCCAAACAATGCAAGTAAAATTGCGCATACTGTTAATAAGTGTGTGCGATTTACCCACATTCTTGCCTGGGTAATAATAAAAGCATCTGTTTTTGAGAGCAAAATGCTATTTTACCAGAGAAATGGCTTGGATTTTTGCCCTCTGAAGTTGAGAGAAATCAGGAATCCACAAGTCTTCAGTGACTCACAGGCTGATATCCTAATTGCTATGTGATGCTCTTTTTCCACCAAAAATGGATCCTTAAGAGAAACTTCCTCTGATTTAAAAGTGTTAGATTTCATTCTGTTTACTTTGAAAGGACCCTTTCTTTTCTTTTTTTTGCCTATTTTCAGCAAGATAAAATGCGCCCTACCTTTCCATGTTATCACGTACTGTGTCTGGCCGCTAGTAAACTCACAATGCAAACGCTTCACAGATGGTGTGGCTTACATTTGAACTTGATTTACAGATCTCTCTATCTTTTACTTCCCCACATCGGGAGGAACTTGAAAGGTACTGTATTTCAGCTTGTTAACGGCATGAAATTAATATGCTTCAACTCATCTCTGAAACTTTTAAATGGTTATGTAGCATGGATTGATTGCTATGCTGGTAACTAAATTGCATTCACTGCTCCCAGGCTTCTTTTGCACAAAAGCAGTTGTGCTGAGGGGGGAAAAAAGAACATTTACCAGTCATCCTCTTAAAAATTAAATCTTATAATGACGTGCTAATAGCATTGTTTTATATGGTAGAACAAATTTAGCATATCCCTACAGGCATAACAAATTTTGATATATTCTGACTCTCTTTGATGGTGCTTATCTGTTTGGTATTTAATTTGCTACTCGCTATCCATTACTCATGCTGGTTGCTTACTTGTTTTCTATTTTTTTTTAAACTGCCTTGCTTGTATAACATTTAAAACCAACATCAGGAAATGCTTTTTAAAGAAAAGGATGGTAGATGCTTGGAATGACGTCCCACTGGAAGAGGTGGTGGGGGAGTGGGGGGGGGGGGGTGGAAACAGTGACAGAATTATAGAAGGAATGGGATAAGCACTGAGGATCCCCATGTAAGCAGAGGAACATTCCTACTAGGGCAAAACTTAAATGACTTTCACACTTCAAAAAAGTATAACAGACATACAAAGTGAACAGCATTGAGCAGGGGTAACCTGCAAAAATGCAACATATGCCTTTGAGTCAATGCTGACACCTGGCAACCCAGAAGCCCCTGGGTTCTCTTGGCAGTGTGACAGGAAGTAGATTGCCAGGTCTTTGTTTGGAGGGTTAAGTGACTTACCTAAGGCCACAAGGAGTACTAGTTGGAATCAAACCCAGGTTTCTTGGTTATTAAGTCAGTGTTCTAATCACTAGGCTACTCCTCCACTCCAGGGTAACCTGCATGGTGTGGCATTTACAACCCTAAACACCTTGCAGAGCAGACTATATGGCCCATGCTGGTCTTTACCTGCCATCATTTACTATGTTACTATATAAAATCCGATATTGCTAGATGCTGATTATGCACAGGAAAACATATATTTTGATAAAAACTAGTTGACAGTCCTTTATTATTCTTTGCTTTGCATAATTTTTCCAGTTTTCATTTCAAAACTTGGATGTTCTGTTACAACATCACCGGAGGAATTCAAATAATTAGGAGTAGGGTTTGGTCAATTGGCAAGGGTGGTAGAATTTTCTGAGATATCACACATGTATGGCAAGGATAAAAACAGGCTATATTTATTTATTTAACAGTTTTTTTATACTGCTTTATCATTTCAATCAAAGAGGTTTACATTGTAACTTAAACTTGGTAATGTACATTAAACAGGAACATTGATAACTTGGATTTTTCTGAACAATGGAGGGTGAAGTGACTTGCCCAAGGCCACAAGGAGTACTAGCGGGAATTGAATGCTGGTTTCTTGGTTCCCAAGCCAGGGCTCTAACCATTTAGGCTACTCATCAATCATTTTATTATACTGTATGGCTGAAGAACTGGTGTAAAGAGGGTTTGGGATATTTGGGCTATTTTGGCTGTCTTTGTAAAAATAACAGTAAAAGGCAAAAAAACAATAAGTTTGGAGAGACAGAATATATATCTTTATCTGTATTCAAACATTTGCTATACTGCTTAAATCAAAAGACATAAAACGGTGTACAATTAAAAAAATACTAAATGACTGCTGAAAAAGAAGAAAGGAGCACCAATAATAGGAAAGGAAAGAAGAACAATAGAGAAAGGACAGGAGAGGGAAGGAGCGGTGTGTGTGTGTGTGTGGGGGGGGGGATTAAAAGAGCACTGAAACAGATGAGTCTTTAATGAGGTTTTGAAACTGGTGAAAGAAGGCTCAGATCAGAGACCCAAGGGGAGGGAGTTCCAGAGGGGAGGGGCCAGAAGGAAAAAAGTGGAAGAACGGGTGCGTTTAAGGTGTGCCTGAGAGGGGGAAAGGAGCACCAGATGGTAGTTGTGGACAGAGCGGAGTAAGCAGGAAGGAACATGAAACTGGAGAAGGTCTGCCAGATATTGAGGGGAGGAGGTGTGGATAGCGCGGCGCGTGAGAATGAGAATTTTATACTGTATCCTGAAACGTACTGGCATCCAGTGCAAGTGTGCAAGGAGGGGGGTGACGTGCTCATAACGAGAGGAAGAGGTAAGAAGACTTGCGGCAGTATTCTGTAAAAGTTGTAAATGGTGGATTTGAGAGTGAGGTAGACCTGCGAGGGAGACATTACAGTAGTCGATATGGAAATAAAAGAGTCAGAAGGAGAGTGGTTAGAGAAGAGGTAAGGAAGGGGCGGTCTGCACATAGCTGATGGAGGCAAAAAAAGACACGAAGGGAAACCAAGGAGATATGATCCGAAAAAGAGAGAGAGGAGTCAAAAGTAACGCCAAGGTATTTGAAAGATAACACCAGGGGGATAGTGGTAGAAGCAAGGGAGGGAGCTGGGGGGGGGGGGGAGGTGGAGCAAACATAACCCACATGACAGTAGATGTTAGGGGATTAAACTGGAGAAAATTAGGAACCATCCAGTTGTGAATGGAGGAAAGGCAGGCATTAAGGTGTGCTATATCCGGGTCGGAGGGATTAGTACGATGAAGCAGGAGGATGACATACAGACATAATAGGTACCTCAGAAAAGTGATTGAAGGAGGATAACCAATATGATACTGTGATACCAGGGTCCACATTATACTGACATGCTATAGCAGACTAAATTAGGAGTGGAAGAGAAGCCTGGTGGTTAGAACACTGGTCTAGTGAGCAAAGTCGCTTAATACTCCATTCCCTCAGATATAAATTTACATTGTAAGCACCCTTGGAAAAGGGAAAATGCCTACTGTACAAGACTGTAACTTGCCTTGGACTATCACAGGAGAGGGATGAGCTAAATAAATAGAAGGGGTGCTATGTATTAAGGACAGTATAGAACTGTAGGGGAGGTACATTTTTTTGGATAGAAATTCCAAAGGTGGCAGGGAAGAGTAGTAATGCAGGTGATGATGGTGGGGATAGGCTGCTGTCTGCCTATTCAGGATGAGGAATGCTAGAGTAGAGAACGCTAACAAAGATTAGTAAAGCTCATAAAACTGGCAATACAATGATAATGCGATATTTAAATTATCCCAGTATTGATTGGGTACATGTCAACTTGGGACATCTAGGGATAAAGAGTTCCTAGGTGCCATAAATGACTGCTTCTTGCCACAACTGGTCATGGAACCAAGCAGAGGGGGAATTACTTTGCATCTACTTCTCATTGGAATGCAGGACAGGTGCAGAGGGCAAAGGTGATGAATTTGTTTTACAACAGTGATCAGAAGGCGATAGGGGGTGTGTTTCTTTAGTGTGTATTTGGTTCATTAGTGCACCTTTAAATATTCATTGCAGTGTGACTGCAGTCTGGAAAACCACAGCATGCACTGTTATGGAACAGAAAGCAGAGGAGAGGGCGGATATATGTCAAAGCAGCAGAAATAAACACTCCCCCAGTTGTGTGCAGTAGGCACTGGTGCCCAATTTCGATATAGTATGTATTTATTTATTTGGTTTTATATACCACACTATTTTAAATCAGTGTGGTTTACAGTATAACAACTCAATACATAAAACCATAAAACAAGTTTACATAGAACAGGTGAACAGAGCTAAACAATTATCACAAAAACAGTAGTCTTCCATAGCATGGTGATCATGGACTACAATACAGCAACTATTTACAATCTGTATGGTATTGGGTAAGGTAAGGAGGTGAGATAATAGTGGGCTATGTTGCATGGTCGAAGTATACCTGGAAGAGGTGTGTCTTTATTGCCTTTCGAAAGGTGGAGAAGTCAGTGATAAGGCGGATTTGAGCAGGGAGGGAGTTCCAGAGCAGAGGGGCAAATAGGGTGAAGGCTCTGTGCCTGGTAAATTGGGAGCATTTACTAGCCAGAGTGAGAATGGCAAGGGTATTTGCCATGTTTGTTCTTCTGACTCTGCTGTCGGGTGTCCAGTGTATGAGATCTTCTAAGGAGGTTGCAGAGAGATGGTGAAGGATTTTAAATTTAATAAGAAGGGCTTTGAACTTGAGGCGACTGGTGATAGGAAATCAATGTATCTGCATTAGGAGAGGTGTCACATGCTCATATCTAGAGACTCCATAGATGGTTTGTGCAGTGGTATTCATGGCCATTTGTAATGGGTGGAATTTATAGGCAGGTAGACCATGTAGAATGATGTTAGTGTAGTCAAAATGAGGAATGATGATAGCTTGGAAAATGGTATGGAAGTCAGCGGGTTCAAGTAATGGTCGTAACTGATGAAGGGAACGGATTTTGAGATAAACAGCCTTGGTGATATTGTTTATATGTGATTCCATATTCAGGTGCTGGTCCAATGTGATGCCTAGATATCGGACCTCATGTTTAGTTTTCAATTCGGCGTCCTTAACCTGTAGGGAAACTGGTGGTGTGAATGTTGGATCCTTTGAGATGAATAAAACTTTGGTCTTTTTACAGTTCACTTTCAGGTTGTGAGAACTTAGCCAGTCAGATACTGCTTAAAGCTGTCAATGATTTTATTGTCATTAGGGTTGTTTGAGGAGAACGGGGGAGTAGAGCAACACATCATCAGCATAGATGTGGTAAAGTGTACCAAAGGACTGGATGATCGCACAAATTGGTTGGATATATAAATTGAATAGCAATGCAGATAAGGAAGAACCCTGTGGTACTCCTTGAGTTTGTTGGTACTCTGATGATGTTTGAGTATCTATGTGAACTAGTTGTTGACTGTCCGACTGAACGACACCAATCTAATGCTAAGTTTTGAATGCCCTTTAGCTGTAGTTGGTCAAGCAGGAGGCTGTGACAAACTGTGTCAAAGGCTGATGCAATATCCAGGAAGATCAAAATGAAGCCTTGTTTTTTATATATGCCCTTCACCAGGTTATCAATAAGTGAGGTAAGCAGGGTTTCAACACCATGTTGCTGTCGGAAACCATACTGTTGCTGATGCAATGGTGCATGACAGTCAATATGGTCTTGGATCTTCTGTTGGACTATCTTCTCTAATATCTTAGCCAAGAAAGGGAGGCTAGATATAGGACAATAGGAGTTTGGGTCTTGAGGGTCCAGCTTAGGATTTTTTAGGAGGGGTCTGATGGTGGCGATTTTCAATGGTGATGGAAACAGACCTTTAGTGAAGGAGAGGTACACGATTCTTGAGATATGAGGACTTAATTCAGAGCAGGCTGACTTGATCCAGTGAGAGGGGCATGGATCAGCAGGTGAGGTGGTAGAATTTAGTCCTCTTATTATGTCTTTAATTTGCTCAGCGGAGTATGGGTAGAAAGAGTTTAAAGCAAGGATATTGGTACTTTCATTATAAGAAATGTCTCTGGTATTTCCAGTATTCTGGGAGGTCAATTTGTTTTTATTATAAAAGTGAATGGTGAAGTCTTGAGGGTGTGGTAAATTTTCATTTTGATGACATGGTATGTCCTTTGTGAGAGACTGAACTAATCGAAAAAGCTCACGGGGCCTTTTGAGAGAGCGCATAAGGATCTTGGAGTGGTATTCTTTCCTTCTCTGGATGATACTAGTATAGTGTTCTTGCAATGTCTTCATGTACATTTTGCGATCATGTGGGAGCCTGGAGCAGTGCCATTTCCTCTCTAGTTTCCTAAGTTGCAGTAAGGACTTACGTAGATCCGCTGTGTGAGCTAAAGGGGCACAGCTAGGGTGCCCTACCAATGCCCACATCCTGGATATTATACTGGTGATGGAGTCCTAGGACCCCCTGTGAAAATGTAAGTCCGGACATCGGTGCTATGTGTAGCATCCAGCCAGCTGGAGTGCTGCGCTTCACACAGTGGATTTCTACAATATGCTCTATGCAATGTGCACAATCCCCTGGTGCAGATAAGATCTTATGTAACACCTATTGGAACACTATACTGGGGATATCTTACATCGGTGGCTACATGGCACATATCTTGTGCACAGGTCACTGTTGCGGTTGTTTACATATGTGGACCTTTGATGCGCAATGTGCATATGGGGTTTGACCCTTGAGGTAGATATACTGAAAGGACCTTTTGGGCCTACTGCAGCTCTGTAGAAGATTGAGTTCCACCAATGTAGTTATCGTGTATGTAAAAAGCCAAATAGAAATGTAGTGAACAGATATGATGCTCGGTTGGAAGTACTGATTGTTATGGTTCCCTATCCATCAGCTAAGGCATTCTTTTGGCAGATGGCTGTTTCTGTACGGCTGCAAGTGGGAGTGTGTGTGTGTGTGCATGGGGAATCTAGATTGCTCATCCACATATCCAGGGGGGGGACAGGTATGTCTGGCAGTTATATGGATCATGGGGCTGTCTCCTGCCTCACCAGCTGCCAATGCCTACAGTCAGGAGTGTGCAGGACGGTTCCCTGTCCAGATATGTCCCTGTCACTTCTCAGGGGACCTCAAAGCATGGGTGTGCAACAGTGTAAAGTGCAATATGCCATTCCCAGGTGCACCAGCATTGATCTCTACAAATGTGCACATTTGTAGAGAGCGCCAGTGGTGTCTCTGGGCATGTCTGTGTGGTACTTGCACTGCTGACTGCTGTCATTCCAGTGGCCCTTTAGTAGTGCAGGGGAAGTCTTTGGGTGTTCCCTAAGGGGGCCTGTTCTGCTGGGATAATGTCCTTACATGGCATTATACAGTCATGTTCCTGAGCTGTTCACAATGTGCATACCTCTGGAGAGTGTCTACTGCCATGTTTGTAGTGCTGCACTGCATCTTGTGCCAGTAGGTTCACTCTCTACCCATTTTCCTGCTACAGTACTATACATTGTGATTGCTTTGTAGTGGTCTGGGCAGGCCACAGACTGGTTTCTATTGTCTAACTTGAAGCCACCTGTGAGTCTCGCCATCTTACATTGTCATTCAGCCTCAGAACAGCTCTGTCTGTGCCCACAGCAGCTTCACAGCTGCCCGTTTTGAAGGGGGGGGGGGGCGTGGCCGATCACGGTTATGTCGTAAAGATGGGCAGTGTCACAGATGTACATCTTTTCTGAATACAGTCAGTGCAGGGATGTGCAATGCCATTGTCGACATATACCCCTCTTTGTACAACGTAGCACTATGTTTGGGCCACCCTAGTATGTCTCTGTGGGCGATTCTGTGCATGCAGCTGCATCTATCTCTGTGTGTGCAGAATCGGGATCTATTTCTGCACATTTCCATTTGGACATGCCCACTGCCTGGAGGTGCATGTTTTCAGAATTGGCCTCCACGTTATTATGTAACTCTGATAAACACAGAACTTTGCAAGCTGTGTAATTACAAGAAAAATAATGGTAGCTCGAAGCTGGTATTATTTTTCTGCCCAGCATCATCAGGCTGATAACATGTGACCCAGTGCCCCTGGGTGCCAAATTAGAGGGGCTGGCTCATTACAAAAAGAAGCATTGTCCCTTTCATCTCCCTTGCAGCAATGACTTAGTCCCCTCTCATCCCTACGATACACCCACCAGGGAAGACACATTCCAGGCACCTCCTGGACCCCCAATTACAACTCCCATCACCCCCTTGAAGACTCTCCATCTCCTGTAGGCCATTCTGAGCCTACTTGAAACCTTCCTTGATGGTCTATTAGATCTGGGTAGGAGTGACACTCACTTGCTCCACCTGGATCAGAGCTGGCCGCCTAAAGAAAGGCTGCCTGGGAACATTGGACCACATTTTAGTGGCCAGATGTTCCAGAGAAGCAGAGTAATGTAGCTCACAAGGTTGATTGAAAGCTGTGTTATTCATTTATCACAAGAGTTGCTAACCGGCAGTACTAAGTTACCACAAACTAGTGACTCCTTTGGTAAAGTAAGCAGCAGAGAAGGTGGGCATGAGCAAATGCATTCCAAAATCAACCTTTTTCCTCCCCAAAAAGATAAATATCTCCACCAACATACAAGGAAGTGGGGACATGTAGCAATAGCCCTCAGACATGTGCTGGGAAATGGGTGATTTCAGAAATGTGCACATATGAAATATACACATCTGCGAAAACTGACAACATAGACATGCCCCTGATGGTATTTCAGAATTTGCACATGTATCTGTTGCCACATACATGTCTTGGCCTACCATTTTGCAAGTGAAGATGTGGCAACTCATAAAAAGTCCTCTGTATTTACCTATATACTTTTTTGAAAATTATTGGGGTAGTCAGAGGGCATTTTCCTCCCTGCTGTTGCTTACTGGCCTAATGAGCACTTTTCAAATGCCTTTTGGTTCCTGTTAGCAGATACACACATAGACAAGCCCACTGGTGGTCATAAAGGTGTGGCACCATTCTAAAATCAGACATGCACATGGATATTTTACAGACTACCCAGGAAGCACCTCCGCTATGCCTCCCTGCACTAGAGAGATGATTGCATTGGACACATATAAATTCAGGCCTTTCTAAAATGGCTCTTGGGAAATGGAGGTGATTGGAACATCTGAATGGGCATTTTTAGACATGAAAATTATGATTAAAGCTTCTAAAATGACTCCCTAAATCAATTTAACAAATACTCCCTATCCAAATTAATGTGCAACACTAACCCAAAAAAACCCCACCCCCAAAATTGGGAAAATAGGTGAAGAAAACTAAACTTAATAGAATTGTTCATGCTTGTGCACATACCTTGAAGACAATTAGGTTTGACATAATCATTCAAAAGCAAAAAAAAAAAAAGTCATTTCATGTCTTATTTTTCCATTTCAACCCTACTAAGAGTAGAGCTCAGAGCAGTTTACAAATAAAGTGTTAGAGCAATTGATATAAGGGGAGAAGAAATAAAAGAGACACATAATGCTGAGGCTGAGTTCCTTGGACTTTAAAAGTGGCCTGTGTAAATTGTGATAAAATAAGGTCAGGTATAAGAGAAGCATGGGGAACTTTCAGAAGAGGTGGTAGACTACAGATGGAGATTGATTAAGCATTGGGTTTAAATAATGTTTGGAAGATCCATGTTTTCAGGGATTTTCTGAACGAGCCATGAGAGGTCATAATTCTTGTCTCCATTAGAAGATTATTCAAAGCTTTTGAGGCAGTTGATGAGAAACTCTTTATCCAGATATCCCTAAGTCAGAATGATTTGGGGGTTGTATTGCGATTTTGCAAGACTCAGAAGAATGTAATTATCCAGGTGGATTGTAGTTTTGGATGAGATGAGACATGTAGACCGATGTTAGATCATCTCTAATTTTGAAAATGAACAGTATGAGTTTAAAACAGATTCTCACTGCTACAGGGAGTCAATTGAGCTTTTCAGGATATATGGAGGTGCTGTCAAATCTAGAAGCTCTGAAAATTAGCTTGGCTGTTGTGTTTTGAAAGGTTTGGAATTGAGAAATGTGCTGTTTGGCTAAGCCTAGGTAGACTATATTGCAATAGTCAAGAATGGGGAGAATGATTGCTTGGGCTATTTTGCAAAAACAGTTTGTGGTGAAGAAATCCAGAATTTGTTGGAGTAATCTCAGGGTTAGGAAGAGCTTCTTAGTTAAGGATGATGAGTTCATAATGAGGTCAATGATCATTTCTAAGAGCTTGATTTTATTGATACATCTAATCTCACCCCCCTCTTCCCTCAGTGTATGGGGATTTCATCAGGGATGTCCCTGTTTTTAAAGTTTACCCATAGTAGTTTGGTTTTCTCTACTACAATTACTACTTATCATTTGTATAGTGCTATGAGGCTTATGTAGCACTGTATAGAGACATGCAAGAGACAGTCCCTATTCATAAGAGCTTACAGTCTAGTCAAGACAGACAACACAACAACTGTGGGTGCTCACACCATACAGGTATGATTTCCACAGGATCCCACGCATTGCAACATAAGCCATCTGATGCAGGAGTCATGTATGTTGCACAGAAAGTAAGGGTATGCAGGATTGTAGGCTCAGCATGTTGTGCATGTGTGGACTATATGTGGAGGGAAGGGGTGGCCTTGATGGATTGCACCAATGTAGGACTGTGTGAGACAGTCAGTTGGACCATTAGATGATAGAGGGGTAAAAGAAGTACTAAGAGGGGACAAGGCCATAGCGGAGAGACTGAATTAATTCTTTGCTTTGGTCTTTACTGAAGAAGATGTAGTGTAGTTACCCATGACTGAAATGGTATTTAAAGGAGATGTATCAGAAGAATTACAAAAATATTGATAAACCAGGAAGATATATTACAACTATTTGATTAAAAAACACTAGCAAATCACCGAGACCAGATGGTATACACCCAAGGATGTTGAAAGAACTGAAATATGAGATTGCGGACCTACTATTAGTAATCTGTGAACTATCATTAAAATCATCTGTAGTACCTGAAGACTGGCGAATGGCCAACGTAACGCCAGTTTTTAAAAAGGATTCCAGGGGTGATCTGGGAAACTACATGCCAGTGAGCCTGAAGTCAGTACTGGGAAAAATGGTAGAAACCATCATAAAGAACAAAATTACTGAACATGTAGATAGTCAAGGTTTAATGCGAGAAAGTTAATATGGCTTTAGCCAAGGAAGGTTTTGTCTTACTAATCTGTTATATTTTTTTGAAGGTGTGAATAAACAGGTAGACAAAGGTGAGCCAGTTGATATAGTGTATCTGGATTTTCAGACAGCCTTTGATAAGGTCCCTCATGTGAGAATCTTAAAGTTAAAAAAGTCATGGGATAGGAGGCAGTGTACTATTGTGGATCAGGAACTGATTAAAATATATAAAGCAGAGGGTAGGGCTAAATGGCCAATTTTCCCAGAGGAGAAAGCGTAATAGTGGAGTACCCCAGAAATCTATACTGGGTGCGCTGCTTTTTAACATATTCATAAATGACCTGGAAATGGGAATAACAAGTGAGATTATCATATTTGCCGATGACACAAAACTATTCAAAGTTGTTAAAACCCATGAGGATTGTGGAAAATTGTAAGAGGACCTTGATAAATTGGAAGACTGGATGTTCAATGGCAGATTAAATTTAATGTGGACAAGTGAAAAGTTATGCATCTAGGAAAGAAAACCCCAAACAATGGTTACATGATGCAAGTTTCCACATTAGGAACCATCATTAAGGAAAAAAGCTTTAGGTGTCATCATGAATAACATGTTGAAACCCTCCACCCATTGTGCAGCGGCAGCCAAGAAGGCAAATAAAATGCTAGAAATCATAAGAAAAGGAATGGAGAATAAAACAAAGGATATTATAATGCCTCTATATCATTCCATGGTCCGACCGTACCTTGAATATTGTGTACAATTCTGGTTGCTGTATCTTAAAAAGGATATAACTTTATTAGAAAAGGTACAGAGAAGAGCCACCAAAATGGTAAAGGGGATGGAAGGATACCCCTATGAAGAGAGGCTAAAAAGGTTAGAGCTCTTCAACCTGGAAAAGAGATGCCTGAGGTGAGATATGATAGAGGTCTATAAATTAATCAATGGAGTGGAACAGGTAAACGTAGATCAATTGTTTTCGCCATCAAAATATAGAAAGACTAGGGGACATGCAATGAAGCTACAGAGTAACCTATTTAAGACTAATAAAAGAAAATATTTTTTTCACTCAACGTGTAATCAAACTCTGGAATTTACTACAGGAGGATTTAGTTAAAGCTGTTACTGTAGCCAAGTTTAAATAAGGTTTGAACAAGTTCCTGGAGGAAAGGTCTATAAACCATTATTAAAGGGGACCCAGAATATCTACTGCTTGACCCAATACAAGCATTGTGGAACCTGTGTCTTTTGGGAAACTGCTAGGTACTTGTGAACTAGAATCCTCTCTGCCATGTCCTCTATCTCCAGGAACAAGCAGGAATGAGTCTTCACATATGGGTACGTCGGTACCGACGGAGCCTGCACGGGAACGCTCCCCAGCTTCCCAAAAAGGAAAGCTTTTGGGAGCATCCCACTGCGCCTGCGCGCTACCTTCCCGTCTTTCCTGACCAGCTCTCCTCAGTTCTTCTTTGCCGCGGAGCCAGCAGGTCGAGCCCTGTCACCGCTGAAGAAGTTCTTTATTTTATTTTATTTCTTTGGTCGCGTGTCTGCCTTCCCCGACTCCGGACCGGTACCGCCGGTCTTTTCACTCTTTTAAAAAAAAAAAAATATATATATATATATTTTTTTTTTTTTTTCCTCACTTAGTGTAATTTTTCTTCTAGGCCTCAGGGCCCAAGAAAAAATTTCCCTCATGGAAAAACCAGCCTCCGGGTTCAAGAAATGCACTAAGTGTAGCGGTACTATTTCTGTTACAGATACCCATGAATGGTGCCTTAAATGTTTGGGTCCTGAACACTCCATTCCGGATTGTCCGTCCTGCTCTCTAATGTCTAAACGGGGTTTACAGAACCGAGCAGCTAAGCTCCATGTGCTGTTTCCCGCTGATGCAGCGTCGGTAGCATCAACCTCTTCCCGGTCTTCTTCTCCTGATGGATCTCAGGTAACCAGACATAAGTCTAGCAGGTCCTCGAAGGGTAGATCTCCCTCTAAGCATCGAGATGCCTCCAGGCTTGCCCTCGAGGATCCTGCCCCAGCCAAACAACCCCGGCAGGAATCTCCAGCTTCCAAAGCTCCTCCTATGGGGTTACAGGTTGACATCGATGGCACGGCCTCGACCGATCACCTGTTAGATTGCTCTGGGGTACCGGCACAATCTCCCAGTACCGAACTCCAGGCATTCATGGGGTCGATGGATCATAGAAACATAGAAACATAGAAATATGACGACAGAAAAAGACCACATGGCCTATCTAGTCTGTCCTTCCATAACAACTACAACAGTCCACTTTTTGCCTTTAGAGATCCTCTGTGTTGGTCCCATGCTTTCTTGAATTCAGTTACTTTCCTCATCTCTACCACCTCCACTGGGAGACTATTCCACGGATCCACTACTCTTTCCGTAAAGAAATATTTCCGCATATCACTCCAGAATGTTCTGTCCATGCAACGGGCTATTACAGCCTTCATTGAAGCTGCGACGCCGACGGTACCACAACGAGCTCCGTTGTCGGTATCGGCTCCGGTACCGGCACCAGCGCCGATACCGGTACCGACTGCATCGACATCGACCAGGATACCAGCAGCAGCGGTTCCTTGTCCAGGGCTACTTCTCGGTACCGATCCAGTTCCGAGGACGCCCGATGTCGATACTGCTCGATACGCGTATCGAGCATTGGAAGAGCACCCTGACAGACGGTACTTCGATTCCTCTGGTGATTCTGATTCATCAGATGAATCTCCTGAAGTATCCATAGCCCTTCCTGAAGAGCCTTCTTCTCCAAAAAGAAGAATGTCTCCTCCAGAAGACTTGTCCTTTCAAGACTTCATAAGAGAAGTAGCTAAAGGACTTTCTATTTCAGTCACTTCTAAATCAGAGCCTAGAGCAAAAAAATTAGATATTTTAGGATACTCTAAGGCTCCTAGAGAAGCAGTCACCTTACCAATTCATGAGATTCTTTATAAACACATGATTGATTTATGGGAGACTCCTCTCACTCTCTCTCCTCATTCTCGCAGGTTGGACACTATGTATCGTGTCCCTCTCTGTCCTGGATTTCAACAAACTCAGCTTCCTCACCATTCCATTGTGGTGCAGTCAGCTATGAAGAGGATAAAGAGTACAAAGAGACACTCTTCTGCTCCTCCAGGAAGAGAATGCAGAACCTTGGATGCTTTTGGTAGGAAAATCTTCCAAGCTAGTATGCTTATTGCCAGAATCAACTCATATAGTCTCTACATGGGTATGTTTCTAAAATAAGTTGCAGAAAAGCTGCACACTTTCCTCCCTTTTCTTCCAGAGGATAAAAGGGAGGAATTTCTCCTTCGGCTTAAGCATACTCAAGACATTTCAAAGTTTTCCAACAGGGCAGCCTTTGACTCCTTTGAAGGTGCCAGCAGAGCCTCAGGCATTGCCATAGCTGCTCACAGAATTGCTTGGCTCAAGGCTTCTGATTAGAACCCTGGGTTCAAGATGGCTTAGGAAATCTGCCCTGTACAGGTGAAAACCTATTTGGCAAGGAGTGGCAAATAAAAGCCACTCAAATGGATGCACAGAACTCTGCTCTGGATAGACTTTCAAAGTCAACCTCCATTCCTGCCAAGAAAAAGACTTTTAAAAAGTCTTTTTTCAAAAAGGGCAGATTCCCTTCCACTTCTGGCCAACAATCTTCTACAGGTCGCTTTACCACTAAGCGTCAGCAACCTAAGCAAGCCAGGACTAAGTCTACAGCTGCAGCTGCAACTCAGCAGTCCCAACCCCCTCAGGGTTTTTGACTTGATGCTAGAGAACTTAGCCTTTCTGGCTTTGAAACAGCCAGAACCTCTCACCATTCCAGGAAAGTTAGCTCTTTTTGCTCCCAGAAGGGAGCAAATCACATCAGAGCAGTGGACCCTCTCCATCATCAGAGAGGGCTACAAACTTCATTTCTCAGACCTTCCTCCTCACACCATGGTGAGACACTTCAATTCTCCCACATCTCTTCTCGACCTTCTAGGTCAGGAGATAACTACCCTTCTTGCCCAAGGGGCAATAGAAGAAGTTCCTCTTCTTCAACAAGGGTCAGGGTTCTACTCCCCCTATTTTCTCATTCCAAAGAAGACAGGGGGATACAGACCCATTCTAGATCTCAGAGAATTGAACAAATTTCTATGCAAGGAGAAGTTCAAGATGCTTTCTCTAGGCACTCTCCTTCCATACCTTCAAAGTCAGGATTGGCTTTGTTCTCTAGACCTCAAGGATGCGTACACCCATGTCCTCATCCATGCATCTCACAGAAGGTTTCTACGTTTTCTTTTCCAAGAAAAACATTACCAATACAGAGTACTTCCCTTTGGTCTGGCCTCTGCTCCAAGAGTGTTCACCAAATGCATGGCAGTAGTAGCTGCCTTTCTACGCACTCTGGGAATATTTGTATTCCCATACCTGGACGACTGGCTCATCCGAGCTCCATCTCAGTCAGAGGCCCAGATTTCCCTGGACCGCACAAGACGCATTCTGCAGTATCTGGGACTTGTGGTAAATCTCCCAAAGTCTCAGCTTACCCCTACTCAGTCCCTAGAATTCATAGGGCCTGGTTGGATACCACCACTGCAAGGGCCTACCTTCCTCAGGCCCGTTGCCAACGTCTAGTACAGTTAGCCTCCCAGATTCAGTCAAGGAGCCAATTAACTGCCCGGGAGATGCTACAACTGCTAGGCCACATGGCTTCCACAGTGCATGTGGTACCCTATGCTCGCCTACACATGAGAGCAGCTCAATGGACCTTGTCCACCCAGTGGACTCAAGCTACAGGAGCTCTCTCAGACCAAATAGCAACCTCCAAACGTCTCTTTTGGTCTCTCCAATGGTGGATGTCCACTCAAAATTTGTTGCTGGGGTCCCCCTTCCAACAGCTGTTGCCCCAAGCAATCCTCACAACAGATGCCTCCCAAACAGGTTGGGGAGCCCATCTACAAGACCTCTCCACTCAGAGCACTTGGTCCCCACAGGAGACCACTCTTCATATCAACCACTTGGAGCTTCGAGCAGTTTTTCTAGCTCTCAAGGTCTTTCATGCCCTCCTCAGCTACCAGACAGTCCTCATTCATATGGACAATCAAGTAGCCATGTTTTACATAAACAAGCAAGGAGGAACTGGCTCTCTGTCGCTTTGCAATGAAGCTTTAAGATTGTGGGCCTTCGCCAGAGAGCATCAAATCCATCTCCTGGCAGTTTACCTGCCAGGAGTCCAAAACTCTTGCTTCCACACGAATGGTCCCTGCACATGGATCAGGTACTCAGAATCTTCCAAGAATGGGGAACCCCGGACATAGACCTCTTTGCAAGTCCGTGGAATGCTAAACTTCCCCGGTTCTGTTCCAGAATTCCGTGTCAGGGAGTTCAGGCCAAGGATGCCTTCCTCCTTCATTGGGGTCAGGGCTTCCTGTATGCCTTTCCACACATTCCCTTGATTCCCAAGACTCTGTTCAAACTCCAGAGGGATCAAGGATCTATGATCCTCATAGCTCCACGCTGGCCACGCCAAGTGTGGTACCCTCTACGTCTACATCTCTCTCAAGCCCCCTCCTTGGACTTGGGAGCTGCTCCAGACCTCCTATCCCAGGAGGAAGGGACTTTGTGGCACCCAAACCCCAAGTCCCTTCACCTCAGAGCTTGGTTACTGAAGGCCTAGACCTTCAAGGCTTGAATCTTTCTCAGCAAGTGAAAGATATCCTACATGCTTCTAGAAAACCTTCCACCAGGCGTTCCTGTGCTTTTAAATGGAAAAGATTTTCCATTTGGTGTGCTGAAAAGGGTCTTGACCCTCTAGCACTACCTTTGAATTCTCTCTTAGACTATCTCCTGCATCTTTCCAGTGCAGGACTTAAGACAAATTCAGTAAGAGTCCATTTGAGTGCTATTGCAGCATCCCTTAAGCCCATTAATGGACAACCTATTTCCTCTCATCCTCTCATTGCAAGATTCATGAGAGGCCTAACTTTAACTAAACCTCCCATTAGGCCTCCTCCGGTGGCATGGGACTTAAATTTGGTTCTTGGTCAGCTTATGAAGCCACCTTTTGAACCCTTAGCCACTACCTCCTTGAAATTTCTTTCCTGGAAGGTTATTTTCCTCATTGCAGTCACTTCAGCTCGCCGCATCAGTGAACTGCAGGCCTTAGTGGCTAATCCACCTTATACAAGGTTCCATCATGACAAGGTGGTCCTTAGGACAAATCCACACTTTATGCCTAAAGTGGTCTCACCTTTCCATCTTAATCAGGAGGTATATTTACCTGTCTTTTTTCCAGCTCCTCATGCATCCAGTGCAGAGAAGAGCCTTCATACTCTGGATTGTAAAAGAGCTCTTGCTTTTTACTTGCAAAGGACACAGCAACATAGAAAGTCTTCCCAGCTTTTTGTTGCTTTTGATCCTTCTCATTTAGAACTTCCGGTCTCTAAGAGAACACTGTCCAATTGGATTGCTCAGTGTATTTCTTTCGCCTACCAGAGTAAGAACCTTACTCTGGAGAGCCATGTCACAGCTCATAATGGCTCATCTAAACTCTGTGTCCATCGACCAGATCTGTCGAGCAGCCACCTGGGCCTCGGTTCATACCTTCACAGCCCATTACTGCTTGGACAAGGACTCCCGCCAGGATGCCTTGTTTGGTCAGGCTGTCCTCATACACCTGTTCCATTCTTAAACAACTCCTACCCTCCTTCCCTGGATGGATGCCTGAGATCCATAGGAGGACGTAGGACCCTTCCCAGGGTCTCATATCCTTGGGGATCTCCCAGGCATCTTAGCTAGGGAGTCCCCATATGTGAAGACTCATTCCTGCTTGTTCCTGGAGATAGCACAGTTACTTACCTGTAACAGGTGATCTCTGGGAACAGCAGGAATAAGTCTTCACAACCCTCCCACCTCCCCTAGGAGTTGTACCTCTTTTCTGTCTTTCCTTTCCTCTCTCTCTCTATTGTCTCAGCTTTAAACTCGAACTGAGGAGAGCTGGTCAGGAAAGGTGGGAAGGCAGCGCGCAGGTGCAGTGGGATGCTCCCAAAAGCTTTCCTTTTTGGGAAACTGGGGAGCGTTCCCGCGCAGGCTCCGTCGGTACCGTCGTACCCATATGTGAAGACTTATTCCTGCTGTTCCCAGAGATCACCTGTTACAGGTAAGTAACTGTGCTTTCTCTTCTCTACCTCTTCCTGATCCTCTTCCTCCTCCTCCTTGGTGGGCTCCTCTGGCATGGGGGTGGGGGTGTGAGTCCTCTTCCCGGATAGCTGAGTGTGGGAAGCAAAGACGTGGGCATTAGATACAATGGTGGGGGGGGGGGGATTATCTGGCTGTCATGTGACCATAGTCATGCCCTGCCCTAACGCTCTGTCTGCTGTCCTCCGTACATAGCCCTGTCGCTTAAGGTTTTGTTACCGGTGTGTCATTTTGGAGTGGTGGAGAAGCAAGTGTTACCCATGTTAACTGCTCGTTTTTTGGCATGTGTGCAGCTGTCAAGCAAACATGGTTACTGTTCTGCTTGTCTTTTTGTGTTAGGGCACTCATGGGTCTTGGCTGGCAGGGCTGTCTGGATTATATGTGGGCATGGGCTGGGGTGTGGTCCACTGCTACTACCTGTAATGCATGGCTTTGAATAGCTGTCCTTGCGGTGTCTGCACGTTGTTGGTGTACAGCAGACAGGGCTGGGTTTAGCTATCCTCTCTGGTTGGTACTCCCTGTGGGGTTGTGGCTGCCTGTAATAATATGGGCAACAGGTACAGGAGCAGTTGTGCTATGTTAATCCCGCCTGCGGGGTGCCCATGGGGGGGGGGGTGGACCCAGGGAGGTTGGCCAATGTCTCTGGGCCAGTATTTGCAGTACGGACTCAAGGCCTATGTGGATGTGTAGGGCTCAGGCAAATTTGTGGGTGACAGCTGCATCTTCTCTGGTGCGCTTTGGTACCCTCCAGTCCTCTATCCTGTCCTGGGTCCCTCCTATCCCTCCCATCGCTCATTCTGTGTTTGTTCTGATGGTTCCTCCACTATGTCAATCCCACTCTCAGTACATGTTCCCCCAAGGATCTGTTCTGGGCCTCCTCCTTTTCTCTCTCTGCACCCAGTCCCTTGATGCTCTCTGCTCATCCCATGGTTTCAGCATGATTTTTGTGTTAGGCTGCTGATGCTCAGATCTATCTTTCAACATGTGATATGTCCCCTGCAATGCAGACCCATATCTCTGCCTGTCTACAGTATTTGACATCACCACATGTTATCAGTTATGGGTATTCTCTGTCTCTGTAGCTTTCTCTGTGTATTCTTTCATGGTGCTCTCTCGCAGATCTGACTGGTTTTCAGATTACACACCTAGGCTTTATAGCACACAGGGTGTTATGCTACTTTGCCTCATATCACAGGACTGTCATTGCCTTTTGCTATGAACATGCTGGTGGTTGCTGTAGCTTGTCTGAATACATTTTGGGGAGAGTGGGGATGGTCTATGGGATAGATGGTGTATTAAACTGCACATGTGTGTAATGTTGATCTTTTGGGTCATTTGTCCTTTGTACCTGGGCATCAGCATTGTGTCCATAGTATTCTCTGGGGAGGTATGTTTCTAGTTCCGTGTTTCTTGTTGTTACCTGTGTGCTGCTTTCAGTGGTCACTACTCTGTCCACATGAAATTCAGGAGGGGGCATCCTGCGTCTTTTTTCCTGGATGGAGGTCCTGTTTTGGGCGTCCATACAATTAGTGGTGTGGTCTCACTGTGTGTCCGCTCTCTGGGTCTAGAGGACCCATCGGGCAGTGGGCATCACATCCTGTCACTCACATTAGGGTTGTGCAGTGGGGCTGCATTCCTTACTCTCTGCACTGTTGTTGTTCCTCCACATACATTCATCCTACACATGCCCAGTACAGGTCTGCAACCTTTGCTGCTATTTCTCTACTTACTTGAGCTAGGGTGGTCCTAATCCTCTCTCAGCCTTTGTGTGCTGCAGCATGGGCTGGCCTTCTGTGCCCCATGGGGAGTAGCATCTCCTCCTCCTGTAGGACAAGTCTGCAGAGCAGGCGGGTCTCGGGTTCTTAAAAGTTTGATTGGCATGTTGCTATTCTTTCTCCTCCCAGTCTGAGTTTCCCTGCAATGGGTGGGGAGGAGGGGCACTCCATCCTGTTTCCTGTTGCACATATACTACAGTGAAGGAGGGCACATTTTCAGACTTGCACATGGACAGTGGCAACAGAATCAGGGGCAGGCATGGATGGGCAGTGCACATGCAACACAGAGGGGGTTTTGACAGGTGGCAGGGACACATTTTTTGGTGTTTACACATGTGGGGGGTGCACACACAGTGGGCACCGCTATATGTGTATGTGTGGATACATCTGCGGTGTGATTCCATAGCCTTGGGTACATACATACATGCACTTACAGAATTGCCTCCTCTGGATGCCCATTTCCATTGTGCGCATTTCCGTCAGGGCTGAACATCCTTTCCTGAACTGGCCTCCACTCTTCTAAACTCATTTCATTTACCTCCTCATTCAACCTTCAGCTTTTCTCTTCTGGCCACACTCATCAGCATGGTCATTGCCTTGTTTTCTTCTCTACATGTTTACCCTCTAATTTCCTTACCTCTGTTCTTTCCTTATCTGATCATCACCTGCTAAATTTCACTCTTCATCACTCCCCAACTCAATCTCATCCAGTCTTCTACCTTTTTAGGAATCTTCATACTATCAATCCATCAGATCTCTCTACTATTGTTTATTAATACCATGCTCTTTAGAATCAGTGCAGTTTACATGTATACTAACAGGTACTTTTTATTCCCTTGTCCCCAAAGAGCTCACAATTTAAGTGTACCTGAGGCAATGGAGGGTTAAATGGCTTGCCCAAGGCCACAAGGAGTGGCCATGAGAACTAGAGACCCCAGTCCCTCCGGCCTGAAGTTGCTTGTCCCCATGTGGGAATTGAACCCCCAGCCTTCCAGCCTGAGGTAACCTGTCCCAAGCACTGAACCACTCCTCCCTATTGTCTCATTAGCTCTTTCCTCCACCTTGTCTTCTAAGTCTGTTGATGAGGCTTTATTTTCCTAAAATACTGCTCTCTCCTCTGCTCTTGATGCTTTTGGTCTGCCCATTCCATGTCCTGTGAGGTGCACTTTATCTCTGCCCTGGTTGTGATCAACTACCTGCTATCTATGCTCCTGTGCCCACTCAGTTGAATGCATTTGGCTCAAATCCCACCTCCTTTATGACTTCCTTCACTTCAAATTCATGCTTGCCTCCTTCCATTCAGCCATAGCACTCACCATAGCACTCACCAAGCAAAACTATTATTTCCATCTGAATAACTCTCTTGCCATCTATTCTCAACTCTCAAGTATCTCCTTAAGGTGCCTCCACCCCGACCCCTTGTTCTCTCTCAGCCCAAACCTTAGCTGACTATTTCCATATCAAAGTCTACAAGATTATGCTCCAATTCCCCTCTAGGTCTGCTTCATCCCCTTTTCCCCCTCTTCAATACCAGCTTTTCCCTGCAATCTCTGTTACCCTTTCATCCTTTTCTAAGCTCTCTGATGAGGAAACCTCTCATCTTCTTTCCTCCTCTAAACTTACTACCTGTTCTTCTGATCCCATCCCTTCCCATCTCCTTAACTCCATCTCCTCTTCTGTCAACCCTCCATCTCACATATTCTCAACATTTTGCTCTCCACTGCAACTTTCTCTGCAGCCTTCAAGCATGATGTGATCACGCCTCTTCTTAAGAAACCTTCACTTGACCCAGCTTGTCCTTCTAATTACACAGGTACACTACCAAAAAACTGCCTCCAGTTTTGCAACTGATTCCTATAGATTTTGGGGTGCTGAATCCAGGAAAAATAGCCAAAATGTTCCATCACGTCACGTTTTCTTGCAAAATTAGATTTCTTACCCATATAAGGAATGTTCACATAATTTCTTTTTAGCCGACTGCAGTTTATTTTCTTGGCCCAAAATAGAGGTTGTAATGGTTAACTAACTAGAAACACTCCCTCATGATATTTTAGAGTGTTTTGTATTCATTTTATACATTAACAGGACAATTGGGAGGCGGGGGGCTAAATCCAGTACTCGCGCTGGCGCATGTTCTTTCCTGTTCGCCTCGCCTCGTTCGCTCGCTCAAACACGGTGGTTGCGACATGAACGTTCCTGTCAAATTTCAGTTTCTTGCAAGTTCATTATTACCTTTTGTTTGCTCAGTCGTAATCCAGCTTTATTCCGAAGTGGTTCACTACAGTTGTAGTTTGCAGTGCTGTGTATTTGTGATAGCTCATAGAGCCAGAGGTTGCGTCAACTCTCCGGACAGTTTTTGTTTTATTTGTGGGGAATATACCGTGAAAAAGCGGCAGAGGAACATTTCTGCATTTATTAAAAAAGTATATTTTGCCTATTTCGGTTTGAAGTTAGGCGATCAAGACAAACCGTGGGCTCCTCACAAAGTGTGCAAGACATGTGAGGAAGATCTACGCTTATGGATGAAAGGTAAAAAACAAGCATTTCGTTTCAGAATACCTATGATGTGGCGTGAACAAAGAGACCACAGCAGTGACTGCTATTTTTGCTCTTGCATTGTGAAGGGATACAACTTAAAAAATAAGAACGTAATAAGTTACCCCAACCTTCCCTCAGCAATTAGGCCTATGCCTCATAGCAACGAAGTACCTGTGCCTGAACCACCAAAATCTTTGGATCATATTTGTGTGGACGGTTCTGATCATGATGAGACTCATCAGATGGCTTTTACCGATGAGTCCAGTACTTCCGAGTTTGAAACTGAACCAGATCCGAAACCTGAACTTTTCTCTCAAGCTGAATTGAATGATTTAGTCCGGGATTTAGGACTCCCAAAAGATGCTGCCCAACTGCTAGGTTCTCGGCTTAAACAGAAAAATCTATTGTCACCAGAAACAACTTTTTATTGGTACCGCAACCGCAAGACACAATTTTTGAAGTATTTCAGCAAAGAGGAAGATTTGTTATTTTGCAACAATATATACGGAGTGATGGAAAAGTTTAAACTCAAGTATGATCCTGCTGAATGGCGGCTGTTCATTGATTCATCAAAAGACAGCATAAAAGGTGTTCTTCTTCATAATGGCAACACATTCGCTTCAGTTCCTATTGCTCACTCTGTTATTCTCCAAGAAAAATACGAGAATTTGGCCCTGATTCTTCAGAAGATTCGTTATGATGAGCATAAGTGGATGATTTGTGGAGACTTTAAAATTCTATCCATGCTATTAGGGCAGCAATCCGGTTTCACCAAATATCCCTGCTTCCTTTGCTTGTGGGATAGCCGGGCCCGCGACCTACACTGGGGGAAAAAAGACTGGCCAATTCGGGAGTATTTGAGTCCCGGTGAGAAAAATGTTCTTCATGAGAGCTTGGTACCTCGTGATAAAATTCTATTACCACCTCTCCACATTAAGTTGGGTCTCATTAAGCAATTCATCAAGTCCCTTCCAAAAGATGGTGAGTGCTTTCGGTACCTTTGCTCAAAGTTCCCCCGACTTTCTGAAGCAAAGCTAAAGGAAGGAGTGTTTGTTGGCCCTGATATAAGGAAACTCATTTCAGATGGAGCATTCGCTGAAACGATGTCTGAGAAGGAAAAAGAAGCCTGGGATTCCTTCAAGGATGTTGTTCTCAAATTCTTGGGGAACAGGCGGGATGAGAACTATAAGGATATTGTTGCCAGGATGCTCAATGCCTTCAAAGAACAAGGCTGTAACATGAGCCTGAAAGTCCATTTCTTGCACTCCCATGTGAACTACTTTCCCGAAAACTTGGGGGCGTACAGTGAAGAACAAGGTGAAAGGTTTCACCAGGACATCAAGGACGCAGAGAGAAGGTACCAAGGAAGATGGAACACCACTATGATGGCTGATTTCTGCTGGTTGCTGCTGCGGGAAACCCCAGATGAAAAATACGCCAAGCAGCGCACCAAGAGAAGCATTCGGGGGAAGAAGAAACGGGCCCACCAGGAGATTGATTGACCCAAGAATGACTTTAAAATCTAAACTGTGTTGACAAATATCGTGTTTTTACTAAACTTTGAAATAAAAATTTGCTAGTTATTACCACAGTGTCGGATCTCATTTATTAGAATTTTATTTTCACACCATCGGGTGTTTGTCTTCATGTATTGCAATGGTGCGGTTTGCGTTTTCTATTCTTACATACATACCTGTACAACATTTTTTGCACATTTCTTTGCTTTGCTTTGTGTCTAACCTCGCTCTTATATGCTCAATGTTTGTGCACATGTATGTGGCTGTTCTAAGTGCAGACAATTTTGCTACCATCACAGTGTGTTTTGTTGACATTACTCTATTCTTATGTGCTGCCTTGTTACAATTTTCTTTATTCTTATTTGAATAACTACTAAACAATTAGTATAAAGAATTCATCCAAGAAACATTTATCTCGATCGCACTCAATCTGAAACGTTCACCTCAAACTTCTAACCCAATGTAGCAAAAAATCTGTACGTGATAGAGCAAATTGGTTACCAGATTTGGATTCAGCGCACCAAAAAACGTAAAAATCAATCGAAACATTAGAGGAAGTTTAAAATTTATTTTTTTTTTAGTGTACCTGTGTTATCAACCTTATTGATCCTCCTCCCTTCTTCCCTTCAATTCCAAACTTATTGAATTGCAGTTCTCCGCTCTTTCCATGAATTTTTCTCCTCTCAAGCCCTGCTTGATTCACTTCAATCTGGCTTTCGTCCCTTACATTCTGCTGAGATGGCTCTCGCCAAAGTCGCCAGTGACTTGTTCCTGGGTAAATCCAAAAGCCTTTACCCAGTCCTTAGTCTTCTTGATCTTTCTGCTGCTTTTGATTCTGTTGACTACTATCTTCTACTCGATACATTATCCTTTCTTGGTTTTAGGTGCTCTGTCCTGTCCTGATTCTCTTCTTACCTCTCCCATTACTCTTTCACTTTTTGTTCTGGCAGTTTTTCCTCTACTGCTATCCCATTACCAGTTGGTATACCCCAGGGGGCTGTTCTGGGCCCTCTATTTTTCTCTCTTTATACCTAGTCCCTTGGTGCTCTCATCTCTTCCTATGGCTTTCAGTATCATTTTTATGCTGATGACTCTCAGATCTATCTATCTTCACCTGATATTTCTCTGACATTCCAGACCTGCATTTCTGCCTGCCTATCTGATATCACTGCCTGGATGTCTCACCACCATTTGCAATTGAACATGTTCAAAACTGAACTCCTTATTTTTCCCCCTAAACCCTCTTCCCCCTTCCTCCTTTCTCCATCTCTGTAGATAACACTCTTCTTCTTCCTGTTTCCTCAGCATGTAATCTTTGACTCCTCCCTATCCTTTTCCATACATATCCAACAGAAAGCTAAAACCTGTCATTTCTGTCTCTACAACATTAATAAAATTCACCCCTTCCTTTATGAACACATTACTAAAACACTTATCCACTCTTTAATCACCTCCCATCTTGACTATTGCAACCTGAATGTACATTGCTTTGACTCATAGAAAAGCGGTATATAAGCCAAGCTAAATAAATAAAATAAACCTTCTCCTTGCTGGTCTCCCTATAAATCATATCTCTCCCCTTCAATCTGTTCATAACTCTGCTGTGTTGCTAATCTTCCACTAACCCCAATATTCTCATATAACACTGGTCAACACATTTTACAAAAGTCACGTTACTGAAATAAAAATAGTCATTTCTTAAATATAAATAGTCATTTCACACCGATGGCAGTGTTGGGGGCAAATACAGTGACAGAATTCAAAATGGCATGGGACAGACACAGTGGGTCCATTTACAGCAACAGGATAAAATCAAAATAAACTTAACTAACTAATTTCTCAACATACAGGGGTGTCCTACACGGAGCGGTGGGTTCACCCCTAAAACAATTTCACTGTCATATTCTTGTTCAGCATATAAAAATTGATAACATAGTAACATAGTAAATGACAGCAGATAAAGACCAGTACGGTTCATCTAGTCTGCCCAGTAAGATGGCAAGAGTAAGTGCACCTGCCACTCCATGCAGGACTTTATTGGTGGTTCCAAATTTTAAGGAAATACACTATCAGGCATTATGGAATAGAATTTTTTCTCTGTCAGTTCTACCTTTGTGAAATATATTACCAGATATAGAAACATAGAAACATAGAAACATGATGACAGAAAAAGACCACATGGCCTATCTAGTCTGTCCTTCCATAACAACAACTACAACAGTCCACTTTTTACCTTTAGAGATCCTTTGTGTTGGTCCCATGCTTTTTTGAATTCAGTTACTGTCCTCATCTCTACCACCTCCACTGGGAGACTATTCCATGGATCCACTATTCTTTCTGTAAAGAAATATTTCCGCATATCACTCCTGAATCTATCTCCCTTCACCCTCATCCCATTTCCCCTCGTAGCAGAACTTGCTTTCAATTGAAAGAGGCTCTCTCCCTGAACATTTATGCCACGGAGGTATTTAAACATCTCAATCATTTATTTATTTATACATCTTTTTTATACAGCCACTTCCAGAGATCAGTGGCGGTTTACAGGTAACATAAACTTTAATAGTAAAAATACAATTATTTTACATAGAACAGATTTAGAACAAAGAACATTCAACTATTAAATGTAACTCGAATACAATAAGATAACAGGAGAAGTAGGAACGTTTGAAACTGGGTAAGCATTAGTTAATGTTTCAAAACATAGTATGTCAACATTAAAGGGATTAATTACAATAGTTACAATTATTTACATTAACGACAAGCAATTGCATTCAAGAGTAAGATTAATCTAGGTGAGCAATGTGGATGTGAGGGGAAGATTTTATGCCTTGTCTAGGTAGGGTCAGTGAGTGACTGATGTTCGGCGCTTTTCTCTGAGTTTGGATTATCTTCAATTTGGAGGTTATTGTAGTACAGAGTAAATAGATGGGTTTTTAGATTTTTTCTAAATAATTGAAGGTCTTTGATTTCTCTGATTTCAATTGGGAGGTTGTTCCATAACGTAGGGGCGAAGAATGAGAAAGCTGTGTTACTTGTCTTCTGACTTGTCTTTCGAATAGAATCAGGGACTTGTATCGTGTGAAGGTTTATTCTTCTTCTTGATCTATTTTCATGTGTGATGTTGATGAGCGTAGATAAGAAAGATGGTGCTATATTATTAAAGATCTTAAACGTAGTAACTAAGGATTTGTAGATGATTCTGCATGAGACAGGTAGCCACCCACCTCCTTCATCGGCTCTCCCCAGTCGGGGGATTGAGCCTCCAGAGGTGAGGGCAGCCCAGGAAACCAGCTCCGGCCAATCGGGCCAGACCAACTGAGTCAAAAGGATCGCGCCGGCAGGCGCACGTTCTCTCTTCACCCACCTCCTTCATCGGCTCTCCCCAGTCGGGGGATTGAGCCTCCAGAGGTGAGGGCAGCCCAGGAAACCAGCTCCGGCCAATCGGGCCAGACCAACTGAGTCAAAAGGATCGCGCCGGCAGGCGCACGTTCTCTCTTCACCCACCTCCTTCATCGGCTCTCCCCAGTCGGGGGATTGAGCCTCCAGAGGTGAGGGCAGCCCAGGAAACCAGCTCCGGCCAATCGGGCCAGACCAACTGAGTCAAAAGGATCGCGCCGGCAGGCGCACATTCTCTCTTCACCCACCTCCTTCATCGGCTCTCCCCAGTCCGGGGATTGAGCCTCCAGAGGTGAGGGCAGCCCAGGAAACCAGCTCCGGCCAATCGGGCCAGACCAACTGAGTCAAAAGGATCGCGCCGGCAGGCGCACGTTCTCTCTTCACCCACCTCCTTCATCGGCTCTCCCCAGTCGGGGGATTGAGCCTCCAGAGGTGAGGGCAGCCCAGGAAACCAGCTCCGGCCAATCGGGCCAGACCAACTGAGTCAAAAAGATCGCGCCGGCAGGCGTGCCCGCGCCTTGCGGGCCCGCGCCTGAGGGCCTCGCCAGAGGGCCTCGCCAGAGGGCCTCGCCAGAGGGCCCTTTGGCGTGGCCCTTAGGTGGGGCACGACAGGTGGGAAAAGAACGCTGGCCTAACGCCTCAACAACTTAATAGCAAATCGGCAACCGATGCTTCAAACAAAATCGAGCAGCTCGCTCCACTGCTGAATTGATCCCTCTCCGAGAACAGCAAGTATACCACATACAAATGGAACTATGTTCTAACTGATATCCTGCATATCCCTTAAAACCTTGCTTACTATTGTTAGTAACCATATCAGTAAATATACTAAGTAGCTATAAACATACACTGTTCATATTAATAAGATACATTGTTGCCAATACTCACTAGTTGTGAACTATTGTCCCCAGTAGCTAGACAGAATGTACTGTTGTCCTAATTCAGAAAGTTATACTGTTGTCAGTAGATAGACAGACACACTGTTGTCATAATCCAGAAAATTATACTGTTGTCAGTAGATAGACAGACATACTGTTGCCATATTCCAGAAAATTATACTGTTGTCAGTAGATAGACAGACATACTGTTGCCATATTCCAGAAAATTATACTGTTGTCAGTAGATAGACAGACATACTGTCGTCACCACCCATAAATTTACAAATACTGTCTTCTCATCATACGATATGACACACTAGCCTGTTTACCGGTTACACAATATACCAGCTAAGATCCAGTCAGCTCTAGTGTGCCAAAAACCGCCTTGACTCACCTCCTGCAAGCCTCCTACCTCTTGGGGTTAACATGGAAGACATGATCATCAGGTTGATATGCCTGTTCCTACTTATTATAGCACTACCATCCAATATTTTGGCCCTCACCACCCCACAAAACCACATTCCTATTGTACTACATAGGGAGAGAAAATGGTCAGGAGACCCCTATCACAACTCACGTGGGGCCAACCTCTCGCACCACAACCTCCTATTACAAGTCCCACTACAACACAACAAGAAAACCAGACAATCTAAAAAGTTCTACCCTAGTAGCATGAAGTGTGCACTTATAAATGCCCGCTCACTTCGAAACAAGTGGCCAGCGATCACAGACATAATAATATCCCATAAACTAGACATTCTCATGGTAACCGAAACATGGCTCTCAGCGGAAGACAATATCATCCTTAACCAGCTGCTCCCACCTAACTTTACAGCCTTCACCGGACACAGACAGAACAAAAAAGGCGGAGGAGTAATTATCATCGCCAAAGCCGACCTACAGTTTAAATTGGAGGAATCCAATAGCAACAACCATCTAGAGACAGTATCTATTTCAAACAACTTATGCTCTATAAACCTGGTCTATAGATCACCATCAGGAGATCCAGACGACCTAGCAACCATAATAAATCTGGCATCTCTCACCCAGGGCCCAAACAAACCCAATTGGATCTTAGGAGATATCAACCTACCATCATTACAGGACACCCAAGCAACAGCATTCCTAGATGCCCTAGAGAGCCTCGGATACACGCAAATGGTGAGAGAACCTACTCACGAGAAAGGCAATATCCTCGACCTCATATTCGCACCACAGCTAATTTTGGACCAACCACAAAACATAGTACTATCCATAACGGCAGTCCCATGGACCGATCACAAACTCATCACCTTCCAGATGCATACCACTAACCATTCACACAAGACAATAATGGATAAAAGCAAGCCCACTAACTCATCTACCAGAAGTTTCCAACCATTTAACAGAGAACGCATCCTCTCTGAGATTAGCACACTCTCTGATGACACCTCACTAAGCCTTGAAGAACTGATCTCCTCCTGGAACAGAAAAATCAGCACTATTGCTATCCGCCCTCCAACAAACAAGAACCCAAAAAAGAGATCTACAGCCCCATGGTTCACAGCGGACTTAAAAGCCTCACTAACTATTCTAAGAAGGCTAGAAAAACGATGGAGAAAATCACGCACCAGTAGTGACCAAGCAGCTTACATCCAACACCTGGCAGAGCATCGTAGAACCATCACAGATAAAATCAGACAACACCACACAGACACCCTGAAACGGTCATTGAATAAACCTCATGACCTGTTTAACTTAGTTAAAACACTTGCCAAAGAACCAACCCCGGAGCACCACAGCATGATCCACCCACAGGACTATGCAATTTATATGCAATCTAAAATGTGCCAAACTAATAAAATATTAATACCGGAACCTCTTGATGAACAAGACTACCCAGTATCTCTGGCATCCTTCTCCACTCCCTCAAAGAAAACCATTGAAGATACCATCCTAGCACTAAATACATCCACTGCGCACACAGACCCTTGCCCTGCACACTGGATAAAGGACCTGCGTTGTGACATATCATCAATTATAGCAAAAATTTTAAACCAGTCCTTCACCACCGGCTCATTTCCAACTACGCTCAAGCAGACCTCTGTAAGACCGCTGTTAAAGAACACTAAACTTGATCCTCAGAAGGTAGAATCTTATAGGCCCATATCTAGCATACCTATGCTAGCAAAAATCATTGAGAAAGTAGTGCACAGGCAACTACAGGATCATATAGACACCTCTGCTCCACTTGATCCGGCTCAACATGGTTTCAGAGAGTCACATGGAGTTGAAACACTACTTACAACACTCCTCAACAACATAATCTCAGGTATGGATAACATACGCCAAGGTTTCGCTCTTGTATTTCTCGATATAGCAGCGGCCTTTGACTCGGTATGCCATGAAATTCTCATCTGCCGGTTAAGGGAAAAAGGCATCTGCGGAACAGCACTTGAATGGTGCAAATCTTACCTGTCCGACAGATGGCAGCACATCCGAATTGACGGGGATACATCTGAACCATTCCAACAAAGTCAAGGTGTACCCCAAGGATCCTCCTTATCTGCATTGATGTTTAATATATATTCAACCCCTCTGCAACATCATCAGATCCTTTAATGTCAGTTACATGATATATGCAGACGATGTGCTACTATATATGCCAATATCATTGGATTGCCTGGACCTCACACCGCTGACTAACTGTTTTGACGCCGTAGCAGAGTGGCTCCTATCCCAAAACCTGAGAATACAACACAAAAAGACGGAAGTCCTTTTCGTCTCAAGGAACACCAACTTCACTCCTCCTAGTTGTATTAATGTAAAGGATGCCCAGCTCCAAGTGAAACCTGCAATACGTTACCTTGGAGTAACACTGGACCAAAACCTTGACATGAAGAGTCACATAGCCAACACAGTCAAGGCAATCTACTTTAAAATTAGATCCCTCAGACACCTACGCACACTACTTGAACCAGATGATTTCCGTACCATTTATCAAGCCCTTATACTTCCCCATTTCGACTTTGCAAACTCTATTCTACAGGGGCTCCCCCGGTCCACCCTGAACCCCCTGCAACTGGCCATGAATAGTGCAGCGAGGGTACTCCTCGGGGCATCTAGGAGAGACCACGTGACACCACTCCTAAAACAGCTACACTGGCTTCCCATTCAAGCAAGGATCAGTTTCAAGACTGTACTGCTAACATTTAAAGCGACCAAGGGGCTCACCTCTTCTTCTCTCTCCAACCTCATACTACCACTTGCACCAAACAGGCCAAGAAGAACAGCAGAAATGAACACACTAGCTATCCCAAACGACACCACAAGATGTGCCAGATCAACAGCCAACAGAGCATTCCGACTCTGTGCCCCCACTTTATGGAACACCTTACCAGCACAAATCAGATCAGTACCAAATTTGAGTCAGTTCAGAAAGTCACTGAAACATTTCCTCTTCCTTAAATATCTCAATGACAGCTCAGAACATAACCTCCAGGTGAATAGCAGGAGTGGCCAAACAGACAGACCATCGCAACAGGCCAACTACACAATGTAAATACAAACAGTTCCATATACTATTGCACCACCTTTGTATATAGTTAACTATGATATCTCTTGTCAGATAACACACCTTTGTATATAGTTTCCCCTATTTCCCAAGTTTATATCTCCTGTTAAATGTAATTGACCAGACATATGTAAATTGTCGGATGTTTTTTGTTCAATGTAAACCGCGCTGATGTCTAATAGTGCGGTATATAAGAATTGTTAATAAAAATAAATAAATAAAATAAATGGAGAGCGTAGAGAATCGGAGATATATGATCTGAAAGTTTCGCTTTATAGATGATCCTTGCAGTGACATTTTGGGCTAAATGAAGTGTGTGTATATTTTTCTTCAAGGTCCCTTGAAGAATACCATTACAATAGTCTAAATGTGGTGTTATAAGTGTTTGAGCCACGAATCTGAAGTCAGTATTATCTATCAATGGTCTAAGTTTTTGGATTGTCCTTAATTTGAAATATATTGCTTTTACAGTTTGTTTTATATGTTTGGTGAGGCTGAGGGTCTTATCTAGTGTGACTCCCAAGTATTTGATCTCATCTCTAACTGGGAGAGCAGTTTTTCCAATGTTGATTTCAGGCGGTGGAGTGAAGCTTGTGTTTCTTGTTATAAATAGAACTTCTGTTTTTTTGAAATTAATATTCATATTTATTGATTTCAGCCACAGCTCAGCTTCAGTGAGGCAACGACATATGTTGCTATAATCCGGGTTGGACACATCAAATGGCGAGTATAACATGAAGTCGTCCGCGTAGATGTGGTAGTTGATTTTGAAGCATTTAAATATGGAACAGATGGGTTGAAGATAGAGATTAAACAATAGTGCCGATAGGGCAGAGCCTTGAGGGATGCCCTACTCTTGCGGAAATGGGGATGAGGCATTTCGATCTATTTGCACATATTGGGTCCGGTTAGTAAAATAGGATATGAACCATTCAAGGGTTTTATCCTTGATGCCTGTTTGAGAGAGTCTAGAGATGAGCGTGAAATGGTTTACAGTGTCAAAGGCCGAGGAAATATCAAGGATATCAAGATCCGATCACATAACACCCATCATGAAGGATCTGCACTGGCTACCTCTACATGCCAGACTCCAATACAAATCATTGGTCCTCACCTTCAAAGCCCTAAATAACTGCCCCCCAACGCCAATCAGCAAACTAGTCCATGGCACCCTGGAAAATAGAAGCAGAAGGTCCACTGCACTGAACACATTAGCAGTGCCCAAGCTAATGACCACATGCACAAAGGCTACCTCCAACAGAGCCTTCTCCTTATTCGCCCCTTTAAACTGGAATGCACTCCCCATGACATCCGTGGAATAAAAAGCCTCATCATGTTCAGAAAAGCCTTAAAATTCCACCTGTTCACAAAATGTTACCCAGGAACTTCAAGCGATAATAGCACAACCACCAACCAGCAAAGTTCCGCCAGACACCAGTCACCCCTGCACGTCAAGACCTCAGACAATAGGTAGCCCCCACTACCATTTTATATTAGAGTACTGTACATAGTTTGAGTATAATATGTATATAGTTTCCCCGGTTTTTCTTCCATGTTCAATTCCCTGTTCTCTGTAAAACTCGATGTTGTTTGTATACATTGTAGTATCTTTGTTCGATGTACACCGCGCTGATTTTAATAGCGCGGTATAGAAGAATTGTTAAATAAATAAATAAATAAATAAATAAATAAAATATGAGAATAAAGGCTCGCTTGGAATTATCGATACCTCTGATGATTGTGTCAAATAGAGCTGTTAGGAGCGTTTCTACACCAAGATATGGACGAAATCCATATTGATGTTCATCTAATGGAGCTGATGAGTCTATGTAATCTTGCAGTTGGATTTGCACAATCTTTTCAATAATCTTGGCAAGGAATGGAATACTTGCAATGGGGCAATATGAGGTTGGATCATTGCCGTCTAGGGTTTTGTTTTTTAGCAGCGGTCGAATTGCTGACCTTTTGAGGACATCTGCTATACGTCCTTGTTGAAGAGATTGGTTTACTATGTTCAGTAAGTCTGAGGCAAGTTCTGTTTTTGTTGATTTTATCCAAGTCACTGGGCAAGGATCGAGTAAAGAGGTTGTTGTATTTAGGTTGGAGATTGTCTGAAGTAGGAGTTTGTTGGTAATAGGTTGGAAGGTTTTCCATTCAAGGTGGTTATTAACTGGAAGAGATAGGCTAGGTAGGATGAATTGGCTGTTAAGTTTGAGTTTATTTGCAAAATGATCAGCAAGCGTTTGAGGGCTAATAAATATTTTGTGGGAATTGTTGGATGGGGATCATATCACCTCTATCCCGCCTTTCCTCTAAGGTGTACATATTAAGATCCTTAAGTCTGTCCTCATATGCTTTATAATGAAGCCCATTAATCATTTTAGTAGCAACCCTCTGCACCGACTCCATCCTGTTCACATCCTTTTGAAGGTGCGGTCTCCAGAATTGCACACCATACTCCAAATGAGGTCGTACCAAAGACTTATACAGAGGCATTATCACCTCCTTTTTTCTGCTAGCCATTCCTCTCCGTATGCACCCAAGCATCCTTCTAGCTTTTGCCGTTGCCTTTTCTACCTGTTTAGCTACTTTAAGATCATCAGACACAACCACGCCTAGGTCCAGCTCTTCTTTAGTGGACAAAAGTACTTCACCTCCTATACTGTATTGCTCCCTTGGATTTCTGCAGCCCAAATGCATGACCTTACATTTTTTAACATTAAATCCCAGCTGCCAAGTTCTAGACCATTCTTCAGGCTTAGCTTGATACCTCCTCATGTTATCTACACCTTCCTGTGTGTCTACTCTATTGCAGATTTTGCTATCATCTGCAAAGAGGCAAACCTTACCCGACAGCCCTTCCGCTGTATCACTAACAAAGATGTTAAAAAGAATCGGACCAAGGACAGATCCCTGGGGCACACCACTGGTAACATCCTTCTCCTCAGAGTGAGCTTCATTTACTTGTACTCTTTGTCGCCTCCCACCCAACCAATTTCTAACCCAAGCAGTAACTTTAGGGTCCATCCCTAGGGTGCTCAGTTTGTTTATAAGTCGCCTGTGACGAACAGTGTCAAAGGCTTTACTGAAATCTAAATACACCACATCTAAAGCTCTCCCTCGGTCAAACTCCCTGGTCACCCAGTCAAAGAAATCAATCAGATTTGTCTGACAAGACCTGCCTCTGGTGAATCCATGCTACCTCGGATCCTGTAATCCGCTTAGGGTTGCCAACTGCCTCCAGATGCCCCGACAGGCTTGATCCAGTCCTGGGTTTACCCCATTGCATGCATGGAGATGTAGTTCTGAATTCCCTATTGCACTCCATAAGAAAAACAAGACTACATGTCCCTGCATGCAATAGGGTAAACCCAGGACTGGATCAAGCCTGTCGGGCGCATCTGGAGCCAGTTGGTAACCTTAAATCCGCTGGACTCCAGAAACCTCACTATTTTCTCTTTCAGCAGCGTTTCCAATAATTTACTCACCACTGAAGTTAAACTAACCGGCCTGTAGTTTTCAACCACACCCTTACTTCCGCTTTTGTGTAAAGGCACCACATGAGCCTCTCTCCAGTCCTTTGGCACCACTCCCGACTCCAACGAGGCATTGAAAAGGTCAGTTAGTGGAGTTGCTAGAACGTCCCCAAGTTCCCTCAGTATTCTAGGGTGTATCCCATCCGGTCCCATCGCTTTGTCTACTTTAAGTTGAGCTAGTTTCTCACAAACACAGTCTTCTGAAAATTGTTCAAGATGTTCCTTGCTTCTGTTCTTATTTGTGGGTGTTTTCTGAGGTCCTGCTCCTGGTTCTTCATCTGTGAACACAGAACAAAAATATTTGTTAAGCAATTCTGCTTTATCCTTATCAGCTTCTACATATTCCCCCCTGCACCCTTGAGTCTGACAATACCACTTTTGCCCTTCCTCTTCTCACTAATATATCTGAAAAATGTCTTATCCCCCATTTTATTGCATTGGCTATTTCCTCCTCCTTTTGAATCTTTGCCTTCTTGACTACTTTTCTAGCTTCTCTAAGTTTTTCCAAATACAGATGCCTGTCTTCCTCTCTCTGTGATCTCTTGTATTTCATGAAGGCCTCCCTCTTTTTCTTCACTTTTTCAGCTACTTCCTTCGAAAACCATAGAGGTCTCCTGTTCCTTTTGCCTTTATTTACCATTTTAACAAAAAGGTTGGTTGCCCTTAAAATACCCCCTTTCAGTTTTGCCCACTGTTTTTCTACATCCCCCAGCTGTTCCCATCCCACTAACGACTCCCTGAGGTATTGGCCCATCTTCGCAAAGTTAGTTTTCCTAAAGTCTAAGATCCTCACCTTGGAATGGATTCTAACAGCCCTAGTCCTAATACTGAACCACACCATCTGGTGATGAATGGATGCAAAATGATCTCCCACTACAACATCAGAAACACTTTCACCATTGGTAAGCACCAAGTCCAGTATGGCCCCTTCACGTGTGGGGTCTGTTACCAATTGCCTGAATAGTTCTCCCTGTAGAGAATCCAGGATCTCCTTACTTCTAGATGTTTCCTCAGCAGGAATGTGCCAATCAACATCTGGCATATTGAAATCTCCTATCAGTAGCACTTCCCCTTTCCTAGCAATGCTGCGTATGTCTTCAATTAACTCTCTCTCCACCTCTTCCTCTTGTGAGGGAGGTCTATATATCACACCAATGCAAATAGATTTCTCTTTCCCTCTTTCTAGTTTAACCCACAATGCCTCCTCTCTCCCTTTTAAGCTCTGTAATTCCAAAGCTTTAATAGTAGTTTTTACATATAGTGCCACTCCTCCTCCCCTTCTTCCTACCCTGTCCTTTCTGAATAAAGTATAGCCAGGTATAGTTACATCCCAGTCATGGTTTTCTGTGAACCATGTTTCTGTAACTGCCACTAAATCCAAGTCAGCCACTCCCACCAAAGCTTCAACTTCAGGGATCTTATTTCCCATGCTACGGGCATTAATACACACTGCTTTCCATATGTTACCCCTGTTACCCATTTCCATAAAGGTATTTAATGTATCACCTACCTGGGGGCTTTCACTTACCTGGGGGCTTTCTTCACCCATCCCCAACGAATCTAGTTTAAAGCCCTCTTCAGTAGATTAGCCAGTCTACTACCGAAGATGCGTTGACCTTTCTTGGACAGATGGATGCAATTTCTGCTCTGCAACCCTTGGAACAGCATCCCATGGTCTAGGAAACCAAAATGCTCTCGATGACACCATCCACGCAGCCATGCATTCATCTCCAGGATGCGAGCCTCTCTGCCTTGGCTTTTACCCTCAACAGGGAGGATTGAAGAGAACACCACCTGTGCACCTAACTGCTTCACCCTCTGTCCCAGAGCCATGAAGTCACTTTTGATACGTTCCGAGTATACCTGGCAATATCATTTGTTCCAACATGGATTAGCAACATTGGGTAATAGTCAGTGGGCTTGATGAGTCTCGGCAAACTCTCCATAACATCTTGGATTTTGGCACCAGGCAGACAGCATACCTCTCTGGACATCAAGTCTGGTCGGCAGATGGACGCCTCAGTACCCCTCAGAAGAGAGTTTCCAACCACCACTACCCTTCGTTCCCTTCTGGTCACTGATTCTGCAACTTTGGGGTACTTGAACTCTGGTTCTTCCCTTTCCAGGAATGCTTTCACCTCCTCCACTTCCAGGGCTGCATAATGGTTCTTCACTTCAAGGGCTGGAGAAGTTGGATTGGTGATTTTGCAGGCCCTGGTGACTTGTGTCCAACCATCGACATTCTGTTGGCACCCATCTTCTCCTGTGCTGGAGAGCTTGGTTGCTGCAAGAAGCATCTCATCAATGTACTTCTCACTTTCTTGAATGCTCCTCAGCCTCGCCACCTCCTCTCTGAGTTCCTCCACTTGTTTCCTCAGAGCTTCAGCATGCAGGCACCCTGCACATGGAACCGGTCCTTCAACTGGCATTAGGACCTCTGTCTGGACCAAGGCAGAAACTGTAATGGGGGCAACAGCTTTAGCAATACGATTTTTCCCAGCCATTGTTCTGTTCGTGGAGCTTATGTATCTGTTAAAGCAAAAGAGAGAGATCTACCAAGTACCAGCCGGTTTCGCAGCTGTCCTTTCAGAGAAAAAGCAGTTAAATCTCTTTAATTATATTCAAAATGTGCTGGTCCAATTCTCTGTGATTTGTTAAAGGGGGAGGTGCCCTATAAAGCAAGACTGCTCACTAGGGGTGGGTGGGAGTTGGGGTGGGTAGGGAGGGAACTAACACCTGATTAGGTGTTAGCAGTTTCTAAACCTGAGGAGGTTACTGGAGTTCAGCAACCTACTGTGCTCAAGGAAAGTTCCCCTAAAGCAGCAAAAAGAAAGTAACCTTGCTTTAAAAAATATACAATAAACCCTTTTAAGATCTCCCAGTCAGAGAGCTAGCAATGTAATATAATAAAACAAATAAACAAACAAACCCTCAAATCCTTACTGTTTGTTTGATCTGTGGAGCCCTGGTTAGGAAAGCCTCAAAAGGGCAGGGCACTGGAGCCTTTTATGCAGGCTTCAACTGCACTCAGGAAACAGGCCCACTAACTCCTGATTTTGTGTTAGCAGTTTCTAAACCTGCGGAGAACACTGGAGTTCAGCAACATACTGTGCTCAAGGAAAGTTCCCCTAAAGCACCAAAAAGAAAGTAACCTTGCTTTAAAAAATATACAAAAAACCCTTTAAAGAGATCCCAGTAAGAGAGCTAGCAATGTAATATAATAAAACAAACAAACAAATCCTCAAATCCTTACTGTTTGTTTGATCTGTGGAGCCCTGGTTAGGAAAGCCTCAAAAGGGCAGGGCACTGGAGCATTTATGCAGGCTTCAACTGCACTCAGGAAACAGGCCCACTAACTCCTGATTTTGTGTTAGCAGTTTCTTAACCTGAGGAGGTTACTGGAGTTCAGCAACCTACTGTGCTCAAGGAAAGTTCCCCTAAAGCACCAAAAAGAAAGTAACCTTGCTTTAAAAAATATACAAAAACCCTTTTAAGAGCTCCCAGTCAGAGAGCTAGCAATGTAATATAATAAAACAAACAAACAAACCCTCAAATCCTTACTGTTTGTTGATCTGTGGAGCCCTGGTTAGGAAAGCCTCAACAAACAGGGCACTGGAGCCTTTATGCAGGCTTCAACTGCACTCAGGAAACAGGCCCACTAACTCCTGATTAGCTGTTAGCAGTTTCTAAACCTGAGGAGGTTACTGGAGTTCAGCAACCTACTGTGCTCAAGGAAAGTTCCCCTAAAGCAGCAAAAAGAAAGTAACCTTGCTTTAAAGAATATACAAAAAACCCTTTTATACTTTTCTTCTGGTTGGCAAATGTCACTTCCCCACAAATGTAGCAGAAATTGTCAATGGTATTAACGCACTTTCGCGGCATTACTGTTCTGTATTGTACCTAAATGGCTAAAATTATATGATTAATAAAAGTTACATGTAACAGTAGCTTAAACTGTCTTGTACACGGTCTGAAATATTTTACATACTCAACCTTTCCGACTGTATCCTTTCCATCTGGCAGTAATATTGCATTGCATCAGAAAATGATGCAATCAATTCTGGATGATGTGTGCATGCTGGTATTATGCAATGTGATGAAATATTACATCATTCAAGGCTTATTTGGGATGTTGTTGATGTCCTACTGGATATATTTACATGGTGAAACGTCAAAAATGAACTACATGCAATGGTCACATGATGTAAGGGAAGGGGGGATGTTTGAACCCATAGGCAGATTATGTACCACCACCCAACCTGCCCTTTGGGGCCCAGGGTGGGAAACAGGATCTCCCACCAACAGTTCTACATTCTACCTCCCTGCAATGGTGGCAGTAGAGGGAAACCATCAACCCCAGACCTGCTGGGTAACAGGCACCCTACAGGGGAGTCAATGCAGATCTGTACGCATCCATAAGGCAATAGCAGACAGACAGTAGGCCTGGAAATGCTCAGCTGCCCCCACGACCATCATCTAACACTCTCCAGCAGCAAGCACAGTGAGTCTCCAGCCATATACATACTAACTGCAGACAGTCTGCTAGCTAGCCCATAGTGCATGTTCCTGAAGAAAATGCATGCATCCAAAACTGGAATGTGAGCACACACACACCAAACAGATAAATCAGTGATTGGGTCACAGAAAAGAGAACCCATAAATATCACTTGACAAAAATGCTATATACGCACTATGAAGGAACCTAGCCATGCCGTGGTCACTGCACAGTCAGGGTGAGAGTGACCTCCCAGAAGGACATGCTGTGGCCACCCTGTCCGTGCAGGTGGTCGCCAGGCACTACAATGTCCCAGCCATTGCCCTATGCCCTGTACAGATGCATCCTGCCCAGACCACCCTGTCCGCGCTATACCCACAGTACCTTGCTCCTCATTATGCACATTGTCAGGCTAACACTGGAAACAGTGCAAGCAGTGTGGGCTGAGTAAGGTGTTGGCAGCCACCACACACTGGATAGACAGACACACACTCCCATACCTATGCCAGCATTGTGCAAATATAGAGGATTTTGGCAGCCCTGCCACTGCACCAGTACTGGATCCACCAAGAAACAGCAAACTGCCACGTAGGCACCAGGAACCAGTCAGAAACCGTGGCAGGGGGTTCAAAAGTAACCTTTATTGATCCACGGATAAGGTGCGCCAAACCCAACACAGGCCGTGTTTCGTACACCACTTCCTCAGGGGTATAGGCTCACTATAAAATATACATACATGTGAAACCAACAGTAAACAGATATTATTGTGTAAACATGAAAAACAGATAAATCATGTTATGCCACATTAAATGAATAAATAACTAAAATAAATCATTTAAAAATTAAATGTGAAAATTATAACTAGACCACTTAATAATAATAATAACAAATAATAATAATAAATAAATTAAAATGTAATTAAAAACATATAAACACTCATAATGCGATAACTCACTTACTAAAACTATAAAATTTACGTCCCATTAAGAATATATATAGTGGTATTAATGACAAAATGTAATTACAATAATAATAAAAATAATAATAATAAAATATAATATTAAAAAACTAAAAAAATGGATGTGTCAACTATTGTGTATATATTCATAAATCTTCTCTTAAGTATAACCACAAGAACAAAAGAAACAAGAGAAAATGGAGAAGGCAGAGGAGGAGGAGGACTGGAAAAACAATAATATAATGTTAATGCCAATGTTCAAAAATAAATTAAAACTCAATTAAATAAATATAAAAAAATATAATAAGCATAATATAAATAAAATAATAATAAGATAAAATAAGATGATAATAATAATAATTAAAAATATTAAAAAAAATAATTTAAAATATAAATAAATAAATATGAAATATAAAAGAAATGTAATAAAATAAAATAATAATAATTAAAATAATTAAAAATATTAGAATCATAATAAATTTTTTTTTAAATAAATAATAAATAAATAAAAGAGAGTTTAAAAAATGTAAATAAAATTATTTGTAAAAAATAACACAATAAAAAATTATAAACATAAAATCAATAGTTATTAATTATTGCTAAAAATTAACATAACTATTAAAAAAGTTAAAGATAGTAATACTACAACCTACCAATGCACCAAGCTATTTTCAGAAAAAACTTTTTGCTGAGCAGAGGCACGGATCCCACCGGCCTCTAGTGCGCGATGCAATTGTGATTGTGTATGAAAAAACTAAACAAACAAATAAACAAACAAATAAAATCAATAAATAATTCAAACATTGGCAAAGACAATATGAAACAAAAAATAAATATTATTATCTTTCAAAGGAATCATAAACCTAGGAACAACATAGATTGGGGAAACCCCATATTCAATTGACTAGATTATGTACAACCTATTGAGTGCTGTGATTCAAACCCTGTATTTTACTCTCCTTAGACAGGCTACAAGTGTAAAATATATCTTATATCTTAATTTAGTGCTGTATTAATTTTCTAATTTTGAACCATGCCACTTTGGTTGTTTTAACACGATTAGTTAATTTAACACCATGCAGACCGCCATAGGCAAGTTGTCACCATGGTAAAACTCCAAAAAAGGAAGAGAGGAACAGTTCGTTATCTTTATGTTCTAATTATTTAAAGCTAACTTATGTTAACATTAGCAGCACTAAAAACACTACTGGATTGAAAACATATATTGTAAATTAACTTCTACTGTGAGGAGTACAGGGTCGTGACAACAACGGCGGAGTGCAGTGAAGAATTTTCACGCATCTCTCAAATGTTCAAGCAAAACCAAATATTAAACCTATTTAATCAAGTAAAATCATAGGTTTTTTTTTTTTTTAATTCTTTATTTTCGTTTTATAACAACAAAGGAAAAGGAAGACATACAGCTAAAAGACAGATACATAAAGTGTAATACATACACCAAAGTAAGCCCCTGCCACCCCCCTCCCCCCTGCTTCTTCTCTAGAAAACTAATCATTCCCGAAGCGGGCGTGTACTTACATTATTGTGTTACAAAACCTAACGGTGATCTGAAACATGATGAGTGCACATTATACAGGCATGTTGGAGCAATGAGCAGATTATACATAATCATTAAGCATCTGCCATTTAGACAAGCGAGAGTGAGGTTGGGCATGGGGAATAGCTCTCCGAGGTATCTGCTCATATTTGCTATATAAGCAGACGAGGTTCCACCATTCATTGACAGTAAGTCGAGAGCTATCCTTCCAATTCCTCGTGATTAAGCATGATTAAGGATATGGCTATACCCAGCATGAAATCAAGGAGAAAGCGACCCTTCTTAGGAAGAGAGGGGACCTCCGCCACAGAGCGGAGTCCCACGATCTTCCAAGAGAGAGGTTCGTGAAGGTGTAAGATAAATTGAATACAACCCCAGACCCGCCCCCAATAAACCTGTCTTAGAAACGGCTGGGGAATAGGCGGCCACCATGTAAGGTTTAATATTGAGTTTAAGAGTTTCCTTCGAATTTAAATGCGTTTCTTGGAGAAAAATCAGGTCCGCAGCTTCCTGACTTAGGTAGCTTAGGATTTTCTTCCGTTTTATCGGATTATTGATTCCTTTTACGTTCAATGAGAAAATCTTACATGGTGCCATCAATCAGTAATAGACATTTTAAGTGAGGGCGCTTGAAAACATACAACATAATCAGAATCTGTGCAACAATGACATAAGCACCGAGTATTCTGGCTAACACACCCCATATTGAAAAGTATGTACCAAAGTATCTTAGAGAAGAAGCAAAACCCCCAAAGAATATGGCGACCATATGTCTGCGGGAGGAGGCCCTAGAGAGGAAATAGAAAGACATGAAAAAAAGGAAAAGAAACACCAGAGTCCATAATTAACACTGTCTCTGATACTCATCGAGGCTACTGTGGGTAAATGGAGTCGGGTCACAGATATCATCAAAAGTAAGGCAACAAACCGCCCTCGCCAGACTCTTTGCTGGGCTGCGGCAGATCCAATATGGCAGGTACAGCGGATATGAGAATACTTGCAGGAATATTCTGGAAGTCAGCGCATCAAGTCGGCTTCTTTGGAATCCAAAAACTCCGCTAGTAGATCAGGGTCCTCAAATGTTCTTGTCTGATTGTGAAGCGTGACTCGGAGCTTGGCCGGGTACATCAGGCCATAGCGTGCTTGTAGTTGTTGAAGCCTCGGCCGGAATTCCAGAAAGCGCTTTCGGCGGTCGACCGTGGGTTTAGCCAAGTCGGGATAGAAGGAGATCTTGTGGCTCTCAAACTCCATATGGCCCTTTGCCCGAGAGGCATTTAGAATTTGCTCAACGTGTTGATATCTCAAAAGTCGAAAAATGATAGGCCGCGGGGTCTTCCTGTTGAGCGTTATGCTTGTGGGTACACGATGAGCGCGATCGATCTCCAAATCTTTGGTAAAGGTGATTTGGAGCAGGGAAGGGAGGATTTTGCATAAAAACTCTTTCATGTCTCCCGATTCCGCTCCCTCCGGTATGCCCACGAGTCGTATGTTGTTGCGGCGCGCTCTATTATTGCCATCTTCCACTTCTTTCTGCAAGGCCCGCACCTGACGTTCAGCTTTGTCGAGTTTGGACAACCGGGCCGCATGGGAGTCCAATATGCTCTCCATTTTGTCCTGACGCGAAGAAGAAAGCCCTTCTAGCTTGCTTTGCAGCACACCAAAATCTTCCCGCAGCGCTCGGAGTGCTTCACCGTTTGACTGCACGAGGTTTTTGACCCCTCTAATCTCTGCGAGGATTTCCTGCTGCATTTCGGGGCCCTCGCGCAAGGCCAGCCCCTTCTGCGGGGACGGAGGTTCAGTTTTGGAACGTTTTCCGTGAGAAGCCGCTGGAGATCCAAATTCCAAGCGCGTGGGTTTGGTCCCCGCCATCTCACCAATGTGCCCCGGCAAGATCAGAGTAGAAGTTCCAAGTATGTACGGTGTTAATTCAGGATTCTGAGTAGGCCTCTCGGGAGCCTCAGCGTTATGCGACCATCCCGCTGGACATCAGGCTCCGCCCCCCAAAATCATAGTTTTAATGACAAGATGAAACATTGTGTAAAAGCTTGTATACCGAAGACAGATGGCGACTAGTCGCCATCAACTGATAACATAATTTTAGATGTTAATTAAGGACATATGCTTGCCCCGTATATCCGTTGTTTTGAGGGGAGCAATGAAAATCAAAAAAACTTTCTTGAACATTTATAAAATACCCCTGTAGCCCATAAAAAAATGCCGCATTTGATAGATTGTCTAACCTATGAATCTCTGGATACTGCCGTGAAACGGACACTTCGTGCTGATAATGAAACCGCCATTACTGCACATACCTGCTTCTTTTAAAACGCCGTTTTGGCGGGAGAAACAAAAGCGTTCAACCTAGACTGTCATCATGTGAAGGGTACTATTGGAAAATGTTTCTAAAACAAAAAGTATTTTGCTTGATAGAAATGTTGAAAAGACGAGGATGGCATGTAACTAATATAAACAACACTAATGATAAACCATCAGTTGGTAAAATTCAAAAAATTCTTATTTGCCGGAGACAGTGAGCGATTGATCACTGCATATTAGAATAAATGGAGATATGAATTAAAATGCGTTCTAGCCTCGTGCACATATTACTTATAGGGGACAAATTAAACTTTATAAAGCTTTAGCGAATATAAAACACCCTTATGGCTCCTAAAAACATACCGCATGTAATAGGTTATCCAAACTTGAAAACCACTCGTTACCGTCATGAAACCAGTCACCTCGCACTGAGTGTAACATCGCAAACAACTGCACATGCGTATTTCTTTTAAAGTGCCCTTTTTGGCGGGAAAAATGTGTTAATTTGAAAACTCAACCTGTCAGCTCTTTGCTATTAAACATTTTTTATGCTATCCAGTGAACATTTTTTTAAAAGATTTCGGGGGATAACATATAAATAAATAAAATTGTAAATAATAAGGACCCCTAAGAAACATTGAGCAATAATAAAGTAAAATAACTGATTAAAATATAAAACCAATTAAAACATAATATAAATATACTTAAAAACAATAAATAAATAATCAATAAATAAATTTGTTAAAAACAATAATAATGTTGTTAAAAATAAAAAATAAAAAATAATAAAATAATAAAATAATAAAAAAATAATATGGTAAAGTAATAATATAATAAAATAATAATAATAAAAAAATATATAAAAACATAAAAAAATATATAATAAAAAACATTTTTTTGAATTCAAACCTAAGATGCGGGTCCATTAGATATTAAAAAATCTATCAGACGCAGCCTATTAAAAGAAATGTTGCAAAACCCCGAGAGGAACTACTAATGTATACCTAGCCCAAATTACAAAAACACTGATAAGTCTTGATCCATGTTTAATCCATGTGGTACCATGGAATTTAACAGAAAAATGTATTTTTGTTCTAACCTGGCTGTAGTTTTGACTATATCTCCCCCTCTCCAGTTCAATTGTATTTTTTTCAAAACAAAGAATTTTATGTCAGCCAAAGTATGTCCCATATCCAGCCAATGTTGGTTAGTTTTCTTCGTACGCAACTTTTATGTTCCACTATACGTGTCCGTATACAACGGTTAGTCCTACCTACATAAAGTTTACCACAAGGGCACTGTATCACGTATATTACATTTGCTGTTGCACAATTTGAAAAATCAGTGATGTAGAACTTTTTTTGAGTATCTGGATGCATAAAAAAAACCCTCACGGGCAAGACATTAAGACATACCGAGCAGTGTCCACACTGGTATTGGCCCTTAAATTTAGATAATCTCTTACGTTCAGTAAAAGCTGATGGAACCAACAGATTCCTAAGATTAACATTTCTTTTGTGGGCAACAATGAGAGAGGTGTCATGAAAACCAGGGAGCGACTGAATCAGATGCCATTCTTTTTTGAGGATATGTACAATCCTCCGTGATTCTAAGGAATATAAAAGGGGACAAACCAGTGCGGATTGTTGGTCAACCTTTCGTGTTTTGAGTAGAACGTCACGCGGCTCTCTTCGTGCTCTCGTGTAGGCATCTTCAATGCAACGGGACGGATATTGTCGTTTCTTAAAACGCTGGGACAAATCTTGCGCATGCCGTTCAAAGTCTTGTGCAGTGGAGCATACTCTTTTGACTCGGAGGAATTGCCCCACAGGTAAATTGGTCTTAAGAGAGGGATTGTGGAAACTTGTATAATGAAGAAATTGATTTTTATTGGTGGGTTTTCTATACAACGATGTGGTGAGCAAGCCTTCATTTTTTTGAACAAGGAGATCTAAAAATGGAATACGTGAGGGGTCGTATGTAAGCTGGAACCTAAGATTGTTGTCTAGGTTATTAATCCAATCATTGAACTCTGAAAGCAAATTAACCGAGCCCTTCCATAGAATGAAAATATCATCAATGTACCTGATCCAGAGCAGTATCTCGTTCTTAAATGGGTGTTGCCTCAAAAAATCTTTTTCGAACTGATACATGTAGAGATTGGCGATATCAGGAGCCATGGAGGACCCCATGGCTACCCCCCTTAATCTGCTGATAAAAAAGATCTCGGAAGCAAAAATAATTTCTACACATTGCAAGTTCAGCAAGTAGTAAAAGAAAACTAGTGGGAATACGTTTGTAATCTTGTCTACCCGTTAGGAAGTACTCAATAACCTTTAAGGCCCCATCTTGTGGGATATTTGTGTACAATGATTCCACATCTAGTGTGACCAATAGCACATCGTCACCCAGACCACTAAAGGAGGAGAAAATCTCTATAGCGTGGGAGGAATCACGTATATATTTTTAATTATTTTAATTATTTTAATTATTATTATTTTATTTTATTACATTTCTTTTATATTTCATATTTATTTATTTATATTTTAATTTTTTTAATATTTTTAATTATTATTATTATCATCTTATTTTATCTTATTATTATTTTATTTATATTATGTTTATTATATTTTTTTTATATTTATTTAATTGAGTTTTAATTTATTTTTGAACATTGGCATTAACATTATATTATTGTTTTTCCAGTCCTCCTCCTCCTCTGCCTTCTCCATTTTCTCTTGTTTCTTTTGTTCTTGTGGTTATACTTAAGAGAAGATTTATGAATATATACACAATAGTTGACACATCCATTTTTTAGTTTTTTAATATTATATTTTATTATTATTATTTTTATTATTATTGTAATTACATTTTGTCATTAATACCACTATATATATTCTTAATGGGACGTAAATTTTATAGTTTTAGTAAGTGAGTTATCGCATTATGGGGCATGTTTACTAAACGGGGCACTTTTGCGGGGCGCACCTGAGCGCCCTAAAATGATGCAGTTAAGTGCTCTTAAGCACCCCGTACGCGTGCGCGGCACATTAACGGGTCCCGCACGCGTGCGCCGCAAACACGCACGTTTGCGGGGCGCTCATGTGCGATAGAGGCGTGGAAAGGCGAAATGAGGGCGGAGGAAGGCCCCCGAGGGGCGGAGAGATGGGGTCAATGGGTGGAATGTGGGAGGGGAGAGACTCCCCGCACAGGAGCGTGCCCGAATTTACAAGAAAAAATACCGCCAGTGAAACACACGCGTTAGAGGTGATTTAAAGGGAAGAGAAACCATTTCCGTCAGCAATGTACAGCAACATCGTGGAAACCCAAAAAACGTGAGCAGTGTGAAACATGTGCACAGAACAAACTCGCAAATTTAACATGAAAATAACCACAACCAAGTATGCGAAAATCTTAAGTCTGCTGGGCAACACTGCTATTAATGGGCAACAATAATAAACACTCCCAGGAAAGCTCCAAAGAATTGAAATGAATATTGGAAGGGTCCATGGTCCGTGGACACATTCAAAAGCACTGCAATGTAATGGAACTGTCCTGGGAGTGCATATCAGGTCATCCAGTGATATCACTGATGCACTGTTCGGTTTATTTCTGTGACTGCACCTATTTGGAGGGCATATTTGTGTGTGTCCTGCACCTCTGTCCCCATACAAAGAAAACGTGCCCACAGTAAACCTATGCAGAGCAGGGTGTCAGGCTTGTGCAGCCAGGTTTCCTATCTCCAGATACTGCACAGTCTCTGTGGGCACAGTGTGGTGCAGCGGACACAGCCAGTGACTGTATGACGAGAGGTTCACAGGTTCAAATCACAGCTGAGGTTCCTGGCAACCCAGTACCCATATTTTTAACCACCCCTAAACAGTGAGAGTTCACACACTGCTGTACTGCAGAGAACATAAGCATGGGCTCAACACCTACATTTTACCCCACACCACACACAAACCAGAGCAATGGCCATTATGTACAGGCGAGTCCCTCAAATTCCGTCCTGGAGTGCCACAACGCAATCAGGTTATATGGGTTTGCCAGATAAGGACTGCAAGCCACAGCAGACAGTGCCGTAGGCGTGTGTAGCCTGGCACCGTACACAACAACAGACAGGCACTGTCAGATGTAAAGTCATGGACTTCCCTCGGAATGCAGAATATATGTTTAGAAACAGTGGTGCAGTGTACACAGACAGTGTGTGCAACAACAGAAGGTCACAGGTTCAAATCCTGTCTGTGGCTCCTTGCAACTAGTGCACATAAGTGTACCCTGAAAAAACCAGGCATTAAAGACTGATACTTTTCTGCTGAGAACCCAAGATATTTTGGCATATGTTTATGTTATCATCAACAGTACCCACCACATAAACATGTGCATCACCTACAGCAGACTCAAACAAAAGCAGTCCTGGAGTGCCCCACATCATTAAAGGGTAATGCAGACTCCAATATAAGGCCATGTGAACATGTTGACGGCAGGGGAACTGGTGACACCTGTCCACATCACACCATGGCCTATCTGTTTTTAGGTGGGTGCTGTGTAGTGCAACAGACAGGGTTAGTCTGACAAACAGACATGGATGTACCTGGAAATGCACTGTCTCTGTGTCAAGAAGGTGGTGCAAAGCACACAGGCACTGCCTGCAGGAGGTGAAGGTCACAAGTTCAAATCACATGTGTCAGGTCTGCCGAACCAATCCCCGCAATTGTCACATCCCCTAATTTTTCTCAAAAAACAAACCACCTGTAGTGGGAAAAGTGCAAACAGGGACAGTACATGTATATTGTCTCTCAAGGTGGACATATAAGAGAGAAATCTGCATCACATAGATCAGATTTCCTCAAATGCAGTCCTGTAGGGACACAATTTATTCACATGTTATGATGTTGTAAATAAAGATGTCTCTGTTCATCTGCATGTGCCGGTCCATGGTATGCAGATATACCTCATGCATATATCTGAGGCACATTTGTGAAAATGTAGCAGTGTCTGTTACAACAGGACTGGAGTTGGGGACCTGTGCCAGAGATTACCGATCAACAGGAGGCGAAACTGTGTAACATGCTTCTCTGCCTCTCACCACCACCAACATCTTATAGATTATAGAACTGCATGGTGGGCATGAGAATTGAGGAAGTATGTCACAGTGAGTATATATGCTTTTCATGTCACTGACATCTGCACTTTGTACAGTCACACACCTAAATGACAGAGGTGTAAGACAGGGGTCTAAAAATACAGACCTGTAGGGCCACAAATCTGTGAGGTTGCCAGGGTAGCTCTGATGCCTATAGATCTCATGCATATTAATTAGGGCTATACTGATCAGCAGACTGGCCTAGGGGTTCAAGGAGGAGTGTCTCTCATACACAGAGCTATGGAGATTTCGCCCCCTGTGACGTCACAACGTGTACAGACATAGGTAATGCCCCTGATTCTACAGTGGTCTAATCTAATATGGCTCTCTGAGGCCTCCTCCCTTTGTAATGTCATTTGGTGGTGCCACCAACAACACCCTCAATGCTGTAGCATGAAGGTCCCTCAAAAGTACCTTACAAGGTTCGTTTATTTGAACATTAGAAGGTGCTGTTGTGGACACTGCACCTCATATTGTCCTCTCTGAAGTGACTCATAGGGTACCTGATGTGCCACACTAGGTTATTGCAATGTCACAGTGTGTTTGTTCAAAAAACAAATCCAAAACGCAAAGGCCACACAAACCACTGTTGATAGTAGATAGTAATGTGCCAGCAAGTTATATAGATTAGGCTGATGGTGTGAAGGCAAACACGACGTCTGTAACATAGGTAGGTATGACAGTGAATGTGTCGCACACCCCAGCCACTCACTCTGTATGTCAGCACATCCACCTAACATCTACATCCATGTCCATCGCATGGCAATCTCAATAAGCTCAATATGTGTGCTATGCAACCTAATGTGGATGTAGCATGTGCAGATGCAAACCCCCCCCCCCCCCATGCCATCACATACATAATTTATGGGTTGACATTGAGATGGAGTAGTGAATATCATCTATTGCGACACATATCCCCATATCACCAGGGTGCCTGATAGGCCAATCTGATGGTCCCTCAAAACACCTTGTTGAAGTAGCAGTTGTAGTGGCAGTCAGTGCAATGTGAAAGGCGTAGCACATCACATCAAACAAATGCCTAAGAACCAGTGTGCAAGTGATGATAAGTTCAAGTCCCAAATGTGTCAACACCATGAGGTCATGAAATAGTTATGTGTTTTATATAAGAGACACACAGCACTGTATATTGCAGTTGTTGTGCGCATGTGCGCAACTCGTTCCGCAAAACAATGTGCGGGGCGCAGTTGAACGTCATATGTGTATAAATTGTGCCAGTTGCGGGACGCTGTGGGACAAAATATTTATAAAACATGCAGCAGATGCGGAGCGCAATGAGACGTGTTACGTCGCCAAAGTGCGCCAATTTCTGGGGCGCAGTTGGACGTCATACGTCGCTAAACTGCGCCATTTGCGGGGCACAGTTGCACGTAAAACATTGGAAATGTGTGGCATTTGCGGGGCGCATGCGCGTCAATGACGCTGCGTGCAATCAGGTGATAATATCCCAAAATGGCGTCCAGAACAAGAAAGCCTGCATTCACTCCTCGGGAGCTCCGCATCCTGTCTCGCCTGATTGCCACAAGGCAGGAGAAGCTGTTCCCCGGGCAAAACAGGTACAGGGACAGCAGAAAGGTCCGCAGGGCCTGGGAACGGCTACAGAGACGATTCAATAGAGAAGCTGAATTCCCAAGGGAGGTAAGTGGATGGGGACAGGTCATTAGAAATAGACATATATATCTAGAGGCTGTGTGCATTGCAGATCCTCATGCTGTTGGGGTCAGGTATTGTGTGTCAGTAATGTGCTGCAGCTGAACATACATCCCATATTGTCTTTGTATAATATGTGACAGGTGTGACCTCTACCCAGGTGGTGATGGATATGGTCACACAGGTCATGATGCTAGCCCTATTACCTGGCATTTGCTGCTGTGGACGTGCCAACACATACTGTAAGAAAGCAAACCAATAGATCAGCTTAATTATAACCAAATCACATCATATGAATATGGTGAAATGTGTAGCTGCAGCAAATAACCTTTCCGTCCACAGAAAGGGTATGTGAAGCAAAGCATTAATGGTATGTCAATCACCCAGGTGATCTGGTTGTTTTTGCCAATGTTGTGCAATATGCCCCCCTATCCCCAGTGGTCCTGAGAGCTCACCACAGTGGTCTATCAGTCACCCTGGAGATACGGTTGTGTGTGCTCAAGCACTGTAATTCATACACCCTATCACCAGGGGACTAGAGAGGCCATCACACTGGCTCACCTGTCATCATGGTGATATTGGTCTGTGTGCTGTCAAAGTACAAAACAATATCCCTATCCCCAGGGGTGCTGTAAGATCATCACAGTGGCCTGTCATGTATCCTGGCGATATGGTTTAGTGTGCTGAAACAGTTCATTACATCCTCCCTATTTCCAGGAGTCCTGAAAGGCCATCCCAGTGGCCTTTCATGTATCCTGGAGCTATGGTTCTGTGTGCTGAAACAGTTCATTACATCCTCCCTATTTCCAGGAGTCCTGAAAGGCCATCCCAGTGGCCTTTCATGTATCCTGGAGATATGGTTCTGTGTGCTGAAACAGTTTAAAACATCTCCCCTAGTTCCAGGAGTCCTGAAAGGCCATCCCAGTGGCCTTTCATGTATCCTGGAGCTATGGTTCTGTGTGCTGAAACAGTTCATTACATCTTCCCTATTTCCAGGAGTCCTGAAAGGCCATCCCAGTGGCCTTTCATGTATTCTGGAGCTATGGTTCTGTGTGCTGAAACAGTTCATTACATCTTCCCTATTTCCAGGAGTCCTGAAAGGCCATCCCAGTGGCCTTTCATGTATCCTGGAGATATGGTACTGTGTGCTGAAACAGTTTAAAACATCTCCCCTAGTTCCAGGAGTCCTGAAAGGCCATCCCAGTGGCCTTTCATGTATCCTGGAGCTATGGTTCTGTGTGCTGAAACAGTTCATTACATCTTCCCTATTTCCAGGAGTCCTGAAAGGCCATCCCAGTGGCCTTTCATGTATCCTGGAGATATGGTACTGTGTGCTGAAACAGTTTAAAACATCTCCCCTAGTTCCAGGAGTCCTGAAAGGCCATCCCAGTGGCCTTTCATGTATCCTGGAGCTATGGTTCTGTTTGCTGAAACAGTTCATTACATCCTCCCTATTTCCAGGAATCCTGAAAGGCCATCCCAGTGGCCTTTCATGTATCCTGGAGATATGGTACTGTGTGCTGAAACAGTTTAAAACATCTCCCCTAGTTCCAGGAGTCCTGAAAGGCCATCCCAGTGGCCTTTCATGTATCCTGGAGCTATGGTTCTGTGTGCTGAAACAGTTCATTACATCCTCCCTATTTCCAGGAGTCCTGAAAGGCCATCCCAGTGGCCTTTCATGTATCCTGGAGATATGGTACTGTGTGCTGAAACAGTTTAAAACATCTCCCCTAGCTCCAGGAGTCCTGAAAGGCCATCCCAGTGGCCTTTCATGTATCCTGGAGCTATGGTTCTGTGTGCTGAAACAGTTCATTACATCCTCCCTATTTCCAGGAGTCCTGAAAGGCCATCCCAGTGGCCTTTCATGTATCCTGGAGATATGGTACTGTGTGCTGAAACAGTTTAAAACATCTCCCCTAGTTCCAGGAGTCCTGAAAGGCCATCCCAGTGGCCTTTCATGTATCCTGGAGCTATGGTTGTGTGTGCATAAAGAGTGTAATAGATCCTCCCTTTCCCCAGGAGTTAAGTGAGGCCATCACAGTCGGCTATCATGTACCCTGGTGATATGGTTGTGTGTGAATAAAGAGTTAAATAGATCCTCCCGTTCCCCAGGAGTTAAGTGAAGCCACCACACTTGGCAATCACGTACCCTGTTGATATGGTTGTGTGTGCATAAAGAGTTTAATAGAGCATCCCTTTCCCCAGGAGTTAAGTGAGGCCATCACAGTCGGCTATCACGTACCCTGGTGATATGGTTGTGTGTGAATAAAGAGTTAAATAGATCCTCCCGTTCCCCAGGAGTTAAGTGAAGCCACCACACTTGGCAATCACGTACCCTGTTGATATGGTTGTGTGTGAATAAAGAGTTTAATAGAGCATCCCTTTCCCCAGGAGTTAAGTGAGGCCATCACAGTGGTCTATCACGCACCCTGGTGATATGGTTGTGTGTGCCTAACCAGTTCAATACATTCTCCCTATCTCCAGGAGTCCTATGACCTGTGTAAGGTCACTTGTCTATGATCCCACTGCAATGGGATATGCAGCTGATGATGTGTGGCACAACACGCAACCCCCATGGGGCCGTATGCCACATTGAATTGGTGGGTATAGCAGTCACATGTTGTGGTAGTTTATGACAGGTAAGTTGCACCTCTCACATAGTCTGTGAGGTCACTATCTCATCACACATGTCTGTGATGTATCACGATGAAAAGCTATGTGCACATGTTGATGTGTATATAGGTACAACATCTCCATGACCTAGGCAAAGATATTCCCAAAGGCTGTAACAGAGCCATATTCCCCTCACTTTATGCATAGTTAGGTTACCCATCCTCACACCTCCTACAAATCCATTACCTTGTAGCAGGTGAACAGAACAGATGTTGTAGGAAAGCTACAGTCACCTCTTGTGGTTGGACACCACAGACACAAGCAGCCACATGAGCACAGGTGGCAATTGCGTAGTGTGATTGTTTGGTGTCTGTCCATGGTTTATCAAAATACACCTGCTGTCATCATACAGGTCATAGGTCATAGTGCCATTTCTACAAGATATAGGCCAGCCTACATGGGCACGGTAAGCTCAGATAAGGGCACCTGCAGTTGTTGTATGTTTGTTTAGGCTGCTCTACCAAACATACCCCATACATACTACACCCCAACCTGACTCTCACACAGGATGGCCAGCCAACATGGGTGGAGGTACAGACCCTCCACAGCACATGATCAGTGTTGTAACCCTTTCCTGCCCTCCTCATCCCACTGTTTCCCACATGTGTGACTTAGCCATGTTGTTAGCTGCTGATAGCATAGTTCATTGCCTGTAACAGGTGGTCGCCAGACACAGCAGGATGCACAAATTAACAAACATCCCTGTCCCCCTTGGGTTGTGTCGCATTCAACAACTGCTCCAATGTATCCCTTCACCCGCTCCTGGTGTGCAAAACATACACAACAAGAGATGCAAATATTGGACAGCAAGTAACATCACGCAAGCACCATGGCATGGCTCCAGAGACTGACATATGTGACGATGACCAACATTGGTGAGTAGGCTCAGTTGGTAATGGTGTTGTCCACATGTGATAACACATTCCATGTGCCCATGATGATCCCCTGTGACAGGTGTTGAACTATGCTATACATGAAACACACATCAGTGTAGCTGAAGTGTCCAGACCCAGGACACACTGTTCTATGTTTCTGTTGCCCACCCACCAGACGTAAGTGCTCACTCATGCTCCCACCCATATTTTCTCACACACACAGGTCGAGGATCTGAGAAAGAAAGGGAGGGAGCTGCGCCTGCACCATGGCACATACCTTGAGCGCGTGAGGAATGCTGAATCATCACATGGTGATGGTGCGTATTGATGACATGGCTGCCCACCATCAGAGGTCACAGTGGCCCATCAGTGTGCATGGTACCTGCATGGGTACATGTGATGTGTCACACACATCTACATGTGCTGATGACTGTCATCTTCCACAGATCAGGATGACAGTGACGAAGACCCCGTACCTCTGCCTATGCCCTCCGAAGGCCCACCTCCCGCGCTGCCGTGGAGGTGGTAGTCCTGGACACCAGTGGGGAGGAGGCAGAGGGTCCTGCGGAAGACACAGCGGAGGGGGTCATGGGGGATGCTGGGACGGAAGGTGTGGGTGCCAGGGTCACAAGGGGGGGTGAGGGCGCAGGTGATGTGGGTGGGGGGGGAGGTGGTGGGGGTTGTTGGGGAGGAGTCAGGGGGGGAAGAGTGGCCGCAGGGTGTCTGGGAGAGTGACATAGAGGACAGTGCAGCACAGGGCACTGTTGGCTCCCGCCATGAAGGGCAGGTGGCTCCAACATCCAGGGCCCCACACACAGTGCATGCAGATGCCACCACACAAACACCAGGAACAATGTGTGTGTCGTGGCAGATGTGTTGTACATCTGTGTGAGGCTCTGGATGCACTGGAGCAGCGGGTGCACCGGTTGGTGCACCTGCAGGAATGGATGGCGGGAGCCATGGAGAGGGTGGTTGCTGACATTGAGCATCTGCCATGTCGGCAGCCACCCCCTGAAGGGCGTCACAGGCATCATTGATGGTGCCTGTGACGTCCACACATGTGCCCTGTGCTGCCCTGTCCGCCATCACGGGGCAGGCTGAGGGAGGGTGGGGTCATGTGGGGGTTCGGGGTTAGTGTGGGAGTGTGTTTATTGCGGGTGTGTGTGTGTGCGGGGGTGGGGAGGGTTTGTTTTGGTGGGTGGGTGATGGCATTTTCCCCCTACCCTAGATATGTATATAGTTGTATTTTTGTGTGTACATATTAAAGTATTTTTTCTGAACCCTGTAATGGTCACGTGTCTCACGTAGCATATGACTATAGATGCCAGCATGTCATATGTGTGCAGCCACATACATTCCTGACGGGTAAACATGCATGTGATACCTCAATTGGCACCACATGCAGTGTGTCGGGAAACTCATGTGTGTAGGTGTGTGATAGCAGGGTGCTGCAGTACATGTTACCATGTAGTGGCTGCCCCACAGACGTACTTGCCACAGGGATGTATATACATGACCCACATGTTCTCACATATCTGAGCCGGCACAATATGCGGCACAGAAATGTCTGCCCCTGTCACATGCATCCCTATGGTGGGTTGGGGTGCATGTGACCACTAATATAGGTGAGGGCACAAGTCACACATATGGCACCAATGTGTCGTGTATGATGGGTTGCAGATGGTGATGTGTATGGAACATAAACAGGCCATTTATAACACAGTACCCCTGTGTCCACATCAAGGGTGGTGAAGCGTGGTTCTGTAGAGCCGCAGGGCAGTCAGGTGTTGGAAATATTCCTAATGAGTGTGGCAGAGATATATATGAATTGGAGATATCCTGTCAGCGTGACTGATTGTTTGGCCCTCCAGGGCTCGCTTTTGAGAGACCTGGATTACACCTCTGCCATTTTGGAGTGTGAGTGGGCAAGGCGCAGATGTCCCCGACATCAAACATGTTACCTTGAGTGGGTCATATTCCTCCTCACCTCTCCCCACCACCAACATATTGCCATTGCCACCACCCGTTACTGCTTGGGAGAAACAGGGAGCAATGTTACGCATTCCAAATAAACCATCCGATGTCTGTGACATCTGCACCCAGCACAAACTAACTCGTACATGACAGAGGTGTAAGGCAGCGCTCTCAAAATCCAGTCTTGGAGGGACACAAACTAGTAAGGTGGTCATGATAATTGTAATGGTGAGATATATATCGCCAGCATATACATTTGGGATATGCTCAGAACCTGACTGGTCTGCGGCTCCACAGGATCACGGTTCCACACCCATGTCGTACATGGATGTCTGTGCACACTGTGCCGCTGCAGCTCAGAGGCTGTGGTGACACATTGTGATAGTGAAACATTACATATGTGTGGATCATGGTAATGGTATATGTGTGTGGCAAAGTAGCTTATGCAGTGGACATGGTTGCAGATCCTATGGTCCTCCCACCCCCTCTCAGAGATACACATGGGACCAAATGGACACTCTTTGGAAAGAGACAATGTATCTATATTTGGACAGCTGTTTATTATCACAGCAATTCTCTCATATAAAACTATTGTTACAAACATGTGTGTAAGACATATCAAAGATCCCCCCAAGCCAATTACATAACACAAACACAACATACTAATCACATATGTCTACTTTCACATATAACCCAAACCAAGCCGCAATAACAGAAAATACTATGTACATAGTTGCTAAATATGAACAGTGCAACAAAGAGAAACCTTTGGTTTCGTGCTGTACATTTCTATATTATCATAGGTTACTGACGGCGTGGTCGGCCACGCCTGCCACGTCGGGCCCCTCTCCCTGGCAAGGCTATATCCTCCTCCGGATACATTGGTGGTGCAGGTGCAGCTCGGATCAGAACATCACGTATGCCCTCAAGGGCCTCACACATGCGAGTTAGTGGCATGGCTACGACCCCCTCATGTAATGTCCGGAGCTCAGCACAAACATCCCTGGTGTTCTGCTCCACAGCACAGCGAATCCGCTCCAGAACACGTTGATTGGCTGTGAATGGGACACAGGGTGGTCAATGAACTACCTCTCCACGAAAACACCGTCATAAAGCAACATGTCATACACATACCACACTAATGCTAATGTGATAGTGCTGAGTCATATGGGAACATGGTTAGGGGTATAACACATATATCGCAGTGTACTACAACTAATAGAAACACAGAGAACACTATACAGGAAGAGGATGTGGGAGGACAACACAACAGTCATACAATAGCTTCTGCATACACACCCACATACTACTGACGTGGCAACAGAATTGGGCAAGGACAGTCATCTCATATCCATTATTCAGGTCAGGTGCAGCATGCAGCAGCCATAAACACCTCAGATGGCCAGAAGCATTGTTGTACCGAGGTGTGTTTGGGAATGTCTGCACAGGTCATGTATGGGTCCAGGGTTTTGCTATATGTGGCATAGAGATGCACATGAGCTGTTGGGGCATGTCATGACAGGAACTGTGTGTTCTGTGTGTATGGAATTTGCTATTCTCCATGAGATGTTTGTACTGGATGTAGCCTCATGGGATGCCATATATTTGTGTCAGACTGTGTGACGGCAAATCAGGTTTGGCCTGCCCTAATGATTGTTTTATGACATGACAATGTATGGTCTGATGGGTTACATTGTCAGTATAAGGGCTGGATGTGGGGATGTACACATTATCCATATGTGCTGGTCCTTGGAATTGCCTGGTGCAAGGACTAAACTGATATGTATGCTTGGTGGTGTACAAAATGTACGTGAGCTGATGTCGGGGAATGACTAGAATGTGATGGTGCTGACAGACGTTAATCCCGTGAAGCATTTACGTGTTGTGTGGGAGTGGGTGATACCTTATGAACATAGCTGCTTATGTGAGTGTAGTTGAGGATAGACATTGGCATTCTGAATACGTCATTGATAGTGTGGGATGTCAGAGACCTACTACACGGAAAAAATGGTTATGTTAAAGCAAATGTGACAATGTAGAGTGGATAACACAGTACAATAGAGCTGTCTGGACACATAAACATCAGACTATGGTGAGTGAGCAGAACTCTTGCACAGGCATTGTGAACGTGGATGCAGCAAATAGGACATGGAAAACAGTCATAACAACTAGACAACATATGTTTTCCGCTTTCTCATTTGACATAGCATATGGATCCTTACAGGCTGAGCTTCAGTATGTTTATATTTTACCTTGCTGTAAGGGATAATGTATGTATCACTGTACAGATTGGTCAGATATCTCTATCTACCCACTGGCCAGTACCTATACAGTGTTGTGTCAAATTCCCTAGTTGCCTTTTGTGGCTCCAATAACACTTTTCGACTAGGTAATGTTTTTCTTTGGTTGCTTGCTCTATGATGATGTATCTGGTTATTTTGTTAAGGAGATGAGGTCTTCAGTTTATGTTATTTCTCATTGGGCTTGACAATTGCTATCATCCACCAGTATGTTATGTGAGGTCTTTGTGTAATGCTGTAATGTTTGCATTCGGAAAGGAGGGGTAGGGTGATGTGCCAATTCTGGTAATGTTGTGTGGATACGTGGTGTATGATATGGTCTCAACATGGCAAGCTTTTGTTGTAGTTAGTCATATGTGTTTAGGTTTGTTTTGCAGCACAGTAATTGTTTACGGTTTTGGTCCTTGTTTAACCATTTGTTGAGAAATAGACATGCGTCATACTCATTACTGTATGGCTGCATACAACACATATTGCAGGTATGACACTTATGATACTGGGGACCATCACACGGTATGGGGACATAGGCCCACAATTTAACTGCGACACACATGCTCACAGCCTATGCAATCTGTTGAGGGATTGTTGGCCTTACAGTAAGGGGACATGGTGTTTTCCTTTTCTGTCTGGATTACAGTCTATGTTATGTCTTTCTGCACAGAGGAGATTGAGGAATGTTCTCTCCAAACAAGCCATCAGGTTCATACTGTACGTTTGAGACCCCTCTGTAGATCTGTATCTATGGTTGACCTGACATATTTTCGCACCTCTCTCCATATGCTATGTAATTTGACACCTGCAGATGCAGACTGTGGGGAATGCGGTCTTTGTGCTGTTACATCACAGAGGAGGGTTGCATTGCTCTATATATGGTATGTTTGTTTCTTTAACTATCATTCAGATGTCATGCTGTGGTGTACCAGACATCTGGGTGTCTGCAATGAGGTAGACTGTTGCAAGGGCAAGTGTTGATCTTTCTCATGACAACAACATGGTGACCCTTATACAACATTCCATTTAGGCCTGCATCTGTGGGTGTCAACTGACCTTCAGTGATTCTGTTTTGCGTCATAGTAACAGCATATATTATACCCCACACCATTCTTTCACAAAACAATATCCCAACAACATGAGCCATACATGTGATATATGTGGTGGTTATGTTGCAACATTCACCACACATACACCAACTAGTGACTATTGGTGTTTATTTTGGAATTATGACTGTCGTATGTCACCCACCTTCAGCATCGCGACGTGCAGATACGCCATGGGACCTTAACTCCGCCATCATCACCTGAGGGTCAGGGCTCTCGGTGTATACTTGCGGCCTGGGTCCTTGGATGTTCTCCCTTGATGCTGCCCCTAGTGGTGATATACTGGGTACAGGTGGCTCTATGGGCTCATCAACAGCACTTGTGCTGCCCCCTGAGACAGCAGGTTCATCCTCCAACACACTCATTGGCACTGTGATGTCAACGTCACCCTCTTCCTCCGCCTCCTCCTCCTCCTCCTCCCCCTCCTCCTCCTCTTCCTCTCCCATTTTACTGTAGTCACCTGCATATTGAACAATAACAAAGAAAACACATATGTTTCATCATAATCATATCTATATATGTGTGGCACAGACACCACAGAGATGATGGGGTGGGTATGTGCGTGTGTGCTGCATACCCGACCCATGACACCCTCCCATACATGTTTGTCGACATCATTCAGCTGTTTTCTGGGGCACATGTGTATCGTGTGGCCATGCACATGTTGCATATTTTCCATGTGTATATTTGGAGTGCCATGCCACATGTGTCCCCCATCACATCCCTACCCCTATCTGTACAACATATGTACACACATGTGTGAGAATACATCACCCTTACACTTGTTTTGACCATACATTGCCTGTTTATGTTTAATTATGACTTTGAAATATTGTCTCTAGACATACTATATGCTCATTGTTGGATATGTTTGGCTGTGACCCATTGTGCCGTGGATCCCAAGTAGCCAGCAACTGTGGCCCACTGAGAAGCACATGTAGCACTGTGCAAATAGTATGTCACACACACGTTACCTGATTAGTGTGCCACAAAATCATATGGTGCTTTGCAATCATAGATGTGCAGGTTGATAGGAATTGTTGTGTGTAGTTTTGGAAACAGATGGGGAGGTTGCTGTTTTCGAGGGACACATATGTAATATTGTGACAGGGCATGGCAACAACACAGTTTGTGCATGGCCATAACACACACATGTGACACCACTTTTTAAACATGGTGTGGATTGGGTCACAGGTATGGGAGTGTCTGTGCAGTGAATGATGTGTACTGAAGGGACATTGTGAACCTGGCAATTACTATACATACCTGCGTCAGGATGTGCCGTGTCAAGGGCCTCCGGCAGTCCACGGAGACTAGATGTGGCCGAAACGTGTTGCCAGCTCTTGTTCCAATGGTGTGAGTGATGGGATAAAAGGGCCCCCACCACCTGTGCCATGCGCATGTTGTCTTTCAGCCACCATGTGCTCGCGCACCCCTCTTTTTATATCCGAGTACCTCTTTTTGAGGCTTTCAACATCCCTTGTGGGGCCCCCTGCCTCTGACATTGCAGCACGCACCTCCTCCCATACTGCCATTCGGGTGGCCACTGTTGTGCGACTGCTGAGCCTGCCAAATAGGAGGTCATAGTTTTCAATTACATGCGAGAGTAGGATATAGTTCTCTCTATCACTGAAGCGTAGAGCTCTTTTTCGCTGTGGACCAGGCACAGGTACCCTTTTTCTCTTCCCAGTTTGGACATATTGTGCAGGCTGTGGCCCAAAAGATGGTCCTGCATGTCCCTCCCTAGGATGTGCAGTCTGTAGCGTCGGTGTATCACCCACCACAGGTTGGGACACAACCTCCACACCCTCACCCTCACCGTCTCTCTCCCTCTCTCTCTCCATCTCTGTATGTTTTAAATGCTCCTTTCAACAGAACAGCACTCACTTAAACAAAACAGAACAATACACAGCATGCAATACAGACTTACAAAATGTTACAGTACAGGACACAGTAAAGGACACAATAACAAAGGGAACAGAAATATTATCTTAGCACAAGGTGAGGAATCTACTCTGCTCCTGACTATCTTTCTCTGCCTCTCTCCGCTGCCGTACTCCTGGACTGACTCTCTCCCTCCTTCCTCTGGACTACTCCCACCACAGCCTCTCTACCTATAGATTTTGTTATCCCTCACTGTGCTTCTTTCCTGTGCAGTAGTCCCACCACTGTCTCTGTTTCAGACTTTATCTATGACACCCCTCTCTCTCTAACTGTGACTCCTTTATCAACCCTCAACGTGATGCACGTGTGCAGGCCTATTTATAGTGTATTGCCATGTGTCTTCCATTGCACATGCGCAATTGGGCGGGCGTGACGCTCGTGCGTTGGGCGCGTGCTCGCCAATGCATGGGTGGCCGTACGCGGACAACGCACATGCGCCCTGAGACACTGTACTGCGCATGTGTCGCAGTACGCATGCGCACTACAACGACTACCGCATGGGTGTCTGTGTTTTGTGCGCATGTTCACGCCGGCGCACAATACGTGTGGGCACTCACTGACCGACGCCCATGCGAATAGTGGCGCACGCGAGCCACCAACGAGCATCACATGAGATCAACTGCTCATGCGCAGTGTGCTCAAACCACACACCCCATAATAACAAGTATTACCCAGACACAACATTACCCACGTTGAGGGTTGTAGAGGAAGAGCAGGAGGAGTGTGGTTGGTGTGGAGAAGAACGAAAGTCTAAGCAGTTGTACTAGCGGATTGTATTGGTGTTTGTATTGCCTATTATATTGTGTTGTGTGTGTATTGTCAGTTGTTGTTTTTACTTTTGGATACTGTATAGTGTGTTTTGTGTGTTTGTTAGAGTTTGTGTGGTTGTTAGAGTGTGTTCGGTAGTGGGACGGGAGGAGTTATGGCAGCAATATATGCTTATGCATGTGTCCTGAGTGGTGGGCAGATGCTGCGGTTGCCGGACAGGGAGATGGTGTCCACGGGGCTGCAGGCACAGGGCATGGGTGTCAGTCGCCGCAGCAAACTCAGACGCTGTAAGAAAAAAAAAACGGCTGTGGAGGTGGTCGCAGCCTATGTGCTGTGCGTTTCACGGCACAGGAAAAGGCGTGCCGAGGTGCAGGCTCGGCAGCACACCAGCCCCTCATACAGGCCGCATGGCGACACGCTCTCACACGCGGGTCCCATGCGTGAGGACCATTGTCATCTCCTCTGTACCGACTGAGCAGCAAGGGGCTATTTAGGGAGCTTTATTAGGATTTAAGACCTGACCTCGAGCCCCTGACTGATCGGTCCCATGCAATA